>JARHVA010000463.1:0-1436250 GCA_037957365.1 Torreya grandis
AGGGAATCATCAGGTAATGGTTTAAGTGTTGAAAGCAGGGGAAGGAAAAAAGAGAAGGGCAAGCAAGTGAGATCAAGGTCTAAGTCAAAGATGAGAAGTAGATCCAAATCCAGAAATGGAAGAAAAATAACCTACTAAAATTGTGGAAAGATAGGGCATGCAAAGAAAGATTGTTGGTTGAAGGTTAAAGAAGAAAATCAGCATGAAGGTAAAGAAGAAGCAAAAGTTGCAGGTATTGTTACACAAGATGCTTTTACACTTTCTTTGGATAATAGAGTAGAATCTTGGGTTTTAAATTCTAGTGCCTCTTTCCACGCAGCCCCAAATAAATTTTTTTTCAATGATTATGTCCAGGGAGATTTTAAAAAAGTTTATTTAGGGGATGATGAGCCTTGTAAAATTGTTGGCAAAAGAAAAGTGCAGCTGAAATTACAGAATGGAAACACATGGGTGTTGAAGGATGTCATGCATGTACCCATCCTGAAGAGGAATTTGATTTTTGCAAGAAAGTTGGGGGATGAGGGTTGCATAATAACTCTCACAGCTGAATCTTGGAAAGTTTCCAAGGGTGCACTTGTATTAGCCAGAGGTAAGAGAGTAGGTACTCTCTATCTATGTAATTGTATTACTGATTATTCTCCTTCTGTTTTATCTACTTCAGATGTAAATGCAAAGTTGTGGCACTGTAGGCTTGGCCACATGAGTGAGAAGGGAATGACTGTTCTTAAGTCAAAAGGTAAGCTTTCAGATTTGAAAAGCATAGATCTAAATTTTTGTGAGCATTGTATTTTTGAAAAATAGAAGAGAGAGAGGTTTCTCAAAACTGGGTCAACAAAGAAGAAGCACAAGTTGGAGCTTGTTCACACAAACGTGTGGAGACCAGCTCACGTAGCTTCTATTGGAGGATCACAATATTATGTTACTTTCATTGATGATGCTACAAGAAAGGTATGGGTTTATTGCATAAAGAAGAAATATGATATTTTTGACACATTTAAGAAATGGAAAGCTTTGGTTGAGAATGCAATAGGTTTGAGATTGAAGTGCCTTAGATCTGACAATGGTGGTGAGTACTATAGCAATAAATTCAAAAGTTACTATTCTATGAGTGGAATACGTAGGGAAAGAATGGTTCCAAGGACACCTCAACAAAATGGAGTTGCTAAAAGGATGAATAGAACAATAATGGAGCGTGCACAGAGTATGAAGTTGCATGTTGATTTGCCCTTACAGTTCTGGGCAGAAGCTATAGATACTATAGTTTACCTGATTAATAGAGGACCCTCTACTACTCTAGATGGTGGAATTTTAGAAGAGGCATGGATAAGTAAAAAGGTAGATCTTTCATTTCTCAGAGTTTTTGGTTCTGAAGCTTTTGTGGACGTTGATAAAGAAAATAGAAAGAATCTGGATGCTAAATCTATGAGGTACACTTTTATTGGTTATGGCTTTGGATATTTTGGATTTCGATTGTGGAATCTAGGAATTAACAAAATTATTAGAAGCCATGATGTTGTTTTCAATGAGAAGGTGATGTACAGTGATCAGCTCAAGAAGCTAAATAATTCTGAGCAGAGCAATGTTGATTTGGATGAGGTGATAGTCCAAAATGAGCTCGTAGGGAAGAATTTTTACACACAAGAAAACACAGACACTGGCGTCAGTCAGGTAGGAACTGACGTCAGTCAGGAAAGAATCGACATCGGTCAGACAGGAACCGACGTTGGTCAGACAGTAACTGATGTCGGTCAGGTACAGACTGGGAGATGACCGAGATCAGTCATTGACAGAGAATTTGGATAGACAACAAGCAATGAATGAGTCTCAAACACCCATGAAGAGGTCAAAAAAGGTAAGTAAACCTCCAATTCATTATTCCCCTTCATTACACTACTTGTTGCTCACTGATGGTAGAGAACTAGAAAGTTTTGATGAGACAATGCAGGTAGAATCTCGAAAATAGTGGGAGCTTGGCATGAATGAGGAAATTGATTCCTTGAAAGAGAATGAAATACGAGATTTGGTTGAGTTTCCAGCTGGAAAGAAAAGACTAAAAAATAGATGGATTTATAGGTTAAAAGAAGCTGAGAATGGACAAATGAGACATAAGGCTAGGTTGGTAGTAAAGGGATTTGTACAGAAACCAGGTATTGATTTTGGTGAAATTTTTTCTCTTGGAGTAAAGATGACTTCTATTCGGACTATATTGTCTTTAATTACTATTGAGGATTTGCATCTTGAGCAGCTTGATGTTAAGATAGTGTTTCTTCATGGATATTTGGATGAAGAAATATATATGGATCAGTCGGAAGGTTTTGAGGTCAAAAGTATAGAGAAACTTGTGTGCAGGTTGAAGAAAAGCTTATATGGACTTAAGCAAGCTCCAAGACAATGGTATTTGAGGTTTGACAGGTTTATAACAGAGCATGGCTTTGGTAGATGTCAATCTAATCATTGTGTTTATTTTAAAAGATTGGATAATGGTAGATATATTATCCTATTATTGTATGTAGATGATATGCTTGTTGCAGGTTCACACATGCAAGATATTACTGAGCTTAAGGTAAAATTAGCTCACACATTTGCCATGAAAGATTTAGGAGCAGCAAAGAAAATCCTTGGCATGAGTATCAAGAGAGACAGAAAAAATCACAGTTTGATTTTGTCTCAAGAGGATTATGTGAACAAGGTGTTGGAGAAGTTCAATATGCAAGATGCAAAACCAGTAAGCACACCTATGGCTAGACACTTCAAGTTGAGCAAAGAACAGTGTCCTAAATCACATGATGAGGTTGAGTACATGAGTAGAGTTCCATATGCTTCCATAGTTGGGAGCTTGATGTATGCAATGGTATGTACTAGACCTGATATTGCCCAAGCAGTGGGATTTGTTAGTAAGTTTATGGCTAATCCAGGAAAGGAACACTGGAAATTAGTTCAGTGAATTCTCAGATATTTGAGAGGGACCAACAGTAGGCATTTGTGCTATGGAGGGTCAAACACTTCTCTACATGGGTATGTAGAATTGGATATGGCAGGTGACTTGGATGGCAGGAGAAGCACCACAGGATATGTGTTCACTGTTGGTGGAATGGCAGTTAGCTAGATTTCAAAGTTGCAGAAGGTTGTTGCCTTGTCTACTACAGAGGTAGAATATATTGCAGTCACAGAGGCTAGTAAGGAGATGATATGGATGAATCGGTTCATGAAAGAGTTGGGAAAGGAGCAAGAGAGTTGCAGATTGTACAGTGATAGTCAAAGTGCAATTCATTTGGCAAAGAATTCAGCCTTTCATTCAAGAACCAAACATATACAGCTTAGGTACCACTTCATTAGACAAGTATTGGAGGATGGTGATTTGAATCTGGAAAAGATCCATACAGATAAGAACCCTGTTGATATGTTAACAAAGTCAGTAACAAAGGAGAAGTTGAATCTTCATTCAACTTTTGTTGGTCTTCAAGATTGAGCTTGAAGATGGAGAAACAAACTAGAGAATGTTGTTGTACAGGTACAAGTGCAACTGTTTATCTCCAAGTGGGAAATTGTTGAGGTGTGGAGCTAAAAGCTTCACCAGATGAGAAAATGTAGAGGTTGCTGGACTACACAATCACCGACATCGGTCAGGACCGATCGACATCGGTCATGGGTCGACTGGTAGCTGTCGACGTCGAATATGGATCGGCCAATGTCGGTCATATGCAGACAGACAGGGACCGACGTAGGTCACCTGTGTGTTCCAAAAGTCTATTTTTGTGGGAAAATAGATTGTTTGCATGATAAATTTAACTGTTAGTGTTGAGTCCGCATTTCTATTTTTGGTAGGACTAATTTTAACCTTTGATTAAGAGGTGTATCTAATGGTGGAGAATGCATAGCTCATGATCCCTAATTCTATATAATAGGGATAGATCTTCATAGCTTGTGTATGAGAAAAAGGGTGAATCAATTCAAGTAGCTGAATTGTATTTGTAATTGAGAGAGAAAACTCTTGAGGGAAAGAGATATGTACATCTGAGAGGTGTGGAAGAAAGAGAGATTTTTTCAATTGTATTTCCTTCTGGAAGAGTTTAATACAAGTTTTCGTTGTTTCTTGTATCTCTTATTCTTTGTTGATTCTGATTTCTAGTTACTTATTATTCTGGTTCAATTTCGTGTTTAGTTGCTTACACAAAAGTAATCAATTATATCTGTAAGATCCTAACAAAACTAGTTATTAATCCTCAATTATATTATTTATAGCATGACTTTCCTATATAAATACTTTACAACCGTAAAATTTCATACATATATGTCCATTCTCATCTCTACACAAACCAATATATTTCCAAATCTTATAATAAAAGATTTAATCATTACATTCTAAAAAGAAACATCATCTTTTTGCATAAAGATACATCATCTTTTAAACATTTTTAAAAATATAAATATATATAAAAAAAAAAAAAAAAAAACTAGTTATTAATCCTCTATATTATTTAAAGCATGACTTTCCTATATAAATACTTTACAATCGTAAAATTTCATATATAATTGTCCATTCTCATCTCTACACAAACCAACATATTTCCATATCTTATAATAAAAGATTTAATCATTACATTCTAAAAAGAAACATCATCTTTTTGCATAAAGATACTCATGTTTTAGATATTTAAGTGGAGGGAACTAATTAAATAGATATATAGTGAAATAAAAAATTATTTATATATAGAAGATCATTAGGGAATTATAAGATGTGATTCAAAATATCGATCAAAAATTTCTTCACGTTATTTATTTAAAAATCTATTTTACAAATATTATACCTTTTAAAAATATTTCTTCACATTATCTATTTGAAAATATTAAATTTTTTTTTAAGGATATCATGCCTTTGAAAGCATAAAATATTTATCTATCTAAAAATTACTTTTTTATAAATATCATCCATGTAAAAGCATAATTTTTTTGAAAAAAATGTTTATTTTTATTATAACATTATAAATTTATAAAATAATTATTTGAAAAACTCTATGAAAAATAAACATAAATAAAATTCATTATAAAAAAAAAATACAATTCACTTCCAATTATAAAATACTTCCTTAAGGCTCTTGTTAGAAGAAACCCCTTCACTGACTGCCATTCTTCCAAGCTCTTCCAACTTGGTGGCTGCCCTTTTGAATTCCTCTCTTTCCATGACACTCCTTACAACTCTCTCAACCTCCTCTCTCCTCACAATCCCATCTTCATTCTTCCTAACCTCAACCCCCACCTTGGCATTCTCCATCACAATCTTCGCATTCATCATCTGCTCCCCAAATAGAGGCCATGCAACTATAGGCACCCCACAAATACACACCCTCCACTATAGAATTCCACCCACAATGACTCACAAAAGCCACAGTCGACATGTGTGATAATATTTTCACCTATGGGGCCCATGGTGAAACAACAATCCCCCTATCTCCCACACATGACTCAAACCTCGATGGAAGTACTATTGAAACTGAACTGGCACCATCCATGATGGACCTCCTCAGCACCCATAGAAAATTGTTCTTTGCCAATGGCATTCAATTCCATGTGGCTCGCTCTCCTTATTATAAGGAGGTTTTGGGAAAAATAATAAGAGTAGGATCATCATATGTGCCACCAAGGGACACTAAATTGAGGACAATAATCTTGGATAAGAACTATTCCAAGATTAATATTTTAATGGAGAAAATGAAGAATACATGGGTCACAAGTGGATGCAAAATCATCATGGATGGGTGGATAGGCATTAGGCATCATCCACTCATCAATATCATGGTTACAAGTACAGTTGGCCCTTGTTTCCTTAGGTTTGTTGATTATTCACGGCATCACAAGGATGTTGATTTTCAGTTCTAGATCCTCAAATATGCTATAGAGGATGTTGGGCCACAAAATGTGGTACAACTAGTGATAGATGTAGCCCATGTATGCAAATATGTAGGGAAGTTAATTGAGGCAACCAATAGACATATTTGGTAGAATCCTTATTGCGTGCATGCAATTAATAATGTGCTCAAGGACATAGGAAAAAATAGTTGGATCAAATCACTTGTTATTGATGCTAGAGATGTGAAGATATTTATCTACAACCATCACACTTCACATGCACTCTTCATAACCTTCTCCAAGAAATAATTCTTGAAACCTATAAAGACTAGGTATGTATCATACTTTATTCTCTTAGAGAGGATGCTTGAGTTGAAAGAGGCATTTCAACCAATGGTTATGACAGGAGAATGGAATTAGTGGCCTAAGTCGAAGACAACGCAGGGGAAGAGGGTGGAGGAGGTGGTGAAGAGTGATGTTATTTGGGTTGATGCCAAATATAGTGTCTCCATCATTGCTCTAGTATTCATAGTAATTATATATGGGGATACTAATGCACCTACCCTTGGAGAGGTGTATGAGTGCATTAATACTATGCTTGATCAAATGAAGGTTGTTGTATGAGAGAAAGACCCACATTACAATTATACATAGAACATATTCAGTCAATCATTCATCACAGATGGGAGAAGCTCAACACTCCCTTGCACATGGATGCCTATGCATTGAACCCAAAGTGATATGTACAAAGGCCTGGTAGATTTTCACCTATAAAAGAGGTTGAGGTGAAGGCAATGTTCATGAAGGCCATTCAAAAAATGTACAATTATACAGAGGCCAACATCATTCGTATTGAGTGGAAAAAATTTGCCACTTTTAAGGGATATTCACAGGAGGTCAAAATAGATAGGGAGATAATGGTACATTAGGAACCAATTTTGTGGTGGATTTTTCATTGGCCTATTTTTTTGCCTACCGATCTAGCCATTCATTTGTTGTCCCAGGTTTTTAGTTCTTCTACTACTAAGAGGAACTAGTCTACTTGTAGCTTCATCCACTCTATTAAGAGGAATATGATTACCTCTAGGAGGGTAGAGAAGCTTGTGGTTGCACATAGTGCCTTATGTTTCATTAACCATAACACACTTACATACAAGGAGAGTCCAATAGCCAAATGGGATGTGAATCTAAAATTGATTAATGATGACGCTAAATAGATAGGGCTGGTTGGTATTAGTTTTGGTTGGAGGAGCTTGAGCATGTGGAGTCTAACAGTTCTAGTGATGAGGAGTTTGGTGATAACTTTGGGGATGATTAGCCATTGAATCATTAGTATTAGTATGTAGTATTTTGTTTTTGAACATTGTTGATACTTGATTGTAATCATGAATCGCCATTATGAAATTTTGAAAATTCTAAATTCGATATTTTCATTTTCATTTTCATTTTCAATGTTCATTGGTTTAATGGTTCAAAATTGAAACTTCATTATTAAAAATTTAAAACTTAAATGTTAAATTGTTGATGTTCAATGCAATATAGTTATTCCTTATACATCTTTTTATAATTAATTTTGCAAGTACTATATGTATTTGCATTCCTCCCCCTCCTCCCCCTACCATCCTCCCCCTATTATCCCCAAACTTAGGCCCTCCATCCCCCCATCCTAGAAACCTGTCCCCACATCCCCCCATCACCCCGTCAGGAAACTCTGTGGAACTATGGAAAATTATAGCATAGACCCATTGCAAACAAAAACTCTAAGATTATAAAATAAATGCCTCAAGCAATTGTAAAAATAATTCTCCTCCCAATAAGACTAGTAGACATGTAGTCAGGTTGACCTACTATACAAAACTCTATAATTTTGAAGAGGCTAAAATAAAAAAATTTAAAATTTAAGGGGTTATGATGTAAGGGTAAGGGGGAACACTAGTATCTAGGATTATATCCCATTAGCTGTGATAAGAGCACCCATAACTCCCACATAGATGTGACAATGTTGTGGTTTATAATTATGGTGTACATTTTAGTGTGACTAAGGGTCTAACAAAATGACTCATAACTACAATAGATTCATGGTAAGGTTATGATGTAATGATTATGGTGCACATTATAGTGCAACCATTTTGTAATAAGACAACATATAACTTCAGAAGAAAGACATGGAAACATTGTTGGGTAATGATTATGGTGTACATTCTATTGCCCAATAATAAGACCACATATTTCTGGTGTGGCCCATGATTATAGAAGAGATGGTTAACTCTCTTTTAAAAAACACACTCTAAAAAATTTCCATAATTTTAAGAGTCCATCCAAATCACTCTATATGGTCTATGATTCCAAAGACAATATGTATGATATTGAATGATTTATATGGATTGTAAAAAGGCATAGCTAATTTATGGTAAACAATGATGAGCAACATTCTTATATGACCCGTATTTGCATATTTTATTTGCTCTACACTGTATTAAAGGTGGCCTGTAACCTCACCCAATATTTATTACACCAATAAGATTACTAGTTATAAATATATAATTTAAAATGTTCATTATAAAATTGAAGATCTACAAGAGCATACCATTTTGGATTTTGGTAATTGTATCAAAAACCTTGTTGTAAAGAGAATCTAACAACATTTGCAGCATTTTATATTGTTGAGATTGAATTTTTAGGAAAAAATATTGGAGGGGAGCTAATAAAAATCATATATCTACCCATTTTTCCAATAATCAATGAAATAATATCATTATTCCACTTAGGGTTGACCATGCTAGCCATATGTCCCAAAAAATCAAAAACCTCTAAAAATCTCCTAGATTGTCGAACAAAATCCCCTTGGTTATGCAAAGATTTTGCAATGTGAGCTAGAAAATCTCTACAAACCACCATTTTGGGATCCATTCTTGGTAGGAAGAAGAGTGCATCCACTTTTATAAATGTGCTACAAATTGAAGAAGAGATGAATAACAAAACCACCTGCAAAAACCATGGGCACCCCCGGACGTGACTCTCCCCAAATCTCCCTCAAAAAATGTGGAAGCATCTTTGGAGTTTTTGTCTTATGTGAGATGAATCTTTGGGGTTGGCACCACAATAGAAATGCCTTTGGCATAATTATCAAGTCCAATAGTCGAGGTAATAAGGGAAAGTGTTGCACAAATCTCTATGGGTCTCCACCATTGAATGCAACTACAATCGAAAACAATTATGCAAATCAACACCAAGAAGACCACCTTTACTTGTTGGTAAGTGAATGTATCACTTTCTAATCCCCTCTTCGCTCAATCATAAGTATACATTTCAAGTTTGTTTAGCATTGGATTATGTTTGTGTTTGGTTTCTAACATTTGTATTTTACTAACAACTTATTGTGTGTACACATTTTGGCATTCTCGATGGGACTTGCAATCCCAAAAATCCTTGTTTATGTAATTTAGATAAATTATGATCTGGTTTATGTATGAATTTATCAAAATTTATCCTAAAATTTTGTTTCCAAGTGCGTAGCGATTTCACAAAGTAGGTTAACAGTTTAACCCTCACAAACAGTGGATTTGCCCTAAACTTTAGTATTGTTTCCATTTTTGTTTGTGTTGCCTTCATTAATTTAGTGATATCACCCTATATTTTAGTGTGTTTTCCATTTAGATCAATGATATTGCCATGTTGTCTTTCAGGTTTGCTCTCTTTATCTATGTAATCTGCATAACTTTAGTGATATTGCCTGATGTTTTAGCAGGTTTCCCTATTGGTAAGTGATATCTCATTATTTCTTAGAGGGTTTTCCTTCTATTTTTTCACAATCTGTCTACATCTTTTATCAGATTATCCTTATAGATTAGTGAGAGCAACCTATTTATTCACATGTTCACCCTATATACTAACAATTTGAATTATAAAAAGTTTAACAAGTTTTTCCACTTGTTAAAGACAACTAAATAAAACTACTAACTCATTTTCTATAGGTTTTCACTTGTACAAGATATCAAACCAAACAAAAAAGATTACACACATAAATTTGGTTTTTAAAATTAGGTTTATATTACTTAATATTTTTTTATGTGTGTGTGTGGTGGTTGAACTCGCTTATGCTCTCCTTTTGCATTGAAAGGCAATCAAGATGATCATAAATGACTTACTTTTTATTTATCCCCATCCTAGAATTAGTCTGTGTATGCTCTCCTCTTACATCCAAATATAGTCATGAGGATCAGAAACAACTAATTATTTTATTTTTCATTCTGGTAAGTTCGACGACTAGGATTTCATCACTTAGCATTTAAACCAATTTCATCTTCCAGTAGGGTATATAAATTGGGAAGGAGTTATCTTTACTAGCTAAGCGGTCATCCATTTTACCAGTGCTATGAAGTGAGTGCATTTCATCCTTCAATACCATGCCCTAAACAACATTACTGAGGCTAGATTTTCTAGTAACACTCTAGTGGTGGTGATGCATGGAGTGTATCAAGATTAGGATTTTATGCTTTTAATTTGCTCATTAATCTTCCTCTTCCATGGATTTGGACCTTATTGTATTGAAAGATTTATTGAGAGTACCCCTAGACCAATTTGTTTTAGCCTTACATTATGACCTCTTCATTGTATGATGGAACAATGATATAGGGAAACCAATTTTCCTAAATATCACTCATTACATGCCCTAGAAGACATTACTGGTGGACCATTAGTTAGTTTATGAACCCACTTGAATAATTTAAGTTTGAATTGTATGCGTTAATTGATCTCCATGTGTTGAACCAATACTATACCTAATCTAAAATAGAAAAATCTAACCATTTTCAAAATCAAAATCAAAATCTCACTTAATCTAAATCTAATTAATCCCAATCTAAGATTAATCCAAATCATATCCAATCCTAATCAAATCCAATTCCAATATAGATCCAGTGGCATATTACATGAGATATCCAAATCCCTCATCCACTTGCTACAACCCAAATCTTGATATCCCCCATATCGATTATAATCTAAATTTAGTTTTAGCATCCCCATTCCTAAATCAAGACATGATTGACCAACTCCAACAACTTATCCAATAGGTGTCCCATCTAGCATCCCTTCTTGGCCCTTCATCCACCAATCTAGCAACCAACACCTCATAATAAAACCATCAACCATCTTAGCTACTATTTCATGAATTTTAAAACAAATGGGACAATAAACAAACCTTAAAGTGATGAGCCTTCAAGTGACAATCACGTGAGTAAACCATCACCAAATCAATACCTTGCCTATCTATTTTTTGAGCCACCACTATCCAATCATATCCTATCATTATCAATCCAAGGACCATCATCTTATGCATCCATGCTCAAGAACCACATGCTAGGAATATGCCAAAATCCCTTTCTGAATCATAATCAAACTACTACACTTCCAAGTCAAGGTCAAGCAAACCGCTCCATCCTTGACCAACCCATCTTCAACAAACTCATTTTTTTCAAATCACCCATTTTTTACCACTCTAAAACCATTATTGGCCCACCCAGCGTTAACGAAGGACCTATCTTTTATGATCCAATCTTAAAAAAATTACCACTTGACTAACCACCCATCTTTGATGACCCTGTCCATGGTCAAACCATATTTGACCAACCCATATTTTATATGCATGACCTACTTCATATATTTGACCAACATGACCTACTTCACATCTTTGGGTAATAAAATTCATCTAGTAACCCATCACCTCATCTCTAATCACACATTTCCACATGCCTCAAGTGACAAATGTACTTATAGACAACAAAAACCAACATCAAAATGCCTTCCATGTGGATAGGCCCATCCTCAATAACAAATATACATTAACATTCTATCGGTTTGGCACAATGCCATTTATCAAATCTAGCCTCTTCACAAGATAAGAAATCAACAATAATAATCCCGCATGGTTACATGAAGATAGCCTAGAGTTCAATTCCAAAATAAAAAATATCCAATATCAAGTAAAATCCTCAAAAGCATGAACTACAATAGGAGATGCCTTAGCCTCCATGAATATGGAATCATCGAACCCATCCATGTACATGCAAACAAAGGATCTCATGATATTGGATACAAACCATCTATAAATTCTTGTAAATATGTTTGTGACACTTTTCATGGTTTCCAAGGAATCCTTGTCTAACTTTGAAACAATATCTGTTCATAGTTCCTATGAGGACTATGTTGCCATCTATCCTCTTATCAATTCCACCACTTTTTTCAACCATCCTGCCATTCAATATGCTCCACATATCGATTGGGACATAAAAATCATAATATCCATCATTTATCCCATCCTAATAGTCAATCTCCCACAATTATTGATTAGGACTGATAAAATCACACACCATTAACTTTTTTCCAAAATAATAAAAAATTACCGAATTCATGACTGGAATTTGGATAGAAAATCATAAATCAATATCAACATATCTCAAGGAGTTGAAAGGCCTCTTCAATCACAATCAAAATCACAATATACATAATCACAAAAATAAAAAAATTAATGTCCTTTAGTGAAAACCTCATTGAGGCACTATTGGATGATCAAAATCAAAATCCTAAAAATCAAGAAGAGTTTGTTAGTGAAAACCTTTCAAAGGCATCAATGGATGAGTAAATTAACCTACCCCTTACATCAACACAGTTGCAAGACAAGTCCACATAATTTATTGTAGACACCATCGAAACAAAAAAACCACACATCATCCAAGTTACGACTACTATCAGTCTCACAAAATGTGAGATTGTTGGTCATAATCCTTATTTGTAATATGATCACATCCCACCTCCAAATCCTTCATGATATCAACAAATAGCCTCTATCAAGTACACCTTATGATTCACCCTTTTTGGAAACACCCTCTATCATACGGGTTATGACGACATCATGATCAATCTAGAAGAAGCCAAATTAGAAATCAATGATGTTTATAATGACATCCTTAGAGTGCATACTAGAAGGATCCAATTTTGTTGTAAAATCAAATAATCAAAAAAATAAAAATGAAAAAAATGAAAAAGAAAGAGAAATAATTCATCCAATAGTGAAAACCATTCTTATGGTGCCTTGGGCAAGTATTATGATGAAAATTAGTTCCCTGTGTCATGTGTAAGTAATTGATTGTCTACAAGTACCTTACACTTGGAGGCAAAATCCAAATTCAATTCATGAAATCCACTCCATCCATTGACCTCGTACCCATCTCTGTGCATCCAAAACCAACCTACCATTCTTATCAACCTTATACTCTCCATCCTTATCCAAAACCATCTTTAACATCCTCACCCATTTTGTTTTCATGTTAATTATTTTTTCTATTTTTTGTTTCTGCAATACAGATATCATTTTTCAACGATGGTGAAGAAGCGCCCAGCACTCCAAAGGCAAATGTAATGTTCTTCATCCCCCGTGAAAATACAAGGACACTATTTATTCGACACCTGATCAGTTTTCTCCCTTTGTTGCACTCAAGCCAACATTAAATATGAAGGAAATGACCATACCTATTAATGATCATGTTTAGACCTCATGTTTAACCCCTTTTTGTGTTGGAATTAGGGGATTCTCCATATATTAGTTGATGATAATTGGATTGCAATTTAGATATTTGTTTTTGGCCATTAGGTTTACAATTTGAATGACTCTTGGTTGCTTGTTCCTTTTTGACTTGATCATTGTTGATAGCTATGTTTTGGAACTTCTTTAATCTCATAATTATAGGCTTTGGTCCTTATTCTTGAGATTTGGTTCATTGTGTAGAAATTGAAACTTTCTTAAACGGTATTTTGTTTGCTTATCTCGTTGTTATCTGATGTATGTTTGCATTTTCAGGGGCTAAGATAGATGATAATAATGGGACATTGTTATATGAAAATGATGCTTTTGATCAAGAATTAAGTTACAATTAAAATTGTTTTAAGTCATCAAACAAGAAATTTTAAAATCCAAATTCTATACCTAAATTTGTATTTAAATACCTAAAAAAATCACCAAACAAACATATCTCACAACAATTATTTATACAAAGAACATAAGGCATTAAGGTTAGAACTTCTAATTTTCATATATAAATAAGCATAGAACACACAAAAAAATCAAAGTTTTATGCACATTTTTCAAAATTTGTTTTTTATATTTTAATATAGAAAAAAAATAAAAAATAGTTTACAGGGGAAGTTGTTTCATTGAGAAAGAACTTATCAAGAATCACTTTTTATATAATACAATAATTGTACAATCCAAAATGTGGTCCAACAAATAAATCATAAAATAAATATAAAAATCAAACCAAAAAAATAACATAAAATAAAAAACTTTAGAGTATGGTTTAAAATTTCACTCTGGTGGCTTCAATTTGAATGTTATATAATTCATATTGAAACATTTTATTTCAGAAAACTTATCATTCATGTTCTTTATTCACAAGGGAATAAGTGTTTGAGTTGTTATCTATTCAAGTATTTTGAATACCGAAAAATCTCAGCCACATATTGACAAAATTATAGTAATATTATTATCACTCAATTCTAATTTTATTTTGAACTCCGCAGAGACTTGACACATAACACCCTTGTTTCTTAAATGTCATGCCTTTGAAAAACTAAAATCTTAAAAAAATATATCTATCTAAAAATCTCTTTTTAATAAATATCACCCTGTAAAAGCATAATTTTTTTAAGAAAAAAAAATATTTTTATTATAGAATTTATAAAATAATTATATGAACTCTATGGGAAAGAAACATAAATAAAACCTGTTATCTTTTGAAAACCTGTTATCAAAAGAAGATATGATTCACTTCCAATTATGAAATGCTTCCTTAAAGCTCTTGTCAGAAGAACCCCCTTTGGTGACTGCGATTCTCCCGAGTTTTCCTAGCTTGATGGCTTCCCTTTTGAATATCATGGTTACAAGTACAATTGGCCCTTGTTTTCTTAGGACTATTGATTATTCAGGGCATCACAAGGTTGTTGATTTTTAGTTTTAGATCCTCAAATATGCTATAAAGGATGTTGGGCCACAAAATGTGGTGCAAGTAGTGACAGATGCAGCCCATGTGTGCAAAGATGTAGGGAAGTTAATTGAGGCAACCAATAGACATATTTGGTAGAATCCATGTTGTATGCATGCAATAAATAATGCACTCAAGGACATAGGAAAAAATATTTGGATCAAATCATTTGTTATTGATGCTAGAGATGTGAAGATATTTATCTACAACCATCACACTTCACATGCACTCTTCATAACCTTCTCCAAGAAATAATTCTTGAAACCTATGAAGACTAGGTATGTATCATACTTTATTCTCTTAGAGAGGATTCTTGAGTTGAAAGAGGCATTTCAACCAATGGTTATGACAGGAGAATGGAATTAGTGGCCTGAGTTGAAGACAAAGCAGAGGAAGAGGGTGAAGGAGGTGATGAAGAGTGATGTTTTTTGGGTTGATGCCAAATATAGTGTCTCCATCATTACTCCTGTAGTCATAGTAATTATATATGGGGATACTAATGCACCTACCCTTGGAGAGGTGTATGAGTGCATTGATACTATGCTTGATCAAATGAAGTTTGTTGTATGAGAGAAAGACCCACATTACAATTATACATAAAATATATTCAGTCAATCATTCATCACAGATGGGAGAAGCTCAACACTCCATTGCACATGGATGCCAATGTATTGAACCCAAAGTGATATGTACAAAGGCCTGATAGATTTTCACCTATACAAGACGTTGAGGTGAAGTCAGGGTTCATGAAGGCCATTCAAAAAATGTACAATTATACAGAGGCCAACATCATTCATACTGAGTGGAAAAAATTTGCCACTTTTAGGGGATATTCACAGGAGGTCAAAATAGATAGGGAGATAATGGTACATTAGGAACCAATTTTGTGGTGGATTTTGCATTGGCCTATTTTTTTTACTACCAATCTATCCATTCATTTGTTGTCCCAGGTTTTTAGTTCTTCTACTACTAAGAGGAACTAGTCTACTTGTAGCTTCATCCACTCTATTAAGAGGAATATGATTACCTCTAGGAGGGTAGAGAAGCTTGTGGTTGCACATAGTGCCTTATGTTTCATTGATTGTAACACACTTACATACAAGGAGAGTCTAATAGCCAAATGGGATGTAAATGTAAAATAAATTAATGATGACGTTACATAGACAGGGTTGGTTGGTATTGGTTTTGGTTGGAGGAGTTTGAGCATGTGGAGTCTAACAGTTCTAGTGATGAGGAGTTTGGTGATAATTTTGGGGATGATTAGCCATTGAATCATTAGTATTTAGTATGTAGTATTTTGTTTTTGAACATTGTTGATACTTGATTGTAATCATGAATCACCATTATGACATTTTGAATATTCTGAATTCGATATTTTCATTTTCATTTTCAATGTTCATTGGTTTAATGGTTCAAAGTTGAAACTTCATTATTAAAAATTTAAAACTTAAATGTTAAATTGTTGATGTTCAATGCAATATACTTATTCCTTATACATCTTTTTATAACTAATTTTTCAAGTACTATATGTATTTGCATCGCTCCCCCTCCTCCCCCTACCATCCTCCCCCTATTGTCCCCAAACTTAGTCCCCCCATCCCCCCATCCTAGAAACCTATCCCCACATCCCCCCATCACCCCGTTAGGAAACTCTGTGAAACTATGTAAAATTATAGCATTGACCCACTGCAAACAAAAACTCTAAAATTATAAAATAAATGCCTCAAGCAATTGTAAAAATAATTCTCCTCCCAATAAGACTAGTAGACATGTAGTCAGGTTGACCTACTATACACAACTCTATAATTTTGAAGAGGCTAAAATAAGAAATTTCAAAATTTAAGGGGTTATGATGTAAGGGTAAGGGGGAACACTAGTATCCAGGATCATATCCCATCAGCTGTGATAAGAGCACCCATAATTCTCACATAGATGTGACAATGTTGTGGTGTATAATTATGGTGTACATTTTAGTGTGACTAAGGGTCTAACATAATGACTCATAACTACAATAGAGTCATGGTAAGGTTATGATGTAATGATTATGGTGCACATTATAGTGCAACCATTTTGTAATAAGACAACCTATAACTTCAAAAGAGAGACATGGAAACATTGTTGGGTAATGATTATGGTGTACATTCTACTGCACAGTGATAAGACCACATATTTTTGGTGTGGCCCATGATTACAGAAGAAATGGCTAACTCTCTTTTAGAAAACACACTCCGAAAAAATTCCATACTTTTAAGAGTCAATCCAAATCACTCTATATGGTCTATGATTCCAAACACAATATGTACGTTATTGAATGATTTATATGGATTGTAAAAAGGCATAGCTAATTTATGGTAAACGATAATGAGCAACATTCTTATATGACCCGTACTTGCATATTTTATTTGCTCTACATTGTATTAAAGGTGGCCTGTAACCTCACCCAATATTTATTACACCAATAATATTACTAGTTATAAATATATAATTAAAAATGTTCATTATAAATTGAAGATCTACAAGAGCATACCATTTTGGATTTTGGTAATTGTATCAAAAACCTTGTTGTAAAGAGAATCTAGCAACATCTACAGCATTTTATATTGTTGAGACTGAATTTTTAGGAAAAAACATTGGAGGGGAGCTAATAAAAATCATATATCTACCCGTTTTTCCAATAATCAACGGCAAAATATCATTATTCCACTTAGGGTCCACCATGCTAGCCATATGTCCCAAAAAATCAAAAACCTCTAAAAATCTCCTAGATTGTCGAACAAAATCCCCTTGGTTACGCAAAGATTTTGCAATCTGGGCTAGAAAATGCCTACAAACCACCATTTTGGGATCCATTCTTGGTAGGAAGAAGAGTGCATCCACTTCTATAAATGTGATACAAATTGAAGAAGAGATGAATAACAAAACCACTTGCAAAAACCATGGGCGCCCCTAGACTTGACTCTCCCCAAATCTACGCTCAAAAAATGCGAAAGCATCTTTGGAGTTTTTGTCTTATGTGAGATGAATCTTTGGGGTTGGCACCACAATAGAAATGCATTTGGCATAATTATCAAGTCCAATAATCAAGTTAATAAGGGAAAGTGTTGCACAAATCTCTATGGGTCTCCACCATTGAATGCAACTACAATCGAAAACAATTATGCAAATCAACATCAAGAAGACCACCTTTACTTGTTGGTAAGTGAAGGTATCACTTTCTAATCCCCTCTTCGCTCAATCATAAGTATACATTTCAAGTTTGTTTAGCATTGGATTATGTTTGTGTTTGGTTTCTAACATTTGTATTTTACTAACAATTTATTGTGTGTACACATTTTGGCATTCTCGATGGGACTTGCAATTCCAAAAATCCTTGTTTATCTAATTTAGGATAATTATGATCTGGTTTATGTATGAATTTATCAAAATTTATCCTAAAATTTTGTTTCCAAGTGCTTAGCTGTTTCACAAAGTAGGTTAACAGTTTAACCCTCACAAACAATGGATTTGCCCTAAACTTCAGTAGTGTTTCCATTTTTCTTTTGTGTTGCCTTCATTAATTTAGTGATATCACCTTATATTTTAGTGGGTTTTCCATTTATATCAATGATATTGCCATGTTGTTTTTCAGGTTTGCCCTCTTTATCTATGCAATATATATAACTTTAGTGATATTGCCTTATGTTTTAGCAGGGTTCCCTATTGGTAAGTGACATCTCATTATTTCTTAGAGGGTTTTCCTTCTATTTTTTCACTATCTATCTACATCTTTTAGCAGATTATCCTTATAGATTAGTGAGAGCAACCTATTTATTCAAAAGTTCACCCTATATAATAACAATTTGAATTATAACAAGTTTTACAAGTTTTTCCACTTGTCAAAGACAACTAAATCAAACTACTAACTCATTTCCTATAAGTTTTCACTTGTACAAGACATCAAACCAAAAAAAAAAAGATTACACACATAAATTTGGTTTTTAAAATTAGGTTTATATTACTTAATATTTGTTTATGTGTGTGTGTGGTGGTTCAGCTTGCTTATGCTCTCCTTTTGCATTGAAAGGCAATCAAGATGATCATAAATGACTTAATTACTTTTTATTTATCCCCATCCTAGAATTAGTCTGCGTATGCTCTCCTCTTACATCCAAATATAGTCATGAGGATCAGAAATAACTAATTATTTTATTTTTCATTTTTGTAAGTTCGGCGACTAGGATTTCATCACTTCGCATTCAGACCAATTTCATCTTCCAGTAGGGTATATAAATTGGGAAGGAGTTATCGTTACTGGCTAAGCAGTCATCCATTTTACCAGTGCTATGAAGTGAGTGGGTTTCATCCTTCAATACCATGCCCTAAACAACATTACTGAGGCTAGATTTTCTAGTAACACTCTAGTGGTGGTGATGCATGGAGTGTATCAAGATTAGGATTTTAATCTTTTAATTTTGCTCATTAATCTTCCTCTTCCATGGATTTGAACCTTATTGTATCGAAAGGTATATTGAGAGTACCCCTAGACCAATTTGTTTTAGCCTAGCATTATGACCTCTTCATCGTATGATGGAACAATGATACAGGGAAACCAATTTTCCTAAATATCACTCATTACATGCCCTAGAAGACATTACTGGTGGACCATTAGTTAGTTTATAAATCCACTTGAATAATTTAATTTTGTATTGTATGCATTGATTGATCTCCATGTGTTGAACCAATATTATACCTAACCTAAAATAGAAAAATCTAATCATTTTCAAAATCAAAATCATAATCTCACTTAATCAAAATCTAGTTAATCCCAATCTAAGATTAATCCAAATCATATCCAATCCTAATCAAATCCAAGTCCAATATAGATCCAGTGGCATATTACATGAGAT
The DNA here is from genome assembly GCA_037957365.1 of Torreya grandis. Lineage (NCBI taxonomy): Eukaryota > Viridiplantae > Streptophyta > Pinopsida > Cupressales > Taxaceae > Torreya > Torreya grandis. Next base: position 19,769 of record JARHVA010000463.1, read on the forward strand.
ATCCAAATCCCTCATCCACTAGCTACAATCCAAATCTTGATATCCCCCATATCGATTATAATCTAAATTTAGTTTTAGCATCCCCATTCCTAAATCAAGACATGATTGACCAACTCCAACAACTTAGCCAATAGGTGTCCCATCTAGCATCCCTTCTTGGCCCTTCATTTACCAATCCAGCACCCAACACCTCATAATCAAACCATCAACCATCTTAGCTACTATTTCATAAATTTTGGAACAAATGGGACAATAAACAAACCCTAAAGTGATGAACCTTCAAGTGACAATCATGTGAGTAAACCATCACCAAATCAATACCTTGCCTATCTATTTTTTGAGCCACCACTATCCAATCATATCCTATCATTGTCAATCCAAGGACCATCATCTTATGCATCCATGTTCAAGAGCCACATGCTAGGAATATGCCAAGATCCCTTTTTGAATCATAATCAAACTGCTACACTTCCAAGTTAAGGTCAAGCAAACCACTCCATCCTTGACCAACCCATCTTCAACAAACTCATTTTTTTCAAATCACCCATTTTTTACCACTCTGAAACCATTATTGGCCCACCCAGCTTTGACAAAGGACCTATCTTTGATGAGCCAATCCTAAAAAAATTACCACTTGACTAATCACCCATCTTCGATGAACCTATTGACAGGACCTAGGTTCCCCAAAGCTCTGACACAACTTGTCAGAATTAAGAGCACACTTGATTACCTTTGTATTAGCAACTAAATGAAGAATTTAACTAGAAGTAACAAGTAACTAGAATTCAGAAATAACACAAAATATGAGAGACAATACCCAATTATATTAATACTCTTTCAGAAGGAAATACAACAAAGAAGATTGCCACAGTTCTTCTACCTTACACACCTCTAGGGCTCCCACACCTCTAGGGCATAAACAGTAAATCTCTTCAAGAGCTCACTCTCTCTCTTACAGTCCCAACACACAACTCAAACACAAAGTTGGTGTTCACCTCCAATCAGTCAGTATCCACTACTGCCAGTACCACTAGTCAGTATCACTACTGTCAGTACACAAGTGCTCCACGCACTCCAAATCTGAGTATACATACATACTCCAAGTAGATCTCCCATGAACTTGCAACAACCTGCAACTCAAATGATCTTACTTTGGAAGGGACTACCTTGCCTTCCTCTTTGCTCTTTGACCAAGTACACACCGTACTCCAAGTAGATGCTGCCTGATCTTGCTATCTGTTGTGTTGCTGTCACCTTGATCTTGCTGCCACCAGCAAATCAACTTGGTTCTACACACCTGCAAACCTAGACCATGCACACACATACACCTACAGATCAATGATCTTACTTACCATGTAGATCTCCAAACGTGGCCTTGCACACCTGCTGACCAAGATCCTACATACATGAAGAATCCTTCTGATTCTCCAAACCAACACCCATACTTGGCACTGTGGCACTAGGAAGAACACACCATGCTCTCTTCTCTCTGAAGGAGCTAATTTTGCTCTCTTACTCTCTAGCACACTTTTACAATACAGCCCATGAGTCTATTATATAGATCTCATGCAAACAATAATTAGACATCCAATTACAATAATTAGATCCACAACTTCAAGTCTAAAATTGGCCTTTGACATGCAAACAACCAGTTCATTAACTAACTGTCCATGAACTGGCAGTTATGGAACCGCACAGGTGATCGACGTCGGTCCCTGTTTGCCTGGAGGTGACCGACGTCGACCAATCCATGACCGACGTCAGTTGCTCTTCTCACTATATATGACCGACGTCGGTTGCTCTGCAACTCAGCAACCTCTCAACAACCTCCTCCATGTCTACATTAGTGAAGCTTTTAGCTCCACAACCTAACACCTATCCATGGTCAAACCATATTTGACCAACCCATATTTTATATGCATGACCTACTTCATATATTTGACCAACATGACCTACTTCACATCTTTGGGTAATAAAATTCTGGCCAAGATGACAGATCATCTATTAACCCATCACCTCATCTCTAATCACACATTTCCACATGCCTCAAGTGACAAATGTACTTATAGACAACAAAAACCAACATCAAAATGCCTTCCATGTGGATAGGCCCATCCTAAATAACAAATATACATTAACATCCTATTAGTTTGGCACAATGCCATTTATCAAATCCAGCCTCTTCACAAGATAAGAAATCAACAATAATAATCCCGCATGGTTACATGAAGATAGCCTAAAGTTCAATTCCAAAATAAAAAATATCCAATATCAAGTAAAATCCTCAAAAGCATGAACTACAATAGGAGATGCCTTAGCCTCCATGAATATGGAATCATTGAACCCATCCATGTACATGCAAACAAAGGATCTCATGATATTGGATACAAACCATCTATAAATTCTTGTAAATATGTTTGTGACACTTTCATGGTTTCCAAGGAATCCTTGTCTAACTTTGAAACAAGATCTGTTCATAGTCCCTATGAGGACTATGTTGCCATCTATCCTCTTATCAATTCCACCACTCTTTTCAACCATCTTGCCATTCAATATGCTCCACCTATCTATTGGGACATAAAAATCATAATATCCATCATTTATCCCATCCTAATAGTCAATCTCCCACAATTATTAATTGGGACTGATAAAATGACATACCATTAGCTTTTTATCCACAATAATAAAAAAATTATAGAATTCATGACTAGAATTTGGATAGAAAATAATAAATCAATATCAACATATCTCAAGGAGTTGAAAGGCCTCTTCAATCACAAATTTACATAATCATAAAAATAAAAAATCAATGTCCTTTAATGAAAACCTCATTGAGGCACTATTGGATGATCAAAATCAAAATCCTGAAAATCATGAAGAGTTTGTTGGTGAAAACCTTTCAAAGGCATCAATGGATGAGTAAATTAACCTACCCCTTGCATCAACACAGTTGCAAGACAGATCCACATAATTTATTGTAGACACCATCGAAACAAAAAAAACACACATCATCCAAGTTACGACTACTATCAATCTCGCAAAATGTGAGATTATTGGTCACAATCCTTATTTGTAATATGATCACATCCCACCTCCAAATCCATCATGAAATCAACAAATAGCCTCCATCAAGTACACCTTATGATTCACCCTTTTTGGAAACACCCTCTATCATACGGGTTATGACGACATCATGATCAATCTGGAAGAAGCCAAATTAGAAATCAATGAAGTTTATAATGACATCCTTAGAGTACATACTAGAAGGATCCAATGTTGTTGTAAAATCAAATAATCAAAAAAATAAAAATGAAAAAAATGAAAAAGAAAGAAATAATTCATCCAGTGAAAACCATTCTTATGGTGCCTTGGGCAAGTATTATGATGAAAATCAGTTCCCTGTGTCATGTGTAAGTAATTGATTGTCAACAAGTACCTTACACTTGGAGGCAAAATCCAAATTCAATTCATGAAATCCACTCCATCCATTTTCCTCGTACCCATCTCTGTGCATCCAAAACCAACCTACCATTCTTATCAACCTTATACTTTCCATCCTTATCCAAAACCATCTTTAACATCCTCACCCATTTTGTTTTCATGTTAATTATTTTTTCTATTTTTTGTTTCTGCAATATAGATATCATTTTTCAACGATGGTGAAGAAGCACCCAGCACTCCAAAGGCAAATGTAATGTTCTTCATCCCCCATGAAAATACAAGGACACTATTTATTCAACACTTGATCAGTTTTCTCCCTTTGTTGCACTCAAGCCAACATTAAATATGAAGGAAATGACCGTACCTATTAATGATCATGTTTAGACCTCATGTTTAACCCCTTTTTGTGTTGGAATTAGGGGATTCTCCATATATTAGTTGATGATAATTGGATTTCAATTTAGATATTTGTTTTTTGCCATTAGGTTTGCAATTTGAATGAATCTTGGTTGCTTGTTCCTTTTTGACTTGATCATTGTTGATAGGCTTTGGTCCTTATTCTTGAGGTTTGGTTCATTGTGTAGAAATTGAAACTTTCTTAAACGGTATTTTGTTTGTTTGTCTCGTTGTTATCTGATGTATGTTTGCATTTTCAGGGGCTAAGATAGATGATAATAATGGGACATTGTTATATGAAAATGATGCTTTTGATCAAGAATTAAGTTACAATAAAAACTGTTTTAAGTCATCAAACAAGAAATTTTAAAATCCAAATTCTATACCTAAAATTGTATTTAAATACCTAAAAAAATCACCAAACAAACATATCTCACAACAATTATTTATACAAAGAACATAAGGCATTAAGGTTAGAACTTCTAATTTTCATATATAAATAAGCATAGAACACAAAAAAAAATCAAAGTTTTATGCACATTTTTCAAAATTTGTTTTTTTTCATATATAAATAAGCATAGAACACAAAAAAAATCAAAGTTTTATGCACATTTTTCAAAATTTGTTTTTTATATTTTAATATAGAAAAAAAATAAAAAATAGTCTACAGGGGAAATTGTTTCATTGAGAAAGAACTTATCAAGAATCACTTTTTATATAATACAATAATTGTACAATCCAAAATGTGGTCCAACAAATAAATCATAAAATAAATATAAAAATCAAACCAAAAAAATAACATAAAATAAAAAACTTTAGAGTATGGTTTAAAATTTCACTCTGGTGGCTTCAATTTGAATGTTATATAATTCATATCGAAACATTTTATTTTAAAAAACTTATCATTCATGTTCTTTATTCACAAGGGAATAAGTGTTTGAGTTGTTATCTATTCAAGTATTTTGAATACTGAAAAATCCCAACCACATATTGACAAAATTATAGTAATATTATTATCAATCAATTCTAATTTTATTTTGAACTCCACATAGACTTGACGCATAACACCCTTGTTTCTTAAATGTCATGCCTTTGAAATATTTAAAATCTTAAAAAATATATCTATCTAAAAATCTCTTTTTAATAAATATCACCCTGTAAAAGCATAATTTTTTTAAGAAAAAAAAAAAATAATAATATTATAAAATTTATAAAATAATTATATGAACTCTATGGGAAAGAAACATAAATAAACCCTGCTATCTTTTGAAAACCTGTTATCAAAAGAAGATACGATTCACTTCCAATTATGAAATGCTTCCTTAAAGCTCTTGTCAGAGGAACCCCCTTTGGTCACTGCCATTCTCCCAAGTTTTCCCAGCTTCATGGCTTCCCTTTTGAATTCATCTCTTTCCATGACACTCCTTACAGCACTCTCAACCTCCTCTCTCCTCACAATCCCATCTTCATTCTTCCTAACCTCAACCCCCACCTTGGCATTCTCCACCACAATCCTCGCATTCATCATCTGATCCCCAAACAGAGGCCATGCAACCATAGGCACCCCACAACACACCCCCTCCACCACAGAATTCCACCCACAATGACTCACAAAAGCACCGGTCGACACGTGGGATAAGATTTTCACCTGCGGAACCCACGGCGAAACAACAATCCCCCTATCGCCCACGCGCGACTCAAACCCCGGCGGAAGAACTGCCGCCTCTGAGCTGGCACCGTCCACGACGGACGTCCTCAGCACCCACAGAAACCGCTGCTGACTGGACTCCAACCCCAGCGCAAGCTCGCTGACTTGCGCCGCTGACATGACCGATCGGCTGCCGAAGCTCACGTACACGACGGACTTGGCGGGCTGGGCGTCCAGCCACGTCAAGCACCGTGTCTGGGTCTCTTCATCCGGCGTGGCCGAATTCGACGTCAAAAACAGGGGTCCGACAGCATACACGGGAGGCAACTGCAAGTCTCTCGCCGCTTGTCCGCTCCGGAGAGCTTGGAGACACTGCTCTTCCATCGCCTCAAACGTATTGACTAAAATACCCGACGCCTTTGTGAGCTCTGATCCGCTGGAAAGGAAGATCTTGCGGAACATGTGATCTTTAATCTTGAGCGCTTGCGCGGTCTGCGTGGTAGGCAGCGGGGGAAAACCAGGAATCTGCAGAACGGCCTTTTCATCACTGAAATCGAAGCCCTGGGAGTCGAGAAGGGGGGCGTAAGCCATGAGACCGAGGGAAAATGCAGAGGCCGTGATGAGAATGTAATTCGGGAGGTTAAACTTGGCGGTGATGTGCAAAGTGGGAGTGAGAAATTGATCCGTGATAATGGCACAAGTAGGAGGACTGTGCTGAAGCAGGTCTGTGGTGATGAGCTTTTCGAAGGCAGCCATGGAGGCTCTCATAGCGCCCCATTGAGCGAGAAAAGGGTCTTGTTCGGAGTCTCCATGGGATTTGATCTCGAGCTTCACGACGCGGATGTCGAGACCTGAAGCCGCCAGTTGTCGAGCGTGCGCGGTTTCGGAAGGAGAAACGTTGTCATTGACAGTGATGAAGGTGACGGAAAAGCCGTGACGCATTGCTAAGGCTCGGGCAAGATGCAGGAAGGGCATGAAATGGCCCATTCCTGCCGAGGGAAACACTGCCACATGGCGCTTCTCATTCTCTCCAAACAATGCCATGAACAAAAACTCAACTCCTCGGCTTCACACCACTATTGCTTGCAGACTTTGCGATTTTTATGTCCAATTCAATCAGTTTTAATGTTCAGTTTTAACCAGTCGTCCTGTGGTGTGGCAGTTTCTGTGGGAAGGCCGCAGCGAAGAAGATCCGTGTCCACAAATTCTTTATGCTTTAATGACCCGATTTATTAAGTAGGACGATATTTTACAGTTGGTTGAATTGAGACACGGAGTCAATCGGATATGGAAGGGAACACCATGTAAAGAATTAATTAATGTTAGGCATGCACGTGGGTCATGCAGGAGGTAGGTAGAACTTGAGAGATTTTAAGTGGCGCACAAATATTCTTCCCTCTACTAAATGCATTCTTGGCTCCATCATTCATTACTAGATTTATTTAAAATTAGCCCTGCTATAATATAAAGGTATATAGTTCAAGCTTTGGACCCAAGGATAGGGATGTGTAAATGGAAATAAAAGACACGTTATTGCCAATAATATATTTAATATAATAATATATATTATATATTTTTATTATATAATATAATTATATATAATAGTATAATATTATAATATTATTATATATATTTTAGATAATTATTGGAGTTTAATATGTTTTTTGTTTAGAGAATATATTTAAAAAATATATAAAAAGAAACGGTTAATTTGAAGATTTATTAAATATTTATTCAAGATTTTAATTAAAATTGAGGCAAAGCCAACAAGTTGGTGTGTCATACAACAGTAAACTATAAAAAACTTAACTATCAAAAAAGCTTATAAGGTCATGGGTTAAACTGCAATAAACCAAAAAAGCAATCCCCAGGTATCAGAGCTCAAAGACCCACATAAATCAAGTATTACCTTCCTTATCATCCTTCATCATAGCTTTTGTGAGGGAGCCACCAGCGTTTGAAGAGTCCTCACCACACCAACCTTTCTCCACCCCCCCTCCCAAGCGCCAAAGTTTTATGCCACCTACAGAGACTGTGGCTTGATTGTTATCTAGCCTCCCTTGCATCATCGAGGTCACCATATGCTGAGGAACCCTTTCTAGCCAAGGAGGTGTGGTTCCCTTACCTCGAACCACCAACATTGGTAAGAGTTTCACAGCGTCCACTCGTTCCATGTTGTGTTTGACTCCCTTCCACAACTCCATCTCTTGAATTGGGCTCTTAATTTGAGCCATGGGAGGAAAAGACAAAAATTGCCCTTATGAGGATGTAGAGTCACAAACCTCCTACCGAATCTCTTCCATGGATCTTATGAGAGCCAGAAACTTTGTTTTAATAGATCTAAATGTTGAAATCGGCACTACCCTGAGACTGTCTAAACCAGGAAATGACAAATTAGAAAAGGGCCCTGAGTCCACTTTGTCGATCTCCTCCAACAAACCTTGACAATGATATAGATCCACAAAAAACACAACTATTTTAACAACTACTTCCTTATCAAACACAATAACCAAAATATTATTAACGAACATTACAACCACCATTGAATTAAACCTGTTGTGGAGACTCTTAAACACATAATCTTCCCCTAGAACACCTAGAATTGCTTGCAGTTTCTCCTCTGCCGAGGCCCCAATTTTTTTTTTTAATCCTTGCCCTGGAAATACTCCCTTCAAAGGCCATCTCCCTAACCATATTGCTGCCTATAACTATCAGGTCCCCCGCGTCAGACCAACATTGCGTCCCGTCTTGATTAAACACCAATTAAAATAGGGTAAACACATGCCATACGTGCCAAGATTATAATGTGTGTTTGGAACCGTGTTAAGCACTTTCACGAACCACTTTATTTAATGATGTCAGCTGCCAACTCACAACACAAGCACAAAGCCATAATTTTAGAATGCCCCATCTCACGAGCCAACGAGATAGATTTCAAACCAATTAAAGCCTTAATATAAAATCTTAAAGAACTGAGTAGACTATGAAAAATCCTAAATAATTGTGATAATATATATATAGTAAATATATAATTACTCTTTCATGTGTGGAGAGTCGAGATGTTAAGGGATAACCGTCATTTTTAAAAAAATACCTTAAGAGGAAGGGCTGAGCCAAATTTAACCTACTGAACTCAATGGGATCCTTTTTACTATTTATTTATATATATTAAATTTAAATAACTAAATATACAGGGGGTTATAATATGGATTTTATTTGATAGATCATTTTCTAATGTCGATTACGACTAGTGAACATATTGATTATTTTTTGTAAGATATGATAATGAAGTTCTTGAAAGTTCACTTAAGTTGCGAGTTCACAATGACCAGTCAAGAAGAGAAGGTGGCTTTAGTATTGACTGTAACGGAGGATGTCGAAGAAGGGTAGAATCGAGTGATAAACAAAGAAATATATGCTCAAAAAGACTTTTGCTTCATGCATGAAAATGAATTGGAAAATGTGCAACAAAAGATATAAGTTGGAGGTAGACAATCATATCTAGAGTTATAGTCACTATCCATAAAAAATTGTATTCAATGTAAGATTGTGATATTAAGGGTGTAGAAAAGTGATATATCTATTTTTCATCATTAAGAATTATACTTTTTGGAGGAGTCATTTGATGCATGTGGTGCTCCAAAACTTGCACCAATAATCTATAAAGAACATTCATATCAACAACTTTTTTTAATTTTGCTAAAAAATATACAATTTAAGTTGAAATTAACTTTTAGATACTACAACTTCAAATTTTTTTCAAGACAATTGTAATCAATCATCAAACACAACTATAACTAAATACTTACCCAAATATACAAACTCACAAATTGAATTCCCTTAATTTATGAAACTCACCTTAAATAATTTTACAATCCATCCTACTCCAAACTTATTTTGCACATTAAAAAAATTTAAATATATTTATCTATCTGTACCAACATCACTCTACAAACTCATTGATATTAAACAACATAAGAGATTGACAATATTTGATCGAATAAAACACTATATAAAAAATAAAGGTTAGGCATGCACATGTAGGTCATGCAAGAGGTAAGTAGAACTTGAAGGAGATTTTAAGTGGCACACAAATATTTATCCCACTAAATGCATTCTTGGCACCATCATTCATTACTATATTTATTTAAAATTAGATCTGCTGAAATATAAAGGTATATAAATTAAGCTTTGGACCTGGGATAGGAACACGCTGATGGATACAAAAGTCACATCATTGCCAATTACATATTCAATATAATAATAGTATATATTATATTATAATATAAAATAAATATTATATATTTGATTATATATATAATATAATTATATATTAATTGTATAATATATGTTAATATTATAATATAATTATTATACTTATTATAACTATAATAATAATATAAGGAAAAAAAAATTATAATATAATTATAATATTTTATATTTATATTATTCTTAAATTATATGTACATATAATATATGTTATGATATTATATTTAATAGAACATAAAATATATAATATTATATATTAATGTATATAATATTAATTTATATAATAAGATTTTTATTATATATTGATAATATTAATTAAATTAATATTATTACATACTATATGATATTATAATTTATATATTAAATATAATATAATAATTAATATAATTGATATTTTTTTATTAGAGTTATAAATCGGATTTGGAGTATAATATGAGGTTCAATTCTCAAGAACTACTAAATCAATACAAACAATTATTACTAATTATTGAATGTATAAATTAACCTCAAACAACCACATCTGGGTTACAAACGCTCAATGAAATTCGAATCTAGGTAGGGTTGGGTATAACCATCCCACTTACCAATTCATCTACATTTTTTGACATATATAATAATTAATTTTATATATAATGTGTTATATTAATTAGTATATATATTAATTCGCCAATGTTCAAGTCCATTGTGAAAACAAATGTTTCCTCCCCCCATAGCTCATTGCCATGCCATATGAATGAACACATTATCTCATTTTCCATCATCACCTCTACCAAAAATATTATATTATTTTTGCTAAAATCTTTGAGCAAAAAATATGAGACGAGTTTAATAGTCATGGGATTTGAATGAGGTATGATTGTCGATTTACACTCTTTCTCTTTACAAAATCCACATGACAGAAACATAAAAATAAATCACTTCTGATGTAACTTGCACTTTCAAAGAAAATTCTACTACATAAATCTTTTGTTGAAGTTTGATTTTAAAAATTTAAAGTGTCGTATGTGGTGCACTTTATTTGCTTTAAAATATATTCTATCACATTGTCACTTATTTAGTTCTATTTAGAAAGTCTTTGAAGCAAAGAATATGATAGAAAGTCCTTAGACGAGTTTCATCATCAGTGCAAACACTGTGTAACAACTAATTTCAAAACAAAAATTGAATGATTGTTTATTTGGAAGCAATTATATACAACAATTAAAATATAAAAATCGGTAGGATTACTTGATATCTTTGTGTGCGATTAGATGAGTTGTTTAGGGATTAATAGCCTAATACAAAGGTCATGGACTAAATTATTTTGTAATCCACTCTCAAATATGTACCGGTAAGTCAGTCTCAATTGTTTTATTGTGGTTGTAATATTTTTTTCTTAATAGTCAAAACGACCCAAATCAATAACACTAATTTCAAAAAAATGATAACTACAACTATAAAATAACTTGTATACATATAAATTTTCTCATCTCGTCTCTTGTCACTAATATTATTATTAGTTGACACTAATTTCATCTTTCATTTCATCTAATCATCATATTAAAATCATCATAGTCTTATTCTAACATTTATTTTATATTCTTAAATTTCTTCTCATCACACACTAACCTTATTCTCATTCCATGTCTTAATTAATTATTTTAATCATGATATTATCCTCTAAACTTGTCTTATATATTATTTGTGAAATTTAAATTCACAACCTACCTCCCATATACCTACCTATCATTAGGCTTTCCTACAAGCCTAGTCCCTAATTCTCACCTAACCTTCTTCAAATCACACTTAGACTCTTTTAATGGAGTCTATAATTCTCCAATATCCTCTCAAATCTCTAGAATTTTCTAAAGAATTTTTAATTCCTTAGAAATGTCCCTCCATTCTTACATTTAAACAAGTAATCACTCCATGCAAAGGTTGTCAAAAACAATATCAAATTGTGTATGTTTTTCCCAATTATTTAAACAAGTCATCACTACATGCAAAGGCCACCAAAAATAATATTAAATTGTGTATGTTTTTCCCAATCAATGGCTTCTTGTTGAATTGATCCTTTAGCTTCTATGACACCCATACCAGCTAAAAATTCATATCTACATTACAAAGAAATACCATATAATATACAATAGAAGTTCTTGTAATAATGTGAAAATATTATTATAAGTATTATATATTAATTACAAGTTTTTATAAATGAATCCAATTGTAATGACTGTAATCACATACGTTAGGACACTAATTATATCATTTGCATTGAAGTAATTGGTTGAATCCATGGTGAAAACACTTATTATGATCCCTGATATAACATCCCTGTTGACCATTTTTTGCATGAGGAGTTTGTGTTTTCCCTTTGGCACTTCTCTTTTCTCCCTTGCTCTGTTTCTGTGTTTGGCCTTTTGCTTTGTTGCTTGTCTTTTCCCTTCAGCCTCTCCTGGTTCGGGCTCTTCTCCCTTGTTCTTTGTTTTTCCCTTTGCCTTGTTTGCCTTAGCTTTTCTTGATTTGTTTTGTCCCGAAGTGCCCTTCAAAAAAGGTTCTAAAGGGCCACTTCCCTTCTAAGTGCCCTTTGGAACTTTTCTGAAGGACCTTCCTTGCCTTGCCTTCCCCCCAAATATCCCTTCGGACTTTTTTGAAGGGCACTTTATTGTCCAAGTGACCCTTCAAAAAAGTTCTAAAGGGCACTTTTCGGCCCAAGTGTCCCTTTGGACTTTTTTGAAGGACACTTTGTTGTCCAAGTGACCATTTGGAAAAGTTTTGAAGGGCACTTTTTAGCCCATGTGCCCCTTTAGAATTTTTTGAAGGGCACTTTGTTGTCCAAGTGACCCTTCAGAAAAGTTTTGAAGGGCACTTTTCAGCCCAAGTGTCCCTTTGAACTTTTTTGAAGGGAACTTTATTGTCCAAATGACCCTTCAAAAAAGTTTCAAAGGGCACTTTTTAGCGCAAGTGTCCATTTGGACTTTTTTGAAGGGCACTTTATATTTGGAAATGCCCTTTAGAGAAGTTTCGAAGGGCCATTTCCTTTGGAAATGCCCTTCAATTTTTTTTGAAGGGACCTTGTGCCTTTCCCAAGTGTCCTTTGTGAAAAGTTCTTGAAGGAACTAGCCGTTGCCTTTCAAGTAAAATTCTTGAAAGAATTCCTTCAGACAAATTGTTCAAAGGAATTACTTTAGGAAAATTGCCTGAAACATAAGCCTGACCCAAATGGATCCCCATGACATGCCGCAGGACGTCAAATTTGATACAACCAACTAGCCATTAGGATTCAAGGATGTGACGTGTTGCAAAATGTTAAATTCAAGGTGGCCAACTAGCCATTGGGATTCAAAGACATGACGTGCCATAAGACATCGAATTCATGCCTAAAGTCTTAAAATAAGAAGTAAAGTCACTGGGGAAACTTGAATGACTTTTCAGTGCAAATTGGGTTTCCCAACATGCTTGACTTATGACTTTTATAACTAGAAGCAATCAAATAACCCAAAGGAAAAAGTAATAAGTAAAGTCACATAGAAAATCCAAATGAATTTGTAGTGCAAATTGGGTTTCCCAACAAGCTTCGCTTATGACTTTTATAAGTAGAATCAATAAAAAAACTCAAAATGGCAAAGATAGTGTAAATCAGGGTTCCTAACATGCTTGACTTATAGGTTTATAGTTAAAGCCATTCAAAAGGCTTGAATGCATCTGCAGTACAAAATTTGAAGCTTTTAGAAAGAATCTAAGGTTTGCAACAGTGATTTGAGCCATTTCTTATGAAGGGTCATCTCACTATTGTTTTTGTAGCTATCCTAGTCATTTCAAGAGGGCAAATCAAAGAGAAGGATAAACTCCAACTGAATGAGAGAACCATTGGAATTAATTTCACTAGGATGGTGACTGTAAACCATTTTGGAGGCTTCTATTTTGGTGCCCAAGAGCTCTCTCTTATCTCCCTATTTTTATATAAATAAGACCCTTGGACTCTTATTTTATCATCCATAGATAGTACAGTGAAGCCCTGTTGGAATGTTTTGCCATTTTCTTGCCTTTGAGCAAAGAAGCATAATTATGTTTTCTTTCTAAGTTTTAGATATTTGTTTAGGCATGTAAGAGACACAGAGTGACAACAAGTGATGTTTATCCTTCTGTTCTCTATCCTTCATGATTTTGAGCAAAGAGTTGATCCAACAGATCATGTAGAGTGCATTTTAGCTGTATGAGATTTTGCACATGTGTAACCCTTTTCTGGACTATAAAAGTTATATGTTCTAGTTATTTACCTTATGTGATCTCATTCATTTTATCTCTACATTGAAATACTTATGTTGGAATATTCTAGAGCTTGAGTTATGGACTATATTCTACTTTATTGAGCATAAGTATAGGGCATACATGTGGATACTAATTCTTGTGTATCACCATTTTAGACTAGGATTTTCATTTATGCAAACTTCTAACTCTTTTCACTCATACAAACTAGTTCAATAATTTTATTGCACAAAAAGCTAATATAGGGAGCTAGCCCTTTCAACCTAGAGGTTTATTTCCACTTATAGGCACACCCACAGGCTTGTAAATGTCCCAACGTTGCCCAAATCTGGAGGAGGCCTAAACAACCCTCTTTTAGGGTGCAAAACTTGGAGACAACAGTTTTGGCATGCCCGATGGGACCTAAATTATTGCTAAGTCAAGGTGAATGTTGGTCTTGACAGGCCTCAAGTAGTAGAAATACCCCTAACCCAGCATTTGGTGACTCCAAAAAGGTGTGAATCTCTGGTTCTAGACCAATTTTTATACATTATACATAGTCCTCACAAGGTCCGTAAGATTTTTTGACCAAGCCCCTTCAGCTAAAGATTTTCTTGGAGAACAACACCCTAAACCACTCCTATCCCTATTAAACCCTTGATAAGGAGGTTTTGGGGAAGAGGCAGAAGAGGTTTAAAAAGTTTAAGGAGAGGAAGAAGTTGAAGAAGAAAAAGAACTAGAGGATCATAAGGGAAGAAAAGAAATGGGAGAAAGGGGAGACATAAATAGACATCAACCATTCCTTACTTTTAATACCCAAAACTCAATAGAGCTTCCTGCATATGACCCCATCCCTCCAAATACTACCAAAAATCTTTCTAGTTTCAATGGAGAGGGTCCTATTACCCCATTTGAAGATATTAGAGACATCTCTAATTTCTTCAATTTCCATAATGTTACTAGGGCCAACATAGCCATTAGGCTACTTGCTATGTCTTTAAAAGGCAAAGCACTTGATTAGTATAGAATGTTGGAGGGGGTTGCATTACAAGTTGGGATGGCTTTGGAGACCTATTGGTGACAAGATTTAAAAATAAGAGTGATCATGATTCCCTAATGCATCAAGTAAATGTAATAAGAAGGGGTCCAAATGAATCCATAGGAGATTTCAATGAGAGATTTCAAATAACATGGTATAGGCTACCACCAATCATGAGACCTCCTCCTAGATTTGTGTTCCCAACATACCTCAAAGGGATTGGTATTGACGTTGCTATCATGTTGTAGTTAATGGGAGGATTCACTCTTCTAGGTGCATATGAGCTAGTAATTGAGGTTGAGAATAACTTGATTCAGGCTAGAAGACTCCCTCTAAGAGTTTCCATGCCTTTGTTGTCCCATAATTCGGTTGAAGATCCAAACATGTCACAAGTTCCCAATGCTAATGTGAAGCCAAGAGAATTTCCTAAGAAGGTGGATAACATTGTAGATAAGGATGAAGAAATAAGATCATTGAGAGCTTAGCTCAAGCAAGCTCAATATCAGGCAAGTGTTCCTCATAATGCATAATACTATCCTCAACAAGGATATAGAGCTTCATCCCAATATAGTTATCAAGGGAGAGGACAAAATTAACAAGGTGACAACAAGCAACTCAATGCATATAATCCAAATTCTACTCCTCTTGTAAAGGTTGTTGTTTCAGTTCATGCAAATCTAGTGCAAGGAAAAGATCATGTGGATCAATGGGGGCAGCCTCAAGGTCAGTTTACACATGATGATGGAGGAACTAGATACACTTTGACTACATAGGAAGAAGCTACTCCTTACATGACAGTTGAAGAATCATGTCCCAATGAAGGGGATAGTCATGGAGAAGGCAGCAGCCCAAGTGTGGGGATGATGAATTTTCAAGAAAAAGATGATTTTGTGTTGACTCAAGGCATGTCAATTGTAGCTAATAAAAGATCCAACAAAAGAGCCTTGGGAGAAGGATAGGAGTCATGAATAGTTCAAAGTGATGCCTCTCCAAGGCCAAAAAATGCTAATCAAAGTGCTGTACCTTCTATAAGCCATGTTCCTCAACAAAATCAAAATGTAAATACAACTCCCAAGATTGCAACACAACAGGCTACAACTCCTTTATTACTATAAAAAATGTAGGAGAAAGTGAATACTCCATCTCTAAATATTGTGGACTCATTAAAGAGCACTAAGATAAGCATATCCTTTTGGGAGGTTCTACATATACCTGGTTAAAAGGAGCTTTTGCAAGAGCAGTTATCAAGCATGTAGGTGGCTCCTCAATATTCAAAGCATCATAGTGTGGCTCTCACAAATTCTCCAAATCATCTTTTGGAGCCTTCCACTAAAGCTGAAAAGCTTCCACCCTTCTACCTCACACTCATTGTGGGAGATAAGTTGGTCCACAATTGTATTATGTGTAGTGGGGCAAGCACTACTATTATGCCTAAAGCAGTGGCTGATAAGCTGGGTTTGAACTATGAGCCACATAGTAAAGACATGTTGCAGTTGGATGGAACTCCAACCAAGATAGTAGGATTGGTCAAAGGTTTGAAAGTGTTTTTACATGGCTACCCAAGCTTCCCTATCATGTAAGATATTGTGGTGGTGGACCTTCTAGCACACTTTGCTATATGCTTGTTTAGGGACTTTACGGCCAAGATAAGAAGATACCTTTTTTTTGATTGGTACTATCTATATTTCAAGACAAGGTATGGATTGAAGGTAACCATAAGGACTCAGCCCTTAGCAAGGTTCCACATTGAGCCATACTTGGAGATAATGACAAATCAAAATTGTCTAATCAATAAGGAGGAAGAAATAGTCCTAAATAGTGAAACATTTTCTCCTCTTGAATGTATTTACAACCTCTATCTTGACAAGTACAACACTAAAACACATGGCATTAATTTTGATACTTTCAGTAAGGAAATTGATTTGGGAATTTACTGCATGCATGAGGAGAACGCCCCAATTCCTTCACTCACCAATGAAGATCATGAGCTTGATAGTGTGTGGGAAATGTTCTTTGATGGTTCACGGAGAAAAGTAGCCATAGGATCTAGTGTCATGTTGGTTTCCCCATCAAATAATCATTGTTACTCTTCTTATAAGTTTCACTTTTGCTACACTTGTAATGTGGCAGAATATGAAGGCTTAGTTCATGGTCTCTAATGGGCAAAAAAGAGAGAAATCAATCTTTTGAAAGTCTATGGAGATAGTGAGTTGGTTATTCATCAAGTTAGAAGTCAAGATATATCCAAGAACCCCTTTCTTAAGTCTTAAAATCATAGGTTATGGGATATACTTGAGTATTTTGATGCCTTCAACATCCAACCCATACTAAAAGAGTTGAAGAAGCAAATTGATAGATTAGATGCAATAGGAACATGTTTTGACTCAGTTGCTGATGTTGAACAAGAGAAGGACCAATCCCATATAAAGATCAGTGTAAGACCTTACATTCTAGATAATGAAGTGTCATGGTAAGTGTTTGAAAGTGACGAACACATTGCACACTTCTTGCAAAATGAGACAGGCTTCTCTTCAAGAAATCAAAAGAAGTTGTATGATCATTATGAAGAGAAAATTATATAACTAAAGAAAAATAAAATACCCAAGGGGTTGATTACCTTGGAGAGTGTCTTCAATGAGGATGATCAAAGGAAAAACCAAAGAATGAACATGTCAACAAAAAAAGCGAACTATGAAAGGATTCTGATTTTCAAGGACAAACTTTTAAAGATTGGCAAGGCTTGTTCTCAGTCGGAAAGGCAAGCTTTTATTGCATTATGCAAAGAGTTTCATGACATTTTTACCTGGGAATACAAGGACATGAATGGCTTTGACTTAATTCTAGCTCATCACACCATTGAGTTGGAGCATGGATCTAAATTGGTAAGAAAAAATCAAAGGCCTATCAACCTTAAGGTAGAAGAACTCATGAAGAAAGAGCTGATCAAATTGATTGAGTCTAGGATTATCTTTCTTATCAAGCACTTAACTTGGGTAGCCAATATTGTGTCAGTTTGAAAGAAGAATGGAGAAATCAGACTTTGTGTGGATTTTCATGATCTAAACAAAGTGTCTCGTAAGGATCATTACCCACTCCCTTCCATGGAATAAATTCTATAAGTTGTTTCAGGTTCTCAATATTTCTCACTTCTTGAAGGTTATTCAAGTTATAATCAAATAGTGATAAATGAAAGGGATCAATTCAATACAACCTTCACAACCAAGTAGGGGACCTTTGCCTACAATAAGATGCCATTTGGTTTATCCAATGCTGGAGCTACATTTCAAAGGGAAATAGACCTTGCTTTCAAAGGTTTGATTAATAAGTTTTCACTTGTTTACCTTGATGATATAACCATTTTTTCAAAGGATGCTACTGATCATATGGGACATCTAAGGCAAGTGTTTTAGAAGTGTAGAGAGTATGACATATCCCTCAATCCAAAGAAGTGCATCTTCATTGTCTATGAAGGTAAGCTTTTGGGTCATGTTGTTTCTAAAGAAGGCTTATCTATTGTTCATGAAAGGATTGAATCTATTCTCGGCTTGTCTTTCCCTCAACACAAGAAAGGGCTGCAAAGTTTCTTGGAAAAAATAAAATTTGTAAGGAGGTTTATCCCAAACTTTACAACTATGGTAAAGCCTATCACAACCATGCTAAAAAAGAACCAAGTTTTTACTTGGACAAAGGAAGGTAAAGTCAACTTTGAGGCAATCAAGAAAACAATTGAAACATCTCCCACTCTCTTAAATCTGAATTTTTCTAAAGATTTAATTCTTTATACTTTTTCTAACTTTGACACCATCTCAGCTATGTTTATGCAAACTAATGATGAAGATGTTGAGCAGCTAATTGCTTTCTTCAGCCAAGGCTTAGAAGACTATGAAGTGAGATATTATTTTGTTGAGAAACAAGCTTTAACCATCATTAGAGGTTTGAAAAAGTTTAGGCATATGGTTTTCAACAACAAGATCCATGTCATGGTGTCCCATCCTAGCACTAAGGAGTTTCTCCTAAGTAGGGATCTCAATGAGAAGAGAGATGGATGGATCATGAAGGTGATGGAATATGACATTGACATCAAGGTAACTAGCCTAGTAAGAGGAAGAGGTTTATGTGAGCACTTAGCATCCAACTTTCAAGAGCCAAAAGAGCAAGCCTTGGTAAATCAAGTTTAAGAGTAGCCAACTGATCAAATGCAAAATAAAAGTTGGACACAAGACATCATTGGTTTTCTTCAAAATGGTGAATGTCCTAATGGCTTGACAAATCTCAAAGAAGGTATTTTAGGCTGCAGGGTATTCCTTATTATCTTGTGGATGGCATTATATTTAAGAAGGATGTGAGTAATGTATTGCTAAGATGCATTAACAATGACCAATTTGATATGCTACTAGAAAATTTCCATAATGGTGCAGATGGTGGTCACTTCTCTCCTAGAACCACAACTACAAAAATAATGAGAGCTGGTTACTATTCGCCTAGTTTTTTAAAGGACTATTATCATTGGGCTAAAGTTTATCCTCAATGGGCTTTCTTTGTTGGAAAACAAAAGCTTGCTACCCTCCCATTGAATCATATCCAAGTGGACTAGCCTTTCATCCAATGGGGCCTTGACTTCATTAGCATGATCAACCCTCCATCAAGTGTTGGACACAAATGGATATTGACTGATACAAACTACATCACAAGATGGGTAGATGTTGTTGCTTTGAAGGAACCAAATGAAAATGCCATCTTGGAGTTATATGATAGCATTATAAAAAGGTTTGGATCTCCTCATGTCATCATCTCAAATAATGCACTTGCTTTCATAAATGCTAAAACTTTTGATTGGGTAGCAAAGAGTGGAGTTTATTTGAGTACCTCATCCAACTACTACCCTCAAAGTAATGGATTGGCTGAGTCTACCAACAAGAACGTCATCAAGATCTTCAAGAAGATGTTGTAAACCAATCAAAGAGCATGACATAGCAACCTGAAGACAACCTTATGTGTATACATAATCACTCCCAAGAAGTCAATTGGTAATTCTCCCTTTGTACTTGTCTATGGGAGAGAAGCTAGGCTGTCCATATCAGAAGAGATCCCTACCTTGGAACTTTCACAATAGCTGGAATTACTTGAAAACACTCCCATGGAGGTCAGATTGATAGAATTAATGTAGCTACAAGAGGCAAGAGATGATGCACACAAAGTTTTGGAACACCATCAAGTTCTCATGAAGAAATCCTTTGACAAAAGAGCAAGGGAAAGAGTATTCAACAAATATGTCTTGGTTTTGAAATGGGATGAAAATAGAGCAAACCCAGGCAAACATACAAAGTTTGATACTTTGTGGAGTGGTATTTACATCATCAATAAGTGAAAGAAAAGAAACTCCTTTCAGCTATCCAAAATGGATGGAGAAGAGCTGCCTATTTTAGTGAGTAGAATCTGTTTGAAGCCTTATTTTTGACCCTTACTGGCCATGTCTTATCTATACCTTGTTTTGGTGTGTTTCCTTTATTATGTTTGTTTTCCTTAAGTGCTTTGGAGCATAATGTTTCACTTTTTGATTTTTTCTTTCCTTTTGGTGGTTGTGTGTGTCTCTCTAGCTTGTGTGTTTGGCCATCGCTTCTTATTTCAACTCTTATTTGACTTGCATGACTCCAAGTCTAATGGAAGGATTTATGTGATTGGCCTTATGACATAGCAGGCATGTCTCTCCTGGAAATTGCCAAAATATTGACCATTTTCTACATGACCAGTTTGTGTTTTCCCTTTGGCTCTTTTCATTTATCCCTTGTTCATTTTCTATGTTTGGCCTCTTACTTTGTTACTTGTCTTTTTCCTTCAACCTCTCTTAGTTCAGGTTCTTCTCCCTTGTTCTTTGTTTTCCCTTTGCCTTGTTTGCCTTAGCCTTTCTTGCTTTGTTTTGTCCCAAAGTGCCCTTCGAAAAAGGTTTCAAAGGTCCAATTCCCTTCTAAATTCCCTTTGGAACTTTTTTGAAGGCCCTTCCTTACCTTTCTTTCCCCCAAGTATCCCTTTAGACCTTTTTGAAGGGCACTTTGTTGTCCAAGTGACCCTTCAAAAAAGTTTCGAAGGGAACTTTTCATCCTAAATGTCCCTTCAAACTTTTTTGAAGGGCATTTTGTTGTCCAAATGAACCTTCAAAAAAGTTTTGAAGAGCACTTTTCAGCCCAAGTGTCCCTTCAAACTTTTTTGAAAGGCACTTTGTTGTCCAAGTGACCCTTCAAAAAAAATTTGAAGGGCACTTTTTAGCCCAAGTGTCCCTTCAAACTTTTTCAAATGGAACTTTGTCTTTGGAAATGCCCTTACATTTTTTTTGAAGGGACCTTGTGCCTTTCCCAAGTGTATTTTAAAACTTTTTCTAAGTACACTTTCCCAAGTGTCCTTCAGGAAAAGTTCTTGAAGGAACTAGTCATTGCCTTTCAGGCAAAATTCCTAAAAAAATTCTTTCGAACAAATTGTTCGAAGGAATTACTTTGAGAAAATTATCCAAAACATAAACCCAACCCAAATGCATGCCCATGACATGCCGTAAGATGTCAAATTTGATGCAACCAACTAGTTATTGGGATTTAAAGAGGTGACGTGCTGCAAGATGTCAAATTTAGGGTGGCCAACTAGCCATTGGAATTCAAAGACATGATGTGCCATAGGACATCAAATTCATGCTTAATGTCTTCAAATAAGAAGTAAAGTAACTAGGAAAACTCAAATGACTCTATAGTACAAATCAAGTTTCCCAACATGCTTGACTTATGACTTTTATAAGTAGAAGCAATCAAAGAACCCAAAGTAACAAGTGAGAAGTAAAGTCACTTGGAAAACTCGAATGACTCTATAGTGAAAATCAGGTTTCCCAACAAGATTTTCTTATGACTTGTATAAATATAAGCAATCAAAAACCTAAAAGTGCAAAGATAGTGCAAATCAGGTTTCCCAACATGCTTGACTTATAGGTTTATAGTTAAAGCAATTCAGAAGGCTCAAATGGGTCTGTAGTGCTAATGCAAAGCTTTAAAAAAGAATCTAAGGTTTGCAGTAGTGATCTAAGCCATTTCTTATGGAGGGTCATCTCACCATTGATTATGCAGTGATCTTGGTCATTTCAAGAGGGTGAATCAAAGAGGACAAACTCCAACTGAATGAGAGAACAACTAAAATCAGTTTCACTAGGATGGTGACTGCAAACCATTTTGGAGACTTCTATTTTGGTGCCTAGGAGCTCTCATTTCTCTCCCTATTTTGCTATAAATAGGACCCTCTGGCTCTTGTTTGATCATCCACAGATAGTATGGCGATGTCCTGCTGGACTATTTTGCTATTTTCTTGCCTTTGAGGAAATAAGCATAAGTCTATTTTCTTTCTAAGTTCTAGACATTTGCCTGGTCATGTAAGAGACACAAAGTGATAACAAGTGATGTTTTATCTTTTTGTTCTCTATCCTTCATTATTCTGAGTAAAGAGTTGATCCAATAGGTCATGTAGAGTGCATTCTAGCTGTATGAGATTTTGCACATGTGTAACCCTTTTTTAGACTATACAAGTTATCTTTTTTAGTTATTTACCTTATGTGATCTCATTCATTTTGTCTCTACATTGAAATACTTATATTGGAATCTTCTAGAGCTTGAGTTATAGACTATATTCTATTGAATTGTGCATAAGTATAGGGCGTACATGTGGATACTAATTTTTGGTGTATCATCATTTTAGACTAGGCTTTTCATTTATATAAAATTCTGACTCTTTTCACTCATACAAATTGGTTCAGTAGTTTTATTTCACAAAAAGCTAATATAAGGAACTAGCCCTTTCAACCTAGAGGTTCATTTTCACTTATAGGCACACCCATAGGCCTCAAAATGTTTTAATATTGCCCAAATCTAGAGGAGGCCTGAACAACCCTCTTCTAGGGTGCAAGATTTGGAGACAACAATCTCCACTAGGATTCACTTAAAATAACATGACATTTTTATTTAGTCAATGTATTATTTTATTAGATTTTACCATGAAAATCTAATTAGTGATCTAATTATAACACTTTAAGTATGTTAACTATAAAATAAGCATGTAACATCTACATGTTACTGATCACTCTATCACATGAAACAAAACATAAATTAATAAGGAAAGTAATTATAAATTTTCCAGCCATGGTTGGTATAAACATACAACCACTACTATCAATTTACAATGAGTAAATAATTACATTTCATCAGTGATAATGTTTCAATAATAATAAATATAATACAAGATACAAAGCTCTACAAAGCATGAGTTTATCAAACTCTAGTATCTATGGTAATCTCAAGTGTAGTCTCTAAATAAGTACTATTGTGAGAAGGGAGAGCATCATTCGAGTGCTTTTCCACTCTAACCACGGACCATCAATCCTCCACACAATCCTCCATCATGGAATGGCTCTCTCTTCATGGATGAGTAGATATTGATAGTGCATTAATCTATAGAGATAAGCTATTACCTGTGTGATGTAAGATTTCTAATACATGATGTGTATCATAAAGAAAATATGTTCTAACATGATATCACAAAAACATGTAAATCATACATATATGAAATGAAAATGTCTAACTAATCATTACTTTGGCCAAAGTTTTCAATAGTTATTGATCTTCAAGATCAGTCAAATTCATACACACCAGTTGATTGGATTACTTTTATCTAGCATTGGTGATGCTAGTAATCTAGTGAAATCCGTCTCACTATTTAGTGAGTACCAGCAATGCAAGATTTAATTAATATAAATATAAACAATATATTTATATAAATTACTTCCTACTAGCAGGCATAAAACATGCTAAACATAGGCAAGATGCATACATTTAGTCCTTCAAACATATGAATGAATCTCCACTATATTATTTATCACATAATAATAAGCATAACAAGTGCAATTCATAACAACTGGGTATTATATATATAGACTGTAAATTTCTAATTTCTATAAGTAGATTCAAATATAATACATTATATGATGAATAATAATATTATAGTCCATTATCCATGTGTACAACTACTCAATTACAAATAATCGGTCATAATAATTTCAGAGAATCAAATAACTCATAAACCGAGTTATATCTCACATAAACATAATCTTTAATTTATGCATCTCATTATGTTTTTAGAAGACTATATGCATATAGTTATAGTTTCCTATCCTTCAGGATCCTATAACTTATTTTTAATAGTCAATAAATCTATAGATATAGGCACATGACCCAATACACCAAAATATGTTATATTTTTATATGAATACCTAAATCTTCACATAGATATATTTTCTACATATATGCACTTGTAAATATTCACTTTATTCATACTATGTATTGCATTTAAGTACTTAAGAATATATAAATACCATATATAAATGTCAACAATCATCTATAATTCTAATCAATACCTAAATCTTCACATAGATATATGAATACCTAAATCTTCACATAGATATATTTTCTACATATATGCACTTGTAAATATTCACTTTATTCATACTATGTATTGCATTTAAGTACTTAAGAATATATAAATACCATATATAAATGTCAACAATCATCTATAATTCTAATCAAGGACTTCATATGATTTCAACAACCATTATAACTTCCCTATTCAAAAAATACATTGACAATTTATTATAAGATATTAATATTCCTGAAATATTAATGGACAGAATATTATAATCAATAGGCTATTTATATCCATATTATTCTCTTCTCAAGTCAAATCGATATCTAATTTAACATACAAACACTCATAAAGTTTATACAAGTATTTAATCTTCCTAAGCTTAGTTCAATATATATCATAAGTGTCAAACCAACTAATCAACCTAATAGATAACTATAGGTCATATTATCTAAATAATTCATATGTGAGATCTCAATCATTAGTTACCAAATTGATACTAATACTTGTCAAACTCAGACTTAGCTTATCTAACTCAAGCTTAGACTTAGTTTATCAAATTCATAAGATCAAGGCTTATCGAATTCAAACATATATATAATTAATTTCAATGATAAAGGTGCACAATCCATACATAACAAATTTCTAAACACCCTTCCAACAAATTGATACATAGAATGTCCATCCTTTCATTCGTCAAAGTCACATAGACCATATGCCTACTTTAACTATTTAAATTGACAAATGTCTACATGTAATCTTATTTTGGATAACATTTTACACACAGTTTGAACTTATATAATCCATGGTTTTGACTAGTAAATTCACATAGTCTTGAGTAACAACCTATTTATTATTTTTAGTGGGAGCCAAGACTAAGCTTTTTGAGGCTTCTCCACTTTGAGTCACTTGAGATCCACATCCAAATAATTTTTTATTTTTTTTGGAGATGACATTTGTTTTAGCTTAAAGAGCCCACAAGCCCTTGTGAATGGATTGAAAATTGAAAATGAAAGTGCTACAAGGAGTCATCTAAGCTTCGTTTGGGGAGGTCTCTTTTAGGAACAAAACATCATGCAAAAGACATGGTCAATTAATATGGCATTGGTAGGTTTAGAGGTAACGAAGGCACTGTTGGGGAACCCTAGAATATATGAAGTGTATGCTATGGTTCAAAACTTGGAGAAAGATATGAAAACTCATGACAAATAATTCTATTAGTTTATGATTTCCTTCTGGTTTGTAAATTCTTTGTTCTAAAAAATTTTGATTATGTTCCATTTTTAGCATTTGTGTAGAAGGAGATTTAATGGGCTTAATAAGCATCATATTTATTTCTTTAGTCAAAGGGCTTACAAAACACACTTGTAAGAGTATCCTAATGACTTCAATGCCTTCTAAGGCATGATATAAGACTCAAGAGACCTACTTATGACTAACTTATACATTTATCATGATGCCCCTACATCATATAACAAAATGGCTAATATAAGGTCAATGATACTTTTTAGCAATAATTGGTATTTCAGATAATTATTATACCATTCCTAATAGTATCATAACACCATAATTGTTGAGTTATATAGATTATCTATGTCTTTTGTTATCTTTAGATATATATTAAGGTGTTTAAGCCATATAATGATATTCCAAAATATCATAAAGATAACTAGCTAATGTTCTGAAACATTTCAAAGACATAAGGGTTAGTTTATATATGGTAATACCAGATACTATTTACTCAAATTTAAGTTTTTGAAAAATATTAATAATCATGAATACAATAATATGACATAAATACATAGTAACATTCTACATTAATCTATGTATAATATCCACAATGCAATTGCACAAGATTAATTTCACATAAGCATAAAAATAGAGTAAAAACACATAATCAATTATCTAAATACATATAACAACAAAAATGTATTAAATCTAACAACTCAAATAATGCATATATAATGAGTATTATCGAACATAGTGTGTGCATGGGTTCTAGTTGTTCCTCTGTCATCGCTCAATACCTCCATTTGTGCCACCCTCTCTGATGATGCTCTTCCTCCATCATGCTCTGAGGGATGAATCTCTCCTATGCCAAACTCATGACAAGAAGGTAGTTAGTCCATAACATCATGATATATATCCAAAAATATTGTTTTAACAATAAATTAACATGGTCATAATGTAAAAAATATATAATAAAACTAAACTCATAGTAATACAAATCAAGTAATCAAAGCAACATACAATTATCTCATAACAACATATGACTTACAATTTAATTAAATAATAATCAAATCAAATTAATAACCATAAAAATCCATAGATAACTAAGTAAATTTTCTCAGGGAGAAATCAAGATGTAATATTCTTACCCCTAAAGCTAGTCATCAACATGATGACACTTGTTCAAACATTAATTTTGAATTAAAAACATTATTCAGCATAAAAATAACATAGTATGAAGCATCAAATGAAACAAACAAACGTAGAAATCACCTGTAAAACTCATCATAGTTCTTCTAAGTAGCACTATGCTCATAGTATTAATATCACAAGACCTTGCATTATGATACTTATTTATTATGTAAACTAAGTTTGCGAGTGTCAATTACTCTAATTGGTTCTATCATGACCACATTAGGATCCAGAACCTGGAAAAAATTCCAATTTAACACATGTGAATGATCAGCTATATAATTTTTAAGATAAGAAATATTGAAAACATTATGAAATAGATCTAGAGTTGGTGGTAATGCAAGCCTATACGCTACAATATTGACCACTTCTAAAACCTCAAAGGGTCTCACATATCTCAGTGAAAGTTTCTCTGACTTCTTGAATTTAATTGAAATGTTATGCGGCTTAACCCATAAGAACACTTTATGACCTACTAAAAAATGCCTATCTATTCACTTCAAATCAACATAACTCTTATGCCTATCATTATCCTTAGTCAATATCTATCTGATTAATCTAACTTGATCTTCCATTTGTAAAATTATCTCAAGTCCAAAGACTAACCTATCTTCTAACATGTCCTAACTAATTGGGGTCCTAAACCTTCTTCCATATAATGCTTCAAATGGTGTCATCTTCAAAGTTGATTGGTATGAGTTATTGTAATAAAACTCAATGAACATAAGATAATTGTACCACTTGTAGTATTGATCTATGAAATACATATGAAGATGATCTTATAAAACTTGATTAACTTGTTCAGTCTAGTCACCAGTTTGTGGGTGATATGCAGTGCTAAAGTTTAGTTGCATACCCAAAGCTAAATTTTGAATTACCTAAAATATAAAAGTCATCTTTGGATCATGATTTGAAATGATATTATCTATAAATCCATTCAAATGATACACTTGCCTTAAAAATCTCTTTGTAAGAGTAGGTGCATCATCTGTCAAATTGCCTAGTATAAAATGAGCTACCCTGGTTAGTTTATCAACTACTACCAAGATCATGTCATGCCTATTTCATGATAATGGTAAACTTTAGAAAAAGTCCATAATGATCACCTACCACTTCCATTTTGGTATGTCATGTGGATATAACAATCCAATTGGATGCACATGTTCAGCTTTCACTCACTAACATTCAAGATAACATGACATAAAGTTTGCCTCATCTTTTTTGATTATATTATAAAAATAAAGTGGAAAAAGCTCTTCCATAAACTTGGTTACTCTTTTATGTCTTGAATATGTGGAATTATGTAGCTCCTTTAGCACTATTTTCCTTATATTCTCTTGATCTAGCACATACATCCTATCATTGTATCATAAAAGACCATCATTCTCTATTTTGAATCATTTATAGTTAGGATTTTGAACATTCTTAGACACCACTTTACTGACTTGATCATATAATTCATCTTCTAATGATAATTAGATCACTCGATCCCTGAAAGTACTCTTGATAGTATCCATGGCTACTATCTACCTCCTACGACTTAGGACATCATCTACTCTATTTTCCTTGCCTTTGATATTGACATCATAATCAGATAAGAACTCTAACTATCACCTATGACAAGCATTCAAATTCGGTTGGGTGAAGATGTACTTGAGTCCCAAGTTGTTAGTCTTGAGCTTAAACATTTTTTTAAACAAATAATACCTCCAAAATTGTAAGGCATGCACAATTGATGCAAGTTCTAGGTCATGAGGGGAATAGTTCACTTCATAAGGATTCAACTTCTTTGATGCATAAGATACCAATACACCATCTTGCATAAGGAATCCTCCTAATCCATCCCCAAATGCATCTATGATCACTAAAAACTGAACATTGGGATCAAAAAATCTTAGCATTAGTGTTGAAGTAAGACTTATTTTCAATTCCTAAAAAGTTACTTCACACTTATCTAACCATATAAAACTTTGGTTCTTATGTTGCAGAGAGGTAATCAGATTAACTATTTTAAAAAAATTCAAAATGAACTTCCTATAATAGCCCATTAATCCCATGAAACTCCTTACCTCATTCATATTATTTGGCACCAGCCATTCCATAATGGCTCTTATCTTTATTAGATCTACTGAAATACCATATGTAGAGATGATATGTCTCATATATTGTAGTCTTTTTTATAAAAATGCACACTTGGACAACTTGTGCTTCCACAATGATAGTATAACTAGTTCCAGATGTTGGAGATGTTCCTCTTCATTCTTAGAGTATACAAGAATGTCATAAAAAAATACCAAAACAAAATGATCTAGATAATATTTGAACACATTGTTCATGAGATTCATAAATGTTAGAGTATTTATCAACCCAAATGGTAACACTATGAACTCATAGTGCCCATGATGAGTTATAAATATATTTTTTGTAATATTTTCATCCCTTATCCTCAATTGATGGTATCCTACTCTAAGATCAATCTTAGAAAATATCATTTCCCCTTGTATCTAATCAAAAATTTCATCTATACAAGGTAGCAGATACCTATTTTTGATAGTTGCCTTATTCAACATTCTATAATCTATGTAAAGCCAAAGATTACCATCCTTTTTATTGACGAAGACAACTAGTGCACCTCAACACACTTGGTCTGATCAACCCATTTAACAATAATTCTTATAGTTTATCCTTAAATTTAACCAATTTAATGATTTTCATCTTATATGGTGCCTTAAACTATGGTTCTGATGTAGGTATGATATCGATATAGAAATCAAACTCTCATTTAGGAGGCAATCTTAGCAATTCCTATAGAAACACATCATAAAACTTCCTAAGGAATGGATAATCTTTGAGGGATGGTTCCTTAGATTCTTCCATTTAATTTATCTTGATAATAAATGCTTGACATCCTTTTCCTTGAGCCTTCTTGAGTTGCATTATATAAATTTGCATAAGCCTCAACTCTTTTCTCTCACCCTAAATTTGTGTCTGATTTCCAAAATCATCCAAACACTCAACCTTCCTCAGAGAGTAGTCAACATTGGCCTTATGTTTCACAAGCCATTTGAATCCTAGGATCACATCATATGACTCTAGTGGTGTTGCATAAAGGTCCACTAATGTTATGAATTCATAAAACCTAATCTCTACTTCAATTAAACACTTATTGACTTTGACTTTTGAACCATTCCCATATTGTACTGACCATGCATTTCCCATTACTCTAGCTCTTCTAGATAACCTATTAATCATTTTAGGAGCTATAAAATATTGTGTAGCCCATATATCTATGAAAATGGAAGCTGGATGTTCAAATAAAATACATGATAGTTATATGGGTGAAGCTTGTAATTCAACTTATCGATTATCAACTACTGCATGAATACATTGTTGAAAAGTTCCTTGCTGAGGTGTAGAACCTTTGTTCTTCATATTATCCTAGATACACTCATGAGTATAATGGTCACCTCCATAAATTAATCAACCTTTAGGTGGTCCTTTCCTGTTATATTTTAGTTTAACTTGAAACTAGATTTGAAACCATTGCCCAGTTTCTTATTATTTGAACTATTATTAAATCTAGCATTCTAATTTTTAAACTAATTCTTGGAGTCTCCACTCCTTTGCTTCCAGTTCTTATTTTTTAAACATAGTTTAGAATTTCTAAACTTTTTCTTAAACTTGTCCCTAACTCGAGCAAGAAATTTTAACTTCTATTCCTACTTGACTGCCTTCTCAAAGACTTGGTCCATGGTAGGTGGTCCATGAATGTCCACCTCTCCACCAATCTAAGATTTTAATCTCATGATGAACTTCCTAATTATGAACCTCTCATCTATCTAAAACTCTGGTATGTACTTCAAAAGTTTAGTAAATTGCTCCCATTACTCATTCATTGATAAGTCTCTTTGTTTTAGATTCTAAAAATCAGTAAGCTTCTAGACAAAATATAGCTGTGGAAGCCATCGTGATCTGAAAAATGTTACAAAATATCTTCATGTGGTGGTGGTCAAGTTGAGATTCATTTTCAAAATTTTTTTGGCCCACCACATAGTTGCTTTACCAGTCAATTGGTAAGCTCCCCAAACAGCTTTAGTGACTTTAGAGGAGTTTTAAATCTTGAATAACTTCTTTATATTAGTCAACCATGCTTCCACTCTGTCTCCCAAAATAGTTCCATCAAACTTAGGTGGATTCACATTCTTCATATCTCTAGCTAATTTTGTATTTACCTATGCTCTCACATCTTGAGAGATTTCCTGATTAATAGGATGATCTTCAGGTATATCCTAGTGTGGCCATGAACTTCCTATTCTAGAGCTAAAATGTGGTTCTTGGTTTTATTCATAGCTATAAAAAACTGATTTAACTTTGTTGCTTGCTCAATGGTAGATTGATTAGGATCAAATAGATGGTTATTGTCATTGACATTTGAAGGACCCTCACTAGATAACCTAGTCATCATCATTCTCTTTTATGGTAAACATAAGGATATAAAAATGTTAGTGGACTCATTAAGTCTTAGAGTTTGATTCATAGCTCTAATACCACATGTCACATCCCCACTGGGATTGACTTAGAATAAAGTAATTTTTTTAATTTAATCAATGTATTTTTTCATTAGATTTCACAATGAGAATCTAATTAGTTATCTAAGTATAACACTCTAAGTATGTTAATTGTAAAATAAGCATGTAACATCTACCTATTACTGATCACTAGTATCACATAAAACAAAATATAACTAAATAAGGAAAGTAATTATAATTTTTTTAGCCACGACTGGTATAAACATGCAACTACTACTATCAATGTACAATAAGTAAATAATTACATTTCATCAGGGATAATGTTTCAATAATAATAAATATAGTATAAGATACAAAATACAAGGCTCTACAGAGTATGAGTTTTTTGAACTACAATAGCTATGGTAATCTCAAGTGTAGTCTCCAAATGAGTACTATTATGTGGAGGGAGGGCATCATCCGACCACTTTTCCTCTCTAAATATGGATGATTGATCCCCCACACAATCTCCCATTAGGAAATGGCCCTCTCTTCACTGATAAGTAGATAATGATGGTGTGAGAATCCAAAGAGACAAGGTAGTACCTATGTGATGTAATATTTATAATACATGATGTGTATCATAAATTTTAATATAATATCAAATAAACATATAAATCATACATATGAAATGACAATATTTAACTAAACATTTCTTTGGCCAAAGTTTTTAATAATTATTGATCTCCAAGATCAGTCAAATTCATATACACCACTTGATCAGATTACCTTTATTTAGCATTGGTGATGATAGTAAGCTAGTGAAGTTTATCTCACTATTTAGTTAGTACTATAAATATGATAATTAGTTAATATAAATATAACCAATAGATTCATACAGATTACTTCTTATTAGTAGGCATAAAACATGCTAAACAAAAGAATAATCAAGATGCATACATTTACCCTATCAAATGTATGAATGAATATCCACTATATTATTTATCACACAATAATAAGCATAAAAATTATAATTTATACCGAGTATAATATATATAGACTGCAAATTTATAATTTTCGTAAGTAGATTCACATATAATACATTCTATGACAAACAATAATATCATAGTCCATTGTCCATGTGTAAAACTACACAATTACAAACAACCAATCATAATAATTTTAGAGAATTAAATAACTCATAAACCAAGTTATATCTTGCATAAACATAACCTTTATTTATGCATTTTATTATGTTTTTAGGAGAATGTATACATATAATTATAGTTTCCTATCCTTCGAGATCCTAAAACTTATTTTTAACAATCAATAAAATTATAGATATAAGCACATGACCCAATACATTAATGTATGTTATATTTTTATATGGATACCTAAGTCTTCATATAGATTTATTTCCTATATATGTGCACTTTTACATATTCACTATATTCATACTATGTATCGTATATAAGTACTCAACAATATATAAATATTGTTTATAAATGTCAACAGTCATTTATAATTCTAATCAATGACTTCATATGATTTCAACAACCACTATAACTTCCCTATTCACAAAATACATTGACAATTTATTATAAGATATTAATATTCTTGAAATATTAATGACCAATGTTATAATCAATAGCCTATTTATATCCATATTTTTCTCTTCTTAAGTCAAATCGACATCTAATTTAACATACAAACAATCACATAGTTTATACAAGTATTTAATATTTCTAAGCTTATTTCAATATATATCATAAGTGTCAAACCAATTATTCAACCCAATAGATAACTACATGTCATATTATTTGAACAATCCATATGTGAGATCTTAGTGATTAATTATCAAATCGATATTGATACTTGTCAAAATCAGACTTAGATTATCTAACTCAGGATTAGACTTAGCTTATCAAATTCATAAGATCATGGCTTTTCAAATTCAGACATGTATATAATCGAATTCAATGATAAAGGCACACAATCCATACATAAAATTTTCTAAACACCCTTCCAACAAATTGATACACAAAATGTGTATCCATTCATTCGTCTAAGTCACACAGACCATATGCCTACTTTCACTGTTTGAATTGACAAATATATACAATCATTCTTATTTTGGATAATATTCTATACACATTTTGAACTTATATAATCCATGGTTTTGATTGGCAAATTCACACAGTCTTGAGCAATAACCTATTTATTATTTTTATTGGGAGCCAAGACTTTAGACTAAGATTTTTGAGGCTTCTCCACTTTGATTCACTTGAGATCCACATCCAAATATTTTTTTTGGGAGATAACATTTGTTTTATCTTAAAGAGCCCACAAACCCTTGTCAATAGATTGGAATTTGAGAATGAAAGTGCTACAAGGAGTTGTCCAAGCTTTGTTTGAGGAGGTCTTTTTTAGGAACGAAGGATCATGTAAAAGGCGTGGTCAGTTAGTAGGGAATTGGTAGGTTTAGAGGTAACCAAGACACAGTTGGGGAACCCTAGAAGATATGAAGTGTATGTTCTGGTTAGTAACTAAGAGAAAGTTGTGAAATCTCTTGGTAAATAATTCCATTATTTTATGATTTCCATCCAGTTTGTAACTTGTTTATTCTAAAAGATTTTGATTATGTTCAATTTGTAGCATTTGTGTAGAAGGAGATTTAATGGGATTATTAAGCATCGTATTTATTTCTTTAGTCTATGGCCAATTTTAAAAGGAAAATTAAAGCATTGAAAATTTTACTAATTATAGGTTTTAATGCATTGATGTTATTCACATATTTTCATCTAAATTTAAAACAATGATTATCGCTAAAGTCACATAGATTTTAAAATACTTGTCAACCATGTTATATTCAACAATTTCATTATTTATTTAAGAACTAAAAATTTGGAAATTATAAGGTTTCTTCTATTTTTGAAATATCTTCTCACATTTCTGATTATCAATTATTTACACAGTGTGTACATTCATATATTGTCACAATTTGTAAAACAAGAATACATAGATTTTTTTTAGATTCCATACAAAATTTAAACATCACCTACCTTGCAAAAGCTTCCAAATAAAATGGCATAGACCTAAAGTCCTTTGCTTGGATCTCTCTATCTTCTCCTCTAAGTGTTGTTACTTCTCTTCTCCACTTCGCTCTCCACTCTCCTCTCTCCTCTACTTAAAATCCTCCTCTTATCCTTCTCCTATGCTACCAACTTCCTTTCTTTATTTATCTATATTTTTTTAAGCTCACCTCTTTCCTCTAAACATTACTTTGGATAAATTTTTCAACAGTTATTGATCTCTAAGATCAATCAAATTCATACACACCACTTGATCAGATTACTTTTATCTAGCATTAGTGATGATAATAAGCTAGTGAAGTTTGTCTCACTACTTAGTACCAACAATACAATATTTGGTTAATATAAATATAACCAACAGATTCATATAGATTAGTTCCTGCTAGCAGGCATAAAACATGCTAAACACATGAATAGTCAAGATGCATATATTTATTCTATCAAGCATATGAATGAATCTCCACTATATTATTTATCACATAATAGTAAGCATAACAAGTACAATTTATACCAACTAGGTATAATATATATAGATTGTACATTTATAATTTCTATAAGTAGATTAAAATATAATACATTCTAGGATGAACAATAATATCATAATCCATTGTCCATGTGTACAACTACTCAATTACAAACAACCAATCATAATAATATCAGAGAATAAAATAACTCATAAACTAAGTTATATCTTGCATAAACATAATCTTTATTTATGGACCTTGTTATGTTTTTAAGAGACTGTCTACATATAGTTATACTTTCTTATCCCTTAGGATCTTATGACTTATTTTTAAAAGTCAATAAAATTATAGATATAGGCACACAACCCAATGCACTAATATATGCTATATTTTTATATGAATACCTAAGTCTTCATATAGATGTATTTCCTATATATATGCACTTATACATATTCACTATATTCATACTATGTATCATATATAAGTACTCAAAAATATATAAATATTGTATATAAATGTCAACAGTGATTTATAATTCTAATCAAGGACTTAATATGATTTCAACAACCATTATAACTTCCCTATTCACAAAATATATTGACAATTTATTATAAGATATTAATATTTATGAAATATTAATGAACATAGTGTTATAGTCAATAGACTATTTATATCCATATTTTTCTCTTCTTAAGTCAAATCAATAAATACAAACACTCACACAGTTTATACAAGTATTTAATCTTTCTAAAATTAGTTCAATAAATATCATAAGTGTCAAACTAATTACTCAAACCAATAGATAACTATAGGTCATATTATCTGAATAATCCATATGTGAGATATCGGTGATTAGTTATCAATCGATATTGATACTTGTCAAACTTGGACTTAGATTATCTAACTCAGGCTTAGACTTAGCTTATCAAATTTTCAAGGTCATGGCTTATCAAGTTTAGACATACATATAATCAATTTTAATGATAAAGGCACACAATCCATACATAACAAATTTCTAAACACCCTTCCAGCAAATCAATACACAAAATGTCAATCCATTCCTTTGTCTAAGTCACATAGACCATATGCCTAGTTTCACTATTTGAATTGACAAATGTATACACTCAGTACTATTTTGGATAACATTCTACACAAAGTTTGAACTTATATAATCCATGGTTTTGACTGGAAAATTCACATAGTCTTGAGTAATAACCTATTTATTAACCTTATTGAGTGCCAAGACTTTAGACTAAGATTTTTGAGGCTTCTCCACTTTGATTCACTTGAGATCCACATCCAAATAATTTTTTTTGGGAGATAACATTTGTTTTATCTTAAAGAGCCCACAAGTCCTCATCAATAGATTGGAATTTGAGAATGAAAGTACTACAAGGAGTCATCCAAGCTTTGTTTGGGGAGGTCTCTTTTAGGAACAAAGGATCATACAAAAGGCATGGTTAGTTAGTATGGCATTGGTAGGTTTAGAGGTAATGAAGGCACTATTGGGTAATCCTAAAATGTATGAAGTGTATGCTCTGGTTAGTAACTGGGAGAAAGTTGTGTAAGCTCTCAGTAAATAACTCCATTATTTTATGATTTCCTTATGGTTTGTAACTTGTTTGTTCTAAAAGATTTTCATTATGTTCAATTTGTAGTGTTTATGTACAAGGAGATTTAATGGGATTATTAAGCATCATATTTATTTCTTTAGTTTGTGGCCAGGTTTAAAAGGAAAATTAAAGCATTCAAAATTTCACTAATTATAAGTTTTAATGCATTGATGTTATATATAGGTTTTCATCTAAATTTGAAACAATGATTATCGTCGAAGTCACATGGATTTTAAAATACTTGTCAGCCATGTTATATTTAACAATTTCATTATTTATTTAAGAACTAAAAATTTGGACATTATAGGGTTTCTTCTATTTTTGAAATATCTTCTCATGTTTCTAGTTATCAATTATTTACACAGTGCATACATCATATATTGTCACAATTTTTAAAATAAGAATACACATAATTTTTCTAGATTCCACATAATATTTAAACAATGTCACCTACCTTGTAAAAGCTTCTAACTAAAATGGCATGAACTTGAAATCCTTTGATTGGCTTTCTCTATCTTCTCCTCTAAGCATTATTCCTTCTCTTCTCCACTTCGTGCTCCACTCTCCACTCTCCTCTTATTCAATCCTCCTCTTATCCTTCTCCTATGCCACCAAATTCCTTTCTTTATTTCTATCTCTCTTATTTTTTAAAGCTTTGCCCCTTTCCTTTAATCTCACTTTTTTCCTTTAAAGCTCATCGTTTCTCTTAAATAAATCTTGGCATTTCTTTTCTTTTGCATTTTTGTGTTATTCCTATGTATTTGTTTCCAATTATAAAATGATAATAATTAAAATAGTTAACATTAAATTCACTAAAGTCCATTATTATCATTACTTCTCATTGATAACTAACACTACAAATCCTCACCCCAATCCAAGCATTAGAATATTTAACTAGGTTTAGTTTTTAAGTTAGCTTAGGATGACAATATAATTTTGTTACTAACCTAGTACAAATAACTAACATCATGAATTGATAAAAAAATGACTAATATAAGGTTGATGATACTTTTTAATAGTAATTGGTATTTTAGACAATTATTATACCAATCCTAATAGTATTATAACAATGTAATTGTTGTGTTATATAGATTATCTAAGTCTTTTGTTATCTTTATCTATATATTAAAGAGTTTAATCCATATAATGATATTCATGACTATCATAAATATAAATAATTAATGTTTTAAAACATTTTAAAGACATGAGGGATAGTCTATATGTATGGTGGTACTAGATATTATTTACTCAAATTTACATTCTTGAAAAATATTAATAATCATGAGTACAATAACATGACATAAACACATAGTAATATTCTACACTAAATCTACATATAATATCCACAATGCAATCACACAAGATTAATTTCACATAGGCATAAAACTAAACTAAACACACATAATCAATCATCTAAATGCAAATAAAATAAAAAATGTACTAACTTTAACAATTCAAACAATGCATATATAATGAGTACTATCTAACGTAGTATGTGCATGGGTTCTAGTCATTCCTTTGACGTCCCCCAATACCTCCATCTATGCCACCCTCTCTGATGGTGATCTCCCTTTGTCATGTTCTGAGGAATGAATCTATCCTACATCAAACTCACAAAAAGAAGGTAGATAGTCTGTAACATTGTGATATATATCATAAAATATTATTGTAACAACAAATCAACATGATCATAATGTAAAAATTATACAATAAAACTAAACTCATAGTAATGAAAATTAAGTAATGAAAGAAACATACAACTATCCCATAAAAACATTTGACTTATAACTTAGTTAAATAATAATCAAATCAAATTACCAGCCATAAAAATCTACAGATAATCAAGTAAATTTTCTTAGTGAGAAATCGAGATGTAACATCCTTCCCCTAAAGTTGGTCATCATCCTGATGACACTTTTTCAAACATTAGTTATAAAATAAAAACATTATTCATTAGAAAAATAATATAGTATGAAGCATCAAATCCAACCCCTGATAATAGCCTTGGCGCTTCTCATTCTCTCTAAACAATGCCATGAAAAAAAAACCCAACTCTTCAGCTTCACACCACTATTGCTTGTAGACTTACCATTTTTATATCACAATATACTCTCTACATAGGTTTAAAATGTGTTTATTTTAATGCCACCAATCACTTTTAATGTCCACATAATTGCTTTGGTTCAAATTAACCATCAGTCTTGTCTCTGTGAATGTTGTTTCTTTGTTTATACTTTAAAAATATGATTTATTTGTGTTAGTTGAGTTGAGACATGTAGACAATCCTTTATGGTGGTCAGGTAAGTTGACGTCAATGAATGAATAATCTAGATGGATGTATGAAAGCAAAAGGGTACAATTTTTTTATAAATATGCGAATAAGGAACAATTAAGCCCATAAGGGAGAAGAATAAAAATGATGGAATATCCTTTATTGCCTCATTGCTCATAGGGTGGTATAAAAAAATTAGTTTATCTCACAAGGGAGAAAAATAAATGAATGGTATTTGTCATGGAATTTTAAGGGATTTAAGCTCACAAGGGAAAAAATAAAAAGAATGCCAAACATGACTTCTTGTTTCATCATAAATAAAGGATTGAGATAGATTGTTGTACTACTCCAAGGGAAAAGGAGGAGAAATAACTCAAACCCTTTTTGAGTATTGAGAGAAAGTGTGATGTTGTAGCTAAATAAAATTTATTGGCGTGTGTTATTAGAGATGAACAACATACCATGATAGTGATTGTTTACTCATTTAGAGTCTAGCGTAGATAGTTTTAAACATGATATAATAGCTATATTTCTACAAGAAGACTGCACAAGCTCAAAAATAAAATGAAAACTATAAGCTCATATAGTTATAATAATTATCTATTAAAGACGTTTGATGGCATTTCATAAGGGCAAGTTGTTTCCTAACTCGTAGGTTCCCTAAAGTTAAAGGTGCACATTACGTCGAAAGGGATATAATTTTTTGTTCTGGTAAAGAGGGGATTTGTAAAATGAGAGAGTGTAAATTGATAGTCTCACCTCACTCAAAACCTATGGCCATTGACACTGTATCACATTTTGTACATAAAACATAAGCAAAAAATAATTTGATATTTTGGGTGAAGGTGATAATATAAAATGAGGTTGTGTGTTCCTTCAAACAACATGGAAATGAGTTGTGCATGGAGGAAACATTATCTTTGACACTAAACTTGAACAATGGTAAAGTAGTGGGAAAAGGAAAGGCCATACAAAACATGAAAGTGGTGAAACATTTCAAGATGAGTTAGGTGGTAATGGTGAGTGACAATGACAAGGTATTTTAGGTGATGAACTAGAAGACACTCTAGTAGATACATGTATAAATATTAGTGACATGTCACATAAGTCAATGAAATATGAAGCTTCCACCCAAATATTTCAATTACCTAATACATAATTGAAACAAGTGTAATCTCAATGAAAACAAGTGTTATATATCTAATGACTCCTCTAAAAACATAGAGAATGCACTGTGCATCAATTTAGATGAGTTTAAAATTAATTAGATGAAATTTTTGACTACTTTATCTATATAAAAAATAATTAGATGACTCTAAAAGCATTAGATAAAAAATGGAAAATGCTTCTTCAATGAAATATGTCTCTTCTATAATCTAATCAACTGATGTAAGATGCCATATGCAAATATATACAAATATAAATATTTCCAAGCTTTTTCATTCTCAATCTCAGTAACATTAATAGAAGGCACTATATTTAAAATAATAGTGCACAATTATCTTTATTTGATGATTGGAAGAAAGGTAAAATTATCACCATGATCACAAGCAATATCAATTTTAGGTAGTTTTTTGGACTTGGGTTTGAATTCCCATCATTGTTTGCATATTTTATCCAAGTTCTATCATGGTCATATGTATATCAAATAAGATACCACCCTAATTGTTATAGTTTCCTTTATGGATGTTGCAACTATGATATTGAAGGGTGTAAGTTATGTCAAAAGGGATTTAATTTTTTGTTTTGGTAAAGCGAGGGTTTGTAAAGCATAAGAGTGTAAATTGGTATTTTTATCTTACTCAAAATCCATGACCACCAACCCCATCTCATCTTTTTTGCACGGAGTTTTAAGAAAAATAATCTAATATTCATTTTTATAATCCTATATATATAATATTGTCTATTAAAAAACTATTAATATGTATTAATAAATATATTAAGATAATATAATATATAAGTATATTATATATTTTATAAAATAATATTATAATATAATAATTATATATTTATTATTAATATATATTCTTCTATATAAATATATATTATATTATTATATACTATAATATATTATTATAATATATATTTTTATTAATTTACTCTAATTACCATTAGTATATATTAATAATGCATACATACATACATACATATTTTATTTATAATAAAATATATAATAAAAATATTTTTATTAGTACAATATTAATATATTATATATAAATATGTATATTATATTTTTATTATAATAATAAAATGTAGATATTAATATTGTAATAGATATTGATAATTATAATCAATTATATATTATATAATAATTTATAATGTTATTATATTATATATATTGTAATAGAATAGAATAGATTATTCAACATATTTAATATATTAATTTTACTATAATATATTAATATAGTAATATATAAATATTATATTATATATCTATAAGTATAAATATTACTAGCATACATATTTTAAATAAATCTATGTAAAAGACATTAAGAGATATCATTATTGAGGTGTTTATTCTACTTATCTTTCCAATATACTATATGCACATCAACAATTATATTTGTCAACTTATTTTATATAGATGTATCTAAGATATGTATGATAGTATATCATTTATTACTTTCAAAATATTCTCATAATTTTATACATATTATAAATTATATTAGTTGTATGTAAAAAATAAAAAATAAAAAAAACTTTATACTTGTAGACACTTAAAATAGGTCATGTCGATTTTGACTATTCATCCCTAATCCCTTCATCACACTAACTAAACCCTATTTTGTCATCACATCACTTTCTAATCTTGTTATCAACTAGTATCTCTAGCCTAATTACTATTCATCTCTCAACCAACTAGTCAATTCCATCCATGAAGTTGTCCCCAATCCCACTATCAATAAAATATAGATCAATTACACTAATTAAGTATGTTGGTTATATGATATAATAATACATACACATTCTAAAAGAGTTAGTAAAAAATTTCAGCCAAGATCTCTCTAATGGCTCATTACTACAACCATTGATGCTTTAACATATACTCTGAAGAAACCAATTGATAAAATAATTGTTATACTCAAATGAAATCTATAAAATATTATGAAACATAAAGAAGCATGTATATTATAGTGAGAGCACTTGCTTATATAGACAAGGCAAAACAATATGAAAGCTGAACTAGCAAATGTGGGACTAAACCCCACATAAGATAAAACTAGGTAAACATAAATACCTAGAGCCTAGTAAGCATGAGTAAGATACTCTAACAGCCCCACCACCCCCCCTCCCCCCCCGCCCAGCCCACTGCCCGCCTCCCCCCGCCCACACTCAAGTAAATCTAGGGGCTAATAATAAAGGATGTAGTGTGAAGTCATGTGTCCCTATGGACACCAATCCATCATGTTGGAGTACATAGATGTTGAGTCGGTGTAATTGCCAAGTAAAAGTAGGAATGGTGCTAAATACGAGAATTGCTAAACACAAACACTACACTCCAAAGTAATAGGTAGAGTGATGAACCTAAGTAAGCATTGCTAGAATACCCTCCAATAAGATGGTGAAGTGAGCACAAAGATTGGTGGGGCTACCACAATGGTGTCATTGGTAGGGATACAACACTAGTGTCACTATAAGAATCATCAAGAAGACCATGGAGTCAAATAACAATCCTCACATGGGTTTCAACAAGTTAAAGTGCATAAATAAGATACTCATGTACAAAGGAGTAATCTAGAAAACAGTCAAAAGTATAACATACATATAACTCTCATAAAGTGGAGAAAAAGAGAGAAAATCTGTAGGAAAAACTTCCTTATAAAAGAGATAAAAGAAGAATAGAGAGCTACAAAGCCCCCAAAATTGTTGTTGAAGAAGTTCACACTCCAAGTACTCACAAGTCTTGAATAAACTCAATCTGCATGAGTGGTCTGAATCCACTACTTGATGACAAAAACAACTAACACTAAACATCACTAGAATAGCTTTAATTAAGAAGACTGTCAGTGGTGATGAAAGTACAAAAGAGTATTACATGTGCAAGGAAAAATCAACACAAAGAAGCAGAATATACACCCCCCCCCATAATGCTGACTAGCTGGAGTGGAGAAAAAAGGGTCTGCATGAGTGGTCTAAATTCACTACTCAAACATTGAATAAGATGCCATTATATACACCAGATTAGCTCCAAACAAGGATACTATCAACAATTGAAAAAAGGTGTCAAAAATATAGATAAAACTCTCAAAGATGATGGCTCATGGTGGTGATGGAAAAGACAGGAATCTAACAAAGTGAAACGGTGTTTATAATAGAGCATATATACACATAAAGGTAGACAAGGCTAAATTATCAAACCCCCCATGACACTTTATAAATTAGTACAAGTACAATATAACCCTTACATAAAAAACACCAAATAGAAAAAAAGAAGACACTAGGCTTCACCAGAATAGATCTAAATGAGGAGGCAGTTGACCTATCGAATAAGCCATCAAGAGAGATGCTCTAAAAATAATGGAGCAAAAATGTGTCTCCATAGAAGAAGGTGAGGCACTAAGAAAGGGGCCTTGAGGAAACATGACACAAATACTAGTGTGTCATAGTACTAATGCATGTTGTGAGATGATGGCAGAGTGTGAAAAATAATGAAAAGATGCATAATGTATGCAAACACACTAGAAAAGATTCAACATCCAAAAAATAACATGCAAAGTATATGTAAAAGGATGTTGGGATCAGTTGAAAATGCATTCAAGATAGTGCATGCATGAAGTACAATGTAAGGCCCATAGTATTAATAATGTAAACTCAAGATTAGGCTATCAGACTCAGCCAAAAATGCATCCATGAGTGCAACAAATGATGATAATGCAATCCAAAAAAAGTAAGAAGGAAGTTTGTGTTGCCTATAGGGGTCTAACCTCCTACCAAACTAGACCTACCCTTTGATCTATAACAAACTAAAGAGATATACATTCAAGACAAATAATACTCTCTCAACAAATTCTCAAAACATAGCAAAATGTGTCACCACTAAAAAGTCACCACAAACCATAAGCACATTTCAACACATCCAATGTGAAGAGACCCCCCAGAATGTAGGACTTTATATTTTAGTGTCGTTTATAATATAAATAAGCCTAATGCATGTAAAATTGAAAAACATGAACTTTTACAAAAAATGGTACTC
This sequence comes from Torreya grandis, assembly GCA_037957365.1. Lineage (NCBI taxonomy): Eukaryota > Viridiplantae > Streptophyta > Pinopsida > Cupressales > Taxaceae > Torreya > Torreya grandis. Next base: position 63,794 of record JARHVA010000463.1, read on the forward strand.
AATTTTGAGCTACTGATCAAAAGTTATTAAATAGTTACATTCTCATCAATAAGGCATATTTAATAAAAATTTACACTAAAAGTTTAAAAAGAACACTGCATATAAGGTGGACTAAGCCTTCTAACCAGTCATTCGAACTGACATGAAATCATAAGTCTCCTCAAGCCAATAAAATTCAAAAAAGATCAGTGAGGTGACCCCTATACTCATGTAAGTGAAAATTGATTCCGCTCAAGGAAAAATAACAAATTGTAAAAGAAAATAATGAGTGAACATCTTTTTGAGAGGAGAGGAAGTGAATTATTATTTATAAATAACCTCTTAGTCTATGAAAAGGATGAGACTCTAGGAAGAGAAGGAAAAAATTGTCCCACACACCTTATTCTCACTTTCCTAGTGAACTTCTAATACCACACAATTCTTTAACTCAGGTCAGTGCCTATGGAATTTTCCAACATAGCTTCTACACAGTAAGAAGGGATAAAAAAATGCAATCCTCTTCTAATGATATGAATCAACACTCCAATTGTCCTCATAGTAGATAAAGACCACACAACAACGAACTCACACATCAGATAAAGACTATCTCTCCTCCCAAAGTAAAGACCTCTAGAAAAAACCAAAGCTACCACTCTCTCCACATTATCAATGTAAGTGTAGAGCTGCTGCACATTCCTAAGGAAATCAAATTCCTAGTACATGAAGAAATAATTTCAATACATTACCAATCCTCTACAGATCTGATCAGAAGTATTACTTAGTCTAAGGAAAATAAACAAAATTCTAATGCTCCACAAAAATATCCTTCTAATGCTAAGGGCTTGACCATGCTATAGATGTCCAACTATACCATCCACCGTACAATTCCTTGTCAGACCAAAAACAAATTCAACATAATTTCTTCAAACACCAATGCAACCTTAAGGAAAAAAGGCACAATCTTTAGATGCTATGTAGATCTAAAAATACAACACCTCCTTTACAAAGGATGTGTCTTCAAGTACCTTTCTCTATTCTTCCATCAAATTCTAACATAGATCTGGGAGGGTTCTTGCTTCTAATGCCTCTACAAAAATGCCAAAGCCTATAAAAAAACAATCCAATGCAGAGGTAAAAATGGTGTTCGGTAAATAAAATGCAAGTCTAAATAGAACACCTTGTTGGGATATTTCCAATGCCAACACAGACCTGCAAAATTAGAAAATGATAATGTATAGTTCAGAAAGGTAGGATGGTAAATTCGTAGATTTATTCCATGCACCACTAGAAGACTATGCTTCACATAAAAAAATGGATCAGAGATCTCTCAAGGTAGACCTCACTCTTCCAACATAGTCCACAAGAGGGGCATTCTAACTAGGAAATGAGAACAAGAATGTCTCCTCTAAATGATGACAATGAACAATCTAAGAGAAAACTATTCCTTGGAATGGTGCATATTTGAAATTTGATCAACAAAATGGATCTTCTCAAATAACAAACAAATGCTTCAACCTGATGCAATAGATTGGCTTTAAACAATTCTAAACCAATTCTACAGATACCAAAAAAAACAAAACATTGAACATAATGCAATAATGATGACTGAGTAATGGATTTTGGAGATGAATCTCATTACCATGAAAGAATTATCAAAACTCTTCAACCAATATTTCTCCAATGGCTCATTACTATAGCCATTGATGCTTCAACATATACTTTGAAGAAACCAATTGACAAAATAATTGTTATACTCAAATGAAATCTGTAAAAAACTATGAAACATAAGGAAACATGTATATTATAATGAGAGCACGTGATTATATAAGAAATACAAAATAATATGAAAGCTAAACTAGCTAATGTGGGACTAAACCCCACATAAGACAAAACTAGGTAAACACAAATACCTAGAGCCTAGCAAGCATAAGTAAGATACTCTAACACATTCCATATTTTATAAATTCAAATAAATCTATTTTCCATCTCAAATTTATGATGTCATCACATTATATCCCCAAATTACAAAGTCTTACACCAAATCAAATCACCAAATACCCATGACATCATCCTCCAAATCTCCATGCAATCACACCAAATACAATGCAAGGGACAAACTATGACATGCCCATCCCTGGTCCATCTCTTTCTCAACCAATTTCATTTATACCCAAATTACCCAATTTGACTCATCCTCTATCCTTGATCTTCAATCTAATCCAACAGTCCATATCCATCCACAAAATTTATAAATTGAGGGTGATCCCCCTCATTTAAAAAAAATCTCATTTGATAACAAAGTGTTGCATCTCTAAAATCTATTCATAGCACCCATACCATCATATTATCAAGGACCCAATAATCAATTTTGTAAGGGAAAGTGTTGCACAAATCTCTATGGCTCTCCACCATTGAATGCAACTACAATCCAAAACAATTAATCAAATCAACATCAAGAGGACCACCTTTACTTGTTGGTAAGTGAAGGTATCACTTTCTAAGCCCCTCTTCACTCAATCAGAGGTATACCTCTCAAGTTTGTTTAGCATTGCATTATGTATGTGTTTGGTTTCTAACATTTTTATTTTTATAATAACTTATTGTGTGTACACATTTTGTCATTCCCCGTGGGAATTTCAATCCCATAAATCCTTATTTATCTAATTCAGGATAATTTTGAGCTAGTTTAAGTATGAATTTATCAAAATTTATCCTTAAATTTTGTTTCCAGGTGTTTAGCAGTTTCACCCTATAGGTTAATAGTTTCACCCTCAAAAATAGTGGATTTACGCTGAACTTTAGTATTTTTCCATTTTGTTTGTGCTACATTAATTAATTTAGTGATATCACCCTATATTTTAGTGGGTTTTCCATGTAGATCAATGATATTGCCATGTTGTTTTTTAGGTTTGCCCTCTTTATCTAGGTTATCTATAGAACTTTAGTGATACTGATTTATGTTTTAGTGGGTTGCCCTGTAGATAAGAAATATTTCCCTATTTTTTAGAGGGTTTTCCTTCTATTTTTTCACAATCTATCTAATCTTTAAGCAAATTTTCCTTCTAGATAAGTGAGATCGACTTGTTTATTAATAGGTTCACCTGTTTTACTAACAATTTGAATTCTAAAAAGTTTGACAAGTTTTTACACTTACCGAAGATAACCAAATCAAACTACTAACTCATTTCCTATAACTTTTCATCTATATAAGACATCAAAACAAACAAAAACTCTTACACACTTAAATTTGTTTCTTAAAATGAGCTCTATGTTACATTATGTTTGTTTATGAGTGTGTGTGGTTGTTGAGTTTGTGTATGATCTCCTTTTGCACTGAAAAGTGGTCATGAGGATCATAAATGAATCAATTACTTTGTATTCATCCCCATCCCAAATTTAGTCCATGCATGCCCTCCTCTTGCATCCAAATATAGTCCTGAGGATTAAAAAAACTAATTCTTTTATTTTTCATTTTGATAAGTTTTTGTAACTAGTATTTCATCACTTATCATTTAGACTAACCCCATCTTATAGTAGGGTATATAAATTGGGAAGGATTTATCGTTACTAGCTAAGCAGTCATCCATTTTACTATTGTTTTGAAGTGAAGGGGTTTTATCCTCCAATTCTAGGCCCTAAACATCATTACTAAGGCTAGATTTTATGGTAACACTCTAGTAGTGGTGACGCATGGAGTGTAACAAGATTGGTATTTGACTATTTTGATTTTGCTCATTAATCTTCCTCTTCTATAGATTTAGACCTCATCGTATTGAAAGGTATATTGAGATCACCCCTAGACCAATTTGTTTTAGCCTAACATTATGACCTCTTGGTCGTATGATGGAATATTGGTGCAGGGAATCCAATTTTCCTAAATATTACTCATTACATGCCTTCGAAGACATTGATGGTGGACCACTATTAAGTTTAAAACCCCACTTGAATAATTTAAGTTTGTACTATATACATTGATTGATCTCCATGTTTTAAACCAATACTATACCTAATCTAAAATAAAAAAATCTAATCAGTTTCAAAATCAAAATCAAAATCTCACTTAATCTAAATCTAGTTAATCCCAATCTAAGATTAATCTAAATCATATTAAATCTTAATCAAATCTAAATCCAAATCCAAGTCTAATGTAGACCCGATGGCATCTTATATGAGCTATCCAAATGCCCTATACACTAGCTACAATCCAAATCTCAATATCTGACATACTGATTATAATCTAAATTTAGTTCTAGCATCCCCATTCCTAAATCAAGACATGATCAACCAAATCTATCAATTTATCCAATAAGTACCAATCTATCATCCCTTCTTGGTCCTTCATCCATCAATCCAACATCTAACACCTCATAATCAAACCATCAACCATCTTAGCTACTATTTCATGAGTTTTAGAACAAATGGGATGAGAAATAAACCCTAAATTTATTATCCTTCAAATAAAGTCTACATGAGAAACCATCTCCAAATCGACACCATGCCCATCCATCTTTTGAGCCACCACTATCCAATCATATCCTATCATTGTCAATCCAAGGAACATCATCTGATACATTCATGTTCAAGAACCACATGCTATGAATATGTCAATATCCTTTTTCAAATCATAATCAAACTCCTCCACTTCTAATTCAAGGTCAAGAAAGTCAATCGATCCTTGATCAACCCATCTTTAATAAACTCATTTTTTCAAGTCACCCATTTTTAACCAATCCTGAACCATTGTTGGCTCACCCATGTTTGATGGAGGACCTATTTTGATGATATAATCTTAAAAAAACTACCACTTGAATAACCACCCATATTCAATGGACCCATCCATGGTCAAACCATATTTGACCAACCCATCATGACATAACCCATATTTGATATGCATGACCTACTCTAGATCTTTGACCAACATGACCTACTTCATATCTTTAGGTATACACTTCTAACCAAGATGACCTATCATCCATTGCCACATCACCTCATCTCTAATTGCACATCACCACATGCCTCAAGTGATAAAGGTACTTATAGACAAAAAACAACAACATCAAAATGCCTTCCATGTAGATAGGGTCATCCTAAACAACAAATATACATCAACATCCTATCAATTTGGCACAATGCCATTTATCAAATCTAGCCTCCTCATAAGATAAGAAATCAACAATAATAATTTGACATGATTATACAAAGATAGCTTGCAGTTCTTTTCCAAAATAACAAATATTCAATAGCAATAAAAATACTCAAAAGCATGAACTACAATAGGAGAGGCCTCATCCTTTATGAACCCATACATATATATACAAATAAAGGATCTCATAATATTGGATACAAACCATCTATAAATTCATGTAAATATGTTTGTGACACTTTCATGGTTTCCAAGGAAGCCTCATCGAACTTTGAAACAAGGTCCATTTATAATCCCTACGAGGACTATGTTATCATCTATCTTCTTAACAATTCCACCACTCCTTTCCACCATCCTTCTATTCAATATGTCACATCCAAATTTCACCCTATAATTAACAAACTATAAATCCATGGATTAGTATGGTTAATATCTGATTTATATTGCCTTGATTTGAGAATTTTAACATATACTGTAATAGGACAGTGATATTATTGATTAATATACATTGCATGATAATTATATTTTGATAATTCTATACATTGGGATGTATATTTGTGAGTATAACATCATTAGTTGATATGATGACTCAAATTAACTACCTACTTGTTGTGAGGTGGATGTAGGATAGGTCATACCCTTAGATCTTGATGAGGGAGAGCATCAGCTAGATGGAGCCATTGGAAGAAATTTTAATGGAAAACGCTAGTGACCCTACACACATACATCGTAAATCTTTAATGATATTTATGTAAAAATTTTAGTATGTAATTGTGAATTATTGCTTGTGATAGTTGTGTGTGTGGAATTAATTTTAGTATGCATTAGATTAGTTAGCCTAACTTGGTTTTTGAATTAAAATCCAAAAAAATAAATATTAGTGCTAATAGGTATAATTATTATGGAAATAATTATCTTAAAAATAAATTACAATTAAAATGATTATTTATCATTGTTTTGAAAATTGCATGAAAGTTGAGTCAAATGTAATTTAAAGATTTAATCTTGAATTAACATGCAGGAATATATTTGAAAATTTAGAAAAGGGATTTTATTATTATTTTAGTTAAATTAGCATGTTTTATATATAATAAAGAAAAATTAGATTGTTATAAATTAACATGCATGGATAGATAAAAATACAAAGTTTCATGAAAGAAGGGGTAGCACAAAATTTAGGAAGAAATTTGTTTTATAAATAAAGAGGAAATTGGATGAAAAGGGTAAGTGCACCAACATGGGGGACAAAAAAGGGCCTACCTGTGGACATGATTTTTTTGAAATTTTAGAAATATGAACTTCTACAGATAACTAGAAATGACTGCACTCAAAATTTGAAGATGGTATAAAAACATTAATTATAGCATTTTGAGTCTAGTTTCCAATTTATTATTTTGAAAAATGGTTAAGTATAAATAGGTTAAACATCTAAAATTTGAAGAAGACCTATTTTTTTAAGAAAATTTGAATTGTACCATTTTGTATGACCCACCATTTTTTGAGCATCATTAAATATTGTTAGAAACCCTTTGGTGAATATTTACATTAGATCTTATAATGTGTTACGATTTTTTTTATTTTTTATTAATTTTGCAATTAAGTATATCCTAAAAATTGACAAAAATGGATAGTCATTCGTGCGACCCACCCTAACTACCTCAAAAAAAAAAAAATTTGATCTTTTTTTAATGTGTGTAGAATTAGGCTTAGTTTCTTACCATATAATTTGTTTTGTAGTTGTACCAACAAAAAACAAATTAGATAAACATGAATAGGCATGTATGGATGAGGCACATAGGGGTCTTAAAAAGGTTTTGTTAGAAATAAATATAGTTTGAACCCTTAAAATATCCCAAAAATTATAAAAATCATACATTTAGAAAGAGGACAACGTGCTCATCGTAATGGCAATAATTTTTCAAATTTTAATGTTGAAATCCATAGCGTATTTCATGATTGAAGTTGAAATTTGTTGGTTTTACCTAAAACTCTTAGTCTCAACTGTAGATGCATAGTCCCAAGCCTTTGGCTTGGAAATCCAAGACATTTTCAAGACTAAAGGCTTAAATTCAAATAATGCATAAATGCTATAGAACGTGTATGCATTATATAGTGTATTAAACAACACATATGTATTATATAACACATACACATTAAGCATTATTGAGCATTTGGGAGTTGCACGTGAAGCCAACTTTGTCCATAAGCTTATATTTACTACTCTAAATGTTAAGCATAAGTTTAATGTAAAAAATTTACATTAAACTTATACTTTAAATTTATTTCAGTAAATATAAGAAATTAGGGTCACTCATCATCTGATAGAGTTGGTCTCACAGTTGCATGCCTTACAATATGAAAAATAGTTTTTCAAAATCCAATCAAGTCAGTACTTAGGAATTTTCAGGGTCTAAGTATTAAACTTAGGGATTTCAAGACAACTTTTGCAATTGATATCCATTTTTAGTAAATATATAGTCATTTTTTAGGCTTTTATGCCTTCTAAATTGATTCTTGGCATTTTTGGGAGTCTTAGGTTTGTCAAAATTGAATTTTTCAAACCACTCACTTTTAAATTGATGTAAAGTGGTGTTCTTGGGGTAGCGTAGGTCACATTGATGATCTACACACATCAAACAACCACTTTACATGTTAATTTCACTTGGTCATCACCCTCCCTCATCCTTGATCACTTCCTACTCATCCCTCATTAACCCTAATCACTCTCTCATCAATCCTCATTGTCCCTAATCACTCCCTTATTGACCTTCATTATCCCTAATCATCTCTAATCACTCCCTTGTCATCTATAGTCATTCCTCCATTGACCCTCACTATCCCTCATCATCCCTAATAATTCTCTCCCCATCTTTCGTCATCCCTAATCACTCTTTCCTCATAACTCATCATACCTAATCACTTCCTCATCCCTACTCACTCCATCCTCATACCTCCTCATCCATAATCACTCCATTGACTAGTTATTTCTCATAATCTCTAATCACTTGCACTTATCATCCCTAATCACTCTATTGATTATCACCATCCTCATCATCCCTAATCACTCACTTCTCACCCCTCATAATAACTAATAAATTTAAATGAGGATAATATTTCTTCACATTAATCTTGTTAAGATTTTTTTAATTGATTCACAACTTTGGCACAAACATAATTGGGTTTCTACAAGGCAATGATTTGGGTGTGATGTGTTTATTATCCATGATTTCATGGAAGTACCACTTGATCTATTCATTCTATAGAAATTATATTTTGTATAAAGAGTTTTTAGGTAGAGGTAGTTAAGGGATCAAATCAATAGTATTGTTTAGTGTATAGGATGCAGGCTCTTATTTAGGTGACTAAAAGATATCCTTGTATTCATCTAGTTTATGGTTAAATTATTTCATCTTTGTTATTTTTGGATAAAACACACTATGATATGGTGACATAAGAATGTCATTAAACATTTAATTCTTACCATTAACAATATACTTATTACTATAACTAAAAATATTGTTGCACTTCCTGGCACTAATTATTGAGAGCTTATGAACTAACTATGATATATGGTATTTCAGATCCAGACAATCTATCATAAAGTTTCAAGGATTTAATTCATAGACTACATGTCAATGGTAAATACATGGTTAACCACATGTAAAATATCACACACCTATAATGGTGAGATGTCACAAAGGATTGCATATTTAAAAAGTTTGATTGTGTACACTAAGTGATATTACTAGGTGATCCATTTCTCAAGGCCTACACTAGACCATACACTAACGTATGGTTATGGATGATGTATAAATTTCAAGTTAAATTATTGAAAATATGATTTAGGAGAAATTAAATTCTTCTGACTTCCATAGAAATGATGAAGTGTATTTTCTTACCATTGATCTACATTTGTTAATGGAATAATATTTTTAATTCATATAATTTCTTGTTGGGGGAAGTAGAGATATTTTTAGTACCGACCATATCATTGGGTTCATAATCTATTATCTACTCAAGTTTTTTTAATGCTAGATACTTTGTACCCACTTATTGAGATGTGCAAGTAGAGAGCTCATAGTGTGACATTCTTCATTGGATTGAATATTGAAATTATGAATTAAGCACCACTTTCCAATCTTGGACTACTTTTTCTAATCATTTGAAATTTTATTTTCCACTCTCTTGTATGATGACTCAATATATATACATAAAAATATAAGGCCTTAAATATAATTATTCAAATCATAAAATGTCTTCATATGAAAAGCAATTGATTGGTTTTAGGAAATCACATAGCGTGGTGATCTTCATGTATTTACTACCCATTTTTGGTGATATGGTGGTTTTAATTGCTTCTCTTTTTCTAGTGGATTTTTAATTTTGAATTACATCATTTATAATAGGCCCACATTTTTTCATAGGTGTTAAATATTTGTGTTTCAAATTTGCCTCCACATCATTTTGAACACTGTCTTATATTTTATGATAGCACTCAACTCTCCACTTGTATCTCCTAACATTGTTAAACTCCAACAAAATACCACCATCAAGGTATTGTATGGAGTGATTAAGGATGAGGAGGGATGAGGAGGAATTGAGTAGAGATGATGAAGGAGTCAATAGGGATGATGTGGTTTAATGAGGGAGTGATTAGGGAGGATGAGGGAATGATTAGGGATGATGAGTGATGGTAAGGATTAATTAGGGAGTGATTAGGGGAGATGAGGGACAAGGAATGAGTGATTAGAGATGATGAGGTATGATGAAATAGTGATTAGGGATGATGAGGTGATGCAGGAGAAACACTACCTAATATAAATGATGATCTAGTTTACATGTTCAGAGTCTTCAGAAGGTGGTCAAGGTCATAAGAAGTCTGTAGGAGTGTTTCTAAGTTTCTAATTTTTTGTCAAGTTTGAATTAGAGTTGTATTGGACTTTCCTACCAAATCTTTCATTTGAATTTTTGAACTTTCATAGACTTTAATCTTGTTTCAAGAAGTCCAACATTGAATTTAGTGTGGTTAGAATTTAGAAAGGATTTTACTATATTAAAACACATATAACTAAACTCATATTTGAGAAATATGTTAGTAGTTGAGTTAGTTGAGGACACTCTCAACATACAAAAGAAGTTAGAATTCAGTTGATGGTTATTTGGTAATAAGAGTATTGTCCCTGTCTTATTTTGTATTCAGAGTCAGATTCAAGAGAGTTGGAGGGGGTAGGATTAAAAAGTATGAATGTAAATAACCCCAAAAAAATTAATAAAGAGATGTTTTGATTATTTATAAACAAGAAATCAAACAAACCCAACATCTTATTGAATATGTGCAAAGATAGTTGACAATGTACATGATTGTGAAACATGATTAGTAACAAGTTATTTTTGTTCTTTGTGTGAGTGGTAATTTTGAAATACCTTTTATTTTATGGTGATTATAGAATTTATCATTTGATTTTCAAATTTTTTGAATGTTCAAATTACAAATTACATACCCTATGTTTTTACAAACTGTGCCTTCAAATCTGAGTGAAAGTCAAAGTCTTGTGGAAGAGGAGATTATATTTGGTGGGATTTTGATATGTATGAGTAATTATTAACTTGACATAAAAATTCCTTAATATTAATTAAACATTGTATGTTTTTATTTTGCTAAGGACATTTTGTGTTAAATAACACAACCTTGTCTTTTATGAGCAAAAGTTTTGAGTATACATCTATATGAGAAGGTATATGCATGTATTTGAGAGAATATTCAAATGTATATGTTGGTGATTTGATTCTCATATTATCATGGAGTTTTATAGTCTTTAAAGTAGCTTTGATATATTTGGATGAGCAAAAATAAAACTAACACAATCCTGCAGTCATCAAGAAACTTACCACAGTAAAAATGGTATCTCATAGAAATCGGAAAATTGAGTGTTATAGATGGAAGGAATTGATTTTTTAAAGTGTGTAAACATTGTGAAAAGGATTTTTAACCTTAATTTTGATTTATTAAATTTTTTTGAATGAATTATAATAAATAACCTCTTCTCAGATTACTACAGACCTATGATTGAGTACACAATCTATTCAAATTTGGTTAATTCAATTTGTTGTAGCTTAAAAAGGGAAATATATCACTTATAAAATGTGAATAGGGTCAAATAAGACATAATCCAATAATCAAATTCATTATAAATGACTTTGGAAGATTTAAATATCATTTTGACCCTTCTCAGGTCTGTGAAACCAATCTAAACCCTATATTAGGGTTTCTACTTTCAAAGTGAGTTTTTAGGAGTTAAAACTCTCAATATTTCATGAAATTTGGTGAAAATTTTGAGTTAAACACACACAAAGATAATATAGTGTTTTTAAATCATGTGAGTATGGATAAGTATAGATGGGGGAGGAATGTGTGGTAGATAGGGTAGAAGGAAACCTAAAGACCTAATCTCAGAGTAGAAAGAGCCAAAATAAGTTATCAAATAGTTGAACTAAAGCCTAAAACTTTGTGAATAAATGGGATATATTACAAGGTCTCCATACACAATGTTGATTTGATGTTTTGAGTCTGTACAAGAAGAGTCTATGATCGAGTAAGAGGTAGTGTATGATATTAGGATTGTGTTAAAAATTTAAGTAGGGTCGAGAAGAAGTTAGAGAAAAATCAAAGGACTAGAATGAAGTTTTTCCGAGCCCTATTAAATCCTAGGTAAATAGAGACAAGATTTTATCCAAGTTGTTATAAATAATAAAGACTAGTAAGGGGGATAGTCTCAAAGTAAGAGAGATTGAATGCATTGAGTAAGGAGAATAGAATGAAGAGTTTAATGAGACCATCCGAAGAATGGTGGAGATTAAATGAAATAAATAAAATGCAAATGTGAATTTTAAATGTGTGGAGGGTACAAAGATAGAGATCAACAAAAAAAAGACAAAGTGAAAGCTATGTGGATATGACAAAGAGTTTGGACAAGAAAAGTATGCAATAGGGCTCTGCATCATAAGGGATGGTGAGGGGTAATGAGGGAGTGATTATAAATGATGAGGAATGGTGAGGGTCAATAAGGGAGTGATTAGAGATGATGAGGGATGAGGAGGGATTGATTATGGATTATCAAGTGGTGATTAGGGATGGATAAGGCTAATGAGGGAGTGATTAGGGATGATGAGAGATGGCAAGAGCCAATGAGGGAGTGATTAGGGATGATGAGGGATGGTGAGAGATAATGAGGGAATGATTAGGGATGATGAGGGAGTGATTAAAGATGATAAGGGATGGTGAGGGTCAATGAGGGAGTGATGAGGGATGAGGAGGGACAAGGAGTGAGTTATTAGGGATGATGAGGCATAGTGAAGGTCAATGAGGGAGTAATCAGGGATCATGAGGGAGAGATTAGAGATGATTAGGGATAGTGAAGTTCAATGAAGGAGTGATTAAGGACAATGAAAAATGATGAGAGAGCGATTACAGGTGATGAGTCATGAGTAGGAAATGATCAAGGATGAGTGAAAGATGATGAATAAGTGAAATTAACACAAAGTAGTTGTTTGATGTGTGCACGTCATCAATGTGACCTATGCTACCCCAATAACACCAATTTACATCAATTTCAAAGTGAGTGGTTTGAAAACTTAAATTTTGACAAACCTAAGATTCCTAAAAAAGCCAAGAATCAATTTGGAAGGCATAAAAACCTTAAAAATGACTATATGTGTACCAAAAATGGATATCAATTGTAAAAGTTATCCATTAAAATCCCTAGGTTTAATACTTAAACCCTAAAAATGCCTAAGTAATGACCTGATTAGATTTTGAAAAACTATTTTCCATATTTAGAGTAGTAAATATAAGTTTATGGATAAAGTTGGCTTCCCATGAAACTCCCAAATGCTCATGGAGTTAGTTTTGAACTTATAACAAAACAACGCATACGTGTTATATTATACACTATATAATGCATACATAATATACAATGAGTACGCGTTATTATTTTTTCAATAATGCATATGCATTATGGTTTGGTAATTTCCAAGCCATAATTTAAATAATGCAATCACATTAATTAAATAACATGATCGTGTTACCTAAAATATCCATAAAATTGTCCCCTAACTCTGTGTACATACCCAAAGATAAATATAGATATCTTTATTTAATATTGATCAACTTGTCTATTATTTAGATAACTTGAGTTAAGGGAAGAGTAAAAAAAGATAATTATTATAATTGAATTTAAAGGAAAGCAAAATTCAATACATGAGGAGAATCTAAAAGGAATAACCATGCAAAGTGAAGGATGCAACTTTTAAAGGGAGTTTTAATTTTATAAATAAAGCCTTTTTTTGGAATTTGGAAAAAGGTTGTAGAAACATGGATAGATACCAAAAGGAGGAAAAGAGGGAAAATGGAGGAGATATAAGAGGTAGGAGATTTTGGAGAATGAGACATATTCTTCATCCAGGTATTTTCATCAATAAATTTTTACCAGGTAGGTCATGTACTTCAAATATGCATGGAGGGTTTTATGAAAAGAGTTTAGATTAAAAGAAATGATCTGCGTAAATATAAGAATTGTACCCAAATCCATCTACAACAAACAATCATTTGTTTGGAAGCATCATACATATTAGCTATGTTTATTTGATAGGCATCTCATATTAATACTACAATGTTTTATTTTAAAGAAACAAATCCTACCAAGTAAATAGTGATTTCTATTTATTTTTATAAACTAGTATATGAATATATATAGTCAGCTTGCATTCATATAAATATTTATAGTGAATAATGGAATCATACTTAAAGGCAATGGTAGTGATATATAAACACTATGGGTTGCGTGAATATTATTTTGAGGCTGTGCTTGAGTATAAAGGTTGTGTCTAAGTTTTAAGGAAAATATAGTGAGCCCAACTAGCTAATTAAAATGCCATATTTAAAATAATAGAACACCATGCATAATCGCCAGGTCAGTCTTGGGAAATCACCATGTTTATATTAAAAATACAGAGTCAAATAGTACAACACGTAGCTAAGTAATGTAATCTATAATAGTTGAGGTTAAAAGAAAACACTATTGAATTTATTAAAAAAATGAGTATAATGCCTACTATTTTTGTTTGGGATGACAAACTCTAATTTGAAATGCCATGCTTAAATGTAAATCATTGTGCTTATATTTTATTTGGGTGAAGTCAATTATAATAATAAAATCACTATGTATTAATTATAATATTGAGACTATTCTAAATGCCATGCATCAATAGTAAAATGCCTAGCTAAGATTTTAAATCACTGACTCAAATGGTGGAGTCGTTGAGCTTATATAAGTAGCTGAGGTTATAAAAAACTGAAGTATATTTCTTCAACAATGAGTATAGCATTAAGACCTATTAATGATGGGCTAAGTTTTATATAACACCATGCTAGGAATATATCTTGTAAAGCTGAATAAGTTTAAACATCGTATCCAATTGAAACACCTAGTGTATAATTAGTAATGCCAAATTTAAAAGATTTGTAATTTTATAATATAATATAATGAGAAGTTGATTACTTTTAGTGAATAAAAGCCTAGTCATACATAGTTGAATCGTGTGTATGTCTTAAATCACCCATATTTAAGAAGAATTTATAAGTATAATACTTAAAAAGATGAGTATATTAATTACAAGCAGTGTATACATAATGAAGAAGTAGTTGGTTCTAAAAAATTCAATGAAATGTGTTAATTGAAATGCTACATCATTAAAGTGATATTGCTAAGCTTTTGAATGATATTTACTGAGCATATAGCACTGAGTATATGAAAATTATACAAATGAGTTTGAAACATAAAATATATTATTAATAATTCTAAACATTTAAGTGGAATGCTGAAGTCATAATAGGAAATTATGTATTGCCCTTAATGTAAGATTGAATGATTGGTGAGACTATAGTTTTGCTTCAGATTTTTATATTGTGGTTAGTAAGATGCATTATTTTAATAATGATCATTACTATCATGGAGTCCATATGAGAATATAAATAGTTGTTTATTAGTAAATATAAGTTACCAAGTATGTTTTTGGGGTTTAGTGTAAAAGCTTGAGTTGTTAAGATAACTATTCTTTAGGCTTTCAGGTAAGATATTATTTTAGGTTTGATTATGAAAATATTAGAGGATGAAAGTCATTGGTTAGAATTTAAATGACTCTTAAAACTTTGAAATTCATTTAAAGTCTTTGTTAAGTACTTTTAAAACAACTGAATCTTTGGGGATGTTCCAAATTAAAATATACTTACACGGGCTTGGGTATTCTTATTATTAAATAGTATATTAGATATTGTGCTTATATCTAAAATAATAGTTTGTTAGTAAGATAAAATGTAGTGGGAAACTTCAACCAATTGAATACTACCCATTAAGTTAAGTCCCTAAAAAATTAAACTTGATTTACAGACATTCAATATCAAAATAACTATTGAAGATTAAAACTTGTGTGCAATAATTTTTATGTGAATATTTATATGCAAAATTGATTAGACTATTAATGCATAACTTAGTGCAACAAGATGTGTACTTGATTGTTTATATTAATTATAGTGTAAGTTTTTGTGTTCATGTTTGAGTAGGGAACTCATGCACTATGAGCTATGATAGCATAAGGATGTCATAGATCTCTACAGTATGAAAATTACCCATATGGTACATACTAGATTTCACCCACACCTACATAAATATATATATGTATTGGTTGTTACTTGAATAATATGTATTGTAGTATATTATTTAGGTGTGCATACAATATTGATAGTGAAAATGAATGTTAAGATAGAATTATATGCATTATATGACTTGTTTGTTATAATTATGCTTTCTTAAATATGAGTGCATGCTTCCACGTTTCTATGATTGCTTTGTGTGACTATTTATGGATTAACTAGAAGACATGCTTAGAATACTAGACTAAGATAAAATGCGTTATCTTAAGGTGTAGTTACTTGGATCTTATTCAAAATAGTCTATAGTTTAATGTGTGTTTTACTTGGGTGGTATAAACAATGGTCATTGTTTTCAGGTTAGGATTGGTTTTAATGGAAAATTCATTCATGTATAGATGGTTATGTGTATATATTATATTCTCCTTATTTAGCTTGTGATGTGATATCATTGCATAAAAGATGTAATTTGCATGAGACTTTGAATTATATACTATGTTATATATGAAATCATATTGATGATACTAATAGGTAGTGAGATGGATTCCACTAGCCTAGGTAGTACCACTAATAGATAATCCAATCAAGTGGTGTGTTATAAAATTATCTGATCTAAAATGATCATATGAAAATTTTGATCAAAGTAATATTACATACATTGTCTTTCATATGTGTAGATGCCAGAATTTATCACCCTTGCCCTATTCTGTCATCTTTTAGGCTATCTCTTTATCCCTAGTTTGCTAAAATAAAGTGTTGTGACTTGTCATAACTTTCCTTGTATAAATGAATCCTAAAATAGGGTGAGTCTAAAATGTGGTAGAAACCTCCAAAAATCTATATTTTGCATCTTAACTCCTGGAGGTTCCAAACCACTCTCAAACATCTTGAAAGTATATACATAAAATATAACTTAAAGTATAAGAAACTAAATGTCCATAATTAAATGTCAACTTATATTTAAATATCTATTTTATGTATATACCCTCTTTTTACCCATGGTAATTAATCTTATTAATTACTATTTACCATCCTTAACCACCTAAAATATTTTAAATAATCAAAATTCTAAAAATCAAATAAATCCAAAACATATTCAACCTACTAAAAAACTTATTCCATGGTTAAAACAATCTAAACAACCTCCAAAGTAATTTTAACCCTCTTTTACCACACGCCAACCCATTGGAATAGCTTTTCATTCAGCTTCACCCATTTTTGGTAAATCAACATCGATCCTCCATGATCAACGCCAATCAGTTTGGATCGATGTTGATCCATTTATATACAACAGACCGCCATGGCTCAAAAGGGAATGTGATTACACTTTTGGAACCTGAAATACTACCATAATCTCATTGTAACCTACATTTGGACTTGATCAACAACCTAAAATCTTGTGGAGCTTCTATTGGAGAGCTTATCAAAAGTTTTTGAAGGTTTTTATCTCTCATCATATCTAAGTTCATTTTTAGGCATTAAATGTTAGGATTTCACTTTAATTTTATTTATATTTTAAATTTGTTGTTTTCTATGTCTATTTTACATTCAATTTTTATTATTTTATTAAAAATACAGGCCATCATTATAGTTTGTTTATAGTTCAACACTTTTTCATAGAATCGACATCGATTCATGTGAATTGACATCGATCCTATATAATCGACATTGATCCTTGTCAGACTATAAAAATATCCCTTTAAACAGTCTATTTTGCATCTTCAACATTTTTTAAAATTGTATGTTATTTTCTAAATATCTCTCTTAATCTATTGATATCCATTACTAAAACTTATCAAAGCATTCATACATCTTGTCCTTGAATAATCTATTTATCTTATCTCTTAATCATAGATAGTCTATATTTATCTAATCTTTATTAAGTTGTATGTTGGTGTTGTTTATACCTACATCTATTATCTTGTATATTTTATCTATTATCTTGAATAATCTATAATCATTTATCTTTATAAAATTATCATTTACATCTATAATATTTATCTTTTATCTTTCTTAATTGAAAATAGTGGGTTGACATCCATCTAAGAAAGCGTGTCACTTCTCAAGATTGTTTTGTAATCAGGTAGCCCACTCATCTCTCTTTTAATCTTATTTTTGCTTAAGTGTGGTGTATTACAAGTCATTCCTTCCTAGTCAAAGAGGAGTTCTCACAATCAAGCTTGATCAATGATGTGCAACTAACCATCCATATCTCCAGGTAATATTAAACCCTACTTATACTTTATTTTTAGTAGTTAATTAGATCACATTAAGAAACAAAAAAAATACTAAAACAATATGTTTGATTTTCATTTTGTGTGATATCATTTTAGAATGATTTCTTTATGGTACACTGCATGTTTTTGGAAATCTTACAACACAAAGGGTACTAGCGTGTCTCACTATATTCTCACACTATTTTATCTACCTATCTATGAAGGGAGGACCATTTCTTAATAAGAGATTGTGTGGGGGATCATTGGTTTGTTGTTGGTGTAGTAAAGTACTCAGATGATGATCTCCTTCTTCCACTACAGTAGTGCCTAGAAATTACACTTGAGATTATCAATGATACATGAGTTGGTTTGACTCAAACTCTGTATAGCTTGGTATATGCTTATTAAATTAGGTTGTATGCCTGATAGAATGTAATTATATTATATACTTGTATATTTAAGTAGCAGATGTTGTATTATTAAACCAGATATAACTGTGTCCTATTGTAATTACTTTATGTGGAGTTGTATAAGATTTCTATTGTATACAATATTTGAATTAGAAGTACTATTATTCTTAATTATGCTTTAGATATGCCGTATTGTTTTATTCTATGAAATGAATGTCAATTTATTTATTTTTTAAAAAATGCATTTTCTTAAGTACTAATTAAGGGGTTGCCACATTTGGTATCAGATTTGTGGTTCAAACTTTAGGACCTAATGAGTCCATTAGTGTTTTCATATCCTTCTGCTCATTAGAGAGGATAATTGAGAATGTGTGTATGGTACAATGAGTGTGTACCTTAGAGCATTCATGCCACCTTAGAGTTGTTAAAAGGGTTGGTGTGTCGAATGACTCGTTGGTGATGGTTGTGTAAGGTATATGGGTAGGAGAGTGCTTAGCTTAGTTCATGAGTTGTGATCAGGAATTCCCTACCATATTTCCAATATTTAGATTGAGCACCTTGAGTGTGATTGTCTTTCTTGAATCACCTTCACTGTTTGTGTTTCTGCTTTGTGAGTGTTTTGAAAGGCATGGAGTGATACCCACTTAGGTTTATATGTTTTAGCCTTGTGTTGTATATACACAAATCTTATGAGTGGAAATTATTTAAGACCATTCTAGTTGGCACCACCTAGTTTGGTGAAAATTTTATTGTAATTGAATGTAAATGTTGTGATTATGATTTTCTTTGTATTAGGAGTTTTTTATTTGGATTAACATTCTTTTATTCTTATAGACTTGAGAAGAATATTCATCTCTCTTAAATTATCTTAGAGGTGAGTTGTTATGTTTTCACTCTCCTCATACATCACTTTAAGCTACTGAGAAGATTTATATTTTTAGGATGTTGTTTTAGTGTTTCTTTAAGTAGGAACTTGTTTTTGAATTTTTGTTTCGATCTATTCCCTTGATTGATTGGATTGATGCATATTTGAGGTTAGTATTTTCCTTCTAGTTATGAAGGTAGGTTATAATGCTACACTTACAAATTGGTAAGGGAATAGTGTTTGGTAACATGGATTATGATGTTTCCTTCTACAATATGAGGGTATGTAGGAAGTTTTGGTTTATGAGATGTTAGTTCTCTACCTTCTATATGTGAATTTTTAGAGTCACTATTTTATTTGACCTTGGAACTTGACCACGAGGAGTGGCTAACATTAAATTTATATTAATTCTAGTTGATTATTACTATTATGTTATTGTATATCTTTGTTTAGATTGATATTATTCTCTTCTTGAAGTATATCATTTGAAGATTCATATGTGTACCTATCTTTGGGATCAAGTAAGGTATAAGGTGTGTAGAACATCTTGGTAAATATAAAAGGGTTAAGATAAAACTTTTTAACTATTATGTGTTAGTCATGCAAACAAGGGGACATTATCTTGCTTATAAGGTATTAAGGATGACATAATCCTTAACCTTTGTATGTTATGTTAGTTATGGTAATTATTTTCTTTTTACTATGAATATAACACTATAGGTTAAGTTTTAGAATGTGATACTATTTTTGATTGATTAGTAGCAACTTAATTCAATCTCAAGATGATTGTATGATTCCTCTTGTGTGTATGTTAGTGCATAGGGAATCTTTTAGCAAATAGCATTTATTTATATGACCTATCATAATAGATTTATAAACTTTGTGCACATTTTAAAGATCATTCAGTCATGGAGACCTAAGGGATGATTAGTGATATAGGAATGCGAGTTATAAGCAATAGGACTGTATCTTACTTAACCTCACATTGACTTGATTGGTACTGGGTTGGATCTATAGATAGATTTATCAAATCGTATCATATGGTCATTTATTTTGAATTTTTATGATGATTTTACCAAATTATTATTAGACTTTTCTTGTGGTTCTAGGTCCCGAGAGTGGTCATGATAGAACCAATCAACATAAAATGACTTTCACAAAACTTGTTTGTAGAATAGGACATGTCACAGAGTAGGGTCTTATGGGACCAATTCTCTAAGAGTAGTGTTAATTAGGAGAATTAGTGTAAGTTCTTCAGGTAAATTTTGCATTTAATTGCATGATATAATAATTGATCATATCTTTTATGTTGTTAGACTCTATTTGTTAATTAAATTTTTTTGTTTAATAAGAGTCATCGAGACAATGACTAGTTTTAGGGGGGAGGATGTCAAATCCCAATTTCACCCTATAATTAACAACCTATAAATCTATGGATTAGTATGGTTAATATATTATTTATATTACCTTGATTTGAACATTTTCACATATACTATAATAGGATAGTGATATTGTTGATTAATATATATTGCATGATAGTTATATTTTGATAATTCTATACATTGAGATATATATTTATTAGTTTAGCATCATTGATTGATATTATGACTCAGACTAACTACTTATTGTAAGGTGGATGCAAGATAGTTTCTACCCTCAGAGCTTGACGAGAGAGAGCATCATCGAAGAGGGTTTGCTAGATGGATTAATTAAGGGAAATATCAATGGAAAGTGCTAGTAACCCTACACACACACACCATAGATTTTTAATGATATTTGCATAAAATAATTAGTGCATAATTGTGAATTATTGCTCATGATAGTTGTGTGTGTGAAATTAATTTTAGTATGCATTAGATTATTTAGCCTAACTTACTTGGTTTTTGAATTTAAATCTGAAAAAATAAATATTAATACTAATAGGTATAATTATTGTAGAAATAATTATCTTAAAAATAAATTACTATTAATGACTTATTTTATCTTTTGATTAAATGATTATTTATCATAAATTGCATGAAAGTTGAGTCAAATGTAATTTAAAGATTTAATATTGAATTAACATGCAGGAATCTATTTGAAAATTTAGAAAAAAGATTTTTATTATTTTAGTTAAATTAACATGTTTTATATATAATAAAAAAAACTAGATTGCTAGAAATTAACATGCATGGATAGATAAAAATAGAAAGTTTCATGCAAAAAGGGGTATCAAAAAATTTAGGAAGAAGTTTATTTTATAAATAAATATGAAATTGTATGAAAGATAAATATAGATATCTTTATTTAATATTGATCAACTTGTCTATTGTTTTAGATAACTTGAGTTAAGGAAAGAGTAAGATAAGATAATTATTATAATTGAATTTAAAGGAAAGCAAAATTCAATGCATGAGGAGATCTAAAAGGAATGACCATGCAAAGTGAAGGACACAACTTTTAGAGGGAGTTTTAGTTTTATAAATAAAGCTTTTTTCTAGAATTTGAAAAAAGGATGCAAAAACATGGAGAGATATAGGAAAGAGGAAAAGAGGAAAAATGGAGGAGATAGAAGAGGTAGGAGATTTTGGAAAAAGAGATGTATTCTTCATCCAAGTATTTTCATCAGTAAATTTCTACCAAGGAGGTCATGTACTTTAAATATGCATGGAGGGTTTTATAGAAAGAGTTTAGATTAAAAAAATTATCTGCTTAAATATAAGAATTACACCCAAATCCATCTATAACAAATAATCATTTTTGGGCAACGTCATACATATTAGCTATGTTTATTTGATTGGCATCTCATATTAAAACTACTATGTTTTATGTTAAAGAAACAAATCCTACCAATTAAATAGTGATTTCTCTTTATTTTTATAAATTGGTGTGTGTGTGTGTGGTGTCAACTTGCATTCATATAAAGATTTATAGTGAAAAATAGCATCATAATTAAAGGCAATGGTATCACTATATAAACACTATGGGCTGTGTGAAAATTGTTGTGAGGTAGTGCCTAGGTATAAAGGTTGTGTCTAAGTTTTAAGGAAACTATAGTAAGCGTAACTAGCTGATTAAAATTCCATGTTTAAAATAATAGAACACCATGCATAACCACTAGGTCAGCCCTAGTAAATCACCATGTTTATATTAAAAATACAGAGTCAAATAATACAATGCCTAGTTAAAACACACTAATGCCCAGTCTTTTTGTTTGGGATGCCAAACTCTAATTTGAAATGTCATTCCTAAAGGTAAATCATTATGCTTGTATATTATTTGGCTGAAGTCAATTATAATAATAAAATATTTATGTATTAATTCTAATATTGAGTCGCTATTCTAAACGCCATACATCAATAGTAAAATGCCTAGCTAAGATTAGAAATTGCTAATTTAATTGGTGGAGTCGTTGAGCTTAAATAAGTAGTTGAGGTTATAAATTACTAAAGTATATTTTTTTAACACTAAGTAGAGCATTGAAACTTGTTAATGGTGGGCTGAGTTTTATATAACACCATGCTAGGAATATATCTTGCAAAGTTGAGTAAGTTTAAACACCTTATCCAATCGAAACGCCTAGTGTATAATTAGTAATGCCAAATTTCAAAGAGCTATAATTTTATAATATAATATAATGAGAAATTGATTACTTTTAGTGAATAAAATCCTAGTCATACATAGTTGAGTCATGTGTATGTCTTAAATCACCCATATTTAAGAATTGCTAAGTATAATACTTAAAAGGCTAAGTATATTAATTATAGGTAGTGTGTATATAATGAAGTAGTTGGTTCTAAAAAAAAAATACAACCTCATATGTTAATTGAAATGCTACCTCATTAAAATGATATTGCTAAGCTTTCAAATGATATTTACTAAGCATATACTGCCGAGCATATGAAAATTATAGGGCTGAGTCTGAAACATAAAAGATCTTATTATTAATACTAAATGTTTAAGTGTAACACTGAAGTCATAAGAGGAAATTATGTATTGTCCTTAATGCAAGATTGAATGATTGGTGAAACTATAGTTTTGCCTCGAATTTCCATATTGCGGTTAGTAAGATGCATTATTTTAATGATGATCATGATTATCATGGAATCTGTATGAGAATATAAATAGTTATTTACAAGTAAATATAAGTTACTAAGTATGATTTTGGGGTTTAGTGTAAAATATTGAGTTGTTAAGATAACTATACTTTGGGCTTTCAGGTAAGATATTATTTTAGGTATGAATATTTCAAAGAATAATGTGCCCAGGTGGTATATTTTTGAGACATGCCAAGATGTCCATGAAAGTGATTATAGAAATATTAGAGGATGAAGGTCATTGGTTGGAATCCAAATGACTCTTAAAACTTTGTAATCCATGTAAAGTCTTTATTAAGTATTCTTAAAACAACTAAATCTTTGGGGGTGTTCCAAATAAAAATATACTTACATGGGCTTGGGTATTATTATGATTAAATATGATATTAGATATCGTGCTTATATCTGAAATAATAGTTTGTTAGTAAGATAAAATGAAGTGGGAAACTTCAACCAATTGAATATTGTTCATGAAGTTAAGTCCCTAAAAAGTATAACTTGATTTATAGATATTTGATATTAAAAAAACTATTGAAGATTAAAACTTGTGTGCCATAATATTTGTGTAATTATTAATATGCAAAACCTATTAGACTAATAATGCATCAATATGTGTACTTGATTGTTTATATTAATTATAATGTAAGTTTATGTGTTCATGTTTGAGTAGGGAAATCATGCTTGATGAGATATGAAAGTATAAGGATGTCATAGATCTCTATAGTATGAAAAGTACTCGGATGACACATACTATATTTGACCCACACTTAAATAAATATATATGTATTGGTTATTACTTGAATAATATGTGTTATAGTATATCATTTAGGTTTGCATACAATATCGATAGTGAAAACAAATGTCAATATATAATTATATGCATTGTATGACTTATTTATTATAATTATGCTTGCTTGAATATGAATGTATGCTTCCATGTTTCTATGATTGTTTTGTGTGATTGTTTATGGATTAACTAGAAGTCATGCCTAAAAAACTAGACTAAGATAAAATGGGTTATCTTGAGGTGTGGTTACTTGGATCTTATTGAACTAGTCTATAGTTTAATGTGTATTTTACTTGGGTGGTATAAACAGTGGTCATTATTTTCAATTTGGGATTGGCTTTTAATGAAAGATTCATTCATGCATAGATGGTTGTGTATATCATGTTTTATCTTTTTTTATTTTGTGATGTGATATTATTGCATGGAGGTTGTAATCTTGATGACTCTTTGAGTTATATACTATGTTATATATGAAATTGTATTGATGATACTAATAGGTATTGATACTAGGTAGTACCACCAATAGATAATCCAATCAAGTGGTGTGTTATGAAATTGACCAATCTAAAATGATCATATGAAAACTTTGATTAAATTAATGTTATATACATTGTCTTTCATATTTTTATTTTCATGTTGTGTGATATCATGTTAGAATGAATTTCTTTATGGTACACTGCATGTTTTTAAAAATATTACTGCACACGAGTTACTAGCACATCTCACTAGATTCTCGTACCATTCTATCTACCTATCCATAAAAGGAGGGTCATTTCCTGATAGGATATTGTGCAAGGGATCATTAGTTTGTGGTTGGTGTGGTAAAGTGATTGGATGATGCTCACCCTTCTCCACTACAATATTACTTAGAAATGACACTTGAGATTATCAACGATACATGAGTTGGTTTGACTCGAGCTCTAGAGATCTTGGTATTTGTTTATTGTATTAGGCCATATGCCTGATGGAATGTAATTGAATTATGTTCTTGTATATTTGATTAGCAAATATTGTATTGTTAGACCAGCTATAGCTATGTCCTATTGTAATTACTTTTTATGGAGTTGTATAAGATTTGTATTGTATACAATATTTGAATTAGGAATACTATTGTTCTTAATTGTGCTTTAGATATGTTGTATTATTTTATTAATGAAATGATTGTTAAGTTATTTATTTAAAAAAAATGCATTTTCTTAAGTACTACTTGAGGGGTTGTCACACAATATGCCACACCTATCAATTGGGAATTAAAAATCATAATATCCATCATTTATCCTATCCTAATATTCAATCTCCCACAATTATTGATTGGAACTGACAAAATCACATACCATCAGCTTTTTTTTTTCCACAACAATCAAATAATTATAGAATTCATATCTAAAATTTAGATAGAAAAGCATAAAACAGTATTAACATATCTCGAGGAGCTGAAATAAATCTTCAATTTAAATCAAAATCACAATCTAATTAATCGCAAAACTAAAAAAATCAATTTCCTTTAGTGAAAACCTCACTAAGGCACTATTGGATGATCAAAATCAAAATCCTAAAAAGTAAGAAGAGTTTGTTGGTGAGAAACTTTCAAAGGCACCATTCGATGAGAAAATTAATCTACCCCTTGCATCAACACAGTTTCAAGATGGATCCACATAATTTTTTGCAAACACCATCAAAGTAAAAAATCCTCACATCATCCAACTTGTGACTACTCTCATTCTCACAAAATGTGAGATTATTGGTCACAATACTTATTTGTAATATGATCACATCCCACCTCCAAATCCTTTTGCAATCAACAAATAACTTTCATCTAGTACACCTTATGATTCACCCTTCTTGGCAATACCCTCTATTGTACAAGTTATGATGACATCATGATCAATTTAGAGAAGGCAAATTAGAAATCAACAAAGTTCATGATGGCATCCTTGTAGTGCATACTAGAAGGATCCAATGTTATTGTAAAATAAAATAATACAAAAATAAATAATAAATAGAAATTAAAAAATAAAGAGAAATAATTCATCTAATAGTGAAAACCATTCTTATGGTACCTTGGGTAAGTACTATGATGAAAATCAATTTCCAGTGTCATGTGTAAGTAATCAATTGTCAACAAGTACCCTACACCTTGAGGCAAAATCCAAATTTGATTCATGAAATCCACTCCATCCATTTCCCTCATACCCATCTCTGTGCATCTAAAAATGTCCTACCATTCTTATCAACCTTATACCCTCCATCTTTATCCAAAAACATCCTTAACATCCTCACCCATCATTACCATCTTCACCCATGTTTACCATCCTTATCCATTCAATCCTAACTTATACAAATTCAATCAAAATCCTATCCAAATACACCCCATCCCTATCATCTTCATATCTATCATGTCGTGCAAATCATTATTCCCATTTTGACCTTGATGAAGAAGTGGAATAAGTCTTGAGACTTGTTCTAGAAACATCTTGGTATATCCTTAGCATGGTACTTTGATGTTTGGACACTTCCATTCTCATGTGGCATGGTCATTAGAGATGACTCATCTTATCTCATCGCCCCTAGTCACCTTTAAACATCATCCTTAATATCCTTTTATGGTTCCATCTGCTATCACTTCCATCATGGGTGCTAGAAATAGTTTCCCCTTTGCTCCTAGCCCCATTATATATCCCAAAAATATTTAAAAAATAGAAAAATCCAAAAATTTAAAAACATTATAAAATCCACAAACATTATAAAATACAAAAAATACAAAACCCCCCCAAAAATATAAAATCCAAAATAAATAATAATGTAGAACATGCATTTGCTTTTATGTGTGTTCTCATTTTTATAAATATTTCCATTTATTGAAGCCGTAAAATCATGGTCTTTCAAAAATCAAAGAAAAACAACCCAGTGGAAAGAAAGGTAGGATAAATAAACCATTCATATCTTCACTTGTTATTATATTATTCTATTTTTTGAATTAACTACATATGAATGTTTCTATTTTAGCTATCTTTTCATATACAAAACATTTTGAAACATTCTAAAATACATTAGTGTATATGAATAACAAACTATCACACATTGGGAAGAAATCAAATCTCCCTACCATGCATGACATATAGAATGTACCCATGTAACAGTTAGGTTGTGGAGCTAAAAGCTTCACTGATGCAAACATGGAGGAGGTAGCTGAGTGTCATAGAAACCGACGTCGGCCAGGAGAAGACATGAAGCTGCCGACATCGGTCATGGATCGATCGACGTTGATCATCTCTAGACAGATAGGGACCGACGTCGGTCACCTGTGTGTTCCAGAACTATTAGTTACATGAACAGTTAGTTTGTTGAATGGCCAATTTGCATGTAAAGACTAATTTTAGTCTTGGAGCTACGTTTCTAATTATTGTAATTAGAAGTCTAATTATTTTTTGCATGAAATCTATATAATAGACTCATGGGGCTATATTTTAAAGTGTGCTAGATAGAAAGAGAAAGGTTAGCTCCTTCAGAGGGAAGAGAGCAAGGTTAGCTCCTCATAGTGCCATAGTGCCAAGTGTGTATGATCAGGTAGATCTGCAGGAGAGCAAGATCTTGTAGAAGATCCACAGGGGTGTTGGTGTGTAGAATCAAAAGGGTTCTATCCAAGGGAGAATCATAAGGACTTGGTGAGGCAAGGACAAGGGTTCTTCTGGGTGTATAAGATCTAGGTCGGCAGGTGTTGCAAGGCCAGGTTGATCTGTGGTATAGCAAGATCAGCTGAGATCTACATGGTAAGTAAGGTTGGTTGATCTACAGGTGTGTGTGTGTGTGTGTGAGAGATCTAGGTTTGCAAGTGTGCAAAACTAGGGTGATCTGCAGGTGTGCAAGATCAGGGAGATCAGCAACACAATAGGTAGCAAGATCAGGTGATATCTACTTGGAGTACGTGGTGTAGTCAAACTTGGAGTATGTGTGTGTACTCGATGGTACTGGCAATATTGTTACTGACTAGTTGAAACAACAAATCTGTGTTTGAGTTGATTTTGTTTGTAATTGAGAGAGGGAACTCTTGAGGGAAGATTAATGGTATGCCCAAGAGGTGTTGGAAGAGTGTAATCTCTTTATTGTATTTCCTTCTAGATGAGTATTAATACAAGGTTGTATTGTCTCTCATATTTTGTGCTATTTCTGATTTCTAGTTACAGTTTACTTCTGGTTAAATTTCATGTTTAGTTACTTATACAAAGGTAATCAAGTGTGCTCTTAATCCTGACAATTGGTGTCAGAGCTTTGTGAGCCTAGGTCCTATCAAGTGGTATCAGAGCAGTTTGATGTTCTAGATTCCTAACAAAGTGGTATCAGAGCCAAGTTGTTGGTTCATACCACTGACAACTGGTATCAGAGCGAGGTTGCAGGTTCTCAGAGTGAGGTTCACTAACACCTTGGTTTCAGAGTGTGTTAAGTTTTTGTTGTTTACAGGTCACTCTCAGGGGTTTTTGATTGAGTGGGAGTATAGCAATGGCAGAAGAAAGTACACTAAGAATGGAGGAATTCAATGGCAAGAATGATCAATTATGGTATTATGAAAAGAAAGAGCAGGTAAAGAAAGATTGTTGGTTGGTAGAAGATCAACATGAAGGAAATAAAGAAGCAGATATTGCAGGGGTTGTTGCACAGGATGCTCTTGCATGTTCCTTGGATAAAGTAGAATCTTGGATTATAGATTCTATTGCCTCTTTCCATGCAGCCCCAAATAGAGTACTTTTCCATGATTATGTCCATGAAGACTTTGAAAAGATTTATTTAGGGGTTGGTGAGCCTTGTCAAATTGTTGGCAAATGGGAAGTGCGGCTGAAATTGCAGACAGCCAACACATGGGTGTTGAAGGATGTCATGCAGGTCCCAGTCCTAAAGAGGAGTCTAATTTCTATAGGAAAATTGGGTGATGAGAGGTGCACAGTAACTCTCACAGTGGATGCACTTGAATTAGCATGTCGTAAGAAAGTAGGTATTCTTTATCTATCTACTTGTATTACTAATTCTCTTTCTATTGCAAAGATGTGGCTTCGTAGGCTTGGTCACATGAGTAAGAAGGGGATGCATGTTCTTAAGAGGAAGTCTGATGTCTTTGACAAACTTAAGAACTAGAAAGCCTTGGTGTTCATGGAGGAGATGATGGACAGAGATCAGTCACAGGGGTTGAATAATTCTGAGCAGGGCAATTTGGACAAGGTTATGATCCAAGGTGAGCTTGCAAGTAAAAAGTCATCACTCACAGGAAAACATAGTTACTGACGTCGGTCATGTGGAATTGACGTCGAACAGGTAGGTACCAACGTCGGTCATGTGCAGATCAGAGTCGGTGGTGTCAGGTAGGTGGAGATCGACGTCAGTCAGGGAACTGACGTCGGTGACCAGGTGGACACCGACGTTGATCAAGGAACCAGCATCGGTGATCAAGAGGATTCAACATCAGTCGGGTGCAGACCAGGGTTGACCAGAAAATGGATTTTGGGTGGACAGCAAGCTATCAAGGAGTCTCAAATGCCCATGAAGAGGATTGAAAGGGTAAGTAAGCCTCAAATTCATTATTCCCCTTCTTTAGACTACTTGTTGCTCACTGATGGTCAAGAACCAATAACTTTTAAAGAAGTAGAGTAGGTAGAATCCAAGAAACAGTGGGAGCATGGCATGAATGAGGAATGTGATTCCTTGGGAAAGAACCAAATGAGAGATTTGGTAGAGTTATTAACCAAAAAGAAAGCACTAAAAAATGAATGGATTTCTTGGTCAAAGAAGAGAGAAAATGGACACGTGAGATGGAAGGCCAGGATATATGGTCTTGAGCAAGCTCCAAGATAGTGGTACAGGTTTGACAAGGGTATGACAAAGCATGGCTTTAGTCAATGTCAATATAACCATTGTGTTTACTTTACTAGGTTGGATAATGGTTGCGACATTATCCTATTACTGTATGTAGTGTATATGCTTGATGCAGGGTCACACATGCAGGGTTTTGCTGAGCTAAAGGTAAAGGTAGCTCAGAGGTGTGCCAGGAAGGATTTAGGAAGAGCAAAAATCCTTGGCATGAGTTTTTCTAGAGACAGGGAAGATCACAAGTTGATGTTGTCTCAGGATGATTGTGTGAATAAGGTAGTGGCGAGGTTCAAGATGCAGGATGCAGAACTGGTTAGCACACCTATGGATGGACAATTCACAGAATAGTGTCCCAATTCACATGATGAGGTTAAGTGCATGGTATGTACTAGACCTAATGTTGCCCAAGCAGTGGGTGTTGTCAGCGAGTTTGTGGCCAATCTGGGAAAGAAGCACTGGAAAGTAGTTCAGTGGATTCTCAGGTATTTGAGAGGGACCAGCAGTAGGTATACATGCGATGCAGGGTCAGGGACTTCTCTACATGGGTATGTAGATTCGAATGTGGCAGGGGACTTGGATGACAGGCGTAGCACCACAAGATGTGTGGTGGTTGGTCTTCAAGATTGAACTTGAAGAGGGATACAAGCCAGGAAATAAATTAGATGATGTATAGGTACAGGTATAGGTGTAGCTATTTATCTCTAAGTGGGAGATTATTAGGTTGTGGAGCTAAAAGCTTCACTGATGCAAACATGGAGGAGGTAGCTGAGTGTCACAAAAACTGATGTCGGTCAAGCCAACTGACGTCGGCCAGGAGAAGATAGGAAGCTGCCAACATCGGTCATGGATCAGCCGATGTCGGTGATCTCCAAATGGATAGGGATCGACATTAGTCACCTGTGCATTCTAGAACTGTTAGTTACACGAACAGTTAGTTTGTTGAATGACCAGTTTGCATGTAAAGACTAATTTTAGTCTTAGAGCTGCATTTCTAATTATTGTAATTAGAAGTCTAATTATTGTTTGCATGAGATCTATATAATAGACTCATGGGGCTGTATTGTAAAGTGTGCTAGATAGAGAGAGCAAGGTTAGCCCCTCATAGTGCCACAGTGCCAAGTGTGTATGATCAGGTAGATCTGTGGGAGAGCAAGATCTGGTAGAAGATGCACAGGGGTGTTGGTGTGTAGAATCAGAAGGGTTCTATCTAAGGGAGAATCATAAGGTCTTGGTGAGGCAAGGACAATTGTTCTTTTAAGTGTGTAAGATCTAGGTCGGCAGGTGTGCAAGACCAGGGTGATCTGTGGTATAGCAAGATCAGGTGAGATCTGCATGGTAAGTAAGGTCGATTGATCTGCAAGTGTGTGTGTGTGTGTGCGAGATCTAGGTTTGTAGGTGTGTAAAACTAGGGTGATCTGTAGGTGTGCAAGATCAGGGAGATTAGCAACACAATAGGTAGCAAAATCAGGTGAGATCTACTTGGAGTACGTGGTGTACTCGGACTTGGAGTATGTGTGTGAACTCGGTGGTACTGGCAGTATTGTTATTGACTGGTTGAAACAACAACTCTGTGTTTGAGTTGATTTTGTTTGTAATTGAGAGAGATAACTCTTGAGGGAAGATTAATGGTATGCCCAAGAGGTGTTGGAAGAGTGTAATCTCTTTATTGTATTTCCTTCTAGATGAGTGTTAATACAAGGTTGTATTGTCTCTCATATTCTGTGTTATTTCTGATTTCTAGTTACATTTTACTTCTGGTTAAATTCCATGTTTAGTTGCTTATACAAAGGTAATCAAGTGTGCTCTTAATCCTGACAATTGGTGTCATAGCTTTGTGAGCCTAGGTTCTATCAAGTGGTATCAGAGTAGTTTGTTGTTCTAGATTCCTGGCAAAGTGGTATCAGAGCCAGGTTGCTGGTTCATACCACTAACAGTAACAGTTGACAATATTTTTGAAATAGATTTGTAGTAATGATACATATGAGAAAATGAATATTGAAATACAAATGTAATAATGGGAACAACTTTTTTATATCCACCCATCAAGCACTATACATATAAGTGACCTTGACATGATTGGGTTTTGTGACTCCAATAGTGATCACAATTGGAACCATAGTGAAGTGTCACTCACCTTATAAGAAACAACCACATAATGCATATAAATCAAGTGTATCAACATCTAAATTCCAATGTATGATTATTCCATGCAACCATTAGAAAATGGTTTGTTTCATAAATAACAAGCTATGCTCAAAATAATTGTAGATCATGCTAAGAAAAAAAAGAAAGAGATTCATCACTGAAAATGATTATTCAAGGCACAACATGTATAGGAAAGTCATTCTCAATTGTGACCATTAAGAATTCATGTTATGGACTCACAATAACGTGCACCTCTCCCCTTTTTCTCTTCGCTCTAACCAGTGTTGTGATGTTTAACATAAATACATCAACTACACATTCCTCCCACTAAATTATTATAAAAGAAATGATAGTTATAAAGGGATAAGAGTTTTTTCAAAAATAAATGACACTTATAAAATAGGCCTCATTGATGAGATGAACTTCACAGACCTAAAATAGCTAATCAATATAAACACATGACTATGCAAGGCATTTTCTGATCATAACAACAAATATTTTGGAGATCACTCAATTATACTTGTTGGCAACCTAGAGAAGTTTCCCTCATAAAGAACAAACCAATTTATGGCCAAAAAATTAGTTGGCCACACATTATGGCAAACATTTGACATAATTTTAACAATAGACACAAATTTTCACTAACAAGGATGCAACAAAGCCCAATCACCTTTTAGAATTTTATCAAAAAACATAAGAGTTGCATAACATAAAAAAGAGAAATGAATTCTTCTCATGTCAAGAATCACCTCCTTCATGTCTCTAAAAGAATAATTACAATTTAAAGCATCTACAGATTAATATGTGACAACCAATTTATTAACATTGCATGTTACACATTCCAATTACAATAACCAAATTAAAAAAAAATAAGACAACATGGTTTGGCTAATTTGAATGACACTTAATTAGAAAAAATAATATTTTTTTATAGAAGAGCAAAAACTATGTTAATCTAGTTTACAGGTAAAAGAAGAGTTATTAAATGGAGCTATTGGATACATTGTTTACATTGTCTACAACACAATGTCTAAATCCCTTGATTTGATGATATATGTAGTTATTAACTTTAACAAGTACCATGGTCCCCAGTGGAATACAATCAATCCCACCCATGAGCTAATTCCTCCTATTAAATGGGGGAATTGTCAACAAATGCCACTCAAAGTGGAACATTAATTCTCAAGACTCGACACTGTAGTATAAAGAGTGCGATCATTGTTGACATCTATATCATTCTTGCATTCTCATCTGATCGATGTACAAGAATGAATGAAAATAAACATGTAGAAATTAGAAAAGAAGAGGAAGTTAGACTTTGTTCAAAACCTCATCCACTACATTCATAATAAATATAAATCTTGGCATTCATTTATAGGTTGCCTTTTAACACCTTTTAAAGTTATGTTTGTCATGTATATTTCCGAACTCATACTTTGTTTATTTGTTTCTCCAAAATTTTATCATATTGAATGCCTAAATTTATAAAATATTTTTTAACCATAATTTCATTGAGAATAAATACATAATGTAAACAATTATGCATTCATCATAATAAATAATACTTTACTTTAAAAATACTATTTAAACACACAATAAAAACAAATATACAACAAGGCCATGTAGTGGTTAGTCCCTTTCTGTGTATTAATAATTGCTTATGCATGAATTTTCATGTAAATTTTTTAATGTAAACTTGATTTAATAATTTTAATAGCATGTTATATTTCATTTTTGTTTTATTGAATTTAAAGTATCAACATGAGTGTGCATATAGATGAAAGGTATTTTTTAACAACGACCACCAACAAAAATGAAAGGCAACATTTTTTGTCGATAATTATAGATCAATTTAAACTTAAGAATATAACTTTAATATTGTGTAAAGACTTGTTGCAATTTGAATTTAATTAGGAATAGTTCTTTTACAAGTTTAAGAGTTGTGTAGATGACAATGCTAAGAGCAGAGTGTTAAGATAAATTTTAGGCACCAATTATTTGTCAAGCTCTTTAATAGTAATCAATATTTATCACAACCTACCAAGTAAAATGTGTGTGTGTGTGTGTGTGTGTGTGTGTATATATATACTACTTGAGAAATTATACACGTTAAAAAAAGGTAATGAAAAGGGATTCTATACGAGTGATAAATTTACCCAAAAAATTAAAAAAAAGAATAATAAGTAAGAGATAAAACTATAAATTCCATGAACATGAAGCATTATGATATAAATTAAAGGTTAAGAGTGCAAGTATCAAATAGAATTGTGAAAGTATTAAGTAGGTCAACAAATGTGCTGACATAATGATGACATCATTTGATGATATGGAAAATTGACATGGTAAGGTGATTTAATGTTATAACCCCAAAAAAATTCATCATGAAGAAATAGGCAGCATCATTGTGACTTCGATTAAGCTTTTAAAATTTTAATGATAGTGCATTGAAAATAGGAATGGATTTGATTATAATTTATAACTAATTATTAACATATTAATGGTTTATCTAGATGAAATATAACAATATTATGCTATAGCATGTGAACAAATCCAAATTATTTTTTTCTCATTATAATGGGCACAAAACTTTTAGCTCTTGTTGACACTTGTTAGGATAGATTGAAACTTGCATTTAAAATAGACTTTTTTCTTAAACCTTGAACAAGGATAGTAGGTTGTAGCACTTCTCCACCCATAAATCAAGATAGGTGGCATGTAGAAGCTTGGGACAATAATGAACAATATACATGAATTAATTATGATTACTTAGAGCTAAATTATTATTTGTCAGGGTGAAAGTTATACTATCCTTGATTTCACAAGGACTAACAAGGTGTTT
This sequence comes from Torreya grandis, assembly GCA_037957365.1. Classification (NCBI taxonomy): domain Eukaryota; kingdom Viridiplantae; phylum Streptophyta; class Pinopsida; order Cupressales; family Taxaceae; genus Torreya; species Torreya grandis. The sequence continues at coordinate 98,815 of JARHVA010000463.1, forward strand.
ATAAGCTTTTGTAGTTTGTCAAATTCTTATAAACTAAATTTGAATGTAACTTGTATCTAGTTTAAAAGTAAAAAATGGGGCAACATTAACTTGAAATAAGGTAGATGAAATTATATATGCATTGTACTAGACGTGGCAATAATAATTATGTTTGAAAGTGATTGCAATAATCATTGAAACATAGAGAAACTACATTCAAATGTATTGGATAATCATTTGGTGACAGGTATGTAGGCCTCCACATATGATTTTTTTAGAATAACTTTGTATTAGTTATAGTTAAATTTTATAATGTTTATGAATTTTGAGAAGTTAAGAATCGCATAATAATGAAACTTTAGTTGAAGTTGTCTAAATGGGCACTATCGAGTGGTAAATATGTCATAGATTAAGATTCTTATTAAAAATTAGAATTACGTTGTCCATCTATCCTACCATCTAAGCAATGTGGTGGAGTGACATTCAATCACGTTTACATATGTACATATATAATATAAGTTACGATAAAGTGACTAAGTCCATGTATGAAAGTCTCTTGCACTTCAAGATTGCTTACTCAATTGAATAAAACCATTTTAAGTACTCCAAGTTTAAGTTTTTATACATTTGCTTTACCTTGTTTTACTCTTAATTTGGTAGTTTCTAAGGGTATTGTTTTATAAAAAAGTTTATAAAGAACATTATGCCTTATATCATTAAACTAATTTTTTTTTTTAAATTAAATAATTGAAATCGAAGAATAAAAAATAAGTTATTCTTATTATAAACATTTGAGCAAAAATATAAATTATAAAACTTCTTTACAAAGGAATGTTAAGAAATTCATATAACAACTTTTTAAACTTTTACCATAATCTAAAAGAATAAAAAAGTATATATAGCTGAAATACTATTTTAAACCATGGTGGGAACCATATATAATATATGGATTATATAATTATATGGACCATATGCAGTAAATTCCATGCTTTCAAGCATTATGATTGATCTCATCCCTAACATCTTTATCAACAAGGGCACAGAGTGCCAATTCCCTACGAGAAGGGCAAAAAGTAGTTTTTAGGATAGTTGATAACATGTTTAAGAATAGGGTGATTTTGTGTGAGAATTGACTTGAATGCCCTTTTGTAACTGGAGCAGATGCTACCAACAATCAATGAGATTGAATCTCCATTACCGTGTTTTATGCCCCAGGTAGAGATACAAAAGTGTGTTATATTCTTGAGCTCATAGGTTAGTTGTATCATTGCCAATACAAAATATTCATTCCTATTGACATGCTAATCCCATGAATGCATGCCCTAAGAATATCAAAAAACTTTTCATCAGCATAAAGTAAATCTTATCTGGATATTTCATCTTACCTGTTAGACATGTTTAGCCTACATAAAATGTTGGAATCAGGCGTAAATATTGTTTCCATGAAAATCCAGAAACACTAAGAAACATATTTTATGCATATAAATTATAGGAGCGACTAATACATTTTAGGTTAATAGAATGAAATTTATTTTCCTGGTATAGAGCACATGGTTTCCATATCTTAAGGGAATTTAGTTTCACATTCTAAATAAAAACATAATTACTAAGGATAATGATTGTTTCTACTAATACCCTAACTATGAGCCTAGCAATTAATAATCAAAGAAATATTTCTTATTCTTGCACAAATCTCATTTGTCTATCATCCTGCAAAAGGAAATTGGATTTAGTTGTCGAAAATTGGATTTAGTTGTCTAATGGACTGATTGAATATTTACACAGGAAATCTGAGACTGAATGAAGGAGAAGGAAATTGGTAGACTAGACATGAGGAATATGAGGATAAATGACACTGCTAAGACGTAAAACTCTCTAGCTTTAGTTGTTGGTGGAGCACACATTTACTATCCAATGCCACAAACATACCACATGATGAGAATTATAAGGAAAAAATGGCACACTATTTAGTTACCTACATTAATGCCACATTTATTGTACCACACTAGTGATTGCTAATGTTCCAAACATTATACCTACCCAAAAACATTTTACCTATATGCACAAAAAAATCTCTTTGCAAAATGGGTTGATCATGTATTAGACAAAGGACATGAGTAGATAATCTAATGTATTAGTTCTCTTATAATTTATCTCCCACATACATTTTGAATGGAGCATAAAATTCATTCCTAGGCCATAAAAAGGGCATCTATGTATACCAAAAGGCAGAGTCATGAATTTCCCTAAATTTCAACATTACTCAATTAAGTGCATGGAACTTTCACTGTTAAAACAAATCACAATAGATTTATTAGAAAGTCCATAATTAAATCTTAAAAAATATACTTGTTAATTGTAGAATGATTATAATAGGTGGAAAAATACACCAAAATGTAAATAAGAAACTACAAAAACAAATTCAATGCAATAAGCTAGCACCCTGTGCCACATGGGCCATAAAAGATAACACAATCTTCTAAAAACTAAATATAACACAACTATTAGAATTTGAATATAAACCTGAAACTGAACTCAAATAAAGAGGTAAATGTATATACAAACAAGTATAAACACTATGTGTATACACACACATACATCATAAATGCTAAAATGAAAGCCATACATGCAATAGAAAAACAAAACCTGTAGTGCAAAGAGAAAACATGAATATCATAAAAAATTGGTATTCCAAATTTAACAGAGAAAGAATTGGTTCTGTGTGAAAAATGCGATGTGATAGAAAGGCATCATTATAAAATGGTGGAGGAGCTAGATTTAAATCCATCATTATCTTCAGACAAAACATAATTCAAGTTGAATATGTCCTCTTTGGATTGCAAATAGCCGCATGAGGACTGTTCATCTGCTACCAGTAGGTGCACCACCCTTCCTTGCAATAAAAAACAACCACCCTTCTATAGAAACATGCAGTGATTATGAGAGATTGGTATGCATTCGAGGTCTAAGTTGTATGCATCAAAATGCACAGATGGTAGACAACTGGAGAGTGGGCTGCCCAACCTACAACTTATTAAACCATAATTATGACTGCCTTGAATCATGTGAAATAAGAAATAACATGGAATATTCTTAACCAATCAACACATAACAAAATATAATATTATATTTGGTGGTTAAAAAACTTGCACCTAGCTTTAACTTTCTTAGACAAAATGTTTTCATATTTCTCTACACATAAAACGGTACAATCTTATTTGCCAAAATAATAAAGAGTAATAGTAGGTTATAGTGAAACGAAGGTGTAAGTTAACCCTCTGAGACTAATAATGAAGAATATCTCGCCTTAAGATTGATTTGACATGTAGTTTTGTCATTTGGTTTAAAGCTACTTTATTGTGTGTATCATATGCATGACGATCCAACAAATCCATTCCTATCTTACCTAACTAAAAGGGTAAAAATTATTCAGTGGATCACTTCTTTCAATTATGAAAATTGTCCACATTCACAAACTTAATTTACTGTAATTCCTTTTGACCTAGAAACTTGTAACACTCGCAATCAAGGTTGCCTAGAATTTAATAATGTCCATGAGACCAAGTAGTCTATGGGATCGAATGTTATAAGAGCACTATATTTTTTTAATACAACTCTCTGGTACAAGCGCTACCCCTCCGATCATGTAAAATTTGAGATCCATTTTTGATAAATAAACTGGACCCCAATGTATGATGGTTCTATCTTTCACGTCTCATAAATATAAAGACAGAAGTCGATGTGAAATTTAAGAACCACTTCTTGATAAATTAATATCGATACAAAGCTTACAAATTTATTGTGTATTTAGTTCTTGCACGGATTAGGTAAATAAAACATAAAATATGACTAATCGAACATCAACAGAAATGGCATGTTTTCTATAGTTTACTACCAAGTCTATTTCTTGGAGATTGGAATGTGCATTTGGTATTAATAGTTTTACTATTTTAAATTGTAATGGATTCTCTTATATTAAATCTAAAAGAATTAAATAACATTTATAAAATATTCTAATATTTATGTAATAAATATTATACAAAAAAATTGTAACTCTTAAAATCATATGTATATTAAAAATTTTGATTAACAAATTAAGAAATAGATATTTGAAAAATAAAATCAATAATTCTTAATATCTCCAAAGATTTTTATACAAACAAATTAAAAAATATAAATAAAAACAATAACAAAACAAACTAAGTAACTATTAATCCCCAACTACATCATCTATACCACGACTTTACCATACAAGTACTTCACACTTCAATCATAAAATTTCATATTTATATATCTATTCTCATCTCTCCACAAACCAATATATTTCAAAACCTTTTAATAAAAGATTTAATCATTACATTCTAAAAAGAAACATCGTCTTTTTGCATAAAGATAACATCATAATTAATTTTAATTAAAAAAAATCTTATTCTTCTAAAAGAAATTAGCTAAATAGATATATAGTGAAATAAAAAATTATTTATATATAAATTTTCTTTATAAAATTAAAAATCCTATTCTTCTTTAAAAACTAACTAAATAAATATATAGTGAAATAAAAATTATTTATATATAAAATTTCACTATAAAATATAAAATCATAAAATGTGATCCAAAACATAGAGCAATTTTTTTTGATATTATCTATTTAAAAATCTCTTTTAAAATATCATACCTTTTGAAAATGTTTCTTCATTATCTATTTGAAAGTCGTAAAATTTCTTTTATAAATATCATGTTTTTGAAAGGTTAAAATTGCATTGCTAAGGTTCGGGCAAGATGCGGAGAGGGAATGAAATGGCCCATTCCTGCCGACGCAAACACGGCCACATGGCGATTCAGGTTCTCTCCGACGAACTCCATGATAAGAAAACGAACTCTGCTTCACACCGCTATCGCTTGCAGACTCGCCATTTTTATGTCAAAACATAAATAATCCCTCGAAATGTTAAATGCCACCTATCAGTTATAATGTTCAGTTTTAACCAGTCGTCCTGTGGTGTGGCAGTTTCTGTGGGAAGGCCGCAGCGAAGAAGATCCGTTGTCCACAAATTCTTTATGTTTTAATGACCCGATTTATATTATTCTTAATAGTAAAATGACCCAAATCAATAAAACTAATTTCAAAAAAATGATAACTACAACTATAAAATAACTTCTATACATATAAATTTGCTCATCTCGTATCTCGTCACTAATAGTCATATTAGTTGATACTAATTTCATCTAATCATCATATTAACATCATCATAGTCTTATTCTAATATTTATTCTTCATTCCTAGATTTCCTCTCATCACACACTAACCTTATTATCATCTCATATGTTGATTAATTATTTTAATCATGATATTATCCTCTAAACTTATCTATTATTTGTGAATTTTAAATTCACAACCCACCTCCCATATACCTACCTATCACTAGGCTTTCCTACAAGCCTAGTCCCTAATTCTCACATAACTTTCTTTAAATCACACTTAGACTCTTTTAATGGAGTCTATAATTCTCCAATATCCTCTCAAATCTCTAGAGTTCTCTACAATGCTCTAAAGAATTTTTAATTCTTTAGAAATGTCCCTTCATTCTTATATTTAAATAAGTAATCACTCCATACAAAGGCCACCAAAAACAATATCAAATTGTGTATGTTTTTCCCAGTGATTTAAACAAAATCATCGCTACATGCAAAGGCCGCCAAAAACAATATCAAATTGTGTATGTTTTGCCTAGTCAGTGGCTTCTTGTTGAATTGATCCTTCAACTGCTATGACACCCGTACCAGTTAAAAATTTATATCTACATTACACAAAAATACCATATAATATATAATAGAAGTTCTTATAATAATGTGAAAATATCATTATAAGCAATATATATTAATTACAAGTTTTTAGAAATGAATCCAATTGTAATGATTGTAATCACACAAGTTAGGGCACCAATTATATCATTTGCATTGAAGCAATTGGTTGAATCCATGGTGAAAACACTTATTATGATCCCTGATGTAACATCCCCACTAGGATTGACTTAGAATAATGTGATTTTTTAATTTAATCAATGTATTATTTCATTATATTTCATCACAAGAATCCAATTAGTGATCTATGTATACCACTGTAAGTATGTTAAACTATAAAATAATCATGTAACATCTACCTATTACTAATCACTAGTATCACATGAAACAAAACATAAATGAATGAGGAAAAAAATTAAAACTTTTCCAGCCACGGCCAGTGTAAACATACAACCACTACTGTCAATGTACAATGAGTAAATAATTACATTTCATCAAGGATAATGTTTCAATAATAATAAATATATTACAAAATATAAGATACAAGACTCCATGGAGCATGAGTTTTTTGAACTCCAGTATCTATGGTAATCTCAAGTGTAGTCTCCAAATAAAAATTGTTGCGAGAAGGGAGAGCATCATTCGAGCATTTTTCCTCTACAACCACGGACCATCGATCCCCCACACAATCTTCTATCATGAAATGGCCCTCCCTTTATGGATGAATATATAGTGATAGTGTAGGAATCGAGAGAGATAAGTTAGTACCCATGTGTTGTAAGATTTTTAATACATGATGTGTACCATATAGAAAATATGTTCTAACATAATATCACACAAACATGTAAATTATACATATATGAAATGACAATACTAACTAAACATTATTGTAGTCAAAATTTTCAATATTTATTGATCTTAAAGATCAATCAAATTCATACACACCACCTTTATCTAGCATTGGTGATGATAGTAAGATAGTTAAGTCCATCTCAGAGTTTAGTTAGTACCAATAGTGTAAAATTTGGTTAATATAAATATAACCAATAGATTCATACAAATTACTTCCTAGTAGCAAGCATAAAATATTAAACAAAGGCAAGATGCATACATTTAGTCCGTCAAATATATGAATGAATCTCCACTGTATTTTATATCACAGAATAATAAGCATAATAAGTATAGTTATACCAACCAGATATATATATATATAGTTAGGTTGTGGAGCTAAAAGCTTCACTAATGCAGACATGGAGGAGGTTGCAGAAGGGTTGCAGAGTGTTACTATCACCGGCGTCGATTAGGCCAACCGACGTCGGCAGGGAAGAGACAGGAAGCAACCAACGTCGGTCAGTAGTCGGTCGGCGTCGGTGACCCCCAGGCAGACAGGGACCGACGTCGGTCACCTGTGGTTCGAGCTGTGAGTATATTACAGGTAGTTAGTTGACGAACCAAGTGTTTGCATGTTTAGAGCTAATTTTAGACTAAGAGCTGCGGATCTAATTATTGTAATTAGGTGTCTAATTATTGTTTGGATGAGATCTATATAATAGACTCATGGATTGTATTGTAAATTTGTAGCTAGAGAGTAAGAGAGCAATATTATAAGCTCCTTCTGTGTGTGAGGTGAGCAATGGTGTGTTCCTCCTAGTGCCACAGTACCAAGTGTGGGTGCTGGATTGGAGAACAAGCAGGGTTCTTCAGGAGTGTATGATCTTGGTCATCAGGTGAGCATGGCTTCTATAGGAGATCTACATGGTAAGTAAGATCATTGATTTGTAGATGTATGTGTGTGCAAGTTCAAGGTTCACAGGTGTGCAGAACCAGATTGATTTGCAGGTGTGCAAGATCAGATAAGATAGCAACACAACAGGGAGCAGAATCAGACAGGATCTATTTGGAGTACAATATGTACTCAGATAGAGCAAGAGAGGAAGGAAAGGAAGATCCTTCCATAAGTAAGGTCTATTGAGGTGCAGGTTGTTGTAGGTTCAGGGGAGATCTACTTAGAGTACGCTGAGTACTTGTGGAGTGCGTGGAGCACTTGTGGAGTACGTGGAGCACAGGTATAAGGTGAACACCAACTCAGTGTTTGAGTTGGGTGTTGGGACCTAAGAGAGAGAGCTTTGAGAAGAGAATTACTGTTCAATTGAGGTGTGGGAAGCCTCTGAAGAGGTGGTGGAGAAGAAGTGGCATCTTCTTTATTGTATTCTTTTCTATAAGAGTTTTAATACAAGTTGTGTATTGTCTCTCATATCATATGTTATTTCTGGATTCTAGTTACTTGTTAATTCTGGTTAATTCTGCATATTAAGTTGCTTGTATTTGGTAATCAATTGTGTGCTTCCGGTATTCATATCCCAACACGTGGTATCAGAGCTAAGGTTGTAAGAAGTAGTTTTGTGTTTGGTTACAGGTCACTCTCAGGGGTTTTTGATTGAGTGGGAGTAGAGCAATGGCAGATGAAAGTAAGCTAAGAATGGAGGAGTTGAAAAGCACAGATGGTCACTTACGGTCCTATGAAAAGAAAGAGCAGGTAAAAGAAGATTGTTGGTTGGTAGTAGATCAACATGAAGGAACTGAAGATGCAAATGTTGCAAAGGTTATTGCACAGGATGCTTTGGAAGGTTTCTTGAATAAAGTTGAATCTTGGATAACAGATTCTGTTGCCTCTTTCCATGCAGCCCTAGGGAGAGGAGCTGGTGAGCCTTGCCAAAGAATTGGCAAAGGGGAAGTGAAGCTGAAATCGCAGGCGGCCAACACACGGGTGTTGAAGGAGGTCATGCAGGTCCCAGGTTTGGAGATGTGGCTAATTTCTTCAGAAGAGTTGGGTGATGAGAGATGCATAAGAACTCTCATAGTGGATACACTTGAATTAGTTGGTGGTAAGAAAATAGGTACTCTTTATCTACTCATTTATATTATTGATTCTTCTTTTGTTGCGGAGACGTGGCTTCGTAGGCTTGGTCACATGAGCAGAAAGGAGATGCATGTTCTTAAGCAGAAGATAGATATATTTGACATGCCTAAGAACTGGAAAGCCTTGGTGTTTATGGAGAAGATGGCAGACAGAGACCAGTGGATGGGCTGGATACTTTTGAGCAGGGCAGTTTGGACATGGGACTTGATTCAAAGGAGCTCGCGGGTAAAAAGTCATCACTTATAAGAAAACATAGGTACCAGCGTCGATAGGAAAATTAACATCGATAGGAGGTAAGATCGACGTCGGCAGCAGGGACACCGATGTCGGCAGGGTTGGTAGTCAGGACAGGCGCAGGAACTGACGTCAGTTGGATGCAGACTGTGTGGTGATCGAGGTCGGTCACTGTAACAAATTTTGGGTGGACAACAAGCTGTCAAAGAGTCTCAAACTCAAATTCATTGTTCCTCTTCTTTATACTAGTTGCTGACTGTAGAGCAGGAAGGATCCAGGAAACATTGGGAGCATGGCATGGAGAGATTGCAGAACCAAGCGAAGATTTGGTAGGTTGCCAGCAAGTATGAAAGCACAGAGACGAATGGATACCTTAGTTGAAGAATAGAGAGAACAGACACGTGAGACGAAAGGCCAGGCATATGGTCTTGAGGGAGCTGCAGGACAGTGGTACAGGTTTTGATAGGAGGATGACAAAGCATGACTTTAGTCAATGTCAGGGTAACTACTGTGGTTTGACTTACTAGGTGGATGATGATTGAAACATCATTCTGTTGCTGTATGTGGATAGTATGCTAGCTAGCAGGTTTGTACATACAGGGTTTTGTTGAGCTAAGGGTAAGATTAGTTCAGTGGTTTGCTATGAAAAATTTAGAGCAGCAAAATTCTTTGGCATGGGAGACATGGGAGATCACAGGGTGATTTTGTTTCCAGTGAGAGCTGATGTGAATCAAGTGTTGGTGAGGTTCATTACGCAAGATGCAGAGCCGGAGCACACTAAGGGCTGGATAGTTCAGTGTCTGAAATCACATGAGGTCTAATATAGACCTGAGTTTGCCCAAGCAGTGGGTGTTGTCAGAGAGTTAGGTGCCAATTCAGAGAAGTGGATTCTCAGGGATGTGAGAAGGACCAACAATAGGGATTCATGTTATTCAGGGTTAGGACTTCACTACATGTGTTTGTAGATTCAGATGCGACAGGGTACTCAGATGACAAGAGGTACACCACAGTGTGTGTGGTGGGTTGTCTTCAGGATTGATCTTGAAGAGGGATATAAACCAGGAAATAGATTAGATGGGGTATAGGTATAGGTACAGTGCAACTATTTATCTCTAAGTGGGAGATTGTTAGGTTGTGGAGCTAAAAGCTTCACTGATGCAGACATGGAGGAGGTTGCAGAAGGGTTGCGGAGTGTTACTGTCACCGGTGTCGATCAGGCCAACTGACGTCGACAGGGAAGAGACAGGAAGCAATCGATGTCGGTCAGTAGTCGGCTGGCATCGGCGACCCCCAAGCAGACAGGGACCGACGTCGGTCACCTGTGGTTCGAGCTGCGAGTATATTACGGGTAGTTAGTTGATGAACCAAGTGTTTGCATGTTTAGAGCTAATTTTAGACTAAGAGCTGCGGATCTAATTATTGTAATTAGGTGTCTAATTATTGTTTGGATGAGATCTATATAATAGACTCATGGATTGTATTGTAAATTTGTAGCTAGAGAGTAAGAGAGCAATGTTATAAGCTCCTTCTGTGTGTGAGGTGAGCAATGGTGTGTTCCTCCTAGTGCCACAGTACCAAGTGTGGGTGTTGGATTGGAGAACAAGCAGGGTTCTTCAGGAGTGTATGATCTTGGTCATCAGGTGAGCATGGATTCTATAGGAGATCTACATGGTAAGTAAGATCATTGATTTGTAGATGTATGTGTGTGCAAGGTTAAGGTTCATAGGTGTATAGAACCAGATTGATTTGCAGGTGTGCAAGATCAGATAGGATAGTAACACAACAGGGAGCAGAATCAGGCAAGATCTACTTGGAGTACAATGTGTACTCAAATAGAGCAAGAGAAGAAGGAAAGGAAGATCCTTCCATAAGTAAGGTCTATTGAGGTGCAGGTTGTTGCAGGTTCAGGGGAGATCTACTTAGAGTACGTTGAGTACTTGTGGAGTGTGTGGAGCACTTGTGGAGTGCGTGGAGCATAGGTATAAGGTGAACACCAACTCAGTGTTTGAGTTAGGTGTTGGGACCTAAGAGAGAGAGCTTTGAGAAGATAATTATTGTTCACTTGAGGTGTGGGAAGCCTCTGAAGAGGTGGTGGAGAAGAAGTGGCATCTTCTTTATTGTATTCTTTTCTGTAAGAGTTTTAATACAAGTTGTGTATTGTCTCTCATATCATGTGTTATTTCTGGATTCTAGTTACTTGTTGATTCTAGTTAATTCCGCATATTAAGTTGCTTGTATTTGGTAATCAATTGTGTGCTTCCGGTATTCATATCCCAACATATATATATATATATATATATATATATATATATATATATATATATATATATATATATATATATATACATACTACAAATTTCTAATTTTTGTAAGTAGATTCAAATATAATACATTCTATGATAAACAATAATATCATAGGCCATTATCCATGTGTACAACTACTCAATTACAAACAAAACCAATCATAATAATTTTAGAGAATCAAATAACTCATTAACCAAGTTATATCTTGCATGAACATAATCTTTCATTTATGTGTCTCTTTATATTTTTAGGAGACTGCATACATATAGTTATAGTTTCTTGTCCTTCGAGATCCTATTAATTTTTTTTAATAGTCAATAAAACTATAGATATAGGCACATGACCCAATACACCAAAATGTGTTATATTTTTGTATGAATACCAAATTCTTCATATAGATATATTTCCTATATATATGTACTTGTACATATTCACCATATTCATACTATGTATCACATATAAGTACTTAACAATATATAAATACCGTATATAAATGTCAATAGCCATCTATAATTCTAATCAAGGACTTCATATGATTTCAACAACCATTATAACTTCCCCATTCAAAAAATATATTGACAATTTATTATAAGATATTAATATTTCTGAAATATTAATGAACAAAGTATTATAATCAATAGACTATTTATATCCATATTCTACTCTTCTTAAGTCAAATTGATATCTAATTTAACATACAAACACTCACACAATTTATACAATTATTTAATATTCATAATCTTAGTTCAATATATATTATAAGTGTCAGACCAATTACTCAACCCAATACATAACTACAGGTCGTATTATCTAAATAATCCATATGTGAGATCTTAGTCATTAGTTACGAAATCGATACTAATACTTGTTTAACTCAAACTTAGTTTATCTAACTTAGGCTTAGACTTATCTTATTGAATTTATAAGATCATAGATTATTGAATTCAAACCTGTATATAATTGATTTCAATTATAAAGGTACATAATCCATACATGATAAATTTCTAAACACCCTTCCAACAAATTGTAACATAGAATGTCCATCATTTCATTCATCTAAGTCACACAGACCAGATGCCTACTTTCACTATTTGAATTTAAAAATGTATACATGCATTTCTATTTTGGATAACATTCTACACATAATTCAAACTTATATAATCCATGGTTTTAACTAGCAAATTCAGACAATCTTGAGTAACAACCTATTTATTATTTTTATTGGGAGCCAAGACTTTAGACTAAGCTTTTTGAGGCTTCTCCACTTTGAGTCGCTTGAGATCCACATCCATTTTTTTTTTTTTTTTTTTAAGATAACAATTGTTTTAGCTTAAATATCCCACAAGCCCTCATCAATATATTAGAATTTCAAAATGAAAGTGCTACAAGGAGTCGTCTAAGCTTTGTTTAGGGAGGTCTCTTTTAGGAACAAAGGATCATGTAAAAGGCATGGTCATTTAGTAGGGCATTCGTAGGTTTAAAGGTAATAAAGGCATTGTTGGGGAACCCTAGAATATATGAAGTGTATGCTCTGGTTAGAAACTAGGAGAAAGCTGTGAAAACTCCCGGTAAATAATTCCATTACTTTATGATTTCCTTTTGGTTTGTAACTTATTTGTTCCAAAAGATTTTGATTCTATTCAATTTATAGCATTTGTGTAGAAGGAACTTTAATGGGTTTATTAAGAATCATATTTATTTCTTAAGTCCATGGCCAGGTTTGAAAGGAAAATTAAAGCATTGAAATTTTCACTAATTATAGGTTTTAATGCATTGATGTCATTTACAAATTTTCATCTAAATTTTAAGTAATGATTATCGCTGAAGTTACATGGATTTTAAAATACTTGTCAGCCCTGTTATATTTAACAATTTTACCATTTGTTTAAGAACTAAAAATTTGGACATTATAAGGTTTCTTTTATTTTTGAAATATCTTTTCATGATTTTGGTTATCAATAATTTACATAATCTATACATTCATATATTGTCACAGTTTTTAAACCAAGAATACATAGAATTTTTCCAGATTCTACACAAAATATAAACAACATCACCTACCTTAAAAAATTGTTCAACTGAAATGGCATAGACCTAAAATCCTTTGCTTGGCTCTCTCTATCTTCTCCTTTACACGTTGATCCTTCTTTTCTCCACTCTCCTCTTATCCTTCTCCTATGCCACCAACTTCCTTTCTTTCTTTTTTATTTTTAAAGCTCACCCCTTTCCTTTAAGCTCGCCTTTTTCCTTTAAAGCTTGTTATTTCTCCTTTAAAGCTTGACATTTTTTTAATTTTTTTTTACGCGATTACTATGTATTTTTCTCTAATTCTAAAATGATAATAATTAAATTAGTTAACATTAACTTCACTAAAGTCCACTATTATCATTACTTATCAATGATAACTAACACTGCAATATTTAACTAAGTTTGGTTTCTAAGTTAGCATAGGATAACAACATAATTTTGTTACTAAGTAGAAATAACCAACATCATGACTTGAGAATAAAATGGATAATATAAGGTCGATGATACTTTTTAACAATAGCTAGTATTTCAGATACTTATTATAACAATCCTAATAGTATTATAACAATGTAATTATTGTGTTATATAGATTATCTATGTCTTTTGTTATCTTTATATATATTAAGGTATTTAAGCCATTTAATGATATTCTCTAATATCATAAAGATAACTAGCTAGTGTTCTAAAACATTTCAAAAAGATGAGGGTTAGTCCATATATTGTAGTACCAGATACTATTTATTCAAATTTACATTTTTGAAAAACATTAATAATCATAAATACAATAACATGACATAAACACAGTAACATTATACATTAAATCTATGTATAATATCTACAATGCAATCACATAAGATTAATTTCACATAGACATAACACTGAACTAAACAGACATAATCAATCATCTAAATGCAGATAACATCAAAAATATATTAACTCTAATAATTCAAAAAATGCATATAATGAGTACTATCTAATGCGGCATGTGCATGTGTTCTAGTTGTTCCTCTGTCATCCCCCAACACCTCCATCTATGCCACCCTCTCTAATGATGCTCTCCCTTCATCATGATTTAAGGGATGAATCTCTCCTACATCAAACTTATGATAAGAAGGTAGTTAGTCTATAGCATTGTGATATATATTATAAAATATTGTAACAACAAATCAATATGGTCATAATGTAAAGAATATACAATACGACTAAACTCATAACAATACAAATCAAGTAATCAAAGTAACATACAACTATCCCATAATAACATATGACTTAGAGCTTAGTTAAATAATAATCAAATCAAATTATGAACCATAAAAATCCATGGATAATCAAGTAAATTTTCTTAGAAAGAAATTGAGATGTAACATCTTTCCCCTTAAAGTTGGTCATCATCCTGATAACACTTGTTCAAACATTAGTTATGAATTAAAAACATTATTCAACATAAAAATAACATAGTATGAAGCATCAAATCAAATAAACAAATATGTAAATCACCTTTAGAACTCATCATAGTCCTCCTAAGTAGCAATATCTTCAGATTATTAGTCCCACAAGACCTTGCACTATGATACCTCTCTATTATGCAAATTAAGTTTGAGATTATCAATTACTCTGATTGGTTCTACCGTGACTACCCCCAGATCCAAAACTTGTAAAGCATTCCAATTCAACACATGTGAAGGATCAACTATATAATTTTTAAGATAAAAAACATGTAATACATTATACAGTAGAGCTAGGGTTGGTGGTAATGCAAATAAATATGCTACAGGATTGACCATTTACAAAACCTTGAAGGGTCCTACATATCTCAAGAAAAGTTTCATTAACTTCTTAAATTTAATTGAGATGTTATGTGGCTTAACCCATAAGAATATTTTATCACCTACTGAAAAATGCTTATATGTTCTCTTTAGATCGGGATATTTCTTCTACCTATGATTGATCTCAATCAATCTTTGTTTGATTGATCTAACTTGATCTTCTATTTATAAAATCATCTCAAGTCCAAGGACTACCCTATCTTCCAACCTGTCGCAACTAATTGGGGTCATGTGCCTTCTTCCATATAATGATTCAAATGATGCTATATTCAAAGTTTATTGGTATGAGTTATTGTAAGCAAAATTAACCAACGAAATATAATATTCTCACTTGTGTTGCTAAGCCATGTAATACATACAAATAATATCCTCTAACACATGATTAACTCGTTTAGTTTGATCATCAGTACTAAAATTTAGTTGTGTACCCAAAGATAAATTTAGAGTTACAAAAAATCTAGAAGTCATCTTTGGATCATGATCCAAAATAATCTTCTCTATAAATCCATGCAATTGATATACTTCCTTTACAAATCTCTTTGTAAGAGTAGGTGCATCATCTATCAAATTACCTAATATAAAATGAACTAATTTGGTTAGTTTATCAACTACTACTAAGATCATGTCATGACTATTTTGTGACAATGGTCAACCTTAGATAAAGTCCATATTGATCACCTACCACTTCCATTTCGGTATGTCATGTGGATATAACAATCCAGCCAGATATACATGTTCATATTTCACTCGCTAACATTCTAGACAACATGACACAAAGTTCACTGCATCTTTCTTGATTCCGTTCCAAAAATAAAGTGGTCTAAGCTCTACCATAAGCTTGGTTACTCTTGGATGTCTTGAATATAGGACATTATGTAGCTCTTTTAGCATTGCGATCCTCATATTCTCTTGATCTAGCACATACATCCTACCATTGTATCACAATAAACCATCATTATCTATTCTAAATCCTTCATACTTAGGATTCTAAGCATTCTTAGAAAATGCTTTCCTTACTTGATCATAGAATTCATATCCTAGCTATAATTCATATCCTAGCTATAATTCAATCACTTGATCCCTAAAATTACTCTTGATAGTAGCCATGGATAGTATATACCTCCTACGACTTAGAACATCAACTACTCTATTTTCCTTGCCTTTGATATAGTTGATATCAAAATCATAATCAGACAAGAACTCTAACTAGATCCTTTGACAAACATTCAAATTTAGTTGGTTGAAGATGTACTTGAGTCCCAAATTGTCAGTCTTGAGCTTAAATGGTTTTCCTAATAAATATTGCTTCCAAACTTTCTTTAACTTCCTTGATTCACAGGTTACCACTACACCATCTTGTATAAGGACTCCTAGTCTATCCCTAGATGCATCTATGATCACTAAAAGTTGACCATTCGGATTAGGAACTCTTAGAATTAGTACTAAAGTAAGCCTTCTTTTCAAT
The DNA here is from genome assembly GCA_037957365.1 of Torreya grandis. NCBI lineage: Eukaryota > Viridiplantae > Streptophyta > Pinopsida > Cupressales > Taxaceae > Torreya > Torreya grandis. The sequence goes on from JARHVA010000463.1 coordinate 115,373, forward strand.
TTCTAAAAATCTACTTCATACTTATCTGAATAGATAAAAATTTGGTTCTTACGCTATAGAGAGGTAATCAGATTAACTATTTAAAAAAAATTTAAAATAAACTTCCTATAATAACTCGCTAATCCTATGAAAATCCTTACCTCATGTACATTCTTTGGCACTAGCTATTACATAATGGATCTTATCTTTGTTGAATCTACTAAAATACCATCTATAAAGATAATGTCTCATATATTGTACTCTCTTTTGGAAAAATGCATACTTGGACAACTTGTCATACAACTTGTGCTTCTACAAATATTGCAAAACTAATTCCAAATGTTGGAGATGCTCCTCTTCATTCTTAAAGTATACAATAATGTCATCAAAGAAAACCAAAACAAAATGATCTAGATAATTTTTGAACACACTATTCATGAGATTTATAAATGTTGACCATCATTTCTTACCATCAATGCATTTATTAGTTATGTCTTGTCACACCATTAGCACATTTATCACAACCACTATTTTTTTGTATTAATTAAACATCCCATATCATGCCTTCATTTGAAGTGGAAGACATCTATGTCCCACACTTTTCTTGGAGTGGAAGATAATTATGAGTCATTTTTAAACTATTAACAGGAACACCTATTTGTAGGCTATGTAGTTTGCATGCCTTAAATCACTTACATGCCTTAAGTATCTTGTGCACCCTAAGTAAAATTTATGTACCCTAAGTAACATGCATGCCTAGGTAACTTGTACGCCCAAGTAACTTGTGTGCCTAGGTAACTTGCACGCCTAGGTAATTTTTATGCCTAGGTAACTTACACGCTTATATTTAATCATGAATTTATATATCTCTTACCCCACACTAAAATTAAGTCTTCGTCCTCCATGAAAATGTAAGTAAAAAACTTAGAGACAATTACATTAAAGAAATGTTATGCACGACAAAGGCAACACTTTTATTGAAAAATAGGAAATCTAAACTAATGGCATAAGCCTTATTTTTTATAATACTTTAACTACTCAAAAGTGAAATATGACTAGAGTTAGCTTCCGTTGTAATGCCCAAAAAAAACTGGCCATCCAACCTTTGTAATAGATAAGTGCCAGTAGGTCAAATGCTATGAATAATGAAAGGACCATCCCAGTGTATTCGAAGCTTTCCAAAATAGCATGTGAACTTGGAGTCATATAACAAAACCTTCATTCCTAGAGTAAATATTTTATGATTGATGTGTCGATCATGCCATGATTTCTATTTTCACTTCTCCACATCTTGACTCTAATGAGCAATGAATCAGGCTTCATCTAGTTGTAACAAAGTATCCAAGCATTCCTTCAAGGATGACTCTTCATCCAATTTTCCCATGAATGTGATATGAAGAGATGGTACCAAAAATTCAATTGGAATGACTACCTCTTTTTCATATACTAAATTGAATGGTTTACTCTTGTTCAGGCACTTATAGGTTGTTCAATAAGCCCACAATACTGATTTCAAATAAGATTCTCTAGGATCAGCTTGAAACCTGCCTACAAGGCCTACTTCTTGCATGATATCATGCCTAGAAGTAGTGAAGTACAAAATACTTCCAATCATGGATCTATACATAGTTTGATCAACCTTTGGTGAGTGATCTTGTTTTTTATCATTCTAGTACTCATTGGTTTACAATTCAACATAGCAAACTTCTTTAGCATATCCTTGATGTATTTTTCCTATGAAATGGATATCCCTACATCAAGTTTGTTAATCTATAATCCTAGGAAGAAATAAAGTTCTCTCAACATTGACATTTCAAACTTAGTCTACATAGAATCTACAAATTCTCTACTCATGTTGTCATTGTTAGATCCAAAAACTATTTCATCAACATAAACTACCACTGGTAATTGATGAGTGCCATCTATATTAATGTACAAATTACCATCAACTCCCCCGCTTTTGAATCCTTGGATCAATAGATACTTATCTAATATGTCATACCAAGCTCTAGGATCTTGTTTAAGACCATATAAAGCCTTCTTTAGTTTATAAACATATTCTTGATTACTTGTCATGGAAAAGCATTCAACTAGCTCAATATAGACTTCATCTAAGTTTCCATTGAAAAATTCATATTTCACATCCATTTGGTAAACTTTGAAACCTTTGAATCTTGCATAAGATAAGAAGAGTCTAATTGCTTCCATTCTTACCACATGAGTAAAAGTCTCATCAAAATCTGTCCCTTCAACTTGAACATATCCTTTACACACCAATCTAGCCTTATTTATTGTGACCTATTCTATCTCATTCATTTTGTTTATGAATACCGATTTAGTTCTTATTACATTTTTGTCTTTTGGCCTAGATACCAAATCCCATGTTTCATTCTTTACTATTTGATCAAGTTTCTCATCCATTGCACATGTCCAATTTTCATCTTTGCTAGCTTCCAAGAATGTTTTAGGTTCAACCTTGAATAACATATTTGTATCTTGTTGATTTTGATTGATGAACATTCTCTTTCTAGTTTTTAAACTAGCATTCACATTTCCAATTATCTGGGAAACTGGATGATCCTTATGTATTCTCCTAGATGGAACTCTAGTGTCTTGTCTTACCTCTTCCTCTTCATTATCTGATTGACCAGGTATGCCCTCCTTATTTGAATTAAAGTTTTATGTAGTTTCATTTATCTATTAGTTAGGCTTCTTGATTTCACCTACATATTCATCTCTTACATTAGAAATTTCAACAACCACATGGAGTCTCTTATTAAAACATCTATAAGCAAAACTTATGGGGGAATAACCCAAGAAGATGCCCTCATCAGACATTGAGTCAAAGTTTCTAAGATTTTCTTCATCCCTCTTGATAAAACACTTACTCCCAAACACTCTAAAATGTTTGACATTAGCTTCCCTATTTTTTCATAGCTCATATAGAGTCTTATCACCATTTACTCTTACTTAGCATCTAATCAAGATATATGTTAATGTATTAGCAGCCTCTTCCCAAAACCCATCTAATAATTTGAAATCTTGAAGCATGATTCTACTCATCTCATGGGTAGTTCTATTTTTCCTTTCAACTACCCCATTTTGTTGGGGTGTCTTAGCAGCTGAATATTGTCTTCTAATCCCTTAATCTTCACAAAAAGTATCAAACTCATAAGACCAAAATTCTCTTCCTTTATTTGATCTCACACACTTGATTTTTGATCCTTTTTCATTTTCAACAAGATCTTTGAATGTTTTGAACTTTGTAAAAGCTTCTAATTTCTCTTTAAGGAAATATATCCAAGTCATCCTAGTAAAGTCATCAATTAATAACATGAAGTGTTTGTTACCTTGAATACCTTGAGTTCTTATAGGTCCTCATAGATTAGTGTGGATCAATTCTAATGGTACTATGGAGGAATTCTCCTTAGATTTGTATCTTCTCTTGGTTTGCTTCCCATGAAGTCATGCCTTGTAAAGAGTATGAGGAATCTTAGTAATTTTAGGCATATGCCTCACTAATCCTTTTGAAATGATCCTCACCAAATTGTCAAAATTTAGATGTCTAAGTCTTCTATGCCAAAACTACCTTTCTTTTAATTGATTCATGAAACACTCCTCCATTTTGGATTCATGGAACACATACAAATTGTTATCTACCTTATGAATATTTGCAACTAATTTTCCAGACTTGGCTCTTCTCACTTCACATCCTTGATCATGAAAAGTTAGAACATTTCCTTACGCATTTGTCTAACACTTATAATATTGTGTTTCAAACCTTCTACATATAAAACATTTTTAGTTATAGTATGACCATTATCCAAAGTTATAGACCCTTTTCCACCTATGTTAGCAGAATTGTTGTCACCAAATCTCACTAACCCTGAATTATATTTTTTGAGAGAGATAAACTTGCTCTTGTCTTCTATCATATGACTTGAGCATCCACTTTCTATGTACCATTTCTTGTTTTCATCCTCTTAAGTATGCAAGGTAGTTTGAATAAACATTGACTCTTCCTTTGGTGCACTACCTGAATTCTACTTATTTTCTTCAATCTTGGATTTATCTTCCTTGAACCATTTGATGGTGTAAATGACTTATATGTCCTTTTTCCAATAGGTCCTCTTACAATACTTATCTATATGTCCTTTTTGGTTATAGTTGTAGCATAGAACCCTATTTCTATTCTTTGAAGATAAGGTATAGTCCCTATATTTAAGACCATATTCATTACAATTTTAGTAGCACCTACTGAAAAGATAACTATAGATATTCATATTGGACATTCCTTTTACTTGTCCATCAAAAACATAAGAATTTTCATCTTTAATTTCTTTAATATAACTAGGATTATGCTTGTCCTTAGATAGAAACACATCTATATGTGTCATAACTTTACCTTTCAAATGATCCAATCTTTGATTTAGGCCTTTATCCATCATGTCCTACAAATTCTTGACTATTGATGCTAGTTTATCTATTTGTCTCTTCACACCATCAATGCTTGCATTAATCTCATAATATATTAAGGAATTTAGATTTAAATATTTACATCCTTTCTTATTATTCAATCTTTCATTTTCTTCCTCTAGACATTTGATCTTTGATAAGGCACATACTATTTCTCCTTGAAGATATATCTTGACCTCTTTATCATCTATTGTACCTATGATCACTTTTAAATGGTTAAACTTACAAAGAAGGTATGGCTATGATACCAATTTTTAGAGGTATAATCACTGAGAGCGGGGTTGAATCAGTGATGTAATTAATTCAATTCTAGTTCCAAAACTTCAAACTCTCAACCACTCAGCATAAGCATTCATGAAGCATATAAAATAGTTATTGCAATGAATAAAGGAAACTATGCAAGATCAACACTCATAACATATAGATTATGTGGGAAACCCTCATGGGGGATAAAAACCACTCTCAAGTCTACAATCAAGTGGACTACAGTCCTATAATGGATTCACAAACAAGAGAATTTAGTGAAGCATCCACTTCACAAGGAGCACCAAACCCTAAGCATGAACAAGCACCCACTTGTCTTAGACGTTGAGAATCCACATAATACCTATGATATCAACACCTTCAAATATCTAATTTAATTTCAATATGATGGATAAATAATGAATAATAATTATATTTAACCATTGACACACTCTCAAACCTTTACATAAAAGCAATGCATCCAAAATAACCTTTTGGATCACTCTACACCTCTTCACTCATTCTCAATCTTTAACCCTAAAATAACATTGTTATGACATAAAAAATATGACCTATAGGACATGAATATATTTCTCAACCTAATATACTCTTCAATATATCCACCAAGCATACTCACACTTCACTATACTTTGCATATCAACTCTAGAAACCTTCATCTTTGTTATGTCCTTTATAGAGCCTTCATGATCATCTTGGTCAACCATAAGACTTAACTTAACCATTAATAATTCTATAATACTTAGAATAGATCAATTTAATCTACATAGATCATTAATATATTTTAAATATCACCCTTAAGCACCAACACCTTTTAATTAGGCCTAAGAATCCCTTATAGGTCCATGGAGACCTATTCACCCTTGTAACACTTCACCGAGCAAAACTAGGAACACGAGACCACTTCAAAGCACATAGGTCCATACCACATCAACCATAATCAAATGATAATGTTCATCACTACATACTTTTTCATATTCAAAACTTATCAATCATTTTCTTTTTAAATGAAAACACCATGAATAAACCAAAGGTAAACTTGTAAGTAATTGTTCATACTGAAGATGGATTGGTCAAACCTCTAAAATCCATAAAAATTATCCTAAGGAAGTCTAAAACACTCTCCAATATATAATTCACCTTGAAACATATAAACACCATTAATAAAAAATCAAACATCCTTCTTGGGTTACTTGAAGAAGAAGGTCAAACCCTCAATCAACTTTGGACCATAATAAATATAGGTGTATGACCATTCAAGCCTCTAAATCATTTTTCCTAGATTTCCCTTGAAATTATCTACCACTTTTATTTTTATACCACCATAAAATTCATCCATCATCAAAATTTATTAATAAAACATTATAGACTAGTTTTCCTTTATAAATTCAAATATTTGAATTCCAACGGTCACTTTTTAATGCAAATTTGACAAAGTATGGAAACTAATGAAATCTACCTAGGAGACCAACTTTGCACTACCATAAATTTTACTATATATTATATTAATACCTAAAATTTGAAACACATTATCTAGGAATAAATATCAACAAACCCATGTGACCACTTTCTTCTGACGCCTTCACATGTGAGAATGTTGACATCATCAATCTACCTACTCAAGAAGTTCTGCCAAGATGATTAGGAGAACCTAGACTTTCATAATAATATTCTAATGAATTCATTTCACTTACATAAGTGCCCCAAGTAATCTTGACCCCTCATATGACCCCTTAAACATGATCAACACATCACCAACATCCATCACCTTACCTAACCAAGCAAACATAGTAGGGTCCATGCATGATCATTGAGGCACACTTTGCCATTGAGAACCATGTATTCATATTAATTAATGAACACACTTGGACACCTTAGGAACATCATTTATAACACCTCATCAATACTCCAAAGAAACCAATTGATAATAAAATTGTTATACTCAAACAAAATTTGCAAAATATTATGAAACATAAAGAAGCATGTCTATTACAATTAGTGTACTTGCTTATATAGACAAGGCAAAACAATATGAAAGCTTATCTATCCAATGTCAGATTAAATTCCATCTAAGATAAAACTAGGTAAACACAAATACCTAAAGCCTAAAAAGAATGAGTAATATACTCTAACACCCCCCCCGCAAACAAATCTAGGGGATAATAATAAAGGATGCAGTGTGAAGTCATGTGTCCCTATGGATGCCAATCCATCATGTCAGAGTACATGAATGCCGAGTCACTATAAACACCAAATTGAAAGTAGAAATGGTGATAAATATGAGAATCATTGAACATAAACACTATGCTCTAAAGTATTAGGTAGAATGATGAACCTGAGGAAGCATTGCTTGAACAACCTCCAACAAGATGGTGAAGTGAGTACAAATACTAGTGGGGCTACCACACTGGTGTCACTGGTTGGGATACCACACTAGTGTCACTATAAAAATCACCAATAAGGCCATGGAATCAAGTAATAATCTTCATATGGGTTTTGGCAAGCAAATTTTTTGAATAAGATACCTATGTATAAAGGAGTAATCCAGAAAACACTCAAAAGTGAAACATTCATATAAGTCTCATAAAGTAGAGAAAAAGAGAGAAAACCCATAGGAAAAAATCCCTCTCAAAAGAGATAAAATAAGAATAGAGAGATATAAAACCCCCCAAATTTGATGCTGATGAAGTCTACACTCCAAGTACTCGCAAGTCGGGGATGAACTCAATCTTCACAAGTGTTCTAAATCCACTACTCGAACATAAAAATAACTGACACTAGGTTTCACTATAATAGATTTAATTAAGAAGATTATTAGTGGTAATAAAAGTAAAAAAGAGTATTGTATATGCAAGGAATGCTCAACACCAAGAATTATAATATACACACACCCCCATACTATTGACTAGGTGGAGAGGAGAAAAAAAGGTTTGCACAAGTGGTCTAAATCCACTACTCAAACACTGAATAAGTTGACATTATATACACTAGAATAACTCCAAATAATAAGACTATCAACTGTCAAAAAAAGGTGTCAAAAATATAGATAAATCTCTTAAATATTATGGCCCATGGTGGTGATGGAAAAGATAAGCACCTGATGGAGTGAAAAGGCACTCAGAATAGAGCACACAAATTCATGAAGGTAGATAAGGCTAAATTAGAAAACCAACAAACCCCCCATGGCACTTTTTAAATCAATGTGAGTACAATACAACCCATACACAAAAAAATACCAGATAGAAACAAGGAATGCCCTAAGCTTCACCAGAATATATCTAAATGAGGAGACTGTCAACTTGTCAAATAAGCCATCAAGAGAGATGCTCTAAAAATAAGGGAGCAAAAAAGTGTGTCTCCATAGAAGAAGGTGAGGTACTAAGAAAGGGGTCTTGAGGAGACATGACAAAACTAATAGTGTTTAAATTACTAATGCATGTTTAGGGCTGATGGAAGAGTGTGACAAATGGTGAAAAGAGCCATAATGTATGCAAACACACCAAAAAAAAAATCAATAACCAAAAAACAAAAATGTGCAAAGCACATACAAAAGGATGTTGGGCTCAACTAAAAATACATCTGAGATAATGCATGCACAAATTATAACGTAGGGCCCATAATATTGATTATGTACACTCAATAATAAGATGTCAGACTCAACCAAAAATGCATCCATGAGTGCAACAAATGATGACAATGCAATCTAGAAGAAGTAAAAATGAAGTTTGTGTTGCCTGTGAGGGGTCTGACCTCCTGTTAGACTAGACCTCTCCTTTTATCTCTAAAAAACAAAAGAGACAAGGTACATGCAAAATAAATAATATTCCCTCAACAAATGATCAAAACATAGCAAAATGTGTCACCACTAAAATCTCATCACAAATCGTAAGCACAATGCAACACATCCAATGCGAAAAGACCCCCAAGAATGCAAAACTTTATATTTTAGTGTGGTTTACAATATAAATAGGCCCAATGTATGGGAAAATTAAAAACATGAACTTTTTAAAAAAATGGTACTCAATTTTGAGCTACCAATCAAAAGTTATTAAATAATTATGTCTCCATCAATAAGTCTTATTTAATAAAAATTTGCACTAAAATTTTAAAAAGAATATTGTAGATAAGGTGGAAGTATCCTTCCAACCACTTATTGGAACTAAAATGGAACTAGGAATTTTGTCAAGCCAATATAATTCAAAAAATATTAGCGAGGTGACCCCTATGCTCATGCAAGTGAAAGATGCTTTCTCTCAAGGAAAAATTACAGCTTGTAAAAGCAAATAATGAATGAACATGATGTTTTTGAGAGGAGAGGAATTGAATTACTATTTTCAAATAACCTCTTAGTCAATGTAAAGGATGAGATGCTAGGAAGATAAGGAAAAAAATGTGTGTCCCACACACCTTCTTCTTACTTTCTAAACACACTTCTAACACCATGCAAGCCTTTAACTAAGATCAGTGCCTATGGAAGTTTCCAACACAAATTCTACATAATAAGAAGGGATAAAAAATGTAGTCCTTTTATAATGATCTAAATTAACACTCCAATTATCCTCACATCAGATAAAGACCATGCAATAGTCAACTCACACATCAGATACAAACCATCTCTCCTTCCAAAGCAAAGACCTCTAGAAAAAACCAATGTTACCACTCTCTCCACACTATAAATGTAGGTGTAGAGATGATACACAATCCTAAGGAAATAAAATTCTTGGTAGACTAAGAAATAATTTTAATGCATTGCCATTCCTCTACAAATCTGATCATAAGTTTTACTCAATCTAAGGAAAACAAATAAAATTCTAGTGCTCCACAACAAGATCCTTCCAATGCCAAGGGCTTGACAATGCTACAGATATCCAACCATAACATCAACCTTGAAGTTACATGTCAAACCAAAAATAACCTCAACATAGTTTCTTCAAACACAAACACAACCTTAAAGAAAAAAGGCACAGTCTTTAGATGTTATACGGATCTAAAAATGCAATGCCTCTTTTACAAAGGATGTGGATTCAAGAACCTCTCTCCATTCTCCCATAAAAATCTAATGCAAATGTAGGAGGGTTATTGGTTCTAACACCTCTACAAAAACACTAATGCCTAAAGGAAAATAATCCAACTTAGAAGTAAAAAATGGTGTTTGGCAAATAAAATGTAGGTTTGAATGGAATGCCTTACTGGGAGCTTTCCAATGCCAACACAGACTTGCAGAACTAGAAAATGATAATGCAGGGTTTAGGAAGGTATGACGGTGAATTGGCAGATCTCTTCCATGTACCACTAGAAGACTATGTTCCACACAAAAAAATGGATCAAATAGCTCTCAAGGTAGACCCCAATCTTCCAATGCATGTCCAACCAAGAAATGAGAACAAGAATGTCTCCTCTCAACACTCTCAATGACCAATGCAAGAGAAAACTATGCTTTAGAATGGTGCATATTTTAAATTTGATTAACAAAATGGATATGTTCAAATAACAAACAGATGCTTCTACCGAATGCAATAGATTGGCTTTGAATAGTTCTAAACTAAAACTACAAACACCAAATTAAAAAAAAACATTGAACATAATGCAATAATGATGACTGAGTAATGGCTATTGGAGATGGACCTGATTACCATGAAAGAGTTATCAAAACTCTTTATCCAAGATCTCTCCAATGGCTCATTACTACAACCATTGATGCTTCAACATATACTCCAAAGAAACTAATTAACAAAACAATTGTTATACTCAAATGAAATCTACAACAGATTATGAAACATAAAGAAGCATATATATTACAATGAGAGCACTTGCTTATATGGGCAAGGTAAAACTATATGAAAGCTAAACTAGCCAACGTGGGACTAAACCCACATAAGACAAAACTAGGTAAACATAAATACCTAGAGCCTAGCAAGCATGAGTAAGATACTCTAACACATTCCATATTTTATAAAATTAAATAAATCCATTTTCCATCTCAAATTTATGATGTCATCACATTAGATCCCCAAATTCCAAAGTCTTACACCAAATCAAATCACCCCATACCCATGACATCCTCCTCCAAATCTCCATGCAATCACACCAAATTCAATGCAAGGGATAAATTATGACATGCCCATCCCATGCCAATTCATTTATGTCTCAACCACCTAATTTGACTCATCTTCCATCCTTGATCTTAAATCTAATCCAACAATCCATATCCATCCATAAAATTTATAAATTGAGGGTGATCCCCCTCATTAAAAAAAAATCTCATGTGATAATGAAGTGTTACATCTCTAAAATCCATTCATAGCACCCATACCATCATATTATCAAGGACCCAATAATCAAGTTACTAAGGTAAAGTGTTGCACAAATCTCTATGGCTCTCCTCTATTGAATACAACTACAATCCAAAATAATTGAGCAAATTAACATTAAGAGGACCACCTTTACTTGTTGGTAAGTGAAAGTATCACTTTCAAATCCCCTCTTTGCTCAATTGGAGGTGTACATTTCAAGTTTGTTTAGTATTGGATTATGTTTGTATTTGGTTTCTAACATTTTTATTTTACTAAAAACTTATCTTGTGTATAAATTTTGTCATTCCTGGTGGGACTTGCAATTCCATAAGTCCTTGTTTATCTAATTTAGGGTAATTTTAAGCCAGTTTAAGTATAAATTTATCAAAATTTATCCTATTTTTCTTTCCAGTTGTTTAGCAGATTCACCCTATAGGTTAATAGTTTCACCTTCAAAAACCATGGATTTACCTTGAACTTTAGTATTTTGCCATTTTTGTTTGTGTTGCCTTTAGTAATTTAGTGATATCCCCCTATATTTTAGTGGGTTTTCCATGCAGATCAATGTTTTTGTCATGTTTTTTAGGTTTGTCCTCTTTATCTAGGTTATCTGTAGAACTTTAGTGATATTTCCTTGTGTTTTAGAGGGTTGCCTTGAATATAAGCGATATCTCCCTATTTTTTATAGGGTTTTCCTTTTGGTTTTGCATAATATGTCTACATCTTGAAGCAAATTTTCTATGTAGATCAATGAGATTGACTTGTTTATTAATAGGTTCACCTTGTATGCTAATAATTTGAATTTAAATAAGTTTTTATGCTTTCTAAAGACAACCAAATCAAACTACTAACTCATTTCCTATAGGTTTTTGTCTGTATAAGACATCAAAACAAACAAAAACTCCTACACACTTAAATTTGGTTATTAAAATCAGCTCTATATTACTTTATGTTTGTTTATGAGTGTGTGTGGTTTTTGAGTTTGTTTATGCTCTCCTCTTGCACTAAAAGGTGGTCATGAGGATCATAAATGACTCAATTACTTTTTATATGTCCCCATCCTAGAATTTGTCTGCATATGCCCTCCTCTTGCATCTAAATATAGTCTTGAGGATTAGAAGCAACTAATTCTTTTATTTTTCATTTTGGTAGGGTTTTGTGACTAGGATTTCATCACTTAGCATTTAGACCAACCCCATCTTCTAGTAGGGTATATAAATTGGGAAGGAGTTGTAATTACTGGCTAAGTAGTCATCCATTTTACTAATGTTGTGAAGTGAAATGGGTTTCATCTTCCTATTTTAGGCCTTAAACAACATTATTGAGGCTAGATTTTATGGTAACACTCTAGTGGTGGTGACACATAGAGTGTAACAAGATTGGGATTTGATCCTCTTCATTATGCTCATTAATCTTCCTCTTCTATGGATTTGGACCTCACCATACCAAAAGGTATATTGAGATCACCCCCAGACCAATTTGTTTTATCTTGGCATTATGACCTCTTGGTCGTATGATGGAATAGTGGTGCAGGGAAACCAATTTTCTTAAATATCACTCATTACATGCCTTAGAAGACATTAATGGTGGGCCACTAATTAGTTTAAAAAGCCACTTGAATAATTTAAGTTTGTACTATATGCGTTGATTGATATTTGTGTTAAAAAAATACTATACCTAATCTAAAATAGAAAAATCTAATCAGTTTTAAAATCAAAATCAAAATCTCACTTAATCAAAATCCATTTAATCCTAATTTGAGATTAATCTAAATCATATTAAATCCTAATCAAATCCAATTCCAAATCATAGACCCAATGGCATCTTACATGAGTTATCCAAATACCCCATACACTAACTACAATCCAAATCTCAATATCCCCCTTATCGATTATAATCTAAATTCAGTTCTAGCATCCCCATTCCTAAATCAAGACATGATCGACCAACTCCATGAATTTATCCAACATGTACCCACCTATCATCCCTTCTTGGTCTGTCACCCACCAATCTAGCATCAAAAACCTCATAATAAAATCATCAACCATCCTAGCTACTATTTCATGAATTTTAGAACAAATGGGATGAGAAACAAACCCTAAATTGATGATCCTTCAAATGAAAATTACGTGAGTAACCATCACCAAATTAACACCCACCCATCCATCTTTTGAGCCACCACTATCCATCATATCCTATCATTATCGATCCAAGCACCATCATCTGATGCATCCATGTTTAAGAACCACATTCTATGAATATGCCAAGATCTCTTTCCAAATCATAATCAAACTCCTCCACTTCTAAGTCAAGGTCAAGGCAATCACTCCATCCTTAACCAACCCATCTTCAACAAACTCATTTTTTTCAAATCACCCATTTTTTACCAATACCAAACCATTATTGTCCCACCCATCTTTGATGAAGGACCTATTTTTGATGAGCCTATCCTAAAAAAACTACCACTTAACTAACCACCCATCTTCAACGAATCCATCCATGGTCAAACCATATTTGACCAACCTATCATGGCACAACCCATATGTGATATGCATGACCTACTCCAGATATTTGACCAACATGACCTACTTCACATCTTTAGGTAATACACTTCCAACTAAGATGACCTAACATCCATTGACCCATCACCTCATTTTTAATTGCACATAATTGTTAGGAACCCATGCTACCCCTTCTCTTTACTTTGTTAGTATATTAGTTGTTATGGATGCATATGCTTTGTAAGTTATCCCTTGAGCATTTTGTTTATCCCACATTCATGAGAAGTAGTATTTGATTATATTAGACTTAATATATAAGTAAGTGTTGAGGCCAATGAAGGCATCCGTGAATTTATTGTATTGAGCTTGCTCAATGGAGGTTGCCCACTTGAAGTGGCATGTGATCAATATAATCCTTTCAATGTTTTTATTAATTATATAAATCTATTATTTCATGAATTTTCATTAATTTTTTTGGGAGGATCTGTTATTTCATGCATTTTCATTAATATATTGCAGAAGGATCCTCTCATCTAGTATCAAAGCTCTTTCTAAGGCCAATTTTTTTAAAAAAGTCTAAACTCTATTCTACTACATAATTCATTTAAGTATTTTTCTCTATTACAATAATCTATTTTAGATCAGGGTAAAAACTTGTCTACATAACTATGGGAAGTGCTTGGGTAAAAGCCCTAAAACTCATTATGAAGAGTACCATAGGAACCCCAAAGTAGATGGCCCATTGAAAGGACCTACCAGCAAAATAGGCAATGACCCCTTCCCAACTGAGTAGTTCCCACTCATGAGGAAAACCAAGAGTTGTCGCTTAGGGTTAAATCTATGGACAAATTTTTTTTGGAGAATGATACTCACTTAGATAGCATTGGTGGCTAGAGAGATATCTTTAAAACCTTAAGCAGCCATTGAAACTTGGGGCCCATTTTTATCAGTTTCATAATATTTCTAGTAGACTCAAAAAATCAAACAGTAGAGTATCAAAGTCTCTTAGAGGACTTTCATTCAAATAGTTGATAGAAATTAGAAACTAGAAACTCGTCATTCTATCAGTTTTAGAAAACTATTAGTAGAGTATCAGAAGACTCTTAGAGGATTTGTGACCAGACATTTAATAGAAATCAGAAACCAATTTTTTTTTCATTTTTTTGTCATATCTCTCAATCTATATCCCCTTTGATCCTAAAACTTTATCCAAACACCTAAAATTCCATTCTCTCTATTTTCTTCCTTGCGTTTCCATAGCTCGATTCCACTCATATTTCCTGTAAATCTCAAATTTCCCTTTTTTGGGTTTTGCCATAACTTATGTTTTTGTCCATTTTCCTCAAAAAAATTCCATAGTGTTCATCTCCCCTTTTCTGCTTCTTTGTCTCTCTTTGATAAATTTTCCAATTTTTCCATTTTCACTTCTAATTTCCCTCCCCTTCATCAATCATACTCCCTATGTACAAAAAATTTAGTAAAAGTACCTTTACCCCTTCTGATTTCACCCAAATTAAAAACTTTCCTTACTAAATGTGTCTTAACTCTAGTTTTCCTACCCATATATATATATATATATATATATATATATATATATATATCATGGTAGTAATCTGAATAGGAGCAAAAACATGGAGGATGAAATTGCTATCCTCAAGACCCAAATCAAAGATCTCGATGAAAACATTCTCAGCCTCAACATTCAACATACCACCGTGAACAATACATGGCATCCAAAGTCCTCTTTAGACACCAGGTTTTCTTCTTCCATCAATTTTCATGGGTTAAAGCTTGATTTTCCTTGTTTCAATGATGTAGATCTAACTAGATGGATCTATCGAGCAGAATGATATTTTAGTCTGCATAATACTTTTGATGCCAACAATGTATCCTTTCACTTGGAATATGAATCCCTTCAATGGTATCGTTGGTATGCCAAGGCTCATGATGAGCCCATATGGACCAAATTTTACACCCTCATTTTATAATGGTTTGGCCTAAGTGCTTTTTATGACTTCACTAGAGCACTCACTAAACTTCACCAAATAGGAACTGTGAGAGTATATCAAATAAATTTTAAAAAATTGGCCTATCACACAAAGGGATTGTCCAATGAATTCTTCAAGAGTTATTTTTTTAGTGGATTAAAGGATGTAATTAAATTTGAGGTCAAAATTTTCTAGCCCAACACAATGATGGAAGCCCTAGGATTGGCTAAGTTGGCATAGGACAAGATCACAACTCAACAATGATTCAAATCCAATTTTGATCCATTCAAAAATACAACTCCATAATGATCTCAAACAACACTAGCCCCTACAACCACTCTTATCAAACATTTGACTGAACCAAAGATGTGAGCACGTAAAGAAAAGGACTATGTTATAATTATGATGATAAATTCACTCATGGACATTGATGTGTCGATCAAAATCTCTACCTACTGGATGTAGACTTTCCACCTAAAATTGAAGTTTTAGAAGATGCTCAAGATATAGTAGATGAACCATAAGAAGCTTCGTCGGTTATGGAACGTGCTTCTCAAGAAGACCAACCATTGATTTATCTCCATGCCTTAGAAAGAGTCACCACCCCACAAACCATGTGGGTTAAGGGTTACTTCAAGAATATCCCTCTCACAATACTCATTGATTCAGGTAACACTCATAACTTTATTGACCCTCAGATCACCAAACATGCTAATTATTTTGTCCATCCTTGCTCCAACTTTGAAGTCATGATTTCCAATGGGGTTACATTACCTTGGAAATGGAAGTATCACAATGTGCATATCTCTATTGTATATTATAACTTACACTCTAATATATTTTCCTTACCCTTAGGCAGATGTGATGTTGTTTTGGTAGCCTAATGGTTATGCACACTTTGACCCATCTTATGGAATTTTTCAAAACTTTGGATGTAATTTTTAGATAATGGGCAAAAACACACATTAAAAGGTTTAAAACTAGGTCTCTTATCATCATAAGTTCACATTACATGGAAAAGCTTCTTAAGAAGAATTCACACATCATCATTTTCTATCTCCATTCCATTCAAATGCAACCATCAACGGTCTCCACTACTCCTTCAAGTCTACAAACCGTTCTGTGTCATGGCACCTCTATATTTACTTCCATGCACTTAATCACATCACAATTAAGGATAAGTTCCCGATCCCTGTTATTGATGAGCTTCATGGCACTCATTTTTTCTCCAAGTTAGATCCCCACTCTAGATATCCCCAGATCTAGATTCATGAAGATGATATCCCTAAGATAGCTTTTCACACACATGATGGCCACTATGAGTTTTTGGTCATGTCATTTGGTATCACTAATGTTCCTTCAACATTCCAATCATTGATGAATAAAATATTCCAGCCCTACATGTGCAAATTCATTCTGGTCTTCTTCAATGACATCCTCATTTATAATAAAACATGGTCTAAGCATCTCTAACATTTGGAGCTCACACTATAACTTTTCTCTGATCATCATCTCTATGCAAAATAGTCCAAATGTGCTTTTTTCCATGATGAAGTGGAGTATTTTAGGCATATTATTTTAGTCCAAGGGGTTTGGGTGGATCCCAAAAAAATAGCTACCATGACAAATTGGCCTCATCCTCAAACACTCAAGAGCCTCTATGGTTTTTTGGGGCTGACTGGATACTATCACAAGTTTGTCAAGGACTACGGGAAGATTTTATCTCCACTGAAAACTATGTTGAAAAAGGATTCTTTTACATGGACACAAGTTGTTAAGTGTGCATTTGAAGAATTGAAACAAGCTATGTTACTACACCTATTCTAGTTATGTTAGATATTACCAAGACCTTCATGATCAATATTGATGCTTATGACAATAGACTTGTTGTTGTTCTCCTCCAAGAAGGATGCCCCATTGTATTCACTATCAAAGCCCTTTTTGGCAAGAATTTAGTACTCTCTAATTTTGAGAAGGAAATGATGGTCATTTTACATGTAGTACAAAAATGGCAGCCATACCTATTAGGGAATCATTTTTGCATCAAAACTGATCACCGGAGTCAAAAATATTTCCTAAGAGAACGAGTCTCCACCCCATCACAATAGAAATATGTCAAAGAACTCATGGCTTATGAATATGAGATCACTTTAAAAAAGGGTAAGGATAATATTATGGCTAATTTTCTATCTCGCACAGTTACAGACCAAGCTTCCCTTTCAACTATTTACATGCCTATTCTAAATTGATTAGATGTTGTACAGTAGGGATATGTCAATGACTCCTCATTATCTCAAATCATTTAATAGTTTGCCACTAACCCCTTTACTATACCACATTAATCTTGGGATGGTGCTTTTTTATGATATAAGGGTCATTTGGTGCTTCTCCAGAGCATAGATCTTCAACAAGTTGTATTTTATGAACTCCATGCTCTTCCATCCACAAGGCACTCAGGGTTTCTCAAAAATTATGAATGGGCATGAGGCAACTTATTTTTGAAGGGAATGAAAAATGCAATTCAATAGATGGCATTTGAATGTGATACCTACCAATGCAACAAGGGTCAAATAACACTCATTCTTGGGTTGCTCCAACCCTTACCCATCCCTACTAGGATTTGGATAGATATTTCTATGGATTTCATTGAAGGGATCCCTAAATTTGGAGGGAAAATAGTGATCTTGGTTTTGGTTGATCTCCTCTCAAAATATAGTCATTTTTATGCCCTCATCCATCCCTATACCACCTCCATAGTCACACAAATTTTCTTGGACCATATTTTTTGTCTTCATGGCATTCATTTTTCCATTGGCTTAGATCATGATGTAACCTTCACTAGCCATATTTGGATAGAACTATTTTGACGCACCGACACCCAACTAAAGATGAGTTTTAGGTATCATCCACAGACAGATGGCCAGACTAAAATTATCAACAAATACATGGAAACTTTCCTTTGTTACTTCACCTCAGAACAATAACATCATTAGGCAAAGTGGCTTCCTCTCATTAAATGGTGGTACAATATATCCTACCACACTTCAACTAAAATGACTCCATATGAATTAGTCTATGGTCAAGCACCACCAGTGCTCCTTCTGTACAACCCTAGTAGTTCACCAATTTAAGTGATCGACACACTTCTGTAAACCTGGGATCATATCCTCAGCACCTTGTGGGACAATCTTCATATAACAAAAAATAGAATGAAACAATAGGCTAATCAACACCATTCCAAGTGCAATTTCCAAGTAAGTGAAATAGTTTTCTTCACCTATAACCATATAAGCAACCCTCCCTAAAACTCAAAGGGAATCATAAGCTAACTCCCTAGTTTTATGGGCTATATAAGGTTCTCCAAAAGATTGGGTTGATTGCTTATAAGTTGGAACTCCCACCTTCTTCCTAAGTTCACCCAATATTTCATGTCTCTTATTTGAAGAAATTTCTTGGCACAAACATCAAAGTGAAGACTATTTTACCAAAACTTGATAATGAAGGATCTATCCTTCTTGAGCCAGAGGCAATCCTGGATAGGCTCACATGCCAACTTTGTTTCTACTCCATCACAGAGGTATTAATTTAGTGGCATGAAATACAACCAGAGGATGTAATATGGGAACCACTATTTCTGATTTAGCACCAATTCCCACATCTAAAGATTTGAGGACAAAGTTTTTTCTAAGAGGGAGGGATGTTAGGAACCCATGCTACCCATTCTTTTTACTTTGTTAATATAGTAGTTGTTATGGATGCATATGCTTTATAAGTCATCCCATGAGCATTTTATTTTATCCCACATTAATGGGAAGTAGTAGTTGTTAGACTTAGTATATAAGTAAGTGTTGAGACCAATGAAGGCATCCATGAATTTATGATATTGAACTTGCTCAAAGGAGGTTACCCCCTCAAAGTGGATTGTGATCAACATAATCCTTTCAATGTTTCTGCTAATTATATAATTTCATGCATTTTCATTAATTTATTTCAAGAGGATCTATTATTTCATGCATTTTAATTATTTTGTTACAGAAGGATCCTCTCAATCACCACATGCTTCAAGTGACAAAGGTACTTATAGACAAAAAACACCAACATCAAAATGCAGTCCATGTAGATAAGCTCATCCTAAACATTAAATATACATCAACATCATATCAATTTGGCATAATGTCATTTATCAAATCTAGCCTCCTCATAATATAAGAAATTAACAATAATAATCTTGTATGGTTACATGAAGATAGCCTACAGTTCATTTCTAAAATAAAAAATATCCAATAGTAAGCAAAATCCTTAAAAGCATGAACTACAATAGGAGAGGCCTCATCTTCCATGAATAGGGAATCATCAAACCCATCCATGTATATGTAAATAAATGATCTCACAATTGGCTACAAACCATGTATAAATTCATGTAAGTATGTGTGTGACACTTTCATGGTTTCTAAGGAATCCTCATCTAACTTTGAAACAAGATATATTCATAGTCCCTATGAGGACTGCGTTACCACCTATCCTCTTAACAATTCCACCACTCCTTTCCACCATCCTACTATTCAATATACCACACATATTGATTGGGACTTAAAAATCATATTATTCATCATTTGTCCCATCCTAATATTCAATATCCCACAATCATTGATTGGGATTGACAAAATCACATACCATCAACTTTTTTCCATAACAATTATAGAATTCATGACTAAAATTTGGATAGAAAATCATAAAGTAGTATCAACATATCTTGGGGAGATGAAAGGCCTCTTCAATTGAAACCAAAATCATAATCTACATAATCATAAAAATAAAAAAATCAATGTCCTTTAGTGAAAACCTCACTAAGGTACTATTGGATGATCAAAATCAAAATCCTAAAAATTAAGAAGCGTTTGTTGGTGAGAACCTTTCAAAGGCACCAATGGATGATAAAATTAATCTACCCCTTGCATCAATACAATTTTAGGATGGATCCACATAATTTATTGCAAACACCATCAAATCAAAAAATCCTCACATCATCCATCTTGTAACTACTCTCAGTCTCGCAAAATGTGAAATTATTGGTCACAATCCTTCTTTACAATATGATCACATTCCACCTCCAAATCCTTCATGTAATTAACAAATAACCTCCATCCAATACACCTTACAATTCACCCTTCTTGGAAACACCCTCTATTGTATGGGCTATGATAACATCATGATCAATTTAGAAGAAACCAAATTAAAAATCAATGAAGTTCATGATGACATCCTTGGAGTGCATACTATAAGGATCCAATGTTGTTCTAAAATCAAATAATATAAAAATAAAAAATAAAAAATAAAGAGAAATAATTCATTCAATAGTGAAAACCATTCTTATGGTGCCTTGGGCAAGTACTATGATGAAAATCAGTTTCTTGTGTCATGTGTAAGTAATCAATTGTCTACTTGTACCCTACAACTAGAGGCAAAATCCAAATTCAATTCATGAAATCCACTTCATCCATTTCCCTCATACCCATATTTGTGAATCCAAAACCATCCTACCATTATTATCAACCTTATACCCTCCATCCTTAACTAAAAACATCATTAACATCCTCATCCATCATTACCATCTTCATCCATCCTTACCATTCAATCCTAACTTATAAAAATTTGATCAAAACCTATCCAAATACAACCCATCACTATCATCTTCATATCCATCATGTCATGTGTATCATTATTCCCATTTTGACCTTGATAAGGAGGTGGAAGAAGTATTGAGACTTGTTCTAGAAATATCTTAGTATATCCCCAGCACAATACCTCAACATTTGGATACTTCCATTCTCAGGTGACGTGGTCCTTAGAGATCCCTCATCTTATCTTATTACCCCTAGTCACCTTTAAACATCATCCTTAAAATCCATTTATGGTTCCATCCGCTATCACTTCCATCATAGGTGCTAGAACTAGTTTCCCCTTTGCTCCTAGCCCCATTATATATCCTAAAAATCTTTCAAAAATAAAAAAATCCAAAAATTCAAAAACATTATAAAATACAAAAACATTATAAAATCTAAAAAATACAAAATCCCCCCAAAAACATAAAATCATAAAATCTAAAATAAATAATAATGTAGGACACGCATTTGCTTTTATGTGTGTTCTAATTTTTTCTTGCTTGTTCGATTGCTTTTACTTTTCTTGTTGAGTCTTGACTCAATCCACATGCGACAACAATGTCATCATAAAATCCAAAATCAAAATAATGTAGGACATGCTTTCAATTTTATGTGTGTTCTCATTTTTA
This sequence comes from Torreya grandis, assembly GCA_037957365.1. Classification (NCBI taxonomy): domain Eukaryota; kingdom Viridiplantae; phylum Streptophyta; class Pinopsida; order Cupressales; family Taxaceae; genus Torreya; species Torreya grandis. The sequence continues at coordinate 137,163 of JARHVA010000463.1, forward strand.
TAAATATTTTTATTTATTGAAACCATAAAATCACAGTCTTTCAAAAATCAAAGAAAAATAACCCAGTGGAAAGAAAGGTGGGATAAATAAAACATTCATATCTTCACTTGTTATTATATTATTCTATTTTTTGACTTAACTACATATGAAGGTTTCTATTTTAGTGATCCTTTCATATACAAAGCAGTATGAAACATTCTAAAAGACATTAGTATATATAAATAACAAATTTTCACACATTGGGAAGAAATCAAATCTCCCTACCATGCATGACATATAAAATGTACCCATGTAACAGTTGATAATTTTTTTGAAATAGAGTCTTAATAATGATACATATGATAAAATGAAATTTGAAATACAAATAAAATAATGGGAACAACTTTTTTATATCCACCCATCAAGTATTGTACATATAAGTGACCTTGACATGCTTGGGTTTCGTGACCATGATTGGAACCATAATGAAATGCCACTTGCCTTATAAGAAACAACCACACAATGCATATCAATAAATTATATCAACACCCAAATCATAATGTATGATTATTTCATGCAACCATTTGAAAATGGTTTATTTCATAAACAATAAGCTATGCTAAAAATAATTGTAGATCATGCTAAGAAAAAATAAAAAGATTCATCACTGAAAATGATCATTTAAGGCCAAACATGTATAGAGAAATCATACTCGATTGTGACCATTAATAATTCATAACATGGACTCACAATCACATGCACCTCTCCCCTTATTCTCTTAGCTCCAACCAGTGTTGCAATGTTTAACATAAACACATCAACTATAAATTCCTCCCACTGAACACCTATACAAGAAATCATAGTTATAAATGGATAATATTTTTTTCACTAATAAATGACACATATAAAATAGGTCCTAATTGATGAGATGAACTTCATAAACCCAAAAGGACTAAGCAATATTAACACATGACTATGCAAGGCCTTTTCTAATCATAACAACAAAGATTTTGGAGGTCACTCAGTTATACTTGTTGGCAACCTAAAGAAGTTTCCCCTCATAAATAACATACCAATGTATGGCAAAAAATTAGTTGGCCACACATTATGCCAAACATTTGATATAATTATAATATTAGACACAAATTTTCGCTAACAAGGATGCAACAAAGCCCAATCACCTTTTAGAAAATTATCAAGCAACATTAGAATTGCATTAAAAAAAAGAAATGAATTCTTCTCATGTCAGGAAGTAACTCCTTCATGTCTCCAAAAGAATAATTACTCTTTAAAACATTGACACATTAATACGTGACAAACAATTTAGTAATATTGCATGTTACACATTCCAATTATAATAACCAAATTAGAATAAAGAATACATCATGGTTCACCTAATTTGAATGACACACAATTGGAAAATATAATATTCTTTTATAGAGGAGCAAAAATTATGTTAACATCTAGTTTATGGGTAAAATAAGAGTTAGTAAATGGAGCTATTGGATAAATTGTTTACATTGTCTACAACATAGTGTATAAATCCCTTGATTTGATGATATATGTAGTTATTAACTTTAACAATTACCATGGTCCCCCATGGAATACAATCAATCCCAAACATTTGCTAATTCCTCCTATTAAATGGGGCAATTGTCAACAAATGCCACTCAAAGTGGAAACATTGATTCTCAAGTCTTGACATTCACTGTAGTATCAAGAGTGGGATCAATGTTGACCTATATATCATTCTTGCATTCTCAGCCAATCAATATACAAGAATGAAGGAAAATAAACATGTAGAAACTAGAAAAGAAGAGGAAGTCAGACTCCATTCAAAACCTCATCCACTACATTGACAATAAATATAAATCTTGACATTCATTTATAGGTTTCTTTTTAACACCTTTTTAAGTTATGTTTGTCATGTATATTTCCAAACTCATACTTTGTTTATGTGATTTTCCAAAATTTTATCATATTGAAAGCCTAAATTTATACAATATTTTTTAACCATAATTTCATTGAGAATAAATGCATAATGTAAACAATTATATATTCATCATAATATATAATACTTTACTTTACAAATACAATTTAAACACACATCAAAAATAAATATACAACAAGGCCACATAACGGTTAGTCCCTGTCCTTATATTAATAATTGCTTGTGTGTGAATTTGCATGTAAATTTTACAACATAAACTTTCTTTAATAATTTGAATAGCATGTTGTATTTCATGTTTGTTTCATTGAATTCAAAGTATCAGCATGAGTGTGCATATAGATGAAAGGTATTTTTTAACAACAACCATCAATAAAAATGAAAGGCAACATTTTTAGTTGACAATTATAGATCAATTTGAACTTAAGAATAAAACTTTAGTATTGTGTAAATAATTGCTACAATTTGTATTTAATTAGCAATAGTTATTTTACAAGTTTAAGAGTTGTGTAGATGATAGTGCTAAGAGCGGAGTGTTAAAAAATAAATTTTAGGCACCAATTATTTATCAAGCTCTTCAGTAGTAATCAATATTGATCAAAACCTACCAAGTAAAATGTAAATAAATATAAATAGATACATATATTCTACTTGAAAAAATATAGACATTAAAAAAAGGTAATGAAAAGGAATTCTATACGAGTGATAAATTTATCCAAAAAGTTTAAAAAAAAAGAATAATAAGTAAGAGATTAAATTATAAATTCCATGACCATGAAGCATTATGATATAAATTAAAGGTTAAGAGTGCAAGTATTAAATAGAATTGTGCAAGTATTAAGTAGGTCTACAAATGTGTTGACATAATGATGACATCATTTGATGATATGGAAAAATTGAGATGGTAATATGATTAATGTTATAGCCCCAAAAAAATAATGCATCATGAAGAAATAGGCAGTGTTGTTGTGACTTCGATTAAGCCTTTAAAATTTTAACGATAGTGCATTGAAAATAGGAATGGATTTGAATATAATTGATAGCTAATTATTGATATATTAATGGTTTATCTAGATGAAATGTAGTAATATTATGCTATAGCATGTGAACAAATCCAAAATATTTATTTTTCATTATAATGGGATCAATACTTTTAGCTCTCATCAACACCTATTAGGATAGATTGAAACTTGCGTTTAAAATAAGCTTTTCACTTAAACCTTGAACAATGATTGTAAATTGTAGCACTTCTCCACCCATAAATCAAGATAGGTGGCATGTAGAAGCTTAGGACAAAAATGAACAATACACAGGAATTAATTATGATTAGTTAGAGCTAAATTATTATTAGTCAGGGTGAAAGCTATACTATCCCTTCTTTTACAGGGACTAACAAGATGTTTATAAGCTTTTATATTTTGTCAAATTGTTATAAACTAGATTTGAATGTAACTTGTATCTAGTTTAAAAGTAAAAAGGGGGGCAACGTTAACTTGAAACAAGGTAGATGAAATTATATATGTATTAGACTAAACGTGGTAATAGTAATTATATTTGAAAGTGATTGTGATAATCATTGAAGCATAGAAAAACTACATTCAAATGTATTGGATAATTATTTGGTGATAGGTATGTAGGCCTCCACATATAATTATTCTACAATAGCTTTGTATTAGTTATAGGTAAATTTTATAATGTTTATGAGTTTTGAGAAGTTTAGTATCACATAATAATGAAACTTTAGTTGAAGTCATCTAAAAGTGCACTATCAAATGGTAATATGTCAAAGATTGAGATTCTCACTAAAAATTAGAACTATGTTGTCAATCTATCGTGCCATCTAAGCAATGTGTTGGAGTGGCATTCAACACATTTACATAAGTACATATATAATATAAGTTATGACAAAGTGGCTAAGTGCATGTACGAAAGTCTTATGCACTTCAAGATTACTTACTCAATTGAAGAAAACCATTTTAAGTATTCCAAGTTTAAGTTTTTATACATTTGCTTTACCTTGTTTTACTCTTAATTTGGTAGTTTTAAAGGGTATTATTTTATTAAAAAATTATAAAGAACATTATACCTTAGATCATTAAAATAATTTTAAAAAAAAAGTTTAAATAATTGATATCAAAGAATAAAAACTAAGTTATTCTTATTAAAAAAAATCGAGCAAAAATATAAATTATAAAACTTCTTTACACAGGGATGTTAAGAAAGTCATATAACAACTTTTTTAACTTGTACCCTAATCTAAAAGAATTAAAAAGTATATATAGCTGAAATACTATTTTAAACAATGGTGGGAACCATATATAATATATGGATTGTATAATTATATGGACTTATGTAGTGAATTTCATGTCTTCAAGCATTGTGGTTGCACTCACCCTTAGCGTCTTTATCAACAAGGGCACATAGTGCTAAGTCCCTACGGGAGAGGTGAGAAGTAGTTTTTAGGATAGTTGATAACATGTTTAAGAATAGGGTGATTTTGTGTGAGAATTGAATTGAATTTCCTTTTGTAACTAGATCAAATGCTAACAACAATCAATGAGATTGAATCTCCATTACCATGATTCATGGCCCAAGTAGAGATACAAAAGTGTGTCATGTTATTGAACTCATAGGTTAATTTCATCCTTGCCAATACAAAATATTCATTCCTGTTGACATGCTAATCCTGCGAATGAATGCCCTAAATATCAAAAAATATTTCAATCATCAGAATTAAATCTTATCTGGACATTCTATCTTACCTACTAGACATGTTCAACTTGCATAAAATGTCATAATCAGGAGTAAAGACTGTTTCTATGAAAATCCACCACCACTAAGAAACATATTTTGTATATAAATTATAGGAGTGGCTTATACTTTTTAGGTTAATGGAATGAAATTTATTCTTTTGATATAGAACACATGGTTTCCATATTGTAAGGGAATTTAGTTTCACATTCTAAATAAAAACAAATTTACTAAGGAGAATGATTGTTGCAACCAATACCCTGACTATGAGCCTAGTGATTAACAATCAAATAAATATTTATTTTTCTTTCACATATCTCACTTGTCTATCATCCTGCAAAAGGAAATTGGCTTTAGTTGTTTGATGGACTGATTGGAGATTTACATAGGAAATCTGAGCCTCAATTAAGGAGAAGGAAATTGGCAGTCAAGACATGAGGAATATGAGGATAAATAACACTACTAAGACGTAAAACTCTCTAGCTTTAGTTTTTGGTGGAGAACACATTTAATATCCAATGCCATAATCATACCACATGGTGGTAATTATAAGGAAAAAATGACACACTATTTAATTACCTACATTAGTGCCACATTTATTTTATCACACTGGTGAATTTTAATGTTATAAATATTGTACCTACCCAAAAACATTTTATTTATATGCAAAAAAAAGGTCTTTGCACAATGTGTTGATCATGTATTAGACAAATGACATAAGCAAACAATCTAATGTATTAATTCTCCTATAATTTATCTCCCACATACATTCTGGAATGGAGCATAAAAGTAATGCCTATGCCATAAAAGGGCATCTACATATACCAAAAGGCAGAGTCATGAGTTTCCCTAAATTTCAACATTACTTAATCTAGTGCATGGAACTTTCACTACTAAAACAAATCACATTAGATTTATGAGAAAGTATATAATTAAAGTTTTAAAAATATACTTGTTAATTGGAGAATGATTATAATAGGTGAAAAAATACACCAAAATGTAAATAAGAAACTAAAAAAACAAATTCAATGAAATAAACTAGTGCCCTATGCCACACGGGCCACAAAAGATAACACAATCTTTCAAAAATTGAATATAACACAGCGATCAGAGTCTGAATATAAACCTAAAACTGAACTCAAATAAAGAAGCAAATATATGTACAAACAAGTATTTACACTGTGTATACACACACACACCATGATTTAGAACTCAAATCCACTGCATCAAATAGACAATCCTATACCCAGTTAGTAGCAATACAAATTTGTATTTAGAATATATTAAATTTTATATTTAACACTTCTTTCTAAATTCATTCTTTTGGAATAACAGAAAAAGTAAATACAAAACTAAATTTAAAGCTATGTTTGTAAACACCCACTTTCAATAAATTTAAGGACTAGTTTTTAATATGCTAAAATGAAAGCCATAAATGCAATAGAAGAACAAAACCTACAGTGCAAAGAGAAAACTTAAAAATTAGGAAAAAATGGTATTCCAAATTTAATAGAGAAAGAAATGGTTCTGTGTGAAAAATACAATGTGATAGAAAGGCATCATCATAAAATGGTGGAGGAGCTAGATTTAAATCCATCATTATCTTCAGACAAAGCATAATTCAAGTTGAATATGTCCTTTATAGGATTGTAAATAGTTGTACGGGAATTGTTCATCTGCTACCAGTAGGTGCACTTCCCTTCTTTGCAATAAAAAATAGCTACCCTTCCATAGAAACATGTGGTAATTATGAGAGATTGGTATGCATTCGAGGTGTGAGTTATATGCATCAAGATGCACAAATGGTAGACAACTGGAGAGGTGGACTGTCCAAACTGCAACTAATTAAAACATAATTATGACTGCCTTGAATCATGTGAAATAGGAAATAACATGGAATTTTATTAACCAATCAATGCATAACAAAATATAATATTATATTTGGTGGGTTAAAAAACTTGCACCTTGCTTTAACTTAGACAAAATGTTTTGATATTTCTCTGCACATAAAATGGTCAAATCTGATTTGCTAAAATAATAAAGAGTAATAGTAGGTTATAGTGAAATGAAGGCATAAGTTAGCCCTCCAAGACTAATAATGAAGAATATCACGCCTTAGGATTTTAATTTAATATGTAGTTTTATTATTTGGTTTAAAGCTACTTTATCCCATGTATCATATGCATGACGATCCAGCAAATCCATTCCTATTTTGCCCAACTAAAAGGGTAAAAATTATTCAGTGGATCGCTTCTTTCAATTATGAAAATTGTCCACATTCACAAACTTAATTTACTCTAGTTTCATTTGACGTAGAAACTTGTAACGCTCACAATCAGGGCTGCCTAGAATTTAATAATATCCATGAGACCGAGTATTCTATGGGACCGAGTGCTATAAGAGCACTATATTTTGTTAATATAACTCTCTGGTACAAGCGCTACCCCTACGATCATGTAAAATTTGAGACCCATTTTGGATAAATACACTGGACCCCAATGTATGATGGTTCTATATGCCACATCCCATAAATACAACGACAAAAGATGATGTGAAATTTAAGAATCACTTCTTGAGAAATTAATATCAATGTAGAGCTTACAAATTTATTGTGTAGTTAGTTCTTGCACAGATTAAGTAAATAAAACACAAAATATGACTAACCGGATAGCAACAAAAATGACACATTTTCTATAATTTACTACCAAGTCTGTTTCTTAGAGATTGGAATGTGCATTTGGTATTAATGCTTTCTTATTATTTTAAATTGTAATGGATTATATTATATTATATCTAAAATAATATTCCTAAATAACATTTATAAAATATTTTAATGTTTATATAATAAATATTATAAAAAAAAATTAAATCATGTGTATATTAAAAATTTTGATTAACAAATTAAGAAATAGATATTTTAAAAATGAAATCAATAATTTTTAATATCTCCAAACATTTTTATAGAAACAAATTCAAAAATATAAAAAAAAACAATAACAAAACTAACTATTAATCCCCAACTACATCATAGATACACAGTGAAATAAAAAATTATTTATTTATAAAAAATCATTATAAAATCATAATATGTGTTCCAAAACATCCATAAAAAAATTCTTCATATTATCTATTAAAAAATCTCTTTGACAAATATCATACCTTTTGAAAATGTTTCTTTACATTATCTATTTAAAAGTCTTAAAATTTCTTTTATAAATAAATACCATGACAAGACGTCCTCAGCACCCACAGAAATTGCTGCTGGCTGGACACCAACCCCAGTGCAAACCCGCTGACATGGCCGATCGGCTACCGAAGCTCACGCACACAAAGGACTTGGTGAGCTGTACGTCAAGCACTGGGTCTGGGTCTCGTCATCTGACGTCAATAAATTCAATGTCAATTCATGCTTTAATGAGACGATTTATTAAGTCGTACGATATTTTAGAGTTGCTTGAGTCGAGACACATTTGTTACCCTAACATTTGTTAATATAATAATTCTTATACACGATCAATGAATGAATGTAGCGAAGATATGAACTAAACCAACTCTAACAATTTATGTACCGGTGAGTAAGCAAACCCCGTGGAATAGGGGTTGTTATTTAAGAATTTTGAAACAATTATAATAAGGAAGAAAAATAATATAAACAAGGTTCACAATTTTGAACAACAAAAAGATAAACCAAAATATTCTTGAAAAATGAAATACAAATTTGAAACCATATTTGATTGCAGAATGATTGGTTATTAAGACGGTTGGTCAGTTGACTTTACTGTTGTGGAGTTGACTAGAGACATCTATGCGTTCACATCAAGACCATTGGGGTTAATAATCCATGCAGGTTGAAAAAATTTACCAGGCCTACAAACATACCCTTTACTTGGACCGTACAATGGTTATCCACCCGACATATATAGAGGCCTTCGAGGGTGCACCCATCGCCATGTTGAAAACCTTTGGTGAGGCTATGGTGGGCGTTGTAGAGGCATGACCCTGATGCCTGCACCAAATGTAAGGTTGAGCACTTAAACTTGGGCATCTGCGTATATGGCCTATTGTAATAGTAAATTTTATCTTGTTTGAAACATAATTGGATCATAGATTCCATAAAGAGGAGGAAATGTAATTCCATCATAGTATCATGTTTTCAATCCATAGTAAGCCAACCAACATAAAATGGTATACCGATATCCATTTGGGGATTTGATAATAAATATAACACTAAAAACATAATCTTAGACCATCAACCTTTAGCAAACACTCAAGAAAACTCTCATACTCATGCATCGCTTATAACGATGCACAGGGCCATACACATGCTATCAACAAATAGAGGTGTTTATGGGATGATGAATAATACAAGAGGTCAATTCATTTTACTATTAGCATCATACATAAACATAAATCACACTTTTCACTATACCCATGCACTCATAAATATATTACATAACATAAAACTTGCACTCATGTTATTAAAATTGAGTATTCACCCAGAGCATATATTTCTCTCTCTGTTTTGACTAGAAGCATCCATGCCCAAAACATGAACAAGCAAATTTATGGGAAAATGAATGGTAGAACACATGATCTACATTTATCAATTAGATGAATGATACAAAATACACCTTTAAACTATTCCTGGGCAACGAGCTTAACCAACATGCACTAACAACTGACATGTTAGTCTTCACTGATCGTCGACAGGAAAGTCTTCGTCAGTCGTCACCAATGTTAAACTATCAAACCTACCCCTGACCACCAAGTGTGACTAACCATCACTACCAACATCACTGTCAACCATCACCCTTAAGCTCGTCTACCACCATTTCATGTTACCACCAGTTCGATCATAGGTTTATGTTACCACCAATTGAGAAAATAGCAGGAGAAAAAGAGTGGGACGTCTTTTGAAATTCTCCCCAATTTCTCTCCTAATGTGACATTTTCGATTGAAAATCATCCTGGGTGAGCGATGGAAAGGAAGGGCAAGAGACATTTTCCTCTAGTTTACCCATCTCCTCCTGTACTGCTTTGTATTTGTTTCCATTAATTGATTTGCTTTGTCTTTGTTTTTCTGTGTTTGTGTGTTTGCAAAAAGTTTCTTGTTTTTCATGTTGGGTTGGGTTGGTCACTATTGGAGACTTGGATAACTGATTTGGTCTACATTGTAACTTCTTAGGTATTTGAAATAACACTACTTCATCTCCTTCAACGTGGTGTTTAGATGATGTGAAATGGGAATCAAAACCTAAATAATGACAACATTCATTATGTTTATCCCCACCTTTGCTTTCTATAGAACATATCACAATATGGTCTATTGAGTGAAACCAGTATTCAATTCAATGTAGTGTGGTGTTTAGGACCTGACTGGGTTTAAGAAACTTATGCGATGCCAAATACCTTATATAGTTGATTGTGGGAATATTAAGCCAGAGCAAATCAATGTGGAACCTGGGTAAATTTTGTCTATTGTATGTTGAGTTTTGAAACCACCTAGAATATGAATACATACATTATATCGATCATTGTTGTAGTCATTGTTTATAGCAAGGTCTAAACCATATTTTATTAGTTTTGGCGACATTGAAAGACCTAATAGGGTCTAGATAATGTTTAAGAGCAATAAAAAGGCTGACAGGGTCTGTATAGCCCAAAATCATCTCATTTCCTTTAATCATCAGTTTCAAAAACTAGTTTAGAACCACCTAAACATGATAAAACATGTTTTATCCATTTCTTGAGCCACTTTGAACATGGTAACACATGTGTAAGGTAATAGAACATTATTATATTACAAAGGGACATGGGATAAGACCATGGGTTAGCCCATCTCTATTAATATAGAAAAAGCACAATTACATTTCGGGGTCTTCAGCTGGAAATTACCACAATTGTCTTGTTTTATATTTTTACTTGGTTTGAGTAGCGTGACTGTCAATTTGAAATTAGAAGTTAGGTATAAGAATGTACGTGTGGTGTGTTCTTTCTTCCATGCCTTTTATTGTTTAATAATCCTAATTGTGGCATAAATCAAATTTGAATTCCACTGGGATTATGTATGCAAATTTGAATCTCTAGGGATTATGCATTGATTATTTGACTAAATCCCTGTGTGTCAATTTTGATGTGTAAACCCTGTAACATAAGAATTTGAGGCAAATATTAAATGGTCTACCCCTCCTCTTGTGTTCACCTAACATTGGTGTAGTTAATAATTTGATAACCCTCAAATTGCATCGGCATAGAAAACAACTATTTGCACCCAATGCATATTCTAAACAGTTGCATGCATGAGGTAGAAAAGTTTTTTTTATGTGTAATATTATTTATGTTGAGGTGTGGAGCTAAAAGCTTCACCAAATGAGCGAGTTTGAAAGTTGCAAGATTTACATAGTCACCGGCGTCGGTCAGGAGCAACCGACGTCAGTCAGGAGTCGACTGGGAGATGCCGGCGTCGATTATGTTCGGCCGACGTCGATCAGGTGCAGACAAGGAGGGACCGACATCGGTCACCTATGCGTCCAGAATGCTATTTTCGTGGACAGAACAGAATATTTGCATGATAGGATTAAGTGTTAGTCTCAAGTCCGCATCTCTATTTTAAGTAAGATTGTTTAGAGCCCTTGATTAAGAGGTGCATCTAATGGCTGTAGTTGTATGCTCATGTTTCCTAATTATTATATAATAGGGATAATTCTTCATAGCTTAGTGTGTGTAATGTTGAATTGAACAATACAGAATTGTATATGTGTATCAATCCAGGTTGTTGGAATTGATTGTAATTGAGAGAGAGAGCTCTTGAGGGAAAGAGATCTAGAAAGAGATCTGTACATCTGAGAGAGGTGTGGAAGAAAAAAAGTTTCTTCAATTGTATTCCTTCTGTAAAGAGTTTAATACAAGTTTTCAAGGTGGTTTCTTGTAGCTCTTATTGTTTGTTGTTTTCTGATTTTAGTTACTTATCATTTTGGTTAACTCCGCATTTAATTACTTTCATATAGTAATCAATATTGTTGGTTGATCCCCAACAAGTGGTATCAGAGCTCAGGTTGACTAACAGGTGTTTCAGATTTGGTTAGTGTGTATTGATTACAGGTTACTCACAGGGATTTATGTTTGAGTGGGAGAAAGCAATGGCAGAAGAAAATAAACTGAGAATGGAGAAGTTTAATGGCAAGAATTATCAACATTGGAGAATGCAGATAGAAGATTATCTGTATCAGAAAAATCTATACTTACCGTTAGGTGGGGTTTTAAAGAAGCCCAAAGACATGGATGATGAAGAATGGGAAGTTCTTGATAGAAAGGCTCTTGGATTTATAAGATTGAGTCTGGCATCTACTGTGATATCTAATTTATCACAGGCAAAGTCTACGGTAGAGTTAATGACTACTTTAGCAAATTTATATGAAAAACCCTCAGCTTCAAATAAGGTATATCTTATGAAGCAGTTATTTAATTTGTGAATGCAGGAAGGTGGATCTGTATCTAATCATCTAAATGATTTCCATGGAATTGTAAATCAATTAAATTCAGTCAAAATAGTGTTTGATGATGAAATTAAGGCTCTTTTAATATTATGTTCTTTGCTTGAAAGCTGGCATAGCTTGGTAATGGCAGTTAGTAATACTGCATCTGCTTCAAATATTTTAAAAGTAGAGGATGTTGTTAGTGTAATCTTGAATGAAGAAATTTGCAGGAAAAGCACAGAGAAAACATCAGGGAATGCTTTAAGTTTTGAGAGTAGGGGAAGGCAAAAAGAGAAGGGCAAGAAAGGGAGATCAATGTCTAAGTCAAAGGTGAGAGGTAGATCCAAATCCAGAAATGGTAAGAAGCCACAATGCTGGAATTATGGAAAGATAGCGCACATAAGCAAAGAGTGCTGGTCAAAATCTAAAGAGGACAATCAACATGAAGGTAACGAAGAAGAAAAAGTTGCAGGTATTGTACAAGATGCTCTTATATTCTATTTGCATAATAATATAGAATCTTGGGTGTTAGATTCTGGTGCCTCTTTTCATGCTACCCCTAATAGAGAATATTTTAGTGACTATATCCATGGAGATTTTGGAATAGTGTATTTAGGGGATGATGAGCCTTGTAAAATTGTTGGCAAAGGAAAAGTGCAGCTGAAAATGCAGAATGGCAACACATGGGTGTTGAGAGATGTCATGCATGTTCCCAGCTTGAAGAGGAATTTGATTTCTATAGAAAAGTTAGGGGATGAGGGTTGTACAGTAACTCTCACAGTTGAATCTTGGAAGGTTACCAAGGGTGCACTTGTATTGGCCAGAGGTAAGAGAGTAGGTACTCTCTATTTATGTAATTGTATTACTGATATTTCTCTTTCTGTATTATCTACTTCAGATGTGGATGCAATGTTGTGGCACTCTAGGCTCGGCCACATGAGTGAGAAGGGAATGTCCATTCTTAAGTCAAAAGGTAAGCTTTCAGATTTGAAAAGCATAGATCTGGATTTTTGTGAGCACTGTGTTTTTGGAAAATAGAAGAGAGTGAGTTTTCTCAAGACTGGATCAACAAAGAAGAAGCACAAATTGCAGCTTGTTCACACAGATGCATGGGGACCAGCTCAGGTTGCTTCTATTGGAGGATCACAGTACTTTGTCTCTTTCATAGATGATATTACAAGAAAGGTATGGGTCTATTGTATAAGGAAGAAATCTGATGTTTTTGACACTTTTAAGATTTGGAAAGCTATGGTTGAGAATGAAACAGGCAGAAGATTGAAGTGCCTGAGATCTGACAATGGTGGTGAGTTCTACAGCCACAAGTTCAACTGGTATTGTTATATGCATGGAATCAGTAGGCAAAGGATGGTTCCAAGGACACCTCAGCAAAATGGAGTTACTAAAAAGATGAACAGAATAGTAATGGAGTGTGCAAGGTGTATGAGATTGCATGCTGGTTTGCCCTTAGAGTTTTGGGTAGAAGCTGTGGATACTGTAGTGTACCTGATTAACAAAGGACCCTCTACATCTCTGGATGGTGGAATTCCAGAAGAGGCATGGACAGGTAAAAAGGTAGATCTCTCATTTCTCAAAGTTTTTGGTTGTGAAGCCTTTGTGCACATTGATAAGGAAAATAGAAAGAAGCTAGATGCTAAGTCTATGAGGTGCACATTTATTGGCTATGGCTCTGATGATTTTGGATTCAAGTTTTGGAATCTAGGAACTAACAAAATAATTAGGAGCCGTGATGTTATTTTCAATGAAAAAGTGATGTATAGTGATCAGCTCAAGAAGCTGAATCAATCTGGGCAGAGCAATGGTGAATTGGACGAGGTGACGGTCCAAAATGAGCTCGCAGGCAGAAATAATCACAGACAGGAAAATATAGAGACTGACGTCGGTCAGGCAGGAATCGATGTTAGTATTACAGGAATTGATGTCGGTCATACAGTGATCGACGTCGGTCAGGTAGGAACCGACGTCGATCAGGCAGAACTGACGTCGGCCAGTAACAGGCCTGGAAGTGACCGAGGTCGGTCACTATCAGAGAATTTGGGCAGACAGCGTGTTGTGAATGAGTCTCAGACACCCATCAGGATGTCAGAAAGGGTAAGTAAACCTCTAATTAGATATTCCCCTTCATTATTCTATTTATTGCTTACTGATGGTGGAGAACCAGAGAGTTTTGATGAAGCAATACAGGTGGAATCCAAGAATCAGTGAGAGCTAGGCATGAATGAGGAGATTGATTCCTTGAAAGAGAACCAAACGTGGGATTTGGTTGAGTTGCCAACAGGAAAGAAGACACTGAAGAACAGATGGATCTACAAATTGAAGGAAGGTGAGAATGGACAGATGAGATATAAGGCCAAGTTGGTAGTGAAAGGATTTGCACAAAAACCAGGTATTGATTTTGGTGAGATTTTTTCTCCTGTTGTTAAAATGACTTCTATACGGACTGTATTGTCTTTAGTTGTTATTGAGGATTTGCATCTTGAGCAGCTTGATGTTAAGACAACATTTTTTCATGGAGATTTGGATGAAAAAATATATATGGATTAGCTGGAAGGATTTGAGGTCAAAGGCAAGGAGAAGTTAGTGTGCAGATTGAAGAAAAGCTTGTATGGCCTCAAGCAAGCTCCTAGACAATGGTATTTGAGATTTGACAGGTTTATGACTGAGCATGGCTACAGTAGATGTCAATTTGACCATTGTGTTTATTTTAAGAGATTGGATAATGGTAGATATATTATTCTGTTGTTGTATGTAGATGATATGCTGGTTGCAGGATCACACATGCAGGATATCTCTGAGCTTAAGGTGAAATTAGCTCACACATTTGCCATGAAGGATTTGGGAGTAGCAAAGAAAATCCTTGGCATGAGTATTAAGAGAGACAGAAAAAATCACAGGTTGATTTTGTCTCAAGAGGATTATGTGAACAAGGTGTTGAAACAGTTCAATATGCAGGATGCAAAACTGGTAAGCACACCTTTGGCTGGACATTTTAAATTGAGTAAAGAACAATGTCCTAATTCACAGATGAGGTAGAGTATATGAGTAGAGTTCCATATGCTTCTGTAGTAGGGAGCTTAATGTATGCAATGGTTTGTACTAGGCCTGATATTGCCCAAGCAGTGGGAGTTGTAAGTATATGGCCAATCCAAGAAAGGAACACTGGAAAGTAGTTCAGTGGATCCTTAGATATCTGAGAGGGACCAGCAGTAGGCATTTGTGCTATGGAGGTTCAGATACTTCTCTACATAGTTATGTAGATTCAGATATGGCAGGTGATTTGGATGGCAGAAGGAGCACCACAGGATATGTTTTCACTGTTGGTGGAAATGCGGTTAGCTGGATATCAAAGTTGCAGAAGGTTGTTGCCTTGTCAACTACAGAAGCAGAATATATTGCAGTCACAGAGGCTAGCAAAGAGATGATATGGATGACATAGTTCATGGAAGAGCTAGTAAAGGAGCAAGAGAGTTGCAGATTATACAGTGATAGTCAGAGTGCAATTCATTTGGCTAAGAATTCAACCTTTCATTCAAGAACAAAGCATATACAGCTTAGGTACCACTTCATTAGACAGGTATTGGAGGATGGTGAGTTGAAGCTGGAAAAGATCCATACAGATAAGAACCCTGATGATATGTTAACCAAGCCGGTAACAAAAGAGAAGTTGAATCTTCATTCAACTTTCATTGGTCTTCATGATTGAGTTTGAAGATGGAGGAGCTAGAAGATGTTGTTGTATAGGTACTGGTGCAGCTATTTATCTCCAAGTGGGAGATTGTTGAGGTGTGGAGCTAAAAGCTTCACCAAATGAGCGAGTTTGCAAGTTGCAGGATTTACATAGTCATCGACGTCGGTCAGGAGCGACCGATGTCGGTCAGGAGTCGACTGGGAGATGCCGGCATCGGTTATGTTTGACCGACGTCGGTCAGGTGCAGATAGGCAGGGACCGACGTCGGTCACCTATGCGTCCAGAATGCTATTTTCGTGGACAGAACAGAATGTTTACATGATAGGATTAAGTGTTAGTCTTAAGTCTGCATCTCTATTTTAAGTAAGACTATTTAGAGCCCTTGATTAGGAGGTGCATCTAATGGATGTAGTTGTATGCTCATGTTTCCTAATTATTATATAATAGGGATAATTCTTCATAGCTTAGTGTGTGTAATGTTGAATTGAATAGTACAAAATTGTAAATGTGTATCAATCCAGGTTGTTGGAATTGATTGTAAATGAGAGAGAGAGCTCTTGAGGGAAAGAGATCTAGAAAGAGATCTATACATCTGAGAGAGGTGTGGAAGAAAAGAAGTTTCTTCAATTGTATTTCTTCTGTAAATAGTTTAATACAAGTTTTCAGGGTGGTTTCTTGTATCTCTTATTGTTTGTTGTTTTCTGATTCTAGTTACTTATCATTCTGGTTAATTCTGTATTTAATTGCTTTCATATAGTAATCAACATTGTTGGTTGATCCCCAACAATTTAATTTTGCAATAAAATGAAATTTGATAGCTAAAAAATATAAAATTATAAACATTGTGGCTTCATCAATTTTTTTATTGTTGAGCTAAGAGCGTTATAAATAATATAATAATCCCATATTGATAATATATGTGTGAAGTGATACAATGACATGAATTATGTAAAATCAGGAAAATCAAAGTGACAAATATGTGAAGGCTCAAAAAAAGATTTAAAAATAAAATGAACATGAAGCATGATAAAAACCATGAAATGAAAATCTAAAATTATTAACCGAATAACTAAGATAAGATAAATGTATGCAATAATGTTTATACGAGTAAATTGGAACTATTAAACACTTTTTAGATTTATACCATAGAGAAAATCTCATGATAAATAAGGTATTGCTCTTTTTACTAAAATAGGATAGTGAACTAGTGCATAGGAAGAACATGTTCCAAAAGGTGTGTAATTCAAGAGGTAAGTGATACAAAGTAATTATGGATAATGTTAGCACATAAAATTAAGTTTTGTGTGAGATAGTGGATAAATTGGGTTTGTAGAAGGTGGCACATCCAAACCCATATTAGGTTTCATTTATTCAAAAGGACCATAATTTGTTGCTAAATGAGAAATAGTTGATGAAATTCCTAATTGGCACACACCAAGATAAGGTACGGTGTGATATGATACCAAAGGATGTGTGTCATGTAATTTTAGGGTGGCCTCATAAATATGACTTGAATGTTATGCATGATAAAAGAGCAAAAACCTATCACGTATAAAATGAAGGAAAGAAGTTCATGCCAAGTTTGTTGAAGGACAAGGAAGAAGGAGAGCACAACACTACCCTACTATCATTGTATTCCATGAAACTATGTCATGTTGATTCATTTTGTCAAGCAGTTCATGTGCCTTCAGTATGCTTCCACATTTTTCATACATGTCTATCAGGGCATTTACAAGTACATCATTTCTTACAAATCCAATTTTGATTATTCTTTCATGGAAATCCATACCCTATTTGAAAGCTCCCACATTTTATCAAATAGATCTTGTGTCTTGTGTAAACTCCCACATTTTGCATACATGTCTATCAAGGCACTCATGACAACCACATCTAATAAAAAACTACTTTGTATTCTGCTTTGATGGATATCCATACCCTCTTTTAAAGCTCCCATTTTGGAACAGGTTGGGAATATGTTGGCAAAGGTTGTGGAGTCTAGATTTACACCTGCTAATTGCATTTGTTTAAAGGTCTCCAAATCCTTTTCAACAAGCCCATCTTGCGCATACCCTGCTATCATTGTATTCCATGAAATTTGAAGAATTTATGAAATACAATTTTTTATAAATAATGATCAAGACTTTTCAAGGAAATGTTTGAGAGGTCAATCCTTAGCATTTCAGTAAGAAAGTTGAGGATAGAGTATAAAAATGAAATGAGATTAAAATTATCCAAGATTCATATCAAAAGATATCCTTTCTTTCCCACTTAAACTTTATGTTAAAGTACACACTTGATGTGCAGATACATGGCCAAGTCTTTAATTTTATAGAGGCATCCACTAAAAATGGAACAATACCTCCATTGATGTAGATATTTGCTTTGATGAAGGCTTTCTTCTATCCTTCCACAATTTATATAAGTTTAAACAGCCTTGTGTCTAAAAATAATATTGTTATCCTTAGATTTTCATCTACAATGTATAAACTTAAAAACATTTGGTAATCTAGAAATGAGATGGCTTACAAGCTTGGATGATACCAAAATGGTAGCTCCTTTCAACTAGCTTGCAATTTACACATTTATCTTTTCTATTTTTGGGTATAAGTGTAAAATAAAAATTTCAAACCTTAACCAAGCTTTTCGAAGGAAATGAGAGGCACGTTATGGCTTCATCTCTGTATGAAGGCCCATAAAATTCTTGTAAAGTACTAGTGTTGAATGTTAATTTGATATTTGTCATATTGGCTTCTTATATTTGTATGACACCACTTTAGAGTATGATGTTTATGTTAGAGGTTTTTCTACATTGAATAAGATCCTCTTGCTTATGCAGTCTATATGGCAGTCTTACTCTACCTTTATAACAATAATCGATACATATTTCACAACTAATTCTTACAAGTAAATTTCTAAAGTTAATTTTGTAGAATGATAATGATTGAATCTTTTGACAATCTATATTTTAAATTGATTGGGTGATCAATAATGACTCTGTTGAAGAATCGATTGCATAATATGCAATGGATCTTAGTATATAATTTATTTTCTACAGTTTATGTGTTTATTTGCAGTATGTTGTTGTTTTTGGAAACCCTCTTTAGTTGCAATTCCAATCACTTATGGAATTCTCTAATCCAACTCAGAGATGTAAGAAGAAGAGACTTTGATCAATTTTCAATTGAATTGAAAGAAATTTTTTGTTGGCCACCACCTACTTGGGCTACTCATGAAAATCATGTTCCTAGGATTTGGTGGAATACTAATAATGCTTTCACTTTGGAGTTGTTAAAAGGCAATTGGTCACTTTGATAAATAGAAATGTTGAATATAATTTTTAAGTCTAATCTCTTATTATAATTAATTATTATACAACATGGAATATCTTTAAATCCCATGATGAAAATTTGGTTTGACAGATACTTTGATAAAACTAGTTATGCAACATTCTTGCTAGAAAGATGCTTTCATGCATATCACCTTGTGATTAGATTTCAAATTTCAATGTGGGATGGTCTTCATGATAAATGTGTAAAATTGTGAAATTTTCTGGATTCAAATCCTAAATTAGATTTTAAACACGTGTTGGATGAACTTACATACCAAGAAACAATATGGTGAAGAAGTCATTTTTCAACACCATCACAAGAATCTAAGGATGATATGAATGCCCATGATCATGATGGGCACTACTCAGATAAGTTGTAAATAACTGGCATTAGATAGTGGTATAAGAATAATTTAATATAGTTATCTACCATTTAGTCTATTCTATCTATAAAATCTTAGATAATGTCATTTATTGTAGTTAGTGGCAATCAACTTTTGTAAGTGGAATGTTGACTCATTGTCCAGAGCCTTGAACATCTTTCCTATATTATGTGGGACATAGATGACAATTTTTTGTATAATTTTGTACAAGTAATGAAGAAGAATGTTTCATTTAGTTTCATAATTGTGTTCTATCATCTCATGGGCCTTCCTAAGTTCAGGGGCCAAAAATTGTGGTTTGGTAGGTGGGAAGTATGGTAGTGGTGGTCTATAAGGAAATCATCTAAAAAAAATTGGTGACCTATTTTTATACACTAATTCTCTCATAAATCAATATGGATTATGCCTTGACCTTACCATGGGTGATAAGGTAACATACCATTATAATTGAATGGGATAAATTGCATCCCATATGGGCTCATACAATTTGTAATGCACACATGTCGTACAAAGGTTTCTTGTGTCACCTACTAGAATTTCCTTTCATGCAATGTCCATAAATACTAGTATGTCCATGCCTCTAATTTAATACATTAAATGATTAGTTGATGGAAAAATAGAATATCACATGGGCTTTGTAGCAATTTCATTTTTTTACCCTATCCTGATTCTATGCGCTTCGTAGTAACTTCACTATTTTTTAAACCCTGTCTTGATTCTATGGGCTTCTTAGAAATTTCTCTTTTTTTAACCCTTTCCTAAATTTATGGGCTTCATAGAAAAATCACATTCCTATGCCCTACCCAAATACATGTAGTTAGTGCATGCCACTTAAGATCGTCTAGGATTACAACTACCTCGTGCATTCACTATTTTATCTATTTCTACAATTTCATGCTTTTATTTTGATATGTTTTATCAAGGATTTTATATTGATTTCAATGAGGTTTTGTACATTCTTATAACCTTTTTGTTCATAGTTTCTATCATATTTTTGTTAATTGGTTTAAATTCTCATATTTTAATTTCTATTTGCAGTATGTTTGACCAACATTTGAGTTTATTGATTACGTTTGAGTGAAAAGGAAGACAAATTTATATCAAAATCATGTTTTTTGCTCCTGAAAATGAAATCATATGGTAATATGACACTTTTATATTCGATGAAGTGTCTTTACATCATTCCTCCTACATTGTTTTAATAGATGGGCTAGGCTTATGTTTTTTTACATGATCAAATAGGTATGTACATGGACATCGATTTTGAAGACATTTATTATGAAATTATAGGGGATAGGTATATGCCTAGAGGTCTTCTCACTGAGCTACATGATGACACGACTTTCATGTATGGGTTGTTTCCATATATTCACATTTTTTATACAAACATACGTCTTCAACAAGCATCATCAGGGTAGAAATAAATTGGAATACGACACATCACTATGGATGCATTTATAATGATTGATTTATAAGACATTCTTGTGGATGAATTTTTTGATACTTTGACCTATTTTCCATTGGTTGACATAGTTGTCGATGTCGACATGCATCAATTATCATTAAACCATTATCTAATGTTCATATTTTTAGTTGCCATACTATTCTCCATTCTCTTCCCCTACTTGATGTAATGTTCAAAGGAAGTCACGAAAAGTTTTTTTATATATCTGTTACACTTCTCTTGATAAACAAAAGACTTTAAACATATCTTTATTTTGACTATTTTTATGGTGTCATGAACTTCCTAATATTTTTACATACGACACACTATGAAATAGATTTATAGCTTGAACAACCCAATACAGGTTAAATGTAATAGTGTATGCAAAACAACCTATTTCAATGAGAGATACAATAAATGTATCCAAAAAGGGTGTTCTCATGTTTATTGATGTATATGAGTCTGACTACCCATTTTGATGATGTGTACATGTTTTAATGTTGTTTGGACCAAATTGTGATTATATTGTGTGCATTATTCAATCATTATCCTTTATACACTGCAGTATATGACAGATAACATTCAATCGATAAAAAAAAATTCCACTGCAATACATGGAAAGTTGCATTTACTCAATATCAAAAGTCCATTTCTAATTCATTCAATGAAATTTTCTCCTTGTAGGCTACAATAGATGGAAAAAAGGTGAGAATAAATAATGCACCTTGAACTATACAAGCTAGGTGAGGGTCCATTTGATTGTAGTTGTATCAAGTGGGACCATTTTCCTAACATTAATGAGGAAGACTTGTGGATTGTGTTGTTCCCAAAATCCATCACTTACTTTTGTGGACAACATACTGACCATTTTGGTCCTGCAAACCAAAACTCTCTCTTTTCTTTCTCAAAAATATTCTCAGCAGTTAAGTTTTTCAAATATTCAAGCCTTTTTAGCTAAAAAAGTCACAGGTTCAACAGGCGAGCTTTCTTCAAAGGATGTTCAAAACACTAAAGGCTTTACCTTAGTGTTTTGAGGATGGTTCCACACCTAGGTTCAATCAAAAGACTTAACGACAGGCTTCAAACAATTGGAATGAACCATTGAACCATTGAACCCCGCCTTTGCAAGGTTCAAAGGTTCAACGAGTTCAAAGGTTCAACAACTTCGGTGGACTTAAAGAAAAGAAGGCTTCAAAGAGTTAACATTGAATCGATGAACCATTGGACCTTGAACTTATAAAGGTTCAACAAAGTTCAAAAGACTTAGAGAATAAAAGGCTTTGAAGAATGAAGATTGAACCATTGAACCATCGAACCTTGAACCAAAATGGTTCAAAAGTTCAAAGGTTTAACAAGTTCAAAGAGTTTGATGGACTTGGAAAAGGAAAGGATATAGAAAGCTTGAAGCTTCAAAAGATTCAAAGAAACAGAATGAACCATTGAACCGTTGAACCTCGAACCGAAATGGTTCAAAGGTTCAAAGTTTGAAAGGAAGCTTCGAGCAAATGAAGGAAGTGGAAGATTCCAAAAATAAGTTCAAAGAAATGGTTCAACTGAAGAAGAAAAAGAGAGCAAACGTGGCCCTTTACAAAACATTGAATTGACGAACCATTGAAACTTCAAACCAAAAGAGTTCAAGGTTCAAGGTTCAAAGAGGTTCAAGGTGACTAGTGACATCCCCATGGATGTCAATTTTAGGGTGATGGAATAGGTGTTGATTTTCAAAAGACCTGAGAACAAGCTTGGTGACCAACTAAGGAAGGAGCCGAAGAGCCAGCTAAAAGCGAGAAGGTAGCCCTGAGATCTCAAATTGCCAAGAAGAGACAAAACATGGAAAGGAAAGAGAGAACAACTATAGGAAATCTAGAAATATCTACAGGAGAGTTATTTCTAGTAGGTGGAACAGTCCACCAAGTGGACATCAGGGAACACAAACATTCAAAGGTGCGGCCTATTTTTTTGCATTAAGTAAAGGTGAATGGACAACCATGTAAACATCATTAAGAAGACCAGATAAACCATACTGAGGAAGGGACATTTGAGATAATTTAGAATGCCAAAGTCAAGGCAAACACCCTATTCCAGCATGGCCTTTTGACAGATATTTAAGGCATTCAATTCAGCATGGGCCATTTTCATGAAAACAAGCACCCAAGTCTTTCTTGGAATTCTATATATTGTAATGTCCCATTTTGTACAAGGGAGATCTCTTTATTATCACAAGCAAATCTCTGCCCAAATTGAAAGGCAATCTTGAGACTTTGAGCTCAGACTGTTAATCATATTTTGTTAAATGAATGAGAAAGCAAGTGACCTTTCAAACTTTGTGTTGGAATAAGCTTGTGTCATCTAGGAAATTGTTCTTATGTCTATTCCCTAAATACAGTCTTGTCCATTTAATCAAATACGCAGAACAAGTGGAAGTAAGCTGGAAGATGTCCTGAAGTTGACTGTGGGAGACTTTGTGCTACCATAATTGTCTTTAGTCTATGTTTTGTGTAAAGGATCCAAGAAAGACTTTGAGCTCTCTTTATCCTTCATTATCCTTTACTCTATTTTAGTTTTAGGTGCATACTTTGAGCTGTGTTTAATCCTGTTGTGTTACTTTGTCTTAATCAGTAGGAGAGACAATGGAAGACTTTATGCTTTCATTTGTTTCTTGTGGTTTCTATTACTATCTAGGAAGAATCCTGTTGTTGGCTGAATATTACTTCTGAAAGAAGAGAAGTGCCTTCAGTAATTACACCAGAATTCTCCTCTATTTTGTGAACATCATCTCTAAAAAAAAGAGATGGATGGTATGATTTCACCCATGAGTGTATTTTCAGCTTATCTATAGTATAATATAAATTATAGGGAACCTCCCCTTACTGAGAGGAGAGATTTATCTCATTCTGGATATGGTCACCACACCCATTTTGACACATAAATCTCCTTATGATGTGGTTGATGCACCTATTTTATCATCAGTCAACTGGTGACAAAATATTCACCTAACAGTTTTTGGCAACTCCGCTGGGGAAGAACAAGAAATTTGAAGCCTTAAGCTTCAAATTGAAGCAGTTCCAGTTCTTTTCCATATCCATTTTAGCACTCTAGTAGACCCACCATACACACAAAGCCAGAGAGCTCAAGGTATTGTTGACCTTGTATTTGAGCTTGTGCAACTGAGTAATTTTGATCTTTCCCCTCCACAAACTCACTTTCAACAAACTAGGATTTTTCCTCCTACAAATATCAGGTCCCCAATACCAGGTAAAGCTGCTCTTTTCTCTGCTAACAGAGCTTTGTCCATACATATCCCACAGATATTTATTATCCCTCCTTTCAATAGCCATATCATGGTAGTCCAAGGCCCCTGGGGTAATACTTTTGGTCCCCTGAATCTGACCCCACATCTACATGATCTACCTGGTAGATCAAGGAAATTTTTTACCAAGTTTTATGGTGATGGAAAGGTTCATCCTGATGAACATATAACAGCATTTTGCATAGCTTGTGGTGTAATAGGTGTTGAATATGAAGACATTATAGTCAGACTGTTCATGGAGACATTGCAAAGAATAACTGCAGACTGGTTTTATCATCTACAAGCACAAACAATAATCGAATGGAACACTCTCAAAACCAAATTTGAGGCCAGATTCAAGCTTGCAGAAGATGCACATGCCCTGTTAGCTCAGTTTACACAAATGAAAAAAGAGCCTCATGAACCCATGAGAGACTTTATTGCCAAATTTGACAAGCTGAGGAACAGGATTCCCATAATTGCTCAGTTGACCCCTGAGAATCTCAAATGCTTCTTCATAGATCCTCAGCTTCTTGAAGTGAGTTTTCTATTGAGGTGGGCTGGCCACATAGATCTTGCTACAGCTTAGATTTTGGCCACTTAGGTTGAAAATGATCTTATTTTAGCAAGAAAGATAAGAAGAGATCCTAACAGAGGTAAATCTTCTTCATCTTCTAAATATTCCTCTACAGGCACCACTAATCTTATGGTGTAAAAGCTAACAAATGAATTGCTAGCTCTAAAAAAACAAATGGCACAAGGAATGTCTGCTCCTCCTTCTTATCAAAATATACCAAGGAGGACATTTTCCAACTAGTCATATCATGGCAATGCTGCCAGAAATCAAGGGCAACCAAATCACCTTATTCCCCCACCAGGGAAGCTTGCCATTGAAGCAGCACCAGCTAACTCAGTAGCTAATTTTTCTTTCCAACTTGAGTTGAACCAAGAAGCTGACGTTGATATCTTTGCAGAAGGCCAAGAATAATCAGTTGGTGACTCCAACATTGGTTTCCTAAATTACCAAGATGAACCCAAAAGTAAAGGTGAGGCATTTGATGGATCATATGTTGTATTTACCAGGGCTCAAAACCAGTTAACTCAACAAACAGATAAAAGAAAAATAGGGGAAAAATCTCGACCAATAATTTTAATTGCTAAATGAGGAACTTCGCTGCCTTTCTAATCAAAGGACTCGATGAGCGACAAAAAAGTAAGTACCTCAAATATTTCTTCACCTTTTGCTTCAAATTTGCATACCAGTCCTACACCTAGCAAAAACTAGATTGATGGACTGCCTCCCTCTGTCTCTAATTCATTTTAGTCATTTGATATAATTGACCATGTTAAGAAGACCAAAATTCAAATGTCTGAGTTTGAATTCTTACAATCTAACCTTGAGCAGTTGGATAGACTCATTAAATGCATCAAAAATAAAACTGTCCTTGTAGAATAAGATATTTCAAAAGTAAATCTTGTTCCCCCAAAGAATACACCTACCCAAAATAATCTTTTGATTACTCCTCTAGCTGCCCCTGAAAAGACAAAACTATTTTATGTTTCCCTGCTGATAAATGGTCATCAGCTAAATAATTACATAATTGATTCTGGCGTGTCTGACAATGTCATACCCACCAAGGTGGTAAATTTTTTGGTCTTATGCTGACTGAGACCTTTGAGAGATGTTTCTTTATGGAAAGCAAATAATTGCCTTTGCTAGGACAAATCAAAGATGCTCAATTTGCATTTGTGGCCTTCCCAGATAAGAGTGTTAAGGTGTGGAGCTAAAAACTTCACCAAATGAGCGAGTTTGCAAGTTGCAGGAGTTACACAGTCACCGGCGTCGGTCAGGAGCGACCAACGTCGATCAATAGTCGACTAGGAGATGCTAGCGTTGGTTATGTTCGGTCGACGTCGGTCACAGGCAGACAGGCAGGGACTAACGTCGGTCACCTGTGCATCCAGAATGCTATTTCCATGGACATAACAAAATATTTGCATGGTAGGATTAAGTGTTAGTCTTAAGTCTGCATCTCTATTTTAAGTAAGACTATTTTGAGCCCTTGATTAGGAGGTGCATCTATTGGTTGTAATTGCATTGCTCATGATCCCTAATTCTATATAATAGGGATAATTCTTCATAGCTTAGTGTGTGTAATGTTGAATTGAACAGTACATAATTGTATATGTGTATCAATCCAGGTTGTTGGATTTGATTATAATTGAGAGAGAGAGCTCTTGAGGGAAAGAGATCTAGAAAGAGATCTGTACATCTGAGAGAGGTGTGGGAGAAAAGAAGTTTCTTCAATTGTATTCCTTCTGTAAAGAGTTTAATACAAGTTTTTAGGGTGGTTTTTTGTATCTCTTATTGTTTGCTATTATCTGATTCTAGTTACTTATCTTTCTAGTTTAATTCTGCATTTATTACTTTCATATTGTAATCAACATTGTTGGTTGATCCCCAACAAGTGGTATCAGACCTCAAGTTGACTAACAGGTGTTTCAGATCTGGTTAGTGTGTATTGATTACAGGTTACTCATAGGGATTTCTGTTTGAGTGGGAGAAGCAATGGCAGAAGAAAGTAAACTAAGAATAGAAAAGTTTAATGGTAAGAATTATCAACATTAGAGAATGCAGATAGAAGATTATCTGTATCAGAAAGATCTATACTTACCGTTAGGTGGGATTTTAAAGAAGCACAAAGACATGGATGATGAAGAATGGAAAGTTCTTGATAGAAAGGCTCTTGGATCTATAAGATTGAGTTTGGCATCTACTGTGATATCTAATTTATTACAGGCAAAGACAACGGTAGAGTTAATGACTACTTTAGCAAATTTATATGAAAAACCCTCAGCTTCAAATAAGGTATATCTTATGAAGCAGTTATTTAATTTGCAAATGCAGGAAGGTGGATCTGTATCTAATCATCTAAATGATTTCCATGGAATTGTAAATCAATTAAATTTAGTCAAAATAGTGTTTGATGATGAAATTAAGGCTCTTTTAATATTATGTTCTTTGCCTGAAAGCTGGCATAGCTTGGTAATGGCAGTTAGTAATACTGCATCTGCTTCAAATATTTTAAAAGTAGAGGATGTTGTTAGTGTAATCTTGAATGAAAAAATTCGTAGGAAAAGCACAGAGGAAACATCTGGGAATGCTTTAAGTTTTGAGAGCAGGGGAAAGAAAAAAGAGAAGGGCAAGAAAGGGAGATCAAGGTCTAAGTCAAAGGTGAGAGGTAGATCCAAATTCAGAAATGGCAGGAAGCCACAATGCTGGAATTGTGGAAAGATAGGGCACATAAGCAAAGATTGCTGGTCAAAGCCTAAAGAAGACAATCAACATGAAGGTAAAGAAGAAGCAAAAGTTGCAAGTATTGCACAAGATGCTCTTATATTCTCTTTGCAGAATAATATAGAATATTGGGTGTTAGATTCTGGTGCCTCTTTTCATGCTACCCTTAATAGAGAATATTTTAGTGACTATGTCCATGGAGATTTTGGAATAGTGTATTTAGGGGATGATGAGCCTTGTAAAATTGTTGGCAAAGAAAAAGTGCAACTGAAAATGTAGAATGGCAACACATGGGTGTTGAGAGATGTCATGCATGTTCTCAACTTGAAGAGGAATTTAATATCTACAAGAAAGTTAGGGGATGAGGGTTGTACAGTAACTCTTACAGCTAAATCTTGGAAGGTTACCAAGGGTGCACTTGTATTGGCCAGAGGTAAGAGAGTAGGTACTCTCTATTTATGTAATTGTATTACTGATATTTCTCCTTCTGTATTATCTACTTTAGATGTGGATGCAAAGTTGTGGCACTCTAGGCTCGGCCACATGAGTGAGAAGGGAATGTCCATTCTTAAGTCAAAAGGTAAGCTTTCAGATTTGAAAAGCATAGATCTAGAGTTTTGTGAGCACTGTGTTTTTGGGAAACAGAAAAGAGTGAGTTTTCTCAAGACTGGATCAACAAAGAAGAAGCACAAATTACAGCTTGTTCACGCAAACGTGTGGGGACCAGCTCAAGTTGCTTTTATTGGAGGATCACAATACTTTGTCTCTTTCATTGATGATGCTACAAGAAAGGTATGGGTCTATTGTATTAAGAAGAAATTTGATGTTTTTGACACTTTTAAAATTTGGAAAGCTATGGTTGAGAATGAAATAGGCAGGAGATTGAAGTGCCTGAGATCTAACAATGGTGGTGAGTTCTGCAGCCACAAGTTCAATTGGTATTGTTATATGCATGGAATCCGTAGGTAAAGGATGGTTCTAAGGACATCTCAGCAAAATGGAGTTGCTAAAAGGATGAACAGAACAGTAATAGAGCGTGCAAGGTGTATGAAATTGCATGCTGGTTTGCCCTTAGAGTTTTGGATAGAAGCTATGGATATTGTAGTGTACCTGATTAATAGAGGACCCTCTACAGCTCTGGATGGTGGAATTCCAGAAGAGGCATGGACAGGTAAAAAGTTAGATCTCTCATTTCTCAAAGTTTTTGGTTGTGAAGCCTTTGTGCAAGTTGATAAGGCAAACAGAAAGAAGCTGAATGCTAAGTCTATGAGGTGCACATTTATTGGCTATGGCTCTGATGATTTTAGATTTAGGTTTTGGAATCTAGGAACTAACAAAATAATTAGGAGCCGTGATGTTGTTTTCAATGAAAAAGTGATGTATAGTGATCAGCTCAAGAAGCTGAATCAATCTGGGCAGAGCAATGGAGAATTGGACGAGGTGACAGTCCAAAATGAGCTCGTGAGAAAAATTAATCACAGACAAGAAAACACAGAGATCGACATCGGTCAGGCAGGAACCGACGTTGACAATACAGGGACTGACATCGGCAATACAGGCATCGATGTCGATCATACAGTGACCGGCGTCAGTCAGGCAGGAACCAACATTGGTCAAGCAGAACTGATGTCGGCCAGTAACAGGCCTAAAAGTGATCGAGGTTGGTCATTGTCAGAGAATTTAGGCAGACAACGTGTTGTGAATGAGTCTCAAATGCCCATTAAGAGGTCAAAAAGGGTAGGTAAACCTCTAATTCGATATTCCCCTTCATTATTCTATTTATTGCTTACTGATGGTGGAGAACCAGAGAGTTTTGATGAAGCAATACAGGTGGAATCCAAGAATCAGTGGGAGCTAGGCATGAATGAGGAGATTGATTCCTTGAAAGAGAACCAAACATGGGATTTGGTTGAGTTGCCAGTGGGAAAGAAGACACTGAAGAATAGATGGATTTACATATTGAAAGAAGGTGAGAATGGACAGATGAGATATAAGGCCAGTTTGGTAGTGAAAGGATTTGCACATAAACCAGGTATTGATTTTGGTGAGATTTTTTTTCTTGTTGTTAAAATGACTTCTATACAGACTGTATTGTCTTTAGTTGCTATTGAGGATTTGCATCGTGAGCAACTTGATGTTAAGACAATGTTTCTTCATGGAGATTTGGATGAAGAAATATATATGGATCAGTCAGAAGGATTTGAGGTCAAAGGTAAGGAGAAGTTAGTGTGCAGATTGAAGAAAAGCTTGTATGGCCTCAAGCAAGCTCCTAGACAATGGTATCTGAGATTTGACAGGTTTATGACTGAGCATGGCTACAGTAAGTGTCAATCTAACCATTGTGTTTATTTTAAGAGATTGGATAATGGTAGATATATTATTCTGTTGTTGTATGTAGATGATATGCTGGTTGCAGGATCACACATGCAAGATATCTCTGAGCTTAAGGTGAAATTAGCTCACACATTTGCCATGAAGGATTTAGGAGTAGAAAATAAAATCCTTGGCATGAGTATTAAGAGAGACAGAAAAAATCACAGGTTGATTTTGTCTCAAGAAGATTATGTGAACAAGGTGTTGAAATGGTTTAATATGCAAGATGCAAAACCGGTAAGCACACCTTTGGCTGGACATTTTAAATTGAGTAAAGAACAATGTCCTAATTCACATGATGAGGTAGAGTACATGAGTAGAGTTCCATATGCTTCCACAGTAGGGAGCTTAATGTATGCAGTGGTTTTTACTAGACCGAATATTGCCCAAGCAGTGAGAGTTGTAAGTAAGTATATGGCCAATCCAGGGAAGGAGCACTGGAAAGCAGTTCAGTGGATTGTTAGATATCTGAGAGGGACCAGCAGTAGGCATTTGTGCTATGGAGGTTCAAATATTTCTCTACATGGTTATGTAGATTCATATATGGCAGGGGATTTGGATGGCAGAAGAAGCACCACAGGATATGTTTTCACTGTTGGTGGAACAGCGATTAGCTGGATATCAAAGTTGTAGAAGGTTGTTGCCTTGTCAACTACAGAAGCAGAATATATTGCAGTCACAGAGGCTAGCAAAGAGATGATATGGATGACATGGTTCATGGAAGAGCTAGGAAAGGAGCAAGAGAGTTGCAGATTATACATTGATAGTCAGAGTGCAATTCATTTGGCTAAGAATTCAGCGTTTCATTCAAGAACAAAGCATATACAGCTTAGGTACCACTTCATTAGACATGTATTGGAGGATGGTGAGTTGAAGCTAGAAAAGATCCATACAGATAAGAACCCTGCAGATATGTTAACCAAGCTAGTAACAAAGGATAAGTTGAATCTTCATTCAGCTTTTGTTGGTCTTCATGATTGAGTTTGAAGATGGAAGAGCTAGAAGATGTTGCTGTACAAGTACTGGTGTAGCTGTTTATCTCCAAGTGAGAGATTGTTAAGGTGTGGAGCTAAAAGCTTCACCAAATGAGTGAGTTTGCAAGTTGCAAGAATTACACAATCACCAGCATCGGTCAGGAGCGAATGACATCGGTCAGTAGTCTACTAGGAGATGTCGGCGTCGATTATGTTCGGCCAACGTCAGTCATAGGCAGACAGACAGGGACCGACGTCAGTCACATGTGCGTCCAGAATGCTATTTTCATGGATAGAAAAAAATGTTTGCATGGTAGGATTAAGTGTTAGTCTTAAGCCTGCATCTCTATTTTAAGTAAGACTATTTTGAGCCCTTTATTAGGAGGTGCATCTATTGGTTGTAATTGCATTGCTCATGATCCCTAATTCTATATAATAGGGATAATTCTTCATAGCTTAGGGTGTGTAATGTTGAATTGAATAGTACAGAATTGTATATGTGTATCAATCTAGGTTGTTGGATTTGATTGTAATTGAGAGAGAGAGCTCTTGAGGGAAAGAGATCTAGAAAGATATCTGTACATCTGAGAGAGGTGTGGAAGAAAAGAAGTTTCTTCAATTGCATTCCTTCTGTAAAGAGTTTAATACAAGTTTTCAAGGTGGTTTCTTGTATCTCTTATTGTTTGCTATTATTTGATTCTAGTTACATATCTTTTTGGTTTAATTCTGCATTTATTGCTTTCATATTGTAATCAACATTGTTGGTTGATCCCCAACAAAGAGAATCAAAATGACAGTCTTGGTGGCCAATGTCCCAGCCTCCTATGGCATTCTTCTTGGGTGAAATTTTTGTAAGGACGTTGGTGGAGAATCAAGCATGGACTTGTCTAAGGAAAGGATCCCTTTCAAGGGCATCATGTAAAGGCTACTTCTTGTGAAGGAGTTAAAGTATATTGTCACCCAAACATAAGCCCTTGAAGCTCAAATTTTGTTTGAGTCTTCAGGCATGGGCAATTACTTTTTGTCTACTGAGGATGTTCCTATTTCAATAGATGAAAGCTTAATAGGCGACAATCTAAAAAGTTTAGATAAGACATCAGAAGATTTAGTAGGGTGTAGTACAAATGAAAAATGATCTTCTCTCTCTAATGAAGAAAAATTTGAAAGAAGATCAAGTTCTGATGATATTTGAATTCTAGAATTTGATGGCAGCAATTCTTCTACCAATTCTGGAGCTGGAGTTGTTTTAATATCTCCTCAAAGAGATATCTTCTCCTATGCATATAAGTTTCATTTTAGCAACACTAACAACACTGCTAAGTATGAATCACTACTGCTTGTATTAAAGGCTTCTCAAAATAAAGGTGTCAGACTTCTTCATGCCAAAGGAGATGCTAAACTGGTAGTTTGTCAGGTGAGGAACCTGTATCAAACTAAGAACGAGAGATTGTGACATTATCACATTTTGGTGTGGGATTACATTGAAATATTTGATGCTTTTAGTATTTTTGCCATGCCCAGAGAATTTAATAGCCATGCAGATGCATTCGCTATCTCTGCAACTCTCTTGGTCCTTCACCAAGATTTCAAAGAAGATAAGTACACTATCGAGTTGGTCTTTCGACCAAGTGTGCCTAATAATGTTGACCATTGACAGGTGTTCAATGGTGACAACTAAATCATTGCTTTTATAGAACAAAGAGATAGCTTTGAAAAGCTTCTTGAAGGCAGTGAATCTCTACCACGGGAATCAACCTCGCAAACAAATTCAAAAGTTGATGAAGAGTTCCTTTAGCTCAAAGGGAATAAAATTCTCAAAGGATTAAGTTCTCTTGAGAAGCTTTTCGAAAAACATGATAGGTTTATCAAGGAACAAAAAATAGATTCAAAATCCTCCAAGGATTTTGATCAAATCAATTTGAGCATAAAAGACAATCCAAAAATGGTCAACATTGGAATTGTTGTACCCTTGATGAGAAACTCAAATTTATCATTCTGCTTTGCCATTACATTGATGTTTTAGCATATTCATATGATGATCTAAAATCTCTCAAACCTAAAGAAGTCTAGCATGAAATTCCTCTCAAGATTGGGTCATTACCTCACAAGCAAAAGCAAAGGCAGTACAATCCCAAGATATCAGGGACGATGTTGTTTGAAATATAGAGAATGTTGAATGCAAGGATTATTTTTCCAATCCATCATTCCACCTAGGTTGTGAATATAGTCCCTATAAGAAATAATAATGGAGAAATTTACCTGTGTGTTGATTTTAGAAATATGAATTAGTCATCTTTAAAGGACAACTATCCCCTGCCCATCATGGATCAACTATTGCAGACAGTGACTTGCATTGAGATGTTATCAATGTTAGATGGTTTTTTAGGATATAATCAAGTGGAAGTTGGTGAAGCAGACCAACATAAGATCGTCATCACAACACCTTGGGGCACCTTTTCATATCACAAAATGCCTTTTGGCTTGATCAATGCTGGTGCGACCTTCCAAAGAGCAATGGACCTTGCTTTCAAAAATGAAATGAGTAAGTTCATTGTGGTATACCTTGATGACTTGATAGTGTTTTCTAAGCATCATCCTAATTATGTGCATCATCTACAATAAGTGCTAGAGCGATGTAGGCAGAATGGTATTTCTCTTAATCCTAAGAAGTCAATTTTTAGGGTTATAGAAGGTAAACTTCTCGGTCAAACTATGTCCTGAGAAGGCATAAAGATCAACCCAAAAAAGGTTAAATCCATTTAAGAGCTTTCTCTTCCTACCAGTAAAATTGTAGTTCACTCTTTCTTTGGAAAGGTGAACTTTTTGTGAAGGTTCATTCCCGAATTCATAGAGAAGACTGGCCACATTGTTAATATATGAAAGGCAAAGCCACTTTCAGCTTGAGTGAAGAAGGCAAGTCAGCATTTCAAGACATCAAGAAAGCTATCGCCCATGCCTCAATTCTAGTTTGTCTTGATTACACCAAAGACTTTATGAGGTACAATTATGCTTCTGAACATACGCTTTCAGTCATCTTGGTTTAACAAAACAAAGAAGGTGTGGAATCTCCCATATATTTCATGAGTTATCCTTTCAAAGCTCATGAGCTAAAGTACTCAAACATAGAGAAGCATGTTTATGCTATGGTAAAGGCAGTAAAGTACTTTTATTTTTACATCATGAACTCACACACTGTTGCTCTGGTTCTTGACACAATAGTCAAGTCCATTTTAACTCAACAGGAGTTTGGAACTAAAAGGGGCAATTGGATTGCTAAAATCTAGGAGTTTGATCTTGTTATCAAACCAAAAAAGCTTGTGTGGAAGGGGTCTCTGCCAATTAATTGATGATAATATACTAGAAGAAGCAGGGCATGAAGAAATGAAAGTTGAAGACACGCCAATAGTTCTCTTTGTCACCACTATGAATGAGTGGTATTTGAATATTGCTTATTTTCTTACCTATGGTGAGTGTCCTACTCACCTGTCTTGGAAAGAAAAGAGGACTGTTAAGTTGAAAGATGTCAACTTTATCCTGTGGGACAATAGTCTTTATAAGAGGAACTTTGATGGGGTATTCTTTCACTACGTGGATAAAGCACAATAGAACAAACTTTTGGAGTCCTTCCACAATTTGGCTTGTGGAGGACATTTTTTTGTGCCTGTGACAATCCATAAGATTCTATGAGCTAGGTACTATTGGCCTACTCTATTTCAAGATCCATACACTTAGGTGCATAGATGCGAGTTGTGTCAATAGTTCATTGGCAAACCCAAGTTGACTGCGTTTACCTCTCAAGCCTGTGGTGATGGAAGAGCCATTTCAGCAATGAGGGATTGATTTCATTGGTGCTGTAAATCCATCCTTGAGTGTTGGACATGATTATGTCCTCACAGCCATAGACTACTTTACCAAGTGGGTGGAAGCCATTCCAGTCAAGCATGCCACTTTAGAGGTGGTATGTAATTTCCTCAAGGAAAACATCATTTCTAGGTTTGGGGTCCCAACCAAGATTGTAACAGACAATGCAACCTATTTTTCTTCTCATGAGATCACCCAATTTTGCTACTATTATGGGATTATTCTCTCCCACTCTTCTGACTATTATTCACAAAGAAATGGTCATGTAGAATCAAGTGACAAGAACCTAGTGACCATTATCAAGAAGCTGGTCGATGACAATCAAAGAACCTAGCATAAAGCATTACTTAACATTTTATGGGTTGACAGAATTACACCCAAGAGGGTGATAGGTATGTCCCCATTTCAAATTTTATATGCTCTCAATGCAGAGATACCAATCACCCTGAAATTACCAGCATTAAAGTTAGCAAAGGTAGTGGGAGATTCAACTTTTGAAAGTTCCATCCAAAAAAGGATCATGTGCTTGACAGAGCTAATTGAGCAACGAACTATGGTGGTGGATCGAAATACTATGCATCAAAGTCTGGTGAAGAGACTCTTTGACCAAAAAGCATATATCTATG
Organism: Torreya grandis; assembly: GCA_037957365.1. Lineage (NCBI taxonomy): Eukaryota > Viridiplantae > Streptophyta > Pinopsida > Cupressales > Taxaceae > Torreya > Torreya grandis. The sequence goes on from JARHVA010000463.1 coordinate 172,598, forward strand.
ATTTTTAGATCGGAGATCAAGTCTTATGATGGGACAAGAGGAGAGAACCAAAAGGAATGCATGGAAAATTTGATTCCTTATGGAGAGGCCCATTGCCATTCATCATTTAAATGGTGAAAATAGTTTCTTACTGAAATATCAAGATGGAACACTATTTACTCTACCTCATAATGGGCAGCATATAAAGCATTTCAATCCTTGAAGTATCAGATAAGTCCAGTTGTACATATATACATTTGTATAGTCTTTCTTTGTTTTGTGTTTTTCATTTGTTTTTGGCACCATTGGTTATTGGCACCTTTCTTTTTTGGGTAAGCATGACTCTATAGCCCAATGGCATAGATGAAGGCACTGAGATTTTGGATTCTATTCCCTTCGATTACTTCAATTTCAATCGATGAAAGTTCCTCAACTGGAGCTAGCTGTTGTTCCCAAAATGTGTCACTTGCTTTTGTGGACAACATACCAATCATTTTGGTCTTGCAAACCAAAAATTTCTCTTTTCTTTCTCAAAAATATTTTGAGCAGTTAAGTTTTTCAAATATTCAAGCTTTTTTAGCTAAAGAAGTTGCAGGTTCAACAGGCGAGATTTCTTCAAAGGAAGTTCAAAACACTTAAGGCTTTTCCTTAGTGTTTTGAGGATGGTTCAATGCCTCGGTTCAATCAAAAGACTTAACGGTGGGTTTCAAACAATTAGAATGAACCAATAAACCATTGAACCATTAAACCCTACCTCCGTAAGGTTCAAAGGTTCAATGAGTTCAAAGGTTCAATGACTTCGGTGGACTTAAAGAAAAGAAGGCTTCGAAGAGTTAACATTGAATCAATAAACTATTGAACCTTCAACTTCTAAAGGTTCAAAAGTTCAAAGGTTCAACGGGTTCAATAAAGTTCAAAAGACTTAGAGAATAAAAGGCTTCAAAGAATGAAGATTGAACCGTTGAACCTTGAACCGAAATGGTTCAATGGTTCAAAAGTTCAACAAGTTCAAAGAGTTTGATGGACTTGAAAAATGAAAGGATCTAAAAAGTTTGAAGCTTTAAAAGATTCAAAGAAATATAATGAACCATTGAATTGTTGAACCTCGAACCGAAATGGTTCAAAAGGTTCAAAGGTTCAAAGGGTTCAAAGGTTCAAAGTTCAAAAGGAAGCTTCGAGCGAATGAAGGAAGTGGAAGATTCTAGAAATAAGTTCAAATAAATAGTTTAACCAAAGAAGAAAAAGAGAGCCAACGCGGCCCTTTACAAAACATTGAATCGACGAACCATTGAACCATTGAACCTTCGAACCAAAAGAGTTCAAGGTTCAAGGTTCAAAGAGGTTCAAGGAGACCAGTGATGTCCCTGTGGACATCAATTTTAGGGTGATGGAATAGCCATTGATTTTTAAAAGACCTGAGAACAAGCTCGATGACCAACCAAGGAAGGAGCTGAAGAGCCAGCTGAAAGCGAGAAGGTATCCCTGAGAGCTCAGATTACCAAGAAGAGACAAAACATGGCAAGGAAAGAGAGAAAAACTATAGTAAATCTAGAAATATATGTAGGAGAGTTATTTCTAGTAGGTGGAACAGTCCACCAGGTGGACATTAGGGAACACAAACATTCAAAGGCATGGCCTATTTTTCTATATTAAGTAAAGGCAAATGGATAGCTGTGTAAGCATCATTAAGAAGACCAAATAAACCATGTTGAGGAAAGGACATTTGAGATAATTTAGAACACCAAAGTCAAGGCTGACGTCCTGTTCCAGCATGGCCCTTTAACAGATATTTAAGGCATTCAATTCAGCATGGGCCATTTTCATGAAAACAAGTGCCCAAGTCTTTCTTAGAATGATATATATTGTAATCTCTCATTTTGTACAAGGGAGATCTCTCTGTTATTAGAAGCAAAGCTCTGCCCAATTTGAAAGGCAATTTTGAGACTTTGAGCTCAGACTGTTAATCATATTTTGTTAAATGAATGAGAAAGCAAGTGACCTTTCAAACTTTATGTTGGAATAAGCTGGTGTCATCTAGGAAATTGTTCTTATGTCTATTTCCTAAATACAGTCTTGTCCATTTAATTAAACAAGCAGAACAAGTGGAAGTAAGCTGAAAGATGTCCTAAAGCCGACTGTGGGAGACTTTGTGCTACCATAATTGTCTTTAGTCTATGTTTTGTGTAAAGGATACTAGAGAGACTTTGAGCTCTCTTTATCCTTCGTTATCCTTTACTCTATTGTAGTTTTAGGTGTAGACTTTGAGCTGCATTTAATCATGCTGTGTTACTTTATCCTAATCAGTAGGAGAGACAATGAAAGACTTTGTGCTTTCATTGTTTTCTTGTGGTTTCTATTACTACCTAGGAAGAATTCTTCTATTGGCTGAATATCACTTCTGAAAGAAGAGAAGTGCCTTTAGTAATTACACCAGAATTCTCCTCTGTTCTATGAACATCATCTCTGAAAAAAGAGAGATAGATGGTATGATTTCACCCCTGAGTGTATTTTTAGCTTATCTATAGTATAATATAAATTACAGGGAACCTCCCCTTGCTGAGAGGAGAGATTTATCTCATTCTGGTTGTGGTCACCACACCCATTTTGCTGCATAAATCTCCTTATACTATGGTTGATGCACCTATTTTGCCGTCAATTAGCTGGTGACAAAATATTCACCCAACAGATTGCCTAGGTTGAGTAGGACAAGTTTGATGACTTCGTTAAAGGAGAATCAAGAAGGGTGTTATTCCCTACAAATTTCATGTTTCAAATCACAAAATAAAATAAAATTTTACTAGAAAGGATAGTAAGATCACTTCCACCTCTGAATATGTCATGTAAACCACCTCACACTATACATTACAAGCTAGTGTCTATTTCAATGCTATTATGTTCTGTTCATGTACACTTTTTTCATTTTTTATGGTTATTTATTTTTTCACTACAATCATGCAACTATTGGTGTTCATATGGACCTGATGACTTTCAAGAAATTGATGCCATGCCAAAATATAAGTCTTTAATGCCCAAATTTGAAAAGGGTAGTCAGTTGGGTCAAAGGCGTATAAGGTATAGTTGTTGTCATTTTAGCACATGACACATGGTCTATAGACCCGATCATGTGCTGCTCACATTCAATCATGTAGAACACACAGATAATGAATGCAACTATTTTCATGACCAAAAATATGAACAGTTCAATGGTAAGAAATGTTTTTTTGTTCCTTACATCAGCCCCCAACTTAATGAATTTGTTCATAGATTATTATTGTTGGGAATGTTTGTTGATTCTATCCACCTTAAACACTAGGAGATGGTGCATGAGAAACTTGTATTGTTTAATGGTGAAACACAACGGGATGATTTCCTGAGCAAGGATGACATATACAATAGAAAATGATTGATCAAAGAGGCAAAATATGTGTACAATGATAATGATACAAAAAGTGTTCAGGAGTGGCCATTAGCAAATCCCAACAAGTCATTTTTCTATCAGGGATACAATGTGGGAGAGCTTGACAGGGATGGGGAAAACCCCTTCATCTTGGGCATCCAACTCCTACAACAATTAGAATGGTTGTTGAGATTTGGGAAGCATAGCTTATTGGTGATGGATGTAATGTTTGGGACAAATGTAATGAAGGTATCATTCCAATGTTTGTAATAGTAGTTGATAATATTAGTTGTTTTAATGTTTGTAATAATAGTAGTTTTTTCAATGTTTTTATTTTTCTTGTATAGTTTTAACTATACACATTGCTGGCATTTGATTCTAAACATGAAGGTGTTCCTATTACATGGGTCATTATGTCTCAATTATGTACTATTGACATAAGATAATGGATTTAAATTCTTTTTCAAAGAGTGCATTTGAAAGACATTGAATGGATAATCAATGCCTTCAAGGTTGATGATGTCAGTACGAAGATAAAAGCTATTAGGTGCATCATCATTATTCCTACACGCATCATGGATTTCATATTTGGATGTTCATAAACACCATCCCCACCTTAATCTATTAATTTATGAAAAACTATTATGTTATGTAGGGAAACATTCAACTATGAGGTATACTTATGTATTTGGCATGTTCATCGTACATGGTTGAAGAATTTGATAGTAAAGGTGAAAGATGATGATGTAAGATGTGTGATGTTTGGTGAGTTAGGGTTCTTAATGCATAATCTTTCTGATTAGGACATGACCAAAAGGGAGTCCAATTTTTTTTAAGAAAGATATCATTCCTCTTAGGTCACCTTTATCGAATATTGGGAATAGGATTAGGCATATAAGGTTGGAATGTGGTTGTGATGTTGTTGGACACTTCTGCATGTTTGGCAAGACACCAATGCAACTATATAATCTTACCAATCCCATTTTAAATGTTATTTCTTAAGCACAATAAGGACTTATGCACATCATAGGGTGGATTGGTTTGTTCACCAACTAACATCAGTTTACATATATTATTGATGGCTACAACTATGCAAGGACAACAACTTCCATAAGAACTTCAAAGTAGAAAGACTTAAAAATATTTCATGGGTACAGGCTTTGAAGATCCTAGATTGTCATGTTACCTTAAAAAATAATGACCCTCCTATGATATAGGTGCAAAGTATGAAAGATGAGACATTGTATCATCATGTCTTCAATGTAATTCCTTCTATGTTGACCTATAATTTCTCATTTTCACTCAAGGATACACTTGCAAGAATGTGGTCAAGGTGGACCTAATGATAAAGATGACAACTCAGGTAGTTATAGAGGATGCAACCATAATGCATGGTGTTAATGAGAGCATAAAAAACATTGATGTTGAGTACCATGTAATTTTTGTCCCCCCCCCCTCCCCATACTATATGCATTGATAACTTTGAGGTGACTGTCATTTATGTAATACATTTTCATTTCCCAGGTCAAAGATAATGGAGTTCAAATTAAAAATGAGGGAGAAGAAGTCATAGATGTCAGAGATTTGCACACCAAAATTTATGGTGTATCAGATATGGATATGCATAGATCAAGTCATGCACTAGAAGGTGTTATAGTAAATATGGTGGATGAAACTGAAAACTAGTTGATGGAGGCTGATAGTGTAAGTATAGTAACTACTCATAGTCATATGCTTTTTGTATTCTTCAGCATTTCTAACTGGATACTTTTCATTTTATGAATAGATCTTGTAAATAACTGGAGTTGATGATGTTGATTCCCTAATATGCGGAGCATGAGAGATATTTAAGAGATGTTTTGTAGTAGATAGAATCATAGAAACTATGGCATTTTTAAAAAATTATATGGCACATGTTTACAGCAAGGTGTAGAGCAGGGTAATATCGAATGTACAACACCCAATGCCTAATCCAATCAAAAAAGTGTAGGATGGGCATGGGACTTCCACTCATAGATAAAAAGACTTCATAGAAAATATGAATAGATGCAGACATCAGAGCATTTCATAGGAGACCACACTTTTTCCAAACCCACCTCCTAACAATAAAAAATGACAAGTCTAGGATTACGATCTTAATAAGGTAACAAAGCGAGATAGGGGTGGACATAATATAGATAACACATCCTGATTGTAGACTTTTTTAGGTTTTAGTGACAACACAACAATAATAAATACATGTAACAAAAAATAAATACCTTTTTTTTAAGGTGAATAGTTCTCTTAGACTTCCCACATGCGGTGACATATTACATAAATATACAGTCTCTAAAAAGATTTTTTGAATGATATTTAAATCTAATCTAAGGAATGCGACAAAGTTAGCCATTGTTTTAAATATAATTTGAATATATAAATAAATAATCTTACTAATAAGAGTTACTCTTGATGATCTCTAAAGATTTCCCTTGAATAAAAACACTAATTGTGAACCATAGAAGCTAAATTTATCTAGCTCTTTGTTAATGTTTTCAAGTAATTTACCAAACCCAACATGATCTTACACTAAAAAAAGACTTCAAAACTTTCATATTGATAACATACACACACTTCACATGCTTAGACAATAACTTTATCCCAATCCATCAGGCAGACCTTAAAAGGCCTCCCAATTAGACTTATCACTTTTTCACTTGGTAATCACCTTCCATTCTCATTGTCTTCAACATACTACCCAAATTGAAGGAGTTTGTAGAGGTGTTTATGTGCCTATCTGAATCAAGATATGGACAAGAGGAGTTAGATTAGGTCCCAACTAGCCTTCCTAATTTATTCTCATCCTTAAACTCTCCTCTAAGCCTATAAAACACATAAAATTTATCAAGAAAACTTGTTTTATACCCTGTCTGTACAAATAGGGTACAAGACAACTAGATGGTATGGATCTTGAGAGAGTATTGTTAATACCAAAACCATTTCTAAGACATACTATCTCTCCTAGATGCATTTACAGCCATTTCTTTCCAATCAGGTCAAAAACAAGGGCTTAAGCTCATTTTGACTCTTAGTGTTTGTTCATAAAAAACTAGCATTGAACCTATGAAAAAATTTCACTAGAAGCATGTTTAGGAACCTCTTCAACATCTTCCAACTCCTTGGGTCTCCATGCTAAGTTTTCATACCAGTGTGAGCTCTTGAACTTGGATTTTTGATCTTGGGAGTGTAATCTGAGTAAGCATGAGGTGTTTTTAATCCAAAAAATGACTTACTTGTGATCTCCTCTACATGCCAATGGATCCAAACCATCTCATATCTATCTTTGGAGATGATAAAATGTATTGTATGTTTCACTTAGTGTTATAAATGAGATTAGCCCTCCAATTAGACTTTAGGCCTAGTCAAGGCGTAGTAGGCCTGACTGTACTTATATGGGTTTAGGACACCATGTTTGGCTTATTATTAATATGAGGCCTTATTCATAATATTTCATACTTTAAGTCACTCTCCAAAACCTTCTACAATGTTTCAACAATCCCTAACTCATCCCCTCTCATTCTCATACTAAACCTGCAATCCTTTTATTTCTTTGAGTGCCCTCTATCATGACAAAATAGAGGGCACTTCACCTATCTTCTCAAAAAGTGTGAATATATGAGGATCTCAATTATTCCATGAGGGTGTTATAACAAATTTTCAAAGTTACATCACCTCATTAGGGTCATCAATCAACACAAACCTCCAAATAAACTCAAAAAATTAATGATTGTGCAGGACTCCTTGAGTTGGATGAGGGTTGAGAGTGTGAAGGTTGTCATGGTTTTATTTATCTCTTTCCAAGCATATATTTATAATTTTACTTATCAATGTGAAGGTGTTCTAATCATGTTTAGCATCCATGCTTCTTTGCCATCTCCTCAAAGTGCATTCTCCATAACTAGGCAAAACTGCCTATTGTAGTAAACTATAGGTACATATTTAGAGCAAATGAGGTTATACCTGTAGGTATCCATAAATTATAGAATTTTCACATTATTGTTAGGATATCCTTTAATTAATAAAGGTATTATCATCATTTTTTTAGACCTATCTCTTCCCATAAGTCTGGTTAATCTCCAAATTATAAATTCTTAGTATACAGTTCAGTTGTAGGTGGTCATTATGTTTGACAGTCTTGTAGGTTGCCATCAATGGGAATATTGTTGTTAAATTTATTTCTAAACATACTAAATAAATAGGAAATTTACATTCTTGAGACAACTCCATTCTCATTGGTGACTTAACAATTAGCATCTCCAACTACATGACTAGTTCTCTAGATGCTCAACATGACTGTATGAGGTCTTCAAAACTCAGACATCCTATAGGTTCACATATGCCTTAAGACATGTAGTCCACCATCCTACCCTTTGGTATCTTATTTTATACAGAGAAACTACTTCATTATCTTCTCTCTGACTCTGATACCTGTAATCTATTTATTCATGCATCATTAGTCTTATCAATCTTCTCTTGTCCAACACCTTCTCACTAAGTTTCACCACATTATCATTCAAGATTATTTTTTATAAATTTATTTATTTTATTCTAATCTACATTTATATTCCATTAAACCCCTCATATTCATCCATTCAACTCATTCTACTCACCTTCTCACTTCCTTGCATTTTCCTCCTACACTAATCTTCACTAGACTCCTTACTTATCAAGACCCAACTCACTCCATTTATTATTCTAGGCCTTGTGTGGATAATATTTAACATGTATAAATTATTTTAAGATCAAAAAACTTTTTTCCATCTTACTCACACTCTCTCACAATCTCAACTACCTTCTACACTCCTCAAACCCACAACCTCACTTATCATCTAGTAGCATTTTTTTCTTGATTTTTCCTTTTGTATGGACAATTAAAACTATATATTGAGAAAAACAACACATATTATACCACCCTCTATCATATAAAACCTCCCTATGAATTTTCAAGTCTTAACTCACTTCCTAGATACCATTTCAACACCTGTACATTCCTAATTAGGTTTCTAGGCTTCTCTTTTACACACAGTCTTCAAAATTTATACGTAAAATGGCCGTACACATATAAAACCTTCATATTATCTTTCTTCATGTCAAGACACTTTGAAATACAAAATTTCAAGAGTTTTCATTGGTTTAAATGTTTTCTATTCCACCTTTTGGGTGTTGCCCTAAACTAGGGTTTCTTGTAGTCTATGTAGTCTCGAGAGGGATCTAAATAGGTTTATTAATTCTTTATTGGGTTTCAAGCCTCTAAATGACATATTTAAGGTCTGTCTACTTGTTCTCCACCTTTTCCAAACTCAAAATTTTCTTGGTTTCCTTTTAATCATGTTCCATACATGAATTTGACAGGGTTTTGTCCATATAGACTAACTGTAACAAACTAACACAAGTTTTTGTTGAATGTATAATGACTTACCTGATGATTTCAATCTCTCCTTCATGTGTCTCTTTAATCATGGTGATCCTCCCTAACATCTACATCCCTTAATCTTCTTTTTCCTTTCACAAACTTTGTTAGTAAAGATTCATACACAAGTTTAGTTACTTCCCTTGGGAATAGTGCACTCACAAGATTCTTTTCTTAAATCTTTATCTCTTATTGAAAACACACACACAATTTTTATATTTAATTATCACTACTCATTTATGGATGTACCTCTGAGTTCTCATAAAATTTTCATAAAGGATTCAAAGCTATTTATATCTCAAGAATAGTCATAAAACGAGATCAACACATAGGTACAAAATCATATGTTTTATATATATTATCTCTTATTGATTTCGTCACTTACACAATTAACAATACCAACATGGGTAGTGTAAAGGGTCTTTAATTTTATTTACTCCATATCCCATCTCTCCATACCTCTACCTCTTCCAAATACTTATAACTGACTCCTACAAACTGCTAACCTCTATCTTATAATTTTACTCCCTAGCTCAATTCAAAACTCATTACATTACATGGGAAACTACCTTTCTTAAATAACTAACATTTAACAACCACCTTCACATATGGATATTAAATTCACCATTTTTGGTTTAGTATGTTCCAAACTTCAAATGGATTCTTTTAGAGATCTTTCCTCCTCCACATTCAATCTTCACTAATCCAATGCTCACTCAAAATTTTCAACACATTTATGATCTATCTTAACACATGATTGTATAATTATAAGGTTCTAGCCAATGCAATAAGGGTTTACTAATGTAGAGGTACTTATAAAAGTCTCAACATAATCATCTCAAAACTCTAAACTTAATTTTTTAAATTAGGTTGATTCCTTTGATCAGAAGATTCAATTTTCAACATATGTCTTACAACTTGTCTCTAGGCTTTAAAACCTTCATGATAATCATTTGGTTTATCAAATGTCATTGAATCATGTTCAAATGTCTTTTAGAATTTTCTTAGATCACTCATCCTCCTACTTATCACATTTCATGCACTAATCTATTCCTTTCACTTTCTTCATTCACTAGCAACTCTAGATAGGCTCTTCTCTTAGTTCAACATACCAAATCTTGTTATAGGTTTATGAATACAATATGACAACATTAATGATATTTCATGATCATATTATACTTGTGTTAACCTATTTGAATCCCTTAATCACACTTCACCACTCATTTCCATTGATGGATTTCAGATCTTGGAGGAATAAACTCTAGAAAACATATTCAATTCAAATCAACATTTTTATCTTTGTACAAAGTAAGATTTAAAAATCTTATGAGAGATGAAGTTGGTTATTGAACCAAAAAATGGGTAAATAACCCAAAAATTAAAAAAAAAACTAAACACACTAATTAATAAACAACTTTGGATCATAAATGATCCCAACAAACTCCCCCTTGATCCAAAGTGGTATAGTAGATGAATGAATTGGAGTAATGACTCTGAAGTCATCATTGGATCTCTGTCACAACTACAAATGGTGCACTAACCAAAAACTGATGTCACTCCATAAATAATCCCACCCCTATGAGTTTGGCAAAAAAATGGTTGATGAACATGATCAAAGTCTATTCATCCCCGGTGATCATTGTACTATATTGCAGTAGAACACAATCAAACATTTCTAACTACATCGATCCACATAAGGTCCCACATAAGAACCTGTCTAAATGAAAAAATTGTAATGTATATGACACATCTCCCTAATGTCTAATAAATGCTGACAATATTTTCTAACATTGAAGATGCTAGCAACCCCTATATACTTGTATATTCACCAATGATTGATCATATACCAATAAATGCAATATCTTATACCCCTATCAGGTGAGAGGTGAGAAGTTGTGCACCAAGATAATCAAAATCAACTAACACTATCTTGTCCATGCCATGAATATAAATGAGAGAAATCCAAAATTGGAAAAAAAACACAAGCCAAAATATCGCTACTATAACAAATCCCTGTCTTGAGCCCAGTAGCTCGCACAAGATGGTTGAATCATTAACCACTCAAAATATGGTATTAGGTCCATCGGGACCATAGACCTCAACCATGTAGGACATATCTTAATCAAATGAAATGTCAAAATATCCTACATAACTAGAATAACTAGAATATATGTTACTATAATGACCCACATAAATTGCTTCATCTTTCTTTTTGCATGGAGAATGGGGTCATCGAGAAGGACATACATATAAAATATGTCTAATACCACCACATTTTAAACATATGGGTTTTTTCTTATGTTTGTGAGATCTAAAAAAACTTTAATCACTTGAATAATAATGAGAAGAGTGCTTGTGGTGATGCCTACACTTGGAAGACCTTGGAGAGTGTTGATGTGAATGTTATGGAGACCGTCTAGAACAATGTGGAGAGTGCCTCAGAGAATTACTCAAAGAGTGTTTCTAAAACTATCATTGTACATCATGATGATTTTAATAGGTGTACTCTTATTCCTTGTAATTATCTTTGATGCTGAGTTAATAACTCATAAATAGAGTCACATGTGGCACCATTAAGCTTATCACTAAGCTATAACATTTCAAAAAAAATTGTGTATGCAAAACTAAGGGCATTCAGTGTAATGTAAATCAACATGTCATTGTCAATTTTACCACCAGTTGTGTAGTATTCTTGTTTCAATGTTTTCATATGGGAGAGATATTCAGATACATCTTTATCAATACTAAGCTTGTTATTAAGTAAATGAATTAAGAGATCAATCTTTTTATAGGCAAGTTATTTGTCATATAGATACTTTAATGCTTCCATGCTTTCAATATGCCAATTTTAATTCATTCTATATGAATGATAACCTGTTTAATGCAGGATGCTTTTAACATTGTGAGTGCACACTTATCTTGTTTTTGGTACTCAACCAATTTATTGGCTTCAGTCGGTGGTGTGGTCTCCATATATGTGATGTCCCATAAGTCATTAAAAATGAGTGTAGTCTCCATGTTCTTAATCCATTCCTTGTAATTTTTAGGTGATAATTTACCTTTTTCCAAGATCAAAGTCACAATTTTTGCCATGGTCCTAAAAAAGAATCAAGTCAAAATAAGAAAAGGGAATACCATTTTGAGGTTTTGCCTTTACCTTCAAAAATAGCTTCTGATTTATATATAATCCTGGAACTTGTCAAAAATATTACTCCTTATAACTCTTATTTCACCCTTATATCACCATTTTCATTGAAAATATTACTATATCCTTATAACTCCTTTTACAAAAATGATATCAAAATAATAATAATTTTGATCAAAATGATATCAATGGGTTTTGAACCGTGAGCTCTTTTTTGTAAAATGAACTAGGAGAATTATTATGACTAACTTGCTTTTAAAAAATCTAGATATTTAAAAATCATTAAATCCTAGATAACCTGATTTTTCAATTGAAAAGTATATGGTATAATATTTCACCAAGCTATGAGATTATGCTAAGGAGAATATTACCAATTTTACTTAGCTATAAAATCCTTCATTTGTAGGACCCAATTCAACATTTGAGAGTAAAATATTAGGGTTTTAAAGCTATTAAATACTTCTCCTTATTCACCATACATGATCCATGCCTCTTTTCTGCATCAACTTTAATACATCCTTTGCAAGAAGTGGTTCGTTGGCCTTTTCAAAATCCTCAATGAGATAATTATAAATGTTATGTGTAGGTCAAAATAATTTTTGAATGCTCTCTACCACCAAATTTACATCTAATTATTTAAATATTCTTCTGAGTTTGTTGGGCCAAGTTATTATTAAAAAAAAAAACTTAAGATTATTGATGTCTATGAACTGTATGCCATTTGTACATCTTTTTTTAGGTTAGAGATATGGAAATTATTGGAAGATTTCCCTTCAATGCATTGGTTTTTGGAGTCTTATCTTACATATGAATGGTTGTGCTTGCAATTTTTTTATGGAATCAAAGAAAACAAGGAATTCAAGGATCATCTTGAAAGAGCATTTTATAGATTTTGGAGTTTTCTACGTTGTAACTTAGCCACCGACAATACTTTTTAGTGCCAATATCAAAAAATAAAAATAAAAACTCACCAAATGCTATTTCTTCCTGAATTTTGTCTTAGAAATGCCATACTATTCTTCAATTTATATGTTGTTTCTCTTCAAATCAAAGTTCCTCCTTTCATGTGCCGTATCCTTGCTTTGATACTAGTGATGGATTTCGAATCTTGGAGGAATAAACTCTAGAAAATATATTCAGTGCAAATCAACATTTTTATTTTTGTACAAAGTAAGCTTTAAAAATATTACAAGAGATGAAGTTGGTTATAAAACCAACAAACGGGTAAATAACCCAAACATAAAAAAAACTAATTGATATATAACTTTGGATCATAAATGATCCCAACATCCATACCTCAAGCTTATAATGACACCTTTTGGCTAGTAGCCTTTTTTACACATTTTCTCTTGGTTTGAACAATCTATGAACTCCCTTAAAGATATAAAACAATTTTCCACCATCGTCTATCTCCTTATAGGTCTCCATCAAGTTTTAAGGTCTAAATCCAAACCTAGCCAATACTTCCTTTGTTACCTTCTTCCCACTTAGGCCTTTCTATCCATTCCATACATGTATAGTACTAGTTTCATACTGTATGGACCTATCATCAACTTATAACCTTGATAATCTTCTATAGGGCATCAACTAATAGTAGAATATGAAGTTTGAGCCAATTCTACTAGTTTATTCAAAAGTTATGGCCTTTTAGGTTTTGGAAACCCTAGTTAAGCTAGTGTTGAGGCCTGCACAAGCCGAGAGGAGTCAAACAACCATATTTTCCATTTAGGAGTCAAACCTTCCACAAATTTTGTCTCATCTGCATAGATCAAACTAACTCTAAAGTAGTAATTGTTATTCCTTTCTTGAGAACCAAAAGACTTCACCCCTCCTTTCAAGATGATTATCTATCTTAAGACAAGGTATAGGTAGAGCACTCAGGCTTGATTAGGCTATTGAAACTTGTTGAGTTGTGGAGCTAAAAGTTTCAACTCTTTGCAAATAGAAGGAACAAGAAGGTTGCTGAGTTCTAGGAGAACCGACGTCGGCAGCAGGACCGATGTCGGTCGTGACCAGTGCAGAAGGCCACCGGCGACGGCAGGGAGTCGACCGACGTTGGCAGAACCAGACTAGCAGGGACCGATGTCAGTTGCTTGTGTGTTCCAGAACTGCTCGTTACACGGACAGTTAGTTAAGTGAACAAAGTGTTTGCATGTAAAGGCCAGTTAGAGTCTTTGGCTGCGAGGATAATTATCTAAATTAAGAGTCTAAGTTAGTGTTTGAGTTAGGGATCTATTTATAGACCCATTGGCATGTATTGTAATTAAGGTATGAGATAGAAAGGAAGGCAAGTAAGTTGCTTCCATTGTAAGATCATTGAGTTATAGGTTGTTGCAAGCTCATAGGGGATCTACATGTGAGTATGGTCTGTTGAATTGCAGGTTGCAGGTTCATGGGAGATCAACTTGAAGTACTATTGAGTGCTTGGTGAACTGGCAGGGTTATTACTGACTAGTTGGAGAGGTGAACACCAATTCTGTTTGTGAGTTGGTTGTTGGGACCATTTTTTGTGTAGGAGAGTGTTGTGTGAGAAGAATTACTGTACACTTGAGGTGTGACAAACCTCCGTAAGGTGAAAGAGTGTGGCGGCTCTTTATTGTATTCTTTTCTGTAAAGTGTTAATACAAGATAGTGTATTGTCTCTCATATTCTGTGCTATTGGTGAATTCTAGTTACTTGTGTTTCTGGTTATTTCTGCATGTATAATTGCTTATATTTGGTAATCATACTGTGCTCTTTCTGAGGAGCAAGATCCAACAAGAGGAATCAGAACAGGTGTGTTTGTTCTTGGACTTCCCTGACAAAACTCAAGGATGGTCAACTTTTCAAAACACTCAGATTTCTCAAGTTCACCTTTAACTCACTACCAACTCAAAAACCATGCATTTTCTCAAACATATTCATTCTATCATTTTATACTGACTGTGTGAGAACATGGGTTTCCTTATTATGTAACAAGGTTCATTCTTTAATATGGATTGCATATTTACTATTTACTATTATCCTTGCATTCAAGATAACTTAACATGCCTCCTCATCAAAAATTCCTTCTTACAAACCACCTCAAGCAAAGACCATCACCTATACCTCAACACACATCATGAACTCACCTTTTTACTTTATTTTTATAGGCATATGCATGATTATTGAACATACATGTATTTTATCTAAATTGATAATACTTTGAAAACCTCACTCAATCATTAGAGGGTATATATGCTCCCTAATAAATTCAAGATATAAAACACAATGATAATTCATGTTTTACCAATCTAGAGTAGTTATTCAAATCCTTCTCTCCTTGACTGTCATCTATAGTCCATTCACCAACCTAAAATAATACACAAACTAGAAACAAAATAATAGACTCAAGGCCTTCAAGGACAATCTATAAATTAGAATATTTTATATGCTTATCCAAGGAGAGTAAATGAAATCAAAACACTTTTCTTTATTCATGTAAATCAATCTTCATTACATTTATAGTCCATGAAAGGTCTTGATCACCTTCTTGAGATATTTTACCATCTTCTCTACATTGCTCCCCTAACTCTCCTTCTCGGAGCTCTCTCTCCCCTCCTACCATTCACGTACAACTCTCTTTCAATTTACCATCAAGTTGACTATGCAACTGGAGATTTTCCACTTATTTGCATTCAAACCACATAACCAACATTCCATCAAATAAATTATTATGTGTAGACTCATCCCAAATAAAAATCATGGTATTTATTAAAGAAACCACATCAACTCACCTTCATACCTTTAATGACACACGTATATAATAGAGTACATGGTAGATTTATCCTTTCCTGAGTTTCTCCACTCCACATTAATCCATTTAGTAATGAAAGAGTCTACAAGATCTCTAGTGTCTCTGGGATTAGCATAATATAAAGAGAAATAATTTATTAATTATAATTCTATACTTTATTTATTGTAATTTGATACTTGATTGACTATCACCTAAAGTCCATTATTTGAAATTGCAACTGCACACACATGGATTTGCTTAGAGATTTAAGGGCTTTATTGAAACAACACATGAATAAGAGCAATCTATGTACCATTCAAGAAAAGTTTAAACACACAAAAAAGTCATTTCTTATTCATTTGAATCATTATCTATAACATTTAACTATGTTGATTGCTACATGCAGTATAATTAACTATAGTTTGTCAATTTTTTTTGGAAATTATTGCTAATTAATTTTTGTAAATGTGTGGTACATGGAATTAATACTATAAAACATGGGGAGTGTTGTGGAAACATGAGAGGAATTCCAAAAATTCATATGGAAAAAAAATATTGGAGGAGCTAAATGTGGAAAGCCAAGCATTGTACTAAATATAATGTGTGGTGCTTGGGTTTATGAACAAGAGGGGTCTTGGAAGCACTTCAAATTTCATCTAACTTGATGGTTTGTGATGGGTGAATGTTCTCATGAATTACAACATGGCATATCCTTCATACCACATTCAAATGTCATGTTATGAGTATGTGGTATTCATAGACAGGCCTGATACTAATTTCTACATATAGGGTCATATGGATGGCCATAAGACAAAGTCATTTTACTCGATGTGTTGGGTACTCCTGGTGCCATTCTATCCTATTTGAGGCCCTTATTGGAGAAGTTCTTTCCAACAAAGGTGTTTACTGATCTAGATGTATATGTGCATCTGGATCAGGTATAAAATATATTTATTGGTTCAAAACTACCATTTTGAGTGCATTTCAAAATATACAATGTTCTAAATAACCACTTTGATGCCTCCAGGCTTTATCCAACCCAACCATACATAGTATTATGGAAGAGGTACACAATATCCCATAACACATATTTTCCTCTCATCCAATTAGGGTGAAGGATTTTAAGACTAGAACCACTATATTTTTACACACATGTTGTAGATGATGAAAGTGATGGTGACTACAATCCATTGGATGATAGTGATAGTTCAGAAAGTGAATAGAATAATTATATATAAATATATTTCAATATTGATAAACAATTTTTAGTTTTGTAATCGATTTTATTTGAACATGTTTAATTTATTTCTAAAGAAAGTACATATTTGTTTGTGTATTACTTGAATTTTTGATTCTGACTTGTATCATTCAAATTCTACCTTCACTTTTGTATGTATCCATATTAATCTAGAATGTGCTAATCTTTTACCATAGGTCTATACTAGTGTTTGATGTTTTGATCAATGAAGAAAAAGATTTCCTCATATGAAAAGGAGTTTATAATGTTACTTTATATATGTTTGTGTGTTGTTTTATATAAATTGAGTGTTTATATTTGTTGTCGAGCACTTTTGCCATGAATGTGTATGAAAATGTAGAAGTATGCAAGTAGGTCTATACAAGTATATTCACAATATGAAGCCATATTTATGTTTTTAAGTTCCTCTTATATTCCTTTTATTAGTTTACTAGATTTTGATACATATTATGGTGAAAAACAAAAGAATTTTTAATATTTCATAGATTGTATTTCGTTATTCACCTTATTCTTTCTTAGGTTTATAAGTCTTACAACTTATACATTATATTATTGAAGATCATGAAAAAATAACCAAATGACCAAAATTATTATATAAAACCATTTTACACTAATTTTACAACATTGAGACACCTTAAATGAAGATTGAGAGTCAAAGAATGAAGCAAACCTTCAATTCACATTCCCTTCTAGGTCTATTATGCCTTCTACATAGTCAACTTGTAAATGAAATTATTCGACATTATAAAACCTCCAATCACTTGGAACTCATTATAAAACTATTGTATGGAGATAAAACAGCATGAAAAAACATTTATACATGATTTGGAGTCAAAATATATTGTTAACAACCATTTTCCATACTTTTCTAGGTCTCTTAATATGTACCTATAAAAGTCCTAAACACAGTCATTAGTTCATTCATAAACAACTTAAATACACAAGATGAAGTAAGAAATTGGTGGAAAATAAACATCAATTTTATATATTAAAATGTGAATAAGCATGTGTTTCAATTGATTTCCATCCAAAGACATAAGCATACATAGAATACTAGATAAATAAGTTATTGCACACAACTAATTATCATTGTTTGTGTATGTAATACGACATGTATTGGGAGACATCCCATTGGATTGTGAAAATAAGATATCAAATTGCACCTTGAAAATATATAGTTGGTGCTCATATATGGAAATTTTTCCTTCGTGCTTCGTTTTCATGGCCCATACAGTCTCTACCTTTATATCACAGAGTGATTTTGTGTAGGCATGGGTAGCTTGTAGATTGACAAACTTTATTTCAGCATCCATCTTCTCATCCCTCAATGTGAGAAGTGCATGGTGAAACTTCTTGACATATCTATTATTCTCAACCAATGCAATTTTAAACTTGATAACCTTTACCCTTGCACCATCAAGAAGCTCAAACAAAGATTGGTTTTCCCTCTCGAGTGTTTTTTTATAGCCACTAGTGATAGTTGCAAACCAAGATGTTCTTCTATGCCCATTGTGTTTTGGGATCTCATCCTTATGAGAATTTATTCCATTTCCTTGAGAAATTGGGAAGCTATATTATCTTCTAGATTTTGGACTTTGTCTGTAAAAAATACATGTAAAATTCAATGATAACATTCAATATTTTCAGCATTGAAAAGCTAAAAAAAGATAGACATTAATGAGGGTTCATGAGAATATTCAAAAGCTAAGAAAATCTAATTTTTTTAAATTATGAATAATCTACTTACACACACATAGTTTTTTAACTTAAATTAAATTAAAAAAATGAAATCATTATATTATCCCAATGTTGACAAATGAGAAAAGTGAGCAAGTGAAATTGATTGTACTGCATGTTACAATGGCTAATGATGAATTTACAAATTACTTTGAAACACCAAAAACCAACAAAGAATACCATAATTATTTACCTATGGCATGGTCATTCTCATGTGTTGGAGTGTTTCCCCATTCCTTCTCTTGCCTCATCCCTTGCCTTGAATTATCGCTCATAGGCATCAACAGTTGTTGTGTCAATTGCCTGAACAAATAAACACATGATATGAGACAAAGGAATGTTAGAGAGACAAGCCATACATACAAATAGTATATTACACTCCTTCCCACCATGGTTAATTTTATATAGACATAGAGACATACAAACGTGTGCACTTTGTCACCAACATGCGAAAGAATGAAAGGAGAATAAGGTATACATGTGAAGATGATAGATCACGTGTCGAACACATCACATACCATACACAAAAATTATATGATGAGTACATGGGCAAAACATTGCATCATTTAACCATGTATCATTGTGAAATACATCAATAAATGTAAATTAACGACCAAACCATTGCTTAAGTCATACATAAATAAAAAACTATGTATCCATCACAAACCAGAAATGAAACACTTGTATTCAAATCTCCTATCCAAATAATATGTTTTGCCACACAACATACATGTCATACATATTATGCCAAAATATATGTACATAAATAATTATGTCTAAGGTAATAGCTACAAGGCAATATCAACATTCATGTCATGACCATTAGGCCTCTATAAATGGACAAAAAAGTGGAAGTGGTCAACCACATGAATGCATGTATATGCCTATGTCACCCTGGACACCTGCATTTGAATATGTGGAGTTTATAAATCTCTAAAAAATCAATAATAAGACACCAACATGAAGAATAAACTTGTCATATTTGGTAAATAATAATTAACTATCATACCTCCTAAATATGGTCCATTCATGCTTATGATTGTGCCAACTCATCTCCACCAAAAGCCTATATGCAATAATAATATACAACACTATCAAAATATATAATGTCAGGGTTGAAAGAAAGGTAGGGGAATAAATAAGAGTGAATATAATACATAGTCATCATAAGAAGTACAATATCAATTTGTTAGGTAACCTGTTATGTGCACTTTCATTTGTTACCCCCCCCTCCCCCCCCCAACAAACATATATACCATTCCACAAATGCATTTATCTCAAAGGAATGTGATCGTCATCACTAGAATGAGATTGAGGGTTATCTCTCTTTTATCAAAATGGTGATTGTTGTAGAAATATCAATGTTAATATTGAGTAAACTGAATTGAACTTAACTTTAACTTCATTAAAACCAATGAACAGGATGCTTTTAACCTAAGGTCCATTATTGCATGCACCTTATTGTTGCTTCACCCATTATCTTTCTCACTCCATTTGTCAACAATATTATCTTCACTAAATTTAGGATCCCCTTCTCTATGCTAAGTTTTCACTTAAATAATATGCACCCATCTCATCATTGATAGACTTTAAGGCTATTTTGTTGAGATATAATAACTCAAACACATCCTCCCTAGCTAGTCACAATCTTTCCAGCCTATCTCTCTTATTGATGTTATGGTTTTTCAAGAGTCACTCTATTGGCCTCCTTTCTATTTGTATTTTTGTGATTTCTTTTCCCTTTAACTTACATTTACCACTTCCAGAATTCCCAAGGGGCCTCCTTGAAATGGGATACCAATTATGAATCTTAAGATGGTGAGTGTTAAGTTTGTCTCATGTCCAAAATAGATGGCCATCATTAGCTCTAAATGTGTTTCATGGACTCAACAAGCAAAGGTGTACATTCTACCTCATAATACCCCAATCCTTGATACTTTACCCACATGCATATTATCATTCAACAAAGAAGAGATGTGAGGTTAAAATCATAAATCAATAAAAAAAATATAATGTCACCAAACACAATTAAATGTTAAAATCATTAAATAATAAAAATAAGATAACATCATCAAAGATAATCAAATGTTTTTTCAACATTTAGTTCCTCCTCCATTTTAGATTGCAAAGCATTTGGAATCCAGTCATCATCATCATCAACATCCTCATCATCATTATCATCAAGGTCATATGATTGCACCTCCTCCTACCACATAGGTTGACACATATATATGAGTCCAAACATATATGGAACAAAAAATATGGGCTATGAGCATGGAAAATGAAAGAAATAGTACAACAAATATGCACATTTGTAGGGATGAAGTCATTATGCAGATGATTATCAACCATATCCATGTGGCTCCACTCCACCCCTTCCAACTAAAACACAAAACAAAAACAACATAGAAAAAATGTATGGTGTGTCAAAAGTATTCTAATTTTGATTGTTTTAAGAGGGAAGAAAAAAACATTATTTAACATGAGGAGCAATCAAACATTAAGGGCAGCCAAAGGTTCTAATACATCTCTTGAGAAATCGTCATTGGACACTTTAGGGAGACCCTTTTCATCTTTGGCCTATTCCCCCCCCCCCCCCCCCCCCCCCCCCCCCCACCAATATAGTATTAAAAAAGATGTAAAAAATAAAAATAAAAATGCATGGTTCATAAATATTGAGCATTTTACATATGCAACAAAAATATTAAATTAGGCATTGAAAATGCACATACCATCAATAAAATTACCTATGTTATCCCCTTATTTGCATCTTTATTTGGTAAATAATCAATTTCACACTGGGATTGCACCCTTGGTTGTTTGTGGGTAGGGGATGGTTGTATCATAACAATGGGAATACCATCCCTAATGGTTGAATCTCCATATAGCTTCCTCGTTTGATCTTCAAGTGGGAAAGGGGAACATCTAAATTGAGCACTTGCACATAATGAGGACTTTCAAATGACTTATTTCTCCTAACATAATGCATTTCACAATATATTAGCATCAACAAAAAAATAATACAACTCAAATTGACCTTTGAGTGTAGTATCTGAAAATGTATACCATTTTTTTGGTCTTAGCATAAAGTTCTTTGAGGTAATCATCCAATTCCCACTCATCCATCTTAAATCTGGAGCAGTTAACATTCATAGTATTAGTTGCCAATAAACAACAACTTGCATTCAAACAAGTTAAGAATATGTTTTACAATACTAACCCTTACAAATTAACTCCTTATAAAAATCACCACAAGAGTACAATGGTGTGCCGGTGGGTAGGGTAATCCGAGCACTTGGAAATGTAACATAGCAGTCATGGAATAATTAGGGAAACCACTATTCATAAAACTGACACCCTATATCGAAAGTATATATTACAATCCTTCAACAAGGAAATGTACATATGAGAAGACATTACATTTTCTATATATAGTATAACATTCCAAATCAGAGATTATCTTCTCACATTATAGAAACATAACATACCAATTCATTTACAAACAATCTATATAATATGGCAATGCCTCATGTGGCGATTCAAGGACAAGCTAATCGAACCTTTGTATGTAGTAGATGATATAGAGAAAATGTAATGGATACATTACATTTTAAAAAATTTAAAAGAACTAAAACATGCTTGTTGTAAATTTCAAAGGTTAACAATGATATATTTTAAGCCTGGAATATCAAGTCCATGGAAATTGTATGCAAAAAAATTAATTTTAATTATAGCTTCTATGAAAGAGGTTGATGGTAATATTTAATAATCTTACTGAACATTATGAATGAAGAAGTCAAAAATAATAAGTATACACTATATAGTACAATGGGAGTATAATAAACATGGATTCACACACTCCTATAAAGTGGAAGTTTACACAAACAAATGAAATATGATAAGAGTAACACTTTCAATGTTCTTAAAAGCACACATACATGATGACCCCATCACAAAGAATAGATTAAATTTAGGAACTTGAAAGCATAAATACAAAAAAAACATGAATTTAAAACATAGCTCAAGATATTAAAGCTTGGAAAATACTATAGAGGCTCCTATACACCCTATTCTACCTTGTTGAATAGCTCTATTTGTCAAATTCCTAGTGCATATGACCCTGTATATGAGAGCTTGTCCTTATGTATAAAAATAACTTGTGAATAGAGATAAAATCTTGGGAGAGCTTAACCTTATTTATAGTGGGTCTTTGACAAGAAAATACAGGGCCCAAGAAATATTAAGTATAGGTAAATTGAAGACAGATGTCCTTTTTAAGGATTTATTAGAATCTTCACCGCTTTTCTTTGCATTTTCATCTAAATAATTTATGCTATTTGGAACCTTCATGAAAAAGAGGCTTATGAACACACTGTGAATGTGCTTATCTAAAGCATTTTCCTTTTTTCCTCGTACCTATTCTTACTTCATATGCTTTGTATTTTGTCTATGTTAATAAGTTATGGATTCATGTTTTTCACATTTTTTAAAAACTCTAGGATTTCTTTCTTTTATCAGTGTATTCCTTGGTTGGTAATAGTCACTGTCGACTTGCCCTTCTAAAAATAGAGGCTCTATCTCCAATGGGGTTGTAGACCTCTGTTGGTCAAATTATTAGTGTAGGGTTATATGCACATTTAACCTATAAAATGGACCATATTAGATGTTAATACACTGAGCTTAACCTTATAACATTTGCACATTTTATGCATCCCTACATCTATTGTGATCACAAATATGAACAACTCTATCAAAATGATAAAACCTAGTAGAATGGACCTCAACTTGTTCAAAAATATTGTTGACATGTTTATCAATTTTTATCAAATTTAAAAACATGGTAGAATGGACTAGTGTAAAACCTAGGATTAAATATTAAAGTTTTTGACCTTCTGACCGCCTTCACTTGAGATATCTCCCTCCACCTTGGATGCAGTAGAGAGAAAATGGTAAATGATATCTGTTTAGACTTTAGGCTTTACCCAGTTAATAGTAGGGCTATAGGAGGTTCATGATTAATGATAACAGGGCATGATAATCAGGGTTTATGGGCATGATAATCTAGGTTTACCATGGAGTGATTCACATTCCACATTAGGTTCATGTCACATGTTAAGATTAGTGACACCTATACAGTCACAGTTCATGGTTAGTTTTGATGATGGTGATGGTGACCATGAAGGTGGTTGTGATGGTGATTGTCGATGTTGGTGTGATGGTGATAGTCGATAGTGATGTTGGTGGTAATGGTGGTAGTGATCATGGTGGGGCCAATTGGAAATGGTCAATTAAACATTGGTGATGACCGGTGAAGACCTTCAAAGAGCTAACCAACAAAGACTAGCATGCTAGTAGTTAGTGCGTGCTAGTTAATCTCAACCACTCCTAGGCATCCCTTTCCCTCTGCTTCACTTCACTTCATAGTTTTTGATGGAATTTTTCCACTTCTCTTCAATTTCCATTTTATTTCCAAACATGCTCAATTCATTTTAGTGATTTTCTCAGGTTGGAGGCATGTTGGCAAGTGAATCATTCAGGTTTATGATGGTTGAGCTTAACCATCACACACTAACTACCACCATGTTGGTCTTCACTAGTTATCACCCAAAAGGTCTTCATCATTAATTTCTAATGTTCAATTGAACATAGCCAATTGACCCCACTATAGTCACTATCAACCATCATAGTCATGCCAACATCGATAGTCACCATTACAACCACCTTCATGGTCACCATCACCATCATCAAAACTAACTACAAAGATATCAAGATCTTGAACCATGACTCTGCAGGTGTCACTCATCTTGCCATGTGGTATGGACCAAGCATGGCATGTAAATCATTCCATGGTAAACCCAGATTATCATTCTTATAAACATTGATTATTATGCCCTATTATCATTAATCATGAACTCATATGGCCCTACTATTAATTAGGTAAGGCCTAAAGGCCAAATAGATGTCATTTACCATTAGCTCACTCCTAGATCTTAGGTGGAGGGATATAACTAAAGTGAAGTTGGTCATAATAAGGTCAAAAAGTTTTAGGTTTAATCCTAGGTTTTACACTAGTCCATTCTACCAGGTTTTCAAATTTGATAAAAGTTGATAAACCAATCAATAATTTTTTTAATGAGTTGAGATCCATTCTGCTAGGTGTTATCATTTGGATAGAGTCATTAATATTTATGATCATAGTATATTTAGGGATGCCTAAAATGTGCAAATGTTATAAGGTTAAGCTCAATGCATTAACAACTAATATGGTCCGTTTTGTAGGTTAAATGTGCATATAACCCTGCACTATGAATTTGACCAACAAGGGTCTACAACCCCATCAGTGATAGATCCTCTATTTTGAGAATGGTAAGTGGAAATTGACTATTACCAAACAAGGAATAAGCTTAACAAGGAAATAAATCCTAGAGTTTTTACAAAATGTGAAAAAATTAAATCTATAACTTATTAACATAGACAAAATCCAAAACATACGAAGCAAGAATAGGTATGGGGAAAAAAGGAAAACACTTCAGATAAGCACATTCATAGTGTGTTCATAAGCCTCGTTTGTATGAAGGTGTTAGATAACATAAATTGTTTAGATGAAAATGCAAAGAAAAGTAGTGAAGATTATAATAAATCCTTTAAAAGGACATATGTCTTCAATTTACCTATACCTATTATTTTTCGAGCCCTATTTCTCCTAGCCAAAGGCCTACTATACATAAGGTTAAGCTCACCCAAGATTTTATCTTTGTTAATAAGTTATTTTTATACATAAGGATAAGCTCTCATATGCAGGGTCATATGCACTAGGAATTTGACAAATATAGTTGTTCAACAGGGTAGCATAGGGTGTATAGGAGCCTTTATAGTATTTTCCAAGATTTAATATCTTGAGCTCTATTTTTAATTCATGTGTTTTTATTCATCATTTCATATGTATTTATGATTTCAAGTTACTAAATGTACTCTATTATTTGTGATGGCATCATCATGTATTTATGCTTTTAAGTACATTGAAAGTGTTACTCTTATCATATTTCATGTGTTTGTGTAGACTTCCACTTTGTAAGAGTGTGTGAATCCATGTTTATTGTAATACCATTGTAATATATAGTGTATACTTATTATTTTTTACTTAATCATTCATAATGTTTAGTGAGCTTATTAAATATTGCCATCAACCTCTTTCATAGAAGTTGTAACTAAAATTAATTTTTTACATACAATCTCCATGGACTTGATATTCCATGTTTTAAAAATATTATTGCTAACCTTTGAAATTTATAAAAAGCATGATTTGGTTATCTTAAAGTTTTCAAAATTCAATGTATCCATTACATTTTCTATATCTCATCTACTGCATACAAAGGTTTGATTATCTTGTCCTTGATTTGCCACATGAGGAGTTGTTATATTATATAAATTATTTCCAAATGAATTGGTATGTTATGTTTCGATAATGTGAAAATACAATCTCTACTTTGGAATGTTACACTATTTAAATAAAATGTAATGCCTTCTCATATGTACATTTCCTTGTTGGAGGCTCGTAATATATACTTTCAATATAGGGTGTCAATTTCATGAAAAGTGGTTGTGCTAATTATTCCATGACTGCTATGTTACATTGTCAAGTACTCGAATTACCTTGCCCACTAGCACACCGATGTAATCTCATGGTGACCTTTATGGTGATTTCTATAAGCATTTCATTGCTAAGGGTTAGTGTAATAAAACATACTCTTAACTTGTTTGAATGCAAGTTGTTTTTTGTTGGAATATGAATGTTAATTACTCCATATTTAAGATGGATGAGTGGGAATTAGATGATTACCTCAAAGAACTTTATTCTGAGACTAAAAAAATGGTATGCATTTTTAGCTATTGTACTCTAAGGTGAATTTGAGTTGTATTATTTTTTTATTGATGCTAATTTGTTATTACATGCATTGCATTAGGAGAAAGAAGTCATTCAGAAGTCTGCATTACATACAAGTGCTCAATTTAGATGTTCCCCTTGCCCCCTCAAAGATTGAATGAAGAATATATATAGGGCATCAACCATTGGGGATGGTATTTCCACTATTATGAAACAACCATCCCCTACCCAAGAACAACCAAGGGTTTAATCCCAGTGGAAGATTGATTCTTTACTAAATAAAGATGTAGACAAGGGGATAACACAGGTAATTTTATTGACGGTTTGTGTATTTTCAATGTCTAATTTAATATTCTTGTTGTATATGTAAAATGCTCAATATGTATGAAATATGCATTTGTATTTTGATTTTTTACATCTTTTTTAATACTACAAGAGGATGGGTGGAGCAGACTGAAGGTGAAGAGGGTGTCTCTGAAGTGCCCAATGATTGTTTCTAAAGAGATGTATGGGAACCTTTAGCTACCCTTAATGTTTGATTACTCCCCATGCTAATTAATGTTTCTTTCTTCCCTCTAACAACAATAAAAACTAGAATAATTTTGACACACCATACATTTTTCTATGTTGTTTTTCTTTTATCTTTTAGTTATAAGGGGTGGAGTGGAGCCACATGGACGTGGCTAATAGTCACCTACATAATGACTTCATCTATATAAATTTGCATATTTTTGTACTCCCTCTTTCATTTGCCATGATCATATCCCTGTGTTTGTTGTTCCATAAATGTTTAGACTCACATATATATGTCGATCTATGTGGTAGGAAGAGGTTGAGCCATATGACCTCGATGACAATGATGATGAGGATGTTGATGATGCTAGTGACTAGCTTCTAGACACTTCATAATATAAAATGGAGGAGGAAAAAAATGTTGTAATAACATTTGATTATCTTTGATGTCATTATCTTATGTTTATTATTTTATGCTTTTAAATTTTTATTATGTTTTATGACGTTATATTTTGTTTATTGATTTATTATTTTAACCTCACATATTTCCTTTTGTTGAATGATAGTATGTAGGCGAGTACAATATCGAGGATTGGGGTATTATAAGATGAAATGTGCACCTTTGCTTGTTGAGGCCATACAACACATTTAGAGCTGATGGTGGCTATCCATTTTAGTCATGAGACAGACTTAACATTCCCTATCATAAGATTCATAGTTAGAAGCCCATTCTAAGGAGGCCCCTTGGGCATGCTGGAAGTGGTAAATATAAGCTAAAGGCAAGAGAATTCATGAAAAGACCAACAAAATTGAGGATAATAGAGTGACTCTTTAAAAACTAGAGCATCAACAAGAGAGATAGGTTGGAAAGATCATGGCTAGATAGGGAGGATGTGTCCAAGTTATGTTATCTCAATGAGATATCCTTAAAGTCTATCAATGACAAGATGAGTTCATATTATTTGAATGAAAACTTGACACAAAGAATGGAATCATGCATTCAATGAAGATAATATCATCAAAAAATTGAGTGAGAAAGAAAATGGGTGGAGCAACAACAAGGTGCATGCAACAATGGACCTCTGGTTAAATGCATTATGTTCATTGGTTTTTATGAAGTTAAAGTTAAGCTCAATTTAGCTTACTAAATATTAACATTGATATTTATGCAACAATCACCATTATAATTACATAGGGATGACCCTCAATCCCATTCTAGTGTTGGTGATCACATTCCTTTGAGAGAAACGCATTTGCAGAATGGTCTATATGTTTATTGGGGGGGCATAATAATTGAAAGTGCACATGACAGGGTTCCTCACAAATTGATATTGCACTTCTTATGATGACTAAATATTATATGCACTCTTCTTTATTCCCCCTACCTTTCTCTCAACCCTGCCATTATATATTTTGATAGTGTTGTATATTTTTATTGCATATAGGCTTTTGGTGGAGATGAGATGGTGCAGTCATAGGCATGGATGGACCATGTTTAGGAGGTATGATAATTACTTATTTTTTACTAAAAATAACAAGTTTATTCTTCATGTTAGTGTCTTAATCTTGATTTTTGTTGAGATTTCTAAACTACACATTTTAAATGCAGGTGTCTAGGGTGACATATGCATATACATGCATTCATGTGGTTGATTGCTTCCTCTTGGTTATTTATTTCCAGAGGCCTAATGGACACAACATGAATGTTGATATTGCCTTGTGACTATTGACTTGGACATTATTATTTATATACATACATTTTTGCATAATATGTATGACATGTATGATGTGTGGTTAAATATACTATTTGGACAAGATATTTGAATACAAGTGTTTGATTTTTGGTGTGTGTTGGATATGTAGTTTTTATTTATGTATGACTTAAGAAATGGTTTGGTGGTTAATTTTAATTTATCAATATATTTCACAATGATGCATGGTTGAATGATGCAATGTTTTTCCCATTTATTCATCATATATTTTTTATTTGTATGGTATGTGATATTTTCGATAGGTGATTTATAATCTTCACATGTATACCTTATTCTCCTTTCATTATTTCACATGTTGGTGACAAAGTGCACATGTTTACATGTCTTTATGTCTCTATAAAATTAACTATGGTGGGAAGGAGTGAAATATAATATTTTTATGTATGGCTTGTCTCTCTAGCATTCCTTTGTCTCATATCATGTGTTTGTCTGTTTAGGCAATTGACATAAAAACTATCGATGTCTATGGGATACGATTTGAGGTAGGGGAGGAGGGGTGATAAGGAATGGGGAAACACTCCAATACATTATAATTACCATGCCACTAGGTAAATATTGATGGTATTTGTAGTCATATAAAAAGTGAAAATTGGTAACTTGAGTGTGGCTAATGACACCCAACCCATAGGTCCCTCTTGCTTGCTTTCATGACACTCATAATCATCTTTTCACTAATTCTTAGTCATACATAGCCTTCCAAGCCTAATCCTAGATCATCTAGACTACTCTTTCCATGACAAATCCATTCCCCCAGGTCATGCCATCTAAGGACAATAGCGCCCAACTTGGACAACAATGCCCATGCCACTATTATCTACTTTCAGCACTCCTGTCCAAGTGTATTTTTGGACCTAACGATCAGTTCCTTCTAGTTCCCCATCCTTCTCCTTGTCAACCTAATGCAAGTAAATTCAACCTATGACCAATAGATTCTTATAAAATCCCATTCAAAAATAATTGGGAGAGGGTTGGCAATTATCACTAAGCAAGCAAGAATATAAGCATGATTACTCAAGCAATCTTCCCTATTCTCTACATATAGCTAGCCAATATAATTACAAGCTTATCCAAATCCTTACATCAGTCCCTAGCCACCTCAAGCACATCTAGATTTAGCATTTGCATCTTCATACACACTATTGCATAAAGCACATCAAGTGAAAGAACTACATATGGCTTGATCTCTCTTTGGAGTATTCGTATGTAGGTAGTGTGCCCACACAAGGGGTGTGGATACATGTTCAGTGAATCTTACACACACTAACCCCCCCTATCTTTCTCAAAATTGGTCAAATTACAAAGGAGTCTAGGGTTTGAAGATAAAATCTTCTCTATAGGGAGTTCCATGGACGTCCAACAATCAAAACTTCATAGGTAGGGTCACATAGACACAATGAATAAAACCCAAAAAGCTCAAGTCTCCTAGACAACAATGATAGAGGTGGAATACAATGTTAGTGCCACTAGTTTCCTATTTTGGCACTCCTATCCAATCATAAAATGAACTCTAGATCCTGATTTGTGACATCGTCCCAGTCCTGTACAGTGAATTCTAGATCCTACAATAGCCATTGCAGTTAGTTTCTAGCTAAGTCTTATTTTCTCTCCCTTATTACTATTTTTATAAAGATTAAAATTTTAGTCAAATTATATAAATTAGTAGCTTAATTATTACATATTTATTTACTAATCTAACTACTTAGTCCCTTTAACTAAATTAAGAATAATACTCCAATATTCCAAAAACTATTAAATCATTTGGTGAATTTGACTTCATTTATGAATAAAAACCCTAAAAACCCTATGGTAAATTTATTACTAAATTTTCCTATAGTTTCTTGATTTTTTACCTACATAATAAAATTAGAAATTAGCATTACATTTTAAATTTTTTAGTAATTTTAAAATAATTTTCTTTCAAACCCTAGTTGTCCATATTAGGTCTCGATATTTTTCTTAGTATTTTTCCTATATTTTTATAATTTTTACTTACATATTTAAATCATAAATTTGCATCAAATTTCAAAATTTCATAGTAATTTTGAAATAATTTTCTTTAAAATCCTAGTTGCATGTACTAGCTCTTATTTGCTTATTGAGGTATCACCTTACATATAAAATTAGATTTCAAAAATGGATCTCACTTATTTTCAAATATTCTTGCATTTTAGCAAATAATAAGGAGACCATACTTGACCCTATCATGTACATGAATGATGAAGTTTGCCATATGTTAGTACAAAGCTTCATTCTTTGCATTTCATGCCTACTTTTCATAATATGGGATGATATTAGGAAAGTCATTGTTCAACATAGTAAGACACCTCTCCTTCAAAGCAATGTTTTCTTGTATTTAATACAAGGTTTCATCTCTTGCTTTTTATCTCCCATATGGAAAAAATTTCAAGTTTATCATGCTAAACACATTATAAATGTCATATCACATGCCAAAGTTTCTTATGCATTCATACACAAATTCATGCTTTCTATCTCTCACATGGAATTTTTTTCAAGTTTATCATACTAAACATATTAGAAATGTTATAGCACATGCCAAAGTTTCTTATGCATTCATTTAAAAATTCATGCTTTCGATCCCAAACTTGCTATCTCTCATGTGGAATGTTCTTTATTGAAACATATTGTAATACAACTTATAAATCCAATTTCATACATTTCATTTCACATTCATGATTTCCATCTAGATGCATATAACTCATTAGCTACCTTTGAGTATTTTCCCATCACTACTAGACACAACCAAACACTAGCAGGTATATCTATCCTTCCTTCCTTCAAACTTGGTACATCTATATCTTATCCCAACCTACTACTAGCTCTTTGCCTATAGTAGGCCATGCGGTACATGATATCACCCAAGTTTATGAAGATAGGCAAGTTGATTACACCCATGGCTATAGCTCTATAACTTATGTTAGAACCCCTTTCAATATAGTTTCAGTTCTCAAGATCCTTCAATGATCAGATGTTTACAAACATGTATTATATGCAGCCTTTCAAAATACTAGAATTCCTATTTTTTCTAAACTAGCTTATGCTGCCTCTATCCTCAACACAGTGTAATGGACCGAAGAGCATATTTCATTTAAAAAAGAGGATTTACCCCCATGACACATCATTGAACAACATCTACCTTTATATAATAAATTAAGAATTAATGATGTGGGGGTGAAAAGAGTGTTAGTTGATAACGATTTTAGATTCAACATTTGTAACATTTCTTTTCTTAAACATCTTAATATACAACATCAAGATCTAGACCATTCTGACATGAACATAAGAGGCTTTGATAACATCCCAAAAAAAATAATGGGTCAAATAACACTCAATATTACATTAGGACCTAAAATATTGCCAACTACTTGCCAAGTCATGCCAAATGACCTCAATTATAATTTATTACTTGGTCAGCGTTGGATTCATGATATGCATGTAGTCCCTTCTACAGTCCATGCTTATCTTAAATTTAGTCATAAAAGCTACATATATACATGCCCAATAGATCATGAACTTTTTAAATACTACCAGGTTGCCAAATTTCCATAGAATTATATTTTTTAATTTAATCTAGGTAATATACCTACACAACCCACTACTTATAGTGCACCCTTAGACCATGCAACACATCAAACAATTCTAAGTTCTATAATATCACCAACATCAAATCACTATTTTACTTCCCCTTTTGCTCTTAAATGTCTTAATAAGATGGGATGTCATGGCAAAGGTCTTGAAAAGCACGAACAAGGAATCATCGATCCTATCGAGCCATCAACACAACATAGAAGGCAAGGACTAGGATATCATCTTACCCTTCTTCATGATAAACCTTCTTCTACAACTTCAAAGAATATAAAGTTTTATCTAGCCATTACAATGGTAAACCACACTGTTAATCATACTTCAACATTATCATTGATCTATCCTAATCTTATTGATGATATGGTCTCACTAGATATGTACACATTAGATGAATTCTCTAATGATGAATCCCTCTTACAGTTTTTTGGAGCATATAATAACCTCCCATCTTGCTATCATAAAAACAAATTTCCTCATCACACAAATGCCCATGCATACTTCAAAGAAAATCTAGATTCTCCCCAAGACATACTAGCTGATTTAGATGGTACTATTCCTACAACCCCATACACACTAGATCATTCCACATTACTTAATGAAGAAATAGTTAATTTCAATTTGGAACCAATCAAGATCTCCACATTATCTTGTTAGCCACTACCCTATGAAAGGAAGAGGATACAGATATTTTTTAAACTTTAATATTTTTTTTAGAACTCTTTGCTTGGTCTTACTTAGATATGCCAAGAATTGATACATATATAACATTTCATTGGATTCCTTTATACCCAGATGCTAAACTAGTTAAATAGAAAATTCAAAAAATACATCCTAAGGTGGCTCTCTTAGTCAAAGATCAGATCCAACACCTCTTAGATGCCAGTTTCATTTGACTAGTAGCACACCCTGAATGGGTTTCCAATATAGTCCCTATGGTCAAGCCCAATGGACAAATTTGATGTTGTTTCAATTCCTGAGATTTAAATAAAGTATGCCCAGGAGATGATTTTCCTCTACCTAACATTGACATGATCATTGATTCCATAGTTAGATATGAAATGTTATCATTTATGGATGGCTTTGTAGGATACAACCAAATCAAAATTATTGAAGAAGATCAAGAGAAAACATCTTTTACAACACCTTTGGGTACATTTTACTACATTGTCATGCCTTTCAGATTAAAAAATGCTAGATCCACATACTAGAATACCATGACACATAATTTCATGATTTTATTCACCATTCTATCAAGGATTATGTCAATGATGTATTAGCTAAATGCAAACAAAGACAACATCATGCTATTGATTTAATAAAATATTTCAAAGACTCAGATAATATAATGTCTGATTGAACCCAAAGAAGTGTGTGTTTGGAGCTATATCAGGCAAACTCTTAGGTTTCATTATTTCATAGCATGGCATATAGGCTGACCCTAATAAAGTCAAATCAATCATCTACATTCCACCTCCTATGAACTTAAACCAACTTCAATCCCTCTAGGGCAAGATCCAAGCAATCCACTACTTTGTAGCTCAACTTGTTGATAAAACTCAGTCATTCACTCGATTACTAAAGAAAGATATAAAGTTTGTTTGGGACCAAGCCTATCAAGAAAGCTTTGATACAATCAAGCAATATCTTTTTAATCCACATTTTTCAGTACCACCTATCCTTGATAGGCCTTTCCTACTATATATATATATATATATATATATATATATATATATATATATATATATATATATATATATATATATATATATATATATATATATATATATATATATATATATATATAACAGACCATGCATTAGGGGCACTCTTAGCACAACATAATGATAAACACACAGAATGAGCAGATTATTACATCAGTTTGACATTAGTTTATTATGAAAAAAAACTACTCCATAATAGAAATTTTTTGTCTAGCATTAGTTTTGTCTACACAAAAACTTTGACACTACATGGTAAATAATGAGACTTAGGTTATCACAAAAGTAGATCCCTTGAAGTTTCTCATGGAAAAACCACATCTCTTTGGTCACATCACAAAATGGGTCATGTTATTAATAGAATTTGAATTAAAAATAGTTCTCCAAAAATCAATAAAGGGTCAAATCATTATAGACCATTTGGAAACTACACCACTCTTGGACACTAATCCCGTTAGTGACACATTTAGAGATGATTTCATTGCCTATTCTATTTATTTCAATACTTGAACCATGTTCTTCGATGGTTCTTGATGCATATCTAATGTGGGGGTAGGCATTGTCTTTATCGACCCTTCTAGTCACATAGTTCCTATTGCATATTGATTAAGTTTCCCCTGCACCAACAACACCGTAGAATATGAAGCACTTATCTTAGGTCTATTTACCACCCAATCCCTCTAAATTAGATATATTTAAGTCTTTGGTAATTCTCAACTTGTGGTCAACCAATTTAATGATGTTTATTAGACAAAAGACAAACATCTTATCCCATACCAAAACATGATACAATTTTTATCATCACAGTTCAACTACTTTTTTATAGAAAGTATACCAAGAAAAGACAACTGACATGTAGATGAAATGGAAAGTTTCACATCTTTGATTATAATTGATATCAATGATGATAAAGCTATTTTCATAATTAAATGATTACAATCACCATTAATACCTAATGCAGATTTGATTACACTATCCATTTTACCACTACACGTAGTTCTGTAACTCCAGAATGGTTCTCTGATATCTATAACTTTCTAAACAAGTCTATTACACTAGACACTTTTTCATAAAATGATAAATTCAAGTTACATAAATAAGCACTCTATTATGTGATCATTGGTAGAGACATTTTTAAATGATCCTTCGATAGACAATTACTTTGATGTTTAACTTCAGGAGAAGCCAAAATTGCTCTTACATAGATAAGAATAGTGAGTGTGTTGGTCACTTCAATAGAAAGGCCATATCACACAAATTTATTTCACAAAGGTACTACTAGCTCACCATAGAAGATGAATGTTTACAATATGCAAAACTATGCAAGAAATGTCAATGACATAGTAACTTATAGCATGTACCATCATAATAATTACAGTGTATTGTCTCTCCATAGCCATTCATGTTATGGGGATTTAATCTTATTAGAAAAATTAACCCTAAATATGTTGATGGACATAATTTCATAATCATATCCATAGAGTACTTTACCAAATGGGTAGAAATCATTCCACTTCAATCTACTATAGGTAAGTACATTTACAGATTTCTCATGACTCATATTATTTCATGCTTCGGCTTGACCACAACCATTATTTCCAATAATAGAACACCATTCAGGAACAAAACTATCAAGAAATTTTGCACAAAATATAAGATTAAACACACATTCTCTATTTCATATTACCCATGATGAAACGGTCCAATAGAGGCTACCAATAAAACTATCAACAACATTTTGAGTAAAAATAGTGACCAAATTTGGAGATGATTGACACAATAACTTAGTCTTTTTATTATGGGCCTATCGCACAAGTAACCACATGCCCATAAGATACACTCCTTATTAACTTGTTTATGGCACAAAAATAGTTTTACCATTGGAATTAGAAATCCCATCTCTCTATGTCTCTCTTAAAAGGATTTTCACTGAAGACCAGTATCATGAAAAGTGTCTACACCAGCTCAAGCAGTTAGACCATACATGCATTCAAGTAGTAGAACATCTCAGAATCTACCAATAATGTATCAATGATCCTACAACAAACATGTTCACACCAAAGAATTTAAAGTTAATGATCTTGATCTCAAAGAAAATCTTCACAATGTCAATGCTAAAGAAGAAATCAAAGGAAAATTAAAACCAAATTGGCTAGGTCCATACATTATTACTAAAAATCTTAGCCATAAAGTGTATCATCTAGCCTCACTTGAAGGAAAAAAACTCAAAAATCCAATGAATATTATGCATCTACGTAGATTTCATATATAGTATTTCATTTCACACATTGTATTGTACATAATTTTTCAAATTTACTTGTACATAGTTTCTTTTGCTTTCTTGTACATAGTTCCTTCTCAATCTTCTATACATAGTATTATTGTTATTTATTGTACATATCTTATAAGAAAAATACCAAAAACATTCAAATATAAAAAACATTCAAATATTTCAAAATACAAAAACATGTAAATAATTAAAAATCAACAAAAATATTTCGATTGTATGCATCTTCCATGCTTTACATCTCTACTATGATGATAGACTTACATTTTTTATTCTATGATATTGTTTTTAGATTTATCTACATTACCATGCTTCACTTGATCTTCTTTGAGTGTGTGCAATGACATCTAGATCCTTGATTGCTTTACTCTACCCATTAAGGGGGCATCCTACTTCTACATTGAGACATACATCTATATGCATGCCCACTGGGGGCATCTTATACATGAATACACCATCCAAGTTATGTCATTCCTACACCCCACACTGTAGTTATCATGTTGATGTACATTACTTACTATTTTACATAGATTACTCTATCGACACTCACTAGTATATAACACTCATGTATTTTCTTAACATATACCTAGTCTTATACTACATGTCTTGCATACTTTCAAATTTATTGCTTTGATTAGTTAGATACAATTGTATTTCCAATTTTTACATGCTTTCCTTCCTTGATTTACATAGTTAGATGTGATTGCATTTCTCATTTCTAGTTTTATCTCCTGTATGTGCCTTAGGACATTTGCCAATGTCCTTTACCTGTACTTTTCTATGTGACTATGGCTTTTACACCAACCTTGCTTATTTCACTTGTATGTGTATGTGGCATTTGAACATGCCCTGTATGATTTATTTCTAGTTTGAATGACATGTGCCCATGATCCTTGTTTGTTTGGCCCCTCTTGTATGCTTTTTGCCTTGCGTGCTTGTTTGCTTCTCAATTGTTTTCAATGTCATGATCCACATCATGCATTATTCTTGATTTCTTGGATGCCATGATGGACATCATGTTCCATCCCTCCTTAACAACTAACTAGACTTCTAATTTTATTTCAATACATTTTAGATGCTATTACATTTTTATATCGATCTAGCCATACCTCTATTGATCTAATAATCTCTCATTATAAACCATGCTATATCTTGAGATATCTTATCGATTATCATTGCTATATTATGTATCTTTGAAACATAACACACTTTCAAGGCTCTTTCTTCTAAGGGAAATCATTATAGGGTTTTTATTCCTACCCTTAGAAGAGGTGGAAATAAATAGGGGTTTTATCACAAATATCAAAGTTGTTAACAATCAAAAATTTAGTTTTCAAAACATAGAACAACTAGATAGAATAGACTAGGTAGATAATGAAAATGTCAGAATAGTTACCAGATTTGGCCTAAGATAATAACATCAAGATTGGACTACATTGTCAGTGCCACTACTATCCGTTTTTAGTGCTCCTATCTAAATAGTTGAAAAGTAGTCTCAACTATAGTTTTTCATAGTCAAACCAGTTCAAAATGAATAGTTTTTGGTACACTTGCTCAGAGAATCTAGATATAGGGGGTATTATGCATAGCATAATGGCTCTCACTTCTAATTTTAGATACATCAATTTATATCACTTATAGATCAAAATCCATGTTTTAGACTCCAGTGATTGGGGGCAATGTGCATAGCACATTTATTTTCTTTTCTTTTCAAGTTCAATATTACCCAAAACATTCTCAATAGTTGCATGCCTTATTTCATCTATAGGTGGTTGGCTTCATTATGGAGTGCTTTCATATAAGCCTAACTTCCACATTTTAGAGTGGCTTTCATATAAGCCTAGTGCACTAGTTTTGAAGTGGATTTCATACAAGCTTAATCTCCATCTTTTGGAGAGGTCAAGAGTGGCCTAGTTTCTAGCATACATTCGGCTATCCAACATTTTCAGATCACATTACATTCATGGGCTTCAGTATCCATCCTGTAGAGTAATTTTTACTCTACATCATATTCAAATTTTGGGTTGAGCACTACAATTTTGGTCCTCAGACGTAGAGGCAAAGTTTTGGTTCAATGCAGGAGGAAGGTTCATTTTCTGTCTAAGTGTTAAAGTCGAGTGGGAGTTGATAAGCATCATCATCTAAGGACACCTTCTTTATGTTCTGTGAGTTGGCTAGAATGTGCCACGTGTCTCATATCAACTCAATAGAATGTGCTAAGTTGTAGCATCCGTGGTTACATATCGGCACCTGGGTTTTATCTCTTTGCGGCAAAAGGATTCCAAAAGGCTGTGTCAAAGTTAGGCAGAGCGCGCCAAGTGGCAGTAGTGAAATATCTCAGTGTTGTTTTTCTAAAAGTGACAAAAGCTACCACATATCCTGGCTACTGGAAGCAGAAGTCACCACGTGGCGGCATTCGAAATATGTTTGGTTCAATACCTTGGTTTATTTTTGGTTTAACGAGAAACAGGTCCAATGACAAGGCTAAATAATGACAGGCGCACAAACGTCAAAATTTGTAGCAAAAGAATCACTGAAGGGAAGGAATAAGCAGAAGAGGCCATGTGTTGACTTTTGTGTGACCCTCAAAGGACATTACAAGAAAGTGGATGCCACCACGTGTCCTCACCCACCTCAGTAAAGTGCGATAAGTGTTTGCATCCGAGGCTTCAGGTTCCTTTTAAGCTTCAAGATAAGCCTCTCTCAAAGTGTAGCAGAAGCTGCCAAGCATCAAAATCCATGGTTTCTCTTGTTGGCTTCAATAAAGATTATGGTGGGCCTTGGGTGTGACTTCAAAAGTCTGCAGAAGATGCCAAGTGTCACCATCCGTAGGAGTCCGATATGTGTCTCGAATGATACTACAACAAAGCCAAAGAGAAGCAAAGAGAGTCACGTGTCTTCAATGAATCAGGTGAAAAGTGCTAAGTGTCATTTTCCAATGCCTTCTAAGTAGTAAAAGAGGATTTTTAGGAAACTGACTAAGTGTCCTCTCTCGTTTCAAAATAACAGAGTGTTTTGTGTATCTGTTGCCAAAAGTGAATTGGAGGGAAAATTGGCTGGAGTTAAGTCGAGTAGATGGAACAGTGCACTAGGTAGATTTTTGGGGCTTATAAGCATTAAAGACACCATCTATTTTTCCCCTAAGCAAAGGTAGAGTAGACAGTTGAGCGGCCAAATAGGTGATGGAACGAAGAATTTTAGGCGCAAAGAGAGGTACTAGAAAGGGATCGCCATGCCACAGTCAAGGCAGTTCTTGATAAGACCAAGATGCATCCAAGGCATTGAATGTGCCATCTATTTTGTCCCCATGAGTGAAGGACAGAAGAGAATTGTGTGGGAAGGGGAGTGATGGAAGGAAACATTTGAGGCTATAAAAGAAGAAGAATTGTAAATTAAAAAGGGGGAAGATTTTTTATAGTTTAGACTTCTTGTAATTTTAACCAATAATATCATTTGCTCTTGTCTTGATTTCCTGAAGTTGTAAAGTTGATATAATCATGCATGTTTATTTGCCCTTTATGTGGCTGAATGAATTAAGGAAATTTAAGCTCCATGCCTTGGTTGGTGTTATCTGTGTCATTTACATAGTAGTCTACGATGTAGATTTGCTAGTGTTGTGATTGGAAATGTTATTTGCTTTTGTCTCTTTTTTTGGAATCTGAAGTTCTACATAGTTGTGTGTGACTTCTATGCCTCTTATGTGATTTAAGGGTTCTATTAAGAAGATTGAACACTATGCCTTTGTTGACAATTCCTGTATCTCAGCAAAAGACTCCCCTGTTGTGAGCCTCTATTTTTTTATTCCAATCATTTACATTGATCATGCACCTATCTGCTCTTAAATGTAATTGAATCATATAATAGTTTCTTTATGCTCAAGTTAGGATTAGGATTACTTCAGGTGCATTGCTATAGTTAGGTTTCAATTTTTGTATTTTGCATTTCTGTTTAGTCTCCTATCCCTTTTCCCCAACACCTATAAAATAGAAGAGACCAACTTCTTTAAAACCTGGAGGTTGTTTCAAGCCACATCATCCCACAACTTGAAACTTCCCATTGTTGATTGGCTAGGATCTAGCACAATTTTATGCCATCAACAGTTTCTGGCATGCCTAGTGGGATGAATCTTTCAAAGGAATTGCTTCTATAAATCCAGGACAGCTTCCAAGTAAGTTGATTTTTATTGAATTATCGTGAATAAATTTTGATGGCTATGTATGAAGAGAATTCCTATGGTATATTTCCTTATCAGCCCAATGAGGGATCATACCAGCCTGGTCATGATATCTATGAGCCTAATCAGCCTTATCAAGGCTACTTTCAAAACTATGTTGAGCCTTATCAAGTTTCTCATGATCCTTATTATCAAGAGCATGACTCTTACCTTCCTCGTGAGCCATATCAGTCTTAGGACTGGATTTCATCTTCCCCATATGGTTATGATGTTGCATATGAGCAGCATTGCCTTCAAGAAAAAATGAATGAAATAGAGCTCAGAATACTGGCATATGCAAGAAAGGTTTGTTTTGACTCTCAGTATGAAGAAGTAAATAGTCTATTTCAAAATGTGTCTAATGATCCAAAAGAGACAAATGAACCATGTATTCTCGCATTAGAAAAGGTGGAGGCTTGGGAAATACAAAGAATCGAGTTAAAGGAATTGTCTACAAAAGGCTATGGTACTTCTTATTCTTCTGAAGCTCTTAACCATGCCCAATGTGTGCCAAGAAAGCTTCCTAGTTGGAATCAAAAGCCCATTCACGAGCCTATCTAGGAGCATATCCAAAAGCCTATTCAAGTGACTATTGATGAGACTAGACCTTCCTATAGTCCCATCATTGCATCACTAATTATCTCTCAAGCTCAAGTTGTTCAGGAGGACAAGTAGGTTCCAAACCTTGATGAGGCAATGGCCGAGTGGAAAGAGAAAAATACAGAAGTCTTTAAGAATTTCTCTTTCCCTCCTCTCCAAAACTCCCTAGAGAATTAAATTGCCCTCAATATTAAAAAATCTAATCATGATCAATCTCCCATGCTTCATTTCCCCTCAAACAAATAAATTTCATCACTCTCCCGCCATCACCCTTCCTCAAGAAGACCCTATTCTCTGGAGTATTGAAAAAAAGGTTGCAGCTATAGGACAAGTTCTTGCATAATGTATAGAGGATGCTTCAAAAGTGCATGAAGAGGAGTTTCCCATTGATACTTCTCTTAAGGTGGTAATTGAGCATCCAGTTATAACCGAAAGTGGGAAGATTGATCTTGATAAGGAGGAACTTCAAGAGGAGCTGATACAAATTGAAGTCATACATGAGTTACAGGTGTCTCCTATTGAGAAGAATCCAGATAGCGTGACAACGGATTTAGTTCATATAGATCAAAGTGAGGAACAAAATGATGTTTGGCAGCTATACCTTGAGCCTCTACCAGAGATTGAAGAGCTTTGTATGGATGTGGTGGCTATTAAAGAGCATGATTATGAGAAATTTGATCAAGAATCCCCTATTCAAGGTCACAATATAGATGGAGTTGCATGCCCAAAGCTCCTTGAAGATCTGGATGAATTTGTAGTAGTAAATAAGAAGGGTGTGGTCACTCAAAAGGCATGCATAGATAAGGTATCACTTGACATGGTGATAGATGGCAAGCAATCTGAAAACAATCAAGAAATACTTGTTGAGTTTGTCCTTATTGGTGATTGGTTTGCTATTGATGACTGGTTTGTAGTAGTAAATAAGAAGGGTGTGGTCACTCAAAAGGCATGCATAGATAAGGTATCACTTGACATGGTGATAGATGGCAAGCAATTTGAAAACAATCAGGAAATACTTGGTGAGTTTGTCCTTATTGGTGACTGGTTTGCTATTGGGAAGATGCTAATACAGTTGGTCGACAAGGCAAATGCCTCATCTAAAGTTATGACTAAGAAACAACCTGCTTTGCAAATTGTACCATCTCTCAAAAGGAGCGAGTTCAAGATTTTTCCATTTGATCCAGGCGGATCGTGCCTTATCATGGTTAACTAGAGTGGGAGTCGAGTTCTTTTTTAGCAGGCTCAAAAGTCTTGATGGTCGCCAATAACTATAGAGTAATTTTTACTCTACATCATATTTAAATTTTGGGTTGAGCACTATAATTTTGGTCCTTAGACATAGCAGCAGAGTTTTGGTTCAATGTAGGAGGAAGGTTCATTTTTCGTCTAAGTGTTGAAGTCGAGCGAGAGTTGCTAAGCATCGTCATCTAAGGGCACCTTCTTTATGTTTTATGAGTTGGCCAGAATGTGCCACGTGTCTCATATCGGCTCAGTAGAATGTGCCAAGTGGTAGCATCTATGGTTATGTATCAGCACCTAAGTTTTATCTCTTTGCAGTGGAAGGATTCCAAAAGGCTAAGTATCAAAGTCAGGCAGAGTGCACCAAGTGACAGCAACAAAAGATCTCAGTGTTGTTTTTCTAAAAGTGATAGAAGCTACCACATCTCCCAGCTGCTGGAAGCAAAAGTCACCATGTGGTAGCATCTAAAATATGTTCGGTTCAATACCTTGGTTCATTTTTGGTTCAATGAGAAACAAGTCCAATGGTAAGGCTAAATAATGACAGGCACACAAACATCAAAATTTGTAGCAAAGGAATCACCGAAGGGAAGGAATAAGTGAAAGAGGCCATGTGTCTACTTCCACGTGACCCTCAAAGGACTCTACGAGAAATTGGATGCCACCACGTGTCCTCACCCACCTCAGCAGAGTGTGACAAGTGTTTGTGTCTAAGGCTTTGGGTTCCTTTTAAGCTTCAAGATAAGCCTCTCTCGAAGTGCAACGGAAGCTGCCGAGGGTCAACATCTATGGGTTTCTCCTATTGGCTTCAATAAATATTGTGGTGGGCCTCGAGTGTGACTTTAAAAGTCTGTAGAAGCTACCAAGTGTCACCATTCGTAGGAG
The DNA here is from genome assembly GCA_037957365.1 of Torreya grandis. NCBI lineage: Eukaryota > Viridiplantae > Streptophyta > Pinopsida > Cupressales > Taxaceae > Torreya > Torreya grandis. Next base: position 216,029 of record JARHVA010000463.1, read on the forward strand.
TCCAATATGCGTCCCAAATGATACTACAACATAGCCAAAGAGAAGTAGAGAGAGTCGCGTGTCTTCAATGAATCAGGCGAAAAGCACCAAGTGTCATTTTTTGATGCCTTCTAAGTAGTAAAAGAGGATTTTTAAGAAACTGACTAAGTGTCCTCTCCCATTTCAAAATAAGAGAGTGTTTCGTGTATCTATTTCCAAAAGCAAAATGGAGGGAAAATCAGCTAGAGTTAAGTCGAGTAGATGGAACAGTGCACTGAGTAGAGTTTTGGGGCTTACAAGCATTGAAGATGCCGTCTGTTTGTCCCCTAAGCAAAGGTAGAGTAGACAGTTGAGCTACCAAATAGGTGATGGAATGAAGAATATTAGGTGCAAAGAGAGGTACTAGAAAGGGATCGCCATGCCGTAGTCAGGGTAGTTCTTGATAAGACCAGGATGCATCCAAGGCATTGAATGTGCCGTCTATTTTGTCCCTGTGAGTGAAGGATGGAAGAGAATTGCATGGGAAGGGGAGTGATGGAAGGAAACATTTGAGGCTATAAAAGAAGAAGAATTGTAAATTAAAAAGGGGGAAGATTTTTGATAGTTTAGACTTCTTGTAATTTCGACCAGTAATATCATTTGCTCTTGTCTTGATTTCCTGAAGTTGTAAAGTTAATATAATCATACATGTTTTTGTGCCCTTTATGTGGCTGAATGAATTAAGTAAATTTAAGCTCCATGCCTTGGTTGGTGTTATCTGTGTCATTTACATAATAGTCTATGCTGTAGATTTGCTAGTGTTGTGATTGGAAATGTTATTTGCTTTTGTCTCATTTTCTGGAATCTAAAGTTCTACATAACTGTGTGTGACTTCTGTGCCTCTTATGTGATTGAAGGGTTCTATTAAGAAGATTGAACAATAAGCCTTTGTTGACAATTCTTGTATCTCAGCAAAAGACTCCCCTGTTGTGAGCCTCTATTTCTGTTATTCCAATCATTTACATTGATCATGCACCTGTCTGCTCTTAAATGTAATTGAATCATATAATAGTTTCTTTATGCTCAGGTTAGGATTAGGATTACTCTTAGGCGCATCGCCATAGTTAGGTTTCAGTTCTTGCATTTTGCATTTTTGTTTAGTCTCCTATTCCTTTTCCCCAACACCTATAAAACATAAGAGACCAACTTCTTTAAAACTTGGAGGTTGTTTCAAGCCGCATCATCCCACAACTTGAAAATTCCCATTGTTGATTGGCTAGGATCTAGCACAATTTTACGCCATCAACACATCCCATATGACCCACATCTATACCAGTATCAATTCATATCTTCACTTCATGGGGTAATGATGGAGCCAAAGGATTAGTTAGCCTTTGTATCCTTGAGCCACCTATTCATAGGGATTGGACACATAGTCCAAACATCGATCAACACACATATGACTACCTATCTTCACTTAGTGGGTGATGATGGAGCCAAAGGGCCAACCTTTGCATTCTTGAGCCACTTTTGGGGAATTAAGCACTTATCTCTGTTCATGATATTACTCTTGGTACAACACATACCATATTACTTAGCATCATCCAACATTTACTCAACATCACAATAGGTTTTGTATTGGTCTATGTACTTGATGAGGTGTATTCATTCTTTTCTCTTCCTCTCTCTCTTACCTAAATTTTGTACATTCTTATTTTAGATATAGTGTATCTAGTAACAAATGATGTACTCTTTGTTTTCTCTTGCATATTTTCACTTCATAGTATGCTCTCTCTATGCACACCCATCATTACATACCTTCTTGGGCTTCACCCTTACATGTAGGTTTAGGTACGCTTTATATTTTTCCTTTATCTTAGTATTTCACTTTGATGCATCACTAAAATAAATGGGGGCCAAATGTAGTCATATAAAATGTAAAAAATTGGTAACTTGAGTGTGGCTAATGACACCCAACCCATAGGTCCCTCTTGCTTGCCTTCATGACCCTCATAGGCATCTTTTCACTGATTCCTAGTCATTTGTAGCCTTCCAAACCTAATCTGAACTCAGTCAGACTACTCTTTCCATGACAAATCCATCCCTCTAGGTCTCATCAGCTAAGGACAATAGTGCCCAACTTGGAAAATATCATTGGTGCCACTACTATCTACTTTTGATGCTCTTGTCTAAGTGTTTTTTTGGCTCCAACAGTTAGTCCTTTTTGATTCCCCATCCCTCTCCTTATTGGCATAATGTGATTACATTCAACCCATGACCAATAGATCCTTATAAAATCTCATTCAAAGATCATTTTGAGAGGGTTGTTAATTATCACTAAATAAGCAAGAATACAAGCAATACTACTCAGGCAATCTTCCCTAATCTTTGCATATAGCCATCCAATATACTTACAAGCTTATTCAAATCTTACACTAGTACCTAGCCACCTCAAGCACATCTAGTTTTATCAATTACATCTTTATACAGACTATTGCACAAAGCAAATCAAATGGGAAACTACATATGGCTTTATCCCTCTTTAGAGTATTGGTATGTATGTAGTGTGCCTACACAAGGGGTGTGGATACATGTTTAGTGAATCTTACACACACTAACCCACCCTCTTTCTCAAAAAATTTCAAAGTACAAAGGATTCTAGGGTTTGAAGATAAAATCTTCTCTATAGGAAGTTTTGCAGACATCCAATAGTCAAAACTTCATAGGCAGGGTCACACAGACATAGTGAACAAAACCTAAAAAGCTCAAGTCTCTTGAACAATAATGGTAGAGGTGGACTACAACACTAGTGCCACTAGTGTTCTATTTCAAAGCTCCCATCCAATCATAAAATGAACTCCAGATCTTGATTTTCAACACTATCCCAGTCCTGCACAATGAATTCTAGATCTTGTAATATCCATTTCACCTAGTTTCCAACTAAGTCTTATTTTCTCTCCCTTATTACTATTTTTAGAAAGATTAAAATTACAGTCAAATTACATAAATCAATAGCTAAATTATTGCATATTTATTTATTGATTTAACTACTTATACCCTCTTACTAAATTAGGAATAATATACCAATATTCCCAAAACTGTTAAATCATTATTCTCTGTTGGTTTTTGGTGTTTCAAAGTAATTTTAAAATTCATCATTAGCCATGATAACATGCAGTACTATCCATTTCACTTGCCCACTTTTATCATTTATCAACATTGGGATAATAGAATGATTTCATTATTTTTAGTTAAGTTAGAAAACTCTGTGTGTGTAAGGAAATTATTTGTAATATAAAAAAATAAGATGTTCTTAGCTTTTGAATATTCTCATGGACCCTCATTTATGTATAACTATTTTTTATCTTTTCAATGCTAAAAATATTGAATTCTATTATTTACTTTCACATGTATTTCTTGTAGATGAAGTCCCAAATCTAGAAGATAATGTGGCTTCCCAAATGCCCAAGGACATGGAAGAACTTCTCGTAAGGATGAGATCCCAGAACGCAATGGGTGCAGAATAACATCTTGGCTTGTAATTATCACTAGCGGCTATAAAAATACAATCACTTGAGAGGGAAAACTATTTTTTGTCTAAGATTCTTGACAATGCAAGGAAAAAGGTTATCAAGTTAGAAATTGTGTTGGATGAGAAGACTAGATAGGTTGAGAAGCTTCACCGTGCACTTCTCACACTGAGGGATGAGAAGATGGATGCTAAAATAAATTTTGTCAATCTACAAGCTGCCCATGCCTACATAAAAACACTATGTGATGTAAGGGTAAAGATTGTGTGGGCCATGAAATTTAATAATGAAGGAATAGCTTCCATATACAATCACCAACTATAGATTTTGAAGGTGGAGTTCGATATCTTGTTTGCATAAGCCAATGGGATGTCTCCCAATACACGTGGTATTCCATTCACGATAATTAATTATGTGCAATGACTTATGTGTCTGGTATTCCATGTATACTTATGACTTTGGATGGAAATCAATTAAAACACATGTTTATTCACATTTTAATCTATAAAATCAATGTTTATTTTCCACTAGTTGCTTACTTCATCTTGTGTATTAATTTTTTTATGAATGAACGAATGACTGTGTTCATAATTTTTGTAGGTGCATGTTAAGAGACCTATAAAATCATGGTAAATGGTTGTTTACCAATATATTTTGACTCTAAATCATGTATAAATGTGTTTTCATGCTAGTCAATCACCATATAATGGTTTTATAATGAATTCTAAGTGATTGGAGGTTTTATAATGTTGAAGAAGTTCATTTACAAGTTGACTATGTAAAAGGCAGAATAGACCTAGAAAGGAATGTGAATTGAAGGTTTGCTTCATTCTTTGACTCTCAATCTTATTTGAAGGTGTCTCAATGTTGGATAAGTAGTATACAATTGTCTTTTAACATAGTTTGGGTCATTTGGTGATTTTGTCATGATTTCAAGAATCTAATGTACAAGTTGTAAGAATTATAGACTTAAGAAAGAATAAATTGAATAACGAAGTATAATCTATGCAATACATAGAAATATTATTTTTTTCACCAAAATATGTATCAAAAGTTGATAGACTAATAAAATGAATACAAAAGGAAGTAAAAAACATAAATATGCCTTCATACTATGAATATACCTGTATAGACCTACTCGCATACTTCTACATTTTCATACACAGTCATGGCAAAAGTGCTTGACAACATATATAAACACTCACTTTATAGATAAGACAACACAAACATATATAAAGGAAAATTATAAACTCCTTTCCATCCAAGGAAATCCTTTCCTTCATGATCATAACATCAAAAACTATTATAGGCCAATGGTAAAATATTAACACATTCTGGATCGATATGGATACATGCAAAAGTGAAGGTAGAATTTGAATGATACGAGTCAGAATCAGAACTTCAAGTAATGCACAAACAAATATGTACTTTCTTTATCAATAAATTAAACATGTTCAAATATAACTGATTATAAGACTAAAAACTATTTATCAATATTTAAAGATATTTCTATATAATTGTGTTATTCACTTTTTGAATCGTCATTATTATCTAATGGATTGTAGTCACCATTGCTTTAGTCATTTATAACATGTGTGTAAAAATAAAATGGTTCTATTCTTTAAATCCTTCACCCTGGTTAGATGATAGGAAAATTTGTATTGTTGGAGATTTTATACCTCTTACACAATGTTGTGTATGGATAGGTTGGACAAAGCTTGGAGGCATCAAAGTGGTTATTTAGAACACTATATAGTTTGAAATGCACTCAAAATGGTAGTTTCACACCAATGAATATATTTCATACTTGATCTAGATGCACATAAACATCTAGATCATTAGACACCTTTATTGGTAAGAAATTCTCCAAGAAGGGCCTCAGATAGGCTGGAATGGTGCTAGAAGTACCCCATACATCAGGAAAAATAGCATCATCCTAGTGGTCATTCATATGACCACTATATGTATAAATTAGTATAAATCTTGTATATGAATTCCATGTACTCATAAATCACCATTTGAATGCAGTACAAAGGATACACCATGTTGTAATTGATGAGAACATTCACCCATCATAATCCATCAAGATAGATGAAATTTACAATGATTCCAAGCCCCCTCCAGTTGATGGAACCGACCACCACACACGTGATTTGGCATAATTTTTGGCATTCCACATTTAGCTCCTTTAGTATATATTTTTTTCCATATGAATTTTTAGAATATTGTTAGGTTGTGGAGCTAAAAGCTTCACTGTATGCAAACATGGAGGAGGTTGTTGAGTGTCACAGTCACCGTCATCGATCAGGCCAACCGACGTCAGTCGGGGATGAATAGGAAGCTACCGACATTGGCAAGAGTCGGCCAACATCGGTCACCTCTAGTCAGACATCGATCGACGTCGGTCACCTATGTGGTTCTAGAACAGTTCATTGCATGAACATTTAGTTTGTTGAACCGATTGTTTGCATCTAAAGACTATTTTGAGTCTTGAGCTGCGTGTCTAATTATTGTAATTAGAATTCTAAGTTATTGTTTAGTATGGGATCTATTTATAGACCCATTGGCATGTATTGTAATGACGGATCAAGGCAAGGGAGATCCTTCCAATTGTAAGAACAGGTTGATCTGCAGGTTGTTGTAAGATCAGGGAGAAGTTCTACATGGTAGAAAAGAGCAATAGAGGAAGGCAAAGTAGATCCTTCCAATTGTAAGAACAAGTTGATCTGTAGGTTATTGCAAGATCAGGAAGAAGTTCTACATGTGTAAATCATTTGAGTTGCAGGTTGTTGCAAGTTCATGGGAGATCTGCTTGAAGTATTTTGAGTGCTTGTGTACTAGTAGTGTTATTACTGACTGGTTGGAGGTGAACAATAACTCTGTGTTTGAGTTGTGTGTTGGGACCATTTTTGGTAGGAGAGTGAACTCTTCAGGGAAAGAGATATGTACATCTGAGAGGTGTGGAAGATTGTGGCATCTTCATTGTATTTCTTTCTGGCATGAGTATTAATACAAGATTGTGTATTGTCTCTCATGTTCTGTGCTATTTGTGAATTCTAGTTACTTGTTAATTCTGGTATAATCTCGTGTTTAGTTGCTTATACAAGGTAATCATATGTACTCTTATTGAGGAGTAGGATCTTGACAGTTGGTATCAGAGCATTTATGTTCTAGATTCCTTATCAAGTGGTATCAAAGCTTTTGGTTGGGTTACTAACAGGTTGCATCAGATCTGGTTAGTGTTTATTGATTATAGGTCACTCATAGGGGTTTCTATTTGAGTGGGAGTATAGCAATGGAAAAAGAAAGTAAGCTATGAATCGATAAGTTTAATGGCAAGAACTATCAACTATGGAGGATACAGATAGAAGATTATTTATATCAGAAAGATTTGTACTTACCGTTGGGTGGGGCTGCATACAAGCCCATGGATATGAAGGATAAAGAATGGGAGGTTCTTGATCGGAAGGCTCTGGGATCTATAAGGTTGAGCCTTGCATCATCTATGATTTCCAACTTATCTCAGGCTAAGACAATGGTAGAGTTGATGGAATCTTTGGCAAATTTATATGAAAAACCCTCAGCTTTGAATAAGGTATTTCTTATGAAGCAATTATTTAATTTGCAAATGTTGGAAGGTGGATCTGTACATAGTCATCTTAGTGATTTTCATGGTTTGGTAAACTAGTTAAATTCAGTCAATATTGTTTTTGATGATGAAATTAAGGCTCTCTTAATCTTATGCTCATTACCTAAAATTTGGGAGAGTTTGGTAATGGCAGTTAGTAATACTGCGTCTGCTTCAAAAATATTAAAAGTGGATGATATTGTGAGTGTAATCTTGAATGAAGAAATTTGCAGGAAAAGCACAAGTGAATCATCAGGGAATGCTTTGAGTATTGAAAGTAGGGGAAGGCAAAGAGAGAAGATCAAGCATGAGAGATCAAGGTCCAAGATAGGCATGAGATCCAAATTCAGGTATGGCAGAATAACTTGCTGAAAATGTGGAAAGCAAGTGCATGTAAAGAAAGATTGTTGGTTGGTTGAAGATCAGCAAGAAGGAACTGAAGAAGTAGATGTTGTAGGTATTGTTGTAGGTATCGTTACATAGGATGCTCTGGTATGTTCCTTGGATAAATTAGAATCTTGGGTTTTAAATTCTGGTGCCTCTTTCCATGCATCCCCAAATAGGGAATTTTTTCATGAATATGTCCAGGGAGACTTTGGAGAAATTTATTTAGGGGATGGTAAGCCTTGTCAAATGGTTGGCAAAGGGAAAACAAAGCTGAAATTACAGATAGGCAACACATGGGTGTTGAAGGAGGTCATGCATGTCCTAGTCCTGAAGCAGAATTTGATTTCTGTTGGAAAGTTGGGTGATGAGGGTTGCACAGTAACTCTCACAGTGGACTCTTGGAAAGTTTCCAAGGGTGCACTTGTTTTAGCAAGAGGTAAGAAAGTAGGTAAGCTTTATCTATCTACTTGTATTATTGATTCTCCTTCTGGTTTATCTACTTCAACTGTAGATTTGAAGATGTGGCTTAATAGGCTTGGTCACATGAATAAGAAGGGGATGCATGTTCTTGAGTCAAAGGGTTTGCTTTCAGATTTGAAAAGCATGGATTGAGATTTTTGTAAACAAAAGAAGAAAGTGACGTTTCTTGGGAAATCTGATGTTCATGACAAGAACAGGAAAGTCTTAATTTTCAAGGAGAAGATGACAAATAGAGATCAGTGCAAGGGGTTGAATAATTCTGAGTAGAGCAAGGTTGATATGGACAAGGGTTTGATCCAAAAGGAGTTAGCGGGTAGAAGTCATCTCTCACAAGTAAAACATAGAGATCGACGTCGGTTAGAAAACCAACATCGACATCCAGACAGGGACTAACATCGACTATGTGTAGCCCAACATCAGTGACTCTGGACAAATAAACACTAGCATCAGTCAAGGGAAATCGATGTCGACGATGAGGTAGTCACATGGAACTGATGTCAATCGGGTGCAGACTGAGATGTGACCGACATCGATCACTGAGATAGATTTTGGGTAGACAACAAGCTGTCAAGGAGTCTCAAGTGCCCATATGGAGGACTGAAAGGGTAAGTAAGCCTCAAATTCATCATTTCCCTTCTTTACACTACTTGTTGCTCACTGATGGTCAAGAACTAGGAAGTTATTAAAGAAACAGAGCAGGTAGAATCTAGGAAACAGTGGGAGCTTGGCATGGATGAGGAATGTGATTCCTTAGAGAAGAACCAAATGGGAGTTTTTGGTGGAGTTGCCAACTAGAAGAAAGCACTAAAAGATGAATGGATTTTCAGGATAAAGAAGAGTGGAAATGGACACGTGAGATAGAAGGCCAGGGTATATGGTCTTGAGTAAGCTGTAGGACAATGGAGGTTTAACCATTGTGTTTTCTTTACCAAGTTGGATAATATTAGCTACATTATCCTGTTACTGTATGTTGTGCTTGTTGCAGGGTCACATATGTAGGGAGTTACTAAACTAAAGGTAAATTTAGTTTAGAGGTGTGTCATGAGCAATCTGGGAGCAACAAGATTATTTGGCATGAGTGTGTTCTAGAGACATGGAAGGTCACAGGTTGATTTTGTCTCTAGATGATTGTGTGAAACCAGTTAACACGCTGATGGTTAGACAGTTCTATGAATAGTGTCCTAATTCACATGATGAGGTTAAGTACATGTGTACTAGACCTGAGATTTTCCAAGCAGTGGGAGTTGTCAGCAAGTTTGGAGCCAATCCAAGAAAGAAGCACTGGAGGGCAGTTTAATGGATTCTCAGATATCTGAGAGGGACCAACAACAGGTATACATGCTATGCAGGGTCAAGCACTTCTCTACATGGGTTTGTAGAATCGAATGTGGCAAGGTGATTTGGATGACAGGAGGTGCACCACATGATTTGTGGTGGTTGGTCTTCAAGAGTGATCTTGAAGAGGGATACAAAGCCAAGAAACAAACTAGATGATGTACAGGTACAGGTGTGGCTATTTATCTCCAAGTGGGAGATTGTTATGTTGTGGAGCTAAAAGCTTCACTGTATGCAAACATGGAGGAGGTTGTTGAGTGTCACAATCACCGGCATCGGTCAGGCCAAATGACGTCAGTCAGGGGTGAACAAAAAGCTACCGACATTGGCAGGAGTCGGCTGATGTCGGTCACCTCCAGTCAGACAGTGACCGATGTCTGTCACCTATGCAGTTCCAGAACTGTTCATTTCATGAACAATTAGTTTGTTAAACTGATTGTTTGCATGTAAAGACTATTTTGAGTCTTGAGCTACGTGTCTAATTATTGTAAATTAGAAGTCTAAGTTATTGCTTAGTATGGGATCTATTTATAGACCCATTGATATGTATTGTAATGAAGGATCAAGGCAAGGGAGATCCTTCCAATTTTAAGAATAGGTTGATCTGCAGGTTATTGCAAGATCAGGGAGAAGTTCTACATGGTAGAAAAGAGCAATAGAGGAAGGCAAGGTAGATCCTTCCAATTGTAAGAACAAGTTGATCTGCAGGTTATTGCAATATTAGGAAGAAGTTCTACATGTGTAAGTAAGATCATTTGAGTTGCAAGTTGTTGCAAGTTCATGGGAGATCTGCTTGAAGTATTTTGAGTGCTTGTGTACTGGAAGTGTTATTACTGACTGGTTGGAGGTGAACAACAACTTTGTGTTTGAGTTGTGTGTTGGGACCATTTTTGGTAGGAGAGTGAACTCTTGAGGGAAAGAGATCTATACATCTGAGAGGTGTGGAAGATTGTGGCATCTTCATTGTATTTCCTTCTAGCATGAGTATTAATACAAGATTGTGTATTGTCTCTCATGTTCTGTGTTATTTGTGAATTTTAGTTACTTGTTAACTCTGGAATAATTTTGTGTTTAGTTGCTTATACAAGGTAATCATATGTACTCTTATTAAGGAGTAGGATCTTGATAGTTGGTATCAGAGCATTTATGTTCTAGATTCCTTATCAAGTATTCCTCTCATGTTTCCACAACACTCCCCATGTTTTTTAGTATTAATGCCAACTAACACACAATTACAAAAATTAATTAGCGATAAATTCTTTAAAAAATCACAAACTATAGTTAATTATTTTTCATGTAATAATCAACATAGTTTAATTTAAAAGAGAATTATTGAAATGAATAAGAAAGGAATTTTGTGTGTGTTTAAGCTTCTCTTGAATGGTACATAGATTGTTCTTGTTCATGTGTTGTTTCAATAAAGCCCTTGAAGCTCTAGGATGACACCTATGTGTGTAGTTACAGTTTCAAATAATGGACTGTAGGTGACAGTTAATAAAGTATAGAATTACATTCAAAGGAAAAGAAGAAAAGGATTTAATTATAGTTAATAAAGTATAGAATTACAATCAATAAAGTACTACTCTTTATAATATGCTAATCCCAGAGACACTGGGGATCTCACAAACGCTTTCATTATTGAATGGATTGATGTGGAGTGGAAAAACTTAAGAAAGGATAAATCTGCCATGTACTCTGTTATATACTTGTGTCAGTCAAGGCATGAAGGTGAGTTGATGTGGTTTATTGAATAAAAACTATGATTTTTATTTGGGATGAGATTATGCATAATAAATTCTTTGATGGAATGTTAGGTTATGTGGTTTGAATGCAAAGAAGTGACAATTCTCTAGTTGCACAGTCAAATTGAGGGTAAATTGAAAGATAGTTGTACATGAATGGTAGGAGGGGAGAGAGTAGGAGAGGAGAGAGAGAGAGATCTAATAAGGAGTTAGGGGAGCAATATAGAGAATATAGTAATTTTTATCAATAAAGTGATCAAGTCATTTCATGGACTATACATGTAATGAAGGTTGATTTACATGAATAAAGAAAAGTGTTTTGATTGCATTTACTCTCCTTGGATAAGCATATAAACTATTCTTGTTTACAAATTGTCCTTGAAGGCCTTGAGGCTGTAGACACTTAAATTTGACCACCAATGGATTTTTATCTGACTTTAGACCAATTCTTTCCAACCATTGACCATCTACCCTAAGAATTTCTAAATGTCTCAAATTTGGCTTTATAACCATGCAATATATCAATTTGGTTTATTAATCAATTAAATTCAACAAATACACCATCATTTAATTTAAATATTGCACAAATGTTCAAAATCCTAACAAAGATTAATTAGCAATAAATCCTAAGTAAATCCTAGTCAAATTCTTAATTGAATTCACCCATGAGCAATTATATGAATTATATAAAAAATTCAAATATCAAGAGCATCTTAAAAGTAATCATTACCTTTTTAAGTTGTCTAAAATCCAAAATATCCCACCCATGCCTATTTATTAAAAATCATGAGTGCTTGACAACTCATAACTCTAATGGAGTTAATTTTGACTCACCTAGGTCAAGTTTGAACCCATTTAAATCCCTAATTACCCTCTAACTCACCTTGGGTTGGGTTTAGTTGCTAAATCTATAAATACAAGCCTAAATCTCTTCATTTAGAGAGCTTGAACATACTAGAGTTATAATGTTGGATTTGATCCATGAGGCAAATGCATAATATTATAATTCCAAAATCAAGCCAAACCAAGATAAATCTAACCATGGTGCTAAGAGGAGATGGAGATAGCCAAGCCCCATTGATGAAGACCTTTTGAGCACAATCCAACCAAGCCACCGAAGAGATTTCTTGGAGCAATCAAGGAAGGTAAGGAAAGTTCTATTTTATTTGTATTTTAGTTGGGTTTTCATTAGATTTGTTCAGTAATCTCCCCCTAGAATCTAGGCCTAGATATGTTAGCTTATTTAGTGTGTTTATTTCATGGTTTTTGGAACTAACACTATACTAACCTCCTCTCTTTGTTAAATTCCTATGATCAAAAATGGCATGTACTATACATGTAATGAAGGTTGATTTACATAAATAAATAATTTTTTTTATTTTATTTAATCTCTTTGGATAAGCATATTAATTATTATTATTTACAGATTGTCCTTGAAGGCCTTGAGGTGATGATCTTGTTTCTAGTTTGTGTATAGTTGTAGGTTGGAGAATGGACTGCAAATGATAGTTAAGGAGAGAAGGATTTGAATAACTACTCCAGATTGGTGAAATAAGAATTAACATTGAGTTTTATATCTTGAATGTATTAGGGAGCATATAGACCCTCTAGTGATTGAGTGAGGGTTTCAAAGTACTGTAAATTCAGATAAAAGACACCTATGTTCAAAAATCTTGTACATGCCTAGAACAATAAAGTACAAAGGTGAGTTGATGATGTGTGTTGAGATATATGTGATGGTATTTTCTTGAGGTGTTTTGTAGGAAGGAATGTTTGATGAGGAGACATGTTAAGTTATCTTGAATGCAAGGATAATATTAAATATTAAATATATAGTCCCCAATCAAGAATGAACCCTATTACATAGCAAAGAAACCCCTGTTATCACACAGTCATTATACACTGATAGAATGTATATGTTTGAGAAAATGTGTGGTTATTGATTTGGTAGTGAGTTAAAGGTGAAATTGAGTAATCTGAGTGTTTCTATAATTTGACCATCCTTTATTTGTAATAGCCTAATCAATCCCGAGTACTCTACCTGTACCATGTCTTAAGATAGACAATCATCTTGAGAGGAGGGTGAAGTGTTTTGATTCTTAAGAAAGGAATAACAATGACTACTTTAGATTTAGTGTGATCTATGAAGGTGATAAAAAACTTCTATAAGGTTTAAAGGGATCTTAAGGAGACTTCAAACTCAAGAAATCTTTAAACCCCTATTGACATAGTCCTAGGAACACACAATTCTGTGTTTTGGTGATTACAAGATTTGACAAGATTGAATAAAGGTTATAAGCCAATTGGTAAGTTTGATAATGTCAATATATACCTTTTATAGGTTTTATTTTGGATTGAAAGGCTCCCAAATGGAAAATATGATAGTTTGACTCCTCTTGGCCTATACAGGCCTCAACACTAGCTTGACTAGGGTTTCCAAAAATTAAAAGGCCATAACTTTTGAATGAACTAAAAGAATTGGATCAAACATCGTATTATAATATTATTTGATTCCATTTAGAAGATTATCAATGTTCCAAGTTGATGACATGTCCGTACAGTACAAAACTAGTACTGTTCATGTATGGAATGGCTAGAAAAACCTAATTGGGAAGAAGCTAACAAAGGAAGTATTGGCTAGGTGTGGAGTTAGACCTTAAAAATTGATGGAGACATCTAAGGATATATAAGGTGGTGTAAATGGTCTTAGATATTCAATGGAGTTCATATATTTTTTAAACCAAGAGAAATTGTGGAAAAAAGGCTAGTAGCCAAAGGGTGTCATTATAAGTTTGAGGTATGGAAATGAGTGGTGAAGTGTGATTTAGGGATTAAAATAGGTTAAGATAAGTATAATATGATCATGAAATATCATCCATGTTATCAAATTGTCTTTATGTTGAACTATGAGAAGAGCTTGTCTAGAGTGGCTAGTGAATGAAGAAAGTGAAAAGAATGGATTAGTGCATGACATGTGATAATTAGTAGGATGAGTGATCTGACCAAAGTCTAAAATACATTAGAACATGATTCAAGGACATTTGATAAACCAAATGATTATCATGAAGGTTATAAAGCCTAGAGACAAGTTGTAAGACATATGTTGAAAATTGAACATTGTGATCAAAGGAATCAACCTAAGTTAAAAAAACAAGTTTAGAGTCTGGAGATGATGATGTTGGGACTTTTATAGGTACCTCTACATTAGTAAACCCCTATTACACTAGTAGTAACCTTGTCATTATACAGTCATGCATTAAGATAAATCATAAATGTGTTAAAAATTCTAAGTGAGCATTGGATTAGTGACGATTGAATATGTGGATAAGGAACAAAGATCTCTAAAATAACTCATTTGAATTTTAGAACATATTAAACCAGGAGTAGTGAATGTAATATCTATATGTGAAGGAAGTTGTCAAAGGTTAGTTATTTAAGAGGTCTATGAGAAGTTAGTAATTTTTAAGAGTCAGTTCGAAGTCCTTGGAAGAGGTAGAGGTATAGAGGGATAGGATATGGAGTGAAGAAAATGAAAGACCCTGTACTCTACCCATATTGGTAGTGTTAATTATGTAAGTGAAGAAATCAATAAGAGATAATATATCTAAAATATATGCTTTTGTACCTATGTGTTGATATCATTTTATGACTATTATTGAGATATAAATATCTTTGAATCCTTTAGTTGGTTTTCTATAACTTGAAGTTACAAGAACTATGTTTTGGCATAATAGTAACAGGAACTTTGGGAGAATTTGAAAAGAAACCCTGTCTAGAAAGATACTATGCAATTTGAGTGAAAACTCAGAGGTAGATTCATCAATTATTAGTGATAGTTAACTATAAAAACTATGTGTGTGTTTTCAATAAGAGATAAAGTTTTAAGAAAATAATCTTGTGAGTGCCCTATTCCCAAGGGCAGTAACTAAACTTGTGTATGAGTCTTTATTAACAAAGTCTGTGAAAGGACAAAGAAGATTAAGGGGTGGATATGGTGGGGAGGATCACCATGATGAAAGATACATGTGAAGGAGAGATTGAAAACATTAGGTAAGTCATTACATAGTCAAAATAACTTGTGTTAGTTTGTTATAGTCAATTTATAACCCTGTCAAATCTATGTATAGAATGTGATTAAAAGGAAACCAAGAAAAATTTGAGTTTGGAAAATGTGGATAAAAATTAGACATATCTTAAATAGGTCATTTTTAGCCTTAAAACCCAATAAATAATTGATAAACCTATTTAGAGCCCTCTTGGGCCTATACAGACTACAGGAAACCCTAATTTAGGGAAAAACACAAAAGGTGGAATAGAAAATGTTTGAACCAATGAAAACTCTTAAATTTTTTTAGTTATAAGTGTCTTGACATGAGGAATGATAATATGAAGGTTTTAGACATGTACAATCATCATCCATATGTATTTTTAAGACTATGTGTAAAAGAGAAGCTTATATACCTAAATTAGGATTGTGCAAGTGTTGGAAATGGTATCTAGGAAGTGATTGAAGACATAAAAATTCATATGGAGATGTAAGATGATAGAGGGTGGTATAATATGTATTGTGTTTCTCAATATAGAATTGTACGTGTTCGTATAAAATGAAAAAACAAGAAAAAAGGCTACTACATGAAAAGTGAGGTTGTGGGTTTGAGGATTGTAGAAGGTAGTTGAAATTTTGAGAGAGTATGAGTAAGATGGAAACATATTTTTTGATATTAAAATAGTTTATTCATGTTAAATATTACCTATAACAATAAATGGAGTGAGTTAGGTGTTGAGAAGCAAGGAGTCTAGTGAAGGTTAGTGTGAGAGGAGGATGAAAGGGAGAGAGAAGGTGAGTAGAATTAGTTGAATGGATGAATGTGAGGGTTTTAAGGTAATATAAAGGTATATTATAATAATATAAATAATCTTATAAAAAAATATCTTGAATGATAATGTGGTGAAATATTCTGAGAAGGTTTTTGACAAGAGAAGATTGATAAGACTTCTGATGCATGAATAGATAGATTGCAGGTATCAGAGTCAGAGAGCAGTCAATGACAAATTTCCTCTACATAAATTAATCTCCAAAAGGGTAGGATGGTGTAATACATGTCTCAAGGCATATGTGTACCTATAGGATGTCTGAGTTTTGAAGACCTCGTACAGTCTTGTTGATCATCTTGAGAACTAGTCATGTAGTTAGAGATGTTAATTACTAAGTCACCAATGGGAATGGATTTATCTAAATAATGGGCATGTATTATTGATTTATTATATTTAAAAATAATTTTTACCATATTATTCCCATTGATGTTAACCTACAAAATTGTTAAACATAATGACCACCTACAGTTGAACTGTATACTAAGAATGTACAATTTGGAGATTGACTAGACTACTGGGCAGAGATAGGTCTAAATAATTAAGGATAAGAAATTTATTAATTTAAGGATATCCTAATAATAATTTAAAAGGTATATCATTGATGGGAACCTACATATATAACCTCATTTGCTTGAAATATGTACCTATAATTTGCTATAGTAGGCAGTTTAGCCTAGATATGGAGAGTGCACTTTGAGGAGTTGGCAAAGAAGCATGGATTATAGACATGATTAAAACACATTAAAATTGGTAATTAAAATTATAAATATATGCTTTTAAATAGATAAATATAACCATGACAAACTTCACACTCTCAACCCATAGTCAACTGAAGGAGTCCTACACAATCATTAATTTTCTAAGTCTATCTAGAGGTTTGTGTTGATTGATGACCCTAATGAGGTGATCTAACTCTAAAAATTGGTATATAATACCATAATATACTAATTAATATCCTCATATATTCACACTTTCTAAGAATACAAATGAATTTCCCTCTATTTTGTCTCAGACAAAGGGCACTCTAGGAAACAAAAGGAGTGCAAGTTTAGTATGAGAATGATAGGGGGATGATTTAGGGACTATTGAAAAATTGAATAATGTTATGGAGAGTGATTTAAAGCATTAAAAATCATGAATGAGGCCTCACATTACTGATAAACAAAATGTGGTGGCCTAAACCCATAGAAGTACAATCAGGCCTACTAGGCCTTGACTAGGCCTAAAGTCCAATTAGAGGGCTAATCTCATTTCTAACACTAAGTGAACCATAAAATACATTTTATAATATCCAAGGATATATATTATATGGTTTGGATCCATTATCATGTAGAGGAGATCACAAGTAAGTCATTTCTTGGCTTAAGAACAACTCAGGCTTACTCAAATTGCACTCCCAAGCTCGAGAAGCCAAGTTCAAGAGCTCACACTAGTACAGACACTTACCATGGATATCCAAGGAGTTGGGAGATGTTGAAGAGGGTCATAAAAATGGCTCTAGTGGAATTTTTTCATAGTTTCAATGTCATTTTTTTATAAATAAATGCTAAGAGTCAAAATGAGCTTAAACCCTCTAAAACCCTTAGTTTTGACCCAATTGAAAATATATGGTTGTAGATACATCCAAGAGGAATATTATGGCCTAGAAATGGTTTTGGGATTAAATAATACTCTCTCAATATCCATCCCATCTAGTTGGATTTTACCCTATTTGTATGGATAGGGTAAAAAATAGGTTTTCTTGACAAATTATGTGTGTTTTGCAGGTTAGGAAGAGAGTTAAAGGATGAGAATCAATTTATAAGGTCAAATGGGACCTAATATAACTCCTCATATTCATATCTTACTTAAGATAGGCACACAAACACCTATTCAGAGTCCTTCACTTTAGGTAGTCTATGGAAGATAATGAGAATGGAATGTGGTCGCCAAATGAGAAAGTGATAAGTCTAATTGGGAGGCCTTTTAAGGTCTACCTAATGGATTGAGATAAACATCTTGTCTACATATGTGAAGTGTGTGTATGTTATTAGTATGAAATTTTCACAGTCTTTATTAGTGTAAGATCTTTTTGGGTTTGGTAAATTACTTGCAAACATTAACAAAGAGCTAGATAAGTTTAGCTTTCATGGTTCACAACTGGTGATTGTATTTGGGTGAAATCTTCAAAGATGTCGAAGAGTAACTCTTATCAGTAATATTATCTATTTATATAATATTTATATATTCAATTTTTGTTTAAAATAATGGCTAGCTTTATTGTATTCCTTATATTATCTTTAAATATCATTCAGAAAATCCTTTAAGAGATAGTACATTTATGCAATATGTTACCACATGTGGGTAGTTTGAGAGAACTATTCACCTTCAAATAATGATATTTATTTTTCATTACATGTATTATTATGGTTACATGAATTTATTATTATTGTGATGTCACTAAAACCTACAAAGGGTTACAATTAGGATGCATTATCTCTATTATGACCCCTATCTCACTTCACTTCCCTATTAAGATCGTAATCCTAGACTTATCATTTTGGATTGTTACAAGGTGGGTTTTGAAAAAGTGTGGTCTCTTGTGACATGCTCTGATGTCTGCATCTATTCATATTTTATATGAAGTCTCTATGTCTATGAGTGGAATTTACATGCCCATCCTGTACTTTTTTGAATGGATGAGGCATTATGTGTTGTACATTTGATATCACCATGATCTACACCTTGTTGTAAACATGTGCTATATGGTTTTTGAATAATTCCATAGTTTTTATGCTTCTATATACTACACAAAATATCTCAAACATCTCTTGTGCTCTGCATATCAGGGCATCAACATCATCAAATCCATCAATATATGGGATCTATTCATAAAATGAAAATCATCCAATTAGAAATGCCAAAAAATATGAAAAGCATATAACTACAAGTAGTTACTAGACTTACACTCTTAGCCTTCCTTAGTTGGTTTTGAGTGTCATCTGCCAAATTTGTTGTAACACCTTCTAGTGCATGGTTTGATCTTTGCATATCCATATCCAATACACTGTGCATTTTGGTGTGCAAACCTTCAACATCCATGCCTATTTCTCCTTCATTTTCAATGCAAACTCTATTTTCTTTGACATGTGCAATGAAAATGTATTACACAAATGACAATCACCTTGAAGTTGTCAATGCATACAGTATGGGGGTGAAACAAAACTTACATGGTATTCAACATCGATGTTTTTGATGCTTTTCATCAACACCATGCATTGTGGATACATCCTATACAACTTCCTGAGTTATCATCTTTCTCATCAGGTCTACCTTAACCTCATACTTGCAAGCGTATCCTTGGAGTGAAAATGAGTAATTTGACATTGACATAGAAGGTGTTACATTGAAGATACGATAATACAATGTCTCATCTTTTGTACTTTGCACCCATACCATATGAGGGTCTCTATTATCAAAGGTAACATGAAAATTTGGGATCTTTAAAGCCCATACCCATTAAATATTTTCAATTCTTTCTACTTTGAAGTTCCTATTGAAGTTAGTATCCTTGCATAGCTGTAGCCACCAATAATATATGTAAATTGATGTTGTTAGTTGGTGAACTAACTAATCCACCATGTAATGTGTAGAATTCCTTATTGTGCTTAGGAAATGACATTTAAAATGGGAATGGTAAGATTTTATAGCTGCATTAGTGTCTTGCCTAACATGCAGAAGTGTTTGACAACATCATGACCACATTCCAACCCTATATGCCCAATGTTATTCTTAGTATTTGACAAAATCATCCTAAGAGGACTGACATCTTTCTAAAAAAAATTTAGACTCCCTTGTAGCCATGTACTCATCAAAATAACTATGCATTATGAACCCCAACTTAATAAACATTGCACATCTTCCATCATTGTATTTCACCTTTGCTATCAAATTCATCAACAACATGTGACGAACATGCCAAATGCATAAGTAGAATCACAGTTGAATGCCTCCCTATATAACACAATAGTCTTACATAAGTTAATGGAATAAGGTGGGGATAGTGTCTATGAACATCCAAATATGAACTCCATGATGCATGTAAGATTAATGATGACTCGCCTAATAGTTTTTATCTCTGCATCAACATCATTGACCATGAAGGCATTGATTGTCCATTCAATGTCTTTCAAATGCAATCTTTGAATAATATTTTGCATCTATTATCTTATGTCGATGATACATGATTGATATATAATGACCCATGCATTGGGCACACCTTCACATTTGGAATCAAATGCCAAAAATGTATACAATTAGAACTTCAAGAAAAAAATAAAAACATTGAAATAACTACTATTATTATAAACATCAAAACAACTAATATTATCAACTACTATTACAAACATTGGCACGATACCTTCATTGCATTCATCCCAAACATTGCATCCATCATTGATAATCTATGCTTCACAAATCTTAACAACCAGTCTAGTTTTTGTGAGAGTTGGATGCCCAAGATGAAGGGGATTTTTGCATACCCATCAAGCTCTCCCCCATTGTATCCTTGATATAAAAACCACTTATTTGGATTTTCCAACACCCACTCCCAAACCCTTTTTTCATCATTAACATTGTATATGTATTTTTCCTCCTTGATCAATTGTTCTTAGTTATATGTGTCATCATTTCTCAATAAATCATCTCATTGTGTTTTACCAATAAACAATATAAGTTTCTCATGCACCATCTCCCAGTGTTTAAGGTGGATAGGATCAGCAGACATTCCCATTAATAATAGCCTATGAACCCATTCATTAAGTTAGGGGCTAATGTAAGGAGCAAAAAAACATTTCTTACCCTTGAACTATTCATATTATTAGTCATGGAAATAGTTATGTTCATTGTCTATGTGTTCTACATGAATGTATATGAGTAGCACATAATTAATTCTATAGACCATGCATTATGTGCTAAAATGACAATGACAACCATACCTTATATGGATTTGACCCAACCAAATACCCTTTCTAGACTTGGGAATAATGAAGACTTGTCTTTTGGCATGGCATCAATTTCCTAAAAGTCATTGGGGCCATATGAACACCAGTAGCTACATGATTATGGTGAAAAAATAAATAGTCATGTAAAGTGAAAAAAAGTGTACATGAATGAAACATAATAGCATCCAAACAGACACTAGATTGTAATCCATAGTGTGAGGTGACTTACATGGCATATTCAGAGGTGGCAGTGATCTTGCTATCCTTTCTAGTAAAATCTAATTTTCTCTTACAATGGGAAACATAAATTTTTTTAAGGAACAACACCCTTCTTGATTATCCTTTGATGAAGACATCAACCCTATCCTACTCAACCCAGGAAACCCATAATTCTTCCTTGTTGATGTTAGAAAAATTATCCCACTTAATACAACTGCAATCAAATAGACCCTCGCCTAGATTCTATAGATCAAGGTGCATTATTTCTTCCCACATTTTCATCATCTATTGCAACCTACAAGGAAAAAATTTCTTTGAACAAATTAGAAATAGACTTTTGGTATTGAGTGAACGTAAATTTACATGTATTACAGTGGACTTTTTTTATCTATTGAATGTTATCTGGAATATACTATAATGTACAAAGGATAATAATTGAATAATGGATACAATATAAGTAATATTTGGTTCAAATAACATTAAAACACATGCACATCATTGAAATGGATAGTTAGACTCATATGCATCAACAAACATGAGAATGCCTTTTTTTGGCTACATTTCTTGTACCTCTCATTGAAATACATTATTTTGCATGCACTATTACATTTAACCTATATTGGGTCATTCAAGATATAAATCTATTATATAGTGTGTTGTATTTAAAAACATTAGGAAGTTCATGACACCATATAAATACTCAAAATAAATTTTATATAAAGATATATTTAAATTTTGTTGTTTATTGAGAGAAGTATAACAAATATATAAAAAAACTTTTCATGACTTCCTTTGAACATTACATCAAGTAGGGGAAGATAATGGAGAATAGTATGGCAGCTACAAATGTGAACATTAAATAATGAGTTAATGAGAATTGGTGCATGTCAGCATTGGCAACTATGTTGACCAATAGAAAATCGGTCAAAGTATCAAAAAATTCATCCACAAGATCATCTTCTAAATTAAGAATTATAAAAGCATCCACAATGATTTGTCGTATTTCATTTTGTTTCTACCCTAATGATGCTTGTTAAAGACATCTATTTTTGCAACAAATGTGAATATATAGAAACAACCCATACATAAAATTCATGTCATCATGTAGCTCAACAAGAAGACCTCTAGGCACATCCCTATCCCCTATAATTTCATGATAAACATCTTCGGAATCGATGTCCACACACACACACCTATTTGATCTTGTAAATACAAACATAAGCCTAGCTCGTCTATTAAAGCAATGTAGGAGGCATGATTTAAAGACACTTCATCAAATATAAAAGTGCTATGTTACCATATGATTTCATTTTTAGGAGAAAATAACATGCTTTTGATATACATTTGTCTTCCTTTTCACTCACATGTAACCAATAAATGCATGTGTTGGTCAAACATATTGCAAATAGAAGCCATGAACTATAGATAGAAATTAAAATATAAGAATTGAAACCACTTAAGAAAAATATGAAGGAAACTATGAACAAAAAGGTTATAATAATGAACAAAACCTTGTTGAAATCAATATAAAACCCTTCATAAAACATGTCAAATTAAAAGCATGAAATCATAGAAATGGATAAAATAGTGCATGCATGATGTAGTTGTATTTATAGATAATCTTAAGTGGTATGCACTAACTGTGTGCATGCGAGTGGGGCATAGGAATGTGATTTTGATATGAATCCCATAGATTCAAGAAAGTATTTTAAAAAAGAGAGAAATTGCTAGGAATCCCATAGAATCAAGATAGGGTTTAAAAGAATAGCGAAGTTATGAGAGCTTTAGTGTAACAAAATAGGTCACCAAAATTTTATAAATGATTTCCTCATAAAGCAGCACTACAATACTTCCCACCTACTAGACCATAATTTTTTGCCCCTAAATTTAGGGAGGCCTATGAGATGACAAGACACAATTATGAAACTAAATGAAAGCTTCTTCTTTATTACATGTATAAAATTATACAAAAAGTTATCATCTCCATTCCACATAATATAGGAAAGATGTTTAAGGCTCCAGATGATGAGTCAACATTCTACTTAAAAAAGTTGATTGCTACTAACTATAGTAAATGCCATTGTCTAAGATTTTACAGATGGAATAGACTGAATGATAGATAATTGTATTAAAGTAGTCATATGCCACTATCCAATGTTAGTTCTTTACAACTAATCTGAGTAATGCCCATCATGATCATGGGAATTTCTATCATCCTCATATTCTTGTGATGGTGTTGGAAAATTGCTTCTTCGCCACTTTAATTCTTGGTATGTAAGCTCATCCAACATGTGTTTGATATCTAATTTAGGATTTGAATCTAGACAATTCCATAATTATACACAATTATCATGAAGACTATCCCACATTGAAAGTCAAAATCTAATCATAAAGTGATATGTACGAAAGAATCTTTTTGGCAAGAATGTTGCAGAACTAATTCTATCAAAGTATTTGTCAAACCAACTTTTCATCATGGGATTAAAATATATTCCATTCTATTAAATAATTAATTTTGATAAGAGATTAGACTTAAAAATTGTATCCAACATTTCTATTTATCGACATGACCAATTGCCTTTTAACAACTCCAAAGTGAAAGCATTATTAGTATTCCACCAAATTATGGTAATGTGATTTGCATGAGTAGCCCAAGAAAGTGGTAGCCAACAAAAAAAATCATTCAATTCAACTAAAAATTGATCAAAGTCTCTTCTTGTTACACATCTGATTTGGATTAGGGAATTCCATAAGTGATTGGAATGCCAACTAGAGATGGGTTCTGAAAATAATGACATACTACAAACAAACAAACAAATCATAGAAAACAAATTATATATAGGGTCCATTGCATCTTACATAACATATTATTCAATATAGTGATTGTCGGTTGCTTAGTCAATTTAAATTATAGATTGTCAAAAGATTCAATCATTATCATTCTAGAAAATTAACTTTAGAAATGTACTTATAAGAATGTAGTTGTGAAAAATGTATCAATTATTTTTATAAAGATGGAGTAAGACTACCATATAGACTGCATAGGAAGGAGGATCTTCTCAATGTAGAAACACCTTTGACATAAATATCATACTCTAAAGTGGTGTCATATAAATATAAGAATCCAACATGATAAATATCAGATTAACATTTAACACTAGTGCTTTACAAGTATTTTATGGGACTTCATACTAAGATGCAGCCATAACGTGCCTCTCATTTCCTTTGAAAATATTGGTTAAGGTTGGATATTTTAATTTTACACATATACCCAAAAATAAAAAAGATAAATGTGTAAATTCAAAGCTAGTTGAAAGGAGCTACCATTTTGGTATTATCCAATCTTGTAAGCCATTTCATTTCTAGATTACGAAATGTTTTTAAGTTTATACAATGTAGATGAAGCTTTAAGGATAAAAATATTATTTTTAGACACTAGGCCATTTAAACTTATATAAATTGTGGAAGGGTGTATTAAATCCCTCATCAAAGCAAATATGTATATCAACAGAGGTCATATTTCATTTTTAGTGGATGCCTCTATAAAATTAAAGACTTTGCTATATATCTATACATAAAGTGTTTACTTTAACATAAGGTTTAAGTGGGAAAGAAAGGCTATTTTTTGTTGTGAATCTTGGAGAATTTTAATCTCTTTTCACTTTTATACCCTTTCATCAACTTTCTTAATGAACTGCTGAGGATTGACCTCTCAAATATTTCCTTGAAAAGTCTTGATCATCTATTTCTAAAAAACTACACTTCATAAATTCTTCAAATTTCATGGAATGCAATGATAGCAGGGTATGTACAAGATGGGCTTGTTGAAAAGGATTTGGAGACCTTTAAACAAATGTAATTGGTAGGTGTAAATCCAAACTCCACAATATTTGTCAGCATATTCCCAACTTGTGCCAAAATGGGAGCTTTAAAAGAGGGCATGGATATCCATCAAAGCATAATACAAAGTGGTTTTTTATTAGATATGGTTGTCACAAGTGCCCTAATAGACATGTATACAAAATATGAAATTTTACACAAGACACGGGATCTATTTGACAAAATTTGGGATCTTTGGAATAGGATATGGAGTTCCATGAAAGAATAATCAAAAGTGGATTTGTAAGAGATGATGTACTTGTAAATTCCCTGATAGACATGTATGCAAAATGTGGAAGCATACTGAAGTCACATGAACTATTTGACAAAATGAATCAACAAGACACAGTTTCATGGATTACAATGATATTAGGGTAATGTTGTGCTCTCCTTCTTCCTTGTCCTTCAACAAACTTGGCATGAACTTCTTATCATCATTTTATAAGTGATATATTTTCACTCTTTTATCATGCATAACATTTGAGTAATATTTATGATGCCACCCTAAAATGACATGACACACGTCCTTTTGTATCACATCACATCATACCTTATCTTGGTGTGTGCCAATTAGGAATTTCAACAAGTATTTCTCATTTACCAACACATTATTGTCCTTTTGAATCCATGAAACCTAATATGGGTTTGGATGTGCCACCTTATACAAACCCAATTTATCCTCCATTTCACACAAAACTTAATTTTATGTGCTAACATTATCCATAATTACTTTGTATCACTTACCTCTTGACTTACACACCTTTCAAAACATGTTCTTCCTATGTACTAGTTCACTATCATCTTTTAGTAGAAAGAGAAATACTTTATTTATGATGAGGTTTTCTCTATGGTATAAATCTAAAAAGTTGTTAATAGTTCCAATATACTCTGCTTATCCATGCATAACATGTGCCCCAACTTTAGACCTTATGTTATTTTCCCCTTGTACCAATATACACTCATATGAACTACATCCAAGATGGCCACATTTAAAGCATGTTCATGGAAATCCTCTTCCTTTACCTCAACCAAATATTTATTTCCGTATATATGTGTGAGATCTATTCATTATAAAAAATATTCATAATCACCTTTTTTCTAAATGTTGGTGGAGATCCTTTAATAAACCATTGTGTATGTTGTAATGGATGGATGTCATACAACATTTTTTTTATAACACACATCATATGCATGCGTATTCTCATTGGAATCATGCTTAAAATCCTTCAATGGGTGGTCGTTGGATGCTATAATGGCATGAGAATGTTAGCATTAATTATTTTAAAATGAAATAATTTAATGGTTTAGAAGGTGACATGATTAATTAAAAAAATAAAATAATAAACATGAAGGTTTAAAAAAATAAAAAACATATAAATACTTGCATACATATCTTAGATAAATCTATGTAAAATACACTGATAGATACCATTCTTGATGCACTCACAATTTAATACGATATAGGTGTCTCAAGAATGATATCTATCGGTGTATTTTACATAGATATATCTTTTTATACTAGTACAAACATTATTGCATATATTTATCTTTATCTTAGTTATTTGGTTTATAATTTTACATTTTCATTTCATGGTTTTTAGCATGTTTCATGTTCATTTTATTTTTAAATCTTTTTGAGCCTTTACATATTTGTCACTTTGATTTTTATGATTTTACATAATTAATGTCATTATATCACTTCAAATATATATTTTTGATGTGGGATTATTATATTATTTGTAACGCTCTCAGCTCAACAATAAAAAAATTGATGAAGCCACAATGTTTACAATTTTGTATTTTTCAGCTATCAGATCTCAATTTATTGCAAAATAAAATAATATTACACATAAAAAAACTTTTCTACCGCATAAATGCAACTATTCAAAATATGCTTTGGGTATAATGAGTTGTTTTCTATGCTGATACAATTTGAGGGTTATCAAATTATTAAATATATGAATGTTAGGTGAACGTAAGAGGAGGGTAGACCATTTAATATGTGCCTCAAATTCCTATGTTGCACGGTTTACACATCAAAATTGACACATGGGTATTTAGTCAACTAATTAATGCATAATCCCTAGAGATTCAAATTTGCATACATAATTCCAACAAAATTCAAATTTGATTTATGCCACAATCAGAATTATTAAACAATAGAAGGCATGGAGGAAACAACACACCACACCTACTTTCCTATACCTAACTTTTTATTTCAAATTGATGGTCATGCTACTTAAACCAAGTAAAAATATAGAACAAGACAATTGTGATCATTTCCAATTGAAAACCCCAAAAATGAGTGGTATGTTTTTTATATAAATAGGAATGGGTTGACCCAAGGTCTTATCGTATGTCCCTTTGTAATATAAAAATGTTTTATTACCTTACACATGTGTTACCATGTTCAAAATGGCTCAATAAAAGGATTAAATGTGTTTTCACATGTTTAAGTGGTTCTAAACTAGTTTCTAAAACTGAAGTTAAAGGAAATGAGATGATTTTGAGCTATACAGACCCTGTTAGACTTCTTACTACTCTTAAACATTATCTAGACCCTATTGGGTCTTCCAATGTCACCAAAACTAATAAAATATGGTTTAGACCTTACTATAAACAATGACTACAACAATGATCTATACAACATATGCATATATGTTCTGGGTGGTTTCAAAACTCAACATACAATAGACAAAATTTACCCAGGCTCCACATTGCTTTGTTCTAGCTTAATATTCTCGCAATCAATTATATATGGTAGTTGGCATCGCATAAGTTTCTTATGACCCAGTCGAGTCCTAAAATCCACACTAAATTGAATGGAATACATGTTTCACTCAATAGACCATATTGTGATATGTTCCACGAAAACCAAAGGTGGGGATAAACATAATGAATGTTGTCACTATTCAAGATTTGATTCCCATTTCACATCATCTAAACATCACATTGAAGGAGATGAAGTAGTGTTATTTCAAATACCTATGAAGTTATAATCTAGACCAAATCAGTCATCCAAGTCTCCAATATCGACCAACCCAACCCAACATGAAAACCAAGAAACTTTTTTCAAACATAGAAAAATAGAGATAAAGCAAAGCAAGTAATGGAAACACATATGAGGCAGTGTAGGAGGATCTGGGTAAACTAGGATGAAAATGTCTCTAGATGCTTCATAGCCAAAAATGTCACATTAGAGGAGAGAGCAACTAAAAATGTCACATTAGGCGAGAAATTGGGGGAAATTTCAAAAGGCATCCCACTATTTTCTCAACTAGTAGTAACATGAAACTGTGATCAAACTAGTGGTAACATGAAATGGTGATCGATGAGTTTAACGGTGATGATTGATGGTGATGTTGGTGGTGACGATTAGTCAACTTAGCAATCAGGGGCAGGTTTGATAGTTAAACATTGGTGATGATCGGTGAAGTCTTTTCAATCGATGATTGGTGAAGACTAGCATGCTAGTGGTTAGTATGTGTTGATGTTCACAAGCCCCGAAGGAATAATGATGTTCACCCTTATTTCATACTTCCCTAACTCGACCACATCATTTTTTAGTCAAGCCATAGGAATAAGGATGAACTCCACCTAATAACCTTGTAATATTTGTGGTATTGATTATGCAACCCTTCTTCTGAGGGATCATAATGCACACCACATTTTTAATCCCATGCATTACTCATGAACTAATCCTACAAAATGATACAATAGAGAGGTGAGAGACAACCATAGGGAAGGAGAGGAGAAATAAGGATGATGACTCAACTTGACTTCACCTCTTACATGACTTTCATAAGGATGTCACTTGACTCCCACTAGGAAATCACCATTAAGCGAGGACTATAATCATTGTTTGAATGTGATAGCCTCTTCAATGAAAGACTATATGCAGGGGGGATTGTCCACCTACTACTACCACCTATTAATTTTTTGTTACATGTTACCTACTTCAACTTGTCCATCTATCTTCCAACTGTCAACACATAATAATATAATATTAATAAAATTATGATATTATTTTATGATTATTATATATTTTATATTATTATTATATATATTTAAATTTTACATTATATTATACATATATATAATATAATAATATAATAAATTTAATTAAATATAATAATAGATTTTTATATTATATAATAATAATTAATAAATTATATTATTAATAATAATGAATATTATAGACAGGCTTATTTAGCATGCACTACCGACATAGTGCATGCGTCACCTCCATTGGGCCCACCTCGATCAATGTGGAACTTGATGGTTAGCACCAAATCACCCTGACAAATCTCAACCTGTCTAACACCATCAATTAAGCCATCTGCACCACTTTCTATCTTCATTAACCCAACCACCACTCACCACTAAGGAGTTGTTCAAAGGTTTCACTATATAAGCAAATCAAAATCTCTTTTCAAATGGACTTTATTTCTATTTGACTCCTATCTTATACACTACTAAACACTGAACAATTTCATGTTATTTGTCACAAAATTCTCTCTCTTCTTTCTCTCTCTTTTAAATATTCTATATTGGTGCATATGGGGGCATCATTCATGATGCAATGTGAATTTTAATATAGAGGAATCACCAATTGAGACAAAAACTCATCGACTGGCATTCGATCCTGGGTGGAAAGGAGAGTTGGTAGATTTAATTTTCAAGCAGTAAGTTCTCCCATTGCATCATGCCAAACTAGGTAACTAATGAGGTGTTTAGATCACCACATCCATTGCCTATAAAATGATGTAGAGCTCAACAAATGTTTATGTTGTGATACTTAAGCATCAATTTTTTATTTTTTTGATTTGTTCTGTGAGATTTAGGAGGATCGTGATGAAAAATTAGCAAATGATGTTGAGATGACTAAGGTAGAGGATCTCTTGCCCAATATCAATGAAGGAAATATTGATAATCAATTGGTTGTCTATGGTTGGTTAACTGGTGACATGGTTGTAGGTAGTGTATTTTTCCTTCATTTCAACTGATATTGATCAATTTTACCTGGAATTTAATTTTGGTGAATTAAAAGAATAACCTTGCTTGTCTATAATTGTAGCACCTACAGATCATATTTTGATACAAATTTTAACATCAATATCTGGTATTTATACTACAAACTCATGGAGGCCTACTTGATGCTTCATATAGTAAGTGCTACATATGCCTTTTCCTTAACTTTTTTGCTTTTTTATCTTTTGTGTTATTTGAAATTTCTTTTATTTATAATTATAAGTCTACAAGTTACGATTTCTAAAAAATATATAATTAAATTCAAGGTGAAATTTAATGAATTTCCTATACGTAAATGTATGTAGATTCCTTGATTTTTTGTTGGAGAATGAAAGTTTTTCTTTGGTCATGCTTATTCTTCAAAAGAACTAATGAGACAAGATTCTTTATTTTTGACAAATCTGTAGATGACTATATGTCATCAACTTATATAGGCTTCAGGTATGGCTAGAAAATAGTTCATATCAATAGTATATTTTATCATTAACTTTTATAGGAATGGGTATGGCTAGAAAATAGCGTATATCAATAATATATACTATAACTTGTTCAGATAATTATGAATGAACATATATCATGTGTAAATGGGTCACTGAATATAGTTTGTTTTTTCTGGTTCTTTATTGTTTAATTAAAGGGCTATAAGTAGAGCATACTGTACACATCTATAAGCAAAGCATATTGTACACATCCATGGAGAATATTTAATATACAACACAATTTTATAAATAAATCCTATTACAAGGAGTCATCTTCTAATTACTTTCTACATGTATGCTTTAATTAGAATCAATTGTCAATTTACATTATGGTTTATTTTATATGACTATTTATTTCATTTAATTGTTTCATTTCAAATGGACACATATGTATAGATAATATAGTATATTTTGAATATATATTATATTAATATTTATCAAATATAATTGAAAAAATACAATTCTTCTTTTCTTGCACCTTTGGGGCAACTGTTAGTAAATATTGCCATTCATTGAAGTTGTAAAAACATGGTCTTTCAACAATCAAAGAAAAACAACCTAGAGGAAAGAAAGGTAGTATAAATAAGGGTGCAGCATGCCAAGTCCCTGAAGGAAATTTGGAGGGTTTAAACTGTGTGGCTGTAATGAGACAGAAATTAGTACTGTTTAAAAATATCAGAAATGACATTGTACTGGAAGGACAAATGAATAAATTTTTCTAACATTTTGAAATCACAATCCATGCGATCACAATTTGGTAAAGTATTTTCTTGGAATTGTAGCCAATGTGATTATAATTTCATTGAAGCATTTTCACAAAGATTTCAAATTTGCATTTCATGAGATAGCAATTTGTTGGAGCATTTTTTCAAACATTTCGAATATAGTAAGAAAGAATGGAATTTGGGTTTGATTTTTAAACCAGCCACAATAATGAAGTTTTAGAGTTGATAATATTGATATAGAAAATCTATAATCAACCAAAGTTTCATAAAATGGCTTGAACAAGGGAAATAGAAAAGATTAAATCTAAATGTTGATTCAAAATCCACAACATAGTTTTATCCAAAATCCTATTCTATAATGTTAGGGATTGTGAAAACTTCAGTGCTTTGAAAAGCCTAAATCAATTAGAATAGATGGTGTATTAGAATGTACATTTTTAATCTCTATGATTAAATTCTTTGCATTAAAATTTGTCATAAAATAGTAGTTGGAAATCCACAACTGAACATAATGGGATGTGAAGTCTCTAATCTGATATTTTTTGAGAAATGGAGAGGCAAATAAAAGAAGAAGAAAGATGATAAATTATCATAGGTTTTTAGTAAAGAATCATCTAAGAATCCATTCACTAAGATGGAAAATTTGATTATCATAACTGTCCACCGAAATACAAGGTTTAAGATCTAAGACTAAATGTATCCCCTCAATATTTGGGTAAACCAATACTTAAAGATCCAAAGCACTAAATCATGAGGTATAAAGTCTAAAATAAACAAAATTTTATCAAATATAGATTTAAAAAAATAAATTTGAATCGAGATTCAGATTAATGTCCATGATGAGATGATATTTATCATTAATTATTACTAAAGAATCAACAGGTAGATGCAGGATAATGGGGGATAAGGGTGAAAAGATAAGGAGATTGCTTGTGTATGAACACATTTTTTTTGAGTAAATGATTGAATTTTTGTATGAAACTTCATATATAGGTGAAATGTTGAATATTGTTGAGAATATTTTTTATTAATTTTTTATTAAATATATAATTTTTAAATAATTTTACAAGTCAAGACAACTAGAAAATTGAAACTAAAAGTGTACAAACAACTTTTTGACCTTAACTTCATGAAAATCATTTTTTTAAAAGTATAGTTGACAATATGTAGATTGTTGAGATATAAATTTTATAATTTGTTTTAATTAATATTCAAAAATTTATAAGAGAATTTGTGATGATATGTGTATAGCCCATAATGAGGTATGTTATGTATAAATTAAGTAATAATTATAAATAATATTCTAACAGTAAAAAATTATATATTTTAAAACTTCACTTTCTCCTCTACAAACCTATATATATAGATATTTTAAATAATAAAATTTCCCTGATCAGATGTGTCGACAAAGACAAAAAAACACTCCTAAATTTTATATAAACTAAGTGGGTTGCTCCATGACCAGTTTCAAGCTAGGTTCGGACCTCCCCAAGCTTGTACCCAAGGCAAATTTGGAGGGAAAATGAAAAAAAAATATTGAAATGTTGAAAGGGCATACGTCATTTTCAAAGGGTGTACGTCATTTTGAAAGACACACAAACACACAAACACAAACACACACACACACACACACACACACACACATTGCAATTAGAGGTAGTTGTTAAGCATTTTAGACTGCAATTTTTTTTGCAATGTTTGGTGTTTTTCAAGGATATATTGTAAGGATATATTTAGTAAAATAAAAATGTAATATAAAATTAAATTTAAACTTATAATTTAAATTTATTTTATTAAATATAACAAATTAGGGCCACTCAACATCTTCTAAAATTGATTATAAAGTTGTATGAGTTACCATTTAGAAGTTAGTTTTTCAAATTCGATTCTAATCAATACTTAGTTTTTAGAATTTTAGGATCAAAAGATAAAATGAGAAATGAGGTTACAAATCATGTCACGTATCTAATAGATCTATACCATTGATTATGCCCTATATTTTACCTAAATAAGTATGCCCTACCTACTTTACCTACTTGAGTATTCCTTACCCAATTGAATACCCGAGCTTGAAGGTGGATTCATAAATAATTTATGAGATTTCAATCAATGGGTCTATCTATATGCCTAAATTATTGCCCTATATCATGTAAATTATAACATACCTATAGTTATGATAAAGTCACTCATACATGACATCTATTGCATACCTATTACATATATGTATGCATTCACTCATAGAGGACATCTACCTATAGTCATGATATGATAACTTATACTAGATATGAATGTAATTAATCACCATAATAGACTCCATTTGAAATATAATAAATTGAAACACCATTCAAATTAATTCTAAAAATATACCATTCATTCTAAAACAAATGTCAAATAGATGGTCAACCCATGCATTCTTCAATTCCAATCTCATGCATTATTCCAAAGTCATGTAGAATAAAGTCATATTCTAGCACTCCAAAATTCATATAAGACACTCCTTCATTGACCCTCACCATCCATAATCACTCCCTCATCAACCCTCATATTCACTTATCATCCCTATTCATTCCCTCACCAGTTCTCATTGTCTCTCATTATCCCTAATCACTCCCTTATTAGCTATTATCATCCTTCATTATTGATAATCACTCCCTCATCAACCCTCATCATCCCTAGTTATTCCCTCATCATCCCTCATTGTCATTGATCATCCCTAAACACTCTCTCATCAAACCTCATTAGCCCTAATGATACCTAATCAATCTCTCATCATCCCTCTTCATCCCTAGTCATACTCTCATCATCCCTCATTGTCCC
Source organism: Torreya grandis (assembly GCA_037957365.1). NCBI lineage: Eukaryota > Viridiplantae > Streptophyta > Pinopsida > Cupressales > Taxaceae > Torreya > Torreya grandis. The sequence goes on from JARHVA010000463.1 coordinate 250,096, forward strand.
TAATAACTCCCTCATTAACCATCATCATTTCTTATCATCCTTTATCAATCCTTCATCATCTTTCATTGTCACTCATCATCCTTAATCACTCCTTCATCAACCCTCATCATGCTTAATCATCCCCAATCACCCCTTCCTCATATGTCCTCATCCCTCATTATCCCTAACCATTCCCTCATTATCCCCATCATCCCTAACCATTCCCTCATTATCCCCATCATCCCTAATCATTCCTTCATCATCCTTAGTCACTCCCTCATCTATTAAAGTGTATTCTAATTTAGCAGTCAGTATAAATTTGTTTCAAACAAAATAATATCTTTTTCAGATGAATCTTAAATGGTGCTTCAATTCCTTTTATTTTGATTGGAGTGTACTGGGGTGATTATTCTCATTCATGTCTAATAGATTAGATAGGGTCATGATGGATTACTCTAGGGAGATTGTTGAATGGTTTACATGGTGGAAATAAGATAATATCCTCTTTACACATCCATGGAAAAAATTCATTTTGAATGAAAAGGGATGATGAAAAATGATGATAGATCAAAAACTACCTCTATGCACTTGCTTTGTATGAGGTGAAATCCTTCTTCTAGACACAATTATTTCCAAATCATTGAGTAAAAGGGTTGAAGCATTTTGGATCTTCTCATTTTTGTGAGTTATTCTCAAATAATGATGTGGATCATGAGTATAAACTATTAGCATTTGTGCCACTGAATTTGTTATGACATGTTTTTCCCTTTCATTGAAATCTTTGTGCTTGTGTAGGAATTATGATAGGAAAGTAGAGAGGGGGTTAAGCCGAACTACCATGCTTAAATCATTCCTCTATAGTGTGGTCTCCATAATGTATGTTTAATGTTTGTTATTTAGATTTAATTTTTAGGGTTTTGAGTTAAGGGTTTAGGGTTCAAAGTTTATAGTTTAGTGTTTAGGGTTGATTGTTTGGGTTCTGGCATTTAGGTTTTAAGGTTTAGGGTTTATACAATTTTAAGATTTAGGGTATATGGTTTTAGTTTTGAGGTTTTATGATTCTGGGTTTTTGGTTTAGGGTTAAAATTTCAAGGTTTAGGGTTTAGATCTTAGGGATTCAGGATTAGGGTTTAGTGTTAAGAGTTTAGGGGTAAAGTTTTGGGTTTGGGGTTTAGGGTTTGGGGTTTGGTGTTTAGGGTTTAAGGTTCATGATTTTGAAGTTTTTGTTTAAGGTTTGGTGTTTAATATTAAGGGTATAGTGTTAAGGTTTTATGGTTTAGTGTTAATAATTTAGTATTTTAGGCTTATGGTTTGGGTTTTAAAGTTAAGGGCTTAAAGTTTAGGTTTTAGGGCTTAAGGTCCAGGGTTTAAAATTTTAAGGTTTTATGTTTAGGGTCTAGGTTTTAGGGTTTAGGTATTATTGTTTTGGGTTTAGGTATAATGTATTGGGGTTAAGTGTTCAAGGTTTATAGTGTTTAGGTTTTAGGTTTAGAGTTTAACATTTAAGGTTTATGGTGTTTAAGGTTTGGGGTTTGGGTTTTAGGGTTAATGGTTTAGGTGTAAATGGAGTGTACTAGTGTGATTAGCTACATTTGTGTCTAAAATGAGTGCCTATATTGTAAATATAGGAATATTCATGTATGAGTGACAACATACCTACATGTAGTGTTCGGTGTGGGGTAGATATAATGTATGAATGATTGTATCATTATTATATGTATGTTATAGGTTAAATGATATAAGATAGAAATTTATGCATATTGATAGTCCCATTGATTAAAAACCCCACAAATTATATAATAATTCATCTTGAATCCACCTTCAAGACTTTTACATGAATGTCCCTAGTCAGTCCTTTCTCTATATAGGTTAGAATGACCCCTATCCTTTCAAGATATGGCTTAGCCAATGCCCCGTCTCCTTTCTCTATAGAGGTGATAAATCAAGATTATGGTTTATGGATAAAGGTTTAGGATTTATAAATTTAGGGTTTAAAGTTTATTTTTTATGGTTTAATATTCACAACTTAGGGTTTAGTGTATACGGATTAACATTTAGGGTTCAAGTTTCAATGTTATGGCTTAGGGATTAGGATTTAGGGCTTATAATTTATATTTTATGCTTAAAGGTTTATGATTTATGTTTTGTAGATCAAGGGCCAAGAGTTTAGCTTTTAGGTTTTGGGTCTTGGTGTTTGGGGTTAGGGTTTTGGTTTTATAGTTTCACACTTAGGGTTTAAGGTTTAGGGTGTAAGGTTTAGGGTTTTGGTCTTGGAGGTTTAGTTGAGGGTTTGGAGTTTGGAAATTAGTGTTTAGTATTTAGGGTTTGGGATTTAGTTTTTGGGGATTATGGCTTAGGGTTTAGGATTTAGGATTTGTTTTTTATGTTTTATATTTTATGGTTTGGGGTTTAGGGTTTTAGGCTTAGGGTTTATGGTTAAGGGTTTAGGGATTTAAGTTTAGTGTTTAAGGTTTTCAATTTTCAGTTTTTGATTTGGGTTTTGAATTTTTATTTTAGGAGTTAATGTTTAAAGTTTATGACTTATGGTTTAATATTTTAAGCTTGGGGTTAGGGTTAAGGGCTTATATTTAGGTTTTAGGTTTTAGGGTATAGGGTAAGTATAGGGTTAAATGTTTTAAGTTTATATGTTTAGGGTCTATAGTTTAGGTTTTATGGATTATTGTTTTTGGTTTAGGTATAATGTATTAGGGTTAAGGTTTCAAGGTTTAGGGCTTAGGTTCTAGGGTTTAGGTATATTATTTAGTGTTCATGGTTCAAGGTTTATGGCTTAGGGGTTGGGATTTAGGGTTTGCATTTCAATGTTTAGGGTTTAAGTTTTAGCGTTTAGGGTTAGGGGTTAATGGTTTAGGTGTAAATTGAGTGAACTAGGGGTATTTGTTGCATTCATCTCTAATATGAGTGACCATATCACGACCATAGGAAGATGTCATGTATGAGTGACCAAATACCTACATGAAGTACCATTTATGTGGTAGATGTAATGTATGAATGAATGTATCATTACTATATATATGCTATAGGTTTCATATTGTAGGCTATTCATTTATGCATATTGATATACCCATTAATTAAATTACATTTTCTAAGTTGAGAACAAGGTTGTTAAGAAGATTCCAAGGCAAAGAAAGAAAACTCCAAGTATAGTACACCTCCAACTTTATTGGTTGAGTATAAACCTCTTATGAAGGTCCAATGTTATTATGTAAACACTATATAATAATTAAAATTAAAGTGATTCAAAGCTTTTGACAGATAATCTAAGTCAATATCCTTCTAAGTAAGTAGATTAGGCCATCTAGACCTAAAGACTAGAGTTTCTATTGAATTCTAATTCTTAAGAAAGCAATAAAGGAAATTGGTTTCTTATCCTCATAGATAGTCTCCAAAAATATTAATAAATATTTATAAGAATACTTTGATGAGCTTATATAAATAACACTTTTTCAATACCAAAAATGCCCATACACATTATTGTAATAATGCTTAGGACTTAGTCGACTTTTTGGGCACTTTGGTGATTTGATTGGTATGTTGTACTTATGTAAAGACACCTATGAGTCTTGTATCATTGTCTTGATATTTTCATTGAGTTTTTGAATTGAATGAGTCGAAAAAATAAGGTAGTTATAGATCTCTTTGTATCAATTCCTTAAGAGGTAGAATTTGGCCTAATAGGCCTATAAAAGGTAGAGTTGTTGTCATCTGAGTTTTGAGTTGAAGTTCTTCATGTACTAAGAAGATTGATTCAAATAATTAGTGAAAGCCTTATAATATTGTTCAAACAAGTGAGGATGTATAATTGAGTGGTTTAGGATTCAAATAAGGGTTTTGCTTGAAGGCAGATTACTATCTTGGGACTGAGTACCCTATTTTAAGTCAAAGAAAGTATCTTTTCATCTGAATATAAAGGCTAAGAAGTTAAGAGACAATAATAAATAATAAGGTTATTAGTCTTTCAATACCAATACTAAGAAGACATTTTGTGATAGACCAAAAGATAATTTATGGTTAAGAAGAGACCTAATTACAAGCAAGTTTCTAGAGGACCTTGAAGTAGACCAGGTTGAGTAAGTGGAACACTTAATTAAACACCATTAGGGAATAGTAAATATAAATATATGGCTTGTGTATATAGGGAGAGCATAATCCTTTAGATCAAGCTATGGATCTATTATTTAATCAGGTACAACATACTCAAGTAGATAAAGTAGATAGGAAATACTTAAGTAGAAAAATAGACATGTAATCCTCAATGGTATAGATATATTACATACATAACATGATTTGAAACCTTGTTTTTAATTCTATCCTCTAATCCTAAAATTTAGAGAACTAAGTATTAATCAAAATGGAATTTGAAAAACTAACTTTTAAATGGTAACTCCTACAGCTCTGTAATCAATTTCAAAAGATTTTGAGTGGCCCTAATTTGTTATATTTAATAAAAAATAAATTTAAAGTATAGGTTTACATTTAGTTTAATTTTACATTTAATTTAATTTAATGTAAAATTAAATTAAATGTAAACTTATACTTAACATTAATTTTACTAAATATATCCTTAAAAAACACTAAACATGGCAAAAAAATTGTAGTCTAAAAGGCATACACCCTTTATAAAGGTTGTGCATCCTTTGTATTCCAAAGGACGTATGCCCTTTAGATGGTAAAGAGCATATGCCCTTTAGGGTTAGGACCAACCCTTTCCTATTCTGCATTGGTTTTTTTTTAAGGGCGTACACCATTTATAAAAAATTCTTTGTATTTTTCATTATATCATTCTTTTGTCCCCCAACTTTTTGCATCTACCCCAACTGATGATCCATTTGATGGACTCTTGAATTTTTATCATAACTATCCACTTAAATACAAGGTTTAAGCTCTAAGTCTAAATGTATCCCCTTAAAAGTTGGGTAAACTAATAATTAAAGGTCCAAATACCTAAATCTAGAGGTATAAATACTATAATCAACCAATTTTTATCAAATATAGATAAAACAGAAAAAATTGAATTAGGTTTCAAATTAATGTTTATGTCAAGATGATATTTATCATTACTTATTATTAAAGAATCAATAGATGATCCATTTGATGGACTCTTTAGTTTATTATCAACAAATCCCAATAATAATTTTTTGCATTGTGCATATAAAAACCCATCTACTAATTTACTTTACCATAAGCACATAATAAGACAAAAAGATTGGTAAAGGGGAAAACAAAATATATTGTCCCATTTCATAATCTATTTAACACATTTGCTTCTCCTCATAATATGAAAAACATAATTGAATTACATAATTATACACTTACTTATCCTTTAAATTATTTTTCAAATATAACTTTTCTAAAAATTAATCTTTTGATACCCAATGGTGCATAATGAAATCTAGCTCTTGAATACATGACATCTTTCCCATTCACCAATCTTCATTACCCTAAAATAAAACATCAGACAAAGCTTCAAATATATTTTACATTGTTTAGTCATGAAAATTATGACAATAGAACTTTCTTTGAAAATCACTAATCTATAATTTCATTTATAGTACAATCATTCATACCTACACCTTCTTATAGAAATTAACGGTCTTGGCACAAACTGTACAAGATAACTGTGTCGGTCCAATAAGGATTTGTGATGCAGTGGTTATCCAATATTCATGGTTATCGATATATGAGGAATTATTATGATAGTAAAAAATGATGATGATGCTAATGATCCTTCCATTGTTGAGAGTTATTTTGAAATAGGATGTGTTATTACTACTCCAAAACTCAAAAATTATCTATTATGATAATAGCAAAAATCATCATTTAGTTTGTAGCTTTAATTAATACATATGAACAGTACAGATTGTCAAGAGCTAGACCACAAATTCACCATCCATGTAGATTTTTCTATGATTTGTGAAAATGAATAATTTTTACAATACCAAATAAAATAACATTGACCTATGTGGTAACACCTCATGAATTGGTTAATATCAAAAACTATTGGAAATGCAAGGTACCTTATCATGAACCAAACATGAAGTTTCAAAACATCACCAATATAGCCATATTGTTAAAATTTAGAAACTCTTGTGAAAGCTATTCATGTAACACTCAAAATAGCCAAAACAATACTACCAAAAATAGATAAGTCTAGGATAAAAATTGGTAGAAATTTTTGGAACAGTTCTATAAAAATAGAATATAAAACAAAGGAACATGCCAAGAATTCTAAAATAACATCAAAAGCAGTATAAATTGGTGGGAAATGGTGATTATAAATTGTATAATAAAATATTAAACTTCTTTAATATTTTTGGGAAGGCAAGTCTTTAACCAGAGTGACATCGTACAAGTGGCCAAAAATATCTATAGGTATCTTGGAATACAATATCATGTTTGCTTTCCCTACCATCAATAGCATGAATCTCCATTTTATTCATTTAGGTTAGAATATTTGATGTAACATAGATAAAGCCCAAAGTAATTGAAAATTGTGTAACTAATAGAGCAAAATTAATTTGTCAAGTTTTGTTATGCCATGGCTTCATCAATTAGTGTTCAAGGGAGGTACGATAGTGAATGATAACATAAATTTTAGGGATAAATCTGAGAAAATATTCAAGTCCTTTAGAATTCATTAATCCACCATGTGAATTAATGTGGCCTAGGGTTCAAAGCAGCATGGAGGACTGATGTATTTAAATACTACCTTGAATCACATGCATTGGAAATAACATGAAAATATTTTAATGAATCATAGTATTGTAAATAGTAATATTTTATTTGATAGTTAAAAAGCTTGCATTTTGAATTTGTAAATGTTCCATATATTTTATAACACAAAAAATGGAATAATTTCATTCGCAAAAGGAGGAAGAGATAATACCTAGTTAAAACTAAATGAAACCTAATAGATCCCCTTCGAGACTAATAAAGCATTCATATATTCACCCATTACTCTATTATTTCAATTTTTGACTCAATTACATCTAAAGGTTTCTATTTTAGTGACCCTTTCCTATACAAACCATTATAAAAAATTCCAAATGATATTAATATAAATAAATTGTTGGGTGTGAAGCCACTATTCAAAGGTCACAATTCACAAAATGTGTATTACTCATGGTGACATGGAATGCAGGTGATGTGGCATGCGAGTGTGTAGTGATGTGGAATTTAAGTGACATGGCATGCAGGTGATGTGGTAGGTAGTTCATGTGGTAGTGAGGCCCATGGTGGGTCTCAGGATGTGATCAAGATGATGTGGCAGCTGTGGGGCATAGTACTCCACTAGAGGACTTGGGTTTTATAATTAGTGAGTCACATGTGGGGTGTCACATGGTGAAAAAGATAAAGGGTCATGCATGGATTGAATTTGTAAGGGGACATATGATTCACATGTGTATAGAAAGTCAAAATGTGATTGCAACACCTTTTGGACTTGTGTGGTCACATGGAAAAAGAAGACAAAAATAGCACTATTGTTGATTGTCCTCACATGTGTGAGTGGGGCACAATTATTAAAATCACATAGGGTGGCACATGGACTTGTCTAAAGTAGGAATCTACTTTATTCACCCTTGGAGAAGAAGACAAGAAGAACACTATTGAGTGTTTGGACTCACTTGTGGAAGTGAGGAGCAAGTTTTAGAATGACATGAAGGTGGTGCATGGTCTTGTCTCAAGTGGAGATGCTTTTGCACATGGTGACAAACCTTATGGAGATCACATGACACCCCACCAATGTATGTGTTGAAATTCTTTGGTCCACTATTTCATTCTCTCTCCTCTCTCTCTTACATGTTTTAAAATGCTATAAAAGAATTACTTCTCCTTTATATTTTTTCATCATGTTAGAGGATCATGGAGGAGCCTTTTGGAGGCTCTCCACTTTTGGATCCATGGTTAGAGGTTAAAAGCTTATAAATATTAGATAACATATGTCACCTAGATGTTTGGGTTGTAATCATCATCATGTAGATATGGAGGTTAGAGCCTAGAAGCCTAGTTTACTTGGGCTCACCCAAGTGCATGGAATATATCTTAAAAGACATGGATCTTGGAGACTAGTAGCTCAACTCATAGAGGAGGTAGAATCTTGGAGCTCCCTTGGATGTTATGGTTGTTAGCATCATCATGTAAGAGTTTTAAGTTGTAGCTAAAAGGTTGGAGCATAGAAATCTTGGTTGTAATATTTTCTCACTTGAAGGAGTTAATTGAGGAGCTATGTATGAGAGAGAGTTTGCTAATGGAATTAAAGTTTGGATACTGCCTTTGTCCCATGGTTTTTTCCTAACTAGTTTAGCAAGGTTTCCACGTATATCTTATGTAATGTGTTTTCTCTCCTTTATATATATATATATATATATATATATATATATATATATATATATATATATATATATATATATATAGCTCTTGTTTATTTATGCATTTATATTACTTGCACATATATGAATGTATGTGTATTCCCAACAACTAGTATCAAAGCCATGGTTATTTTGGTTGGTTTTATTCAAGTGGGAACTATAGGTGAAGAGACCCAGATATGAAGCAAAAATTTAAAAAAAGGTTTTCATGGTAGGAATTTATTTCTATGGTAGATGTAGATGGAGAATGGAGGAAATAAGCTTAAAATATCCACTAGACAAATCAACACCAACAAAGTGTTCCTAATGAAGAAGCAGTTGCATAGCTTGTGGTAGAGCAAGTTTATCTCCATTAGTGAAGATGGAGGGTGATGACAAGGAAGTTACCTTGTTGTGGTTCTCAGCTAGAGAAGAATATATGAGTTATGGGATCCTACTACCATAACATGTTGGTTGAGATGTTCAAAAATCCATGTAGAGGAGGAGGTATCAAAAACCTAAATTTGTACCTGATGGAGTAGTTGATAGATGGAGAAGAATAAATTGAGACCCAATGTTCCATGGAAGAAAGCTACTGTTGAATATTTCAAAGACTTAGAGATGAATTGAGTGAAGTGCTCAATGGTTTTGGTATAATATAAGTGAGTATCTAGGAGAGCTATGGTGTAGATGATGTGAGTAACAAGCCAAGTGGAATAAAGTATGGAGTAACTTTATACATGAGTTTGATTTAACATACGTAAATCAGGATGCAACTTAACTGTATCTTTGGGGCTCAAAAACTTGATAGGTGTTGTCAAGAATTGACTAGTGTGATGAATTCCCAAGAAATGTATGGGTACCATGTTGATCACAGTGGGTAGTTGTATACTACATATGTATAAGTCAAGTGTTGACTTTTGTGGGTTCTTTTCTCTAGGTGTAGACTATCGTTATGAGTGTGGTGAACACTTGTTGCTATTTGGTTAGAGTAGTGGGATGAAAAATCATCATTTTTACATGGTGGTCTCATGATGAGATGAAGTAGCTAGAGATATATAAGTTTGAGGCAAAGAGTTTCTAGTTTACATAATTGAATATTGTACGGGTTCTAATAGGCATGTTGATTTGGTACCAAAATTCTTGGAGAGCCAATGTTTAATAGAGGTTGTTGCTATGGGTATATTGCATGTTGGTTGTAGGCCCCAACATAGTCAATGGTGAGATGGATCAGGTGATTAGGATGAGATGAAGGAGAAAACCAAGGATGGAGATGCACAGTGGACATGGAAGCAAGAAGGTCAGGTATCCCACTTCTTGTGGTTTTATGAGTTGTCTTTCCAAGTGTCCTAGAACAAGGAGGAGGATACATGGATGTCCTATGTATCATATTCATCAAAAGTAGGAAATCCTCAAGAAATCCATGGTATGTACTAAACCAGATACTTCTAAGCAATGAGAGTAGTGAGTGGTTCATGGTGGAATCTTGAAAAAGGAAAGGTCTATGGTGAAGTGGGAGTCACTTCAAGTTGTAAATCTATTATGGGCATGCATATGTTGACAAAATTAGTTAGGGCAGAGAAGTTTTTTAGTGCATAAAACTTATATTGGGATTGTGTGTGAAGTAAAAGTGGACATTGGCATTGATGTCAGTTGTATGGCAGTTAGTTGGTAGAATATGTAGGTGTTTAAAAGTCATGTGTATATGACTTCAAGTGTGAGATTGTTGGGTGTGAAACCACTATTCATAGGTCACTATTCATAAATTACTATTCATGGTGTCATGGCATGTGGGTGATGTAGCATGTAGGTGTGTAGTGTTGTGGCATGTAGGTGACATGGCATATAGGTGATGTGGTAGGAAGGTCATGTGGTAGTGGGGACAATCGTGGGTCTCAGGATGTGATCAAGATGATGTGACAAGTGTGGGGCATAGTACTCCACTAGAGGACATGGGTTTTTTCATTAGTGAGTCACATGTGGGTTATCACATGGTGAAAAAGATAAATGGTCTTGTATGGGTTGAATTTTTAAAGGAACCCATGACTCACATGTGTAGAGCAAGTCAAAAGGTGATTGCAACACCTTTTGGACTTGTGTGGTCACATGGAATAAGAAGATAAGAAAAGCATTATTATTGATTGTCCACACATGTGTGAGTGGGATACAATTATTGAAGTCACATGGATTGGCACTTGGACTTGTCTAAAGTAGGAATCTACTTTGTTGACCCTTGGAGAAGAAGACAAGAAGAACACTATTGAGTGTTTGGACTCACTTGTGGAAGTGGGAGTGATTTAAATTTTTTTAGGAATAATGGAGTTTTATTCTTATTTAATTAAGGGTCTAGATTAATAAATTTGTATAGAATATATAAATAAATACAGTTGTAATTTGTGCAATTGTTTGTCTTTTTTATCTTTCTAAAAATAGCAATAAATAGGAAGAAATATAACTATTGATAAAATTTGACTTTTAAGTCAAATTAGGGCACCTATAGGTAAAATATGACTTTATAGGTCTATAGGGGGTGTAATATGAGTCTCATGGGGTTTATTATAGTTCAATTTATGTCAATTAATGTTATATTGGGTTTGGACAATTAGTTTTTATGCTTATTTATCATTTTGGGTCATTTTAGGGGTCAAAAAGGTGTATTTAATGATTTGTACAAATTTTTTGGGAAATTTGAGTGTTAAAATACATGATTACATGCCCCATGTGTCCCTATAAGTCTTAGGTAACTGACATAACTAAAATATGGTAGGTTATGCAGATGAAAAGGTAGTTTTCTTGAGGAAAAGAAGAGTTTAGCACTTGTATAGCCTCCTTGGGAAGTGTGCCACATGGGAAATGGTCAAGTAGTGCCTATTCAACTTGTGCTCATTTACATGATTTTTTTCTTTTTAATTTTCATTTATTTCTCAAAATTGTTATACTCTATTTTGACTCTTCTTGGCAAGTAAAAGTGACCTTCAGGTTTTTGCTTGGTACGAATAGCTCAGGAAGTTTCATGATAAATTATTTTTTGAGGTTGTTTTACACTAATATACATTAATTTAAATATAAAAATTCTATAAAATGGTTGTTTGTGCTTCATGAATGATCCTCATGAAGTTGACCTTTCAAACCTTCCTACTAATCTGTGCACCCTGCAGGTTTTACTTCATTTTGGGTAATTCCATATGAAATAGTTTCTAACATTGGTTACAGATAATTTTTTCTTCCTCCTATAATGGTATTAATAGTTTTTTGGATGTTTAAAGTTTATTTTATAGTCCAAATAGCTCACTTTGTAGGATGGTACCACCGTGTGTAATTTCAGTCAATTTTCCACTTTTAGAAGTTTGAATCCCATACATAGGTTTTATGTGAATGGAAAATGGTTTCCAAAATGTATAAAATCCATATTATCACCCTTCCTATGTTTTTTTTCATCACACCATGTTTTGGACCAAACTCTCAATATTGCCATTCCCATAGTCAACTCTTCACTCAATCTCATTTGTAGTCACATATGCAAAGCTTGTTTAGTGTTTCTATGGATTTTTTATGAAGACACATAAATTTTTTAGGTTATTTTGAGTTTAAGAGAGTCACTTAAGTGTTCAAATAGTATTCAAAGTTGATTACAAGCTCATGCACCACACTAGCCAGTCACTAGCCACCATTGCTTGTTTTGTGATAGGTGTTTGGAAGAAGTATTCACATTGAAATTAATGTTTTAGAAAAAATTATAAATATTCACAAATAAAAACATATGTTTTAAGGATGGAAAATGATATTAGGTTGTTTTTGAAACTATTTATCCACACACATTGCTCTAATTCTAGCCACTACCTGTGTATGACTCCATTACCACCTACAAACATCATAACAAAGAGTTAAACACCCATGAGAAGTGTTGAATCAAGTGGTAGAACTTTGGTTTGAGGTCATAACATGAGGTGAGAACATGATAATCTTGTTTGAAGTGTAAAAATGGTAGGAAAAGTTGTGAAATCATGTTTGATGATCATGACTGTGTTTAGGGAGATTTTCCCTAAAATGTCAAAATAGAGGTCAAGAGGTTTTTGTGGACCTTCCATAACATGTTTCCCAATATTTTAAAAATGTCCAGAGAGGTGAATCTTGTGGCCTCTAGTGTGGATAAAAGACATGCCAAGTTTTAAGGAGAATTGATTATTAGAATATTGTGTTTGAAGACCTCAAAGTTGCTTTTAAAGGCACTAAAATAATGCAATGACATTTATAGGTTTGGGAAGCTTGGATGGGCTTTTGGCATATTAAAATCAAAATGAACATTCATTCATGACCAGTATGTTTCAACTAATCGAATGACACACTAATGGCTTGAAGGATAGCAAGATAAGGTTAAGACATGGTTTTGAAGTCTCTTTGGTCACCTACAGGTGCCCTCAAATAGGGAATAGGCACTTACAACAATAAAAAATAAGGTTGTCTCAATCATGGCCAGAAGTAACTATGTTATGAGTCTAAAGATTTCATAAGTGATTTCAATGTGTGAGAGGGTTAATGTGTTTTTCATGATTCACAAAGAGACTCTAACCATCAGGAACAAACTTATTTGAATAAAGTAGCTTGCAGACATGCCTGAAAGACAGGTGTGTCTCAATCATTGAAGGAGAGACTTAGCTATGAACCCAAAAAACTTATAGGATAAGTCTTAAGGAGAGTTTATAGGGTTATCAAATGGTTCTATTTATTTATGGATAGTCTATCCACATTATTACCAAGTCTCAAGGAGCTCACATATACCTATAGGAGGTAATTTGCATCTATAGACACCCTAGGGCAAGGAACATAATCAGATAGTGAGTTGAGAAAGGGGTATCTAAAGGATGATTTAGGCTAGGCAGGTGAATAGATGAACCCAAATAGGTGTGATATTGGTGTAGAAAGCTTCAAAAGGGTATTCAAGAACCATTTTCAAATATAACTAAGCAAATGCGTATCTATAGAGATCAGATAGACAAGGTTTCTCAATCAGTTAAGGAAGTGTTTAGTTTGTAAGCTCAAGTGTATATAAAGGCATAAGAGAGGTTGGAAGGTCAAAAAAAGAAGGTGACCACCTAATTTGAGACCAAGGTAAGATTAATAAGCCCTTAACATGAGGGATCAAACTTACACAAACCCCTGATAACTTTAATGATAATCTAAAGCTGCTATGTGGACTGTCTCAGGTAGTGAAAGAGAAAGGTTGTGGTTTTGAGCATGAAAAGTGCACAAAGGAGAAAATTCAATTAGGTAATGGTGTAGATACACTCATATGATGTTTATTAAATTTTATTTGAGGTCTAACCATACATTATTACCTATAGACATCACTCTAAAACACAAAACTTAGTCAAAGAAGTGACATTCAGTCTAAGGTAGGAAATGAGCAAGATTAAGGTTCAAGATGATGATGAAGAAATAGACAAGGTGGAAAAGTGACTCCAGATGAATCTAGATGAGTTTTTAAACATTATTTCAATCTTGTTTCATAAAAAATCAACCTACAAGGGTCCATTCTCAAACAAAACACAGTCACAGTCAAGACCAATGTGTTGAGTCCTAGCTAAGCGAAGTATGAGGGATATGTGGAGAGGAAAGAGGTGATGAATTATACCTTGGTCAGTGTTTTTATGAAACAAGTACATCCTCACATATCAAAAAATATGGAGATTTAAAACTCCCATCAAGCAACATATCACTCCATGTGATTAAACCTTGCATAATCAGCCCTCCATAAATTAGTCTTGGAATTTGGGTGAATTAAGAGGTCCATTGACCTGATTGGGAGCTGAAATTTTGTCCAAAGAGCCTTTGGGACTTGGAGAGTCTCATTAAAGTTTAATTTTGGTCTGATAAGATATAGGATTTCCCTCTATTTTATCTTAGATAGAGGGCACTCCCTTTGTGCATGTAACCTATAGATTTGGTGGATTGGGTGAAAGAAGCAAAACAGATGATAAAATGATCCTCCAAAATGGTTTATAAAGATAAGGGACTCCTATTAAAATATTTTAAACTAAGATAAAAGGAAAAGATACCAACATAGGTGACAAAACCATCAGGAGTTGCAGATAGGTTCATGAGGCATGGTTATGCCTAGAGTTCAACCAGGAGGTCACCTTCACTTTTGGATCCAAATGTCATTTATATTGAATTTTAACATGTCTAAGATGTCAATATAGATGTTTTTTAACTATTATAATGTATTTAAAACATCAAAATTCATGTTTGGAGCTAAAATCCAACTTAGGCCTTTTAGGTAGGGCTTAAGCATAAAACCAAGTGAGGGGTCACTTACAATTGTAGCATGAGATGATCTTTGTATCCTATTATATCATGTTAATATGGTCACTATAGGTGATTTTTATATTATAACTTGAGGATAAAACATTAGGGAAGCCATTTTTATCTCAAAACTCACTCAAACCTGCAATAAAGAGGAAAACAAGCTCGAATAGGCAACTTCAAATGCTCTTATCTTCTTGAAGAATATATATGGGAGACAAAGGAGTTTTTGGAAGTTATTAAGGTCCTTAAAAATCAAATTATTGAAATTTTTTGGAAACATGGATGTCATGATTTTATGAATAAAGCTTAAGAGGGCATACAGGCCTAAAACCCTTGTTAAACCCTTGTAGAGACCCGATGATGTAAATAGAGATATAAAGATGATATAATGGCATATTTTTCTCATGAAACCTATTATACCTTGTATAGGACTCACTCAATATCCCTCACATTCAAATTAGTTGTACAAACTTGTACATATGGGGTGCAAAATAGGCTATTTTTGACCAATTTTTGTGTTGTGTAGGCTACAAGAGGATTTTGAACATGAAACAAAATTATATGGGAATATATAGACTTTTAATAGCTATAAATATTCAATTAATTCTTCATATCAACTCTTAAGGGTTCAAACAATAGCTCTCATTTCAACTAGTCAAAATTGGCCTAGTGGACAAGCTAGTGAGAAGGGTGAAAAACTTTAAGTGGAATGATTTTGAATAATTAATAATGCTTATAAATCCATGGAGGTTCTTAAAAGGTGCCATACACTCCCTCACATGGATTTTCATGAACAATTGATGCCAATTTTGAAGCTAAGTGTGCAGGGTGCATGGAAGAGTAGTTTTATTGATAGTAGATGATGATTACTCCTCTCCAAGTAATTTTAAATGGCCAAGCCTAAAAATAATTTATTGAGAGGAATTATTTATGTCCTTACACTTAATCCTAAACATAATACCTGGTATTAATTAGTTATTAGTCATTTAAATAAGGATAATCATGTAGGTAGTTTTTCTAATCCAAGAGGAGTTTTATGCCACTTTGCAAGAGTTTGATGAATTAGATTGACATTTGTACTTATTTAATTTGTATGGTTCATCCCATATCCTATTTTCATGCATAATTAAATCCTTATATCATCTTTACAAGTGTCCTTGTGACCCTTGGACTTCTCTCTTCTTTTCTCTTTCTCAAGTTCTATAAAGACTAGCCATTTTGGCATTACATTGGATATTCCACTTGAGTATGGAAAATCCCTACTTAAATTTATACCTTTTGATCAATAGTAATACTAATTTTTACCTCCTCCATAACTATTCTTAGTGTGTTCATTTTTAAAGTTTAATTTTGCATAAGTGAAGACTATTGATTCATTATCATGTTATTTCATTCTTTCACCTATTTGCAACCTCTTCTTTTAGGGCATGTGAAGTGTTACAAGAGATGTCCATGGTTTAATTGAGTTATTATATTCACTATTTTCATTAAATTCCTCTTGTTTATTCCTCCTAACCTAAGACATTCACCCATAACCTCATAATGTAATCTTGATGCAAGAAAACATAGATTGGAGAAGTGTATGTTTAGGTTGTCCTTTGATTTCAAGTGTAGAATGCATATGGTTGGATGTTGTTAGGTTGTGGAGCTAAAAGCTTCACTGATGTAGACATGGAGGAGGTTGCTAAAGGTTGATGAGTTGTAGAGAAACTGGTGTCAGTCTGATCAGCTGACGTCGATCATGTATAGTGAGAAGAGCAACCGATGTCGGTCATATATCAGCCAGCGTCGGTCACCTCTAGGCAGATAGGGACCGACATTGGTCACCTGTGTGGTTCCAAAACTACCAGTTCACAGACAGTTAGTTAACAAACCAGTTGTTTGCATGTAGAAGGCCAATTTTAGACTTGAAGCTATGGATCTAATTATTTTAATTAGATGTCTAATTATTATTTGCATGAGATCTATATAATAGACTCATGGGTTGTATTGTAATTTGTGCTGGAAAGTAAGAGAACAAATATTAGCTCCTTCAGAGTGAAGAGATCATTGGTTTGTTCCTCCTAGTGCCACAATGCCAAGTGTGGGTGCTGGTTTGGAGAATCAGAAGGATTCTTCATGTATGTAGGATCATGGTCAGTAGGTGTGTAAGGCCACATTTGGAGATCTACATGGTAAGTAAGATCATTGATCTGTAGGTGTTTGTGTGTGCAAGGTCTAAGGTTTGCAGGTGTGCAGAACCAAATTGATCTGCAGGTGGTAGCAGGATCAAGGTGACAGCAAAACAATAAAGAGCAAGATCAGGCAAGATCTACTTGGAGTACGGTGTGTACGTAGTTGGAGAGCAAAGAAGAAGGCAAGGTAGTTCCTTCCAAAGTAAGATCATTTGAGTTGTAGGTTGATGCAAGTTTAGGGGAGATCTATGAAGTACGATTATGTACTTGGAGTGCATGGAGCACTTGTGTACTGGCAGTAGTGGATACTGACTGGTTGGAGGTGAATACCAACTCTGTGTTTAAGTTGTGTGTTGGGATCATAATTGAGTGAGAACTTTTGAAAGTGAATTGCTGTACACTTGAGGTGTGGAAAGCCTCTGTAAGGTGAAAAAGAACTGTGGCATCTTCTTGGTTGTAATTCTTTTCTAGAAGAGTATTAATACAATTGTGTATTGTCTCTCATATTCTGTGTTATTTTTGAATTCTAGTTACTTGTTACTTCTGGTTAATTCTGGATGTTAGTTGCTTGTATATGGTAATCAATGGTGCTTCCTTGGGTTCCTAATAGTTGGTATCAGAGCTAAGGTTGCAAAGAGTAGGTTTGTGTTTGATTACAAGTCACTCTCAGGGGTTTTGATTGAGTGGGAGTATAGCAACGGCAGAAGAAAGTAAGCTAAGAATGGAGGAATTGAAAAGCACGAATGGACAATTACGGTGTTATGGAAAGAAAGAGAAGGTAAAGAAAAATTGTTGGTTGGTAGAAGATCAGCATGAAGGAACTGAAGAAGCAGATGTTGCAGGTGTTGTTGCACAAGATGCTCTAGGAGGTTTCTTGGATAAAGTAGAATCTTGTTTTATAGATTTTGTTGCCTCTTTCCATGCAGTCTGAAATAGAGTATTTTTCCATGTTAAGGTCTTTGGAGACTTTGGAAAGATTTATTTAGGGGCTGGTGTGCCTTGCCAAAGAATTGGCAAAGGGGAAGTGAAGCTAAAATTGCAGGTGGCCAACACATGGGTGTTGAAGAATGTCATGCAGGTCCCAGTTCTAAAGATGTAGCTAATTACTTGAGGAAAGTTGGGTGATGAGAGATGCACAAGAACTCTCACAGCGAATGCAATTGAATTAGTATGTGGTAAGAAAGTAGGTACTCTTTATCTACTTGCTTGTATTACTGATTCATCTTCTTTTGTGAAGACGTGGCTTTGTAGGCTTGGTCACATGAGCAAGAAGGAGATGCATGTTCTTAAGCGGAAGTCAGATGTGTTTGACAGACTTAAGAACTGGAAAGCCTTGGTGTTCTTAGAGGAGATGATGGACAGAGACCAGTGGATGGGGTTAGATACTTTTGAGCAGGGAAATTTGGACATGGGATTAATTCAAAGTAAGCTCACAGGTAAAGAGTCATCACTCACAGGTGAACATAGTTACCGACATCGGTCAAGGGGAATCGGCATCAAACAGACAGGTGCCAATGTTGGTCATGTGCAGACTAGAGCCGATGGTGTCAGGCAGGGTGGTTTTCAATGTCAGTTAGTGAATCAATGTCAGTGACCAGGTAAGACCGATGTCAGTCAAAAAATTGGCATCGACAGAAAAGACAGTCGCATGGGAACCGACGTCAGTCTGATGCAAATTGTGTGGTGACCGAGGTCGGTCACTGAGACAGATTTTGGGTAGACAGCACGCTGTCAAGGAGTCTCAAACACCCATATGGAGGATTGAAAGGGTAAGTAAGCCTCAAATTCGTTGTTCCTCTTCTTTATACTCATTGCTCACTGTAGAGCAGGAAGGATCCAGGAAACAGTGGGAGCATGGCATGATCAGGATGTAGAACCAAATGGGAGATTTGGTAGGGTTGCCAGCTGGAAGAAAGCACTGAGAGATGAATGGATACCTAGTTAAAGAATAGAGAGAATGGACACATGAGATGGAAGGCCAGGTCATATGGTCTTGAGGAAGCTGCAAGACAGTGGTACAGATTTTGACAGGTGGATGACAAAGCAGGGCTATAGTCAATGTCATTGTAACCATTGTGTTTGTCTTACCAGGTGGATGATGGTTGTGACATTATCTTGTTACTGTATGTGGAGGATGAGCTTGGTGCAGGTTCAGACATACAGGGTTTTGCTGAGCTAAGGGTAAGGTTAGTTCAGTGGCATGTCATGAGGAATTTGGAGCAACAAAATTCTTTGGCATGAGTGTGTTTTAGAGACATGGAGATCACAGGTTGATTTTGTCTCCAGATGATTGTTGGATAGTTCACAGAATAGGGTCTTGATTCACATGATGAGGTTAAGGACATGCGTATTGGACCTAGGTTGCCCATGCAGTGGGAGCTGTCAGAAAGTTTGGAGCTGATCTGAGAAAGAAGCACTGGAGGGCAATTTAGTGGATTCTCAGGTATCTGAGAGGGACCAGTAGCAGGTTGACATGCTATGCAGGGTCAAGTTCTTTTCTACATGGGTTTGTAGATGCAGATGTGGTAGGTTACTTGGATGACAGGAGGTGCACCACAAGTTTTGTGGTGGTTGGTCTTCAAGGTTGAGCTTGAAGAGGGATACAAGCTAGGAAATAGATTAGACAGTGTACAAGTATAGGTACAGTGCAGTTGTTTATCTCTAAGTGGGAGATTGTTAGGTTGTGGAACTAAAAGCTTCACTGATGCAGACATGGAGGAGGTTGCTGAAGGTTGTTGAGTTGTAGAGAAACCAGCGTCAGTCTGATTAGCTGACATCAGTCATATACAGTGAGAAGAGCAATCGATGTCGGTCATATATCGGTCGGCGTCAGTCACCTCCAGGTAGATAGGAACCAACATCGATCACCTATGTGGTTCCAGAATTGCCAATTCACAGACAGTTAGTTAACAAACCAATTTTTTGCATGTAGAAGGCCAATTTTAGACTTGAAGCTATGGATCTAATTATTGTAATTAGATGTCTAATTATTGTTTGCATTAGATCTATATAATAGACTCATGGGTTGTATTGTAATTTGTGCTAGAGAGTAAGAGAGCAAATATTAGCTCCTTCAGAGTGAAGAGAGCATTGGTGTGTTCCTCCTAGTGCCACAATGCCAAGTGTGGGTGTTGGTTTGGAGAATCAGAAGGACTCTTCATGTATGTAGGATCTTGGTCAGCAGGTGTGCAAGGCCACATTTGGAGATCTACATGGTAAGTAAGATCATTGATCTGTAGGTGTTTGTGTGTGCAAGGTCTAAGGTTTGTAGGTGTGCAGAGCCAGATTGATCTGTAGGTGGCAACAGGATCAAGGTGATAGCAACACAACAGGGAGCAAGATCAGGCAGGATCTACTTAGAGTACGGTGTGTACTCGATTGGAGAGCAAAGAGGAAGGCAAGGTAGTTCCTTCCAAAGTAAGATCATTTGAGTTGCAGGTTGTTTCAAGTTCAGGGGAGATCTACTTAAAGTATGATTATGTACTTGGAGTGCATGGATCACTTGTGGAGTGCATGGAGCACTTGTGTACTGGCAGTAGTGGATACTGACTAGTTGGAGGTGAACACCAACTCTGTGTTTGAGTTGTGTGTTGGGACCATAATTGAGAGAGAACTCTTGAAAGTGAATTTCTGTACACTTGAGGTGTGGGAAGCCTCTGTAAGGTGAAGAAGAACTGTGGCATCTTCTTGGTTGTAATTCTTTTCTAGAAGAGTATTAATACAATTGTGTATTGTCTCTCATATTCTGTGTTATTTCTAAATTCTAGTTACTTGTTACTTCTGGTTAATTCCACATGTTAGTTGCTTGTATATGGTAATCAATGGTGCTTCCTTGGGTTCCTAACAGATGTCATCATGTTATTTTGTGTATCACCTCCCTTAGATTATTTTGATTTTAGTTATCCTTCTCCCTTTTCATCGTCAAGTTAAGTAGTAGTTTCAATCCAAAGTGGTACATCAAGGGAGCTAGCCCTATCTATAGATTCACCTCATCCTTAGGTTGCCCACAAGCCTAGAGGTGTTTCCATTATGCCACTTGGATGAGGAGAGATTTTTCATCTCCTCAAAGGCTGAAAATCCAAGTAACAATAATAACTTAACTAGAAAATAGACTGAGATAGCTGATACAAGGGTTGAAAATGGTTGTGCAGGACTGGAAAGGTGTCATATAACTGAATCTAGATTTTCTTTGATGAAAGGATAGGAGCACTAAAAAGTGGATGCTTTGGTGTCTGGTGATATTTTCTATTCTTAATACTATTGTCTAAACTAATTTTAGAGACCTAAAACTTTTTAGGTAGTTGCATTGTACCTGTGTGAGCGTGCTTGTGAAAAATTGAGAGTTGGTTGTTGACAAAACTTATTGTGAAGTTGATTTTATCTTCAACCCATAACCCTCCATCATTATTGATAAAATGATATTTGAGTCACTTAATAAAGAGGGGGGTTAGTGTGTAAGATGTACTAAATTTGAAATCCATAGTCCTTATGTGGGTACACTGCCTACATACCAATACTCCAAAGAGGGATCAAACCATATATAGTTCTCCCACCTAGTGTGCTTTGTGCAATAGTGTGATGCAAATGCAAATGTCAAATTGATAGTGTTTGAGGTGGCTAGGAACTGGTATGAGGATTTGAGTAGGTTTTCAGTTGTGTTGGGTGACTATGTGTAAATAATAGGGAAGTTTGCCTTGGGTGCTTTGTTTGTATTCTTGCTTACTTTGTAAATTTTGTCACCTCCTTTGTAAATGAGTTTTGAGTGGGATTTTATACTGAATAATGGGTCATGGGTCAGATGTATTCATCCCAAGTTGACCTAATTAAGGATAAGGACTGAATGAAAATGCATGTTGGGGCTCAAAGTGCAAATGGATAGGACTACAAAAAATGGGACACTTTGGTGTCCAATACTATAGTCTAAATGGGGCTCTCCTTTCCTATAGGCTAAGGACCTAGGAGAATAGGATTGACATAGGGAATATTGTTTGGATGAGGTAGAATGACCATTTAAAAGGTTTTAGATGACTGGCAATGAGCAAAAAGGTGTCTATAAGGGTCACAAGAATATGCATAAAGGACCTATGGATGGGGTGTCTCAAGCCACACTCAAACTACCAATTTGGATATTTTATATGACTACATTTACCCCCCATTTATTCTAGTGATGTAACAAAGTGAAATACTAGGAGAAAATAAAAATAAAAATTGTACCTAAACTTACCTGCAAGGGTGAAGTCCATGAAGATGTGTGATGTTGAGTGTGCATAGAGAGAACACAACATGAAGCATAAATCTACAAGAAACAACAAGGAGTATATCAGTTCTTACTAGACATGCTATGTCTAAAATAATAATGTACAAAGGTTGGGTAAAAGATAGAGGAAGAGAAAGGAACAAATACACCTCACTGGGTATGCAAAATAACACAAAACCCATTGTGATGTTGAGTGATGGTGGGTATGTGTTGTACCAAGAGTAATATCATGAACGGAGCTGAGTGCTCAATTCCCTAAGGGTGGTTCAAGAATACAAAGGCTATCCCTTTCACTCCATTTTTGTCCACTATGTAGTGAAACTATGTAATCATGTATGTGTTAACTGATGTTTGGAATAAGTGTCCAATCCCTCTAAGTTGGTGGCTCAAGAATACAAAGGCTAGTTAGTCCTTTAGCTCCATCATTTCCCACTAAGTGTGAAATATGAATTGATATTGATATGAATGTGTGTCATATGAGATAGATCATGAAGCCCATGAATTCTCTATAATATTACAATATGTCATGGATATCTGAATGTGTACTAAGAACTAAGCCAATCTTGTCCACTCCAAAAGGTGGAGATTAGGCTTGTATGAAATCCACTCCAAAATTGAGAACTAGGCTTATATAAAAGCCACTTTGAAATGATGCCAACAACTTACAGATGGAATAAGTCACACAATTACTAAGAATACCTAGGTAGTGCAATGAATTGGAAAGAAAAGAAGGAAAATGTGTTGTGTACATTACCCCCAATCATTGGTGTCTATAACATAGATTTTGATCTGGAAGTTGTACCAACTACCCAATCTAAAATTGGAAGTGATATCCATCACATTGCATATGATGCCCCCTATATTTAGATAATCTAAGTAAAATTATACTAAAACTACCCAATCTAAACTATAATGTAGCCGACAAAACTTTAATTGACCTTACCTTTCTATCTGTTTCTAAAAATTCTAGATTTTCAGCTATTTGGATAGGTGCACCAAAAAGTCTACACTTTAGAGATTGGCATTGTAATCCAAATGGGGTGCTCTTATCCTTTACTATTTTTAATGACTATTCTATAATCATCACTATTTTTTTGGTCTGTTCTCCATGTTTTGAATTTTGATTGTTGTTCTAAGTGTTCTGAAAACTAATTTTGACTAGTAGAGGGCTCTGATCTTTGTGACAAAACCCTTATTTTTTTCCCCCTCTTTTGAGAGTAGGAATGAAGATCATGTAATGACTACCCTCAGAAGAAAGAGACGTGTAAGTGTGTTATGCTATGAAATACATGATATAGCAATGATGATCGAAAAGATGTCTCACGATATAGCATATTTTGTGTTGGAGATTGTTAGATCAATAAAGGTATGCCTAAATAGATGTAATAATGTAATAACATGTGCATTATACTAAACTAAAACTAGAAATCTTGTTAGTTTTTAGATTTCATGGAGGGATGGAACATGATGCCCATCATGGCATCCAGGAAGGCAAGATAATGCATGATGTGGATCATGGCATTGCAAACAACTGAGAAGCAAACAAGAACACAAGGTAAGAAGCAAGAAGTATACAAAATAGGATAAGGGGCCAATAAAATAAGGGACATAGGCACATGTCACTCAAAATAGGAAAGCAAGCATACAAGGCATGTTCAAATGCCCACATATAAATACAAAAATAAGTAAGATTGGCATGAGGACCATAAGCACATACAAGAGTACAAGTAAAGGATATTGGCAAATGTCCTAAGGCACACACAAGTAAAAAAATAGGAATTGAGAAATGCAATCATATCTAGCTACTCAAAATAAGAAAAGAAGGCATGTAAATTCTAGAAATACTATTGCATCTAACTAATCAAAGCAAGTAGCGAACGTATGCAAAACATATATTACAAGACTAGGTATATACTAAGAAATATACAAGTGTTATATACTAGTGAGTGTCAATAGAATAATCTATGTGAGCTAATAAGTAATGTACATCAACATGATAACTAGAGTGTGTGGTGTAGGAATGACATAACCTAGATGGTGTAGTCATGTAAAAGATGCCCATGATGGGTAGATATGTCGATATATATCTTGAATGTAGAATTAAGATGCCCCATCAATGGGTAGAGTTAAGAAATCAAGGATCTAGGTGTCACTGCACACACTCAAAAAATATCAAGTGAAGCATGCTAATGTAGATAGATTGACAAATAATAACATAGATCAACAAAATGTAAGTTTAGCATGGTAGTAGAAATGTAAAGCATGGATAATGCATATAATTAAATTTTTTTTGGTGTTTTGAGTTATTTGAATGTTTTTTTATTTTAACATGTTATATTATTTTTGGTAGTTTGAAATATTTTATTATTTTGGTATTTTTAAATAAGTTATATACAAGTAATCATAAGAAAACTATGTACAAGAAAGTAAAAAACAATTATGTGCAATAAGCTAATAAATTATGTACAAGAAAGGCTGAGAAGAAATGATACTAACCGATGAGTCTCATAATAGACTCCCTATCATATTGTCATGTATCTAAGAGAGGGATCATGTGTGATCGTAAATCACAATGGAAGGGTCGAGACTGTGACTCTAAAAGCTATGTATGCTATAAGTGATTTGAAATATTTGTAGTGGAAACCAACTTTGGGGTCCCCCTAAAACTCTAAGAAGTGGATGAAACTATGGGGCTCTTAAAGACCCATCTAGTAGTAGAAGAATCTCTCTAAAAATTTTCTCTATGTGTAGAGACATGAGACCTCAATGATACTTCCCTAGGTGTGAATACTGTAGCTAGAAATTATCTAGAGTTTTAAAACTATCATTGATGTAGTGGTATCTCTAAGAGAGGAATCCATGGAAGTGTATAAACTCTCTATGCTGGTGAGGGAGGCCTCAACTGTGTCTAAATATCATTTGGAGGGAGAACTGTAACTAGTGGAGGAGCTAAAACTATATTGGAAGGGGTGTTATCCTGAGTGATAAAGCTATAGCCATGGGTGTAATCAACCTATCTATCTTCATAAAATTGGGTGATAACATGTATTGCATGATCTACTATAGGCATAGATTTGGTATTACATGTGAGATAAGAGCTAGGTGAACCATGTTTGAAGGGAGGAGGATTAGATATAACCTCTAGTGTTTTATTGTGTCTAGTAGTGATAGGGAGATACTCAAAAGTAGTGAAAGAGTTAGATACATCTAGGTAGAAGCCATGTATGTAGGATGAAATGCATGTAATTAGAGTTATAATTTGTATAACAATACGATTATAAATAACATTCCACATGAGAGATCGTAAACAAGGGATAGAGAGAATGGAACTTTGCACTAATGCATAAAAAACTTTGACTTGTAGCATGACATTTATAGCATGTTTAACAAGATAGAGTTGAAAATTATTCTGCATGAGAGAGAGAGAGAGAGAGAGAGAGAGAGAGAGAGAGAGAGAGAGAGAGAGAGAGAGAGAGAGAGAGAGTATGTAAAATAAATAATGAAACCTTGTATTAAAGAAAAGTAAGCATTGCTTTGAAGGAAATGGATCTTAACATGTTTAGCAATAAATTTTTTAATATCATCCCATATTATACAAATTAAACATGAAAGGGAAAGAATGGAGCTTTGCATTAACATATAGTAAACTTCATCATTCATATACATGATAGGACCAAGTATGGACTCCATATTGTTTGCAAAAATTGTTTTGAAATAAGTTAGATCTATTTTTAGTTTTATGTGAAATCTGATTCAATTAAAACAATAAACTGGAATATGCATAAAAAGGATACAAATTTCACTAACATGTAAGGTGATACCTCAAAAGCATAAGGACCTAGCATATTCAACTAGGGTTTGAAAGAAATGAATTTTAAAATTACTATGGTGAATTTTAAAAATTTAATGTGAAATTTTAATTTATATATGCAGGAAAAATCAAAAGAATATTGCTAAAATTAGAAAGGAATTTTTCCTAGGGTTTCTAAGGTTTTGGTGTGCAAACAAAGTAAGTCGAGTTCACCAAATGATTTAACTTTTTTGGGAATAATAGATTTTTATTCCTATTTTAATTAAGGTTCTGTATTAATAAATTAGTATATAATATAGAAATAAATAAGTCCTTATTTGTGTAATTATTTATCTTTTTTTATCTTTCTAAAAATAGCAATAAATAGGAAGAAATATAACTTAGCTAGAAAATAGACTAAGATGGCTGATACAGAGGTTGAAAATGGTTGTGCAGGACTAGGAAGGTGTCGTAAACCTGAATCTAGATTTCATTATATGAAAGGATAAGAGTGCCAAAAAGTGATGCTTTAGTGTCTGATGTCATTATCCATTCCTACCATTATTGTCTAAACTGATCAAATAGACCTAAAATTTTTTGGGTGGTTGTGTTGTGCCTATTTGAGCATGCCTATGAAAAATCAAGTGCTAGTTGTTGACAGAACTCATTATGGAGCTGATTTTGTCTTCAAACCCTAACCCTCCATCA
This sequence comes from Torreya grandis, assembly GCA_037957365.1. Taxonomy (NCBI): domain Eukaryota; kingdom Viridiplantae; phylum Streptophyta; class Pinopsida; order Cupressales; family Taxaceae; genus Torreya; species Torreya grandis. The sequence goes on from JARHVA010000463.1 coordinate 276,676, forward strand.
TGCTTGATAAAATGATATTTGAGCCACTTAAGAAAGAGGGGGGGTTAGGTTGTAAGATGTAATGAACATGAAATCCACACCCCTTATGTCGGCATGTTACCTACATACCAATAATCTAAAGAATGATCAAGCCATATGTAGTTCTCCCACCTAGTGTGCTTTGTGCAATAGTGTGATTCAAATTTAAATGCCATATTGATAGTGTTTGAGGTGGCTAGGGACTATTTGAGGATTTGAGTTGGTTTGTAGTTGTGTTAGGTGACTATGTGCAAATAATAGGGAAGTTTGCCCTAGTGCTTTGTTTGTATTCTTGCTTGCTTTATAAGTTTTGTCACCTCCTTTGTAAAAATGCTTTGAGTGGGATTTTATAGGGAACAATGGGTCATGGGTCAGATGTATTCATGATAGGCTGACCTAATTAAAGATAAGGACTAGATGAAAATGACGATTGGGGCTCAAAGTGCAAATGGATAGGACCATTAAAAATGGTATACTTTGGTGTCTAGCACTATATTCCAAATGGGGTGCTCATGTCTGACAATGTCAAGACCTGAGGGAACAAGATTGGTATAGGGAATACTATCTGGCTGAGGTGGAATGACTATTCAAAAGGTTATAGATGACTGATAATGAGGAAAAAGGTGTCTAGAAGAGTCGCAAGAGCATACAAAAAGGACCTATGGATGGGGTGTTGTAAGCCAAACTCAAACTACCAATTTGGAAATTTTATATGACTACAAGGAGCAAGTTTTAAAGCCATGTAAAGGTGGCACATGGTCTTGTCTCAAGTGGAGATGATTTTTCACATGGTGATAAACCTTGTGGAGATCACATAACACCCCACTCATGTGTGGGTCAAAATTCTTTGGGCCACTATTACATTCTCTCTCTTCTCTCTCTTACATGTTGTGAAATGCTATAAAAGCATTACTTCTTTGTATTTTTTCATCTTATTAGAGGATCATAGAGGATCTCCATTTTTGGATCCATGGTTAGAGGTTAGAATCTTGTAAGGTTTAGATATCATAGGTCACCTCGATGCTTGGGTTATAAGCATCATCATGTAGGGATGGAGGTTAGAGCATAAAAGGCTAGTTTTCTTGGCTCACCCAAGTGCATGGAATGGATCTTAGAAGACATGGATCTCAAATGCTATTATCTTAGCTCACAGAGGAGGTAGAATCTTGGAGCTCCCTTAGATGTTATGTTTTCTAGCATCATCATGTAAGAGTTTCATGTTGTAGCTAGGAGGTTGGAGCATAGAAAGCTTGGTTGTCAACTTTGCTTACCTAAAGGAGTTGATTGAGGAGCTATGTATGAGAGAGAGTTTGTTGATGGAATTGAAGTTTGGATATTGCCTTTGCCCTGTGGTTTTTTCCTAGCTAGTTTAGCAGGGTTTCCACATATATCTTGTATAATGTGTTTTCTCTCCTTATGTTTTATTTATTTGTAACTCTTGTTTATTTCTACATTTATATTACTTGTACATGTAGGAATGTATGTGTGTTATTAACAATTGGTATCAGATCCATGGTTATTTTATTTAGTTTTGTGCAAGTGGGAGCTACAAGTCGAAAGACCCATATATGAAGCAAAAAAAAAAGATTTGCATGGTAGGTATTTCTCTATGTGGGAGATGCAAATGGAGAATGGAGGAAAGAATATTAAAAGCTTCACTAGATAGATCAACACCAACACAGTGTTCTTGATGAAGAAGTAGTTACATAACTTGTGGTAGAGCAAGTTTGTCTCCATTAGTGAAGATGGAGGGTAATGATAAGGAAGCTACCTTGTTGTGGTTCTTGCTGGAGAATAATATATGAGTTATGGGATCCTACTATGACAATATGTTGGTTGAGATGTTCAAAAATATATGTAGAGGAGGAGGTATCAAAAACCTAAATATGTACCTGATGGAGTAGTTGATGGATAGAGAAGAAAAAATTAAGACCCAAGGTTCTATGGAAGAAGTCTAGTGTTGAATATTTCAAATACTCAGGCATTAAGTGAAGTTCTATATGGTTGTGGTGTAGCAAAAGTGAGTATCTAGGATTTTTGGTGTAGATTATGTGAGTAACCAAGTAGACCAAAATATGGAGTAACTTTGCACATGAGTTTGATTTGACATGCAGTAGAGCATGATGTAGCTTAACTGTATCTTTGGGGCTCAAAAACTTGATAGGTGTTGTGAAGCACTGAGTAGTGTGATCACTTTTCAAGAATTTTATGGGTACCATGTTGATCATGGTGGGTAGCAGTATGATAATATGTATAAGTTACGTTTTCACTTTTGTGCGTTCTTTTCTCCATGTGTAGACTAGCAATATGAGTGTGGTGAACACTTGTTACTATTTGATTGGAGAAGTGGGATGCGAAAGCATTATTTCTACATGGCGGTTTTAGGATGAGATGAAGTAGCTAGATAACTATATGGTTGAACCAAAGAGTTTCTATTTTTCATATTTGAATAATATATATGTTATAATAGGAATGATAATGTGGTATAGGAATACCTTCTTAGAGAGCCAAGGTTTAACAAAGATTGTTACTGTGTATAGATTACATGTTAGTTGTAGGTCCCAACATGATCAATGGCAAGATGACTTAGATGATTAGGATGAGATGAAGGATCAAACCAAGGATGGAGATGCATAGTGGACATTGTATCTCCAATAATCTGAATAGAACCACCAGTGTTTGGTAGGGTGATAAATCAAACCACTAAGAGGCTAGAAGGCTCAGGCTTTCTATGGGCTATATGAGGTTTATAGTGGCTATCTAGTTTGCAAACTTGCACCAAGCTATAGATAGACTTGTAAAATAGGTTGGGGCTAGCATGAACAAATGTAAAAAGTAGACCAGTTCTTCTAATAGATCCAACCATAGTAAAATAAGTGGCTAAAACTATACTATGGATTGCATAAATCATACAGAAGCAACAATATCGAATGAAATAAAATATCCAATGGAATATAAATCTAGAAACTAAGGCACTTTGAGTCTAAATGAAACAAGTTTTGGGAAATAAAGACATTTTTAAGCAAGGATTCAAGAGCATGCCTATCCTAGATTTGAGCTATATTTCAATGCAATACTATTATTTTCTAATAACGCAATACTTCGAGTTTGAGAGAGAGAGGGTTTGAACAAGTTTTCTAATTTATATACTATGCAATGATGAAAGCTTCCAAAGAGAGAAATAGCATACAATAAAGGAATATTTAAATCAATGAAATTACTCTTAATCATGCAAAAATATAAAAATCTTTAGAAACTATTCTAAGCAATATAGCAAACAACTAGTTTTAAAAAGCAAAACAAACCCTATCATGTATACTACTACAAATAAGCAAAGTGTTTCACTTTGAAAATAAAAGTGCCCTCATATCAAACTCAAAGAGATGTTTATACTTTCTACCAACTAATTATCCAAGCTAGCAGACAAGAGAGGAATAAGATCAGGCTGTGTATAGGTTGAGTCCAAACCAAGAGGCAAAAGCGGTGGAAGAGATGAAGGATAAACCACCAATCTATGAGAGGCAATGAAAGGAGCACAAGTGATAGGTGTAATGGAGTCTTTAGGAGGCAAGGAATAGTCCACAAGCTTTAGGAACACTATCAATAGCAAAGATAATTACCAAATGGAAGCAAAAACAAAGTAAGGCATCCCTTTTCACAAGGAAAACAATTATGCCAAGCAAGAATCAAGAGAGATTTGGGGAGGCGGTCAAGCTTTCAATGTAAGATTATCAATGGAGATGATCAGAGGAGAGATGTAGAAAAATTGGAGTAAGATTAAATAGAGAGAGTGAATGAATGAGTAAAATCCAATATGATTTAGCTCTAATCTTCCAAACTATGTTAAATTAGCCATTTGGGTCCCTTAAAGACACTTTCTCATGCATTTTACCCAGGCCACAGCCTAAGCCATGGCTTTCATGAAGGAAATATGTATCCTAGGCCATAAGTTTCCTCCTTAAGCTATGTCCTAGGCCAAACAGGGCCCCAATCAAGTCAATACCTTCTTGAATGGGTCCTGGGGGGTCCATAGAGAGTCTATTTGGCATGAGAAAGGGTTGAGATGGATTGAGGATGTATGGGGAATGAGAATATCATGTGGGAAAGGTCCAAGCAAGTAACCTATTACTCTAAGTAGGATAACTAGGGTCAATAGTTTGTACATGAGCCAATGTGTAATCATAGGGAGGAGTAGGGTCATGGGAAGTATGATTGCATATGCCCTCAACGTATGAGCAGTCGGTGTTCAAATGCACAAGGAGTGTTGTGAAGTACCTGAAAGCCACACCAAAACAAGGGGAAAAAATTAGTGAAAAGATAATAGAACACATTACCTTCACTTACCAGATAAGCATGGCAGTGGAATAATGTTGATGATATGATCCACAGGTGAAAGTGCAAATGCTACATAATCCAAAATCTAAAGCCAACTCCATTTCCAACTCTAACTCCAGCTCCAACTCCTACAAAAAGGGAACATAAGTGATATCAAATCAAATCATACTATCCATAATGACATTCACTAAGGCATCATCCTTAGTGTTCTCCCTATAAGGAATGTGGGTGAATTGGATATCCTTGAAGAAGGAGAGCAAATCATGTGCTAGCTTGAAGAGGGGGATAAACTCAAAGCTAAGGATGGCCCAGACATTGTGATTTGATACATGGCTAAGAGTGAGTCAGAGAACAACTTCACATAGCACATGCCTAACTCATGGGCATCAGTTAACATGTTAATCATTATGTGATACTCGATGACATTATTCATCTCACTAATCAATAAATGACTAGCTGCAATAAGCTCATGGCCCCATGGATCATCAATAAACCAAGCCATAATTATAGGTCCTAGGTTGCCTTGACTACCACCATCTATGTGAATCACCACTAAGAGGTGTACCATGATGGGGTTCGAGGATGTAGGATGAGCAATAAGAATAAGGTTATCTCAAATCAAGGTGGTGTAAGTGAGTTTCATAGGGAAATAAATGATGAAACCAAGCCACAATCACTACATTTGACCAACACTAGTCATGGGAAAAGGTAACCAAGGAAATTTGGGGGAAGTTCAAAGAAGACAAAGAGCAATCAACAAGACCAGAGCAAGTCCTAAACCACCATAGCTAGCTAACACTTGTAACCTAAAACCATGATGAAAAAAGAGAGAGGGAGTTAGAATGAATTGACTATGGAAAATTAGAGGAACGACTAACTAAAAGAAGCACAAAAATCAATTTATATCCGGGTGCCCACAAAACATGGCACGGGTCCAAGAGGTTAGTAGGGACCTAGAAGAGGTCATGGGGACCAAAACGGGGCCAAGCAAGCCCAAGGAAGCCTCAGATTAAAAAATAAATATCTTTAATGTACTCAAAATGTGCCAAAACTTATAAGATGAAGGTCTCATATCATAAAATGCATAAATGGGAAAAAACTGTGAAAAGTGCCCACCAAAAGGCTAAAAAGAGGAAAACCAAGAGAAAAGAGGTCATTTTCACTCTTGTTTTCACTTTGAGAGAGCCCAAGGAGAGCCCACAAGCAACCCAAAGGCCATGTACAGTGAATGAGGACACAAGAGCATGCCAAAGATGTACAGGATGGTCCGAGTAAGTCTTTTGAATAAACTTTGTCAAATTTATTCAAATTTTGGGGGTTTGGGAAGCCCTAGAGCCATTTTCACTTGTTTTAAATGATTTGGTAGATGAATCAAATGAAACAAAGGTGGAAAATAGAAAGCTAGGTGAGAGGAAGAAAACAAGACAAATGAGAGGCTCTCTCATTTCCCATGTAGGGATAATCAGGGAGGGCAAGGGCTCCCCAGGACATCCCACACAGGCCATAGCCTAGCTGGGCTAGGTCATGGACCTATAATGGGGTAGGCCATAAAATTTGTCGCCTGCCCCACTACAAGGCCATGGCTTTGCCTAGAAATTCATGACCTTGAGCATCAAGGGCCCAAACAGAGCCTTGAGAAGCCTGGTGAGATCCAAAAACTCTAGAGAGGGGTTGAGAATAGAGAGAAAGGGGTAAAATAGATATGAGTAGATATTAAAACATGTTTTTAGTCTATTATAATGGTTTCATGTTGATCACTTGTGCAGACATGCAGATGAGTGAGCATCCTAGAGGAGGGAGATCCTTCATAAGTGAGAGAGCAATAGGCCCAAATGGATAGGCCATGTAAAGTGTTTAACCATGAGAGAGTCCCATCATGGCTAGTTAAAGAGGTGGTTGCTCTACTTGTAGAGGCTTAGGCATGCCTATAGAGTGCAAAACTTTGGAATATGGTACACATATCATCCCTACATTATTCTAGAGACCTGGTTAATGCATTAGTCACCACATGGGTACTTGAGAGGCATGTGTTCCAGTTGGGGCCCGAGATAGAGGCCATCCTTAGCATAGAGGACATCTATTTCCTCTACAGGGTGGAGCCTATGGGTAGAGAGATAGACCTATCATCGATGTAGGTTGTAATCATAGTAGAGATCTACATGGTGAGACCTTGCTCTTAGTAGAATAGCCATGGGGTTCAGATCACATAGCAGTCACTAGGGGTTTCACCACTTAAGACAATGATATCAAGTATGTTGGTTGGGAGGCTCTACACTGGCCAAAATATAAGATGACTACCACTCTCATGGATAGGATTTGTTTAACATACAGAGGGAGGCCAAAGATATGCTTGGGACCATTACATCCTAGGTGAACTATACCAATTGTTGGATCACATCCGGTGCACAAGGGTAGGTAGACTAACACAACCCAACTTACTCATGGTTTGGGCCTATGAGTGGCTTCCATTGACAAGGTTGAGGGTACCATATGGTAGCAATGTTGTTGACCCATAAATTTTGTACAAGTATTGTTTCATTTTTGGTGCATGATGTGGAAGGACCATTGTCTATTTTGATGCAAGTAGTAGCACAGTGTGAGAGGAAAATGGCATGTAGGTTTAACATGGCATAGAAATTGCCAAGCATAGAAGGACAATGGTGTAGGAGACCCAACACAAGAACACCCAGTCAAGGAAGAACGTGTCACAAGGGACCCAAGAACAAAGGACTTGGAACAAGAAGCGAGAAGACTAGGGGAATGTAAGCGAAATGGAGCACAAGGGATATGAGATTAGTTATAAGAGAAACTCAAGTAGGACACTTGAACCCCACTGATCAGAGGTTATGTACCACCTTGTGAGGAACAAAATACTTGGCCACTAGAACATAACTAGAGCAGGCATCTAGGGGCGCAGAGGCTCAATTCTATAATAACAACTCATTGTAAGAGCCATGACTCTCATCATGTTGGGATTTTTTGTGTCCTTTGTCAATGATATTTAGAATATTGACACTTGGTCAGGGAAAAACAAGTATAAAAACCCCTATTGTAATCTTTTGTAGTGAAGTCCTTTGGAGGATAGATATAGCATTTTTGTCTGGTAATTTCTTAAGCAATCAATGAATAGTTAGTATGTGCCATATGTTGTGATAATTAGTGAACATTCTAAGTGTTGAATAATGTATATGTTTTATTTCTAAGCCATGGGTATCTTTTTCTTTTATTTCCACTATTGGATAGTAATGGTTATCTTAGTTATCATGGTAGTTAAATCTAGTACAATAAGGATAATAGTGATATATTTATAGTATTGAATAAATTTAGATTTGTGTTATGAGAAATGAACAAATATATAACATTGTGCTTCAAAACCTTTAGGAACCAGTCTTTTGTTGCGTACTTTGAGTGAGTGCATGATACTTACCTCTCATGTGATAGGGCTAGCACATTAGCCTATTGGGAAGTAACTTCAGTACCGACATAAAATTAACTAAAATAACCCAACATTAGGGTTCCGTTATCGAGACATGAATCAATTGAAGCATAATCATGGGAAATGTTTGAGTGTATTACATTAGAGAATATTGAAGAATGGGTTACTAGTATCGAAGATAACTTTTTGGTTTCATATCTTGAACCAGGAATTTCTACACGATATTGGGTAGAGTAGAATATCTAGAGATCTTTATATGAGACTTTAAATTTTGAAGTCCCAGTTCTCTTACAATTTTGGATCTCAGCATATGCTTAGGGATGATCCCAAAATCTTGGATAAAGGAAATTATGGATGCTTGAATGGTAGAGGAGTTTAGCATAACTTGGATTTCCCTAGACTTGAGTGGTTAACTATTGGTGGAAAGGTGTTCAAAATAGCTACATTTTGGAGTATGTGGTTACCACCTATTCATATCTTGAAGAGATAAAGATCCAATTTCTATGAGAGCCAAAGGGATGCTACCTCTCATTTTTTGCTTTTGAGGTTAAAAATCTAATTGTTGACCTTGGATTCAAAACTCTACCCATGGAAGGCTAAAATCTCTTGTGCATGAGATGTATATTTGAGAGGGAAGACTAGTGGTTGATTAAAGACTGTGGTTTCAACATCATAGCAAGACAATGAGCATTATGAAAATAGAAGTATGATGAAGCTCAACAAAGGATCATAGGAGTTAGTGGCATGGGGAGAGATCGAGAAACCTTAAGGAGTGACATGAAGAGTCATAGGGAGGCAGACGTGCATGAGGAACCCATCACTTTTGAGCCACATCCTTTGCCACTTTTATCCTTCAAAGGAGAAATGAGCTAGACTACAAGAGATGAAGAACCAAGTATGAGTCAACGAGGCTCTCCCACCATAGTGCATGCTCATGCTTTTGAGACAGATAGAATACATATACAAAATTGGGATACAGATAATACAAAGTCAAAAAATGAATGGTTAAGGGAGACTAAAACCAAGCCATTAGGTGATAATCTAGAATCTACATCTTTCCCTCTTCAAAGGAATTTTATGGCACATCTTGGGATGCCTAGTGGATCTAGCCCTCAAGGCCAAAATACAGGCCCAAGATTGGGAAATCAACCCTCTACCATGCCTCTTCCCATGGGCACTACTATTAGAGGTGCCAGAGGAGGATTAGGATGAGGCATTGGAAGAAGTAAACCCCCACTTGGAACTAGAGTTGTATCTTCCTAGCAACCACTAGCTCAACCACAACCCACTATGGTCTACTATGAGATGGCATTACATTTACCTAAATATCATGGGGTAGAGAATGCAATTGAGCATATACACAAGTGTGAATTAATTTAGAGAGCGTGTGATATCACATCTTCTAAATGAAAGGCAATGCAGTTTGTAACCACACTTTTAGAGCACACACACAAATGGTATCACAAATTTGACCCTCAAAAATAAATGGTCAACTATGACTAGCTCAAAACAACTTTCTTACAAGAATTTGACATTCCTAAATTTGAGTAGCAAAGTATAGCCGCATTGAAAGACATAAAGCAAGGACTTATAGAGAGTGTGCATGAATATGATGCATGATTCAAAACCTTTCTTTCTGAGTTTTCATTTGAAATTAATCTTGCTCAGCATGCAAAATGGTTCATGGGAGGATTAGTTTTACCTTTTCAATGAACCTTGTCACAAAGAACCTTCACTAGCACATGTGAGGCATTGGAAGTTACCCTCTATGCTGAAGTGATTAGAAGCATGGATATCATGATTAGTGCCTTTATAGAGGCATAAATAGTGTCCATTGCATCTCATATTGAAAATTTTATGGAAAATAATGCATATGAAGCATGTAGTGGTGTCTGGTGTACTAACTATGAGATCAAAGGGCATATAAAGAACAACTGCCTACACAAGAACATCCACGTAATACTAAAACAAACCTATGAGATTTGTCATGAAGAACATAATTTCCATTCTTGTCCACTTTTGTAATGGGATACAAATACTAAGGTATCTAAGTATTATAATATTTTTGATGCTTACACACATGACACCAATGATTACTAATTGATCAGTGATATTCATGAAGCTCGAGCACATATCATGCACAAAACCTCAATCACCAATACCCAAGATAATGGTGACTACCATGGGTGAGGGAGAGGATGAGGATGAGGTGGTGGTTGGTTTCCACCAAGAACTTGTTACAAATGTGGTTCACCAGACCATTATCAAAGGGATTGCCTAAAGTACCCAACTTGCACATTTATCAAAAAAGACCATCGACTGGAAGAGTGTCTTGATCTATATGTAGCCATCACTAAGGACCAAAATTAAAATGGTGTTGGCATGATTCACATATATGAACCATGATGGTGTGCATGATCGACCATCCCCATAGTGTAATAAGTAAATATCACCTCTTGTAGTGGAAGTCAAACTCAATCCACGTCCAACCCAATTGAGAAGGTACATTAGGAAAAACCATGGGCAAGGAAGTACCCTAATATACAATAGAAAATAAACATTCTTCATAATACCATGTAAATTATGCAAGAGCTCTAAGGTGAGATTCAATACCTCAAGGACAAGGATGTCACACAATGCACCATAGTACAAGGGGAAGCCAAACCTCCAATCGTGCAGGACAATTTCTAGGATGCTTGATGAAGACATCATTCCCTAGCTCAATATTTGGCTTAAAGGTCAAGCTCACCTACAAAATGAAGTCCATCCTCACCCCATTCAAAAAATTAAGATCACTATTTAATCATGTCCAACATCAAGAAAGTCATAGTTCCTCTTCCTTGGAAGATGGAGAGATATTAGCTAATGTTATTATCAATAGATGGGTAATTCAAGATTTTCTAGTAGATACTAGCATGGAATTGAATGTTCTCATTAAATATGCTTGGCAAAAAATTTCTAGTCTAGCCCTGAATCCCTCTCCTCATGTCCTATTCATGAAAAATAAGACATGAGTACATCCTATTGGAGTCCTCAAAAATGTCACCATTGACATACTTGGGTTCTCTTCAAAGCAGATTTTGAGGTTTTAGAGTTGGTAGAAGCTGATGACTATCCAACCTCACTAGGAAGACCTTGGTGTTATGATAATCATGTAGATTTGAGGTTTAAAAACTAATACATTAATTTTGAGAATATTGATCAATGCATAGTAATACCTTTAGACCAAGCACAGGGACCTCAATATATTGAGCCTGTGAGCACTGATGAAGACATCAATACCTTGTATAATGTGACTGATCAAAATAATGAACATGATCCAACCCTGGATGGTATTCTCTAATGGATGGACAACTATTCTATCTCAGATACTACAAGTAATTATTATAACTATTGGGCCTATCTCAAGTACGATCTCACCAAAAGATTATGCAACACCATAAACAAAGGAAAAAGCATCTTGTGTAAGCTCCCTAAATGCCACAAGTTTGTGTGCCTCCTGGGTTTAGCAATGAGAGAGCCATTGGAGGGATCACCAATGGAGAGACTAGATGAAGCTCCATGGTTCCAAAGAAAAATGGAGGTGTGCGACTTTGTCTAGTGCCTCAAAGAGTTTTATGATATTGAAAATGATTAAATGAGGTCTTTAGATCACATTTTTTATGGTACCACTGCCATATAGTGGCATACTCATAAAGAGCACCTTTTGTATTAGGATCAAGTGTGAGATACTCTATATCATATATTTCACCACGATAATAAGAACATAGGTACACTTAGTTATAGTGGTGTGAAGGCACTTGAACCTCACATTAAAGCTTGTGAGATAATATGGCAAGCTGAGGAAACATTATTACCAGAGTACCTCTAGGTCCATGCATTTTATGGGTCTTTGTGCACTTGGGCATGGATTGGTACATTCATGAATAAAGGCACATGGGAACAAGGTTTTGGTAGTTATTAAAGGAAAATATAATGTTGACACTTTCTTACTTCACCAAGGATGGACTTGCGCCTCACCCTTAAAGCCATGCACAAAGCCATCATTAGAGATCCAAGTCCCATCAAAGATTGCCTGCATCATATTCATCTAGAATTTGAAGAACCCTTGCATTTATTCATTGAGCCTCCCATAAAATCAGCTTTTGTACCATCAATAATCCCTAGTGAACAATGTCATGAAGATATCCACTTGGGAAAGCAAAAACTCATCTTTCAAGTATACGAAGGTGAGGGGTCCACTTCACTCGACCCCTTGAATAACCATCTGGGTGTCCCTACAAGTACTAGTTCACAAAATATTTAGAAGACAAGTTCTCCAACAAATAACCCTTATCACAAGCCCATTCAAACTATTCAACTTAACATTAGCACAGAGCAAGAACCTAAGATGGCTACAATTGGAAAATATTGGATTATGACAGAGATATCATAGATTTTTGAGTTTCTAAAAGAATAACAAGATATATTTTCAAGGAATTATAGACAAATGAAATGGGTTCACCCTTTTATAGGGAAGATACACATAAAACTGATTGACAATGCTCACCCCATGAACAAACATCCATATCGAATGAACCCTAACCTCTGAGCATGCATGGAGGAGATCAACAACATGCTCCACATTGGAATAATTACTCCCATTGATGAATCTGAATGTGTTAGTCCCATGGTAATCAATATTAAAAATGGGCATATCCGAATCTATGTGGATTACTATGTTTTAAATACATCCTATGTGACAAATCCTTTTCCAAAATCTTTCATAGAGGAAAACCTAGAAGGTGTTACCAATTGTCAAGTATACTCTTTTATGAATGGGTTCTCAGGGTACCACTAAGTCCAGATAGGTAAGAAAGACCAATCCAAGACTAATTTTGCTACTGAATGGGGATATTTTACCTACATTGTCATGTATTTTGGATTGAAAATGCCTCAATAGTGTTCTCACAGATAATAGTTGAGGCTTTCAAAGGTTTTATCCATAAGTTTATCCAAGTTTACTTAGATGACTAGATGGTATATAAGTTGATCAAGGACCATTGTGCCAATCTAAGACTCATGCTTGAGCAATGTCAACTATTATAAATTTCCCTAAATTTGAAGAAGTGTTTGTTCATGACACCTTTTGGTGTACTTCTTAGGCATATGATTTGTAAGGAGGGACTCCTAGTGGATCTAGCCAGGGTCTTCGTTATTCTCTATTGGTCAATGCCCAAGACTCAACATGAGGTGCATGCCTTCCTAGGACACATGGGTTATTACAAAAAGTTTATTTGGGGTTATGCCAAGATTAAAACACCTTTGGAAGAGCTATCAAAGCACACTGAGTAATTTATATGGATTGATTCTTGTAAGGCATCTTTTGAAACACTTAAAGAAAGGCTAGCTACAGTTCCTATCTTATCATTTCCTAATTAGACAAAGACTTTTCATGTCCATGTTGATGCATATGAGATGGCAGTTAGCACGATACTTGCACACCAGGTGATAGAAACTTATATCACCCAATTTACTTTTTTAGTAGGAAGTTGACATCGACATAATGGATCAATGCAAAGCACCACACCATCCAAAAAATGTTCATATATCCATGCAAAAATGCCTTTATGAAGAGGGGAGAAATGAACTTAACTATTATTAAGGTTATGAATATCTTGGTCGGGGAACATGTCCACAAGTTGTTTTACATGTTACGCCCCTGCTAGTACCCTCAAAATGGATACCCCAAGGAGAGGCTCCCCTAAGCACCACAAAAATAGAGTAAGCATCTAGATCCAAGTACCAGTACAAGTGGGTAGTAGGCCCCTCAAAAATAATAGAGGACATTGGAGGCGTAGCCCTGTAGACCTACTACTTATTGACCTTTTGTGCCATGTCCACCTCTACCTCACCCTTCACTTTCTCCATATCATCATTCCTCATCACCACCTTGACCATCTCCATCTCCATCTCACATTTATTCACCATCTTCTTCACCTTCTCATTCCACGCCTTCCCACTCACCTACCCCAAACCATTCATCTCCTTATCCAACTTCCCCACATTCTCCACCTCTATAACCACCTTCACCTCCACCTTCTCCAAATACTACCACTAGATCAGTGCGACAACGATTTCCAAGTCAAGAACCCCAAAGGGACCCCTTTTAGGTGAAAATTCATAATTTGGGATCAAAATTGGAGAAGACTCCATCCCTAGTGCAAGAGGCCCCATTTGGTGATCAAATTAATATTGATGGAATGGGAGCAGATGAGATGGCCATATAAAGCCATCAAGAGGGTGAACTTGAGTGAGACACAAAAAGGGGAAGGGACCAATTGAGGGAGAACAAGAACAAAGAGGGCTTCCCACTTTGTGCAAATAATACTAGTTTGGCATAGAGGACAAGAACCTCTATCTTTGGAATCATTTCCACCCCAAGGATGCATCCCCTGATATAAGGAAGTAGTTGTCCTTCCTTTTGGAAATGTATAGCAAAGAGCCCCAATTTGATATTCCCTTAGATTGCATCTTTTATGGCTTAGACTATTGAACCTTATTAATATTTATCAACAATAACTCTCACCAATAATGACAAGTGCCACATTTTTCAAACTAGCCATGGAAATGATGTGCCAAAACATTTTATCATAATTAGACACATGCATGGTGGAAAAGAATCATGGTAGAGTTGTATAATTGTATAATAAAGCATATGCAAAAAATTAAGTGCTAGCTGAGAAAGTGGCCCCTTTGAAGCAACAAATTTAAGAGGCCGCTGAGGCTAAGGTAAGGGTTTTAAACCTTTGCAAGACAATTTTGAAAGAAGAGCCAACACTTGCATATGGTTTACCATTAGATGTGTATGCCATAAAAAATTGAAAACATTTGTTGAGCTATTACTCAAGAAAAATAAGGAGTGCCCCATGCCCAGAGATGAGGCCAAGGAAATACTTGAACAATTCACCATGATGGAAGATATCTGTAAAAGTACTTTGGAGAGAGTTGATGAAGTTATCCCAATTTTGGATGGCATTTTTACACACCTAGTGCACCTGAATAAAATAGTTGAATCTTGACTCCATGATGAAGAGGTCCTGAGGTAGTATGTGGCTAATGTTGCCCTATTAATAAAAGACTGTGCTGAGCGCATGAAAGCATTTGAGGACATTAAGATGATGGAAAATGCCATCAATAATCATCATTAGTAAATAAATTCAAGTTTTTCATTACTCCAAAGACATGTTGATAAGGAGGTCTCCAAGTTAAAATATATCTAGAAGGAAGCCCACATAACCTAGGATGAACAGGTGAAAAAGATCGAGAATCTAACTCAACCTGAGGAGATGAAAGAAGTGAAGGAGGCCATTGAATGAATAATTACCAAATTCCTTAACATATTATCTCACTGGGATAGTTTGAAGAAGGAATTTGAGAAAAAAGGGCCAAAATTTTTGGAGGATGTTAGAGCAACTTAGTTTAGGATAGACTAAAGACTTAGTGTGGGGTGATGTTGAACCCTAAATTTTGTACAAGTATTATTCCATTTTTGGAGCACAACATGGAAGGATCATTATCCATTTTGATGTAATTAATATAATGGTGTGGGAGGACCATGGCATGTAGGAGTAACATGATGCAGAACTTGCCAAGCGTAGAAGGAAAATAGTGCAGGAGACCTAGCATGAGAGGACCTAGTCAAGGAAGAACATGTCATTAGGGACTCAAAAACAAAGGACTCAGAACAAGAAGCAAGAAGACTACGGGAGCATAAGGGATGCAAGATTAGTTAGAATATCAACTCAAGTAGGACACTTCAACCCCATCAATCAGAGGTTATGTACTAGCTTGCGAGGAATGGAATACTTGGCCATTACAACATAACATAGAGCAAGCATTTAAGGGCACAAAAGATCGATTCTATAGGAACAAATTGTTATAAGAGCCATTACTCTTAGCCTATTGGGAGCCCATGTGTCATTTTTAAATGATAGTTAGAATCTTGGCACTTGGTCAGGAAAAACAAGTATAAAAACTCCTATTGTAATCATTTGTAGTGTGGTCCTTTGAAGGATAGATACAACATTTTTGTCTTATAATTTGTTAAGAAATCAATGAATAGTTAGTATGTGCCATATTGTGTGATGATTGGTGAACATTTTAAGTGTTTAATAATGTATATGTTTTATTTTTAAGACATGGGTATCTTTTTCTTTTATTACCATTGTTGAATAGTAATGGTGATCTTAGTTATTATGGTAGTTAAAGATGGTATAATAAGGATAATAGTGATATATTTATGGTATTTAATAACTTTAGATTTGTGTTACTAGAGATGAACAAACATATAACATTGTGATTCAAAGCCTTTGGGAACCAGTCTTTCACTGCACACTTCGAATGAGCATGCAAGACTTACCTCTCGTGTGATAGGGCCAACACGTTAACATTATGGTAGAAAATCAGTTGGCCACACATTATGGCAAACATTTGACATAATTATAGGATGCAACAAATCCCAATCACTTTTTATAATTATCAAGCAACATTAGAATTGCAAAACAAAAAAAATAAGAATGGATTCTTCTCATGTCAAGAAGCAACTCCTTCATGTCTCCAAAAGAACAATTACTCTTTAAAACATTAATGCATCAATACATGACAAATAATTTAACAACATTGTATGTTACACATTCCAATTGCAATAACTAAATTAGTACAAAGAATAAAACATGGTTTGCCTAATTTGAATGACACTTAATTGGAAAATACAATCTTATTTTATAGAAGAGCAAAACTTATGTTGACATCTAGTCTGTGGGTAAAAGCAAAGATAGTAAATAGAGCTAGTGGAGAAATTGTTTATATTGTTTACAACCTAGTGTCTATATCCCCTAGTTTGATGATATATGTAGTTATTAACTTTAACAAGTACCATGGTCCCCCTATGGAATATGATCAATACCACACATTTTTCTAATTCCTCCTATTAAATGGAAGAATTATCAACAAATACCATTAAAAGTGGAAACATTGATTCTCAATTCTTGACATTCACTTTAGTATCAAGAGTGGGATCATTGTTGACCTCTGTATCATTATTTCATTCTCATTTGATTGATATACAATATTGAAGGAAAATAAATATGTAGAAACCAGAAAATAAGAAGTCAAACTTTGTTTGAAACCTTGTCCACTACATTCATAATAAATATAAACCTTAACAATCATTTATAGGTTGATTTTTAACACCTTTTTAAGTTTTGTTTGTTATGTATATTTTCAAACTCGTACTTTGTTTATTTTCTTCTCCAAAAAAAAAATTTATAGATAAATACAAGGTTATTTAAGGCCCCTAACCAAATAAAAAGTTTTATAATAAACAACCACAAAAGGCTTGAAACTAATAAAATAGATTACTCAAAATTGTCAGTCTAAACGGCCATAGCCATGAAAGAACCAAGAACACCAAAAGGCCAAAAAACCACAAGCAGATTAAATAATAGGTCTTTCAACCACCTTAAAACTGACCATAGAAACAAAGCCATCAGTGAGTGGAAAATTAGTCTAAGAGATTGACCATCTTGCCTTTTTTTACCTTTTTTACCTCTTGCCACATTCCTTGATCGGATTTCACCACAACCATTTACTTATCATGATTCTAAATTTATGTTTTCAAGTAACTCTTTGTCTGAATTTGAATTTTTAGATTCATGTCCTCTCTTCACTCCCCCTACTATCTCGATCAAGAGTCAAGTATAAAGAGAAGGTCTAATAGGCCTAATTAACTAGTTAGAATATTTGAGGACATGAGTGAATTATATAAAGTTTTGGAAACCAAGTTTATGGATTGAATACCATTATATATATATGTGGGTGTGTGTGTGTGTGTGTGTGTGTGATAAATATTTCATGAATATATAACTATGTTATTATAGGTGATGAACAATTTCGTATGACCTAATTCTGCTAAGGAAAGAACTAGTTGAGCGAGAAGGCCTAATAGGCTATTTGAGAGAGATAAAAGAGTGAGAAGAGAAAAATAAGGTGGGATTATTTAGTTGAGTGATAAAAATTCATACAAGGGTGATCATATATCAAGTTATTTGAGTTGGTGTTGATTTACCTAGGGGGTTGGTGCCTCCTTGCAAGTTGGTGCTTGCCAAAGGACTAGTTGAGTTTGTGCTTGACTAGAGAAGGGGTTGGTGTTCCTTGTGGGGTTGGTGCCTCACTAAATTTTGATCCATTGATTATATTAATATATTAAAATTGGTTTTTTAGTGGTTTTTATACCTAAATAGGGTTTCCTACATATCTCTTGTGTTCTTATGTTGTTTGATTTCATAGATTCTTGTTTATGCATTGGTTAATTTATGTATGTGAATGAATGCTTCATGAATGATAAGTGAAATTAAAGGATTGTTTCAAGGAAATTGATTCAACCCACCTATTATTATTTTTAATTCCAATATTTAATAGGCCATCCATGGAGATAAAATGAACTGGAGAAGATGAATCCAAGTTTTTACACTTGTAAGCAAGATTGGCCTAGCGAGATGAAGACACTTCTAGACAACTACCAAGAGAATGAAGTGATGTGTCAAATGGAAACTATAGAGATCAGTTGGAAGGTGTCAAGATCAGCTAAAATATGTAACTCAACATGAATTTACCATAAAAAAGACACTTATAATCTCACAATCCAAGGCAAAGGATAGTTTTCAAGAGCAAATGCAAGGTGTCAAGCCAAGTATCAAACTTCCATGCCACTTTTAGGAGGAGAGCATATTTAGAAGTGTACACTTGTCTTATAATACCTATTAAGATAATTTCATAACTTATCTCTTGTTTTTAACACTCTCTCTCTCTCTCTCTCTCTCTCTCTCTCTCTCTCTCTCTCTCTCTCTCTCTCTCTCTCTCTCTCTCTCCTCTCTCTCTCTCTCTCTCTCATCATCTCTCTCTCTCTCTCTCTCTCTCTCTCTCTCTCTCTCTCTCTCTCTCTCTCTCTCTCTCTCTCTCTCTCTCTCTCTCTCCTCTCTCTCTCTCTCTCCTATGCCCTTTTCCTCCTTCTCTCACTTTCTCTATATATTGAGCCTTAATTGGATAAGTTTATATCCTCCACCTAGTTATGGAAAATCCCTACCCATTTTTAAACTTTGATCAATGAATAATAATAGAGTTTTACCTTATCCATGGACTAGTTTAAGTATGCATGTTTGACTAGTTAATTTTGCTAAGTGACAGTCTTACTTCCTTGACATGCTTGCCCTTGTTTAACATTAATCTTCAGTTTTGAATCCTTTTTATAGGTCTCTTGAAGTGTTCAAATAGAGTTTATATGTTTTTAATTAGTTATATTTTCATTAGTGTCACATCATGACCTCTCGACTAGTCCTCCTAGCTTAAGCTTACTTCACAAACCTTCATGAAAAATATTGATGTAGAGAGGCAGATTTGGATTAGTGTCATGTGCAAGTTAGTATTTTGTTTGAAGTTAAATTATTATTGGTTGCTATTGGTCAAAACATATTTGGTGCATCACCTTCATTATAATATGTTTCTCTTCCTTTTCCTAGTAAGTAGTAGATTAGTGTTTGAGCCTAAGTGATTCATCAAGGGGAGCTAGCCCTTTAACCTAGAGATTCACCTCTCTAATAGGATACCCACAGCCCTGAGGTGTTTTCATGTTACATAAAAGTTTTGAGGCTTGAACTACCTTCCAAAATATGTAAATTTTATTGATAACATTATATACCAATTATATTATGCAATGAGTGTGCCTCTTCTATAATAGTAGGATATGAAGCCGATGGTGGATGTGTCTGATATGTGTAATGAACACTTGAAGTGATCCATACCTCATTTGATGTGTGCTTTGGAAATGGATATGAGAATATATTTAATGTATTAACTTCCATTTGTTGTACTTTTGGTTCCTCTATGGGTGTGCCCACATCAATACTGTTAGCCTCAATCAAATTTTATATCTTATATTTTTGGCCTATGCATCTATTTGTTTTATGGCCTTGTGCCTTGTGATACTCATAAAATTAGTTAGAATCATATATTTTTATAAGAGGCCATGTCATATCAACCTATTTTATGGGAGAGAGAGATATGACATTGCATTCCAAGAGCTATTGTAAAACCCATGATGGAAATTATAGAAGGTTGGTAAAGATTCGGTGTTGAGAAGATAATCAAACCAAACGAGGAGATGGATATGAAGCTATGTTAACTATGGTATTTTGATCAGTCTTGTTCTTAGTGGACCTTACCTTATATGGAGGTTTACTTGAACTCTTATTAGTTGATTTTGATCTATTGGTATATTTTATTTTGCCCATTGATAAAAGCTTGACTTCTCTTTCCTTTATTGTGTGGCATAAATTTGTGAATGTTAGAAAATTCTTAAATAAGATAGATTCTTGTAATGTTAGCAAAAGACTTAGTTTGAAGATGTCCCTAAGCTCTTTGTCTACAATCAGGCTAGTTAATTTATATAATATAGTCTTGTATCATAAGATATATTCTATGACAGGTTCATTTGACTTTGGTTTCAACTGTGCAACTTGAGCATATAAGATTTTGGCCCTAATATTGATGGAGAAGTGTGATAAAAAACATGTTTGCTAAAGGATTGAATCTTGTGATATATTGACTTTCTTAAGCCATAAAACCACTGTAAGGCATAGTCCTTTAAACTACATGGAAATAACTTTGTGAGAAGCTAATCATTGGACACATAGTCTAAACATGTTGCTTGAAAAGATCAGATATGGTGCTTTGGGTCACCCTTGTCATCATAAAATGTAAGATTAGGTGCCACAAATCCAGATGGTAAGGGAGTTACCATTATCTAGTGTGCCAAAGGTGTATGTATGAGAATATTAGAATCCAAGTCATGTGATGGATTATTATCTCCCTTCTCAAGATGTAACACCTTAGTCTATAGAGTATGAACCTAATGCATAAGGGATTGTACATTCAGAGTGGAGGAACTAGCCACAAGAGGTGTAGCTATCACTAAAGGTTGTTGAATTACAATTATAGGTTGTGCTAGCTAAGTTAACCCCATTGTAGGTGTAATAATGTTATTAGTTGAGGCAGTTAAAGATTGACCATTATTTGATTTATTCTTAATTTCCATATGGCTTGTAAAATTTGTGCATGATCAAGGGGTTGTTATAAAATTCTATCTTTGAAGCTCTATAGGACCTCATCTTTATTGACAATTATGTTATCATTATTAAGTAGAGGGAGAGTGTCTCGATTTTTAATTTTTGTATCATCTTGTTCTTGATTATAATGTTCATTTTCGCATGCATTATCATTGAAATCCACATAATCAGAGTGTGAAAGATCAAAAACATGAGTTAAAATAGGTCCCTTATCCATATTACAAGCTCTAATAGTAGGAATCTGAATATGCTATATAGGATTATCACCTAGCCTAACACTTCTTGATGGGAGAGAGAGAGAGAGAGAGAGAGAGAGAGAGAGAGAGAGAGAGAGAGAGAGAGAGAGAGATTTTTAGATGGCATATAGAGTAAATAAATTGGAATAAAGCTACTAAAATAGAATATATAAAATTTTAAAAATTTAAAGTAGCTAATGAAAATAGAAAAATGAAGGATAAAAACCTTAAGATCATCTAGGTTAAGGTTTGAGCAATGTTTGAAGTAAGTCAGGTTTACCAAATGTTTTAACCTTTTAGGGTTTAAGTTATGTTAATCCTATGTTTGATTAAAGGGTTGATTAGAATAAATTAGGGAAATAATATGCATAAAATATAGCCACTAATTTTTTATAAAATTGACTATATTTGATTTTTTTTAAAATAGTAATAAATAGTACAATTAAAGACTTATCTAGAAAACACCTAATATAGATGATCTTAGTACTAAAAATTGAGATAGAAGCTGGTCTGACTATCATCAACTAGATCCCTATGTTAGAATTCCTCTTGGATAGTAGCACCATAATTAGATAGTAGCTCCATGTGGCTATAGTGTCTTGATATTGACACTAATGTCCTTTATGCAAGACTATCCCAAACTTCTGGATGCACCTGTGTCTAGATTTTTGGGGTCTATTCCCATGCACATGAATTTTGGAAATAAATATTATTCTTATAATGATTGATTTATGGTGCAAACCCTAATCCTCTATGTAAGTAAGGTATGATCTAAAATTGTGTTTGTTAGTAGGATAGTTCCCTTGAGTGCCTTATGTGTGATTGAGATTTCAAATCTATAAAATCTAAGAATATGGCTATTGTAGATAGTAATAGGCAAACATAGGGTAGAATAAGGATTGATAACCTTAATTTTGCTCAAATTATTTTGTATTTTAATAGGTATTTTGCATCTAATTTCCATCTAGTTGTTGAAGCATTGTCAATGATGTCTAGGAGAGTGGATGAAGAGCCTTAATAGTCTAAGTGACAATGACAAAGTGTGCATTGTGCTTGTCCTAGTATGCTTGAAGGTGATTTGGTTAATCTTTAGTTTTGGCATGCCAAAATATGTTAAGGTAAGAATATGGTGATTTTAAGATTTGCAAGAGGTCCTTAAAATGTTTTATATGCTTTGAGTGCTTATGTGCATAAGTGGAATTCATTTGGTTGTCCATAGTTTTCATCTAGACACTTTGGGTCCAGTGGCATAAAATATGAGTAGGCAGTTTGATGACATCACCATTATCATGTGTGGATAAGTCAAGGGGAGTTGGTCATATTTTTTTGATCACATTAGTCCCTAGTTTATTTTCTCTAAATTTTAGATCATGTATCGAAGTGAATTTGGGCTCCCAGGCAATTTGACATTATTTTCCCATACTTAGCCAATTTTGCTTGAGGCAAGAAAGAGCTAAGTAAGTAGTTTGATGGTGGCATATCTTTCATGTGTGGATGTTTTGGGAGAAGGTGATCATATGGGTTTGTTCTATTTTGTACCTAGTTGATTTAAGCTAACTTTCAGGTCAAGCATTGAAGTGCGATAAAATATATGCATATTCAAAGTTGGCCTGCTCGACAAGTTTTTGACATAGATAGATCTATGATAAATAAATCTAATTAATTAGATTAATGTCATTATATCTAGCTTTTGTGAGGATTCAAGGAGTATATTGTCACATGGTTGGATTATCCTATATGAATAAATCATATGGTCCAAATTTTAGAACATGTGCTTGAGCAAAGCAAAAGATATGGAGGCACAAAGTTGGCCTTCTAGGTAGATAAGAAAAGGTTACCATACTTAGTGATTTTTGCACAAGTTAAAGTTCAAGCAACATTGAAAAAGTGCATTGATCCAAGATGTGAGGAAGCAATGAGACGGTGCTAAGTGTTCGTTGTTTAACACTAACCAGAGATAAAGATCGAGCTTATTCCAAGGATCAATGGTGAGTGGGTGATCATACAAATAGAAATCAATAGTGTGCTTTAAATTAAAAAGGTCAAAGTGATAGTTGTCTAGCATTTTTAAAGCAAAGATTGATCCATATAGATCAACGGTGTGTGTTGAGTCAAATTTGTTAGATTTCATGAGATGAGGTTAACTGGTAGAGATTTGACATTTAGACATTGGTGCACTTTATGTTAAAGTTCAAATAAGATCGATGGTGTGTATTTGATCTATGCTATGAGACATGATATGAAAGCATAGTGTTCGAAGTTTAATTGTGACCGTTTATGTTTGGTCTTTGGGCCATAGCTTTCAATCTATGCAAAATTTGCTCATGGTATAAACAGAGAACTTGTAGAGGACTCCAAATCATTTGTGGAAATATAATTTTGAAGGTCTTATTGTGTATATAGTCAAAGATATTGAGCTCCAAAGTTGATTGTGTGTTCATGTATATTAGGAAAGTGACCTGAGATTATTGTTTGAGCTTGTTTTGGTGTTATTTCAATATTTAATGATGAATTGGATATTGAGGAGTGTTATAGACTCCATGAGGATGATATATGTGCATTATGAAGGTTTGGCCAATCATATTCAGTATGAACAATGGTTTTAAGTCAACTGTGTATTCGTTCATGTTGTTCCTATGCACAAGGTCAGTGTTTGAGTTGTTTAAACATATATAAAGGTGAGAAGAGTTGACTGTGATCATTTGAGGATGTCTAAGGGGACATAAAGAGTGGAACCATGTAATTGAAATTGGTCCTATGTTCTTATTTTTCTTGATGAAGTTTTAAATGGGTGAATAGTTCTCCATGAGACCTATAAGACCTGCAAGGGACTAATTGAAAGGTGTAGTTGCTTAAGGGTGACCCATAGATGTTATGACTAACCTATGAAGATTGTATTGAGTTTTGTCTTCATATGATAGATGAATTAAGGGTTAAGTCATGCCTAAATGGATGACCAAGATGGTGATGATCATGATTGCTCTATAAATAGTGAAACTAAATGTGTTAGTTTCTAGACTACAGTGAGAGACTTGGGAGAGATTTGAGAGAGGCTTGTGTGTGTGAATTATGGAGAGAAGGGGTAGAGTGCCCTATGGATGAGTTAAAGAGTAGAATAGATTGAAAAATATTTGTATGACCTATTTGTCATAATTCTATTGGCAAAATAATGCTTTTACAGATTAAGTATGAGTGAAGCTAAAGAGTGATAATATGAGGTGCATCATCAAGTATTGGAGACATCAGTTCATAGCTGGATGTGTTAATAGGTTTTTTTGTGGCAGCTCAACATCTAAGGGGGTTACAACCTCTTTGCAAGGTGAAACTTGCTAAAAGTCTAGTTGTTGTTGTAACTCAGCTAGACAAGTGTTGTAACACCTTGTAGGATTGTAGTCTCACTAAATAAGGATTATAGTTCCTTGATCTATTGCAACTAGTCTAAATTGTTTCTTGCTATTAGAGGAAAATAGTCTAATTGTAGGTTCTAGTGGGTTTTCTCTCTCAAGAGGGTTGCTTACATAAGTCATGTGTTATGTGATTGATCTTGAATTGTCTCTCTTGATCATTGTTATGAACGATGTGTATGATTCATGAATGCTTATGGTAATTTATTAAGAACTTGAAAGGATTGAAAATGAAGTTAGTTTTTATAGGCTCACTAATTCACCCCACATTGATTATACCTCTAAAAATTAGTATCAGAGTAGGTCCTTTGGTAAAGGCTTGACAGCTTAAAGGTAATCCAAGGTACAATATGAGTAGTTATCAAGGAAGTTTCTCTAATAAGCAATCACTGATGTTTAATGGATCCAATTATGATTTTGGAGTGCAAGGATGAGGACATATATTATGTCCTTAGGTTTGATGTATGGCAATCTATTCTTGATGGTTATGTTGTTCCTACTACTCCTTTGTCTAGTATAGTATATAAGAAGCTATTTAAGAATAATTTTAATGCAATGAATGCCATCACTTGTGGTCTTATAGAGACTGAGCTCACTATGTTCATCCATTTCAAATATGCTAAAGAGATATGGGACAAAATTTAGATATTTCATAAAGGAGATTCAAAGGTCAAGATTGTTAAGTTATAGATTCATAAAAGGCAATTTGAAAGTCTCAAGATGAAGGAAGAATATTTTGTGGCATCCTTTCTACAAAGAGTTGATGATATTGTGAACATCATTAGAGGTCTTAGAGAGAACCTTGAAGAGGCAATTGTAGTTCAAAAAGTATTAAGGTCTTTATCTCTCAAGTTTGATCCAAAAGTATTTTCTATAGAATAAAGTCATGATCTTACTTAGTTAAAGATGGATCAATTGCATGGCACCCTTACCGCCTATGAGATGAGAGTAAATGATGATATACCACCAAAGAAGGAAGCAATATTCAAGATAGAGATGAAGCCTAAGAAGAAGTTCCAAGGTAATAAATACAAAGATGATGACATAGTTGATATTCATGAGGATGAACTAATTGATTTGATTACTAGGAAATTGAACACATGTTTAGGTAAGTATAAGGGTAAACTACCCTTCAAATGTTTCAAATATGGAGAGATAGGACATTTTGATCATAAGTGCCCTCATAATCATGATAAGAATGATGATGAAGAAAATAAGGCATATAGGAAGAAAGGATTCAAAAAGTATAGCAATAAGAAATCCTTCAAGAACAAGAAGAGTCTCTGTACCAAAAAAGATTGCAGTTCATCAGATGAGAGTGAAGATAGTGACTCAGAATATGATCATGAAGACAATGGTACTGCTAAAGATGAATCTTTGTTCATGGCTGAGGAAGGAAGTTGCTCATATTAGAACGTGTCTACTTGGAGTGATTCAAATGATGATGAAGATGAGGTGGGTTGTGTGACTATATTGATGAATACTCTTGAAGAACTGAAGATTGAGAAGAAGATCAATAAGAAGATGAAATCTAAACTCAAGGACTATGAGGATCAATTTATTGTGTATGAAGCAAGTTTGAATGAAGATTCCAAGGAGCATGAAGATATGGTCAAGCATCTTAGTTGTCAATTATAAATCCTGTCTACAAGCCTAAAATTTAAAGAAGATGAATGTTCAAGGTATGTTTCTAAAAATGAGTCTTTAAAATTTGAGTTAGAGAAGACATCTAGTAAGGTGAAGACATTTGTGAGATTTGACAAGAGCTCATGTCATCTAGATAATATTCTGATTGGTCAAAATCATGCTAATAATAGAACCGGTCTTGGATATGAATAAGAACAAAAGAATGTAACCCAAGGTAAGATGAAGACTAATGTGAACCAGGACAATCATATTTTGAAGACAAATCATCAAATAAGGAATAAAAGTGCTAGAAGAATATATAAAAATCATATCAGATAGCGAAATTCCATGAGGTATGCAAGATTCAATAGTTACTAGTATACATGTAATTAATTTAGTCATAGGGCTAGAGAATGCAAGAGAACTATTAAAAATGAGTTTGTATTGAACTATGATGGGGGTCATCATTCAGAAGGTGTGAACAAAGTTAAGTAATTAAACTGTCTTGATATAGGACACATTGAAAAATTTTGTCCAAATAAGGTAAGGCAAGATACATTTCTTGGAAAAGGTATAGTGTGTTTCAAATGTCAACATAGAGGTCACATTTATGGATTCTACAAGTAAAGGTTTACAAGACAAAATGAGTTCAATCAGGATCCTAGAGTGAAAGGAAGAAGGCAAGTTAACACATAGAATCCAAAGGTGACAAGTGTGATTCATGATGATTCTTTAGGACCAAGTAATTTGTTTTCTATGGTGAAGAAAGCCGTAAAAGTTGAAGAGTGCCAGGAGGTCTCATTGTCTGCTCATATTGAGAATGAAGAGATCAAGCTCAAGGAGATGACCAAGATACTGATTGAGGATATTTATAAGGTGTGTATGGATCCAAGTGAACATATTGATATTGTTGAGCATGCATCATGCAAATAAAATCATTTGTTTGTGCCTAGTGATGAGGTTCCAAGCTGCAAGGAAGATTCTACAGATGAAAAGGTATGTCACAAATATTTGTTGTCTCCATGTATTATCAATTAAATCTTAGAAGAAAAGGAGAATGTTGTGTTGGTTGATCATGTTGCTTATCTTAAGCCTAAGAAGAAGAAAAAGAACTTCAAGTATCATATAATCAAGGAGGAGAATGAATACGAGGAGTCGTGAGTAACTCTTGGTTTCACATTATTATAAGACATTATGAAGTAGGGTGTCTCTACCTATGCTTCTTAGGAGACATATTTTCTTATGGAGAAGAAAGTTTGTGTGCTCAAGATCATAATTCAAATCTATACAGAGACTTGTATTGATCAGTGAAGGTCTTTGGTTAAGGGGGAACAACAAGATCATGAGCTTGTTTCAGAGATTTGTGAAGGAGCTATAATACAGGGTCATAATGAGTGTTTATAGGTGGCCTAATGACATTGATGAAATGTCGAGAAGAGTTTGGTGCTCAAAAAGGTTTATGTACCTCTTTGTGGTATGATCCAGGTTGTTTTTTGGTTTGAAGTCATGTGTGTACAAATTGAAGATATTTTTATGTGCTCTCAGGTTTCCCAATTCATGCTCAAGGGCAAGTAGGCCTAAAATGGTTTATAGGAAATGAATGTTCCCAAAGGTTTGAAGACTCAAATATTGGTCCATAAGGGTGTGATGGGTGTCTCTAGGTGTGTAAGAGGTTTTAGAAGTATGCATTGACTATAAAGAGGTTTATTGACCATGGTTATTTTGAGATTCTAAGGTCTTGGGCTATGCTAGAAAAGTCATTTTCCTTATGAGTTGAGGTCTAAGGCTTCTTAATATGTTTAATGGGAAACATTTGTTGTTGAATCAAACTTTATAGAGATTTGAAGGTTTGTTTATTTTAAGTTATTCAAGTTTTTGTCAAGATAGAGGCCTAATTGGCTAATAGGTTCATGAAGGAAATATGTTTTAGATTATGATAAAGGTAATGAAAATTGGTATACTTTAGGGGGCATATGAGAGTGATCTAGATATGAAGTTTTATGTATTGAATGTCTGTCTACTAGAAATTATGGGATGTAAAATTTATAGGTAGGGATACAAGGAGGCTAGATAGGCCTAGTATGAAGAAGAGTGTTTTTTTGCTTAGTTTCTTCCAAAGAGAAAGGTATGTATGTTTTAATATGAGTTCTTAGGTTGGTTTAGTGCATGATTCCTATTTGGTGAGTGGCATGAATTTTTATTGGTGGCCTCTGTGGTAGCTTGAGAGAGAAGGCTAGTAAGCATATGTGGTGGTTCTTCATGATGTATGGAGATCTAAAGATGCTTAAAAGGTGCATCTGATCATAAATCTTAAGGGGCATCCCTTTACATGTTTTTTTATGTGTTATATTATATTTTAGTGGTTTGTGTGTTATTTCTTCATTGGTTGTAGTGCTTCATTGAAGAGAGTGTTGGCATGGAGCAAGAAGAAGTTGTCAAGGAAAGAAGAGGTAGGCTCAAGATAAGGGGTAGTTTGTATCATATTTATAAGATGGTCCTATCATATTAATGATATTTTTAGGTCCTCATGATTATATTGTGCCCACTTTGTCATTCTGTCAAAGGGGGAAAATTTTCATGTTGTGAGAGTGCTTGAAGAGAGAGAAGGAAGGTGAGCTAAATGATGTTTGTTGACATCAATGACAAAGTGGGGGATTATTGGAGCATTGTCAATGATGTCATGATGATGTATAGGTGAGTGGATGAAGAGCCTTGATAGTCTAAGTGCCAATGACAAAGTGTGCATTGTGCTTGTCCTAGTATGCTTGAAGGTGATTTGATTGATCTTTAGTTTTGGCATGGTTAGAGATGTTCAAAGATGAATATGGTGATTTGAGGATGTGTAATAGGTCTCTAAGATTTTTTCTATGCTTTTAGTGCTTGTGTGCATAAGTGTAATTCATCTGGTTGTCCATATTTTTCATCTAGACACTTTGGGTCCACTGGCATAAAATCTTAGTAGGATGTTTGATGATGTCACCATTACCATATGTGGAAGAATCAAGGGGAGTTGGTCATATGGTTGTGATCAAATTAGTCCCTATTTTATTTTCACTAAATTTTAGATCATGCACCAAAGTACGTTAATAGATATACAAGGGTGAAGTTTGGATCCCAAGCAGTTTGACATTGTTTTTCCATACTTAGCCAATTTTGCATGAGGCAAGAAAGATCCAAGTAAGCAATTTGATGGCGGCATATCTTACATGTGTGGATGTTTTAGGAGAAGGTGATCATATGGGTTTGTTCTATTTTGTACCTTATTGATTTACACTAACTTTTAGGTCAAGTGCCAAAGGTGACAAAAGATATGCATTTTCAAAGTTGGCCACCTAGACAAGTTTTTGACATAGTTGGCTCTGTGACAGATAAATCTAAGTAAGCAAATTAATGGCATTGTATCTCACTCATGTGAGGATTATAGGATCAGATTGTTACATGGTTGAATTCTCCTATGTGAGGAAATCATATGGTCCAAATTTTTTGAACATGTGCTTAAGTGAAGCAAAAGATATGGAGGTGCAAAGTTGGCCTTCTAGGTAGATAAGTAAAGGTTCTCATACTTGGTCATTTTTTCATAATTTAAAGTTCAAGCAACATCGATGGAGCACGTTGCTCTAAGATGTTAGGAAGCAATGAGATGGTACTAAGTTTTTATTATTTAATGCTACCCAGAGATAAAGATTGAGCTTCTTCCAAGGATCAACAATGAATGGGTGATTGTAAAAATAGAGATCAATGGTGTGATTTAAAGTCAAAAGGTCAAAGTGATAGTTGTTTATCATTGTTAAAGCAAGGACTTAATCCATAAAGATTGATGGTGTGTATTGAATCAAAGTTATCAGATTGCCTGAGATGAGGTTAATTGATAGAAATTTAATGTTTGGGCATTGGCACACTTTGTGTTAAAGTTTGAATTAGATCGATGGTGTATAATTGATCTAAGATGTGAGGACATGAGATGCAAGTATAGTGTTTGAATTTTAACTATGACTGTTTGTATTTGAATATTTGAATTTGCAAAAGAAAGACCAGTGTCTGGTCTTTAGGCCATATCTTTCGATCTATGTAGAATTTGCTCATGGTATAAAAATTGAACTTCTAGAGGACTCTAAGGAACTTCTAGAAATATAATTTTTAAGGTCTAATTGTGTGTACAGTCAAAGATATTGATCTCCAAATTTTATTGTGTATTCATGTATATTTTGCAAGTGATCAAAGAAGATTATTCAAGCTTGTTTGATGTTATTTATATGTTTAATGATGAATTGGATATTGAGTAGTGTTTTATACTCCATGAGGATGAACTATTTTCATTATGAAGGTTTGATCAACCATATGTAGTATGAACAATGGTTTATAAGTTAATTGTGTATTCGCTCATGTTGTTCCTATGCACAAGGTCAATGTTTGATTATTTGAGCATATACAAATGTGAGTAGAGTTGACTATGATCATTTTAGGATGTTGAAGGGGGACATAAGGAGTGGACCCATGTAATTTAAATTGATCATATGTTCTTTTTTTTCTTGATGAAGTGTTAAATCGGTGAATAGGTCTCCATGAGACCTGTAAGATCTACAAGGGCCTAATTGAAAGGTGTAGCTACTTAAAGGTGACCCATAGATGCTATGTATGACCTATGAAGATTATATTAAGCTATGTATTCATATTATATATGTCTTAAGGGTTAAGGCATGCCTAAATGGTTGATCAAGATGGTGATGATCATGATTGCACTATAAATATCAAAACTAAATGTGTTGGTTTCTAGATTAGAGTGAGAGATTTAAGAGAGGTGTGTGTGTGTGTGAATTATGGAGTGAAGGAGGGGTAGAGTGCCTTGTGGATGAGTTGAAGATTTGAATAGATTGAGGACTATTTGTATGACTAGTTGGTCATAATTTTGTTGGCAAAATAATGCTCTTGTAAATTGAGTGTGAGCAA
This sequence comes from Torreya grandis, assembly GCA_037957365.1. NCBI lineage: Eukaryota > Viridiplantae > Streptophyta > Pinopsida > Cupressales > Taxaceae > Torreya > Torreya grandis. Next base: position 307,841 of record JARHVA010000463.1, read on the forward strand.
AGGTGAAGAGTGATAATCTAAGGTCCATCATCAGGTGTTGGAGACATTAGTTCATAGATGGATGTGTTAATAGGTGTTTTTTTGGTAGCTTAGCATCTAAGTGGGTTATAGCCTCATTTCAAGGTAAAACTTGCTAAAAGTTTGGTTATTATTATAGCTCAACTAGATAGGTGTTGTAGTACCTTGTGGGATTGTAGTCTCACTAAATAGGGATTGCAGTTCCTTGATCATTTGCAACTGATCTAAATTTATTCTTGTTATTATATGATAGTATTCCAATTGTAGGTTCCAATGGGTTTTCTTCCCCAAGAGGGTTTCTCACATATGTCATGTGTTATGTGATTGATTTTGCATTGTCTCTCTTGATCATTGTTATGAATGATGTGTATGCTTCATGAATGCTTATGGTAATTGATTAAGAAATTGAAAGGACTGAAATTGAAGTTAGTTTTTCTAGGTTCACTTATTCCACCCCCTTCCCAATGAGTGTACCTATAACACTAGTTGATAAAGGGATACAAGTCATGTATTTATACCATTTTATTGCTTGTACGGATAATAAAAGATGTCTAGGCCAACCTTAGGAGGAATTTACTTTTGAAAATATATTCATTATATAAAGTTAGGGTAAAGGACATGGAACCATTTTTGGGACATTAGCGCCACATGGTTCTAGTGTCATTATTATGGTGCTACTATCTAGATGGAAAAACACTAGGCACGAAGAGTTAGGATCAGGAAATGAGGGTCTAGAACTACATTTGAGCTGATTAGGGATGCTTGTAGCCCACATGAAGGTTTAATAAGTGTGATAATAGGTTCTAGGATAGGTCTAGGGCTAATCTAGGGATAGGTAGTCTCAAGTAGCACTCTTAGCACTCAAATACCACCTTTAGGTGATTATACTTTGATTTCAAAAGTACTGTTAAAATGATCTATAGATCCACTTAGGAATTAATCAAAAGTTTGGTGCTAAGCTATATCCATATGAATTTGAACTTATAATATGTGGAGATAAAAGTGGTCAAACTTAGTTTGTGTGAGGATTTTGGCGTAATTAACATAAAAATAGATGAAATCACTACACCATAATGATTGGGAAGAAATGGGTTTACAACGGTGGCATGAACATAAAAATGGTGGATAATCATTTGGAAGTTCACAATGATGATGTCATTATCATCATACCATCAAATAAAGTATAATGTGAGCCATATATGATACCCAAGGAACCATCTTTTCCATATGCACATAGGTTAGAAACTATGGCTAAGATTGAACGTCTGAGCCTAAAAGAGTAGTGTGAGACATAATTTTTCCCTGTTCATTACAACATACATAGGAGTTATAGGGGCTCTAAGGGCTAAATCATCCATGGAGTCAACCAATTCAAATACCCTAGGTACCCCAGTAGTTTCAAGGAACAAGTTACAAGTCACCATCTATGAGATCACCTACAAGATCAAAATTTGAGATGTGGAAATAATAAATTGAATGTGAGGAATCAAATAAACCAGGCTTATACATATGATTTTCACTATAAACCAATAAATTCCCTAGTATTTTTTCAAATAGGATTTGAAACAGTTCATTCATAGGTTGGAATATCATGTTCCATAGATAATGACATGGGTAAGTGCACTAAATTATGAAATCAAAATGGTTGTAATTATATGCATAAGCTAAGATGACCAATAAAATCATCTTTCTCTCTATAAACTAAAATACAAATAAAGGCCATAACATTATAGCATGTGTATGCTTGGACATTACAGTGACGGTGCTCATAGTGGACATATATCTAGCAAAGGGAAATACACACTTAATATCAAGCATATAAGGTTCCAAGTCCTATGTATAAGATATGGGATATGGTTTTAACTATATCTAAAATTAAATCAAGGATATAGTAATGGTAACAAAGTGGAGTATCAATATATAATAAAGATACCACATGCAAGTGACTAAAAAATAAGTGATCCTAGATCCAAGGTAGTTGTAAACAGTAAACTAAGTAATAAATAAGTTTTACAATAGTAAATCAATTGGGGGTGGCGGGGTGGTGGGGGTTGGGGTCTATGCAACATAAGGTGATAAATAATAAGCCTAAGAACCTTGTAGTTATACTAGCTTATTCAATATAAGGAAGACTTAAGTAAAGACGAATGCCATGCATGAAATATAATAATATACAAAGCAAATATATCTAATAAGTAAATAAATGAAAGAGAAGAATAATATATATATACTTACCTTTGGAGTGACTCATTGGTGCATCAATATCCCCCTTAGTTCAAGTGGTACTTTGCAAGAGACATTATATGATGAAGACATCATATGACAAGAAGAAGACCTATATATATTAATTTTGGGATTATAAATACAAAGTGTGCCTATTTGATTTGACTTATCCTATTGAGCTATGACCTTTAATAAACAATAAACCTCCAAGAGTAAGACCTTAACCTCTAATTCATCTTTTTACTACTTAGTGACATAAATGTGAGCATATAGAGCAGAGGAGTGTTGTGTTGTGGGAAATCATAAATATGACCTTTATATATATGGTTCCAAAATTTGAAATAACCCTAAACTCTAAGTTGATGGTATCATGAGTTGACGGTATCATGAATATTGATATAGTTGAATGGGATGCCGATCAACATAGAACTGTGTTGGTCACACTGATATAATACAATTAACAGGGACAAAAATTAGAACTAATCATTCAAACCGATACAATAAAAGAATAACTAAGCATGAAACACATTATATTAGCCTATCCAATGTAATAAGAATATAGGGTGGCTAACAAAACTATTAAAAAAATAGACAGAGAGGTAATATGGAAAGAGAATCAGAGGAAGCTACATTGATAGTAATTAATGTAAGACACAATAATATGAAAATGTCTCTCACAAAGAACCATGCACTAATCCTACCCTATTTCCAATGCACTCAAGGGTATTGATGCAACGACAAGCCCCTGCAAAATAAACTATCAATAAAGTGATAAAGATGAAGAATATTATGTGTATACATATGTTCCACCTAAAGATTATCACATGTCATAATAATGTAACGCGAGATGGTATTTTAAAAAAAATGCATTAAAAAAAAATCATAAAAATAAATTTTATAAGAAACAAAAGTAAGATGAAAGTAATTAAACAAAGATAAATAGTATCTTCACTTACCTTTGTGACTATAGAAATGACATTACATATGCTACAACAACTAATAGAAGGACCTAAAAAATGAGATAAAAATTTAAATTAAAAAAAAAAATTGTTACCACCAAAAAATTATTTACTTTGCCAAAATCTTAACGTTTCTTTAAGTTTGTGAAAAATACCTATATAAACAAAGATATGAGAAAAATATGAAATCTAAAGATAAAAACAAAAAAAATTAGAAATTTGAATTGGGAGTTCTAAATAAGTGAAAATAAAATTATTTTGTCATTTTCTATTTTTGGAAACATAAATCTTGGAAAACCATTTGTGGCACGATAAGAGACAATGGATAGAAGAAAATGAGGAAAAAGCATGGGAGATTGCTAGGGACATACCATAGGGGCCATGTAATCACGTCAAACATTTATTATTTGATTAAGTAGATATAGTAAAATAGAATAAATTAAATAAATATACATGTTCAGGAAACTCTATGTAGTAGAATCTCCCCTAACATGCATTAAAATGTAAAGAATTTTTTACAAGTGATGGGTAGAAAATCAAATTTTAAATTTAGGGATATGGGTATTTATTAGGCATGAGATAATTAAAAATTTGACACTAGACAATTGTATCAGTTTGCTGATGTAGGTGGGAAAAGAAAAATTGGTTACCATGTGTGCTACGGTAGGTTAAATCCAATGCAATTATAATCTCAAAAGTTACTATAGTGGTCAGTGTCGTTTATGGTGGCTGATATAGTATAAAGGGTGATAAAAGTGGCCGATGTCATTCAACTATGGCATGTATCTAATAAGATTAGTTGTATGGTCGATATCAAATGGTGTGGTTGATACATAAGGAATATTAAAAAACATTGTCAATACAATATGTAAGTGGTCAATGTAGTAGAGACTGCATAACTGATATCATACTGGTATGGTTGGTGCATTGGAATTTAGTAATATATGGCCAATGCCATAAAAATTGTAGGTAGATGATACAATAGAAATGGGATAAAAAGGGTTGATGTAGTATAATTAAATACCAATTTTAATTTAAATGTAATTTTTAGTTATATTTTTATTTGATTTTAAATTTTAAGTAAAATCAAACTAGATATTATTGTTTGGCATTCCATAGAGATGAAGATGATTATAATAGAGCATAAATATGAGATGGTTGTTGGATCTACTGGTTACACTCATAGATGTGGATAAGGCATGTTTGATTAGTTTGGGTTAAGGAGGCATTATGGAGATGATTTGGATCTTAGTATAGAGTTAGCCATGATATTTCTGGGGCATTAGGTGAGGATTACCAACATAATTAGGTAGGAGGTGGATGGGGACATAGTGGAGGTGGCCATCACCTTGGAAAAAATACATGTTATACTAGAGTTATTGATCAAGGGCATGCCTAAGCCCATTACACAACATCAAGAGTTGTATTTTTGGGGCTATAAAGTCTAATCGATTTAATAAATGTAGGTTGATCATTAGACACCTCATTCTTTGTGTCAGTAATTATGAATATCCAAAAGGTTATCACCATCTTAGTGATTGTGTGTGTGTTAAGTTACAAGTCAAATGTTGTGTTGCCATTATATATACTAGCCTTATGTCGACCTACCTCAGAAAATGGAATTATGTACAATATGGGAGCTTCTATATAGGTGAAGCTCATATACAACTTATACATAATGCTTAGTCAAGGATGCCAAACTTTGGGTCCCCTCATAGTATTCACAATCTAAACATACAAGAGGTTTCCCATGTAAAAAATGACAAAACTACTACATCATATCGAGGACCACATATATTAGGTGAGAATGTAGGATTAGAATCATGTGGTGTGTTGGATCTCTCTATAGCTAGCACTAGAAGATATACACATAAATCATATAGTATGGACACCATATCAAGGCACTGTGAATACATGGTAGTCATGTCCCTCCATTATATAGGCATAGGTGAGGGCTCAAATCATGGGTCACTACACATAGTGGACAAAGTCTCATTTGTGTGACCCAATTTTTGGGATAGTTCACACAACCACATCCAATAGTTCCATTAGTAGTAGCACACCATTGGATGCAGCATTCAAGGAATCCACAAGGAGTAAGTGGGCATGGGGTTTTAGTTGATTTCCCAATTTTGATACTTTGTCCTACCCCACATGGAATGAAATGATAGTATCAACAATGCCTAGAGAGGAAATAGAGGAGCATGTGAAAGTTGATACAAATACACTTATGGTAGAGGTTGAGCCACTGAGATGACACAAACAGATCATTCAGGGATAATGCAACCATCAAGGCATTGTTTCTTAGTGGTTTGGTGAAATATATGGGGAGGAGCTTGACCAAACTTGAGCCAATATAACAAGATTATCCTTGGAGTTAAAACAGATGGAGAGACAATTATAGAGGATCTTCCCCAGACATGTATAAAATGTTGTAAACATTTACTATCACTTTCATTTTCTTTTCTTAGAGATATACATGCTAAGTACTAGTGATAGACTCCCTTGTGAGTTTTGATATATATGGAGATATAATGTTGGTTTGGTTTACTTTTACAAATTTTATAGTAGATATGTCATGGTGGAGAGTGATGGTCAAGATTGCACACCATGACATCTTAGATGACATGTTGCATGAGTGTGATACAATATCTATGATGGATTTTATTGTATGCAATTTTGATGAGCATTATATCTGGTTCAAATTGGTATGGATTATCATAGAAGACATATGTTGGTGAGAAAGGTTGTTATAGCTATTGTGGTGATAGTCCCAACAAGATGAGAGGCTATGGCATGGTAATAGGTGGCTAGATTATCCATGGAGAGAGCCACGTAGGTAGTTACTTCTACAATTACTACATAATGTGAGAGGGAGCCAACACAATATATCCTCGAGCTAGAGATGAGATGGCCAAGGCACATGGGAAAGTTGCAGGATTTCCATCTCATACTTATACTTTGGAGAGGTATCTAAAGGTGGCTAGATTCACAGCTTCTTTGGGGAGTGTGGCACCTCTCCCACATAATGATGAAGGTATACATACATACATACCTACTTACATACATACATACATACATACATACATACATACGTATATATAATTTAATAAAAATTGATATGTGTGTGTGTGTGTGACTGATTTTGATTCTTTGTTGGATTATATTTATTTTTTAAATTAACATTTATTATGGTCCTAGTATCATGCTATGATGATTCTATCATTTGATGTATGTTTAATTAAGCAAGTGTGAGAAAAGGTATGGTAAAAAATAATTAAAAGAACCAACATGTATAAATGACATCTTAAGTAATTAGATAGAAAAATAAATAACTAAAATATGTGTAAGAAAATATAATATAAAACATAGCAAATATTATTTAACCCTAATATATAGATGTCGGGAACCTAAAGCTAAAGGGGTAAGCGATAGCCTAGGTCACAAGGATGGTAGACTATCTCTAAAGGAAGCCAATTATTTGTGAAACTTTGATAGAACATATACTAAATTTATTATGTTGAGATGTTAAAGATAGAAAGTACAACTGTGTTAGATATTTCAATGATAATGAAAATATGATACTTTGTTGGTTCTAATGCTAATACAAATTTGGACCTGGAACATGTAAAAGTTGGAATGGATCTATATTTTGGAATAGTCACCTCATTCTATAAATTGTGCCTCTATAGCCATAAAAAATTACATCAACCTGAAACACTTGTATCGATAATACTAACTCAGATGCACATGCCTATTATAATATACCTATTGAAATTGGATGTAACCACCTAGATGCTTCTAGGTTATGTGTCACATTTGTTCTAGTGTATTCATATATGGGTCATGGATTGTCACTCCTTATCAAATAGTAAAACCCTAGTTTTTCATATTCATATTGGCTATGGTAAAATGGGTTATTGGGCACATAGTGTCGAGCTACCCTAGATACCCCTCTATTAATGAGTGCTTCCCACATAGCCAATACTTTAAAGAGGGCCATAGACTTATGTAGTTGTTGGCTGTAGCTTAGGACTATAAAATCATAGAATATCTATAGTTGACACATGTGTGTAATGCACATTTTTATAATATGTATATCCTTTTTGTCTTGTTCCATTCACTTGTTGTAATCCTAACATCTGTGGAAGGCAAAAAAAAATGTTCCACCTTGTAGCAAAATGAGGAATGTGAAACGATAGAGTCATGTGAAAAAGGTTATATATATATATATATATATATATATATATATATATATATATATATATATATATATATATATATATATATATGTATATATATATATATATGTATATATATATATATATGTATATATATATATATATTAATTATGTTGATACATTTTAAAGGAGTTCCACTTGTGATAGAGATCAATATAGATTATGATATGGTTACCTCGTGATTATTAATTCCTTGTGTGTGTTTCATTATAGGTAATATATTCTCTTAAATACATTGTCAAAGATAATGAAAACCATGAAAAGATATTACATCAGTTAGAATTGTTGAGATCCAAACACACACAAGTTGTTGAGTACTTACGTGTCTATTAGGATCATGTAAAATGAGCATAAAACAAAAAGGGTCAGCCATGTGACTTTGATGTGCATGACTTGATACTTAGATAAAATCAAAATAATACCAATATATAAAAATATAGAAAAGGAATTTTCAAACCAAATTGGTTGAGACCATTCACAATTATAGAAAAGTGGGGAAAAGGCTACACTGCATTGATACACTTTAAGGAAATTTTTTTAAAAGTATAATGAACATTATACACTTACAAAATTATATTACATGAGAAATTGTCAAACATTCCAAAAAATACCAAAAAATCAAAAAACAGTTTCGAAACCTACATATTCTATTAGGTCCTTAGAATTTATGTGTTAGTTCTATGTTAATGGATGGCATATCAGTTACTTCGACATACACATGTGTGTCTTGTTTCTACTTGAGTGTGATATAGACATATACATATATAAGATCTATTCATATTTTGGATGTTGGGCCTTCCCTCTACTCATGTCATATGGGCATTATAGGCATCCACCTCTATGATCATGATACTCATGGGTTATATCATTCTATGGTCACTCTACATTATCATGTTTCAAGCTCATATATGTACTTATTCATGCCTTTATCCATGATTATATATTTCATACGGTACTTGATATGCTATCCACTTAACATTTTTTGATAACACATTCAATCCATGGGATACTATGATATGTTTATGTTGGTTGATTATGCTTTCCTTTATGTACTTCCTTGAGTACCTTGACTTGTTATTATCTTGCTTATTCGAGTATTTGAATATGCTCCTTTGTTTGTGACCCCCATGCATATATGTGTGCTTTTTTTGACATTTAAACATGTCATTGATTATTATATGAAAATTTAAATATGTCATCCTCAATCTTGTAGGCATTTGATTAAGTCATGTCCCTTAGATTGTGTGGCATTTGAACATGCCCCTTGTTTGTAATCTCTTCAGACTATTGCCTTCTGACTTGATTTTGAGTTTTCTTGTATGTGTGCTTGATTTTTTTATTGAGATTATCATATTAATATACAAATATTTCTATGATCTTTATCATGCATCTTAGGCCTTCATGTGATCACATTATTCCATGCATTTCAATGATACATTTATCTAGACATGTTCCTTTTATATGCTACATAGTTACATTCACAGATTATACAATTATATTATCCTTTTGAGGTGATGTAACTACTAGTTTATATTCTTCCCTCACCTCAAAGGAGGGGAATATCAGTGGGGGCATGTCATATATACATGTTATTCACATTTGACACATTCAAATTTAGTGGGGATATGCTTTGGAAGCATGTTCTCCACACTTATTTAGTATTGGGTACTTATGTAAGTTTTAAGATTCAATGGGGTCATGTCACATAGGCATAGAATCTACACATTCATAGTTTTTAGATTCATTGGGAGAATGTCATATAGGCATGGCTTCCACACATTCATTGTTTTAAGATTCAGTGGGGGCATGCTTTGGAAGCATGTTCTCCACACTTATCTAGTATTCAACATCTTTAGATTACAATGGGGGCATGTTTTGGAAACATGTTCTCCACATTGGTACTTATATAATTTTCCCCATTTCTCCATATATAGTGGGGACATGATTTGGAAGCATATTCTCCACACTTACATAATTTCTAATTTGGCCAGAGACATAGTTATATGATTTTGATTCACAGTTATGGTAGAATTCTATAAATTTGTACCATTGATGTACACAGTTTCAACATGAGACATATCTAAAGTGCATATGGTATGAAATGTGTGCTTAATAGACTATTACCATATTATGGAGTTTTAAGGACTATATTGAGTCAATCTACTATAGTAGTTGGTTTGATTTTGATATGGTTGAGGTGATTAAATCACTCAATCTTTCCAAGTTTTTAGGTTAGACTTGATTGTATTATTTAGCCTTACTAAGTTATAAGTATCATTGGGTTACACGGTTAAGCTAATCTCAATTACTGGGTCACAACTCACATCTTCGTTAAGGTTGGGGGCATTACCTTCCAATATATCTCTCTATCTCCTTAGATATATGTATTTTCTAAATTTATAAATATTTGACCTATTCTTAGTTTTAGAGCCTTGTAATGATACATCTTTCAAATCAACTTGCCAATAGGCAGGACAGTTACATCAACAGACAAGTTTAATCCTAAAACTTGCTCTTTCAATTTCAATCTTTTCATTACTTTCAAATTCTAGATCATATACACTAATTACACACTATAACATGCTCTTGGTTGTAGGTTAGTCACTAGCAAAGCACTCAAGTTGGGCTCATGTAAAGACAAAGTGTGTTATATACACCCAAGTACACATTCCTTCCCTTTAAACTAATAGTTTCATTACTAGATAAAAGGGAAGGAAATGTAGATGATATTTATGGATTATATAACACCTCAATATTGTACACTTGGAAAACTCAGACCTTGATTTTTCCTCTCAATTATGGACCTTTCCCGCTTTCCTTCAAGTTAGGTTAGGTTAGTATTGAAAGTTGATAGTAAATTTGTACACATAGAGCTCTTGGTTTCTTCTTAGATGATGTGCATGTGTCTATAATGCCTATTTATGTATTTTATCACCTTTGAAATCATGTGAATGCAAATATATATTCAAAACCTAGTTTTGAATAAGCAACCCAATATCAAATGGGGGTGATGAACAAAAGTATTGAGTTGAACTGACCTTGGTCAATCCACATTGGCTATCCAAACACTACACTACTCTAATACTCTAAAGAAGGATCAAAATTGAATGTAGTTTTCTTGCTAATATGTATGTGTGTAATTAATGATGCAACTCTAGATCTTATTTCTCCTATCCTTCCTTGGTTCAAGAATGCATATGTAAATTGACCTATATAAACTTTTGATTTAGCTTTAGAAATTATGTAGGTGCAATATCTAATCTTATCTAACTCTAATAATGAAAAGTGATTGCCCCAAAATACCTTACAATGACTTTGTAGATATAAGATCCTCTAACTTTGAATTAAGGACTTAGTGGCATGTAAATTTAATCAAAATAAACTTAAACCTGTCCAAACAAGGGTAATAAAGTGATATGTCCCTGAAATAATTTGAAAACATGCCTAGGTCACATCCATAATATTTGGTCAATATCGAGAATCAATATAGACCATAAACGGCAAAACTAATCCAATGTCTAAAAAGTCTTCGGGATGAAATAAAGGGCTAAAGATTTATATAATATGACAAAGCAAGCTAAAAATGATAGGACACAAGTGTTGTATATCCAAATAGAATCAGTAAGATGATCAAATGTCCAAAATGAATATGCTACCAACTTAGTTCATAGTTTGAGATCTATAAATACAAAGTCGCATAAAATCATGGTGAAACAAGGTTTGTACCAAATGTGGATAGCTAAAGGCATGACATGCTTAAACTATAAGATGCAATGTAAGAACCCATATTCCATTTGCAGCAACAGTTTCTTCACCTCAAGCTTTGAGGTTCCAAAACCATTTTAAAGTGGAGGGCATGTTAAAACTCCTTCATTCTAACTACTTTATTTTGTATTAGATCATATTAATAAATCTTAGATGCATGTTCTTTTTTTAAGTTATCCCTTTAAATAATTATAAGTATCCAATATGTATTTAAAGTAATAGTTGTTTTTAATATTTAGTTTAATTAAAACATATGCAAGAAGTAAAATATACATTAAATATTTTGTATTGAACATTGCTCAAAAGACATTGATCCCTAAAAAAAACCCAAAATACTATATAATACCATAATCTAATTTTAATTCAAAAATTCCATCTATATTTCAATTGTTATATATATTATCTATCTTTTTGTTGCTAAATTAATATATTTATAAAAAGAATCTTATCATTTATATATTATTTTTAATCATATACATTCACATGGTTTGAGTATATTTTTATTGTTACATTGTTACATGTATAGTCATTCAAAACTTATTTGTATGGTTTAAATATTTGTTAAAAAATTAAATTTACAAATTTGAAACAAATAAAATCTTAATTTAAATTATTTAAATGTTTGATTATTATTATTGTTTAGAATGTTATTTGTATATAATTTTTCATATCCATTAGAAATCAATATTTTATTGAAATCCATCCAAATATATATATATTTTTTAATTTATCACAACCCATTAAATCATGCTTGTGTTTTACATTTTCTCAAAAAATAAGCTATATCAAAAATATAGCGAACACACACTATTATTAGTTTCATCTCTCTAATTATGTCGTGAACAACTTTTTATGAGCAATCTAAGCTCTTATTTTTCAGAAAATAAAAAATAAATCCAATCAATCACTTGAAAATTTTCTTATATTTAATGAAAATGGTTTTACAATTTTGATGGCCATATTCCAATTAAAATTATTTTTTATCATGCACAATCACATCACTATTTCAGTATAGGGACATCATTGCATAAACGTACTACCTAAATGTGGCATGTTATATTTAAAAAATGTTTGATATGGTAGTTTTTATGATTGAAAATTTGATTTTACATGGATTAGGTGTATATAATATTTTTTCATTATCTGAGGTATGATTTTGGCTTCATCTCTTTTTTTTTTGGGATTTATATTTTGGTGAATGGTTAGATAACATATTTTACACCATCATCCTCACAGTTAAACTACAACTCACTTAAAGTGACAATTTTAAATATTAAATTAAATTTTATTTTAATATAATTAAAACTAGTATTAAAAAATAAAACCTTTTTTCTTATTCATATCATGAACCTTAAGAATATATTATGAAAATAATATGCATAACATGTCAATAAACTTAGATGACATGAAGTATAAAATTTTCCAATTCCAACATTTGTGACCAAAAATTATTTTTATTGCACTCAACAGTTTTGAGAGCATTTTCCCTTTCATTGTTATGATTAAAATTTCATGATCAAAAGGGTTGTAATTCAGTTGGTAAGGATGATAGTTTATGGGTCATCTACCAAGATGTACTTCCCTATAGATATTTAAGACGAAGAGTTAATTGGATAAAGCTAGGATCGTTCTCTGGTTGACTTTGATAGATTGGATGCCCCCTAATAATAGTTGCTTAGCCAAAAGAATGCTCAAATTTAAATGGATTAGATGTCGACTAACCATAATTTCTTAGCTGAAAGAATGCTCAGATTTAGATATACACTTGCTCAATAGTTTTAATCTGCTATATATAATCCAAAACATGGACAAAGATGTCGATATCTATATGACTTTAAACTTCTACATCAAAATTAAAAAATAAAATAAAAATCATACCATTTCCATTAAATTTTATGTTCATCAACCTGTGTACATAGTAGTTAACAGTAAAAGAAGAAAACATAAAAAACATACCATTTCCATTTAAATGTTATGTTCTACAACCTTGGTACACAGTTTTCGGCAATACAATAACCTAAGTAAAGATGTCAATATCTATATAAATTTAAACTTCTACATTAATTACAAATAATAATAAATAAATAAGATTAAAAAATCATAACATTTTCATTTTGATATTATTTTCTATCAACCTTGGTACATATCATTCAACTATACAGTAGCCACTATCAATTTTTACGATGCATCAACAATGTTAAATCATTCACCTTTACCACCGACTTAAATTTGGTCGATGGTCCTTGACAGTGCATCATAGATTGATGGCCCAAAATCCCATCCCTCTTAAATCTTATATTCATACTTATACATATTCCCTGTGTAATGGTAGCCATTACAAGTTGTTGGTTAATATACCCTTCACTGTCACAATTCGTTGTAATTACATGTTTCTATTGGGCATGTTTTCTTTTGAGGCCATTGCTTTTCATTTTGGTGTGTCGACCTATTAACATAGTAACCCTCAATGGGCTCTTCTATCTTCAATAATGGATACTATTATTTCTTGTATTTCATGTACACTTTATTTATTTTATAAAAATATACATTTGGACAAGGAGAGATGAAGAATGTCACTCATGTGGCATAGAGGCAAGCAAGGATATTGAGATGGTGGACTTGTTTCTACCAAGAAAAATGAAGAATGAATATGGTGTTATATATATGGGATCAACCAAGTAGGTGTTAACAAAGGGAATCTCATAAGTAAAGTTATGCATTATTCCCATATGGACAAGGAGAGTACAAGGTTATTTTCACATGGCATAGAAGTGGTGAAGAAAGGAGATAACAATCAAGCTAGATATGATATGAAGAGAATGAGAATGAAAGAATGAAAGGATGTGATGAATCAGTCAAGTTTTTTATTAGCCCAAGAATGTGGAGAAGAGTATGAGGTTATATCAAAGATATATATTGAAGATAATGTTGTAATAGAGGTGGAGGAATTACTTGACATAGTAATGAGGAATACAACAGATGAGGAGGTGAAGACTATCCTACATGTAGTATTAGAGGATATGGGTGATCATTTATATGCCCAAATATATGTTTTGTGAACTAAGGTAATATTATATATTAGAGAAGAGTTGAGCCTAGATGGATGTGATTGATTCAAATTCAATGAAGGTTGGAAAAGTGATGATGGTGATGACATTTGTTGGAGGTGGTTAGAGAAGGTGGATTTCATCCCAAAAAAATATGGATAAAGAAGAATATAATCATTTGGTGGAGGTGGTTAGGACATGGTGGATCTAATCCCACAAAGGAAAAAAGGAAAAACAAAGGTACGAGAAGAAATGATTTAATTCTAGCAAGGAGCTATAAGTAGAAGAGAAAGATTGAAAATTTGCCGAAGTACTTGGTGTATTGGAAGGGAATGCCATGGCCATTATGATTCATGGTCAAGAGAGTGGTTTTGATACTTATTCTATCCATGCATGATTAAGATTTCATAATTTAAAAACCTTGGGTGTTTGATACAAGAGCATCAAAAGATTCGTGCAATCTTACATCAACTAAAAAAAGAGTGGCGTGTGTTCATGTAGTCTTGTTTATTTGTTTATCATTATTGGCATGATGAATATGATCCAAGGGAATATCAATACTCCTAAACTTTAATAACATCAAGCACAATAGATAAGGCTCAATTTTAGATATCTACATGGTTCCAAGCAAATCAATTGAGTTTTTTAACCATTCATACAATCTGAGATGTCATTATGTGTGTTGAAAGAAAAAATGGATAGGTTATGTGGAAAAGGATGAAAGGGCATAAATATATTCCCTAAGCCAAAATATTATTTATATTTGGTTTCCTCTCAGAGATTAGTGAAATTTCAAAAAAAACATCTCAATCTGAGTCTATATGCTCAAGTTATGGTCTCTAAAAGTTGGCTTTTTTATCAGTAACAAAACCATCAGTTTGCATATGGAGGTGGTTACACAATCATTAGTGGTGGTTCAGGAACTGTCATGGGGTGGTTTTTCAACCAATGGCGGTTTTGGCTTGTAAAAAAGGGTGGTTATATCATGAATTAAGTTAAAACAATTAACAGCCTAAAAATATGAATGAACAAATTTAGAGCATTTCTAAAGGGATAAGAAAGGTGAAGAGGCATGGGAGAAGGCATAAAAAGGTCAAAAAAGATTCAAATTAGGGTAATAAGATTAATTTTGAAGATAAAAAATAAATAAAGGAGAACTCCAAGGAAGAAAGAGGGAGCTAAAGGTGAACCGGTCCATGGGGGACTGAAAGTGTATGTTCTTCTTCATGTTTTTGTTTCAATAAGCCTGTATAAGCATGTGTAGGAGTGTGAGATATTATGTGCGTACATTTGTATATTTTAAATATGAATTAAATGAATAAATCATGTTGAATAAAGTGTGTCATTTTAGTTATGTGCTCAAGTGTATCCATGGGAGATTTTGAGTATCTTACCATGCATCACAAAGGTAAATTTAGTCCTTAAGTGGACCCCCTCTCTTGTGCTTGCATCAATGAACTGATCGATATGGTGAATAATAAAACCAAATTAAAACATAATCTTTAAACTTCTAAGAAATAACTTGGTCAATAATTTATTGTTTGACTCATTGTTCAAACATGTGTGAAAATCTCTGAAATGTCTCTCGGGGTCACCTTTTTCATCATAAAATATAATCTTAGGTTCCACAAATCTAGTTAGTAAAGGATAAGATGAAATATTCTAAACCAATGGAGTATGTATTAAATTCTATGATTCAAGTGTTTTATTAGGTTTTGAAGCACCATATTCAAAGTTCAACACTTTAGACTACAAAGCTAAAATAGTCTGCATAAGGAATTTTACATTAGGAATAACATGTGTGTTAACTAAAGGCAGTGTAAAAAGTGATTGAGTAGGGATTGACATAGTGATCTATTGAAACCCTTAGGTTTCCCCCATAGTATAATTTGGTATAAAAGTTTTATATAGTGATGAAGAAAAAGGAGAGGAACCCATAGGAGTATATGTCTTAAAGGATTGGCCTTCAGATGCTTTCTTTCTTTTCTCTATATATTTTTTAAAACACATCTTGCATATATTGATTCTTTGAAAGATACCCTATTAAATCTCTTTTGTTAGTATCATCAAATCTATTAAATAATTCTACCATTGTGTTTTTATCAACAAAAATATGAGAATGTTCAACTTCAATAGCACTTAGTCTACAACTTTTTCTATGAAAGATAGAAATAACTTTTTTAGATTGCAATAGATATAAAATAATTTTTTTGAATATTATTGTTAGCAAAGATTTTTTTAATTTGAAAACCCTAATATAATAATTGTAAATAATAAAAATAAGGAAAGAAACCCTAGCAACATGAATAGTTATGGTTTTCTAATATTTAATATAAAATGGGTTCACCAAAATTTTATCAAAATTTAGATTAAGGGGTTAATATACTTAAGACAAACTATTGAGTAAATCAGAATGCATAAGTATACAATGATCACACATGAACTAATTTGAAACTTACTATTTTTATAAAATGTGCTAAAAGGGGAAATTACTAAGAGATAAATGACTTAGGTGGAACTTAGATCTTCAGTAATGCAATAATGACTGTAAGTTGACTCTGAGACTATATAAGGTTGTAGTGAATTATGAATAATTATCTGCATTAACCTAAGACAAGGCCACACTATTTGGACTTGGATGACCAATGCTAATGTTTGTAGAGTGCAAATATGTCATTTAAGGTTTATGACCTCTATATAAATTCTAATTGATGTGTCTTCACCTTTGTGTCTTATGTCTATTCAGATGTCTTTAATCCACTATGGGAGTTGCGATGTGCCTTCTTATTTAATCAAAACCTTGGCTCAATGACAAGAGGGAAAAAATACTATAAAAGGGGGGCAATGGGAAATGGGTTAGGTTGTACTCGATCTTAACACCCTGTGTGTTAAGCGATGCCTACATATCGATAATTTGAAGAGGGATAAAAATCCATGGAGTTATCATGTGCTATGGTGATTTGTATACAATATTAGTGAAATGTTATATGGTGCTGAAATCATGGTGTAATTATGTTCTTGAACAAATGACTTTTGACATTGGTTTTGTAATTAGAGCTAGCTAAAGGCTTCTTGGGATATATAGACTCAGAATCAGGAAGAATAAATACTTTCATCTCAATGTGTTATTAGATATTCTAGTGCTTGCAATGATAAAAGCCTTTTAGTCATGATCTAGTGAACAAATGTGTAGAAAATGTGCTTATATAGTGATCCTTTAGGTATTTCCTCAATTGGGATTGAAAAACATGCAAAATGACCTATTGGAATGATAGTAATTGGTAGGAGGATGAAACCAATGACTTTAGACATGATCAACCTATGGGATTGTATTGATATAAGGAGAAAAGTGTGTCAAACTATAAGTATGAATCAATCAAAAAATGTGTCTAGGCTGTTTGAAATGAAGAATATGAACATTTAGTATCATATTTTCCTTAAAATAGAGGGTCATGCACATAAAAGTAGATGTATAGTAGTTTGAAACTATTGAATTGAGCTTAGGCTAAGTGTCAATAAGGAGTGGTCACCAATGCATTATTTTAGCATTAAAAGTTCATTTTAGTGTCTACACATGCCTTATGAATTTGAAAGTGTGTATATGTGAATGAGTTAGTATCATACCCCCTGAATTTATACCAGTTGATATAAAATGTTGTGTATTTATGTGATTTAACTTTTTAGGGTTTAACTATGTAAATCCTATGTTTAGATTAAAGGGATGAGATATTTAAATTAGTCAATTAATATGCAATAATTAAGTATTAATTCGTTGTGTATTTTTACCTATTTTTCCTTTCTAAAAATAGTAATAAATATGCATAAATATAGACTTATTTGGAAAGTGACTATCACAGATGATCTAGGTTCTAAATAGTTCTAAGTGTCATCAATAGGGTCCCAAGATCTATTTTCTCATTGGATAGTAGTGCCCCATTTGGACAATAGTGCTATATTATTGTAGTGTCCTCAAAGTGGCACTAGTTTATTTTTTGCAGGACTATTCCTATTTTTTGGGAGCACATGCACTTGTGTTTCTGGGTCTTATTCCTACACGCATGAAATATAGAACTTTGTGTTATGTCTAGAAGACTTCATTTAGTATGAAAATACTAATCCCTTTATAAGTATGGCATGAGCAATAAATGCATGTTCATTAGTATGATAAGTTGGACATCCTCAATACCCTACTCTGAAGAGAGTTGTCTACATATCAATACTCTAAGGTGGGATCAAGCCCAATGTAATTCTCCCACCGAGTGCTTGGTGCAAATGCAAGCGAATGCTAGAATGAGAGTGGACTTGGATGCCTTGAATGTGCTTGAGATTTGAAAACTTTGAAATCTAAGCTTAAGATTGTTATAGATGGTAGTATGCAGAATTAGGGCAACATAGGGATCAAATATATTAATAGGTTTTTGGCATCTATTTTCCAAATCTTGAATAGAGGTCAAATAGTTTGTATTTATAGAGATATATAGCTTATGCAAATAATAAAATGTTCTTAGGCCAACCTTAGGATGGGCACACATTTGGAAAAGTATTCATTCTAGAGAGTTAGGCAAATGAATAATAGTGCCTAGTTGGGGACACTAGTGCCATGTGGTTGTAGTATCCTAAATATGGAACTAATGTCCACCTAGTAGACTACAAGAAAAATTGGGTTGGGATCTAGGAAACCTATCTTGGGATTGTATTTGAACTGAATATAGTTGTTTGTGGTCTACACAATGATTTTAAAAGTGTGGCAAAGGCTCTAGGATAGGTCTAGGGCTAAGATAGGAATAGGCTAACTCGAGCAACACATTTAGCATCCAAATACCACTTTTAGGTGATTACATTTCCCCCCCTTTATACTAGAAATGCAACAAATCAAAATGACTAGTATAAAGGAAAATTCAATGTACCTTGACTTACCTTGGAAGTGAAGCCCATGTAGCTGAGTCTGAGTATATGAATCTAGGTTTGCATAAGTGAAATATGATCCAAAGTATGTCCTATAGTGAAATAAGCAAAAATTGGTCTTTACTTAAGAGATGATCAAAATTGAAAGACTATGCTGAATAAAGTAACTAAATAAAGCTGAGTAAAGAGAGAAAATGAATGTATACACCTCATTGGGTACGTGAACCAATGCATGAACTTGGTGATAACCTATGTGTTTGATTGTAAATAATGATCATATCTTTGAATAACTTGGACTGAGTTGATAGCTTTCTCAATCCTCATATGGGTGGCTCAAAAACTCAATTCAATTTTGACTCTATCATTTCCCACCCCTACTCTATGAATCATGATCTGTAAATAGCTTAGATAAAACTATAAGTGTGTCTAACCCTCTCATATGGGTGTCTCAAGAACTCAAGTAGTCCATGAATCCATCATTGCCCATCCATGTGAAGTATATGCATCTATAACTGAACTACTCAAAGTGTTGAATGTATATAACTAAGTATATTTTAACATGTATGTCAACTTTGTAGCCACTTGGGTATGTTAGGTAGTTTTGGGCCACTCAAGAATGCCAACCACTACATATGCAGTAAGGCATGAATTTGGTGACACTATAAAATGTGATAGAAAGTGTATATAATACAGATAATTATATGGAGTATGTCATTCCATTTGATCAACATGTGTGTAACTAAGCATATGGAAACTATGTGTTGCACACATGCTGCCAATCTGATATCTGAGTATATCGATTTTGAATTGAATGTGTAATAATTGAGTCTATGTCACTAAATTAAATATGGTAGTGATCATGCCACATAATATGCCCCCAAATTTGAGCAACTGGTATGAATTTGAGCTAAAATGAGTGTATCTAAGCAAAATCTGAACATAACTACCAAATTTGTGACTATATCTATGTAAAGTTATATTGTACCTAGTGTACTAGTTTGGCTAATATAGACTATCCTAAACTTGGGGATACTAGACAATAGTGCCTTGTAGTAGACCATAGCACCTTATGGTGCTAGTGTCCCAATCTAGGTGTTAATGTCTACCTGGTTTGAACCCTAGGTGATTTGAACTATTTTATGAGTCTTTGTTCTTTTATATGTCTTCCCTGTGTATGATTTCTAAAATTGAGCATGTGTGCTAAAATTTATTTGTGAATAGAAATGTAAGATCCTGATCTCTATGATAAACCCCTGTGAATGCCCCCTCTTTTGAAATTAGTTATGAAACCTATGTAAGAACTATCCTCAAAATAAGTAGCTCTAACAAATGTGTCAGTTGGAGCATATATATGATATTCCAATACAATGTACAAACATAACATCAAAATTTAAAGGTATCTAAGCATAAGTAGGTAATGCAAGATGTATGTTGTAATCTAGCATTCCACAAGGGTGTCAATATATATGTAATCAATGTGTAATAGTAAATCTAAGTAACTATCTAGGGGAATGTGGCATGATGTCCATCATGACACCCAAGTAGGAAGGGTAGATGCATGAGGTCACTCATGGAATCAAAAATTGGTGTGTGTGTGTGTGTAAGTGTAACAATAAAATACAAGTGTCATGGTGAAAAAACATATAAGGAAGCATACATACAAATACATGAGGCATGCAAAAGTAGGCCAAGAGGCCACAATACAAGGGACGTGGTCACATGTCACTATATATGAGAATGAAGACATGAAAAGACATGTTCAAATGTCCACATATGCAAACAAAAAATAATTTGTCTTAGAGTCATATAGAAGGACATGTTCAAATGTATGTATATAAAAGTAGGAAAGCACTCACAAGGGACATGGGAATATGCCCAAGTCATACAAACAAAGAAGTATCATAGAGCCAAATAGCAAATGGCATATTCAAATACACTCAAAATAAAATAAGCATAGGAAACATAATCAAATCTAATCTAGGAAAACTAGAAATGAAAGCATGTATAATTATGAAGTACAAATCTATGTAAATGTGAGGATGTACATATACTAAGACCAACTAGTGATAGTCAAAAAAAATATGAGCAATGAGTATCAATGATCAATATCAAGATATATCAATGCATAAACTAGAATGTATAGAATGTAAGGATATAAATTGGAAGTAGAAACTGTGTATGAGATTCCCCCAAGTGGGTGGATGTATCAAATGTATAGACCGAGACTGGTGTATATGCCTCAATGGGTAGATGATGATAGTGATGGATCAGTATAGTGGACTAGATTCTTATATGTAATTTGCAAGCACTCAACAAGAACAAGTGAAGCGTATTTGTATGATAAAACCAACTATACTAAGATAGCTAGAAATATGTAATATCTAGCATGTAGTAGAAATGTAAATATAACAATGCATATAATCTATAAATTTTGTGTTTTTGAAATGTTTGAATGTTTTTGAAATGTTTGAATGTTTTTGTATTTTGACATGTTATATTATTTTTGTGTTTTTTCAATATAAGTTATATACAATCAAAATAAAATAAACTATGTACAAGGAGCTAGAGAGAGAAGGAATTATGTACAAGAGTAGGAACCATACTAACCAATGAGTCTCATGGGACACTCACTATCAATGTGGCCTGTGTCAAAAATAGGAATGGTAATCTCTCGTGCAGTGTGATTACTATATTGTAGTTGAATGTTTTTATAGTAGGATTCTAAGTATTGTTCATCATCGGAATCATAATAACCTGGAATGCTGGAGGGAATTGGCTCATACTGTGGAGTTAACCTTTCTGAATTGTGATTTGGCATATTGATTATGATTTTTCCCTTTGAAACTATGCTTATTTAAGACATATGGTCCCATGGAGGCTATTTTACTAAAAATTCTTGTTTGAGAATGCTTATTTATTGAGCATGGTTTCAACTTTGCAACTTAAGTTCTTGATCTTTATATAATATTTTCTATGCATCTAGATGTTTTGCCTTGATAAATTATGTATGTGAATGATGTGCCTTAGGATTTTCAACAAACCCCAAACCTCTTTGACCAATATTATCAACTATGAAAATAGAAGTGATGCCTTAGGCTTGTATGCCTAAATATTGACCATGATAATCAAACTATTATAGATATTTTTTACCAAAATGATACCATATTAAATGTTGAGCCTCTTTTTAGAGAGGTAGATTTGATTTATTTATCTATGCTTATTTTACTAGTTCTTGATTTTATTGTGTTTTTTGAACCTTCTATTGTTCTAAGTTATGCTTTAGTAACCATTTTTGTACTATTTTTGAATTGCACCCTTTTTGAATTGGTATATGTGCCATTGTATGTTATGTGGATGAAATGTCACTGTGTGAGTCATTTGTATTCATTATCTATTGTATTTTTATTTTCAATGTTAAACATGAATTGGTGTGGTGCCCATGCATTCTATTATATTGAAAAAAATATCTAGATCACCTCATTGGGTGTAGAGGAGGTAGGTTGATCAACTTAGCTATAATCTTGTCCCTTAGTATAAAAATAGAGCTCTTATTTGACCTTTGAAAGCTCTTTGAATTACTATTTATAGATGTACTTTGTTTCAATTTATGATTTGGATATGTAACATTATTTTCCATAAATTGGCTAGGTGAAAATGCATATACATGGTTTACACTATTATGCCTTGGAGGCCTTTGTCTTGTAAATTGATTTTCTAATGTTGTAATATTTTAATCTAATAGTTCATTCTAATTTTTTAAACATGAAATTATCTTTCTCATACTGTTAATTTGATCACATAGAGTCTCACAAGTGTAAACCATAGCTAATTATGATTAAGCATGTAGGCACATACCCCGTAAGGAAGAGGTGTGAATAAGCTGAGTATGGGTAATAGTGACATTGCTATAGGCTACTTCATCTCATGGAGTAATGATAGCATGGACTTGGTTAGAGGGAAATTAGTTATCACCCTCATGGAGATGAGGAGGAGAAGGATATTCTTTCATCTGCATAAGATATGCCATTGAAACTTAAAAGATAGTTGTTAGTTTATGTGTTAAATCCTCTATGTGTGTATGGGGTTGCTTGTTAATGGAATTCCACATAGGATAAAGATAACATGATATGAGATACGACATATATTTCAATTGATATAAAGCATTATATATACATGTGTTTATGTCTTTTCTAAGTTCATTCTAAATTAAAGGGAACAAGCATGTAAATGAAAGTATTAAAATTTGTAACAAAAGGTGATTAATTTCTTCTATCATTATGATCATGATTGTATGAATACAAATCATAATATGTATGGATCTGAAATCTGAGTATAAATAAAGAAAGTATACAAACCCTAAGTGTGTCTAGGGTTAGGGTTTTGTGGATCTATGGTTTCTTTGCAATAATTTAAATTTTATGTAAATAAATTGAAACCCTAATATGAAACTAATTTAATTTAGCTAGGTTGTCTAAAAAAAATTATAAAATAAGAAGTATGCAGCCCTAAATTATTACACAAAAATTTGGATTAACTAGGGTTTGAAGGAGTATTCGAAGTAAGTTGGGTTCACCAAATGATTTAACCTTTTAGTGTTTAACTATGTAAATCTTATGTTTACATTAAAGGGCTAACATGGCTAAATCTATCAAATAATATGCAATGATTAATTATTGATTCATTATGGATTTTGACCTATTTTTCCTTTTTGAAATTAGTTATAAATATGCATAAATATAGACTAATCTAGAAAGTGACTATTGTAGATGACATGGATTCTAAAAATTGGGTTATATATAGTTCTGAGTGTCATCAACAAGGTCCTGAGATCTATTTTCTCACTAGGCAGTAGTGCCCCACATGGATAGTAGTGCCATATTATTGTAGCATCCTAAAAGTGGCACTAGTTTCCTCTTTTTAGGACTATTCTTATTTTTTGGGAGCACCTACACCTATGTTTCTAGGTCTTGTTCTTACGCACATGAAATTTAGAACCCTATGGTGTGCCTAAAAGACCTGATTTAGTGTGTAAACTTTAATCTTCTTTGTAATTATGGCATGATCAATAAATGTGTGTTCATTATTAAGATAGGTTGGACATCATTAACACCTCATTGTGAGAGAGTTGTCTACATACTAATATTCTGAGGAGGGATCAATCCCAATGTAATTCTCCCACCTAGTGCTTGGTGCAAATATAAGTGAATAATAAAATGAGAGTGGACTTGGATGCCTTGAATGTGCTTGAGCTTTGAAAAAATTGAAATCTAGGATTGGGGATATTTTAGATGATAGTATGCAGAAGTAGGGTAGAATAGAGATAAAATACCTTAATTGTGCTCAACTTGTCTTTTGTTTGAATAGGATTTTTGCATCTATTTTCCATCTCTTGAATAGAGATCAAATATTCTTGTATTTATAGAGATATATAGCCTATGCAGATAATAAAATGTGTTTAGGTTGACCTTAGGAGGGGCACACATTTGGAAAATTATCCATTTGAGAGATTTAGGTAAAATGACAATAGTGCCTAGTTGGGGACATTAGTGCCATGTGGTTGTAGTGTCCCAGATGTTGCACTAATGTCCACCTAGCAGATTGCTAGAAAAACTAGGTTGGGATCTAGAAATTTTGTTTTGGGACTATGTTTAAATTGATTTTAGTTATATGTGGTCTACACAATGATTTTAAAAGTGTGGCAAAGGCTCTAGGATAGGTCTAGGGCTAAGCTATGAATAGGCTAATTCAAGCAACACTCTTAACATCCAACTACCACTTTAGGTGATTACACTATATGTTGCATTTGAAAATTTATATGTCAAATGTATGTATATGTGTAAACCTAGAATTCCTATTCCTTTGAACTATGTGCACATACCCATGCCTATAAACCCAAGTATGTATTAATATGAGCTCAAGTATCTATAAAATGAGTGTATATGTATGGCATATTCCCCCATAATCTATATTGATATGAAAATATCTATCATATAATTACTATTGTCACTTGAAATTTCACCCAATGAGGAGATGGTACAAGATTATCCTAATTCAATTGAGACAATGGAACCACCTTAGGGTTTTGGGTATTCCTATTAGGATGTGGATCTTTAGATTAGGGGCTAGCTCCCCTTGATGCATCACTAAAGCTCATATCCTACTACTAACACTTGGGGATAAAAAGGGATAGGGATAACATGAAAGTAAACTTAGTCTATAGGATTTGATACACCAAAATATTTTCTCTACTCATACCCTTAACATGCACTTGGAACTAAGTAAAGTTGCACATATAGTTCATCCAATGTCAATCTTCCCTCTCACATCAATGCTTCAACATGGGGTCTTGGAGATAACATAGGCTAGGAGGAACTAGAAAATAGGCATTCTAAGGCATTATATTTATTATCCTACTCACTACACCTAAAATCTAATTTGACACTTCTTGCTAACCTGCAAAAGAGATTACAAAAAACATAAGGTACTAAGGAGAGTAACATGTGAAGGTAGACAAAATCTACACTTGCACAAGACTAACATCCATTGTATACACTTAGTGAAATATTTGAATGAGGTAAAAAAATTGTATTTATTGATTCAAGACAAAAAAATTTAGGGATTATCCATACCTAAGTAGAGAAATCCTGATATAATAGCCAAGAAGGCTCAATTTATAGAAGAAATGGAAAGATATAAAGAAGGGGAGTCCAAGAGTCACTTAGACATGTGTCAACAATGTGAAGATTAGTTAAAATTTCATGGTAGAGAGTGATGGGGTGATACATATAGTAAAATGATCTACAATTTTCATCTCCAATCATCCAAGACCTACAAAATAGTCAAGAAACTCCTTCCCTTGCATAGAAAATTGCCCCTCATGATTGGCCTTCTTAAACTACCTTGTAACAAAACCTGATTAAATATGATGATGGTTATGATTAGGAGGGGTTAATATTAGGTCCTCACATGCATTGGATAGGATCATAATCATCCCTATCATTTTATCCATGCACCATCATCTAAGACAATCCCAAAATAGCCCTTTTCCCTACACCTCTCACACTTGGCACCTAAAAAACTCTTCAAACCTACAATATTATCCATAAAATAAGAGTAATGACATTTTTTCAAAGTTTAAATTTAATTATTTACAATAAAAAATCCTTAAAAGGCTTTCCAAATGAAGATCCACCATTTTCTCTAAGTCTTCCCTAGCTAGCTCACTGGATTGGCTAAAATGAGAGAGTTGGTAGTCATACTTAGGAGATTATATAATTGGTAAAATGAAAATTATTAACTATAAAAATTTCTAATCCTCCCTTCAAAAGTGATTTTGTCTCTTAAAATTTTACCATGCCTACAAAACACAAAAAATGGTCAAAATAAGCCTTGTTTTTCCCTATTTCATATAGGTCCATACACATAAGTCACATGTGAATAATATATATATATTCCTATACATAATACAAGTGATTTCATGCCACATCCATACCTTTTTAATTCTCAAATTTCCTCATCTTCCTAATCAGGTCTTTATGGAGGGTTTGTAAGGGTTTTGAGTGAATTCTGGTCTTAACCTTTGTTCATAAAGGTTAAACATTGGAAAAGCCTCAAAATTACATTTTTGGATACTAAATACCTTATATAACTCCTATAAACATATCCATGTCCCATGCAAAGGCTCATGAAATATATGAGCATTCCAAGATGACCATTCGAGTCAATTTTGCATAATTAGCAGGGTTTG
The DNA here is from genome assembly GCA_037957365.1 of Torreya grandis. Lineage (NCBI taxonomy): Eukaryota > Viridiplantae > Streptophyta > Pinopsida > Cupressales > Taxaceae > Torreya > Torreya grandis. The sequence continues at coordinate 334,746 of JARHVA010000463.1, forward strand.
AGAACATTCTAGGCCAAATGATGGCTTCCTAGTGGATATCCTATAAACCAAAGGTTTTAACACCTCTTAATATGTCATATAAACATTCTCCTATTACTATAATATCTCCCTTGAAGATACAAACGAAATTGACCCCTGCTTTGGAAACATGCCTAGACCTTGCCAAAGGGTCTACTTGTACCTTGGACCCAAAATAGTTCTCAAATGGATTAACCTACTTATAAATGCATAAAAAACTTAATTTTAACCTCAATTAAGGTTACCCAATTCATTTATATGCTTTCTTAAGGCCCAAATTAAAAATGACCCTTCATTTGAGATCAAGCCTATTCCTTGCCTACTAGGTATGACTGCAAACCTCCTTGTGTAGAGCATCTTGCTTAGACTCAGACCTTACAGGTTGATTTTATAGCTTATATTAGGTATTTCATAGGTTAAAAAACATTAATTTGAGCTTTATTGACCTCTATTCCATCAATCTCACCACTTTTCCTTCAAACTATTTCCTCATGCATGGAAAAACTTTCCATGCTCTGAGACAAAATAGGGGTATGTTCCCCTTCCTCTTCTTAAAAACCAATAATAGGAGGTTATTTATCAACTCCAAAGGGTTTTTGGTAACAAAATTTAGCTTCTAACTCCACCATTTGGCCCTCCAACTCCACATGTTTCCTAGGCAGACTTCCTAGGTACAGGACTGTGCATGGTAGGCTAGGTATAAGCTTATTTTTTACCTTTGAAAGGGTTATTTTCCCTTTGTCTCCTTAAAATAATGAGGTGTATTTTAATGTTGTATCATGATCCCTATTATATGGTTTATTGAGATCTTTTATTCTTCATATACTCTTTCTTTCATATGCATATGGCCATACTTGTCATGACTGTGACTATGTATGCCCTACTTGTAGGTGGTTGTGGCTTCATTCAAGGGTTTGTGTAGGTTCATTATCCTTTGAAATATACCTATGAATGCATAACATCCTTATTGAACTTACTAACCACCATCTCATCAAGTTTGAATTTTTATTAGTCTGCCAAAGTACCTTTCCCCCTCAAGGTTAAGTTCATTGCCATCTACCCTATTTGACTATGCTTGATGGTCCTTAGGCCTACCTGTAGGTGCTTTGGTGACAAATGGGCTTGGTCATGGGAATTTACATTTGTCATGAACCTTCAAATATCCTTATGCATCCATTACACCTATATCAACCTTGAATGAGTTAACAACTTCTCTAATCCCATGCCAAGGTCATTGTCTCAATCAATCAATTGACTGTAGGTGGTTGTCATTAGGCCTGTAGGGGTGTTATAGACCATTTGAAACTTTATTGAGGTGTTTTGACTTCCCATGAAGGTCATTTGGGTCACAAAACATCCTACTCTCCTTAGATTCTTAGGATAAGGTCAAAACTTAACATCCAAATCACTGTTTGGAAAACACTACTATAGATGGCATCTCTCAGGCCTATGTACGGACAAAGGAGGGTATGTGGTGTCTCAAAACATCAAATTACATATTATCTCATGGAATTTTATCTTATGATAATGATTTGAACCAATTTGAATTTTCTACCTTGATGGCGTAGTCTAGGACTGGGTTTATGAAGTGTAAGATGAACTTTGGTCAACTTCTTATAGTCTTTACTACCCTATTTTAGTGCTTTTTTGCCTCTTTTCAAGGTGTTTAAACACTAAACTCCAATAATCCCCTTGACCCCATCCTTGACATAATTGTTGTCCTATCTAATAACTATCAATTTGTCCAAATTTAATGCCTAGATAAACTTTCAAGTGCATTTAGTGAGGTCCTCAAAAACCTCCAAGGCCTCTATTTGCAACTTTCAGGGACTGCAAGCCTGAAAACAATCATCTCCCCTTTGAATGGTTTTTAACACCAAGTAGCTACCAAACGGATTATAGATATGCTACCATGATCTAATACAACTCCAAGGTATAAGGGGGCTCTCCAAAGTTTCAAAACCTTCAAAAGACCTCTACACCATTTGTTCAGGCCACCTGTAGGTGGTGATGAATGGTAGTAGGCAATGAAAGAAAATAGTGAACAAGGTGCATGGTTTAAGCCTTAGGGTCTCTTCCTTGATCATTAAATTCAAACATCTGAGGCACATTCCATTCCTCCATATATGGCATCATGACATCAGCAAGGGCCTATAGGTTATCATTTTCTCAATGAGGGATAACAATGAGGATGAGCATGACCTTCAGGGCATTATTTTGGCATCTTATGAGTTAAAAACTAATTCCAACACCTCCAAATGAATATTCAAGGATTCAACACTTGAAACAATGTATTCTACCTCCACCCAATGTGAGAAAACTCTTTCAAAGCACTTGAAGCAACTGCAAGTGAGGGAAAACTAGTTTGGAGCACCTACAAGCCTAGAAGAGGCTTTCTTAGACATTTGAGCTTTCCAACACAATAATAAGCATGGTAATATATTGAATAGCATGTAGAAACACCTGCAACACATAAACCCATTAGACCAAATCAAGAAAAACTGAGATAAGCTCAAATAGTGACCCCCTCATGGTTGTAAGCCCATAAAAAGCTTCCTAGATTGTTAGCCATTGTTCATAAATGAGGATCCACAAAATTGAAATTTATTTTTATGAAAATTAAGTGCACTCAGACTAAAATCCACCCCCAGAAGCACTCCTCCAACTCCACTTATATGGTACACACCAAGTGTTTAAGTTGACCTTTCTTTGTTTACCAGGAGAAAATGGGGAAAAATAAGTTGCAGAAACTTTTTTGCATTATCCTTTAAAAAAACATGTAAATTTGTGTGGTGAGGTGAATAGATACTCCACCCATGTTTTTAGCTGAAGATCAGATCATGGAGACCATACAAGTGCCCAAAAGGGCTTAAAAACAAGGAGAAACTCTCATTTTCTGACTATAACTGACTCTTGGCTGAAATATGACTACCCTTGACATGATCTTGACATATTCCACATTGAAACTCACCTTGGTGACAAATTTTCCTTGGAATTCTGTACAAGTCAATTAATAGGCTAAAAAGTGGCCAGAAGACACCATTTTGCAAATGAGACATAACAAATGGCCAATTTATCACTTGTAAACACATTGAAACATGATAAATACCATATTAGGACAATTTGACACAAAATTATCCTTTGAAAATTTTTGACCAAGGCTTGACCATGTTTGACTTTGTTTGACTAGGTCATTCCAAGGGAGATGAACGTAGACAATGACTGGGACAAGGCCAAGTAAGATGTATATAACATTATGAGACCCCTATAGGATATGAAACCTTCTTCAAAAGTTTCAAATAGTAGGGGTTGACCTCATTTGACTAGTAGTCAAATTTGGTCAATAATTACACTCATCTAATTTTTGAACCATTCTCAACCATTTATGATATGATTTGATAGATTCACCCATTGGATAGCATATAATAATTTTTGAAGCTAATGGTATGTATATATAATCAAGAGTTGCCCTAATTTTGTAAAAAAATAAGGCAATTTTTTTAAAAAAATGAGAGCATTCAAAAAATTTAGTGTTTAAAATTATCAATAGTAGCCATGGAAATGTTACCATGCTAAAGAACGCATAGTGTGTGTTGCAACACAACTAATAGGGATTGATTTCAATATAACATGTTTGAGATATTGCACATAGAAGGTTTATAGGTATTATTTTATAAATTAAATTTGGTATATTACATAGTTGAAAAGTCAACCCATATAAATAGGTTGAGTTAATATAAGTATGTAATTCATTTACAATTTATTAATAGTGATTTTGAGCTCTAAGATTTCATGATGTCGAGGTGTTGAGATCCATTACCTAGATGTTTTGAGTATTTTTAAATTTCCCTACAAACCAATCCACTCATGGACCTAGTACATATATTGTTTTTCCTTTTTAATCTGTTTTTACATTTTTGAAAAAATTGAAATTTTTCATTTTTAGGATTTAGGCATTTTTAAATAGGTTTTGATCAGTTTAGAATAATGATGATACTGACCATCCAAGGTAATACCATCAAACCTCTGATAGAGCCTTTCAAAGTTCAGACAGTACTAACTAATAGAACATACCATCTGGGATGGTAGTGTCTGACAATAATGACTATGTTGGTCGAATTTGTCCTTAGGATTTTATTGCTTAACTTTATATTTGTACACATTTATTTATTTTTATTTGATTTTAGTTGATATTTTTTTATTTATGTGTATTTATAGAGAGATTTGCATGCCATAGTTTAGATATAGTCATCACATGGAGACCATTAGTGACATTAGTTTCAATGATGCTAACTATAAGACTCTTGATAGGTTAGGCCTTACACATGTAGCCCACCTAAGTTGGATATTATATGATATTCACCTCATGACCACCCTAGCAGATAGGTGAAATGTTGATATTTACACATTTTGGATCCTTACAGGGGAGATGACTATTACTTTAGAGGATGTGTGGTGGATATTGAGATTACCTATAGTTAGAGAATAAACCATAGTAAAAGCCATAGTTTGGAAGCGGTATATGTGGCATGATCATGTATATATGCCATGTTAGCCTTGAGATGATCAATATATAGGGAACAATTATAAATTATTTCTTGGAGAGATCATCACATTAGATGTTATACATTTGTATAATTTCATATGGTGTTTTCTTGCTTATTTTGTTAATGTGGACAATGGGGATGTTGTCATATCTTATCACATGTATTATTTTGTTCATGTTATATACGAGAGAGGTACTATATATTTAATGGGTGCACTATGTTGGCTCCTTTGTCAGGATCTTGCTCCACTAATTAGAGCACATATGATTACTTCTTGTATTAGCAACTAAACATGGAATTTAACCAGAATGATAAGTAACTAGAAATATGAAACAACACAGGATGTGAGAGACAATACACAATTGTATTAATAATCACTCAAAAGAAAATACAATAAAGAAGATGCCACTTCTTCTTCCACTTCAAAGGCTCGCCACACCTCAAGACCTTCTTCCCTCTCTCTCTCGGTCACAACAATCAACTCCAATACAGAATTGATGTTCACCTCCACTAGTCAAAAACAACGCTGCCAGTACACCAAGTACATAACCGTACTCCAAGTAGATCTCCTGCTCTCTGCTGCTACCAACAAATCACTAGACCTTGCTCACCATTGTAGATCTCCAAAAGAAGCCATGCACACCTATTGACCAAGATCATACAAACATGAAGAACCCTTCTGATTCTCCAAACCAACACCCACACTTGGTACTGTGGCACTAGGAGGAACACACCATTACTCTCCTCTCTCTGAAGGAGCTTATTTTGCTCTCTTACTCTCTAGCACTCTAGTTTACAATACAGCGCATGAGTCTATATATAGATCTCATGCTTACAATAATTAGACTATCTTAATTACAATAATTAGACACGCAACTCAAGACTATAATTAGCCTTTAACATGCAAACTAATAGTCCAAAAATAGACTCTCTAGAATCAACATGCAAACTGCATGTTCACGCACAGGCTGTCGACGTCGACTCCTCCCTGACCGATGTCGACCGACTGGTAACCGACGTCGGTTGCTTCTTCACTGCTATCTAACCAACGTCAGTTGATCAGACTGACATCGATTTCCCTGCAACTCATTTTGTAACTCTCTACAACCTCCGCAACCTCCGTAACTCCTCCTGTTTGCATCTTAGTGAAGCTTTTAGCTCCACAACCTAACAATCTCCCACTTGGAGATAAATAGTTGCACCTATACCTGTACCTGTACACCATCTAAATTATTTCCTAGCTTGTATCCCTCTTCAAGATTAATCCTGAAGACCAACCACCACACAACCTGTGATGCTACACCTGTCATCCAAGTAGCCTGCCACATCTGAACCTACAACTCCATGTAGTGAAGACCTTGACCCTGCATAACATGTTAACCTACTGTTAGTCCATCTCAAATACCTGAGAATCCACTCAATTACCCTCCAGTACTCCTTCCCCGAATTGGCTCCATACTTTTTGACAACTCCCACTGATTGGAAAAACTCAGGTCTACACTAGACCTCATGTGATTTCGAACCCTGTTCTAAGCTAAGCTTGAACTGTCCAGCCCTTGGTGTGCTTACCGATTCTGCATCCTGCTTCATGAACCTCGTCAACACCGTCTTCACATTAGCTCCCACTAGAGATCAACTTGTGATCTTCCATGTCTCTTATGCCAAAGAATTTCACTGCTCCCAATTCCTCATGACATACCTCTAAACTAACCTTACCCTTAGCTCAACAAATCCTTATATGTACAAACCTGCTAGAAAATCACCCACATATAGTAACAAGATAATGTTGTGACCATCATCCACCTAGTAAGGCAAACACAATAGTTACACAGACATTGATTAAAGCCCTACTTTGTCATCCACCTATCAAAACCTATACCACTGTCCTACAGCTTCCTCAAGACCTTATACCTTGGCCTTCCATCTCACGTGTCCATCCACTCTCTTCTTTAACTTGAGAATCCATCCCTCATCCAGTGCTTTCTTCTAGCTGACAACTCCACCAACAAATACCTGTTTAGTTCTTCTCCAAGGACTCACACTCCTCATCCATGCCAAGCTCCCACTGTATCTGGATTCTACCTGCATTGCCTCTTCACGTCTTCCTAGTTTTTGACCATCAATAAGCAATATAAAGAAGGTGAACAAAGAATATGAGGTTCACTTACCCTTTCTGACCTCCATATGGGCATTTGAGACTTATTTTATTGTTGTCTGCCCACCATCCATTTCAGTGACTGATCTCAGCCATCTCCCAATCTGCATCTGACCGATGTCAGTTCCCTGCACTGACCCTGACTACCGACGTCGTTTCCCTGGTCAACACTAGTATCCATTCTACCGACATCAGTTCCTGTCTGACCGATGTCAGTCTTCCTGTTGTCAACGTTGGTTATTGTCTAACTGATGTCGGTACCTGTGTTTGCCTGTGAGTGATGACTTTTTACCTGCAAGCTCCTTTTGGGTCAAAACCCTATTCAAATCAACACAGCCCTGCTTAGAATAATTTAGTCTCCTATGTTGATCTCTGTTCGCCATCTCCTCCATGAACACCAAGGCTTTCCAATTCTTAAGTTTGTCAAAAACATCTGTCTTTCGCTTAAGAACATGCATTCCCCTCCTACATATGTGACCAAGCCTACAAAGCCACATCTCTGCAACAGAAGGTGAATTAGTAATATAAGTAGATAGATAAAGGATACCTACTTTCTTACCACCATCTAATTCAAGTGCATCCACTATGAGAGTTACAGTGCATCTCCTATCACCCAACTTTCCTAAAGAAATTAGACTCATCTCCAAGACTAGGCCCTGCATGACCTCCTTCAACACCTGTGTGTTATTCGTCTGCAATTTCAGCTTCACTTCCCCTTCATCAATAATCTGACAAGGCTCACCAACCCCTAAATAAATCTCTCCAAAGTCTCCAAAGACATACCTATGAAAAGATGCTCTATTTCAAGCTGCATGGAAAGAGGCAAAAGAATCTGTAAACAAAGATTCTACTTTATCTAGAGCAACCTGTGCAACAACACTTGCAACATCTGCTTCTACACGCTGATCTTCTACCAACCAACAATCTCCTTTTCCTTGCTCTTTCTTTCCATCAATCAGACCATTCGTGTTATTCAGTTTCTCCATTCGTAGCTTACTTTCTTTTGCCATTGCTATACTCCCACTCATTTTGAAACCCCTGAGAGTGACCTATAATCAAAAACACTACCAGATCTAAAACCACTTGTTAGTCAACCGAACCAAAAGATCTGATACCACTTGTCGGTATCAGCGCTTAAACCTATAACCAGGCTCTGATACCACTTGTCAGGATCTTGATCCACCAATTAGAGCACATATGATTACTTCTTGTATTAGCAACTAAACACAGAATTTAACTAGAATGATAAGTAACTAGAAATATGAAACAACATAGGATGTGAGAGACAATACACAATTGTATTAATAATCACTCAAAAGAAAATACAATAAAGAAGATGCCACTTCTTCTTCCACCTCAAAGGCTCGCCACACCTCAAGACCTTCTTCCCTCTCTCTCTTGGTCACAACAATCAACTCCAATACAAAATTGATGTTCACCTCCACCAATCAAAAACAACGCTGCCAGTACACCAAGTACATAACCATACTCCAAGTAGATCTCCTGCTCTCTGCTGCTACCTGCAAATCACTAGACCTTACTCACCATTGTAGATCTCCAAAAGAAGCCATGCACACCTGCTGACCAAGATCATACAAACACGAAGAACCCTTCTAATTCTCCAAACCAACACCCACACTTGGTACTGTGGCACTAGGAGGAACACACCATTGCTCTCCTCTCTCTGAAGGAGCTTATTTTGCTCTCTTACTCTCTAGCACTCTAGTTTACAATACAGCCCATGAGTCTATATATAGATCTCATGCTTACAATAATTAGACACGTAACTCAAGACTATAATTAGCCTTTAACATGCAAACTAAAAGTCCAAAAATAGACTCTCTAGAATCAACATGCAAACTGCATGTTCACGCACAGGCTGCCGACGTCGGCTCCTCCCTGACCGATGTCGACAGACTGGTAACCGACATCGGTTGCTTCTTCACTGCTATTTGACTGACGTCGATTGATCAGACCGACATCGATTGCCCTGCAACTCATTTTGCAACTCTCCACAACCCCCGTAACCTCAGTAACTCCTCTTGTTTGCATCCTGGTGAAGCTTTTAGCTCCACAACCTAACATCCTTCATACAAATATTTTTAGAAATTTACCTCAGAGGGCCATGCTGGGGGGTTCAGTGCTACAACCTTATTGCATGTTTGGGCATATGAGCACATAATTATTATTTGGCTAGTTGGGGGACCTCGTGGTGAGTGGGCCCATCCACATATTTTTTACAGAGCAATGGGTATTAAATAAACAATAGGGTTTGACTACTATGGAGTATTGTGTGAACCTAGATATGATCAAACATGTTATGATTGTTTGGAGTCCTTATAGACATTATTTTTCTAGGTTGAAGATGTGATAGAGTTACATCATATTTACATTAGTGTGTGGATTCATGATTGATTTATTGGTTTTGTGGAGAGATTCTAATTTAAGAGTGCCACATGTTAGTTTGGTATCCATTATGATGTGCCTCGAGAGGGTACCCTTATACTCGCACTATGAGGTTTATTTGTCATCATAGAAATAGACTAGGGCATGGTATCAAGTATCTTGTGTATTTGCTTGTGATGGATGTAGATCATCCTTTTATTGTTGTTGATGTGGATGATGTATGGAACATTACACTATACACTCGATGGTGGATGGACATAAGATGACCCATCTTTTTTCTTGTTGTGGGTAAGTGCACAAAGTTGGGGGACAAAAAGTGGGCTACCCACGGGCATGATTTTTCTAAAATTTCCAAATTTTGAAATTCTATAGATAATTTGAGATATCTACATTCCCAATTTGAAGATCATGTAAAAACATGAAATGTAGAATTTCGAGTCTAGATTTCAAAACACTAAATTTTTTTAATTTTTTTAAGTATAACTAGGTCAAACATCTAAAATTTGAAGAGGAACTCCTATATTTTCCAAAAAACATAGTAGATAGATGACTGTGATGTGCACCATTTTTTTAGCAACGTTTGATATTATTTGAAACACTTGGGAAAAATTTAGATAAAACCTTCTATCATGTCACCTATATTTTTTTGTATTTTTTTAATGAATACTTTTTTATGAATTTTTTAAGTAAATAGATCCTAAAAAATGACAAATAAATGGATAGTTATCCATGAGCCATGCCTAACTACCTCAAAAAAAATGAAAATCAATTTTTTTTTAATGTGTGTAGAATTAGGTTGAATACATCACCATATAATTTTTTTTCACTTGGATCAATGAAAGACAAATTACATGAACATGTAGAAGCATGTATGTTTGCATTATGTAGTGCCCTAAAAAGTTCATAGTTATAAATAACAATAGTTTGAAACCTTAAATTAGTCCAAAAATTATAAAAATCATATTTTTGGAAAGAGGAGAGCATGCTCATCATGATGGTATTAAGTTTTTGAATTTTCACATTGAAATTCTTAGTGTATTTGGCAATCAAAGTTGAAATTTGTTGTTTATTTTCATTCCTTTAAAAACTCAGTTGTACATTGATAGTTCAAGCCTTTGGCTTAGGAATCCAAGCCATTACTAAGCCAAAAGGTGCGAGAATGAATTCAAATTCAAATACCATGATCATGTTAATAATGCGATCACATTATTAATTGCATTATTAATAGGATCACGGTATTTAATAACATGATCTCATTAATAACGTGATCACATTACATATTCTCAACATCCTAAAACTTGAATAAGAGCCATTAGGCCTAGTAGTCTCAAGATCAAATATTGGTTTCAGATTAAGATTGTTGTTTGGGACCAATGTTCTTATTAAGAATTGATAGCATTGAATGATAATTAGAGATGCATTAACCTATGAATCAATTTATTGTTCTTTTGATCCCAATATGGTGTGAAATTGGGCAAATAGATCCCAAATTGACATTAGATGGACATATTTCCTTGCATGGAGCTTGGTTTGCCCCAATTATGTATCAAACTAAACTAAATACTTGGTTTTTTATAATATAGTATGCAATTAGAGACCTAATTGACATCATATGGACATAATTCCTTTTTCAAGGCTCATTTAACCCCGATTATGTATTAGATTGAAGTAGATATTCAATTAGTTTAATATGGTGCGATATCAAAGCCTTAATTGACATTATATTGAAGGAATTCCTTGCACAGGGACCAATTACTCTTAATTATAGATTATATTGAAGAAAATACTTGATTGGTTGAATATGATGTACATTTAGGGAAAAGTATTCACAATGGACATTAGATGGACACAATTCATTGCATGGGGTGAAAAATGCCTCAATTGATATTCTAGGTGGAAGCGGTTAATTACATAGGAATTGGTTGTCCTCAATTATGTATAATATTGAAAAAAATATCAATTGATTTAACATGGTGTAATTAGAGTCCCAAATGACATCAGATGGATGTAATTCCTTGCTTGGGGATTGAGTGACCCTAATTACATGTCATATTGAACCTAAATACTCAATTGGTTCAATATGGTGTACAATTAGGGCTAATAGAGCCCAAATAGAACATCATATGGACAAACTTACTTTTACGAGGCTTAGTTGGCCCTAATTATGTATAAGATAAAACCAAATACATGATTAGCTAGGTATAGTTTACAATCAGGGCCAACAAAGTTGTAATTGACATTAGATGTATTTAGTTACTTGCATGAGCCTTGGTTGGCCATAATTTCATATTTAACTAAACTAAATACTTGGTTGATTCAACATGTTATGTATTTGGGACCAACAGAGCCCCCTGTTGACAGTAAAAGGATGAAATTTCTTACACAAGGCTTGTTTGGACTAAATTTCATAGATCACATTGAATAAAATATTCTTTCAATTGACAACTTAGATGGATGTAATTCCTTATAAAGGGTTCAATCGGTCTTGATTTCATATCAAATTCAATCAAACACTCAATTATTTGAATAAGGTGTGCAATTAGGGCCCTAATTAAAATTATGTTGACACAATTCCTTGGGCAAGCCTCGATTGGCCCCAATTACGTATCATTTAGAATTAAATACTCAATTGGTTCAATATGATATACAATCAGGGCCAAGTAAGCCCTAATTTCCATTATATATGAATGTAATTCCTTGCACACGGCTCCTTTGGACCAAATTACATATAAATTTGAAAAAATACTTATTTTTTTAATATGGTGAGCACTTGGATCCCCAATTGATATCATATGGATGAAATTCCTTACATTGAGGCTTAGTAGGCCCTTGGGATCAATTTATCCCCAATTAACATCCTTTATATATAATAATAAATAGGTTCACAAGGATGAACTTGGTTAAAATTACATCAATCATTACCATAATTGACTTTGTAGGCTCTATCTATGATGATGTGGGGGATAATTGATCCCAAATTCACATTATTCATTCATAGATCTACATTCAAGGAGCTCAAATTTTCCATAATCACCATCATGAGTGTACCTTATATACCCTTAAACCTATACCCTAAGCCCTAATCCCTGAAGTTCTTAATCCCTAAACCCTAAACCATAAATATAAACTCTTTAAACCTTGAACCAATCATTTTATCCCAAATTAACATCATTTAGACTAAGAATTAAGTTCACAAGGCTCAGCTTGGCCTAAATCACATGACTGATTGCCCCATTTGATTAATTCACTCAATCTACATGATGACATCCATGGTATAATGATAACCCAAAAACACATTCTATTAGGTTGTGGAGCTAAAAGCTTCACCAGGGTGCAAACAGGAGAAGTTATGGAGATTGCAGGAAGTGTTGCGAAGTGTCACAGACACCGGCGTCAGTCAGGACAACCGACGATGGCAGGAAGGAGACAGGAAGGCAACCGACGTCGGTCATGGATCAGCCGACGTCGGCACCCCCAGACAGCCAAGGACCGACGTCGGTCACCTGTGCTTCGAGCTGCGAGTATGTTACGGGCAGTTGGTTGACGAACCAAGTGTTTGCATGTTTAGAGCTATTCTTAGACTGAGAGCTATGGATTTAATTATTGTATTATTGTCTAATTATTGTTTGGATGAGATCTATATATGGACTCATGATTGTATTGTAAAAGTGTGCTAGAAAGCCATAGAGCTTTTAGAGAGAGCTAGTGTAGCTCCTCCTAGTTCCAAGGGGTGCTAAGTGTGTATGATCAGGGAGAGTTGCAAGGTCTACAAGGTCAAGGAGTTGATCCACTAGAGTACTGGTTGAAGAATCATAAGGATTTGGTGAGGCAAGGACAAGGGTTCTTCAGGGGTGTAGAGATATCTACATGGTGAGTAAGGTCTAGTGATTTGCAGGTAGCAGCAGAGAGCAAGAGATCTACTTAGAGTACGGTTGTGTACTTGGTGAACTGGCAGCGTGTTACTGACTGGTTGGAGAGGTGAACATCAATTCTGTATTGGAGTTGATTGTTGCGACCAAGAGAGAGAGGGAAGAAGATCTTGAGGTGTGGCGAACCTCTGAGGTGGAGGAAGAAGTGGCATCTTTCTTATTGTATATTCTTCTATGTATATAATACAATTGTGTATTGTCTCTTAATTCCTATGTTGTTTCATATTTCTAGTTACTTATTGATTTTGGTATAATTCCGTGTTTAGTTGCTAATACAAGAAGTAATCACATGTGTTCTAATTGGTAGAGCAAGATCCTGACTGAGTAGGGATTGGAGCATGTTTATTGTTCTGGGGTTTCCCTGACACGTGGTATCAGAGCTTCAAGTTGGGTTACTAACAGGTGGTTTCAGATCTGGTAGTGTTTGTTGATTACAGGTTGCTCACAGGGGTTTCTAATTGAGTGGGAGTATAGCAATGGCAGAAGGAAGTAAGCTACGAATGGAGAAACTGAATAGCATGAATGGTCTGATTGATGGAAAGAAAGAGCAGAGAAAAAGAAATTGTTGGTTGGTAGCAGATCAGCATGAAGGAACTGAAGATGCAGATGTTGTAAGTGTTGTTGCACAGGATGCTTTGGGAGGTTTCTTGGATGAAGTTGAATTTTGGATAACAGATTATGTTGCCTCTTTCCATGCAGCCCCAGGTTTAGGAGCTGGAGAGCCTTGTCAAATTATTGACAAAGGGGAAGTGAAGCTGAAATTGCAGATGGACGACACACAGTGGTTGAAGGAATTCATGCAGGTACCAGTCTTGAAGATGAGTCTAATTTCTTCAAGAAATTTGGGTGATGGGAGATATACTGTAACTCTCACAGCGGATACACTTGAATTAGATGGTGGTAAGAAAGTAGGTATCCTTTATCTATCTACTTATATTACTGATTCACCTTCTGTTACAGAGATGTGGCTTTGTAGGCTTGGTTACATATGTAGAAGGATAATGCAGGTTCTGAAGTGGAAGACAGATGTTTTTGACAAGCTAAAGAACTGGAAAGCCTTGGTGTTCATGGAGGAGATGACGAACAGAAATCAGGTGAGAGAACTGATTTATTTTGAGCAGAGCAGGATTGATTTGATTAGGATTTTGATCCATGGAGAGCTCGTGGGTAAAAAGTTGTCACTTACAGACGGACACAGGTACCGGCGTTGGTCACACAGTAACCGACGTCGGCAACAGGAAGACCGATGTCGGCCATAATGGAACCGACATCGACAGAAAGGACACCTGCGTCACCCAGGGAGATGACGTCGGCAGTCAAGTTCAGTACAGGAAGCTGACTTCGATCGAAAACAAACTGGGAGATGGCCGTGATCGGTCACTGGAACGGATATTGGGCGGACAGCAAGTCTCAAACGCTCATGTGGAGGTCAGAAAGGGTAAGTGAACCTCATATTCATTGTTCACCTTCTTTATATTGCTTATTGATGGTCAAGAACCAGGAGGATGTGAAGAAGCAATGCAGGTAGAGTCCAGATACAGTGGGAGCTTGGCATGGATGAGGAGTGAGTCCTTGGAGAAGAACCAAATAGGTATTTATTGGTAGAGTTGTCAACTGGAAGAAAGCACTGAGAGAGATGGATTCCCGTTTTAAAGAAGAGAGTGGATGGATACATGAGACAGAAGGCCAAGGCATGTGGTCTTGAAGAAGCTGCAGGACAGTAGTACAGGGTTTGACAGGTGGATGACTAAGCATGGCTTCAGTCAATGTCAGTGTAACTATTGTGTTGGTTTTTATTCTTACCAGGTGGATGATGAGTCGCGACATTATCCAGTTACTGTATGTGGATGGTTTGCTAGCAGGTTTTGTACATACAGGGATTTACTGAGCTAAAAGGTAAGGTTAGCTCAGAGGCGTGTCATGAAGAATTTGGAGCAGTGAAATTCTTTGGCATAAGAGACATGGAGATTTTATCTCCAGTGGGAGCTGGTGTGAAGATGGTGTTGGCGGAGTTCATGATGCAGGATGCAGAATCAGAAACCACACCAAATAGCTGGACAGTTCAAGCTTAGCTTGAAACGGGGTTCGAAATCACATGAGATCTATTTTAGATCTGAGTTTTCCCAATTCAGTGGGGGTTGTCAGAAAGTATAGAGCCAATTCGGGGAAGGAGTACTGGAGGGCAGTTCAGTGGGACTAGCAGCAGGGATTCTTGTTATGCAGGGTCTAGTTCTTCACTACATGGATGTGTAGGTTCGAATGTGGCAGGTTACTTGATTGACAGGTATAGCATCACAGGTTGTGTGGTGGGTGGTCTTCAGGATTCATCTTGAAGAGGGATACAAACCAGGAAACAAATTAGACAGGCTACAGATACAGGTACAGGTGCAGCTGTTTATCTCCAAGTGGGAGATTGTTAGGTTGTGGAGCTAAAAGCTTCACCAGGGTGTAAACAGGAGAAGTTATGGAGGTTGCAGGGAGTGTTGCGAAGTGTCACAGACACCGGCATCAGTCAGGACAACCGACGACTGCAGGAAGGAGACAGGAAGGCAACCGACGTCGGTCATGGATCGGCCGACGTCGGCACCCCCAGACAGCCAGGGACCGACGTCGGTCACTTGTGGTTTGAGCTGCGAGTATGTTACGGGCAGTTGGTTGATGAACCAAGTGTTTGCATGTTTAGAGCTATTCTTAGACTGAGAGCTACAGATTTAATTATTGTATTATTGTCTAATTATTGTTTGGATGAGATCTATATATGGACTCATGATTGTATTGTAAAAGTGTGCTAGAAAGCCATAGAGCTTTTAGAGAGAGCTAGTGTAGCTCCTCCTAGTTCCAAGGGGTGCTGAGTGTGTATGATCAGGGAGAGTTGCAAGGTCTGTAAGGTCAAGGAGCTGATCCACTGGAGTACTGGTTGAATAATCATAAGGACATGGTGAGGCAAGGACAAGGGTTCTTCAGGGGTGTAGAGATATCTACATGGTGAGTAAGGTCTAGTGATTTGCAGGTAGCAGTAGAGAGCAGGAGATCTACTTGGAGTACGGTTGTGTACTTGGTGAACTGGCAGCGTGTTACTGACTGGTTGGAGAGGTGAACATCAATTCTGTATTGGAGTTGATTGTTGGGACCGAGAGAGAGAGGGAAGAAGATCTTGAGGTGTGGCGAACCTCTGAGGTGGAGGAAGAAGTGGCATCTTTCTTATTGTATATTCTTCTTAATTCTATGTTTAGTTGCTAATACAAGAAGTAATCACATGTGTTCTAATTGGTAGAGCAAGATCCTGACTGAGTAGGGATTGGAGCATGTTTATTGTTCTGGGGTTTCCCTGACACATTCTATAGTCACAAATGGGTCCAAGTGATTCAACTTGTCCTCAATTATCTTTGCAATTGACCCTGTGTACCCTAAACCATGTATATACATTAAAACTTAGAAGTTGTCAACCATAAACCCTAAACACTATACCCTAAATTGTAAACCATTTACTTTCCCTATTTACCAACTTCAATTTAGTCCCAGTTAACATCCTTTGTAGTAAGAATCTGGTTTGAACACATGGCATATCTAGTAATTAGACATTAATATACATGTCCTTAAACCTAAACCCTATGCCCTAATCCCTAATTCCTAAACTTAAATAGTAATCCCTATGCCCTAATGCCCACTACATGCCACAAACATACATGCCTTACAATATGATTGATTTTATCATGAGATTTCATAAAATGCACTTTTTAAACCTATGGCTAAAGCCTTTGGAGTACTAATCTAGCTATTCATCTATTCAATAAATTGGGGTTATTTCAAGCCCAACCTAATTAACCAAAGAGGATGATCTAGTTGATTCTTTTAATCAAGGAGGCATTTGAGGCCAATTTGAACCTTTTCAATAGTAAGATATGATTTGGACCAAAATCAAAATATTGATCTTCTATCATGAATTAATCCAATTAGTCAATTTGTGTAATTCCCTGAGTGATCTAGGAAAAATTAAGCCCCTAAACCAAATTTATGGCTCAATCAATTATATAACATATACATGGCATAATTGACCCTACTTTTATAAAAAATGCAAACATGAAGGTAATCAAGCCATAAATAAGTGTCACAAGCAGCTCAAATGTTCTTCAATTACCTTAGTTATTAGACCCTATATCTGATATCTTAAACCCTAAGTTACCCTATACCATTTAACTTTAACCCTAAGACATAATCCCTAAACCCTAAACCCTTTAAATTATAGACCCTAAACCCTAAACCAATAAATTTATCCCTAATTAACATCTTATATATATATATATATATATATATATATATATATATATAAAATAAGAATTAGGTTCACAAAGATGAACTTGGTTAAAATTGCATCACTCATTACCATAATTAACTTTGTAGGCTCAATATGTGATGATGTGGGGGATAATTGATCCCACATTCACATTCTATAATCACAAACATAGGTTCAAGGCTCCCAAATTTACCCCAATTGCCTACACTATTATATAAATATATACCCTAAAAATTGTACCCTGAGCCCTAATCCTTAAATTTCATAATCCCTAAAATATAAACCATAAATATAAAATCTTTAAACCTTGAACCAATCATTTTATCCCAAATTAATATCATTTCTAAACTAAGAATTAAGTTCACAAGGCTCAGTTTGGCCTAAATCACATGACTAATTACCCTATTTAACTATGTCACTCAATCTACACAATGACATCCAAGGTATAATGACAAATCAAAAACATATTTTATTATTAATGACTCATTATTATTTTTTGGGCTTCCATGTGCTCAGAGCTTCTTTCTCTAAATATTAGGAGAAGGGGAAAAATGAATTAAGAAGTAATATGGCATTTAATGCACTTTAGGAAACATATTGGGTGACCACTTAACAAATTGAAACTATAAGTGATATGGCATTTAATGTTCTTTGGGAAATGTGCCCAAAAGAATTTTTTTTCCACATATGTCATAAAAGCATGTTAACTGCTAATTTATTAAAGACACACATCATTTGAATTTATGGGGAGACATTTTCCTTCCGTCACAATGTCAATGCAAAACCATGGGCTTTAACATAGGGAGCGATATGAGTATCTATAAAGCCAAGCCATTCTAGGGGAAAGGTCCCAATAGCCATGCACCTTAACTTTGGACCTTAATTGTAATCCCTAATCCCTAATACAAAAATTGGAATCCCTAGTAATCCCTAATCTTTAATCCATTATCCATAAACCCTATGCACTAATGCCTTAATCCCCAATCCATAATCCCTTATCTATATTAAGTATAACATGATCATGTTATTTAATAACACGATTGTATTATTCTTAACATAGGCAACACTTGGTCCTTATTGCCAATTACCAACCCAAAACTTATATCGATAATAACATGATCACGTTATTGTTGATATAAGCTTTGGGTTGGTAATTGGCAATAAGGACTGTTGATATAAGCTTCTCAATAGGTTGGATGGGCTGGGACCTTATATAAAAAAAAATGTGATCACATTATGTAATAACATGATTACATTATATAACATGATTGTGTTATAATTATTTTAAATTAAGCTCAATTATCAATGACTATTTTTAGCCCAAATCAAGACTTTTGTCCCCACAAACATTCTCTATGTCCTTTTATGTACTTGACCCCACCTTTGAAAAGTTATGAATTATCCCTTCTGATGGGTTTCAAATCATGATCGAAGAGGAATAATTTGTTAAAGAATAAAACACTAGAGGAATTACAATTTTTGAGAGAGAAACACAAGCTACAAATGCAAAAAATTTGTGTTAAACAAGGTACAAACCCTAATCCTGATGAACCAAATACCATAGATAATGAGCCAATTGATGATAATGAATTAAGCAATCATGAAATTGACTATAAGCAATTGAATAATGTTGAAATTGACAATAATTAAATAAATAATAATAAAATTGACCATAATGAAATGAATAATAATGAAATTGAAAATAATGAATTAGTTAATGTTGGAAGTTCACATTCAAAGTTCTAAGTTTTTTATTTTGTCGATGATGAGTCTATGTATGATGCTTCACCCCCCATGAATGAAGAAAATTTGATGGAAAAAAATAATGATGAAATTAACCATTAAGAAAAATTCATGGAAACATATAGTGAATAAATTAATAATGAAGGATTTAATGTCATCCCACCTCTAAACAATGAAAATAATAATAGTTTTGAAACACCCTCTCAACAAATTCCATCATTACCAAAACCTCCAAAAATTGTGCATAGAAAAGACAAGTACTTAAATGTAGTTGATGAAAATATTTTAAAACAAATGCATAACAAAATGTTTGATCGTCATTCAAGAAGACTTGCTCCATAAATTTGGGATACTTTCTTTCATAATTTGGAGTATGATAGTCAAAAATATCAATTATTTGTTTCATTGATAAAATTGATTAAGATGGGACCTATAGCATACACATTAGGACTAAGAACATCTAACATGGATGATGAAAATGTTGATAATATACATGATGCATATCATATTGTAGGCCCAAAATCATACACCAAAGATTGTAATGCTACCCAATGTATACTTACAACTTGTGCAGTAAGTGATAAAAAAGGGAAAAATGAATGGTTTCAAAAATAAGTCGAATACCTAATCTAAATAGAAAAATAATAATGAAACCAATTGAAATACATGAAAGACTTAATAAACCTAATACCAATGAGCTTTGGGCATTCTCTAATAAAGAGAAAGAAAAAATTGACTTCCCCAGTTATAGATGGAGAAAACTTGACTATCACACTGGGTTAGTGGCAGTCACTAGAACTTCGTTTTGATGATATCTTATAAAAAACTTAGATCAATGGTTGTTTGAAGAGTTTGAAATGCACAGGAAGATATTGCACAATTCAAATTTGATTCTTGCAATGAATATTCAATTACAAAAATATCATGGGAGTCCATTAAACAAGAAACTATGGAAAGTTTGGGAATCAGATCATGAAGCTATTCTTGATACGATCAAGGTTAGAGTAGATCTTAGTGGTTCATTGAATTGAAATATGAAGGTATGTTGACTTTTCAAATGTATATGTAATCAATTTTACCAAATGTTTTTTATTTTCTAGGTTAGTACATATATAAATTTCATTTTTAATTACCTACTAACATTTTTTTGTAGGTTAGTGGTGCTAGATAAGCTTCCACCTTCATGTGGTTGGCACAATTAGTAAAGAATTCTATATTCTTGAAGCTAAGAGAAGCTTAGGTTTATGGGTATTTGAACTTAGGCTAAAAAAATGCATTTTTTATTGTCTTGGGAAGGGTGTTCTTGAGTACCAAATGGGTGGTGGGTTTGTTGATTAAACTTGGAAAGAGGCCAAGAACTTGGTCCTAAACATTATCCACCCCCCAGACATGTTGGAGGTGTCAGTTTTCACTCAGGAAACATCTGAATAAGAATTATGTAACCACAACTTGAACTTTGATAACATTTGTTGTCAGTGTTTTTGCTCTCTGAAATGGTAGTGAAAATGTACTTTCAGGTGGATTTGATCATCATGGTAATGTGATAACATGCAATTTTCCTATTTGGACATGATCAAAGTGATATATTTGTAGGTGGAAGTCCTAGAGGTAGAAATGCTAGTTGGAGCTCAAGAAGTTGCTTGTTCATTGATAAAAACTTGCATTTTTAGACCCATCACTGCAAATTGTTTAACATATTGATATTTAAGCTTCCCCCTAAGTGCTATAGGTTGTGATTATAGGGTTTAAGGAGGTATGTGAAGGATTTGACGGTTCATGGAAATGACTTAGAGTTTTCATTTTATGCGTGTTTGGACTTATACTAAAAAATGCATTTTTCTTATATTGGGAAGGGTGTTCTTAAAGCCAGAACGGGTGGTGAATTTATCGATCAGGCATGATAGGATGCCAATAACATCGTCCTAGACATTATACACTCCCTTAAATGTGTTGGAAGTGTTATTTTTCACTTAGGAACTGTGACCACAACTTGAACTTTGACAACATTTATTGTTTATGTTTCCACTCTCTAGAATAGTAGTGTTTTTGCACTTTCAGATGGATTCAAAAGTTGTGGTAATGTGATAACATGTAATTTTCATATATGGATGTGATAAAAGTGATATATTAGTAGGTGGAGGTGTTAGAGGTAGAAATGCTAGTTGGAGCTCAAGAAGTTGCATGTTCACTAACAAATGCTTGCATTTTTAGACTTATCACTGTAACTTGTCTAAAGAATTGATCTCAAATCTTCCACTTGAATACTCAAAGGTGAGATTAGAGGGATTAAGGAGGTATGTGAGGATTCTAATAGTTCATAAAAATGACTTACAATTTTCATTTTATGCATTTTTTAACTTAGGCTAAAAAATGCATTTTTCTTGTATTGGGAAGGGTGTTCTTGAGGCTGAAATGGGTGGTGGGTTTGTCGATCAGGCCTGATGGGAGGTAAAAAAACTATTCATAGACATTATCCACCCCCCAGACATGTTTTTAGTGTCATTTTTCACTTAGGAAGCATTGGAATCAAATTTATTTAACCACAACTTGAACTTTGACAATATTTATTGTCAATGTTTTCACTCTCCAAAACAGTAGTGTTTTTGCACTTTCAGGTGGATTTGAATGTAATGGAGGTGTGATAACATGTAATTTGCCTATATGAATGTGATAAAAATGATATATTTATAGGTGGAGGTCCCAAAGGTATAAATTCCAATTGGAGCTTGAGAAGTTGCTTATTCACCAACAAAAACTTGCATTTTTGGACACATCACTACAACTTGCCTAATGGATTGATCTTGAATCTTCCACCTAATTGATTTGGGGTAAGATTAGAGGGATTAATAAGGTACATGAAGGATCTTATGGTTCATGTAAATGACTTATATTTTTTGTTTTATGCATGTTTAAACTTAAGCTAAAAATTTGCATTTTTCTTGTATTGGGAAGGGTGTCCTTAAGGTCAGAATGGGTGGTGGGTTTGCCAATTGAGCTTGATGGGAGGCCAAGAACCTAGTCCTAAACATTATCCACCCCTTATACATGTTGGCAGTGTCATTTTTCACTTAGAAAGCATCAAAACCATAGTTCTGTAATCACAACTTGAACTTTGACAACTTAAACTAGAGACCTAGAAACTTAATGAGTAATTGACCTATTGACAACTTTGACAATTTTTACAACTTTGATAATTTTGAAAACTTTGACAAATTTGACAACTTTGACAAATTTAACAACTTTGAAAAATTTGACAACTTTGACTTATTGACCTATTAGGTGGCATTGAGTAATTGACCTATTGACCTCTATAATAAATAAACCTTATCTATACCCTATTTTGGGTTAACAGTCACATTGAAAAGGGAAGTAAGAGTTGTTTCTTAATATTTTAAATTATGGCATTGAATAGATATGGACTTGAAATTTGGTCCCATAAACAAAGGAGGTTTTATAGGCCTTAGAAGATACATGAGAGATTTGAAATTGAACTAATAGTCCATGTTGTTGTCACAGGCATGTAGGGTGCCTTGTTGTGGCCTATATGTGGAATTGAATGTTAAAGTGTGTTTGAGTGCTTGTAATAGGTTAAGGTAGGTGTGATTTGACCATGTAAGAACACCTATGATAGAAGACTGACTCCTTGAGACTTGTATCAAGTTTTGGTAATTTTAAAACCTAAGAGGATTGCCTAGTGAGAAGATAGTGAAAGAGTGAGAGGATGTTTGTGAATGGAATGTATAAAATGAGTTAGAGAAGAAGGTCATTAATCCTAAGTGATAAGAGTTTCATTAGTCATTTCCACTACACATAATGAAATAAAAAATTTAATTTAAAAAAATATGAAATATTTGAGATTTATAACATTGAAAAGAATGATTTTTTAATACTCATTTGTGCACATATAACATAAAAAATGAGATTTGATAGATAATAATTTGGAAGATCAAAACAACATTATACAATAACACACAATGAAATAAAAATTGAATATAAATTAGATATATTTCCATGATAGGCATACAATATAGGCACATATGTGTCTAATGTCAATAATACTTAGATTGTTATGATAGGCATACAAAAAATTACATCTACCAACATAGTATTTAATGCTGGTTGAATGTCATATGTGCATAGACAATGCCAAAACTACATCAATTACCATATAGGCATAAAAAAAAGTAAATCGCATGTGTAAGACATCTTATTCATCAAATAGCTTCCCTTTCTTTGCCTTCCTCAAAGAATACTCTCCCTAGGATGCCCTGCTAGTAGATGGAGACCCCTCTAATGCCTTGGAATGCTCCAAGGTCTTACTGTGGGTCCTACACTCATAGTTAGCTTGTAGATAAACCTATTCAAATACAATAATTATTATGAAACTAACATAAAATACATTCAAACAATTGTTAATAAATTAATTTAAAACTACAATAAAAAATCATTTAAACATGTGCACTTACTGCAAGCTCGTGATCCTGCTCAATCTATTTTTCACACTCAATCAAGTCAATAACAAGATCAACTATCTGAATATGCATCTAAAATATGGGAGGAACATGATAAGTTTCCCCAATCACCATCTAATTGGGTCTATTAGCTATCATAAGATAAACCTACATACACAATACATTTACATAAGTTATATTTTCCCCAAGTACATGTTCTAAAATTATTAAAACAAGTCTACTTTTATAATTCAAAATTACAAAAACTAATATATAACTCTATCAGCACCTGTGCAGATGACATTGCATTAGTAATGCCTATGTCTGTCTCTGCTCATAGAGAGGGAGGAATGTCTACTCCATCCATCAATTATTCATGTTAGGAAAACAAACATTCCTACATGTGAAAGTAATAAATACATTGTGGAATAACAAGTTAAAATAAAACATAAACAAGAGAGAACAAACCACAACACAAGATATATGTGGAAAACCCTTGCTAAACTAGCTAGGGAAAAACCATGGGGCAGAGGCAGCACTAGACTTCATTATACATCAACAACTCTCTTACAGTTCCTCTCAGAGTAGCTATAAACAAGTGCTACATCCAAGCACTCAAGTGAACCAAAAATTTGACCATGCTTTCTAGGTTCTATCCTCCTAACTACAACAGACAACTATAAATAATGCTAAAAAACATAGCATCAACCTCCTCCATGGATCCATCATGCACCAGGTGAGCAAAGTAAAATCCTGCCTCCATGCTCCAACATGTAATCTGCATTTGATGCTTACAACCCAAGCATCTAGTTGAGTAATCCATGCAATCCTTTCCAACTCTAACATCTAACTATGGATCCAAAAATGGAGAGCCTCCAAGGACTCCTCCATGATCCTCTAATACGATAAGCCAAAGAATGAGAGAAAATAATGCTTTAATGGCATTTTACATCAAAGAGAAAGAGAGAGGGAGAGAATTTTGACCCACATGGGTGGGGAACACTATTTGGGTAATAGGAACTCATGTCCCCCACTTGAGAAAGGTCACACATGTGAAGGCATATCATGATGCCACTTTTGACTCTCCACTAGCCTCCAAATGCCATGTCCCACATAGTGCATGATCATGTGATTTTCTTTTCTATCACCTTGTGTCAAAGTCTTCAAAGAAGATTCTCCACCAATAAATCCCATGTGCCACCCCATTTGGCTCTAAAGTACCACGTCCCACTTCACACATGTGAGAGGAATGTGCAAATAAAGTATTGCTTGCTTAGGTTCCAAGGGTCAACAAAGTAGCCACCTACTTTTTCTTCTTTCTAAATCACCCATGTGACTCCAACATTCCATTTCCCTCACACGTGTGAGAAAATATTGAATAGTGACATCTTTTATCACTTTTCAACATGTGACCCTTGACTTTCTTGCACCATGTGACATCTTTTCCTCTTCTCCATGTGACTCCACATGGGAATCTTGGACACATTTAGAATTGTGTCCCGCATATGTGACATCACCATGACCACATTTGGGACCCTTCTTGTGCCCACATCTTGGGCCCCACTACCATATCAACTTCTTGGCACATCACTACACACCTGCATGCCATGTCACCATGAATAGTGACTTGTGAATAGTGCATATGAATAGTAATCATGAATAGTGATTTGTGAATAGTGGCTTCATACCCTAATAATCTACCACTTGAATTCATATGCACAAGACTTTGAACCACCTTTGTCTTCATGCTAACCTGTTGCCATACAGCTACCTACCAGCTATCATCATGCCTACTATTGCTCACATAACAAGCCTAATAAAAGTTTTATGCACTACTAAGACTTCTATATCCTAATGGCTTTGATAACATCTACATGCCAACTATAGATTTATGGCAACTAAAGTGACTCCTACTTCACCATAAGCCTGATCCTCTATCCAAGATCCCACCATGAATCGCTCACAACTCCCACTACTTGGAAGTATCTAGTATAGTGCATCATAGCTTATATGAGGCTACTCCTACTTTTGATGAATATAATACATATGATAATTATCTTCTCTTCCTCTTCTCTAGGATAAACTGGAAGACATCTCAAAACTTTAAGAAGTGGGATACTTCACTTCTTGTTCTCATGTTCATTGTGCATCTCCATCCTTGGTTTGATCCTACCACTTTCATCACATCCTAGCAACCCAATCCATCACACCATGATCATGTTGGGGTCTACAACTAGCATGTCATCAAACATAGCATCATCCTCTGCTAACCATGGCTCTCCATGAAGGCACCACTGTATTCCATCTACACATCTGCTTCAGCCTGTATAGTCTTTAATTTTTCAAACCAACAACTTTGCCTCATCCACATAGCCTTCCTAGTTACTTTTGTCTCATCATGAGACCACCATGTAGAAATGATGTCAAAATGACATCCCACTACTCTAACTCCTGAATAACAACAAGTGCACACTGCACTCATAATAGTAGTTTACACATGGAGAGAAGAACCCATAGAAGTTAACACCTAACTTCTACATGTAACAAATTGCTACCCATCATGATCACCATGATACCCATACAATTCTTGGGAAGTCATCACACTACTCAGTATATCATATAACCTACCAAGTTTTTGAGCCCATAGTTTAACTACATCCTACTCTATCGCATGTCAAATCAAACTCACGTGTAAAGTTACTCCATGCATCAATCCACTTGGTTACTTGCATCAGCTACACCATAGCTCTCTTGACTACTCGCTTTTTCTACACCATAATCACTAATCACTTCACTCAATACACCTCTAAGTCTTTGCTATATTCAACACCAGCTTTCTCCTTCTATGAAACCTCGGGTATAGACTTATTCTTCTTCGTCCATCAACTACAATAGGTAAAAATCAAGCTTTTGGTACCTCATCCTCTATATGGATTTTTAGCACATCTTGACCAAACATTGGTATTAGGATCCCATAATCATACACCCCTTCTCTAGTCGAGAACCTCCATCTACACCAATGGAGTCTAGCTTGCTACATCACAAGTTATACAGTGGTTTTAATAGGAACATTATTGGTGCTGATATGTTTGGAAAAGCATTTTAATCATCTCTTCTATTCTCCATCTTCCACCAAGAGAGAATAACTTTCATGCAAACTTTTTTTATTCATATCTAACCTCCTAGCTACAACATACAACTACAAACAATGCTAACAAATATATCATCAACCTCCTCCATGGATCCATCATGCACTAGGTGAGCAAAACAAAATCCCACCTCCATGCTCCAACCTACAACTTGCATTTGATGCTTACAACCCAAGAATTTAGGTGAGTAAGGCATGCAAGCCTTTCCAACTCCAACCTCTAACTATGGATCCAAAAATGGAGAGCCTCCAAGGACTCCTCCATGATCCTCTAATAGGTTAAGCCAAAGAATGAGAGAAAATAATGTTTTAATAACATTTTACATCAAATAGAAAAAGAGAGGGAGATAATTTTGACCCACATGGGTGGAGAACACTATTTGGGGAATAGAAACTCATGTCCCCCACTTGAGAAAGGTCACACATGTGAAGGCATATCATGATGCCACTTTTGACCTTCTCCATTAGCCTCCAAAGGCTATGTCCCACATAGTGCATAATCATGTGATGTCCTTTTCTTTCACCTTGTGCCAAAGTATTCAAAGAATATTCTCCATTAAGAAATCCCATTTGGCTCTAAAGTACTATGTCCCACTTCACACATGTGAGAGGAATGTGCAAATAGAATATTGCTTACTTGGGTTCCAATGGTCAATAAAGTAGCCACCTACTTTTTCTTCTTTCCAAATCACCCATGTGACTCCAACATGCCATTTCCCTCACACATGTGTGAGGAAATATTGAATAGTGACATCTTTTGTCACTTTCCAACATGTGACCCTTGACTTTCTTGCACCATTGAGATCTTTGTCTCTTCTCCATGTGACTCCACACATGGGAATCTTGGACACATTTATAATTGTGTCCCACACATGTGACATCACCATGACCACTTTTGGGACCCTTCTTGGGTCCACATCTTGGGACCCACTATGGGCCCCACTACCACATTAGCTTCTTGTCACATCACTTCCATGCCATGTCATCTACATTTCACATCACTACATAACCGCATGCCACATCACCATGAATAGTGACTCGTGAGTAGTGTCCATGAATAGTGACTTGTGAATAGTGGATTCACACCCTAACAATTCATGTAAATAAAGTCTCACTTAATTTTATATAAATTACATCAAATCTTATATATAGAAACCAAAATGATCAATAGAAGCACTTGTATATAAAAGAGATATATATATATATATATATATATATATATATATATATACATGAATGCAATGACAAATTATAGGAAAGAAGAAGACAAGCATGCACATTAAAATACACTTAGATCTAAATTGATAATCCATCTATTGAAGTGTTAGAGCAACAGCCTTGTACCAAAACCAAAATTAGAGAATTAAAGTGAAATGGAATATATAATATATACTAGTTTTTTTTTTCATTAATAAATATAAATATACTTGGGTCAAGATCTTCATTTTATACTATGTTATATGTTAGACTATATTGGTTGTTTATTCATTACTTGTCTAAAAATAGGTGTTTGACTTAGGTGGGACCCTCGTAACTACTTCCTTTTGGATGAATTTTCAAGATTAGTAGAGTATTTAGGGGTATTTTAAATTTTGTTCTAAAGGTGCCTATATTTGATGGAGTGATGAAGTATGATTGACTTCCTAAGATTATAGAGAAATTAATGACTAATGATTTGGCCATGCTATATATAATAGGGATACTCTATATTATCTAAGTCGGGATTGTTATCCCATCGAGTAGATTCTTTTGTAACCTATTCACCAACTAGGATGTGTCATAAAATAGTTTAAATTTCCCACAAGTCCCTTGAGAGTGGACTATCACTTTAAAGGTTTTGATTAGGATACTAGGCTTGTCGGCTAAAGGTAGGATTGTGGCCTTGATAGAGGATTGTGATGGAGGCAAGGCTGTTAATTAGGTGTAATACTTTGGTGATGTTGATACACATAATATAGGTTTTGAGTATTGAGAGACTTTCCATGAGTGTTGGACACACAGACAATGATATATTTGGTAGCTCTACTATATTAGGGTATTTTAGGATAGTTTGTGAATGAGGTGGACCCTCTACTACCATCATGGGCAAAATTGGGATAATACTAATTGGAGGATTACATTTAGAAAAATATCCTTTGTAGGTTACAATTATGGTAGGATGCCAACATTAAGTACAACCACCACCATAATATGTAAATACTTAGATGTATAAATAAGCATAGGATAGAGGGTGAAGAGATGAAGTTTAGGGGGAAACAAGGGTGAGCATATACTTTATTAGAGAGGAACCAACAAGATATGAGGAGAATACTAAGATGAGGTCCAATTAGGAATTATACCTAGACTAACATGAAGTTACCCACGTAAAGTATTGAGTTGGTTTATTTTTAGTTAATTTCTATGTTACTTTCTAATTTATTACTCAATTATTATTTCTTATGTGACTGGAGATCTAATGTCTTCTCTTGTTCTATGGTCTTAGAGTGAACCACTTAGTGGTGGAGCATGATCAAATAAACTTTGGTTAGGATTTTTTAGGTGAGGATTATTTGAGCCTTGATAATATTTTGGTGGACGAGGTTCTCCATGTGTGAATAAACAAGCATACATATGTTCTTCTCCATACTTATCTTACATATGTGGAGTTCCCTCATAATAAGAAAGAGATAGTTGGCCTAGAAGAAAATGTGGTTGGTTTAGATTCTCAAGTGAAGATTCTCAATGAGATTGTTAAGGCTAGGGGAGGTAAGGATCCATCTAGCCAAAAATTAGTGGGAAGTACATCACCCACGTGGGTATAAACAAGAGACACAAAAGTAGAGAAATTATATCGCACATGTCACTCATCAACATTGGGACATTGTCATAGGATTAGGATTAGGATCCCTAGGCACAACTTCTAGATGGGGACAACTACCTCAAATAGGACGTTAGGGTAACACCATTGTATCTATTTTATGGAATAGGATAAAATCATTCCATGAGTGTGATTATGAAAATAATGTTTAGGAAGAGAGAGATGCCAATATATTACATGGAATATCATCCATTGGGGGAACTCATGACAATGGTGACACAAATCAAATATTGGATGGAATTACCCAAAAACTAAATAAAGTGAAAAGAGTCTTAAATTTAATGCATGAATCTTTGTTAGGGAAGTTAACGCTTGGCTGATAGGTATGAAAAGGTGCTTTGAGATAAGATATTTTTCAATAAATAGTGTGGACATGCTATTTATTTTACAACTTTTAGATGAAGAAACCTTATGTTGGGACTATCAAGAAATAATTGTGAATTTAGATATGCCCACAGTCACTTTGGGTGACATTCAAGGAAAGACAACACTACTTGTTGGATATCTACTTAAATGATAGAGTAAATGCATTCCATAACCTCTATAAAAATACCAACACCGAAAAGGAATATAGTGCATGTTTTTTAACCTTGCTTTAGTACATGGGATATATGTAAACAACTTATTTTTGCATACAGGTTGTGTTATTTTTGCATTAATTCTTGAGAAGAGAAGTTACAAATTAGATGCAAAAAGCAAAACATATATGTAAACAATTATAGTCCTAACAAATACAAAGAGCAAAATATATATATAAACAATTTTTACTTCTGTATAGGTAAATGGTGTCATCCTAACAAAGGTAGATGTAGTCATGGATGGCCTAGTAGTTGGATTCGAATATGAAAACAACAGCTATGACAAATCGAATGCTGTAAATGTCGATCGTGATGATGAAGGAATCGTCACCTCCTATGACATAAAAAATGACATATATATTATATTAAATTTCTATGTAAATTAATTGTTAGTTTAGAAATTAAATTTGTAAATATAACTTAAATTTATCATGACATTTATATAAAACATACCTGCATCTGTGTGGTGACTGATGTTTGTATGCTAAATGTGCTTGCCAAAAATTCATCACTCATAAGAATATGATCTAAGCCATCTGAACCATCAATGTCATCATCATCAGAAGGTCTTGTGCACATAGCTCTACATAAACTACAATGGTGGGGTCAGGGTCAGGTAGCTTGTGGCATATCTATAACATCACTCTATGAAAGCTTACTCGTATGTTGAATGAGTGTATTAATGAGTAAACTAAGAGCATGGAGAGTGTTTATCTCCATGACTTACTAAATCATGGAGGGGATCTCCAACTCAAAAGTCTTTTGGATATAGATATACATAGGCTAATTAGGTGCATGATATGTACTTGGTTGATCCTATGTAGAGCCTTTTCCTTGACCTTTAAACTTGCTAAAATCAAAATTATTGGGAATCTAGTTGAGGAGAAACTCATAGTAGAATTTCCTTAAAAAATATAATGGGACCTCATGGTTGTTACATGGTGGATAGTCAAATCCCATCCACCATCAATCCAAAAAATTGGTCATGATTAAGTTATGTACACAGGGATGAACAGGAAAATGTTTAGTGGTTACGAGAAATGGGGCATTGGTGGTTGGGTCGATGAATAGGGGACAAATGTCAGCTTTTGAAATATATAAATTTGGGACATGAAGGGATAACAACTTGTCAGCATAATATGCCCTACAAGTATCTTTATATGAGCTCCATCGATCAATTTGACTCATTATAGAGTCAATTTGAACTAATAAGGTCTGTAGGGAATCAACTAGCTAGGTACGGTGGGGGTTGGTCAGATTTGGGATCCCTCATTCTATCAATTAACTCTTCAATTTCAATTTTGTTTCCTAAAATGTTGTCAATCAAAACCTCTTGACTACTAGGGGGTTTTGGGGAACTATAAGAGGGTTAGGTGGAGGTATAGGAGAACAACAAGGTTTTATGGAGGGTTAAAAGGAGGAGCAACCAAAGGGTTCTGTGGAGGGTTGGGAGGGTTGGTAGGATGGGTTGTTAAAAAAACAAATTACAATTAAAAACTAGGGTTAAATAATGAAAATTATGAAAAATTAGTGTTAAGGAAGATTTTGATCACTTACCTCTCCTACACAGTAGCATCATTGATCAATAGGTCTATGGGGTGAATTTAGTAGCTTCTTAACACTCTCTGGAGTCTTCTATGCATAATGCAATCATGGAAGCAAGGGAAGAGCTAGAGAACCCAAATGCAAAATGAGTAATTTTATGTTCGTGTTTCCCTTTTTCATTGTTTACACATAGGTAACATGATTGCATTATTAACATGATCATGTTATTGTAAATGTCAATAATATGATTTCATTAAATGATACTATCACATTATTATTTAATATAATGTGATCACATTATATAATAATGAGATCACATTATGACTCAGTAATCATGAGCCTAAATTTAAATAATATGATCATGTTAATTAAATAACACAATCATGTTATTAATTAACATGATCACATTACGAATAATGTCCATGAAATTATCCCCCAACTCCTTTCACTTACCCTTGTAGTGGATCTAAGTGTTGTGCCCTCGGTTCATGGAAGAGGTGATATAGGAGACGGAGGAGTAGGTTAGGCAGCACCACAACCTGCTCCAACTAATAATATAGTTGTTATTGTAGTTGTGCGTAAGTACATATGTGTATAATTTTATATTTATATTTGATTTTCATTTTTTCATTTTTAATTTTCTAATGTCTCATCAATATGTTTTACCTTAATTTTGTTTCAAAAACCCTAATATGATAGATACTAATAGATTATTGATTATTGATAGATACTAGAAATTTGAATTTTTGAACTATTTAGGTGTATTAAGAGCCTTTATCATATCTTAATGCATTGTTTGATCATGATCCTTCATGAGGGGTCAAGGAAGATCTTAGGACATGTTTTTTAATAGTTTTAATGTCTTAACTCAATTAATGTTAAGATTTAATTGAGTTTATGAAGTTAGTTAAACAATTTTAGGAGATTGGATTGAATAAAGAAGAATTAGGAGAGATAGGAGTGTGTGAAAAAGAGACAAAAATAAGGAGGGAAGATCAAGAACTCTAAGATTTTGAAGAAAAAGAAGAGAAGTTTTGAAAATAGGGTTTTGACAATGTTGTAACACATTTAGCACCATAATCAATGAAAGAATGCCTTATTATGTTTCATGCTTAAATTCAATCTCATATTACAAGTAAGTATATGTATTGTTACTTTTAAATCATATTTATTGATTTAGAAAAGTGTTCACTCTTGTTGCAGGCCTAAAGATAAAGTACAAGTTTTTTAACAGTCAAGAAAAGTGTTTTGATAGTCAATAAAAGTTGTTTTCATCACCTTTTAAGATTGTTTATATGCAAACTTCAAGTGGCAGAACAAGATACATGTGTAGGGAGGCTTTTCCAATCACAAAGACTCTAAAATAGGTTTGAGTTTTTGAATTCCTATTGAATATAAGTTGATTCCCTGTGCATTATCAAAAAACCCTAAACAAAGGTTTTGAAGCACTAAATCATTTTAATTCAAAAATGAATGAGTCAAAACTCATGAAATTTTGTGGAAAAAAGTGTTAGGATGCATGTTAAGTGCTGAAATTAGTTTCAAATATTTTCCCACCTAGAGGAAAATGCATTCAAGTTTCTGAGTCTGTAGGCCTTAATACAAGGCTTAAAAACCCAGTTTCCTCATTTTCTTGCATTTTCAAGTTTAAGTCAAGGTATAACTCAACATGGTGAGTTGAGACAACATCTAATGAATAAAGGAGAGGATCTTGTAGCATAAATACTCCTTGTCAAGTTGAATTCCCTTCTAAAGAAGGTTGCAGACCTGATCTTCCTTAACCTCTACATCATTTTCTCCTAGTCACTTCAGTCAGGTTAGATTATTATTGACAGTCGATATTGAACCTATACACAAAGAGCTCTTGGTTTTCTCTTAAATGATATGCATGTGTCTATAATGCATATTTATGTCTTTTATCACCTTTGGAATCATGTGAATGCAATTGTATATTAAAAACCCTAGTTTTGAATAAGCAACCCAATATCAAAAAGGGCTGTCGAGCAAAAGGCTTGAATTGGATTGACCTTGGTCAATCCTCGTTGACTATCCAAACACTGCACTACTTTAATACTCTGAAGAGGGCTCAAAATTGAATATAATTTTCTCGCTAATGTGTATGTGTGTAATTATGGATGCAAGTCTAGTTTTTATTTCTCCTATCTTTCCCTTGGTACAAGCATGCAGATGTAAATTGACCTTTGTAAACTTTTGATTTAGCTCCAGCAATTATGTAGGTGCAATATCTAATCTTATCTAACTCTAATAATGAAAAGTGCTTGTCCTAAAATGCACTACAATGACTTTGTAGATATAGGAGCCTCTAACTTTAAATTAAGAACCTAGTGGCACACAAATTTGACCAAAAGAAACTCAAACATGTCCAAACAAGGGTCATAAATTGAAACGTGCCCGAAATAATTTAAAAATATGCCTAGGTCACATCCATCATCTTCGATCAA
Organism: Torreya grandis; assembly: GCA_037957365.1. Taxonomy (NCBI): domain Eukaryota; kingdom Viridiplantae; phylum Streptophyta; class Pinopsida; order Cupressales; family Taxaceae; genus Torreya; species Torreya grandis. Next base: position 368,879 of record JARHVA010000463.1, read on the forward strand.
TATCGAGAATCAATATAGACCATAAATGGCAAAACTAATCCAATGTATAAAAAGACTCCAAGATGAAATAAAGGACCATAGATCTTTATAATATGATAAATCAAGCTAATGATGATCGGACACAAATGTCATAGCCAAATTGAATTGATAAGATCAAAATAAGTATGCTACCAAGTATTTAGTTCGTAGTTTGAGATCTATACATACAAAGTCACATAAAATCATTGTGAAATAAAGTTTGTACCAAATGTGGGTATCTACAGTTATGTCATACAACCGTAAAATGTAATTTCAAAAACCATATTCCAATTACAACAACATTTTTCTCACCTCAAGCTTTGAGGACCCAAAGCTATTTTAAGGGTGAGGACATGTTAAAACCCCTTCATTCTAACTATTATTATTATTTTGTTAAATAATATTAAAAATTATCTCATTAAATAATTATAAATATTCAATATATATTAAAAGTCGTAGTTATTTTGAATAAATTAATTTAATATAAAATATGTATAAAAGGTAAAATATATATTAAATATTTTATATTGAGCATTGTTCAAAAAACGTTGATCCCTCAAATAAACCTAAAATATTATGTAATGTCATGCTCTTATTTTAATTCAAAATTTTTATCTTTATTTCAATTGCAAGAAATATGCTTTATCTTTTTATTGTTAGATTAATATGTTTAAAAAAGAAACTTATCATTTATATATTATTTTTAATTTTATATATTCACATAGTTTGATTATATTCTTATTGTTACGTATATATTCATCTAAAACTTATTTATATTGTTTCAGTGTTTATCATTAAAATTTGTCAAAGAATTAAATTTGTACGTTCGAACCAAATAAAATCTTAATTTAAATTATTTGAATGTTCAATTATTATTATTTTTTGGAATGTTATTTGTATATAAATCTCCATATCCATTGGAAATCGTTATTTTATTAAAATCCATCTAACTATATTCATATGTTTTTTTAATGCATCACAACCTAAGCTCTTATCTTTCTTATATCTAATCAAAATGGTGTAAATTCAATCGATCAATTGAAACTTTTCTCATATTTAATCAAAATGGTGTTACCATTTCGATGACCATATACCAATCAAAATTGTTTTTATTATGCACAATTACATCACTTTTTAATTATAGTGACATCATTGTTTGATCATATTATTTAAATGCGGTTTATTGTATTTAAAAAATGTTTAATGTAATAATTTTTTGGGTGAAATTTTATTTTTATACGAATTAGGTGTATAAAATACTTTTTCAATGTAGTGAAGTAATTACAGGTATTTATTTTGTCAAATTTTTTCAAGATGTAATTTCAATGTCATCCTTTTTCTTTGAGATTTGTACTTCAATGAATAATTAAACAACACATTTTTACACCATCATCCTCCAATTAAATTATAACTCATTTAATGTAATATTTTTAAATATTAAATTGATTTTTTTTATATAATGAAAAATAATATTAAAAAAACAAGATCTATTTTCTTTGTTCACATCATAAACGTTAACAATATATTATGAAAATAATATACATAACATGTCAATAAATTTAGCTGACATGAAGTATAGAATTTTCCAATTCTAACATTTGTGACCACAAATTACTTTTCTTGCACTCAATGGTTTTAAGAGCATTTTTACTTTCATTATTATGATTGAAATTTTATAATCAAAAGGGTTGTAGTTTAGTTGGTGAGGATGATGGTTTGTAGGTCATCCACCAAGATGCAATCCCCGCTAGATATTTAAGAAGGAGAGTTAATCGGATAAAGTCAAGATCGTTTCCTAGATGACTATGACAAATTGGATGTAAAAAACACTTAGATTTGAATGGATTGGATTGCCCCTAACCATACTTGCTTAACCAAAAGAATGATCATATTTAAATATATACTTACTCAATAATTATAATTTATTATATATAATCTATAACATGAACAAAAATACCGATATCTCTATAACTTTGAACTTTTATATAAAAATAAAATTAAAATTAAAATTAAAAAAATAAATCAAAATCATACCATTTTTATTTAATTTTTATGTTGTATCAATTTTTGTATATAATATTTGAAAATACAATTAAAAAAATATACCATTTTTATTTAAATGCTATATTCTATCAACTCTTGAACAGAAATATTGATATCTATATAATTTTAAACTTATTAATTAATTAATTAATAATAATAATAAATAAATAAAATCAAAAATCATGCCATTTCCATTTGAATGTTATGTTCTATCACCCTGGGTACATAGTCGTCGACAGTACAGTAGCCAGTACCGACTTTTATATCACATCAACAGTGTTAAATCATACACCTTTACCATAGTCATTTAAGACAAAAATTTGGTCGATGGTCCTTGTCAATGCACCGCAGATCGATGGCCCAAAACGCCATCCCTCATCATTCACCTTTACCATGATCATTTAAGACAAAAATTTGGTCAACGGTCCTTGTCAATGCACCGCAGATCGATGGCCCAAAACGCCATCCCTCTTAAAGCTTGCATTCATATTTCTACATCCTTCCTGTTCAACAAAGTTGTTGGTTAATACACCCTTCCTGTTCAATGCATTAGGGTGGATGAATGGTCTCAGTGCATTGTCAACGAGGAGTTGCAGGCATCAATCAATCATCAATCAATCAGAAATAAAGAACACGAAGAGAAGAAAAAAGTAGATTTCAACGACTCTGTGCGATTTGATTGCAATATTTCAACTTTTTATTGATCACAGATCGATTCAAAGGTAGGTGTAAACTATGCTCATTTCAAATTTCACCCAAGGGTGAGGTTTTTTTGGGGTTTATCGATGTCTTTAGGGTTGTCAGAATGAATTTGAACTATTTGCAGTCTGCTCGTATTGGCGAGTCTTGGTGACGGGGTTTAGTTTGGATCTACTTGCAAGTGAGATAAACTTGAAGATGTTATCATTTTTAGAGGAGTTTATACCTTTTTTTGAAAATCAGTTGTTCTTGTGGATTCTACAAAGCAAGTTTCTTATTTTTAGAGTTTATTTATTTATTTGGAAAACATTTTAGGAAAAATATTATATTTGGATAAGACTGAAAGAAGTAAGGGTATCTCTTCCGTCAAAATCGTCTAGGGTTCGCATTTGGCTTGTCCTATTTGACGCATTCAAAGAACATGACTAATTAAAAGATAAACGGTCACTGAGTTGTACATGTACTGGCGAATAAAACTAACAACACTAAAATTGTATGGCTCATGTAAAAACCAAGGTAAAAAAGAAATCCAACATGATTCCAATCAAGCCCAAAATTGGAAGCATGCTCCACAATCGCAGAAAGCAATGAAAGGAAGCTAATATCTAGTTGAGAAGAATAAAAAACAACAACAACAATGAACTGAGGAGGAAAGGACAGCATTACAAAGATTCTAGCAATCAATTCTATTATTGTCTAGAGCTGAAATGTGTAAGAGCTCATTCCTTAGCTTTTTTGGTGACCATAAGGGAGGAGGACCAAAACTTTTCACTTCAAATTGGCGAAGAGCTCAAATAGCAATTGTATATGCAACTTTATTGAAACTCCAAGGAGTATGCGAATAAATAACCCTATCAAATCTCTCTTGAAGCAATAGAATTTTGTGGAGAATCTTACAAATTCTCTAATCCTTGGAACTGTTAGAACTGTGATCGAAAGTTAGTGTAATCTAAAACTTAGAGTCAGCAACCAACTGCATATTCTTCCACCCAACCTACTAGGTCGTTTTAAGACCTTCCACAATAGCTTGCCCTTTAGATGAATTGTTGGTGGTAATACCCATTTTGATAGAAACAAAGAAAGCAATAGAATTATCCAAATCCTTACCAATGCATCCAATGCTATCATAACCAGGATTTTCCCACGAAGTGCCATCCGTATGAATTTTGTTGAAGCTATGGAGTGGAATAAAAGAACAACCCTTGCCACTAGAATCTACTTGGGAGCAAGGGTGAGAAGGAACAATGTGAAGACCTTGAAGAATGAGTGTCCCACGCTAGGAAGGTGTTGCAGGGTGTTTCATCAAGTGCACTATCGATTCTCTGATATTAATAAGAGTGTGTTGCCAAATCCAAACACTTTCAGTAGCCCTCTTCTTAAAAATTCTAGCATTTCGCTCCTTCCATGTGTTCCATAAGATCAAAGAAACCTCAGCCTAAAGAATCTGATTAGAAAAGATGTCAAACTAAAAAATGTGGCTCCAATCTTGAAGGGGTTGAATCAGGGATGAAATACCTATTCACGGGATGCCCAAAAGACTCACCAAGAACTGTCATTACTCAGTAATGAAGGGACACAAAAAGAACATATGAGAAAAAGTTTCCTCATGATCCCTACATAGGACACATCTAAAGGGGCCATTACAACCCCTTTTCATAAGTTGATCTCCCGTAAGAGCTCTACCATGAAGGAGAAGCCAGATGAAAATCTTAATTTTAGGTCACAAATTATGACTCTGAAGATGCTTTAAAATATTTTTGAGAGGTTGAATTGAAGGATGACATAGAGAACGATAACCATCCACCATAGTGTAGATTCCATTATGTTGTCCTCCCCAAACCAATAAGTCTTTCTCATCTGAGTAAGAAAGATCTATCTTTAAGAATATGAAGAAGTTGGATTTTAGAGTCCAACGAAATTTGAATCAGCCAAGCTTCAGGGGAAATCCACTTCCTTTCAATTGCCCACTCTCTGATGGGCCTATTTGAGTACTTGGAAATTGTAACTCAATCTTCATTATGCATATGTTCTATGAGCTCATGAAACAAGGGATATTGTTTAACAAGAGGGGGATAACCATCCTAAGAATTGGTCTAGAAGTGGGCCTTTTTACCATTTTTGATGATCTAAAACAACTTGTTCTTAATCAAAGACTCACCAGTTTTTAGAATAGCTAGCATAGGAGAGCCTTTCAAGGGAAGGGATAAACAGACAATTCGATTAGGAAGTTTATTTTCAACATATTTGGCTCTTAAAGTTTGCACTCAAAGTTGTGATGGAGATTGAAGAAGATGTCAATAAATCTTAGCAGCTAAAGCTTGACCATTTAGCGGAGCCAAATGAAAACCCAAACCTTCTTCTTACTTGTGGAGACAAAGCATAGTCCATTTCACCAAAGACCATTTTTTAATAAGTTGATGCCCATTCCATAAAAAATTGTTCCATGTTTGATCAAAAAAAATTTAAATGGCCTTGGGGACATGCAAGATGGAAGAGAAGTAAATGGGATTAGCTTGTAGAACATTCTTAATCAAGGTGATTCATCCCCCCATAGAAAGTCATCTATTAGTCCACTTAGAAACTTTAGCTTTCATCTTATCCCCTAACCAACTCCAATTATAAAGTCTATTTTCCCTCAAGGGAACACCGAGGTAAATAACTGATAAAGAAGCTTTCTAAAAACAAATCTGTCAAAAATTATAGCTTCCTATCTAGGAGATGTGTGAAAGAAATAAATTTTTGACTTATCCTCACTAATAATCTGACCAATTGTTGCCTTGAAAAGTTACAACTTCTTATTAAAGTTTGAAGCCTCTTGCATTGTAGTTTTGCCCATCAGGGAAAAAAAATCAAAAAACAACAAATGCATCATCGGCTTAAGACCCCTAGCAAGAGTAACACCTTCAATAATTATTTATTTTATAGTTATAGAAATAATTCTACCCATACTTTCTATCATAAGATAAACAAATAAGGAGAAATCTAAGGATCTCCTTAACGAATACCTCTAAAGGCACCAAAAGTCCTTGTGGGATAACCATTAACTAGAACTAAAAATGAAACTGAAGAAAAACAATTTTTTACCCAAAGAATCCATTCCTCAAAAAAATTGAAATGCTTGAGCAATCTTAAGAGGAAGACCCAATCAACCCTATCATAGGTTTTGGAGAGATCCAACCTTATAAGCATAATCAGGGAATTTTGGTGTTGTATAGAATGGATGGATTCTTAGGCTAACACAATCTCATCAAGGATTTGTCTACCATTCACATACCCACCTTGCTCAGGGGAAATAATTTTATAGAGGAGGGGCTACAATCTATTAGCCATAATTTTAGAAATGATTTTTTACAAAACATTACATAAAGTAATGAGACGAAAGCAACCAACCCTTAATAACTTGGATTTCTTTCACTTTGTCTCGAAGAACAAGCTATATGATGTGCAACTAAAGTAGGTGTGTTTTACCTAGAACAACAAAAGGAGTGGCGATCAAAACATTGTTGAACGTTTGGACTGCTTCTTGGTCTCTTCAACTTGTTCTCTCAAAATTGGATTTCAAAAAGCTCCATTCTTCCTTTCTTAGGCTCAGATCATTTCTCCCTTGAGTTCAAAATTTCTTTCGATGGTCCTCTGGTTCTTTGTCCTTTAAAATTTGAAAAAATGTGGCTTCAGGACTCCTCCCTCCCCGATCTCATGAAAGTTTGGTAGAATTATATCCCTATTTTGATAGGTTCTCAAATGTTCAAGATGGCCAAAAAGTTTCAATTTATCAAATGTTGCCTTCGACAGTGGAATGCCAACTACTTCAAAAACATTTTTCACACAAAGACCATTTTTAGGCTAGGAATGTATCAAGCTTCTTATGAGGTAGAGAAACATCTACTTGTTGAATATGAAGAATTGTTGCTTCAAGAATAAATCCATTAGAATTAAAAATTGAGGGTTGGATAGCTTAAAGAAGGTGACTGGATTTTTTTTTTTTCATAATTCAATAAGAATCAAATGAAATGTATCCTGCATCTCAAAGATCTAGTCCATTACAAGAGAGGTTTTGGATTCCCAAGCTAATATTCATAAGGAGGCTATCAATTTATTTCAAAATTTTCTTAATGATGACAAGGCTTCTGACCTTTAGGCTCAAAAGTCAATCTTACTTTCAACCCTAGGCTGGTGACCCTTGAGCAGAATGAAAAACTCTTAGTGCCCTTCACTTTGGAGGAGGTGTGCTTGATTATCTTTATGATGGGAAAAGATAAAGTGTCGGGTCTTGATGGGTTCCCCATAATTATTTTTCAATCTTTCTAGGAGACAATGGATGAGGATATGCCAAATATGGTGGAACATTTGAAAAGAAGAAAGAAGGTTATTTTAGATCTTAATGTCATCATAATTTCCTCAATTCCTAAAGGTGACTCTCAGGTGAATTTTGGGGACTTTCATCCCATCCCTCTTTAAAATATGGCTTACAAGATCATTTCAAAAGCCATGGCTGTGAGGCTCAGACCCATTCTAGATTCTCTAATTTTAGAGCAACAAGCGGGGTTTGTCCCTGGCAGGAACATTCAAGAAGATATTATCATTGCTCATGAAATTGTGAACTCTCTCTCTCTCACTCATAAGAAAGGTATAATGATCAAACTTGATATCAACAAAGCCTATGATAGATTGAATTGGCACTTTTTGATCAAAGTCTTGGAGAAATTTAGCTTTGTCAAAGATTGGTGTAATTAGGTTTTTAGTTGTCTGTTAGGTCCAAAATTTTCTATATTGGTAATGGTAGCTCAATAGGGTTCTTCCATCCCTTTAGAGGCCTTAGACAAAGGGATCCTCTATCCCCTTTTATTTTCATTCTATTGGTGAAAGCTTTGGGTTGTGTTGTTAAGTAGGCAAAAGAGGATTTTTGATTGAGTGGGATTAAAATCCTAGATGGCTTGGAAAGTCTCACCCATCAAAAATTCACTATTGATACTTTTCTATTCGGCCAAGCCTCACTAAGATAAGCTCAAGATTTTAAGAGTATTCTTTCAAGTTATGAGGAAGCTTCTAGACAAATGGTGAATGAAATAAAATATAATTTATCAATTGTTTAATATAGGAGTAATAGGCTATCTCTCTTGTTTTGGGCTTTAATATTGGGAAATTGCCTTCCAAATATCTAGGTGTTTTGTTCTTCACTGGCGCTAGTAAAGGTGTACATTGGGTCATCTTAATCAATCCATTCAAGGCTCGATTAGCCTCCTAGAAAGGAAAGTGGCTTTCTTTGGTTGGGCACATTAGTCTCATTAAATTTCAATTGAGCTCTCTTCCCATTTATTACCTTTCTGTACTCCAACTGCCTAGCTAGGTTGTAAATATATTGAATAAAATTATGAAGTATTTTATTTGGTAAGGTGAAAAGGATAGAATAAAAATCCTTTGTTGAAGTGGGACATGGTTTGCAAAGTTAAAAAGATGGGAGTGTTAGGGTGAAAATCTTGAGTCTTAAAAACCAAGATCTTGGCACCAAGTTGGTTTGGGGAATGACTTCTAAACCAAACTCTTTATGGTGTAAGCTACTAAGTTGTAAATATTTGATTTTGGAAAATCCTAGGTATATTGTTTCTATTTCTAACTCCCCAAAAGGCTCCCACTTTTGTAATTTTCTGTTGAAATGCAGATCTTTGATTTTAGATCATGTGTCTTGGAACATTAAAAATGGTAGACTAATGAACTTCTAGGAGGACTCTTGGAATGGTCATAAGTTGTTTTTCGATCTTCCCAACATGGCTAAGGTGAAGCCTATTCTCTATTTCTTGGGGAGTCTCTATAGTGAACTATCTTGGACTAAAATAATCTCAAGGTTTGTGTTCATGGTCTTGGAAGAGATTTGAGTTTTCAGATATCACTGGGGATCAAAGAAGACATTTGGTGGAGTGCCTGACAAAGCATAAAGTTTTTCTTAATTCCAAGGAGGATTGATTGTACTAGATTGGGGCTAAGTCTAGTAATATTTGATGAGTCTTGGTTACCAAATAGCTAAGGTGATAAATGACTTAATGGGATAGGATCTTTTTTATGTTGGGGCAAGGAGGATCTCCAAAAAGTAGGAGTTTTTGCATGGTTGGCAGTGTAGAATCGTATCCTCACTCAAGACCATCTGGTTAAAATTGGCTATATTGGTCCTTCCTATTGTTGCCTCTATAAATGTAAGAAATAATCAGCTAATCACCTTCTTTTTTATTTCCCCTTTGCTACTTGGTTCTAGTCTTGTCTAAGCTACAAGATGGAATGGTCTTGGGCATGGCCTTCCTCACTGTTCAATGCCTTCTATTCTTGGCCAATTGGGGATGTAAAACACTCTTTGTACTATTTATGGTAGGTGAGTTCAGCAATTCTGATTTGGTTAATTTGGATAGAAATAAATCGATGCATTTTTGAAGTTAAGGAAAGACTATTGGCTACCATATTCATAGATTTGGAAGTTGCAATTTCAGAGGATGTTTCTTCTCAGGTAAAATGTAGAAATAATAAACTCTCAGCTTGGGATATGAGAATGTGTGACAAATGGAAGCTCATTGCACATCCACCTGTTAATGAGTCAATAGTATCCTCAATAAAAGGGAAAAGAAAATATAATGCAACATGGCTCCTTCCTCCACCAGGATGGTTCAAATTAAATTTTGATGGAGCTTCTAGGGGCAATTTGGGTGCTTCTATCACTGGATGTATTATAAGGGACTATAGTTGTTCTCTCATTAGGGCAAAATCTCAGAAGCTCTTTGATGGTACTAACAATGAAGATGAAGCTCAAGCTCTTGTGTCAAGTCTTGAACTATCAATCCAGTGTGGTATAGAAAGGATCCAGATTGAAGGGGACTCTCAGATAATTATTTCTACATTGAAGAAGAAAATTGCCACTTCCTATAATTTAGATAATATAATAGTGAAGGCATGGGAGTGTCTTGAAAGCTTTTTTGTTTGGGAATGTAAGCATTGTTATAGGGAAGTTAGTTATGTTGCTGATTTCCTAGCTAACTATGGTATAGATCAAATGGAAGAAACAAGGATTAATAATCAGGGAGTGATGTAGGAGGAATTTGAAGGGGTCTCTTGTATCAAGTTTGGCTATTAATCATACTTTGTCATTTAATATTCAAGTTTGGACACTCTTTGTTTTAAATGGCTCCTTTGTTGGCTCGTGAGAAGGTGGTGGATTTTAATCATGTTCGAGTGAGCCATGTATGGCTGGCTTGAGTGGTGGTAGGGTTTTATTTAAAAAGGTGGTTTCATTTATTACTTTCTCTACACAATTTTACCCTGCTCATTGGTGCTTTGGCTTACCCAAACTGTGAGTGTTCCCTTTTTAGATTGAGTTTTTTGAGGATGGAATATGTAGTGGCCATGGATTTGGGGGTTTTGATAGTCATGGGAGGAAGCATGGATATAGAAATGGCCTTCATGGGGATGTGTCTAGGGCAGGGATCAAGAATTTTTTTGGGTACCGATGAAAGTAATCCTATAGGCTATTTATAGTATTTTGGGGGAGGATTACCTTCACAACAACCTTTTCAATAGGGTGAACTTGGAGGTGGCATCCATGTTTACCAACAACATCTTGGTTTTACTACTTGATAAGCAAGTGCTTGTTGCTGTGGTTGAATTTTTTGTGGCCTCGAATCATATAATGGGTTTGTTGGAGGACATTGCTTTAGTGGATGCATGACCCTTCCCAAATTTACCATTTTTCATTACTGATGGTTTAGGGCTAGTTTCATTATCTGTATTTAGGGCTTTGGAATCTAGGATAGTGACTCAACTGGGGTTTGTGGAAGAATTCCAAGTCATGATTTGTCAACCTTCTTCTTTGGTGGGGAAATTCATCTCTCCCCCACCTTTGGTACTGATTAAGAGCCCAATCCATAAATTATAAGTTTAGAAGGGCATCAGACATGGTAGGGAGGATGTGGAGGTGGTAAAATTTGTTGCCAAGATGGTGGTTTGAGGATGGGGATCAACTCCTCCATGGTTGGCATGGGTACCTCGAAGGGTGTTGAGTTCTATAATATAAGGTCAGTTGGATAATAACCACATTGTAGCATCAATTGGTGGACTAAAAACTAGGCTCTATGGGAAGGTTGGCAGGGGGTTGCATAGTTAATCTCCATCAAAGACTGAGGTAACCCGTTAGGTAGTAGTGGTGAAGAATAAAGTGGAAGGTAATGCTTGATAACATCTCATTCTTGGGATTTAGGTATGGTCGGATAGAATAATGGTATAATGTTAAATTGGCATTAGATTAAACTATCCTTTGGTATCTTAGTTACCATTTTTTTTGGTCTATTGTATTTTGGCTCACCGATCTATTGGCCTTGCCTATTTTTTGGTAGATCTAGGAATTGTCTATTGATAATCTCCTCATAGCTCATTTTTTTAAATCATTTTTATATCTATACACTAGACAGGGTACTCCTAAAACCTTGGTATTTATCCAAAATATATAATAATATTATACTATTATATAGTTATATTAAATATAACTAAATATATAATATTTATATAATAATATAATAAATACTATTATTATATTGAATGCGTGATTGGTGATGACATGTATTTTGTTTCCATCTAAACATGTCCTTATCTTAAGCTCCAAAGCTTAAACTATATACCTTTATATTTTAGCAAATCTAAATCTAAATAAGTCTAGTAATGAATGATAATGCCAAGAATGCATTTAGTGGGAATGAATATTTGTGCACCACTTACAAGCTCCTTCAAGTTCTACCTACCTCTTGCATGACCCACATGTGCCTGCTTAACATCTTTCTAAATTCTTTATAAAGTGTTATATTCAATCAAATATTGTCAATGTATTGTGTTGTTTAATATCAACGAGTTTGTATAGTGATGTCATTTGCAAAGACAAATAAATATATTTAATTTTTTTTAATGCAAAAAATAAGATTGGAGTAGGATGGGTTGCAAAACTATTTACGGTGAGCTGCAAAAATCAAGGGAATTAAATTTGTGAGTTTGTGCATTTCAGTAAGTATGTAGCTATGGTTGTGTTTGATGATTGATTACACGGACCTTGAAGAAAGCCCATAATTGTGGATGTCAAAAATTTAACTGTTGCCTCCAAATTTTACACCTAGAAGAGAGTGTTCAATCCCCTTCTAGATTTGGGCAACATTGGGACATTTCCAGGCATGTGGGTATACCTATAGAGGAAATGAACCTCTAGATTTAAAAGGGATAGCTCCCTGAATGTGTCTCTACAAAACCACTCATGTCTAAACCAGTTTTATTGAAGAAAAAAGAGTTAGAAATTGTAGAAAAGGAAAACCTACTCTAAGAATGGTGATACACCAAGATTATCTTCCACATGAATATCATATTCTATTGTACAATACAACAAAACACACAGACCATTCCCAAGCTCTAAGGATTCTAACACAAGTATTTCAACACAGATGTGAGATGTGTAAAATGCCACAAGGCAAATGAACTGAAAGATAAATTTTGCACATTTCAAAACAATAATACACATGCATAAATTCAATACACTTAGACACACTCTATATGACCAGTTAGAACCAAAACTCTTGCTCAGTCATGAAGGACAAAGGACAGAAAGATGAAAACCATCACTTTTTGTCACTATACATCTCTTACACACTCAGATAATTTATTTGAACTTGAAAGAAAATAGACTAGTACTTAAGGATTAAAAGCAAAATGTGATATCATTCCAACAGGGCTTCACCATACACTGTGTGTGTGTCTTTTCACTAACCCAAGGGCTGTATATATAGTAGAGAGGAAGTGAGATGGGGAGAAATTTGGTGCCAAAGAGAGGAATAAATTGGTTGTAAAGCTCCATCTTCAACTGCAACCATATTTTCAAGGGACGCTCATTCCACCCATTTGATTGATCCATGTTATCTCCTATGGTTACATGATTTAGCCTGCCCTCTCAAAGATCCTTCTCCAATGGTTGTGCTAATAGAAATAGGATATTCTTGAACTGAGTCATGGCATCAAAGTAGTTATCCACTTGTTGTAGATTTGTCATTTTCATTCCAATGACCTTGTCTTCCTCCTTTGATTGGTCATTACAAAATGAGACAGATCCTAGTTGATCAATGGTGATATGGACCCTCTCACTGCTTCGACAGATGAAGGACGTGAGCCTTTGGATCTGCTTATGAATCCTTTTATTTGAACACCAATGGTTAACTCATTATCTTGAAGTTGATGTTCATTCATGTTAGGTTGTGGAGCTAAAAGCTTCACTGATGCAAACATGGAGGAGGTTGCTGAGTGTCACAGTAGCCAGCGTCGATCAAGCCAACCGATGTCAGTCAGGAGTGGACAAGAAGCTGCAGACATTGGTCATGGATCAGTCGACGTTAGTCATCTCCAGACAGACAGTGATCGATGTCGATCGCCTGTGTGGTTCCAGAACTGTTAGTTACACGAATAATTTGTTTAACAAACTGGTTGTTTGCATGTAAAGACTAATTTTAGTCTTGAAGCTGCATTTTTAATTATTGTAATTAGAAAGTCTAATTATTGTTTGTATGGGATCGATATAATAGACTCATGGGGCAGTATTTTAATTTGTAGAATCACAAGGGTTTTATAGAATCAGAAGGGTTCTATCCAAGGGAGAATCATAAGGACTTGGTGAGGCAAGGACAAGGGTTCTTTCGAGTGTGTAAGATCTAGGTCGATAGGTGTGCAAGGCCAGGTTGATCTGCGGTATAACAAGATCAGGTGAGATCTACATGGTAAGTAAGGTCAGTTGATTTTCAAGTGTGTGTGTGTGTGTGCGAGATCTAGGTTTGTAGGTGTGCAAAATCAGGTTGATCTACAGGTGTGCAAGATCAGGGAGATTAGCAACACAACAGGTAGCAAGATCAAGTGAGATCTACTTGGATTATGTGGTGTACTCAGACTTGGAGTATGTGTGTGTACTCAGTGGTACTGATAGTATTGTTACTGATTAGTTGAAATAACAACTCTGTGTTTGAGTTGATTTGTTTGTAATTGAGAGAGAGAACTCTTGAGAGAAGATTAATGGTACGCCTTAGAGGTGTGGAAAGAGTGTGATCTCTTTATTGTATTTCCTTTTAGATGAGTATTAATACAAGTGTGTATTGCCTCTCATATTCTGTGTTATTTTTGAATTCTAGTTACTTATCATTTTGGTTAGATTCTGTGTTTAGTTACTTATACAAAGGTAATCAAGTGTGCTCTTAATCCTGATAATTGGTATCAGAGCTAGGATCAACTAACAGTTGGTATCAGAGCTGGGTTGTTGGTTCACAAAGTGATACCACTAACAGTTGGTATTAGAGCTAGGGTGAAGGTTCTCAGAGCGAGGTTCAACTAACAAGCGGTGGAGCAGGTTAGTGTTTGTTTGATTATAGGTCACTCTCAGGGGTTTCTGATTGAGTGGGAGTAAAGCAATGGCAGAAGAAAGTACACTAAGAATGGAAGAATTCAAAAGCAAGAATTCTCAATTACTGAATTATGGAAAGAAAGAGTAGGTAAAAAAAGATTATTGGTTGGTAGAAGATCAGCATGAAGAAAATGAAGAAGCAGATGTTGCAGGTATTGTTACACAAGATGCTCTTGAATATTCCTTGGATAAAGTAGAATCTTGGATCATAGATTATGTTGCCTCTTTCCATGCAGCCCCAAATAGAGTAATTTTCCATGATTATGTCCATGGAGATTTTAGAAAGATTTATTTAGGGGATGGTGAGCCTTGTCAAATGGTTGGCAAAGGGAAAGTGTGGCTGAAATTGCAGACGAGCAACACATGGGTGTTGAAGAATGTCATGCAGGTCCCACTCTTGAAGAGGAGTCTAATTTCTTCATGAAAGTTGAGTGATGAGGGATGCACAGTAACTCTCACAGCGGATGCACTTGAATTAGCATGTGGTAAGAAAATAGGTACTCTTTATCTATCTACTTGTATTACTGATTCACCTTCTGTTGCAAAGATGTGGCTTTGTAGGCTTGGTCACATGAGTAAGAAGGGGATGCATGTTCTTAAGAGGAAGTCTGATGTCTTTGACAAACTTAAAAACTGGAAAGCCTTAGTTTTCTTGGAGGAGATGATGGACAAAGATCAGTCACAGGGGTTGAATAATTTTGAGCAGGGCAGTTTGGACAGGGTTATGATCCAAGGTAAGCTCATGGGTAAAAAGTCATCACTCACAGGAAAATGTAATTACCGACGTCGGTCAGGTGGAATTGACATTGATCAGGTAGGTACCGACATCGATGGTGTTGGGCAGGTGGAGACTGATGTCAGTCAGGGA
Organism: Torreya grandis; assembly: GCA_037957365.1. Taxonomy (NCBI): domain Eukaryota; kingdom Viridiplantae; phylum Streptophyta; class Pinopsida; order Cupressales; family Taxaceae; genus Torreya; species Torreya grandis. The sequence continues at coordinate 383,956 of JARHVA010000463.1, forward strand.
ATCGACGTCAGTGACCAGGTGGACACTGATGTCAGTCAGGGAACTGATGTCGATGATTAGGTGGATTCGACATCAATTGGGTGCAGACCAGAGTCGACCAGGGAATGGATTTTGGGCAGATAACAAGCTGTCAAAGAGTCTCAAACACCCATGTGGAGGACTGAAAGTGTAAGTAAGCCTCAAATTTGTTATCCACCTTCTTTATACTACTTGAACTTGTTGCTCACTGATGGTCAAGAACCAGGTGTTAGGTTGTGGAGCTAAAAGATTCACTGATGCAGACATTGGAGGAGGTTGCTAAGTGTCACAGTCACCAACGTCGATCAGGCCAAACGATGTCAATCAGGGGTAGACAGGAAGGCAACCGACATTGGTAGGAGTCAGCCGACGTCGGTCACCTCCAGACTAATAAGGATCGATGTCAGTCGCCTGTGTGGTTTCAAACTGTGAGTTTCACAGACAGTTCGTTAATGAATCGGTTGTTTGCATGTTAAAGGCTAATTTTAGCCTTGGAGTTGCAAATCTAATTATTGTAATTGGATGTCTAATTATTGTTTGCATGGGATCTATATAATAGACTCATGGGCTGTATTATAAAGAGTGAGGGATCAAAGCAGGGATTCCCTGGGTGCTAGTAGAGTTGAGCTTGGTTAGCTCCTTCAGTGTGAAGAGAGCAAGGGTAGCTCCTCCTAGTTCCACAAGAGTGTTATAGAGGAAGGCAAAGCAGATCCTTCCAATTGTAAGATCATTTGATTTTTAGGTTGTTGCAAGTTCATGGGAGATTTACATGGTAAGTAAGATCGATTGATCTGCAAGTATATGTGTGTGCGAGATCTAAGTTTGCAGGTGTGTAGAATCAGGCTGATTTGTAGGTGTGCAATATTAGGGAGGTTAGCAACACAATAGGTAGCAAGATCAAGGGAGATCTACTTGGAGTACGGTGTGTACTCGATCGTGGAGTATGTGGAGTACTTGTGTACTGGCAGTAGTGATACTGACTGGTGGTACTCGAAGTAGTGATACTGACTGGTTGGAGGTGAACACCAACTCTATGTTTGAGTTGTGTGTTGGGACCGTAATTGAGAGAGTGAGCTCTTGAAGAGATTTATTTTTTATGCCCTAGAGGTGTGGGAGCCTTAGAGGTGTGTAAGGAAGAAAACTGTGGCATCTTTTTTGTTGTATTTCCTTCTGGAAGAGTATTAATACAATTGGGTATTGTCTCTCATATTCTGTGTTATTTCTAAATTCTAGTTACTTATTACTTCTGGTTAATTCTACATGTTTAGTTGCTTGGTAATCAATTGTGCTTCTGGGTCCTGACAGTTGGTATCAGAGTAGTTTATTATTCTAGATTTTTGAGAAGTGGTATCAGAGCTAAAGTTGCAGGGAGCAGGTTTGTGTTTGATTACAGATCACTTTCAGGGGTTTTTGATTGAGTGAGAGTATAGCAATGGCAGAAGAAAGTACACTAAGAATGGAGGAATTGAAAAGCAAGAATGGTCAATTACGGTGTTATAGAAAGAAAGAGCAGGTAAAGAAAAATTGTTGGTTGGTAGCAGATCAGCATGAAGGGAATGAAGAAGCATGTGTTGCAGGGATTGTTGCATGGATTGCTCTTATATGTTTCTTAGATAAAGTAGAATCTTGGTTTATAGATTCTATTGCCTCTTTCCATGCAGCCCCAAATAGAGTATTTTTCCATGGAGACTTTGCAAAGATTTATTTAGGGGTTGGTGAGCCTTGTCAAAGTATTGGCAAAACGAAAGTGCAACTGAAATTATAGGCGGCCAACACATGGGTGTTGAAGAAGGTCATGTAGGTCCTAGTCTTGAAGATGCGGCTAATTTCTTTAAAAAATTTGGGTGATGAGAGATGCATAAAAACTCTCACAACGGATGCACTTGAATTAGCATGTGGTAAGAAAGTAGGTACTCTTTATCTACCTGCTTGTATTACTGATTCCACTTCTGTTGCACATGTGTGGCTTTGTAAGCTTGGTCACATAAGTGAGAAGGGAATGGATGTTCTTAAGTGAAATAGTAAGAGTTTAGCTTTCGAGAGCAAAGACCAAGATTTTTGTGAACAGTGGGATGCTACAAAAAAAGATTATGTTTATTGCAGGAAAAGGAAGTCTGATGTATTTGAAAAACTTAAGAACTGGAAAGCCTTGGTGTTCTTGGAGGAGATGATGGACAGAGATCAGTGGATGGGACTAGATATCTCTGAGCAGGGCCGTTTGGACAGGGTTTTGATTCAAAGTAAGCTCACAGGTAAAAAGTCATCACTCATAGGAAAAACATAGGTACCAACATCGGTCAGGGGTAATCGATGTCAAACAGGCAGGCACCAACATCGGTCATGTGTAGATAGGCATACTCAGTGGTGTTGGGTAGGTGGCGATCGATGTCGATCAGGGAACCAACGTCGACAGTCAGGGTAGTCACATGGAACCGACGTCGGTTGGATGCAAACTGTGTGGTGACCGAGGTCGGTCACTAAAATGGATTTTGGGTAGACAACAAGCTGTCAAGGAGTCTCAAATGCCCATGTGGAGGACTGAAAGGGTAAATAAGCCTCAAATTCGTTACTCCTCTTCTTTATACTCGTTGCTCACTATAGAGCAGGAAGGATCTAGGAAACAGTGGGAACATGGCATGAATGAGGAATTTGATTCCTAGGATGCAAAACCAAATGAGAGATTTGGTAGGGTTGCCAGCCAATATGAAAGCACTGAAAGATGAATAGATTTCTTGGTTAAAGAATAGAGAGAATGGATACATGAGACGAAAAGCTAGGTCATATGGTCTTGAGAAAGCTGCAGGACAATGTTACAGGTTTGACAGGTGGATGATAAAGCATGGCTTTAGTCAGTGTCATTATAACCATTGTGTTTGTCTTACCAGGTGGATGATGGTCGCGACATTATCCTGTTACTGTATGTGGATGGTATGCTTGTTGCAAGTTTAGATATACATGGTTTTGCTGAGCTAAAAGTAAGGTTAGTTCAGTCATTTGTCATGAAAGATTTGGGAGCAACAAAATTCTTTGGCATGAGTAATTCTAGAGACAAGAAAGATCACAAGTTGATGTTGTCACAAGATGATTGTGTGAAGGTAGTGCAGGATGCAGAACATGGCATCACACCTATGGATGGACAGTTCACAAAACAAGGTCCCCAATCCCATGATGAGGTTGAGTACATGTGTACTCCCTGATATTGCCCCAGTAGTGGGAGTTGTCACCAGGTTTGTGGCCAATTCAGAAAGGAAGCATTGAAAAGCGGTTCAGTGGGTTCTCAGGTATCTGAGAGGGACCAACAACAGGTCGACATGCTATGCATGGTCAGGCACTTCAGATATGGCAAGTTATTTGGATGACAGGTGTTGCACCACAAGATGTGTGGTGGTTGGTCTTCAAGATTGAGCTTGAAGAGGGATACAAGCCAGGAAATAGATTAGATAGTGTACAGGTACAAGTACAGTGCAGTTGTTTATCTCCAAGTGGGAGATTGTTAGGTTGTAGAGCTAAAAGCTTCACTGATGTAGACATTGGAGGAGGTTGCTAAGTGTCATAGTCACCAGCGTCAGTCAGGCCAACTGACATCGATTAGGGGTAGATAAGAAGGCAACCGACATCGACAGGAGTCGGCCGACATCGGTCACCTCCAGACTAACAGAGATCGACGTCGGTCGCCTGTGTAGTTTCAAACTGTGAGTTTCATGGACAGTTCGTTAACGAACTAGTTGTTTGCATGTTAAACGTTGATTTTAGCTTTGGAGCTGCAGATCTAATTATTGTAATTGGATGTCTAATTGTTGTTTGCATGGGATCTATATAATAGACTCATGGGCTATATTGTAAAGAGTGAGGGATCAAAGCAGGGATTCCCCGGGTGCTAGTAGAGTTGAGCTTGGTTATCTCCTTCAGTGTGAAGAGAGCAAGGGTAGCTCCTCCTAGTTCCACAGGAGTGCTATAGAGGAAGGCAAGGCAGATTCTTCCAATTATAAGATCATTTGATTTGTAGGTTGTTGCAAGTTCATGGGAGATCTACATGGTAAGTAAGATCAGTTGATCTACAGGTGTATATGTGTGCGAGATCTAGGTTTGCATGTGTGCAAAACCAGGTTGGTTTGCAGGTGTGCAAGATCAAAGAGGTTAGCAACACAATAGGTAGCAAGATCAGGGGAGATCTACTTAGATTACGGTGTGTACTCGATCGTGGAGTACGTGGAGTACTTATGTACTAGCAATAGTGATATTGACTGGTTGGAGGTGAACACTAACTCTATGTTTGAGTTGTGTGTTGGGATCGTAATTGAGGGAGTGAGCTCTTGAAGAGATTTACTATTTATGCCCTAGAGGTGTGGGAGCCCTAGAGGTGTGTAAGGAAGAAGACTGTGGCATTTTCTTTATTGTATTTCTTTCTGGAAGAGTATTAATAAAATTGGGTATTGTCTCTCATATTCTGTGTTATTTTTGAATTCTAGTTACTTATTACTTCTGATTAATTCTACATGTTTAGTTACTTGGTAATCAATTGTGCTTTTTGGTCCTGATAGTTAGTATCAGAGCAGTTTATTATTCTAGATTTTTGACAAGTGGTATCAGAGCTAAAGTTGCAGGGAGTAGGTTTGTGTTTGATTACAGGTCACTCTCAGGGGTTTTTGATTGAGTGGGAGTATAGCAATGGCAGAAGAAAGTACACTAAGAATGAAGGAATTAAAAAGCAAGAATGGTCAATTACGGTGTTATGAAAAGAAAGAGCAGGTAAAGAAAAATTGTTGGTTGGTAGCAGATATGAAGGGAATGAAGAAGCATGTGTTTTAGGTATTGTTGCATGGATTGCTCTTATATGTTCCTTGGATAAAGTAGAATCTTGGTTTATAGATTCTGTTGCCTCTTTTCATGCAGCCCCAAATAGAGTATTTTTCCATGGAGACTTTGCAAAGATTTATTTAGGGGTTGGTGAGCCTTGTCAAAGTATTGGCAAAGGGGAAGTGCAGCTGAAATTGCAGGCGGCCAACACATGGGTGTTGAAGAAGGTCATGCAGGTCCCAATCTTGAAGATGCGGCTAATTTTTTTTAAAAAGTTGGGTGATGAGAGATGCATAGAAACTCTCACAATGGATGCACTTGAATTAGCATGTGGTAAGAAAGTAGGTCCTCTTTATCTACCTGCTTGTATTACTGATTCCACTTCTGTTACACATTTGTGGCTTTATAGGCTTGGTCACATAAGTGAGAAGGGAATGGATGTTCTTAAGTCAAATAGTAAGAGTTTAGCTTTGGAGAGCAAAGACCAAGATTTTTGTGAGCAGTGGGATGCTACAAAAAAGGATTATATTTATTGCAGGAAAAAGAAGTCTGATGTATTTGAAAAACTTAAGAACTGGAAAGCCTTGGTGTTCTTAGAGGAGATGATGGACAGAGATCAGTGGATGGGACTAGATATCTCTGAGTAGGGCAGTTTGGACAGGGTTTTGATTCAAAGTAAGCTCGCGGGTAAAAAGTCATCACTCATAGAAAAAACATAGGTATCGGCATCGGTCAGGGATAATCGATGTCAAATAGGCAGGCACCGACGTTGGTCATGTTACTTGTTACTTCTGGTTAATTCTGCATGTTTAGTTACTTGATAATTAATTGTGCTTCTGGGTCCTGATAGTTGGTATCAGAGCAGTTTATTGTTCTAGATTCTTGACACCAGGAAGTTTTAAAGAAGTAGAGCAGGTAGAATCCAAAAAATAGTTGGAGCATGGCATGAATTCTTTGGAAAAGAATCAAATGGGAGATTTGGTAGAGTTGCCAACCAGGATGAAAGCACCGAAAGATGAATGGATTCTTAGGTTAAAGAAAGGAGAGAATGGACACGTGAGACACAAGGCCAGGTCATATGGTCTTGAGCAAGCTCCAAGACAATGGTACAGGTTTGACAGGGTTATGACAAAGCATGGCTTTAGTCAATGTCAATGTAATCACTATGTTTATTTTACCAGGTTGGATAATAGTCATGACATTATCCTGTTACTGTATGTAGATGATATGCTTGTTGTAAGTTCATACTGCAGAGATTTGCTGAGCTAAGAGTAAAATTAGTTCAGAGGAGTGTTAGGAAGGATTTAGGAGGAGCAAATGTCTTTGGCATGAGTATTCCTAGAGACAGGGAAGATCACAAGTTGATGTTGTCTCAAGATGATTGTGTGAATAAGGTAGTGCAGGATGCAGAATCGGTTAGCACACCTATGGATGGACAGTTCACAGAACAGTGTCCCAATTCACATGATGAGGTTAAGTACATGTGTACTAGACCTAATATTGCCCCAATAGTGGGAGTTATCAGCAAGTTTGTGGCCAATTAGAGAAAGAAGCACTGGAAAGCAATTCAATAGATTCTTAGGTATCTTAGAGGGACCAGCAACAGGTATACATGCTATGCAGGGTCAGGGACTTCTCTACATGGGTATGTAGATTCAGATTTGGCATGTTACTTGGATGACAGGAGTAGCACCACATAATTTGTGGTGGTTGGTCTTCAAGATTGAACTTGAAGAGGGATACAAGCCAAAAAACAAAATTAGATGATGTACAGGTACAGGTGCAGCTGTTTATCTCCAAGTGAGATTGTTAGGTTGTGGAGCTAAAAGCTTCACTGATGTAAACATGGAGGAGGTTGTTGAGTGTCATAGTAATCAACGTCGGTTAGGCCAACCAACATTGGTTAGGAGTGGACAAAAAGCTACTAACATCGGTCATGGATCGGTCGACGTCGATCATTTCCAGACAGACAACAACTGACATCGATCGCCTGTGCGGTTCTAAAATTGTTAGTTACACGAACAATTTGTTTAACAAACTGATTGTTTGCATGTAAAGACTAATTTTAATCTTGGAGCTGCATTTCTAATTATTTTAATTAGAAAGTCTAATTATTGTTTGTATGAGATTTATATAATAGACTCATGGGGCTGTATTGTAATTTGTAGAATCACAAGGGTTCTGTAGAATCAAAAGGGTTCTATCCAAGGGAGAATCATAAGGACTTGGTGAGGGAAGGACAAGGGTTCTTTCAGGTGTGTAAGATCTAAGTCAATAGGTGTGCAAGGCCAGGTTGATCTGTGGTATAGCAAGATCAGGTGAGATCTACATGGTAAGTAAGGTCAGTTGATTTGCAGGTGTGTGTATGTGTGTGTGCGAGATCTAGGTTTGTAGGTGCACAAAACCAAGTTGATTTACAGGTGTGCAAGATCAGGGAGATCAGCAACACAACAAGTAGCAAGATTATGTGAGATCTACTTGAAGTACATGGTGTAATCAGACTTGAAGTATGTGTGTGTACTCGGTGGTACTGACAGTATTGTTACTGACTGGTTGAAATAACTCTGTGTTTGAGTTGATTTGTTTGTAATTGAGAGAGAGAACTCTTGAGGGAAGATTACTAGTATGCCCTAGGGGTGTGGGAAGAGTGTGATCTCTTTATTGTATTTCCTTCTGGATGAGTTTTAATACAAGTGTGTATTGCCTCTCATATTCTGTGTTGTTTTTGAATTCTAGTTACTTATCATTCTAGTTAAATTTTGTGTTTAATTGCTTATACAAAGGTAATCAAGTGTGCTCTTAATCTTGACAATTGGTATCAGAGCTAGGATCAACTAACAGTTGGTATCAGAGCTAGGTTGTTGGTTCACGAAGTGATACCACTAACAGTTGGTATCAGAGCTGGGTTGCTGTTTCACGAAGTGATACCACTAACAGTTGGTATCAAAGTTAGGGTGAGGGTTCTCAGAGCGAGGCTCAACTAACAAGTGGTGGAGTAGGTTAGTGTTTGTTTGATTACAGGTCACTCTCAGGGGTTTTTGATTGAGTGGGAGTAAAGTAATGGCAAAAAAAAATACACTAAGAATGGAGGAATTCAAAAGCAAGAATTCTCAATTACTAAATTATGGAAAGAAAGAGCAGGTAAAGAAAGATTGTTGGTTGGTAGAAGATCAGCATGAAGAAAATGAAGAAGTAGATGTTGCAGGTATTGTTGCACAAGATGCTCTTGAATGTTCCTTAGATAAAGTAAAATCTTAGATTATAGATTATGTTACCTCTTTCCATGCAGCCCCAAATAGAGTCTTTTTCCATGATTATGTCCATGGAGACTTTGAAAAGATTTATTGAGGGGTTGGTGAGCCTTGTCAAATGGTTGGCAAAGGGGAAGTGCGGTTGAAATTGCAGACGGACAACGCATGGGTGTTGAAGAATGTCATGCAAGTCCCAGTCTTGAAGAGGAGTCTAATGTCTTCAAAAAAGTTGGGTGATGAGGGATGCACAGTAACTCTCACAGTGGATGCACTTGAATTAGTATGTGGTAAGAAAGTAGGTACTCTTTATCTATCTACTTGTATTACTGATTCACCTTCTGTTACAAAGATGTGGCTTTGTAGGCTTGGTCATATGAGTAAGAAGGGATGCATGTTCTTAAGAGAAAGTCTGATGTCTTTGACAAACTTAAGAACTAAAAAGCCTTGGTTTTCTTGGAGGAGATGATAGACAGAGATTAGTCATAGGGGCTGAATAATTCTAAGCAAGGCAGTTGGGACAGTGTTATGATCCAAGATAAGCTTGTGAGTAAAAATTCATCACTCACAGGAAAACACAGTTACCGACGTCGGTCAGGTGGAACTGACGTCGATCAGGTAGGTATCGATGTCAGTCATGTGCAGACCAGAGTCAGTGGTGTCAGGCAGGTGGAGACCGACGTCGGTCAGGGAATCAACGTCAGTGACTAGGTGGACACCGACATTGGTCAAGGAACCGGTGTCGACGATCAGGTGGATTTGACATCGATCGAGTGCAGACTAGGTTCGACCAGGGAATGGATTTTAGGTAGACATCAAGCTGTCAAGGAGTCTCAAATGCCCATGTGGAGGATTGAAAGTGTAATTAAGCTTCAAATTCATTATTTGCCTTTTTTATACTACTTGAATTTGTTGCTCACTGATGGTCAAGAACCAGGAAGTTTTAAAAAAACAGAGCAGGTAGAATCCAAGAAACAGTGGGAGCATGGCATGAATTCTTTAGAAGAGAACCAAATGAGAGATTTGGTAGAGTTGCCAGTCAGGATGAAAGCACTGAAAGACGAATGGATTCCTAGGTTAAAGAAAGGAGAGAATGGACACGTGATACAGAAGGCCAGGTCATATGGTCTTGAGCAAGCTCCAGGACAGTGGTACAAGTTTGACAGGGTTATGACAAAGCATGGCTTTAGTCAATGTCAATGTAATCACTGTGTTTATTTTACCAAGTTGGATAATGATCGTGACATTATCCTATTATTGTATGTGGATGATATGCTTGTTGCAGGTTCATACATGCAGGGATTTGCTGAGCTAAAGGTAAAATTAGTTCAGAGGAGTGCCAGGAAGGATTTAAGACGAGCAAAATTCTTTGGCATGAGTATTTCTAGAGACAGAGAAGATCATAGGTTGATGTTGTCTGAGGATGATTGTGTGAATAAGGTAGTGCAGGATGTAGAATCGGTTAGCACACCTATGGATGGACATTTCACATAACAGTGTCCCAATTCACATGATGAGGTTAAGTATATGTGTACTAGACTTGATATTGCCCCAATAGTGGGAGTTGTCAGCAAGTTTGTGGCCAATTTGAGAAAGAAGCACTGGAAAGCAGTTCAATAGATTCTTAGGTATTTGAGAGGGACCAGCAGCAGGTATACATGCTATGCAGGGTCAGGCACTTCTCTACATGGGTATGTAGATTTGGATTTGGCATGTTACTTGGATGACAGGAGTAGCACCACAGGATTTGTGGTGGTTGGTCTTCAAGATTGAACTTGAAGAGGGATACAAGCTAGGAAATAAAATTAAATGATGTACAGGTACAGGTACAGGTGCAACTATTTATCTCTAAGTGAAAGTTTGTTAGGTTGTGGAGTTAAAAGCTTCATTGATGCAAACATGGAGGAGGTTGCTGAGTGTCACAGTAATTGGCATCGATCAGGGCAACTGACGTCGGTCAGGAGTGGACAGGAAGCTGATGACATCGATCATGGATCGGCCAACGTCGGTCATCTCCAGATAGATAGCGACTGACATCGGTCATCTGTGCGGTTCTAGAACTGTTAGTTACACGAACATTTTATTTAACGAATCGGTTGTTTGCATGTAAAGACTAATTTTAGTTTTGGAGCTACGTTTCTAATTATTATAATTAGAAAGTCTAATTATTGTTTGTATGGGATCTATATAATATACTCATGGGGTTGTATTGTAATTTGTAGAATCACAAGGGTTTTGTAGAATCAGAAAGGTTCTATCTAAGGGAGAATCATAAGGACTTGGTGAGGCAAGGACAAGGGTTCTGCCAGGTGTGTAAGATCTAGGTTGACAAGTATGCAAGGACAAGTTGATCTATGGTATAGCAAGATCAAGTGAGATCTACATGGTAAGTAAGGTCGATTGATCTGCAGGTGTGTGTGTGTGTGCGAGATCTAGGTTTGCAAGTGTGCAAAACTAGGTTGATCTGTAGGTGTGCAAGATCAGAGAGATTAGCAACACAACAGGTAACAAGATCAGGTGAGATCTACTTGGAGTACGTGGTGTACTGAGACTTGGAGTATGTGTGTGTACTCGGTGGTAATGGCAGTATTGTTACTGACTAGTTGAAATAACAACTCTGTGTATGAGTTGATTTGTTTGTAATTGAGAGAGAGAACTCTTGAGAGAAGATTACTGGTACGCCCTAGAGGTGTGGGAAGAGTGTGATCTCTTTATTGTATTTTCTTCTAGATGAGTATTAATACAAGTGTGTATTGCCTCTCATATTCTGTGTTGTTTTTGAATTCTAGTTACTTATCATTCTGGTTAAATTCTATGTTTAGTTGCTTATACAAAGGTAATCAAGTGTGCTCTTAATCCTAAAAATTGGTATCAGAGCTAGGATCAACTAACAGTTGGTATCAGAGTTGGGTTGCTGGTTCATGAAGTGATACCACTAACAGTTGGTATCAAAGCTGGGTTGCTGGTTCACGAAGTGATACCACTAATAGTTGGTATCAGAGCTAGGGTGAAGGTTCTCAGAGCAAGGTTCAACTAACAAGCGGTGGAGCAGGTTAGTGTTTGTTTGATTATAGGTCACTCTCAGGGGTTTTTGATTGAGTGGGAGTAAAGCAATGGCAAAAAAAAATACACTAAGAATGGAGGAATTCAAAAGCAAGAATTCTCAATTACTGAATTATGGAAAGAAAGAGTAGGTAAAGAAAGATTGTTTGTTGGTAGAAGATCAGCATGAAGAAAATGAAAAAGTAAATGTGGCAGGTATTGTTGCACAGGATGCTCTTGAATGTTTCTTGGATAAAGTAGAATCTTGGATTATAGATTATGTTGCCTCTTTCAATGCAGCCCCAAATAGAGTATTTTTCTATGATTATGTCCATAGAGACTTTGGAAAGATTTATTTAGGGGTTGGTGAGCCTTGTCAAATGGTTGGCAAAGGGGAAGTGCGGTTGAAATTGCAGACGAGCAACACATGGGTGTTGAAGAATGTCATGCAAGTCCCACTCTTGAAGAGGAGTCTAATTTATTCATGAAAGTTGGGTGATGAGGGATGCATAGTAACTCTCACAGCAGATGCACTTGAATTAGCATGTGGTAAGAAAGTAGGTACTCTTTATCTATCTACTTGTATTACTGATTCACCTTCTGTTGTAAAGATGTGGCTTTGTAGGCTTGGTCACATGAATAAGAAGGGGATGCATGTTCTTAAGAGGAAGTCTGATGTCTTTGACAAACTTAAGAACTAAAAAGCCTTGGTTTTTTTGGAAGAGATGATGGACAGAGATCAGTCACAGGGGCTGAATAATTTTGAGCAAGGCAGTTTGAATAGGGTTATGATCCAAGGTAAGCTCGCGTGTAAAAAGTCATCACTCATAGGAAAACATAGTTACCGATGTCAGTCAGGTGGAATCGATGTCGATCAGGCAGGTACCGACATCGATCATGTGTAGACCAGAGTCAGTGGTGTTAGGCAGGTGGAGACCGACGTCAGTCAGGGAACTAATGTCGATGACCAGGTGGACACCGACGTCGGTCAGGGAATCGGCATCAGCAATCAGGTGGATTCAACATCAGTCGAGTGCAAACCAAGGTCGACCAGGGAACGGATTTTGGGCAGACAGCAAGCTGTCAAGGAATCTCAAACGCCCATGTGGAGGACTAAAAGTGTAAGTAATCCTCAAATTCATTATTCACCTTCTTTATACTACTTGAACTTGTTGTTCACTGATGGTCAAGAACCAGGAAGTTTTAAAGAAGCAGAGTAGGTAGAATCCAGGAAACAGTGGGAGCATGGCATGAATTCTTTGGAAGAGAACCAAACGAGAGATTTGGTAGAGTTTCCAGTCTAGATGAAAGCACTGAAAGACAAATGGATTCTTAGGTTAAAAAAAGGAGAGAATGGACACGTGAGATAGAAGGCCAGGTCATATGGTCTTGAGCAAGCTCCAGGACAGTGGTACAAGTTTGACAGGGTTATGACAAAGCATGGCTTTAGTCAATGTCAATGTAATCACTGTATTTATTTTACTAGGTTGGATAATGGTCGTGACATTATCCTGTTACTGTATGTGGATGATATGCTTGTTGCAGGTTCATACATGCAGGGATTTGCTGAGCTAAGGGTAAAATTAGTTCAGAAGAGTGCTAGGAAGGATTTAGGAGGAGCAAAATTATTTGGCATGAGTATTCCTAGAGACAGGGAAGATCACAGGTTGATGTTGTCTCAGGATGATTGTGTGAATAAGGTAGTGCAGGATGCATAACTGATTAGCACACCTATGGATGGACAGTTCACAGAACAGTGTCTCAATTCACATGATGAGGTTAAGTACATGTGTACTAGACGTGATAGTTCCCCAGTAATGGGAGTTGCCAGCAAGTTTGTGGCCAATTTGAAAAAGAAGCACTGCAAAGTAGTTCAATGGATTCTCAGGTATCTGAGAGGGACCAGCAGTAGGTATACATGCTATGCAGGGTCAGGCACTTCTCTACATGGGTATGCAGATTTGGATTTGGTAGGTTACTTGGATGACAGGAGTAGCACCATAGGATTTGTGGTGGTTGGTATTCAAGATTAAACTTGAAGAGGGATACAAGACAAGAAACAAAATTAGATGATGTACAGGTACAAGTACAGGTGTAGCTATTTATCTCCAAGTGGGAGATTGTTAGGTTGTGGAGCTAAAAGCTTCACTGATGCAAACATGGAGGAGGTTGCTGAGTGTCATAGTAACCGGCTTCAATCAGGCCAACTGACGTCAGTCAGGAGTGGACAGGAAGCTGCTGACATCGGTCATGGATCGGTCAATGTTGGTCATCTCCAGACAGACAACGATCGACGTCGATCGCCTGTGCGGTTCCAAAACTGTTAGTTACACAAACTGTTTGTTTAACGAACCGGTTGTTTGCATGTAAAGACTAATTTTAGTCTTAGAGCTGCGTTTCTAATTATTGTAATTGGAAAGTCTAATTATTGTTTGTATGGGATCTATTTAATAGACTCATGGGGCTGTATTTTAATTTGTAGAATCATAAGGGTTCTGTAGAATCAGAAGGGTTCTATCCAAGAGATAATCATAAGGACTTGGTGAGGCAAGGACAAGGGTTCTTTCAGGTGTGTAAGATCTAGGTCGGCAGGTGTGCAAGGCCAGGTTGATCTACGGTATATCAAGATCAGGGGAGATCTACATGGTAAGTAAGGTCGGTTGATCTGCAGGTGTGTATGTGTGCAAGATCTAGGTTTGCAAGTGTGCAAAACTAGGTTGATATGTAGGTGTGCAAGATCAGGGAGATCAGCAAAACAACAGGTAGCAAGATCAGGTGAGATCTACTTGGAGTACGTGGTGTACTTAGACTTGGAGTATGTGTGTGTACTCGGTGGTACTGGTAGTATTGTTACTGACTGGTTGAAACAACAACTCTGTGTTTGAGTTGATTTATTTGTAATTGAGAGAGAGAACTCTTGAGGGAAGATTATTGGTACGCGCTAGAGGTGTGGGAAGAGTGTGATCTCTTTATTGTATTTCCTTATGGATGAGTATTAATACAAGTGTGTATTGCCTCTCATATTCTGTGTTGTTTTTGAATTTTAGTTACTTATCATTCTGGTTAAATTCCATGTTTAGTTGCTTATACAAATGTAATCAAGTGTGCTCTTAGTGAGCAGGTATCCTCACAATTCAACCATCATTCCACTTGGACAACACTTTCAGAGGTATTTTCCCTGTGGACCCTTTTCTCTATGGACTCTCTTCCTTTGTTCTCCTTTTGGACTGCTCAAATATGCCCTTCAACAATCCTTCTACGAACTCTACACAAGTGTCTATACCCTTTGGACTCTTCCCAAAGGACATTTTTGTCAGGAATCTAGAACAACAAACATGCTCTGATGCCACTAGTTGGGATCTTGCTCCTCAGAAAGAGCACAGTATGATTACCAAATATAAGCAATTGAATATGCAGAAATAACCAGAAACACAAGTAACTAGAATTCACCAATAGCACAGAATATGAGAGACAATACACTATCTTGTATTAACACTAACAGAAAAGAATACAACAAAGAGCCGCCACACTCTTTCACCTTTCAGAGATTCGCCACACCTCAAGTGTTCAGTAATTCTTCTCACACACACTCTCCTACACAAAAACGGTCCCAACAACCAACTCACACACAGAATTGGTGTTCACCTCACCAACCAGTCAGTAATAACCCTGCCGGTACATCAAGCACTCTATAGCACTTCAAGCTGATCTCTCATGAACCTGCAACCTGCAATTCAAAGACCAAACTTACATGTAGATCCCCAATGAGCTTGCAACAACCTGCAACTCATAGATCTTACAACTAGAAGGAACTCTTCCTTTCTATCTCATGCCTTATACAATACATGTCAATGGGTCTATAAATAGATCCCTAACTCAAACAATAACTTAGACTCTTAATTTAGACAATTGTCCTCGCAGCCCAAGACTCTAACTGGTCTCAACATGCAAACTCTTCGTTCACTTAACTAACTGTCTGTGAAATGAGCAGTTTTGGAACACACAGGCGACCGACGTCGGTCCCTGCTTGTCTGGTTCTGCCGACGTCGGCCGACTTACTGCCGTCGCCGGTGGTCTTCTGCACTGGTCTCTGCCGTCATCGGTCCTGCTGCCAATGCCGGTTTCTGTAGAACTCAGCAACCATTTGTTCCTCAGTTTGCAAAGGTTGAAGCTTTTAGCTCCACAACCTAACAATCTCCCACTTGGAGATAAACAGCTGCAACCTGTACATGTACCTGTACACCGTCTAGTTTGTTACCTTGGCTATGTATCCATCTTCAAAATCACTCTTGAAGACCAACCACCACAAAATCCGTGGTGCAAAACCTGTCATCCAAATTCCCTGCCACATCCACATCTACAACCATGTAGAAAAAGAACTTGACCCTGCATAACATGTGCACCTGCTGCTGGTCCCACTGAACTGCCCTTCAGTATTACTTTCTCGGATTGACTCCAAACTTGTGATAACTCCCACTGCTTGGGAAAACTCAGGTTTAGTACATACCATGCACTCAACCTCATTATGTGAATCAAGACACCTGTTCTATGAACTGTCTAACCATCGGTGTGCTAACCGATTTCACACAATCATCCTGAAACAAAGTCAACACATGACCTTCCATGTCTCTAGAACACACTCTTGCCAAAGAATCTTGCTGCTCCCAGATTCTCCATGACAAACACCTGAACTAGCTTTACCTTTAGTTCAGCAATACCTGTATATGTAACCCTGCAACAAGCACATCATACAGAAAATAGGATAGTGTAGCTAATACTATCCAACCTGGTAAAGAGAAACACAATGAACAAACCTCCATTGCCCTGCAGCTAATACAAGATCAAATACCCTGATCTTCCATCTCACGTATCCATTTCCGCTCTTCTTTATCCTTAACATCCATTCGTCTCTCAGTGCTTACTTCCAGCTGGCCACACTACCCAAAACACCTGTTTGGTTCTCCTCCAAGGAATCACATCGTCATCCATGCCTAGCTCCCACTGTTTCCTGGATCTACCTGTTCTGCTTCTTCAATAACTTCCTGGTCCTATGCCATAAGTGAGCAACAAGTAGTGTAAAGAAGGGAAATGACGAATTTAAGAACTTACTTACACCTTCAGTCCTCCATATGGGCGCTTGAGAATCCATGACAGGTTGCTGTCCACCCAAAATTCGTCTCAGTGACCGATGCCGGTCACATCTCAGTCTACAGCCGACCGATGTCGGTTCCCTGCGACTGCCTCTCCACCGACGTCGGTTTTCCCTGGCCGACGCCGGTCTCTGTCTGCCCCGAGTCACCGACGTCGGGCTACACATAGCCGACATCGGTCCCTGTCTGGACACCGACGCCAGTTTTCCTGCCGACGTCGGTCTCTGTGTTTTTCTTGTGAGACCTGACTTTTTCTCGTGAGCTCCTTTTGGATCAAACCCTTGTCCAAATCACCCTTGCTCTGCCCAGAATTCCCCTGCACCTTGTGCTGAACTCTGTCCGTCACCTTCTCCTTGAAAACCAAGGCTTTCCTGTTCTTGTCACTAACATCGGATTCCTCAAGAAATCTCACCTTCTTCTTCTGCATACAGAAATCACGATCCATGCCTTCCAAATCTGAAAGCATATTCTTTGACTCAAGAACCAGCATCTCCTTCTTATCTATGTGACCAAGCCTATCAAGCCACATCTCTGAATCTACAGCTGAAGTAGATAACCCAGAAGAAGAATCAGTAAAACAAGTAGATAGATAAAGTGTACCTACTTTCTTACCTCTAGCTATAACAAGTGTACCCTTGGTAACCTTCCAAGAGTCCGCTGTGAGAGTTACTGTGCAACCCTCTTCACCCAAACTTCTGACAGAAATCAGATTCCGCTTCAGAACTGGGACGTGCATGACCTCCTTTAACACCCATATGTTACCTGTCTGCAGTTTCAGCTTCACTTTGCCTTTGCCAACAATCTGACAAGACTTACCATCCCCTACACAAATTTCTCCAAAATCTCCCTGGACATACTCATGAAAAAATTCTCTATGTGGGGATGCATGAAAAGAGGCACCAGAATCTAATACCCAAGATTCTACTTTATCCAAAGAACATACCAGAGCATCCTGTGCAATGTAACCCGCAACATTTGCTTCTTCTTCATGTTCTTCATGCTGATCTGTACCCGATCTGCAATCTCTCTTTAAGTGCCCTTGCTTTCCACATTTCCAGCAGGTTATTCTGCCATATCTGGACTTGGATCTCTTGCCCGTCTTCGACCTTGATCTCCCACGCTCTATCTTCTCTCTTGGCCTTCCTCTTCCTTCAACACTCAAAGCATCTCCAGATGATTCACCTGTGCTTTTCTTGCGTATCTCTTCGTTCAAGATCACACTCACAATATCATCCACTTTTAGGACTTTTGAAGGAGACACAGTATTAGAAACTGCCATTACCAAACCTTTCCAACTTTCAGGTAATGAACACAAGATTAAGAGAGCTCTTATTTCATCATCAAATACAATATTGACTGAACTTAACTGGTTTACTAAACCATGGAAATCACTAAGATGGCTATGAACAGATCCACCTTCCAACATTTGCAAATTAAATAAACGCTTCATAAGAAATACCTTATTCGAAGCTAAGGGTTTTTCATATAAATTTGCCAAAGATTCCATCAACTCCATCGTTGTCTTACACTGTGATAAGCTGGAAATCACAGATGATGCAAGACTCAATCTAACAGATCCCAGAGCCTTCCGATCAAGAACCTCCCATTCTTCATCTTTCATATCCAAGGGTTTGCTAGCAACCCCACCCAACGGTAAGTACAAATCTTTCTGATACAGATAGTCCTCAATCTGCATCCTCCATAATTGGTAGTTCTTGCCATTGAACTTTTCTATTCGTAGTTGACTGCTTTCTGTCATTGCTCAACTCCCACTCAAACAGAAACCCTGTGAGTAACCTGTAATCAAAACACACTACCCAGATCTACACCAATCTGTTAGTATCCCAACCAAAAGCTCTGATACCAATTGTTGGTATCAAGCTTAAGAACCTACAACCAAGGCTCTGATACCAGTGGTCAGGAATCTAGAACAACAAACATGCTCTGATGCCACTAGTTGGGATCTTGCTCCTCAAAAAGAGCACAGTATGATTACCAAATATAAGCAATTGAATATGCAGAAATAACCAGAAACACAAGTAACTAGAATTCACCAATAGCACAGAATATGAGAGACAATACACTATCTTGTATTAACACTAACAGAAAAGAATACAACAAAGAGCCGCCACACTCTTTCACCTTTCAGAGATTCGCCACACCTCAAGTGTTCAGTAATTCTTCTCACACACACTCTCCTACACAAAAACGGTTCCAACAACCAACTCACACACAGAATTGGTGTTCACCTCACCAACCAGTCAGTAATAACCCTACCGGTACATCAAGCACTCTATAGCACTTCAAGCTGATCTCTCATGAACCTGCAATCTGCAATTCAAAGACCAAACTTACATGTAGATCCCCAATGAGCTTGCAACAACCTGTAACTCATAGATCTTACAACTAGAAGGAACTCTTCCTTTCTATCTCATGCCTTATACAATACATGTCAATGGGTCTATAAATAGATCCCTAACTCAAACAATAACTTAGACTCTTAATTTAGACAATTGTCCTCGCAGCCCAAGACTCTAACTGGTCTCAACATGCAAACTCTTCGTTCACTTAACTAACTGTCCGTAAAACGAGCAGTTCTGGAACACACAGGCGACCGACGTCGGTCCCTGCTTGTCTGGTTCTGCCGACGTCGGCCGACTTACTGCCGTCACCGGTGGTCTTCTGCACTGGTCTCTGCCGTCGTCGGTCCTTCTGCCGACACCGGTTCCTGTAGAACTCAGCAACCATCTGTTCCTCAGTTTGCAAAGGTTGAAGCTTTTAGCTCCACAACCTAACAATTTTTACTGAAAATGCTCTTTTGAGACCTTGTTTTAGGGCATTTTGCTTGAAAGGGGACCCTTCAGAGCTTTCGAAAAGGCCCTTCGGACTTTTCCCAAGTGTCCCTTCAGACATTTAGAAGTGGACCAATTATACTTTTCTGAAAGACACTTTTGAAGACAAAATACCCTTCAAAATTTTATGTAGGGCACTTTGCAGGTGAAAAGATCCTCTCAAAACTTAAAGTGCCCTTCATAATAATGCAATTTCCCCTTCAGATTTGTGCAAGTGACCACTTTCTTGAAAGAGAGACTGTTCAAAACATTTAAACTGTACCCTTCCTTGGAAGATGCCCTTCGAAAGAATTAAACTAGACCTTTCTTTGAGGAAAAAGGCTCTTTGGGCTTTTTGAAAGTGTCCCTTCAAAAAAATTTTGAAGGACACTTTGAAGAAAAGAGACCCTTCGGCAATCTATAATGTACCCTTCAGAAAGACTATTTCAGACAAAAAGTCTGAAATAATTCCTTCGAAAAAGTTGTAAAGATCAATTCTTTTGGACTTTTTGAAAGTGAGAATTCTTTCAAATTTTTTGTCTAAAACAAAAAATTAGTTTATTCTTTCTTTCATATTTTTTGTCCAAAACAAAAAATCTAAAATAAAGAACAAACCTTTTAGAAATGTGTAAAGTGCCCCTTTTGAAAACTTGAAGTGGACCAATTTCTAAGAAAGGCCATTTAGAAATCTTGCAAGTGTCCCTTCGGAAAAGTTGAACACGTCCCTTTGCAAGAAAAAAAACCATTCGACAGAATGGAAATGTCCCTTCGAAAAAGAGCAAAGCATCCCTTCACTTTAGAAATGATCCTTCCGCATACCTGAAATGTACCCTTCAAAAAACCTAAAATATATCCTTTGAAAAAATGCAAAGGACACTTCCATGAGAAAAGACCCTTCGGCAAAATGTAATGTACCCTTCTAAAAGATTGTTTTAGACAAAAATTTTGAAACAATTCCTTTTAAAAAGTTGCAAGAGACATTTCCTTTGGAAAAGTTGCAAAGGAGAATTATTTCAGACTTTTTGTCTAAAGCAAAGAGTCTAAAAGAATTCCTTTGAGACTTGGACAAAAAGACCAAACAAAGGCTTCCAAAGGAAATGACACTTGGTATTTATTTGCTATGGGGATGAACCAATAAAGATTCTACACTTAGCCAAAAGAAAGATGCAAAACCTAGGAGTGAAAAATGGCTAACATTCTTGGCAATTCCAAGGGGAGGCATGCCTATTGTGCATAAGACCAGTTGCCTAAATCCTTCCATTGGGCATGGAGTCATGCATATAGGCATTTGAAAAAATACTTGAACAAACCTTGGCTCAAAAAACACAAGCTAGATTGGTTCACACGAATAAGGCAGAGACACACACCAAACAAAAGAAAGGAAACACACTTGTGCTACAAAGCACTTTGGGAACACAACAACAAACTAAAGGAAACACACACCTAAACTACTATTTACAAAATAGACTTGCAAGGACTAATAGCAAAACTTTAGATGTATCCCATTCATAGGGATAGGCAATTCTTCTCCATTCATCTTGGTTAACTGAAAGGAGTTGCTTTTCTTGCACTCACTAATGATGTAAGGGCCTCTCCACAAAGTGTCAAACTTTGTATGTCTACCTAGTTTTGCTCTATCCTCATCCCATTTTAGGAGCAAGTCACCCTCCTTGAACACTCTTGCACTTGCTCTTTTATCAAAAGACTTCTTCATGAGTACTTGGTAGTGTTCCATGGTCTTATGTGTATTGTCTCTTGCTTCTTGTAGCTGCATTAGTTATGTCAATATGACCTCCATTGGAGTATTTTCAAGTAGTTCTAGTTGATGTGCAAGTCCTAGAGTAGGGAGTTCTTGAGATATGGACAACTTAGCCTCTCTCCCATAAACAAGAACAAAGGGAGAATTACCAATTGATCTCTTGGGAGTAATCCTGTCAACCCATAAGGTTGTCTTCAACTTTTTGTGCCATGCTCTTTGATTGTTCTCCAATGTCCTCTTGATAATCTTGATGAGATTCTTGTTAGTAGATTCAGCCAACCCATTACCTTGAGGGTAAGAGTTGGATGAGGTACTTAGGAAAATTCCATTCCTATTTGCCCAATCAAAAGTTTTAGCACTTATGAAAGCAAGTGCACGATAAAAAATGATAACATGGGGAACTCCAGACCTTGTTATAATTCTCTCATATAACTCCAAGATTGCATTTTCATTTGCCTCCTTCAAAGCAATAGCCTCTACCCACCTTGTGAAGTAGTCAGTAGTAGTTAATATCCATTTGTGTCTAGCACTTGATGGATAGTTGATCATACCAATGAAATCAAGGCCCCATTGCATGAAAAGTTGGTCTACTTGGATAGGATTCAATGGAAGGGCTGCAAGCTTCTATTTGCCTACAAATAAGGCGCATTAAGGACACCTTTTAGCCCAGTGGTAACAATGTTTAAAAAGACTAGGCCAATGGTAACCAAACCTCATTATCTTTGCAGCTATTGTCTTAGGAGAGAAATGACCTCCATCTGCACCATTGTGAAACTTTTCCAACATCATATCAAACTGATCATTGTTAACACACTTTAACAACACACCATTCACGTCTTTCTAAAGAGAACACCATATACAAGACAATAAATAATGGTCTGCAATCTAAAATACCTCCTTTGAGACTTGTTCAAACCATTGGAGCACTCACCATTTTGAAGAAAATTGATGATGTCTTAAGTCCAAATTTGAACTTGTATGTGATCAGTTGGTTGGGGTTGAACCTGGTTGGTTAAGAATTCCTCCTTTGGCTCTTGGAAATCTGAAGCTAAATTCTCACATAACCCTTTTCCTCCTACCAAGTTTTTAATCTTAATATCCACATCATACTCCATCACCTTTGTAATCCACCCAACTCTCTTTTCATTAAGGTCTTTTCTTAGGAGAAACTCCTTGGTGGTAGGATGAGAAACCATGATATGTATCTTGTTGTTTGAGACCATGTGTCTAAATTTCTTCAATCCTCTTATCATTGTTAGAGCTTGCTTCTCAATAAATGTGTAACTAACCTCATAATCTTCCAATCTTTGGTTGAAGAATGCAATTGGTTGTTCTACCTCTTCATCATTCTTTTGCATAAGCATAGCTGAGATTGTATCAAGATAAGCAAAGGTATAGAGTATGAAATCTTTGGCAAAGTTTGGGTTCAAGAGAGTAGGAGATTCTGCAATTGCTTGCTTGATAGCCTCAAAACTACTCTTTCCTTCCTTTGTCCAAACAAAAGCTTGGTTCTTCTTGAGCATAGCTATGATAGGCTTTACCACAGTCACAAAGCCTGGAATAAACCTTCTTATAAAGATTATATTCCCCAAGAAGCTTTGAAGTCATTTCTTGTGTTGAGGCAAAGACAAGCCTAGAATAGCCTCAATCCTCTTGGGGTCAATTAACAAACCTTCCTTGGAAGAAATATGGCCCAACAATTTGCCCTCATAGACAATAAAGATGCAATTTTTTGGATTAAGGGATATTCTAAACTCCCTACATTTCTCAAATCCCTACCTTAGATGTTCCATATGATCAACAACATCCTTCAAAAAAATGGTTATATCATCAAAATACACAAGCAAAAAATTATTGATCAAACCTTTAAAAGCCATGTCCATCACCCTTTGAAATGTAGCTCCAACATTGGATAAACCAAAGGCATCTTATTATAGGAAAAGGTTCCCCATTTTGTAGTGAACGTTGTCTTGAATTGATCCTTTTCATTCAATATTATTTGATTGTAATCTGAATATCCATCAAGAAGTGAGAAGCGTTGAGAACCTAAAACAACTTGCATAATGTGTTCCATGGAAGGTAGTGGATAATGATCCTTGAGAGACACTTTGTTAAGATCTCAAAAATTGACACAAAGTCTAATCTCTCCACTCTTCTTTCAGATAGGTATAATATTAGCCACCCAAGTTGAGTGTTTGATAAGAAAAATAATCGTAGACTCAATCAACTTGGTCAGCTCTTTCTTCATGAGTTCCTCTATCTTGGGATTGATAGGCATTTGTTTTTTTCTGACTGGTTTAGCTCCAAGTTCTAACTCAATGGTGTGATGAGATAAACTTGGATCAAACCCTTTCAAATCTGTATATTCCCAAGC
Source organism: Torreya grandis (assembly GCA_037957365.1). Lineage (NCBI taxonomy): Eukaryota > Viridiplantae > Streptophyta > Pinopsida > Cupressales > Taxaceae > Torreya > Torreya grandis. Next base: position 407,175 of record JARHVA010000463.1, read on the forward strand.
AAAGATGTCATGGAACTCTTTGCATAATTCAATAAAGGCCTGCCTCTCAGACAAAGAATATACCTTAGTAATTTTTAGGAGCTTGTCCTTGTAAATCATGACTCTCTCATAGTTCTCTTATTTTGTGGACATGTTCACTATTTCCTTCTTCTTTTGATCATATTCATTTAAAACACTCTCCAAAGTAATCAACCCCTTAGGTATCTTGTTTGTCTCCAGCTGAATAACTTGTTCTTCATATTGATCATGCAGTCTCTTTTGGTTCCTTGAGGAGAATCCTGCCTCATTTTGTAAGAAGTGTGTAATTTGTTCATCACTTTCAAACACTTTCCATGACACTTAATTATCAGGGATAGAAGGCCTCACAATGAACTTGATATGTGATTGATCCTTCTCCTTCCCTATATCAACAACTGCATCAAATTATGCTCCTATGACAACTAATCTATCATCACGTTTATTTGAATCCCTTGGTATGGGTTGTATATTGAAGGCATCAAAGTCTTCAAGTAGGTCCCATACCCTATGCTTGTAGGATTTAAGCAAGGGATTCTTGGCTGCATCTTGATTTCTTACTTGACGGATGACCAATTCACTATCCCCATGAACTTTCGAATTATTGATCCCTCTCTTCTTTGCCCATTGGAGGTTATGAACTAGGCCTTCATATTCTGCCACATTGCAGGTGGAACTCAAGTGGAACTTATATGAGGAGTAGTATTGATTCTTTGATGGGGAAACTAATATAATGTTGCCTCCTACACCTACTTTGCTTCTTGAGCAGTCAAAAAACATTTCCCATATTCATTCAAGTTCATGGTCTTCATTAGTGAGTGAAGGAATGGAAACACCTTTTTCATGCATACAATAAACTCCCAAATCAGTCTCTTTTATGAACATATATGGATCAAGTCTATGCATTTTAGTGTTTTACTTATCAAGAAAAATATCAAAAATACCTTCAAGGGGGAAGGATGCTTCACCATCCATGACACCTTCCTCTTCCTTACTAATTAGATAATTTTGACTTGAATTTGTCTCCATGTATGGCTCAATATGAAACCTTGTGAAGGGCTGAGTCCTTATAGTTTCCTTGGTTCCATATCTTGTTTTAAAATCTATAAAAGACTACTCAACAAAAAGGTACCCTCCTATCTTAGCCATGAAGTCCCTTGACAAGCAAACAACAAAATGAACTGGAAGGTCTACCACCACAACGTCTTGTAGAATGGGGAAACTTGTGCAATCATGTAAGAAAATTTTTAGACCTCTGACCAATCCCACTTTCATAGTTGGAGTCCCATCAAGCTACAACACACCTTTACTATGCAGTTCGTACTTCAATCCCAATTTATCAACCACTACCTTAGGCATGATAGTGGTACTAGCTCCACAATCTACGATACAATTGTGAACCAATTTGTCTCCCATAATGAGTGTGAGGTAGAAGGGTGGAGGATTTTTAGATTTGGTGGAGGGCTCTAAGACATGACTTGGAGAATTGGTAAGGGCCACACTATTGTGCTTTGATGTTTGAGGGGCTACATGAATGTTCACTAGCTATTCTTGTAACAACTCCTTTTGACTAGGCATATGCAAGACTTCCCAAAGAGGTATGCTTGTCTTGTCATTCTTCAAAGAATAAAAAATGTTTAGAGGGGAAGTATTCACATTTTCTTGCATTCTTGAAGGTAGTGGGGGAGTCGAAACTTGCTATGCTATAGGTTTGACAATCCTACTTGCATTCTAATTTTGCTAAGGAACATGACTTGTAGTAAGAACTGCATTAGGAGTCACACCTTATGGCCTTAGAGAGGCATCACTTGGAGTTTCATGTATTCTTAGAACATCTCCCAGAGCTCTCTTCTTGGATCTTGTGTTGGCTACAATCGATGTGCTTTGATTCAACACGTAGTCATCCTTCGCTTGAAAGTTCATTATACCTACACTTTGGCTGCTACCTTCTCCATGGATATTCCTTTGACTGGGATTCATTTCTTCTGATGTCATGTAAGGGGTAGTTTCTTCTTGTGCCACTAAATCTTGGTTGTCTTCTCCACCATGCACAAATTGACCTTGAGGTTGTCCCCATTGGTCCAAATGATTCTCTCCTTGGACCAGATTAGCATGTATTGGAACAATAGCCTTCATGGAAGGAGTGGGATTAGGATTATAGGCATTGGGTTGCCTATTAAAGCCTTTCTGACCCTGTCCTCTTCCTTGGTAGTTATACTGGGGTGGAGCTCTATAGCCTTGTTGAGGATAGTATTGATGGTTAGGTGGAGCATTTGTCTAGAATTGAGCTTGCTTGTGTTGAGCTCGCAATGATCGGATCTCTTCATCTTTGTCCATAGCATATCCACCTTCTTAGGAAAGGCTCTTAGCTTGACATTGGTGTTAGTAACTTGTGCTATGCTTGGATCTTCAACTGAACTATGAGAGCAAAGGCATGAAAACTCTTAGAGGTAGCTTTCCATCTTTTATTAAGCTATTCTCAACTTTAATAGCTATCTCGTATGTGTCTAGCAGAGTGAATCCTCCCATTGAATGTAACATCACCACCACATCAATACCAATACCCTTGAGATAAGTGGGGAGCACAAAGCTAGGAGGAGGTCTCATGACCAATGGTAACCTATGACAAGTTCTTTGAAATCTTTCGTTAAAATCTCCCATGGATTTGTTAGGACCTCTCTTTATCACGTTTAGTTGATGGATCAGTGAAGTGTGGTCACCCTTATTCTCAAATCTAGTCACCAACAATTCCCCAAAGCCATCCCAACTTGTAAAGCAACCACCTTCCAAAGTCCTAAACCAGTCAAGTGCCTTGCCTTTTGGAGACATAGCAAGCAATCAAATGGCTATGTTGGCTTAGGTGACATTATGGAAGTTACAAAAATTTGAAATATCCCTAATATACTAAGATGGGGTAATATGACCCTCTCCATTGAAATCAAGGAGATTCTTGGTAGCATTGGGAGGAATAGGGTCATATGCAGGAAGGTCAATAGGGCCTATCCATTTCTCTTCTTTCCTCTTGATACCTTATTTCTCCAAATTCCTCAACTTCTTCTTCTTCTTCTCCAAAACCTCCTTGCCAAGGATCTCTAAGCACTGGGAATGGTTTAGGGCATTGTTCTTCAAGAAGAGCTTCAGTTAGAGGGGCTTGATCGGAAGTCCTAGATGACCTAGTGAGGATCATGAAGTATAATGTGGGAAACTTGATCTACAACTAGATATTAACTATCACCAAATGTTGGATTAAGGATCTTTCTACAACCCTAGGATTGTTAAGACCAACATTCACCTTGACATGTAAATAATTGGTCCCATCAGGCATGCCAAAACTGTTGTCTCCAAATCTTGCACCCTAGAAGAGAGTGTTCAATCCCCTTCCACATTTGGGCAATGTTGGGACATTTACAGGAATGTGGGTATACCTATAGAGGAAATGAACCTCTAGATTTAAAAGGGCTAGCTTTTTGAATGTGTCTCTACAAAACCACTTATGTCTAAACCAGTTTTCTTGAAGGGAAAAGAGTTAGAAATTATATAAAAGGAAAACCTACTCTAAGAGTGGTGATATACCAAGATTATCTTCCACATGAATATCATATTCTAGTGCACAATACAACAAAACACACAAACCATTCCCAAACTCTAAGGAATCTAACACAAGTATTTCAACATAGAGGTGAGATGTGTAAAATGACACAAGGAAAAAGAACTAAAAGATAAACTTTGCACATTTCAAAACAGTAATACACATGCAAAAATTCAATACACGTAGACACACTTTGTATGACCAATTAGATCCAAAACTCTTACTCAGGCATGAAGGACAAAGGACAGAAGGATGAAAGCCATCACTTGTTATCACTATATGTCTCTTACACACAAACAATTACTCTAAACTTGAAAGAAAACAAACTAACACTTAATGCTTAAAGGCAAAATGTAATATCATTCCAGTAGGGCTTTGCCATACACTGTGTGTGTCTTTTCACTAGCCCAAGGGTTGTATATATATCAGAGAGGAAGTGAGACGGGGAGACCTTTGGTGCCAAAGAGAGGAATCAATTGGTTGGAAGTCTCCATCTTTAGCTGCAACTATCTTTGTAAGGGATGCTCATTCCAGCCATTTGATTGATCCATGTCATCTCCTATGGTTACATGGTTTAGCCTGCCCTCTCAAAGATGCTTCTCTAATGGTTGAGCTAACAGAAACATGATATTTTTAGGTTGAGTCATAGCATCAAAGTGGTGATCCACCTATTACAGATTTGTCATTTTCATTCCATTAGCCTTGTCTTCCTCCTTTGATTGGTCATTACAAAATGACATAGATCCTGGTTGATCAATGGTTAATGGGTTCTCTTATTGCTTCGACGGATGAAGGACGCGAGCCTTTAGATTTGCTTGTGAATATTTTTGTTTGAACACCAACGATTAGCTCACTATCTTGAAGTTGACATTCACTCAACCATCATTCCACTTGGACAACTCCTTCAGATGCATTTTCCCTGTGGACCCTTCTTTCTACAGACTCTCTTCCTTTGTTCTCCCTTTGGACTGCTCAAATATGCCCTTCAACAATCCTTCTATGGACTTTGCACAAGTGTCTATACCCTTTGGACTCTTCTCGAAGGACATTTTTACTGAGAATGCTCCTTTGGGACCTTGGTTTTAGGGTATTTTGCTTGAAAGGGGATCCTTCGAAGCTTTTGAAAAGGTCCTTCAGACTTTTCCCAAGTGTCCCTTCGAACCTTTGGAAGTGGACCAATTGCACTTTTTTGGACACTTTTGAAGATAAAATACCCTTTGAACTTTTGTGTAGGGCACCTTGTAGGTGAAAAGATCCTCTTGAAACTTGAAGTGCCCTTCGGAAGAATGAAATTTCCCCTTCAGACTTGTGCAAGTGATCACTTTCTTGAAAGAGAGATCCTTCAGAACCTTTGAAATGTACCCTTCCTTGGAAGATGCCCTTTGAAAGAATGAAATTGGACCTTTTTTTGAGGCAAAAGGCTCTTCAGGGTTTTTGAAAGTGTCCCTTCAAACTTTTTATGAAGGACACTTTGAAGAAAAGAGACCCTTCGACAATCTGTAATGCACCCTTTGGAAAGATTATTTCGGACAAAAAGTCTGAAACAATTCCTTTGAAAAAGTTGCAAAGATCAATTCTTTTGGACTTTTTGAAAGTGAGAATTCTTTCAGACTTTTTGTCTGAAACAAAAAGTCTGAAAGAAAGAACAAACCCTTTGGAAATGTGTAAAGTGTCCCTTCGAAAAACTTGAAGTGAACCAATTTCCGAGAAAGACGCTTCAAAAATCTTGCAAGTGTCCCTTCGAAATAGTTGAACACGTCCCTTTGCAAGAGAAAAAGACCCTTCGACAAGAATGGAAATGTCCCTTCAGAAAAGTTCAAAGTGTCCCTTTGCTTTAGAAATGATCCTTCGGCATTCCTGAAATGTACCCTTCGGAAAACTTGAAATATACCCTTCATAAAAATGCAAAGGACACTTCTATGAGAAAAGACCCTTCGGCAAAATGTAATGCATCCTTCCGAAAAATTGTTTCGAACAAAAAGTCTGAAACAATTCCTTCAAAAAAGTTGCAAGAGACATTTCCTTCAGAAAAGTTGAAAAGGAGAATTATTTCGGACTTTTTGTTCGAAGCAAAGGGTCCAAAAGAATTCCTTTGAGACTTGGACAAAAAAGACCAAACAAAGGCTTCCGAAGGAAATGACAATTCGTCTTTCTTTGTTGTGGGGATGAACCAATAAAGATGCTACACTTAGTCAAAAGAAAGATGCAAACCTTGGGCGTGAAAAATGGGTAATAGTAACTTCAACCCAAATTGCATGTGCCTTATTAGAATTATAAAGCATCATGGATATGAATGTTCTTTACAGATTATTGGTGCAAGTTTTGGAGCCCCGCCTACATCAAATGACTCCTTTAGTAAGTCTAATGACCAATGATGAAAAATAGATACATCACTTTTCTACGACCTTAATATCACGATCCTATACTGAATATAATTTTGCATCGACAATGACTACACCTCTAGAGATAATTGTATGCATCCACCTGATATCTTTTATTGCATATTTTCCAATTCATACTCGTGTGAAGTAAAAGTCTTTTTGAACATATTTTTTTTGTTCATCTTTCGATTTTGCCCTTCTCCCACATCCTCTGTTACAATCATTACTGAAGGCACCTTCTCCTCTTAACTGGGCATTGTGAACTCGCAACTCAAATAAACTTTCAAGAACTTCATTCTACTATCCTATGAAAAATAAATCAATATACTCATTGATTAGAGTTGGATTAAAAAATAATCCATCAAATAAGCACATAAGCCATATCATAGTTATTTAAATTTAATATAAATAAATAAATAGTAAAATGGGTCCCATTAAGTTGAGGTGGTTAAATTTAACTCAACTCTTCATATGATTTTTTTTAAAAAAAAATATGACAGTTATCCTTCAACATCTCGGCCCTCCACACATGAAAGAGTAATTATATATTTAGTGTATATATTACCACAATTGTGTAAGATTTTTCACAGTCCACTCAAATGTTTCCCTTCGATATCCGATTGACTACGTGTCTCAACTCGACGAACCCTAAAATATCGTCCCACTTGATAAATCGGGTCATTAAAGCATAAAGAATTTGTGGACACGGATCTTCTTCGCTGCGGCCTTCCCAGAGAAACTGCCACACCACAGGACGACTGGTTAAACTGAACATTAAAACTGATTAATTTGGACATAAAAATGGCAGAGTCTGCAAGCAATAGTGGCGTGAAGACGAGGAGTTGAGTTTTCGTTAATGGCATTGTTTGGAGAGAGTGAGAAGCGCCATGTGGCAGTGTTTCCCTCGGCAGGAATGGGCCATTTCATGCCCTTCCTGCATCTTGCCCGAAACTTAGCAATGCGTAGGCTTTTCCGTCACCTTCATCACCGTTAACGAGAACGTTTCTCCTTCCGAAACCGCGCACGCTCGACAACTGGCGGCTTCAGGTCTGGACATCCGCATCCGGATCAGAGGTCACAAAGGCCTCGGGTATTTTAATCAATTCGTTTGAGGCGCTGGAAGAACAGTGTCTCCACGCTCTCCGGAGCGGACAAGCGGCGAGAGACTTGCAGTTGCCTCCCGTGTATGCCGTCGGACCCCTGTTTTTGCCGTCGAATTCATCCACGTCGGATGAAGAGACCCAGACGCGGTGCTTGACGTGGCTGGACGCCCAGCCTGCCAAGTCCGTCGTGTACGTGAGCTTCGGCAGCCGATCGGCCATGTCAGCGGCGCATGTCAGCGAGCTTGCGCTGGGATTGGAGTCCAGTCAGCAGCGGTTTCTATGGGTGCTGAGGACGTCCGTCGTGGACGGTGCCAGCTCAGAGCCGGCAGTTCTTCCGCCGGGGTTTGAGTCGCGCGTGGGTGACAGAGGGATTGTTGTTTCGCCGTGGGTCCCGCAGGTGAAAATCTTATCCCACGTGTCGACCGGTGCTTTTGTGAGTCATTGTGGGTGGAATTCTGTGGTGGAGGGGGTGTGTTGTGGGGTGCCTATGGTTGCATGGCCTCTGTTTGGGGACCAGATGATGAATGCGAGGATTGTGGTGGAGAATGCCAAGGTGGGGGTTGAGGTTAGGAAGAATGAAGATGGGATTGTGAGGAGAGAGGAGGTTGAGAGTGCTGTAAGGAGTGTCATGGAAAGAGAGGAATTCAAAAGGGCAGCCACCAAGTTGGAAGAGCTTGGAAGAATGGCACTCAGTGCCTCTGAGAAGAGCTTCAAAGAAGCATTCCATAATTGGAAGTGAATTCTATCTTTTCTTGAATTCTATAATGCTATAATAAAAATAAACATTTTTCTTAAATTTTTTATCTTTGACAGGGTAATTTGTGTATAAAAAAGACATTTTTAGATAGACATTTTTCTTAAAAATTTTATGCTTTCAAAAGCATGAAAAGATAATCTAAAGAAAGTTTTGATGATATTTTGGATGACATTCTGTAATTTTATAATGATTTTTTATATATAAATAATTTTTTATTTCATTATATATTTATTAAGTTAGTTCTCTTTATTTTTTGGTATTGAGAAGAAAATTATTTTTTGTCCCTATTAGGGTAGGTAGTATTGGAATCACTTTTAATTATCCATTTTTTGTTCAACCAATTAAATCGTTTGAAATACATATTATGATAACAAATATAAAGTTTGATCTAAAGTTGACATATAAATATTGGAATATTCCATTGGCGTTATTTAGGCATGTCCTTATTTATTTAATAGAGCTTCAACATATGTTAACATTGTTCATAATTTCTACTAAAATTATTGGTGATCTTCCAAGATTGTTATCTACATACCATTTATATTTTTGTGGTTCTTATTTTTTGACATGTTGCAGTTGGGGAGTAATTGTAGTCGCACTTTTGCTTCATGGATTTCTATCATTTTGTTTTAGTTCGATTTTATATCATGTAAACTCTACATTACATGCCAAGTGGTTATAGTGTCCTAAATAACTGGTCTAGATTCGTTCCAAAAATAGTCATGGAAAAGATGTGTCAAACTATCTGGGATGGAGGGACGCTGTGTACTTATTAGAATAGTGGCAATACACCAGTCAACAAAAAAAAATTGTCTTATTCAAATTCCACATATAGCATAGACCTATCCAGCGTCATATGTAATTTTTTCTTTCTTAAAGGTCATTCCAACTGTACCAGTGAATTCCATAGCCTTTCCACGTACCATAGAGTTTGCTTTATCAGTTTTGTTTACTTTTATGGATTTCAAATAAGTCATAGGTGAAGTGTATCTTCTTATAACTACCATGTTTACAAATTAAACCATATTAACCTTTTGTGGACTCAAATTAAAGATATTATTTCTGGTAAGTATAATTTTGTTTCGTTTAAATTCTTTTCTCCTTATTATAAAAATAATAATTTACAATTAGTGATTTTTGAAAATTCATGGTGATAAATTGATTATCAACATAATTGTCTTGCAATTTCACTTTTGTTGCCTAGTATAATGATAACTTTAGACATATTTTGAAGATATATATATATATATTTTCCTTTTATAGCTTACATGAGTTGCTTCAAATTTCTGGCAAGACAGTCTTAGCCAAGATAATTGACAATCGGCTTGTTTCCTTTGAGAGCTAGTTCAAGAAGGTTAGCTATTTGTGCTTCAGTAATCTTAAAAAATAAGATAGAGTGTTAGCCTCTGAGCATTCCATGTTTTTCAACTTCTTAAATATGACACTGTCATATTATTAATTTATTTCCAATGATATAATGAAATCAACTTGCATTTGAGAAAAGCTTACAGAAAGCTATAAAAAGTGAAATAAAGTGTTAGGGTCATGTCGCCTTTGGAATGCTTTCACAAGATTCATTGACGTAGCCATAAAATTTTTGTAGTGGTAAAGTTTGAACATATGTTCATAGTGCATATTCAAAAGACTTGATCTTTTCTATGACCTCAGTTTGCATTTAAAAAGTGTGGTTTATTGTTTTTTTTCATCATATTTGGTATTTGAATATAAAGTAATGATGCATTTCACTGTAATTTTTTATTGTTATTCTTGGTGTTCTTGTGCTCCTTTAACCAAAGTATCAACCTTTTCCCTCTTTCATGAATGTTAGTTGACCTTTAGATGGTGGCTATTTTTCCTTAAAAGATTCTAGGTGCAACTTTCCCATTTCAAATGGTGATTTAAATGCTCCCATATCATTTCCTCATCAAATTCGTCTTTGGGGTTCTTGGTTTTAAGTTTGAACATCTATTCATAGTGCATGTTCAAAAGACTTGCTCTTTTCTATGACCTCAATTTGCATTTAGTAATTATGGTTTATTGTTTTTATTCATATTTGGTATTTGAATATAAAGTAATGATGGATCTGTCTGTAATTTTTTATTATTATTTTTGGTGTTCTTGTGTTGCTTCAACCAAAGTATCAACCTTTTTCCTCTTTCATGAATGTTAGTTGACCTTTAGATGGTGGCTACTTTTCCTTAATATATTCTAGGTGCAACTTCCTCATTTCAATTGGCGATTTAAATGCTCCCATATCATTTCCTCACCAAATTCATCTTTGGCATTCTTGGTTTTTGGTGAGCACATACACTTGATCTTGTGACCACGAAATTGAGATGCATATAGTTTGATGTTTTAGTTTAATGAGCTAGTTGGTGGAATTCTAGACTTTTAGAATAACTTCTAGGTGTCTATCATTATGACTCTACACAGATGTTATGAGATGCTTTGAGCATAATGTCTTTGGTTTTGAATATGTAACAATTTAGCTCTTGACTTACAGATTCTATGTTAAAATTCTCCAAGATAAGATGTAGCTAATGTAGCCTACAAAGGTATCATTTTTGGTTCTTGTTGGTAGGAGGAAAATGTTATTCTCCAACATAGGAAAACATTCCAAATTTGAATGAAGACCATGGCAATCTCACATATTCTTGTGCTTAATTGAATCTTATGGAGAAAAATTAAAAGACCATGTGGTAAAAAAATGTTGTATGGTGACATCCAATTTGGTTATGTAGACCCTTTGTATGCATGGCTAATTGTTGTGATCAGGTCAAAGATAATTATATTATTCTATTAAAAATAGCCCAAGACAAGATTTATTTGAAAAACCAATTAGGTTATCTTCGTGAAATTATTTCAAATTAAGAACTAATTCATGCTACATTGAAGAGTCTTCCAAAGCTAGATGAGAATGGATTACAAGATAATCAGTTGCTAAGAAGATAGTCACATTTTTGTTTATTGAGATGGAAGGGATTATACTTTGACATGAAGACATGTTCAATATCAACTAAGTTACTGAGCAATAGCCTGAAAATGCTATCAATTTCTAACTCCTTAGTCAACCTTATGCTATCAGCAATGTTGTTGATGTCAGCATGAAATTCCTCTTAATTAACTAAACCATATTGCCAACTGAAATTTTTATCATTGACATATCTCATACACCACTTTGGTTTTAATGTTTTTGGGGGTCTTGATTATAACTGACACTTGTAATTATTTTCCCAAGAAAAGCTCCTCTAGTTGTTTTGGTCCATACATGTTTTGAACCTCTATTTATTTATATTGAAATAAATATTGGATTACCCCATTCTAAAAATGCAAATTTTGCATAGTAAACTACAAAATAGCATTTGATTTTAGCAACTACACATACACAATAAATTATAAAAAAAAATTCAACACTAAGGCAGGAACAAGCCACTACATGGCCCTTGTTTTAACTAGGTGTAATTGTGATGTATCTTTATGCAAAATATGATGTTTTTTAATAATGTAATGATTAAATCCTTTATTAAACAATTTGGAAATATATTGGTTTGTGGAGAGAGATGAGAATGAACATATAGATATGAAATTTTGTGATTGTATGGGAAAGTCGTGGTATAAAAGATGTAGTTGGGGATTAATAGTTTGTTTGTTTATTTTATTTTTATTTTTTTTTGAATTTGCCATCTAGTGTTTGTGTATAAACGTTTGGAGATATTATTGTATATTTGTTTTTATTGTGTTTAAATAGTATTTTTAAAGTAAAGTATTATTTGTTATGATGAATTTAGAGTTGTTTACATTATGTATTTATTCTCAATGAAATTATGGTTAAATAATATTATATAAATTTAAGCATTCAATATGATAAAAATTTGGAGAAGCATGGGAGGATGGAAAAGCAGGGCATGGTGTAGCTACAGGGCGATGCAGTGTAGATGATGAAAGAAACAAAGGTCCCCAAGGAGGACATTAAGAAGGCTATTACTTATTTGGAGCCCCTCAAGCTTGATCTTCAATCCACACCTAAAGAATTGCAGACAAAGATATACGATGAGGGTGGTGCACTCAATAAAGAGGCCTTCAAGTAGGCCATCAACATTACTTCTACGAGGAGGCTCTTTTTTATACCCTCCTTCAAAATTTACAGAGGGGTTGCTGGTTTATATGACTACGGTCCTCTTAGTTGCTTTATCAAGGCTAATGTTAATACCTATTGGTGACAGGTTGTAGATCAAGTGTTTGATGAAATGCTTGGATGGAAGAAAACATTGAACAAAGGATAGAGATTCAAATGATGTTTTGGTCCCTTCTTGGTAAAGCCTCTTGCTTTTGGACAACCAATAAAATGATTAGTAGCTGAGGGGTTGGAACTAGTTGGAAATGCGGTGAGGGACAACAAAAAGAATAGAATAATCCCTAGACATTGTTTGCTTGTGATTAGAAATGTTGAGGATTTGGGGGAAGTGATGAGTGACATCATCATTGCCCGTGGTGGAGTTCTGCTAAACATTCACCAGGGGTATAAGAGGCAACCACTTGATTTTTGGAGTATATGGTTTTGGGTAAAATAAACTAGGATATGGAGGAAAAGGCAAGAAAATCAAGCTAGAAGATGAAGGCCAATTGTTTGACAAAATGCCACAATGAACAATAACATCAAGAGATGCATTTTTTATATGTAAGGCACTTAAAGATGGCATTATTGTTACTGGGGAAGAGTTTGATTATCAGCAAGGTGAAAAGGAGGATAAACCAAGGTTTCAAATCTTGGTTAAATTTCTTTTAGAAAAAACAATTTGCACTTGGGTGGAAGGGACATATTCTATGAAAGATTTAAAACTGAGTCTGGAGTTTTCTTTAGGTGTCTCTACAGAGTCTCAATGTTTGGTACAACAGGGCAAAGAATTACAAGACCATCTTTCATTATCCTTATATCATTTGGGCAAAGACTCACTCATATTTATGACTTCAAGACTACGAAGAGGTGTGGAAGGATTAAATTAAGCTTCTCCTCCCAAACCTGTAACTTTCAAAGAAGTGGTCCATAAAGGCTACTTTCGAACCACTTTCTATGAAGTGTCCTTTTCCACCTCAATCTTATATTGTTGAACAAGCAAAGGAGATCCCTTATGTGGATATTGTAAATGAAGGAGTGGATGAGTATTTCGATACTTTAATTAAGGATGTAGTTATTTATAGATTCAATGACTTATGGCCTTCATCGACTGCCTTATATCAGTGGGTCTATGAGACTTGGTCAAAGAAATGTGATATTTCTTTATGCTCTATTTTTTTTTTGTTGTCCATTTTAGTGAATAGAAGAATTATCAAAAATGTCTCTCAGAAGCCCCTTGGTTTTGAGGTAATACAGGTTTGTTTATCACTCCTTGGTTTTCATAGTTTAATCCAAACACTCTCTCAATAAAAAAGATGCCAGTGTGGGTTCGGCTCCCTAACCTACCCTTGATTTTTTGGCATGCTCATAAGGAAGTAGGTAATGATTTGGGGTATTTTTTAAAATATGATAATGAGAGAGTGGCTACAGGCCCGTGCACCTTTGCTAGAATTTGTGTAGAGATTGATTTGAGCAAAGGGGCTCCAGAGAAAATCATTTTAAATTATGGAAAAGTTTTTCATGCTCAAACTAGATTACGAGAACACAACATTTAGATGTCGTAATTACAAATTACCTAGTCATCTTTATGCTTATTATCCCTAGGGGATTTTTTAAAGCATGAATAAAAATGGGGAGAAGACAACATCGAGCACTCCAGATCTGACAGTAGTTGCTGAATATTGTTTTGAAGATTCATACATTTAGGAAAATGTAGAATTGGAAGATAGAAATAAAGAAGAACAAGTGTTTTCTAATAAAGACGCTGAGTTAATTATGGGGGCAATAGAAAAAGGTCAAAATATTCCCTTAAATAAGACATAGGGAGAATGAAGAGAGGACATGAATTTGAAAATTCAGATTCAAACAAAGAGTTACTTAAAAACATAAATTCATAAATTCAGAATCATGATAAGTAAATGGTTGTGGTGAACTTCGATCAAGGAATGTGGTAAGAGGGAAAAATAAGTAAAAAAGGTAAGATGGTCAATCTCTTAGACTATTTTTCTACTCATTGATGGCTTTGTTTTTGTGGTCAGTTTTCAGGTGGTTGAAAGACCTATTGTTTAATATGCTTGTGGATTTTTGGCCTTTTGGTGTTTTTGGTTATTGCATGGCTATGGCAGTTTAGCCTGGCAGTTTTGAGTAATCTCTTTTATTAGTTTCAAGCCTTTTATGGTTGTAAAAAAAATTATTTGGCTGGGGGACTTAAATAACCTTTTATTTATCTATAATTTTTTTTTTGGAGAATCACATAAACAAATTATGAGTTTGAAAATATACATAACAAACATAACTTAAAAAGGTGCTAAAAATCAACCTATAAATGATTGTTAAGGTTTATATTTATTATGAATGTAGTGGACGAGGTTTCAAATAAAGTCTGACTTCTTATTTTTTGGTTTCTACATATTTATTTTCCTTCATTCTTATATATCAATCAAATGAGAATGCAATAATGATATAGAGGTCAACAATGATCCCACTCTTGATACTAAAGTGAATGTAAAGAATTGAGAATCAATGTTTCCACTTTTAGTGGTATTTGTTGATAATTCCCCCATTTACTAGGAGGAATTAGCAAATGTGTGGTATTGATTGTATTCCATAGGGGACCATGGTACTTATTCAAGTTAATAACTACATATATCATTAAACTAGGGGATTTAGACACTAGGTTGTAGACAATATAAACAATTTCTCCACCATCTCTATTTACTATCTCTGCTTTTACCCGTAGACTAGATGTCAACATAATTTTTGCTCTTCTATAAAATAAGATTGTGTTTTCCAACTGAGTGTCATTCAAATTAGATAAACCATGTTTTATTCTTTGTACTAATTTAGTTATTACAATTGGAATGTGTAACATACAATGTTTCTAAATTTTTTTGTCATGTATTGATGTGTTAATGTTTTAAAGAGTAATTGTTCTTTTGGAGACATGAAGGAGTCACTTCTTGACATGAGAAGAATCCATTCTTATTTTTTTGTTTTGAAATTATAATGTTTCTTGATAAAATTTTAAAAAGTGATTGGGCTTTGTTGCATCCTATAATTATGTCAAATGTTTGCCATAATATGTGGTCAGTTGATTTTACACCATAATGCTAACACATTGGCCCTATCACATGATAGGTAAGTCTCGCACGCTCCTTCAAAGTATGCAATGAAAGACCGGTTCCCAAACGATTTGAAGCACAATGTTATATGTTTGTTCATCTCTAGTAACACAAATCTAAAGTTATTCAATACCATAAATAAATCACTATTATCCTTATTGTACTAGATTTAACTACCATAATAACTAAGATCACCATTACTATCCAACAATGGTAATAAAAGAAAAAGATACCCATGGCTTAGAAATAAAACATATACATTATTAAACACTTAAAATGTTTAGTAATCATCACACGATACAGAAAATACTAACTATTCATTGATTGCTTAAAAAATTACAAGATAAAAATGTTATATCTATCTTCTAAAGGACTGCACTGCAAATGTTTACAATAGAAGTTTTTATACTTGTTTTTCCCTGACCAAGTGTTAAGATTATAACTATCATGGACAAATGACACATAGACGCCCAATAGGATAAGAGTAATGGCTCTTACAACAAGTTGTTCCTATAGAACCGATCCTTTGTGCCCCTAGATGCTTGCTTTATGTTATGTTCTAATGGCCAAATATTTCATTCCTCACAAGATGGTACATAACCTCTGATTGATGGGGTTGAAGTGTCCTACTTGAGTTGCTCTTCTAACTGCTCTTGCATCCCTTATTATCCCCTAGTCTTCCTGCTTCTTATTTTGAGTCCTTTGTTTTTGAGTCCCTCATGACACATTCTTCTTTGACTAGGTCCTCTCATGCTGGGTATCCTGCACTATTGTCCTTCTATGTTTGGTAAGTTCTGCATCATGTTAATCCTACATGTCGTGGTCCTCCCACACCATTCTAGTGCTTGCATCAAAATGGACAATGGTCCTTCCGTGTTGTGATCCAAAAATGAAACAATACTTGTACAAAATTTAGGGGTCAACATCACCCACACTAAGTCTTTAGTCCATCCTAGATTAAGCCGCACTAGCATCCTCCAAAAATTTTGGCCCTTTCTGCTCAAGTTCCTTCTTTAGTCTATCCCGATGAGATAATATGTCAAGGACTTTAGCAATTATTCATTCAATTGCCTTCTTCACTTCTTTCAGCTCTTTAGGTTGAGTCAGAGTCTCAATCTTTTTCATCTATTCATCTAAGGTTGTGCTGGCTTTTTTATAGATATCTTCTAACTTGTAGACCTCCTTATCAACCTATCCTTGGAGTATGAAAAAAATTGAATTTATTTACTAATGATTATTATTGATGGCATCTTCCATCATCTCAATGTCATTAAATTCTTTCATGTAGTCAACACGATCTTTTATTAATAGGGAAACATTAGCAACTTACTGCCTCATGACCTCCTCATCATAGAGTAGGGCTTCTACTATTTTATTCGGGAGTGCCAGGTGTGCAAAAATGCCATCCAAAATTGGAATAACTTCATTTACTCTCTCCAAAGTACTTTTACAGATATCTACCATCGTGGTGAATTGTTCAAGTATTTATTTAGCCTCATCTTTGGGCACGGGGCGCTCCTTATTTTTCTTGAGCAATAGCTCAACCAATGTTTTCAAAATTTTGATGGCATCCCCATCCAATGGTACACAATCTGTAAGTGTTGGCTCTTCTTTGAAAAATTTCTTGAAAAGGTTTAAAACCCTTACCTTAGCCTTAGTGGCCTCTTGAATTTGTTGCTTCAAAGAGGCCACTTCCTCAGCAGCTAGTGCTTACTTTTCTGCATACACTTTATTATACATTTATACAACTCTACCATGTTTCTTTTCCACCATACATGTGTTCAATTTTGAAAAAATGTTTTGGCGCATCATTTCCATGGCTAGTTTAAAAAATGTGGCACTTGTCATTATTGGTGAGAGCTATTGTGGATAAATCTTCCTAAGGTTTGACAGTCTTGGAGCATCCAAGCCATAAAAGATGCAATCTAAGGGAATTTCAAATTGGGGATCCTCACTATACAGTTCCAAAAAGAAGGACAACTGCTTCCTTGTATTAGGGGTTGCATCCTTGGGGTGGAAATGATTCCAAAATAAAGGTTCTTGTCCTCTATGCCAAACTAGTATCATTTGCACAAAGTGGATATCCCCCTCTATTCTTGTTCTCCCTCAACTGGACCCTTCCCCTTTTTGGGTCTCACTCAAGTTCACCCTCTTGCTTTCTATGGCCATCTCATCTTGTCCCATTCCATCATTATCAATTTGATCACCAGATGGGGCCTCTTGCACTAGGGATGGAGTCTTCTCTGAGTCCAATTCCAAATTATGAATTTGCTCTTGAGAGGGGTCCCTTTGGGGTGCTTGACTTGGAGATTGTTGTGGCACTGATTCAATGGCAGTATTTGGAGAAGGTGGAGGTAAAGGTGGTTGTAGAGGTGAAGAAGCTGGGGAAGCTAGATGAGGAGATGAATGGTTTGGGGTAGGTGAGTGGGAAGGAGTGGAATGAGAAGGTGAATAAATGTGAGATGGAGATGGTTGAGGTGGTGAAGAGGAAGGATGAGATGGAGAAGGTGAAGGGTGAGGTAGAGGTAGACATGGCATAAAAGGTCAATAAGTAGCAGGTCTAGAGGGTTGCGCCTCCACCATCCTCTATTATTTTTGAGGGGCCTACTACCCACTTGGATTTGGATACTTCTCTATTTTTGTGGTGCCTAGGGGAGCCTCTCCTTGGGGTATCCATCTTGAGGATATTGGTGGGGGCGTAACATGTAAAATAACTTATGGACCTGCTCCCCAACTAGGATATTCATAACTTGAATATTGGTTAAGTCTGTTTCTCCCCTTTTCATAAAGGCATTTTTGCTTGGATATACAAATATTTTCTAGAGGGTGTGGTGCTCTGCATTGATCCATTTTATCGATGTCAACTTCATAATAGCAAAGTAAATTGGGTGATATAATTTTCCATCACTTGCTTGTATAAGTATCGTGCTGACTGCCATCCTAGATGCATCAACATGGACATGAAAAGGCTTTTTCCAATCAAGAAATTACAAAATAAGAGTTGTAACTAACCTTTCTTTGAGTGTTTCAAAAGATGCCTTACAAGAATAAGTCCATATGAATTGCTCATTATGCTTTAATAGCTCTTCTAAGGGTGATATAATCTTGGCATAAACCCGAATGAACTTTTTGTAATAACCCATGTGTCTTAAGAAGGCACACACCTCGTGTTGAGTCTTGGGCATTGATAGATAGAGAATAATGAAGACCTTGGTTGCATCCACCAGGAGTCCTTCCTTACAAATGATATGCCTAAGAAGTACACCAAAAGGTGTCATAA
This sequence comes from Torreya grandis, assembly GCA_037957365.1. Taxonomy (NCBI): domain Eukaryota; kingdom Viridiplantae; phylum Streptophyta; class Pinopsida; order Cupressales; family Taxaceae; genus Torreya; species Torreya grandis. Next base: position 425,536 of record JARHVA010000463.1, read on the forward strand.
ACAAGCACTTATTAAAATTTAGGGAAATTTACAATAGTCGATAGTGCTCAAGCATGAGTCTCAGATTGGCATAATGGTCCTTGATCAACCTATATACCATCTAGTCATCTAAGTAGACTTGGATAAACTTATGGATAAAACCTTTGAAATCCTCAACTGCTATCTGTGAGAACACTATTGAGGCATTTTTAATCCAAAAGGCATGATGGTATAGGCAAAAGATCCCCATTCAGTAGAAAAAGTAGTCTTGGATTGGTATTCCTTAGATATTTAGACTTGGTGGTACCTCGATAACCCATCTATGAAAGAGTATACTTCACAACCGGTAACACCTTATAGGATTTCCTTTCTGAAATATGTTGGAAAAGGATCTGTCACATATGATGCATTTAAAACATGGTAATCCACATAGATTCATATATACCCATCCTTTTTAATATTGATTACCTTGGGACTAACCCATTTAGATTCATCAATGAGAGTAATTATTCAAGTGTGGAACATGTTGTTGATCTCGTCCTTCATGCATGCCCAGAGGTTACGGTTCATCTGGTATGGATGTTTCTTCAGGGGTGAGCACCATCAATAATTTTTATGTGCATCTTACCTAGAGAAGGGTGAACCCCTTTCATTTCGCTATAATTCCTCAAAAATACATCCTGTTACTCTTTTGGCAACTCAAAAATCTATGAGATCTCTATCTCAGTCCAATATTTTCTAATTGTATCCATCTTAAGCTCTTGCTCCATGCTAATGTTAAGTTGAATAGTTTGAATGGGATCATGATAAGGGTTGTGTGTTGGAGAACTTGTGTTTTGAATAGTTTGTGAACCAGTACTTGTAGGGACACTCGGATGATTATTCAAGGGGTCGAGTGAAGTGGACCCCTCACCTTCACCTACTTGAAAGACGAGTTTTTACTTTCCTAAGTGGATATCTTCACTATGTTCTTCACTAGGGATTGTTGATGGTGTAGAAAATGATTATGTGGGAGGCTCAGTGAATAAATGTAAGGGTTCTTCAGGTTCCATATGCATATGGCGTAGGTAGTCTTTAATGGGACTTAGATCTCTAATGATGGATTTGTGCATGGATTTAAGGGTGAGGCAAAAGTCCATCCTTGGTGAATTAAGAAAGTGTCAATGTCATATTTTCCTTTAATAACTCCCAAAACCTTGTTCCCATGTGCCTTTCTTCATGAATTTACCAAGCCCATGTCCAAGTGCGTAAAGTCCCATAGAACACATGGACCCATAGGTAATCTAGTAAGAATGTTTCCTTAGCTTGCCATATTGTCTCAAAAGATTTAATGTGAGGTTCAGGTGCCTTCACACCCCTATAGCTAAGTGTTCTTATGATCTTATTATTGTGGTGAAATCTATGATGTAGAGTAACTCATACTTGATCCCAATACAAAAGGTGATCTTTATGAGTATGCCAATCTGGTAGTGGTACCATAAAAAATGTGATCTAAAGACCTCATTAGATTATTTTCAGTATCATAAAACTCTTTGAGGCACTGGACAAAGTCACACACCTCTACTTTTCCTTGGAACCATGGAGCTTCATCTAGTCTCTCTAGCGGTGGTCCCTCGAATGGCCCTCTCATTGCCAAACCTAGGAGGCACACAAACTTGTGGCATTTAGGGAGCTAGCACAGGATGATTTTTACTTTATTTATGGTGATGCACAATATTTTGGTGGGATCATAGTCACCATAAGCCTAATAGTAACAATCATTACTTATAGTATCCAAGATAGAATAGTTGTCCATGCATCAGAGAATACCATCCAAAGTTGGATCATATTCATTATTTTGAATAGTCACATTATACAAGGTATTGATGTCTTCATCAAAAATCATGGGCTCAATATAGGGAGGTCCTTATGCTTGGTCTAAAGGTATTGCCACACACTGATCAGTATTCTCAAAGCTAATGTATTAGTTTTTAAAGCTCAAATCTACATGATTCTTGTAGCACCAAGGCCTTCCTAGTAAGGATGGATAGTCATCAACTTTTGCCAACTCTAAAACCTCAAAATATGCTTTGAAGAGAATGCCAAGTATGTCAATGGTGGCATTTTTGAGGATTCCAAGAGGATGTATTCGAGTCTTATTTTCCATGAACAGGACATGAGGAGAGGGTTTCAGGGCTGGACTAGACATTTTTTGCCAAGCATCTTTAGTGAGAACATTCACTTCAATGCCAATATCTGCTAGAATATATTAGATTACCCATCTATTGATAACAACATTAACCAATATCTCTTCATCTTCCAAGGAAGAAGAACTAGTAATTTCTTGATGTTGGGCATGATTAAATAGTGATCTTAATTTTTTTGAATGGGGTGAGGATGGACCTCATTTTCTAGGCAAGCTTGACCTTCAATCCAAATTCTGAGCTGGGGAATGATGTCTTCATCGAGCATATGCTTACATAAATCCTAAAAATTATCCTGCATGACTGGAGGTTTAGACTCCCTTTGTATTATAGTGAGTTGTGTGACATCCTTGTTCTTGAGGTATTGAATCTCACCTTGGAAATCTTGAAAAAGTTTCATGGTATCCTAAAGAATGTCTTTTTGTCGCTATACATTAGGGTACTTCCTTGCCCATGGTTTTTCTTGATGTACCTTCTTGATTGGGTTGGATGTGGATTAAGTTTGACTTTCACTATGAGTGGTGATATTTACTTGTTATACTATGGGGGTGGTTGATCATGTGCACCATCATGGTTTGTCTATGGAAATCATGCCAACACCATTTTCATTTTGGTCCTTAGTGATGGTTGCATATAGATCAAGACACTCTTCCAGTCGATGGTCTTTTTTGAAAAATATGCAGGTTAGGTACTCTAGGCAATCCTTTTGATAATGGTCTAGTGAACCACATTTATAATAAGTTATTGGTGGAAACTAACCAATGCTTCATCCTCATCCTCTCCCTCACCCATGGTAGCCACCATTATCTTGGGTATTGGTGATCAAGGTTTGGCGTGTGACATGCACTCAAGCTTCATGAATATCATTGGTCAATTAGTAATAATTGGTATCATGTATGTAAGCATCACAAATATTACAATACTTAGATACCTTAGTATTTGTAGCCCATTATAAAAGTGGACAAGAATTGACATCATGTTCTTCATGACAAATCTCATAGGTTTGTTTTAGTACTGCATGGATGTTTTTGTGTAGTTAATTGTTCCTTGTATGACCTGTAGTCTCATAGTCAATACACTAGACACCACTACATGTCTCATATGAATTATTTTCCATCAAATTTTCAATATGAGATATCATAGACACTATTTGTACCTCTATAAAGGGACTAATCTTGGTATCCATGCTTCTAATCACTTCAACATGGAGGGTAGCTTCTATTGCCTCACATGTGTTGGTAAAGGTTCTTTATGACAAGGTCCATCGAAAAAGTAGAAATAATCCTCCCATGACCCATTGTGCATGTTGAGCAAGATTGATTTTAAATGAAAACTTAGAAATCAAGGTTTTGAATCATGCGTCATATTCATGCACACTCTCTGTAAGTCCTTTCTTTATATCTTTCAACGTCACTATAATCTGTTACTCAAATTTAGGAATGTCAAATTCCTACAAGAAATCTGCTTTGTGCTAGTCATAGTTGACCATTGCTTGATAAGGGTCAAATTTGTAATACCATTTGTGCACGTGATCTAAAAGTATGGTTACAAACTACATTGCCTTTCATTCAGAAGATGTGACATCACATGCTCTCAAAATTAATTCACACTTATGAACATGCTCAGTTACAATCTATACCCCATAATATTTAGGTAAATGCAATGTCATCTCATAGTAGACCATAGTGGGTTGTGGTTGAGCAGGTGGTTACTGGGAAGATCCAACTCTAGTTCCAAGTGGGGGTTTGCTTCCTCCAATGCCTCCTCCTAATCCTCCTCCAGGACCTCCACTAGTAGTGCCCATGGGAAGAGGCATGGTAGAGGGCTGATTTCCCAACTTTGGGCATATATTCTAGCCTTGAGGGCTAGATCCACTATCATCCCAAGTTGTGCCATAGAATTATTTTGAAGAGGGAAAGATGTAGATTCTAGATTATCACCTAATGGCTTAGTTTTAGTCTCCTTTACCCATTCAATTCTTGACTCTGTACTCTGTATCCTAATTCTTTATATGTACTCTGTCTGACTCAAAGGCATGAGCACGCACTATGGTGGGAGATCCTGGTTGACTCATACTTGGTTCTTCATCTTTTATAGTCCAGTTTGTTTCTCCTTCGAAGGATAAAAGTGGCAAAGGACATGGCTCAAAAGTGATGGATTCCTCGCATGTGTTTGCCTCCCTATGACTCTTCACATCACTCCTCAAGGTTTTTTGATCTCTCCTTATACCACTAACTCCCATGATCCTATATTTAACTTCATCATACTTTTGTTTCTGTAACGCTCGCTAGCTTGCTACCATGTTGAAGCCATAGTCTTTAATCAACCACTAGTCTCCCCTCTCAAATGTATAACTCATGCTTAAGAGATTTTAGCCTTCCATGGGTAGAGTTTTGAATCCAAGGTCAATAATTATATTTTTAACCTCGAAAGAAAACAATGAGAGGTAGAATCCCATTGATTCTCATAGAAATTGGAACTTTGTCTCTTCAGGATATGAATTGGTGGTTACCGCATACTCCAAAATGTAGCAATTTAGAACACCTCTCCACCAATAGTTAACCACTTGGGTCCAAGAAACTCCAAGTCATGATAAAATCCTCTGTCATTCAAGTGTCCATAATTTCCTTTGTCCAATATTTTGGGATCGTCCCTAAGCATAAGTTGAGATCCAAAAATGCAAGAGAACTAGAACCTCAAATAATAAAGTCTCATATAAAGAGCTATAGAGATTTTGCTCTACCCACTATCGTGTAGAAATCCTTGGTTCAAGATATGAAACCACAAAGTTGTTTTTGATACTAGTAACCCATTATTCAATATTCTCTAATGTAATACACTCAAACATTTCCCATTATTATGCTTCAATTTCTTCATGTCTTGACAATGGAACCACAATGTTGGGTTTTTTTAGTTAATTTTATGTTAGCGCTAAAGTTTCGTCCCAATAGGATAATGCACTGGCCCTATCACATGAGAGGTAAGTCTCCCGCACTCACCCAAAGCACACAACAAAAGATGGGTTCCTGAAGGCTTTGAAGCACAATGTTATATGTTTGTTCATTTCTCATAACATAAATCTAAAGTTATTCAATACCATAAATATATCACTATTATCCTTATTGTACCATATTTAACTACCATGATAACTAAGATCACCATTACTATCCAATAGTGGTAATAAAATAAAAATATACCCATGGCTTAGAAATAAAACATATACATTATTCAACACTTAGAATGTTCACAATTATCACAAGATATGGCACATACAAACTATTCATTGATTCCTTAAAAATTTATAAGATAAAAATGCTATATCTATCCTCCAAAGGACTGTAGTATAAATGATTAAAATAGGGGTTTTTATACTTGTTTTTCCCTAATTAAGTGTCAAGATTCTAACTATCATATACAAATGACACACAAACTCGCAATAGGCTGAGTCATGAATCTTACAATAAGTTGTTACTATAGAATTGGGCCTCTGCACCCATAGATGCTTACTCTATGTTATGTTCTGGTGGCCAAGTATTCTATTCCTCATAGGATGGTACATAACCTTTGATCAGTGGGGTTGAAGTGTCCTACTTGAGTTTATCTTCTGACTACTTCTATATCCCTTGTGCTCCACTTCCCTCATGCTCCCCTAGTCTTCTCACTTATTGTTCTAAGTCCTTTGTTCTTAAGTCCATCATGACAAATTTTTCCTTGATTGGGTCCTCTTGTGCTATGTCTCCTACATCATTATCATTCTATGCTTGGCAAGTTCTACACCATGTTACTCCTGCATGCCATGGTCCTCTCACACTGTGTTAGTACTTACATCAAAATGGACAATGGTCCTTCCACATCATGAAACAAAAATGGAATAATACTTGTACAAAATTTAGGGGTCAACAACATTACTACCATATGGTACCCTCAACCTTATCAATGGAAGCCTCTCGTAGGCCCAAACCATGAGTAAGCTAGGTTTTATCAGTCCACCTACCCCTGTGCACCTGATCCAACTATTGGTATAGTTCACCTAGGATGTAATGGTCCCAAGTGTATCTTTAGCCTCCCTTTGTATGTTGGACAACTCCTATCCATGAGAGTGGTAGTCATCTGGTATTCTGGCCAATGGAGAGCCTCCCAACTAAAATACTTGTTATCACTATCCTGAGTGGTGAAACCCCTGGTGACTACTATGTGATCTGAACCCCATGGTTATTCTGGTGAGAGCGAGGTCCCACCATGTAGACCTATACTACCACTGCATCTTGCATCAGTGATAGGTCTATCTGTTTACCCATAGGTTCCACCTTGTATATGTATTAGATGCCCTCTATGCTAAGGATGGCCTCTATCTCAAGCCCCAATTGGAACACATGCCTCTCAAGTACCCATGTGGTGACTAATGTGTTAATTAGGTCTCTAGAATAATGTAGGGATGATATGTATACCAGGTTCCAAATTTATACACTCTATAGGCATGCCTGAGCCTCTATAGGGAGAGAATCCACCTCCTTGACTAGCCATGATGGGACTCTCTCATGGTTGGACACCTCACATGGCCTATCCATTTGGGCCTACTACTCTCTCGCTTGTGAATGATCTCCCTCCTCTAGTATGCTCACTCATCTGCATTTATGCATAAGTGATCAAAATGTAACCAAGTTCATACTATCCATAAAACCATTATAATGGACTAGAAACATATTTTTTTATCTACTTATACCTATTTCACCCCTTTCTCTCTGTTCTCAACCCCTTTTGGGAGTTTTCAGACCTCACAGGGATTCCCGGGGCTCTGCTTGGGCCCTTGCTACCCAAGGCCATGAATTTTTGGGCAAAACCATGGCCTTGTAGTGGGGCAAGCCAAAAATTTTATGACCTACCCCACTGTAGGTCTGTGACCTAAACCAGCTAGGCTGCAGCCTGTGTGGGACTTCCTGGGGAGCCCTTGTGCTCCCCAATTATCCCTCCATGAGAAACATGAGAGCCTCTCATTTGTCTTGTTTTCTTCCTCTCACCTAGATTTCTATTTTTTAGCTTTATTTCATCCGATTCATCTACCAAATCATTCAAAACAAGTGAAAATGGTTCTAGGCTTCCCAAACCCCTAAAATTTGAATAAATTTGACAAAGTTTTTTCAGAAGACTTACTAAGACCATCCTATACATATTTGGAATGCTCTTGTGTCCTTGTTCGCTTTGATTGGTCTTTGGGTTGCTCATGGGATATCTTTGGGCACTCTCAGAGTGAAAACAAGAGTGAACATGACTTCTTTTCTCTCGTTTCCCTCTTTTTAGCCTTTTAGTGGGCCCTTTTTGGGGTTTTTTCCTGTTTATGCATTTTATGCCACGAGACATTCATCTTGGAGGTTTTGGAATATTTTGAGTGCATTAAAGACCTTTGTTTTTTAATCTGAGGCTTCTTTGGGCCGGTTCTATCCTTTTTTTGGTCCTCAGGACCCCTTCTAGGTCTCTACTGACCTCTTGGGCCCGTGCCACATTTCATGGGCACCTAGGGATAAAAATTGATTTTTGTGATTCTTTTAGTTAGTCATTCCTCTACTTTTCCATAGTTAATTAATTTTAACTCCCTCTCTCTTTTTTTATCATGGTTGTAGGTTGTAGGTGTTAGCTGGCTATGGTGGTTTAGGACTTGCTCTAGTCTTGTCGATTGGTCTTTGTCTTCTCCAAACTTCCCCCAACTTTCCTTGGTTACCTTTTCCCATGACTAGTGTTGGTAAACTATAGTGATTATGGCTTGGTTCCATCATTTATTTCCCCATGAAACTCACATAAACCACCTTGATTTGAGATAACCTTATTGTAGTTTCTCATCCTGCATCCTCAAACCCCATCATGGTATACTATTTAGTGGTGATTCACATAGATGGTGGTAGTCGAGGCAACCCAGGACTTACAGTTGTGGCTTAGTTTATTGATGATCCATGGGGCCATGAAATTATTATAGCTAGTCATTTATTGATCAGTAAGATGGATAATGTCATCGAGTATCACATAATGATTGGCATGTTAAATGATGCCCATGAGTTACGCATGTGTTATGTGAAGTTGTTCTCTGAATCACTCTTAGCCATGTATTAACTCATAATGTCTAGGCCATCTTTAGCTCTGAGTTTATCCCCTTCTTTGAGGTGTTACACAATTTGCTCACCTTCAAGGACATCCAATTCACCCACATCCCTCATAGGGAGAACACTAGGGTTAACGCCTTAGTGAAAGTCATTATGAATAGTATGATTTGATTTGATATCACTTGTGTTCTCTTTTTTCAAGAGTTGGAGCTGGAGTTAGAGATGGAATTGGAGTTGGATTTGGATTCTAGATTATGTAGCATTTGCACTTTCACCTTGGATCATACCATCGATATTAGTCCATCGTCATCTTTATCTGGTAAGTGAAGGTAATTTTTTCTGTTATCTTTTCACTACTTGTTTTCCCTTATTTTGGTGTGGCTTCCAGGTACTTCACAACACTCTTTGTTCATTTGAACATTGACTGCTCATACCTTGAAGGCATATGTAATCATACTTCATATGACCCTACTCTTCCCTATGATTACAAAACGAATCATATACAAAATATCAACCCTAGTTATTCCACTTATAGTAATAAACTACTCGCTTAGACCTTTCCCACATGATATTCTCATCCCCCATACATCCTAAATCCATCTCGACCCTTTCTCATGCCAAATAGACTCTCTAGGGACCCCGTATGACCCATTCAAGAAGTTGTTGACTTGATTGGGGCCCTGTTTGGCCTAGGACACAACTTAGGGAGGAAACTTGTGGCTTATGATACATGTTTCCTTCATGAATTCCATGGCCTAGGTTGTGGCCTAGGCAGAATGCATGAGAAAGTGTCCTAAAGGGACCCAAATGGCTAGTTTCCTATAGTTTCGCAGATTAGGGCTGAGTTATATTGGATTTTCCTCATTCATTCACTCTCTCTATTTAATCTTACTCCACTTTTGCTTCATCTCTTCTTTGATCATCTCCATTGATAATCTCACATTGAAAGCTTGGCTGCCTCCCTGAATTTATCTCGATTCTTGCTTGGCACAATTGCTTTCCTTGTGAAAAGGGATGCCTTACTTTGTTGTTGCTTCCATTTGGTGATTATCTTTTAAATTGATAGTGTTCTTGAAGCTTTTGTACTGATCCTTGCCTCCTCAAGACTCCATTGCACCTATCACTTATGCTCCTCTCATTTCCTCTCATATATTGGTGGTTTCTCCTTCATCTCTTCCATCGCTTTTGCCTCTTAGTCTGGACTCAACCTTTACACAGCCTGATCTTCTTCCTCTCTTATCTCCTAGCTTGGATAATCACTTAGTAGAAATTCTAAACATCTCTTTGAGTTTGATATGAGTGCACTTTTATTTTCAATGTGAAACTCTTTGCTTATTTTTAGTAGTATACATGCTAGGGTTTGTTTTGTTTTAGAAAACTAGTTGTTTTCTATATTGCTTAGAATAGCTTCTAAAGTTTTTTGTATTTGTGCATGATTAAAGAGTAATTTCATTTATTGAAATATTCATTTATTGTATGCCATTTCTATCTTTGGAAGATTTATTCATTTCATAATAGACAAATTAAAAAACTTGTTCAAACTCTCTCTCTCTCTCTTCTTAAAACTAGAAGTATTGCATTATTAGAAAATAATAGTATTTTATTGAAATATAACTCAAATATAGGATAGGCATGCTCTTGAACCCTTTGCTTGAAAATGTCTTTGTTTCCTAAAATGTATTTCATTTGGACTCAAAATTCCTTAGTTGCTATATTTACATTCCATTGGATATTTTATTTCATTCAATATTGTTATTTCTATATGGTTTATGCAATCCATAGTATAGTTTTAGCCATTTGCTTTACTATGGTTGGATTTTTTAGAAGAGATGGTCTAATTTATACATTTGTTCATGCTAACCCCAACCTAGTTTATAGTCTATCTATAGCTTGGTGCAAGCTGACAAACCAAATAGCCACTATAGACCTCCTATAGCCCATAGAAACCCTGAGCCTTCTAGCCTCTTAGTGGTTTGATTTAGCACCTTGCCAAACACTGGTAGTTCCATTTATATTCTTGGAGATACAATGTCCACTATGCATCTCCATCCTTGGTTTTCTCCTTCATCTCATGCTAATCACCTGAGTCATCTCACCATTGATCATGTTGGGGCCTACAACCAACATGCCATCTATACACAATAATAGCTTTTGTTAAACCTTGGCTCTCCAAAAAGGTATTCCTATACCACATTATCATACCTATTATAACCCATATATTCTTCAATTATGCAAACCAAAACTCTTTACCTCAACCTTGTAGCTCTCTGGCTACTTCATCTCATCATGAGATCACCATGTAGAAATAATGTTTTTGCATCCCACTTATTCAACTAAATAGTAACAAGTGTTCACCACACTCATAACATTAGTCTACACCTAGAGAAAAGAACCCAAAAAATTCAAAACTTGACTTATACATTGGAGCATACCACTACTCACCATGATCAACATGGTACCCATAAAATTCTTGATATGTCATCAAACTACTCAGTGCTTCACAACACCTATCAAGTTTTCAATCCCCAAAGATATAATTAATCTACATCTTGCTCTACTGCATGTCAAATCAAGCTTATGAGCAAAGTTACTCCATATTTTGGTCCACTTGGTTACTCACATCATCTACACCATAGCTCCTAGATACTCACTTATTCTACACCATAACCACCAAGCACTTCACTCAATGCATCTTTGAGTATTTGAAATATTCAACACCAGTTTTCTTCTTCCACAAAACCTTAGGTCTCAATTTGTTCTACTCTATCCATCAACTACTCCATTAGGTACAGATTTAGGTTTTTGATATCTCCTCCTCTACATGTATTTTTGAACATCTCAACCAACATATTATGGTAGTAGGATCCCATAACTCATATCTTCTTCTCCAGTCAAGAACCATAACAAGGTAACATACTTATCATCACCCTCCATCTTCACCAATGGAGACAAACTTACTCTACCACAAGCTATGCAACTACTTCTTCATCAAGAACACTATGTAGGTGCTGATCTATTTAGTGAAGCTCTTAAGATTATTTCCTCCATTCTCCATTTGCATCTCCCACATAAAGATATACCTGTGATGCAAACCTTTTTTTTTTTGCTTCATATATGGGTCTCTCCACATGTAGCTCCCACTTGCATAAAACTAGCAAAAATAACCATGGCTTTGATACCAGTTATTAAGAATACACATACATTTCTACATGTGAAATTAATATAAATATAGAAATAAACAAGAGTTACAAATAAAAAATTACAAGGAGAGAAAACACATTACATAATATATACATGGAAACCCTACTAAATTAACTAGGGAAAAACCATGGGGCAAAGGCAATATCTAGACATAAATTCCATCAATAAACTCTCTCATACATAGCTCCTCAATTGACTCCGTTAGGCAAGCAAAGCTTGCAACCAATCTTTCTATGCTCTAACCTCCTAGCTACAACATGCAACTCTTACATGATGATGATAATAAACATAACATCCAAGGGAGCTCCAAGCTTCTACCTCCTCTGTGAGCTGAGTTAATAGCCTCTAAGCTCCGTGTCTTCCAGGATATATTCCATGCACTTAGATGAGCCAAGCAAACTAGCCTTCTATGCTCTAACCTCCATTCCTGCATGATGATGCTTACAACCCAAGCATCTAAGTGAGCTATGATATCTAATCCTTACAATATTCTAACCTCTAACCATGGATCCAAAAATGGAGAGCCTTTAAAAGGATCCTCTATGATCCTCTAATAGGATGAAAAAATATAAAGGAAAAGTAATGATTTTATAACATTTCACAACATGTAAGAGAGGGAAGAGAGAGAATGTAATAGTGGCCCAAATAATTTTGACCCACACATGAGTGTGGTGTCATGTGATCTCCATAAAGTTTATCACCATATGAAAAATCATCTCCACTTGAGAAAAGACCATGTGCCACCTTCATGTGTCTCCAAATCTTGCTCCCTATAGTCATATAAAATGTCCAAATTGTTAGTTTGAGTGTGGCTTGCAACACCCCATCCATAGGTCCTTTTTGCATTATCTTGAGACTCTTCTAGACACCTTTTTGCTCATTGTAAATCATATATAACCTTTTGAATAGTCATTCCACCTCAGCCAAATAGTATTCCCTGTGTCACTCTTATTCCCCCAGGTCCTGACATTATAGGATAGGAGCACCCCATTTGGACTATAACGCTGGACACCAAAGTGTCCCATTTTCAATGGTCCTATCCATTTGCACTTTGAGCCCCAATATTATTTTTCATTTGGTCCTTATCTTAAATTAGGTTGGCCTAACATGAATATATATGACCCACGACTAATTATTCCCTATAAAATCCCACTCAAAGCTCATTAACAAAGGAGGTGACAAAACTTACAAAACAAGCAAGAATACAAACAAAGCACTAGGAAAACTTCCCTATTATTTGCACATAGTCACCTAACACAACTGTAACCCTACTCAAATACTCATACCAGTCCCTAGCCACCTCAAACACTATCAATTTGGCATTTGAAGTTGTATCACACTATTACACAAAGCACACTAGGTGGGAGAATTACATATGGCTTGATCCTTCTTCATATTATTTGCATGTAGCAACATTACCACACAAGGGGTGTGGATTTCATGTTCATTATATATTACACACTAACCCCCCCTCTTTCTCTAGTGACTAAAATATCATTCTATCAAGTATGATGGAGGGTTAGGGTTTGAAGACAAAATTAGCTCCATAATGAGTTTCATCAACAACTAGTGCTCAATTTTTCATAGGCATGTTCAAATAGGTACAATGTAACTACCCAAAAAGTTTTAGGTTTCTTTGATCAGTTTAGACAATAGTGACAAGAATGGATAACATCGAACACTAAATCATCACTTTTTAGTGCTCTTATCCTTTCACTGAATGAAAGCTAGATTCAGGTTTATGACATCTTCTTTATCTTGCACAACCATTTTCAATCTCTATATCAACCATCTCAGTCTATTTTCTAGCTAAGTTATATCTCTTCCTATTTATTGCTATTTTTAGAAAGATAAAAAAGACAAAAATTACACAAATCAAGACTGTATTTATTGCTATATTCCGTATTGATTTATTAATCTATAACCTTAATTAAAATAAGAATAAAACTCCATTATTCCCAAAATAGTTATATCATTTGATGAACTCAACTTACTTCGTTTGCACACTAAAACCCTAAAAATCCTAGGGAAAATTCCTTGCTGATTTTAGCAATATTCTTCTAATTTTTCCTGTATATATAAATTAGAATTTCACATTAAATTTTATAAATTCACCATTTTAATTTTAAAAATCATTTATTTCAAACCCTAGTTGAATATACTAGGTCCTTATGCTTTTGAGGTATCACCTTACATGTTAGTGAGCTTCATATCCTTTTTATGAATCTTTCAGTTTGTTGTTTTAATTGAATTAGATTTCACATAAAACCAAAAATGGATCTCCCTTACTTCAAAACATTTCTTTCAAAAAATAAGGAGTCTATACTTGGTCTTATCATGTATATGAATGATGAACTTTACTAAATGTTAATGCAAAACTGCATTCTTTCCCTTTCATGCTTAGTTTGTATAATATGGGATGATATTAAGAAATTTATTACTAAACATGTTAAGATCCATTTCCTTAAAAGAAATGTTTAATTTATTTAATACAAGGTTTCATTATTTCTTTTACATACTCTCTCTCTCATGTAGAATAATTTTCAGCTTTATCTTGTTAAACATGCTAGAAATGTCATGTTACAAGTCAAAGTTTTTATGCATTAGTGCAAAGTTCCATGCTCTCTATCCCTTGTTTGCTATCTCTCATATGGAATATTCTTTATAATCATATTTTTATACAACTTATAACTCTAATTACATGAATTTCATCCTACATACATGGTTTCTACCTAGATGTATCTAACTCTTTGTCTACTTTTGAGTATCTCCTATCACTACTAGACACAAGAAAATACTAGCAGTTATATCTAATCCTCCTCCCTTAAAACATGGTTCAACTAGATCTTATCTCACACCTACTACCATGCCTATAGTATATATTTTATTGCATGTTATCACCCAATTTTATGAAGATATATAGGTTTATTACACCTATGGCTATAGCTTTGTCACTCAGGTTAGCACCCCTTCCAATATAGTTTTATCTCCTCCACTAGTTATAGTTCTTACTCCAGATGATATTCAAACATAGTCAATGCCTCCCTCACCAACATAGAGAGTTTATACACTTTCATGAAGGCCTCTCTTAAAGAGACCACTATATCAGTGATAGTTTCAGGATCTTATTTATCTACATTACAATGCTTCACTTGATCTTATTTGAGTGTGTGCAGTGACACCCAGATCCTTGATTTCTTAACTCTACCCATTGAGGGGGCATCTAATTCTACATTGAAGATATATATTGACATATCTACCCACCAGGGGCATCTTTTACATGACTACACCATCTAGGTTATGTCATTCCTACACCACACACTCTAGTTATCATGTTGAATTACATTACTTATCATCTTACATAGATTATTATATCGAGACTCACTAGTATATAAAACTTGTATATTTCTTAGTATCTACCTAATTTTGTAATATATGTTTTGCATACTTTCACTGTTTGCTTTGATTAGTTAGATGCAATAGTATTTCTAGCATTTACATGCCTTCCTTTCTTGATTTGAGTAGCTAGATGTGATTGTATTTATCAGTTCCTATTTTATTACTTATGCTTGCCTTAGGACATTTGATAATAGCCTTTACTTGTAATCTTGTATGTGATTATAGCCCTTATGCCAATCTTACTTATTTTGTATTTATATGTGGGCATTTGAACATGCCTTGTATGCTTGCTTTCCTAGTTTGAGTGACATGTGCCTATGTCCCTTATTTTATTGGCCCCTTGTCCTCTTTTATATGCTTCTTGTCTTGCATACTTGTTTGATTCTCAGTTATTTACAATGTCATGATCCACATCATGCATTATCTTGCCTTATTAGATGCCATGATGGACATCATGTTCCATCCCTCCTTGAAAACTAACAACTAACAAGATTTCTAGTTTCAATTTAGTATACTGCACATGATAATACATTGTTACATCTATCTAGGCATACCCTTGTTGATCTAACAATCTCCAACACAAAATATTCTATATCATGAGACATCTTTTTGATCATCATTGATATATCATGTATTTCATAGCTTAACACACTTATAGGTCTCTTTCTTTTGAGGGTAGTCATTACAGGATCTTCATTCCTACTCTCAAAAGAGGGAACAACAAACAAAGGTTTTGTCATAGAGATCAGAGCTCTCTACTAGTCAAAATTAGTTTTCAGAACACTTAGAACAACAATCAAAATTCAAAACATGGAGAACAGATCAGAAAAATAGTGATGATTATAAAATAGTCATAAAAAATAGTAAAGGACAAGAGCACCCCATTTGGACTACAATGCCAGACACCAATGTGTTGACTTTTTGATGCACCTATCCAAATAGCTGAAAACATAGAATTTTTAGAAATAGACAAAAAGGTAAGATAATTACAATTTTTTTAGCTACATTCCATTTTATATTGGGTAGTTTTCATATAATTTTACTTAAATTATCCACATATAGGGGGCATCATATGCGGCATGATGGATCTCACTTCCAATTTTAGATTGGCCAGTTGGTACAACTTCAAGATCAAAATCTATGTTACACCAATGATTGGAGGTAATGTGTGCAACACATTTTCCTTCTTTTCTTTCCAATTCATTGTACTACCTAGGTATTCTCAGTAATTGTGTGCCTTATTCCATCTATAAGTGGTTGGCATCATTCCAGAGTGTATTTTATATAAGCCTAGTTCTCAATTTTGGAGTGGCTTTCATACAAACCTAATCTCCACCTTTCAGAGTGGCCAAGATTGGATTAGTTCTTAGTACACATTTGGATATCCATGAAATATTGTCAAATTATAGAGCATTCATGGGCTTCATGATACATCTCATATGACACACATTCATACTGGTATCAATTCATAGTTCACACTTAGTGGGCAAAGATGGATCCAAAGGATTAGCTAGCCTTTATATTCTTGAGCCACATACTTAGAGAGATTGGAAAATTATTCTAAACATCAATTAACACACACATGATCACATAGCTTCACTACATAGTGGGTGAAAATGGAGCCAAAGGGATAGCCTTTGTATTTGTGAGCCACCCTTAGGGAATTGAGTACTCAGTTCCGTTCATGATATTACTCTTGGTATAACACATACCCACCATCACTCAACATCACTCAACATTACAATAGGTTTTGTGTTGGTTCACATACCTAGTGAGGTGTATTTTTTCCTTTCTCTTCCTCTCTTTTTTACCCAGCCTTTATACGTTATTATTTTAGACATAGTGTGTCTAGTAAGAACTGATCTACTTCTTATTTTTTCTTTCAGATTTATGCTTCACATTGTGCTCTTTCTATGCACACTCAACATCACACATCTTCATGGACTTCACCCTTATAGGTAAGTTCAGGTGCACTTTCTAATTTTCCTTTATCCTAGTATTTTATTTTTTTGCATCACTATAATAAAGGGAGGTAAATTTAGTCATATAAAAAATCCAAATTAGTAGTTTGAGTGTGGCTTGCGACACCCCATCTAGAGGCCCTTTTTGCATGCTCTTGCGATCCTTATAGACACCTTTTTGCTCATTTTTAGTTATCCAAAAACTTCTAAATGATCATTCCAACTCATCCAATTAATATTCCCTATGTCAATCCTATTCCCCAAGGTCCTTAGCCTATAGGATAAGAGAGCCCCATGTAGACTATAGTGTTGGACACCAAAGTGTCCCATTTTTTGCAGTCCTATCCATTTGCACTTTGAGCCCCAATGGTCTTTTTATTTTGGTCCTTATCCTTAATTAGGTTAGATTAGAATGAATACATCTAACCCATGACCAATTGTTCCCTATAAAATCCCACTCAAAGCTCATTTACAAAGAATGTGACAAAACTTAAAAAGTAAGCAAGAATACAAACAAAGCACCTAAGGTAAACTTCCCTATTATTCACACATAGTCACCCAACACAACTGCAAACCTAATCAAATTCTCATACTAGTACGTAGCCACCTCAAACACTATTAATTTGGCATTTTCAACCTCATCACACTATTACACAAAGCACACTAAGTGGGAGAACTACATATGGCTTGATCCCTCTTCAGAGTATTGGTATGTAGGTAGTGTATCCACATAAGGGATGTGGATTTCACATTTAGTAAATATTACACACTAAACCCCCTCTCTATCAAATGACTCAAATATCATTTTATCAAGCATGATGGAGGGTTAGGGTTTGAAGACAAAATCAACTCCATAATGAGTTTTGTCAATAACCAATGCTTGGATTTTCACAACATGATCACACAAGTACAATGCAATTGCCCAAAAAGTTTTAGGTCCCTGTGATTAGTTTGGACAATAGTGGTAGGAACATAAAATAGCACTGAACACCAAATCATCCATTTTTAAGTGCTCCTATCCTTTCATTGAACAAAATTTAGATTCAGTTTTATGACACCTTTCTAGTGCTCTATTGGGTGAATATTTTATCACTAGCTAACTGACGACAAAATAGGTATATCAACCTCAGCATAAGGAGATTTATACAATAAAGTGTGTAGGTTTACCATAGCAAAATGAGATAAATCTCTCCTCTCATCAAGGGGAGGTTCCTTATAAGGCAGGGAAGGTTCCCTATAAGGTAGGGGAGGTTCCCTATAAACTAGTATAACTAATATAAGCTAAAAATACACTCAAGGGTGGAATAACACCATCCATCTCTCTTTTTTTAGAGATGATGTTCACAAGGACAAGGAGAAATCTTGGGTAATTGCTGAAGGCATTTCTCTTCTTTTAGAAATGATGATCAAAAAACCAGAGGAAGACTTCCTAGGTAGTAACTATAACAACAAGAAACCCATGAAATCATAAAGTCTTTCGATGCTTCTCTCACTGATCAGGACATAGTAACACAGTAGAATGAAGTGTAGCACAAAATCTCCACCTCAATTACAACAAAGTGAAAGATTACGAAGGGTAATGGGAGCTCAAAGTCTCACCAATATCCTTAAAACTTAAATAGAAAATAAACAGACTAAAGACAGTTATGGTAGCACAAAGTCTCCCATAGTCAGATTTAGGACACCTTCTAGATTATTTCCACTAGTTCTACTTATTCAATTAAATGGA
The DNA here is from genome assembly GCA_037957365.1 of Torreya grandis. Lineage (NCBI taxonomy): Eukaryota > Viridiplantae > Streptophyta > Pinopsida > Cupressales > Taxaceae > Torreya > Torreya grandis. The sequence goes on from JARHVA010000463.1 coordinate 444,080, forward strand.
CAAGACTGTATCCAGGAAATAAACATAAGAACAATTTCCTAGATAACACAAGCTATTTCAACACAAAGTCTGAAAGGTCACTTGCTTTCTCATTTAAATGACAAAATATGATTAACAGTCTGAGCTCAAAGTCTCAGGAATGCCTTTCAATTTGGACAGAGTTTCACTTCTAATCATTGAGAGATCTCCTTTGCATCAAATGAGAGATTATAATATATAACAACCAAAAGAAAGACTTTGGTGCTTTGTTCCATAAAATGGCCACATTTAATGCATTAGACAAAGGAAATTCTGTGAAGGGGCCATGTTGGAGCTGATCACCAGCCTAGACTTTGGCATTATAATTATGTCAAGTGTCTCCTCCCAAGCATGGGTTGTCTAGTCCTCTTTATGATACTTACGCAGTTGTCCACTTTGTCTTTACTCAATGAAGAAAAATAGGCTGCGCCATTGAATGTTTTCACTCTCTGATGTCCATCTGGTGGACTGTTCCACCTATTGGAATAACTCTCTTGCATATATTTCTAGATTTTTTGTAACTTTCCCTCTTTCTTGTTGCATTTTGTCTCTTCCTGATGATCTGAGCTCTTGGGCTATCTTCTCACTTTTTGTTGTCTCTTTCAGCTCCTTCTTTGGCCGATCGTTGAGTTTGTTCCTGGATCTGCATCTTTGAAAATCAATAGATATTTAATTACCCTGAATTTGATGTCTATGGAGACATCATTGGTCACTTGGTCAATTGAACCACTTTGAACCTTGAACCTTGAACTCTTTTGGTTCAAAGGTTCAATGGTTCAATGATTCATCAATTCAATGTTTTGTAAAGGGCTGCATTCACTCTCTTTTTTCTTATGTTAAACCATTTGGTTGAACTTCTTTCTAGAATCTTCTACTTCTTTCATTCACTCAAAGCTTTTATTTGGACTTTGAACTCTTTGAACCTTTGAACCATTTCGGTTCAAGGTTCAATGGTTCAACGGTTCAATCTTAACTCTTTGAATCTTTTTATTCTTTTAAGTCTATGGAAGCCATTGAACCTTTGAAATTGTTGAACCTTTGAACCTTTTGAAGGTGGGTTTCAATGGTTCAATGGTTCATTCCATTTGTTTGAAGCCCACCGTTAAGTCTTTTGATTGAACCTCGGCATTGAATTAGCCTCAAAACACTAAGGAAATGCCTTAAGTGTTTTGAACTTCCCTTTGAGAAAGCCCGCCTATTGAACCTGTGAGTTTCGTAGCTGAAAATGCTTGAATAATTGAAGAACTGGGATGCTTAGAATATTTTTGAAATAAATAAAGAGATAATTTTGGCTTGCAAGACCAAAATGATCATCATGTTGCACACAAAAATAAGTGACATATTTTAGGAACAATAGTTGGCTCCAGTTGGGGAAATTCCATCGATTGGAATTTTGAAACAATCAAAGGGAGTAGAGTCTAGAATCTCAGTGCCTTCATCTATGCCATTGGGCTATGGAGTCACGCTACCCAAAAATAAAGGTGCCAAAAACAAATAAACAACACAAACAAATGAAAGACTATACAAAAATTATACATATATACAACTGGACTTATTTGATACTTCAAGGATTGAAGTGCTTTAGATGCTGCCCACTATGAGGTAGAGAAAATGGCATTCTATTTTGATATTTTATTAATAAAATATTTTCACCATTGAGTTGGTGAATGGAAAATAGGCCTCTCCATAAGGAATCTAATTTCCCATGCATCCCTTTTGATTTTCTCCTCTTGTCTCACAACAAGACTTGATCTCCAATCTAAAAATCATGAATCCTTGCTTTCTAGTCAAAGAGCTTCTTTACCAGACTCTGATGTGCAGCAATATGATCCACCACCATAGTTCACTATTCATCTAGTTCATTCAAGCACATGATCCTCTTGTCGATGGGACTTTCAAAAGTTGAATCTTCTACTACCTTTTGCCAACTTCAATGCTAGTAATTCCAAGGTGATTGGTATCTCTGATTTGAGACCATACAGAAGTTGGAATGGTGACATACCTATCACCCTCTTGAGTGTAATTATGTCTACCCATAAGGCATCAAACAATGTTTTATGCTAGGTTAACTGATTGGCATCTACCAGCTTCTTGATAATGGTCACCAAGTTCTTGTTGCTTGATTCTGCTTGACCATTTCCTTGCAGATAATAGTCAGAGGAGTGGGAGAGGATAATCCCATAATTGTAGCAAAAATTAGTAACCTCTAGGGAAGTATAATAAGTAGTATTATCTGTTAAAATCTTAGATGGCACTCCAAAGCGGGAGATGATATTTTATATGAGAAAATTACATACCACTTTTGAAGTAGCATGCTTAGTTAGGATGTCTTCCACCCACTTGGTAAAGTAGTCTGTGGCTGTAAGAACATAATCATGTCCAGCACTCGAAGATGGGTTTAAAATGCTAATGAAATCAATACCCCAATATTGAAATGACTCTTCAATTACTACTGGCTTGAGAGATAATGTAGCCAATTTGGGTCTTCCAATGAACTATTGACACAGTTCACATCTACATACCTATTTGTATGCATCTTGAAATAGAGTAGACCAATAATACCTGGCTCATAGAATCTTATGAGCAGTCATAAGTGTAGAAAAATGTCCTCCACAAGCCAAATTGTGGAAAAAATCCAAAAGTTTGTTCTGCTGCACTTTATCCACACAGTGAAAGAATACCCCATCAAGGTTCCTCTTATACAGACTGTTGTCCTATAGAATAATGTTGGTAGATTTCAACTTAACATTCCTCTTTTCTTTACGAGATAGGTGAGCAGGACACTCACCATAGGTAAGGAAATGAGCAATATTTGAATACCACTCATTCATAGTGGTGACAAAAAGAACTATTGGCGTGTCTTCAAATTCTATTTTTTTATGCCCTATTTCTTCTGGTATGTTATCAACAATTAATTGGCAGAGACCCCTTCTCTGCATAAGTTTTGTTAGTTTGATAACTAGATCAAACTCCCAAATTTTGGTAATCCAATTGCCCTTTTTGGTTCCAAACTCTTGCTGAGTTAGTATGGACTTGACTATTATATCAGAGACAAGAGCAATAGTGTGTGAGTTTAGGATATAAAAATGAAAGTGCTTTACCACTTTTACCACAACATAATCATGCTTCTCCATGTTTAAATACTTTAGCTCATGATCTTGTTGACCCAATTTTGCCCCTCTGGTGAAATCTCGGTCACCTTCTACACCTGCTTTTGCAAAGCCAGTCAATTTCAGGTTGCAATCCATCTTCAGGTTCATGCTCGGTTTAACAAAAAAAGTTCAAGTCAATGGTTTAATTGTCTAAGTCCCACAAAAATTAAAGTTTTATGTAATGGGCAGCAAAATTACCACCCACAACATCAGCGGGAAAAAAGAGACCGCCTACACACAAGCAATGGGTGGCAAAATTGCCACATGAAGCAACCGGTGGAGAAAAGGAAGCCGTCAACATCGGCTGACATCGACAAAATTGCTGCGCTCGGCAGCTAATTCGGCCGACATCGGCAAAATTGCCACGATCGGCAGTAAATCGACTGACGTCAGCAAAAGTCCCACATGCAGTCCACAATAGTGGGCGGTAAAATTACCGCCCACAACATCAGGCGGTAGAAAAGGCCTACAGAACACAGGAAAAGGCCCACCCAGCTGCCAAAGGAGTAGACCAGCATGCAAAATGAGGTAGCAAGCATGGTCTCAATAGATTTATGACATCATTTACAGTGTTTTCTCTCTTCTCAATGAAGACTCAAGCTGCCACTTGCAAGCAAAAGGCCAATGAGATCTCCTCTTGGCTCTTTCCATATAAATACGCAGACTTGGTCATTTTTAACGATCTTCTCCAATTTTGTAAAGAGCATAGCTCTGCAAATTCTCCACCTAAATCAATAAAACATAGTCTTTTGCCTCCATCTTGGATAGATTTGCTGTGTATGTCATGAGTATTATTTGTGTTTAGTCATTATCATCGATGCTTTCACAGGTTAATGCCAACAAACCAGTCATCTACAACGGCCATTCCTGCAGCTGAAAGGAGAAGAGCAATATTTGAGAAGGATAGAATAGAGGAAGTTGCTCGTAAGTGTGCATTCCATAGCACCTTGGTAAACCTCTGTTATGTATTTTCCATTATAGCCTCCCTATTAGTCTTAGCAGCTTGGTTCTTCTGCCAGATGTGTAGAGTATATTTGTATTTTCCTTGATTCTGAGTGTGGATGTGGAAGGTCAACCTCGATTTTTAGTCTATCACCTCTTTAGTGTAGGTATTTTGTTTTCATGCATTTCTTCCCCTTTTTCATCCCCCCCAGTATATAGTTGTATATTCATTATTTTTGCATTACTTGAAACAAGCAAGATACATCAGAGGGAACTAGCCCATACCTAGAGACTCTCCTCTCCTGCTTTGCCATCCCACAGGTGAGAGAGGGGTTTCCATGTTGCGGGGAGAAGGCAGGAACCTATTTTCCTACCACTGGGTGCAATCTCCAGCATCAACAATTTTGGCATGCCTGGTGGGACTGTAATTTTATCAGTTTTTAATGCAGTAGTATTTTAGGATTGATGCTGGTCCTACTACAGTCATTTCAAAGATTTTTAGCATCTGGCGACTCCACTGGTAAGAGCTCAGTTCAAACCAGTCACTTAAACTTCTATGCCAAAGGTTACCACAAGGTCAGCTTCAAGAAGGGTCCCCTTTGAATTCATTGAACTACCTTTAAACTCTGCTAAAAGGCTCAGGTTTGAAAGAACTCACCTTTATCCACTAGTAAATCCTCCTAGACTTGTTGCTAGGAACACCAACCCAACTCAGCCACAAATACACCCTGTTTCAGCCATGGCATTGCCTTTTGCAGCTTTTCGTGGTGAGAGCCCTTTAAACCTCGCACGCTATGATCCGATTCCTGGAACAAATCTAAAAAATGTGCCCTCTTTTGATGGAGTGGGACCTATTATAGTTGTTGAGCATATCAAGAATATTGCCAACCTTTGCAATATTCACAATATAACAGATGAAATTATTGCCATCAGACTGCTAGCTTTGTCTCTGAAAGGGAAGGCCCTTGATTGGTATGGAACCTTGCCTATGAATTCTATACATTCCTGGAATGAATTGGGCACTCATTTAACTGGTCATTTTGTGGAAAAAAGTGACGATCTCTCTCTTGCTGAGCAGCTGACAACTATAAAGAGAGCTCCACACGAGTACATGCAGGACTTCAACACGCATTTTCAAAAGACTTGGGATAGAATTCCCATCTTGGTAAGGCTGACTCCCAGCTACGCTTTCTTATACTATTTAAAAGCATTGACCATTGATATTGCTGTGATGATCTAATCTATGGGAGGGCACATACTGCCAGCTACTTATGACATTGCCATAGTGGCCAAAAATTGCTTGGTACAAGCCGAAAAGATCGCTCCTAGGACCAACATGCCACTTTTCCCAGAAATGCTGCCCCCTATACAAACCATTGTGCCCACATTAGCCCCTGTGCCTGCCATTGAGAAGCTAACTACCATTCCGTCAAATGAACTGCATGAGGTAAAAAGTTTGTTGCAAAACATGTCAAATGAACTTGTAGCCCTTAAGAGACAACAAGCTCAAAATAATAAGCCGCATCCTGGATATCAACATTATGGTCAAGCACCTAGAGCCCCTTTTCAAGGCTATAATCAAAGACAGGGTCAGCTTACTCAGACCAGGCCTTATCAAAATTATAACTCAGGCCCCTCTTCATCATCTAAAGCCATGGTGCCTACTTAGAACAATCTAGTGCAGGAACAACCAGGTTGTTCGACCATGGGACATGGTCAAGAGCAAGCTGTCCATACGAATGATATGATAAATTTTTTCCAAAATTCAAAAAATCAGGCTGCTGATCACTCTCAATTTTTTGAGTTTCCAGTTCAGCCCAGCACAAGTAACAATCAAACTCAGTCAGATTTTACTTTGATAAATCATGAAGAAGTTGAGCTCTGTGCAATTAATCATGGGGGCACTGCAGGTAATCAGGTTGATTGCATTGCAGCCAACATGAGATTTAAAAGAAGAGTAGTTGGAGAAGCACATGCTTCCCCTCAGGCAGCAATGAATCCTCCACCACCCCTTTTTTAGAGGGCCCCAATTTTTGGTCAACCGTCTGCACCTCCAGCTCCTCAGTCTACAGCTCCAGTCAGGATCAGCCCAAAGGAAAGCATGAAGGGAATCAGCCCCCAAGTTAATATAGTTGATCAAATGAAGAAACTGCACGTAAACATTTCTCTCTGGGATTCATTGTCTCTTCCAAGACAAAAGGAAGTATTGAAGAAAGAATTGCATGAACTAGATCGACAGGCTGTCCCAACAGACACTAATAATGTCCTAATGATGAATGAGCAACCTTCTACTTCAGATCAGGTAAAGAAATAAGAAAGGACTCCCCCTTTTTATGTATCTTTGATCATAGGGGATATCTTAGTACACAATTGAATAATTGATAGCGGGGCCAACACTTCAGTAATGCCCAAGTGCATTGCTGATAAGATGGGGTTAAAGTATGAAGCAATGAACAAAGGAGTCTTGCAACTAGATGGGATGCCTGCAAAGATAGTCGAAATCCTGAAAGGATTGAATTTAACATTGCATGCCTGCCTGACATTCTAAATTCCCCATGATATAGTGGTAGCAGACGTTCCTCCATACTTCACAATCTATTTGTCTAGAGACTTTACGTCTAAGATAGGGGGCTATTTAGCAGCGAATTGGTCATACCTAATTTTTAGAACCAAGTATGGGACCAAGGTGAAAATCAAATCTGAGCCACTCTACAAGGATCACCTAGAGCCCTATTCACCCAAGGCAACGAATGTCAGTTACACTATCATCGATCTAAAAGAGTCTTAGACAGACAAATCTTCATCTTTTGCTCTTGAAGGAGTTGCAGATCTACTCTTGGATGAGTGGGGAAGTGATAACTTCGAGCATGATCCTTATAAGTTTATTGAAGAGGTAGACCTTGGCGTCTATTGCTTGCATGAAGAAACCGCTGTCATGCCCAATATAATGAAGGAAAACAAAGAAGACCTTGGCCTGTGGCAGCTGTACTTCGACGGTTCCAAAAGCAAACTAGGCGCCAGTGGTGGGGCAATGTTAGTCTCCTCTTCTAAAGAAAGGTACTTTTCAGCTTTCTGTTTCCAGTTCTCTTGCACATGTAATATTGCAGAATATGAGTCTTTGATTCATGGACTTGAGTGGGCAAGAAAGAGAGGGATCAGGAAGTTACAAATCCTGGAGGACAGTGAATTAATTATGAACCAAATAAGAGGCCTAAACCTGACCAAGAACTCCTTATTGAAGTCTTACAAGCACAGAGTCTGGGACTTGATGGAGGATTTCCTTGCTCTTAACATTACCTTGATTCCTAGGGAACAAAATAAGCAGGCTGGCAGCTGTTGGTGCCCAATTTGATGTTTCAAAAGAAATAAGCAGGGATTGTGGTTTGCACCATTTAAAAGTGGTGGTTCGGCCTTCAATTCCAGACAATGTTACAAATTGGCAGTCTTCAAAAGTGACCAACAGATTGCTCTCTTCATACAGGAAGAAGCTAAGTTCATGGTCCACAATCAAGCAAAATTGTAGCAGCAATACGGAGATCAGATTGTTCAATTGAAAAACAATAAACTCCCTAAGGGTCTGGTCACACTTGAAAGTATTTTCAATGGAGAGGACCAACTATGAGATGACAAAGCATGCATCACTACCAAAGAGGAGAATTATGAAAAAGTTAAAATCTTCAAGGACAAGTTGCTGGCGCTTGGTAAGGTCTACACGTTTCAAGAAAGGCAAGCTTTCATTCTGCTGTGTCAAGAGTTCACTGATGTCTTCGCCTGGAATTATAGCGACTTGAAAGGCTTCGATCCAAGACATGCCCAACACACTATTGAATTAGATGAAGGCACGAAACCAGTTACACAAAAGTAGAGGCCTGTTAATCTGATGATCAAACTCCTTATGCAGAAAGAATTGGTCAAGTTGATTGAGTCTGGCATTATATTTCTGATCAAACATTCCTCATGGTTGGCCAATTTGGTTCTAGTTAGAAAGAAAAATGGGGAAATCAGGCTGTGCGTCGACTTCAAAGACCTTAATAAAGTCTCTTTAAAGGATCATTATCCCCTCCTGAACATGGAGCAGATCCTCCAAAGGGTAACCGGTTTCGAACGTTTCTCCCTCCTGGATGGTTATTCGGGATATAATCAAATTTTGGTGCGAGGCTGTGACTAATACAAAATAGCCTTCACCACTAAATGGGGAACGTTCACCTACCAGAAGATGCCTTTCGGGCTATCCAATGCTGGTGCTACCTTCCAGCGAGCCATGGACATGGCTTTCAGTGGTTTGATAAATAAGAACGTGCAGGTGTACCTTGATGATATAACAGTTTTCTCCAAGGAGGCAGGATAGCATATGGAGCACCTCAGGCAGATTTTTGAGAGGTGCAGGGAATTTGGCATCTCCCTAAATCCAAAGAAATGTGTATTTGTGGTTCATGAGGGGAAACTTCTTGGCCACATTGTGTCCAAGGAAGGTTTGTCTATTGACCCCGAGAGAGTCCACTCCATCTTGGAGATGCCCCTACCAAAGCACAAGAAAGGCCTACAGAGTTTCTTTGGCCAGATAAATTTCATTCAAAGGTTCATTCTAAAATTTGCTAAAATAGTTAAACCCCTAACCTCTATGCTGAGGAAGGGTGAAGAAGTCAAGTAGATAGCGCCAAGAAAAGATAGCTTTGAAGCCATCAAGCAGGCTTTGACCCAGGCTCCCGCTCTAATTAGCCCCAACTTCAATAAAGACCTCAACCTCTATACCTTCAGCAATGGAGAAGTAATATCTGCTATGATTACTCAAGCAAATAGTGATGACCTCAAGCAACCACTCGCCTTCTTCAGCCAAGGGTTAGAGGACTTCAAAATCAAGTACACCTATGTAGAGAAGCAAGTCCTGGCAGTAGTGCGCAGCCTGAAGAAATTCAGATATATGTTATCAAACAACAAGATCCATCTCATGGTTCTACATCTTGGCATCAAGGATTTCTTGACCAATCAAGACTTAAATGAGAAAAGAGCAAGATGGATCACCAAAGTGATGGAGTACGATATAGACATCAAAATTGCCAAGTTGGTGAGAGGAAGGGGCCTGTGTGAACAGCTAGCAACAGATTTGAGACAAAAGGGTGAAGACAGCTTACTGATCCATGATGCAGCCATAGCAAAAGAACCAGCTATCATAAGAGATTAGACGCTGGACATGAGGCACTTCCTTCTTACAGGCGAATGTCCACAGGGTCTCGGTAGGGCCGAAACAAGGTATTTTAAACTTCAGTCCCTTCCTTATGTTTTGATCGATGGGGTATTATTCAAGAAGGATCTCTCTGGGGTTCTCTTGAGATGCATTGACCCCAGTCAGGCTGACAAGGTGTTGGCTGAGTTTCATGATGGGCCAGCAGGCGGCCATTTCGTCCCTAAGACCACGGCATCAAAAATAATGAGAACTGGCTATTTTTGGCCCACTCTTTTTAAGGATACCCATGCCTAGGTAAGGAAGTGCCAGAAGTGTGCACTTTTTGATGGCAAGCAGTGATTGGATGTCATGCCCCTACAGCCCGTTCAAGTTGAACAACCATTCATGCAGTGGGGCTTGGATTTCATAGGGATGATCAATCCTCCCTCCAGTGCTAGACACAAGTGGGTCTTAACTGCTATGGATTATTTCACTAGGTGGGTGGAAGCCATTGCTTTGAAGGAAGTGAATGAAAGCATAGTCTTAGATTTCTATGAGGACTTAGTGACACATTTTGGGGTCTCGGCCACTATAATTTCAGACAATGCCTTGGCTTTTTTGGGAACCAAAACTAGTGAATGGGCGCTCAGGTATGGTATATACCTTAGCACTTCATCAAATTACTATCTGCAGGGGAATGGGCTGGCTGAGTCCACTAACAAAAATTTGATCAGGATTATAAAGAGGACCATGGAAGAAAATAAAAAAACTTGGCATGCCAAGTTGAAAACAGCTCTATGGGCCGATTGAATCACTCCAAAGAGATCAATCAAAAATTCTCTATATACGCTTGTGTATGGAAGGGAAGCAAGGCTTCCTATCTCACTCAAGTTGCCAGCACTGGACCTCACTCATCAACTGCAACTGGAAGAAGGAAGTAGCATGGAGGTCCAGTTGTGCGAACTAATGGAGCTCCAAGAGGTAAGGAATCGGGCCATGGTCTCTATGATCAGTCGCCAATAGTAGATGAAAAGACATTTCAACAAGAAATCTTTGTCAAAAAATTTTGCTGAAGGAGACATTGTCTTAAAATGGGACGAAGACAGAGTTAAGCCCAAAAAACATGCAAAATTTGATGCCCTTTAGGGCGGTCCTTACATGATTACTCAGTGCAAGCAGCATAACGCATTCTAGCTCTACAGGTTAGACGGTGAAGAACTGTGTATCCCAGTTAATGGGATACATCTGAAACATTGCCACTGATTTTTGGTTCAGTTGTACATAATTTCTATTGTAGTTTTCCCTATTTTTCCTAAGTGCAGTTTACACAGTTAGTTGTTTTTAGTCTTGTGTGTTTCCCTTTGCGTGTGTGGGTAAATTTTGTATATTTTGATTCTGGGATATTTTGGGCTGTTATTAATTCTTTCAAGTTGCATTTAAATCTGTACCCAATGGTATTCAAAGGCAACTGTGTCCTAAACATAGCAGGCATGCTTCCCTTGGGAGTCACCAATTTGTTGACCCAATTTTGCCCCTCTGGCGAAATCTTAGTCACCTTCTACACCTGCTTTTGCAAAGCCAGTCAATTTTGGGTTGTAGTCCATCTTCAGGTTCATGCTCAGTTCAACGAAAAAAGTTCAAGTCAATGGTTCAATTGTCTAAGTCCTTCAAAAATTCAAGTTTTATGCAATGGGTGGCAAAATTACCGCCCACAACATCAGTGGGAAAAAAGAGACCGCCTACACACAAGCAATGGGTGGCAAAATTTTCATGTGAAGCAGTCGGCAGAGAAAAGGAAGCCATCAACATCGGCTGCCATCGGCAAAAATGTCACGCTCGACAGCTAATTCGGTCGACATCGACAAAACTGTCATAGTCGGCAGTAAATCAGCCGACGTCGACAAAAGTCCCGCATGCGGTCCATGACAGTGGGCGGTAAAATTACCGCCCACAACATCAGGCAGCAAAAAAGGCCTACAGAACACAGGAAAAGGCCCGCCTAGTCGCCAAAGGAGTAGACCAACATGCAAAATGAGGTAGCAAGCATGGTCCCAGTAGATTTATGACATCATCTACAGTGTTTTCTCTCTTCTCAATGAAGACTCAAGCTGCCACTTGCAAGCAAAAGGCCAATGAGAGCTCCTCTTGGCTCTTTCCATATAAATATGTAGACTTGGTCATTTTTAAGGATCTTCTCCAATTTTGTAAAGAGCATAGCTCTGCAAATTCTCCATCTAAATCAATAAAACACAGTCTTTTGCCTCCATCTTGGATAGATTTACTGTGTATGTCATGAGTATTATTTGTGTTTAGTCATTATCATCGATGCTTTCACAGGTTAATGCCAACAGACCAGTCATCTACAAGGGCCATTCCTGCAGCTGAAAGGAGAAGAGCAATATTTGAAAATGACAGAATAGAGGAAGTTGCTCGTAAGTGTGCATTCCATAGCATCTTGGTAAACCTCTGTTATGTATTTTCCATTATAGCCTCCCTGTTAGTCTTAGCAGCTTGGTTCTTCTGCCAGATGTGTAGAGTATATTTGTATTTTCCTTGATTCTGAGTGTGGATGTGGAAGGTCAACCTCTGTTTTTGGTGTATCACCTCTTTAGTGTAGGCAGTTTGTTTTCATGCATTTCTTCCCCTTTTTCATCCCCCCAGTATATAGCTATATATCTGTTATTTTTGCATTACCTGAAATAAGCAAGATACATCAGAGGGAACTAGCCCATACCTAGAGACTCTCCTCTCTTGCTTCGCCATCCCACAGGCGAGAGAGGGGTTTTCATGTTGTGGGGAGAAGGCAGGAACCTATTTTCCTGCCACTGGGTGCAATCTCCAGCGTCAATAGATCTTTGAGAGGATAACTCATGAAAGATATGGGAGATTCCACACCTTTTTTCTATTGAACCAAAATAGTTGAAAGCATGTGGTTAGAAGCATAGCTATACATTATGAAGTCTTTGGCATAATTAAAACAAACTAGAATTAGGGCATGGGTGATAGCTTCATTGATGTCTTGAAATGCCAACTTGCCTCCTTTTGTCTAGCTGAAAGTGGATTTGCCTTTCATCATGTTGACAATGTGGTAAGTCTTCTCTACGAATTTAGGGATGAACTTTCACAAAAAATTTACCTTTCCAAAGAAAGAGTGGACTGTGGTCTTACTGGCAAGAAGAGCAATCTCTTGAATGACTTTGACCTTATTTGGGTTGATTTTTATGCCTTCTCAGGTTACAATGTGTCTGAGAAGTCTACCTTCTGTAATCCCAAAAATAGATTTCTTATGATTAAGAGAAATACCATTCTGCCTACATCACTCCAACACTTGTTGTAGCTGATGTACATGATTGAGATGATATTTAGAAAAGACTATCAAGTCATCAAGGTATACCATAATAAATTTCCCCATTTCATTTTTAAAAGCAAGATCCATCACTTTTTGGAAAGTGGCGCCATCATTGATCAAGCCAAAAGGCATTTTGTGATATGCAAAAGTGCCCCAAAGTGTTATGAAAGCAGTCTTATATTGGTCTACTTCACCAACTTCCACTTGATTATATCTTTAAAAACTATCTAGCATTGATAACATCTCACTGCCAATCACTATCTGCAGTAGCTGATCCATGATGGGCAAGAGATAGTTGTCCTTTAAAGATGACTGATTCATATTTTTGAAATCAATACACAGGCAAATTTCTCCATTCTTTTTTCTTACAAGGACTATGTTTGCAATCTAGGTGGAATGATAGAATTGGAAAATAATTCTTGCATTCAACATTTTCTGTATCTCAAACAAAATCATCCCTGATATCTTAGGGTTGTACTGCCTTTACTTCTGCTTGTGAGGCAATGACACAATCTTGAGAAGAATTTTGTGCTAGATTTCTTCAGGTCTAAGAGATTTTAGATCATCATAAGAGTATGCTAAAACATCAATGTAATGGTGAAGCAGAGTAATAAATTTGAGTTTTTCATTAGGGGCACAACAATTTTCAATGTTGACCATTTTTGGATTGTCTTCTTACTCAAATTGATTTGATCAAAATCCTTGGAGGATTTTGAATCCGTTTGCCATTCCTTGATAAACCTATCATGCTTGTCAAAAAGTTTCTCAAGAGAAACTAATCCTTTGAGAATTTTATTCTCTTTTAATTGAAGGAACTCTTTAACAGCTTTTGAATTCGTTTCCAGAGTTGATTCCCATGGTGGAGATTCACTACCTTCAAAATGAAGCTTTTCAAAGCTGTCCATTTATTCCATAAAAGCAATGATTTGGTTATCACCATCGAACACCTACCAATGGTCAACATTATCAAGTACAATTGGTCAAAAAACCAACTCGATAGTGTACCTATTTTCTTTGAAATCTTGGTGAGGGATCAAGAGAGTTGCAGAGATGGCCAATGAATCTGCTGGAATGTTGAATTCTCTAGGCACGACAAAAATATTGAAAGCATCAAAGCTTTCAATGTAGTCCCACACTAGATTGTGATAATGTCAAAATATTTCATTCTTAGTTTGATATAGGTTCCTCACCTGACAAACCACCAATTCAACATCTCCTTTGGCATGAAGGATTTTAACACCTTTATCTTGAGCAACCTTTAAATCAAGTAGTAGTGATTCATATTCAACAGTGTTGTTAGTGTTGCTAAACTACAATGTATATGCATAAGGGAAAATATTTTCTTGAGGAGATATTAAAATAACTTCAGCTCTAGAACTAGTAGAAGAATTGCTTTCATTGAATTCTAGAATCTAGACATCATCAAAATTTGATCTTCTTTCAGATTTTTCTTCATAAAAAAGGGAGGATCCCTTTTCATGTGTACTACGCCCTACCAATTTTTTTGATGCCTTATCTAAATTTTTTACATTGTCACTTAGTAAGATTTCATCCATTAAAACATGAACGTCTTCAGTAGACAAAAAGTAATTACTCATGCCTAAAGATTTAAACAAAATTTGAGTTTTAGGGGCTGACATTTGGGTGACAATATGATTTACCTCCTTCTCAGGAAGTAGCTTTTGCATGATGCCCTTCACAAGTATCCTCACTTCAGATAGGTCCATGCTCAATTCTCCACCAACATCCTTACAAAAATTCCATCCAAGCAGAATGCCATAGGAGGCTAGAATGTCGGACACCAGGACTATCATTTTGATTCTCTTATCTGAAAAAGTCACAAACACAAATTGAGCATCTTTGATTTGTCCCAAAAAAGGCACTTATTTGTTTTCCATGGAGAAACATCTACCAAAGGTCTTAGTCAGCGTGATACCAAGAGATTCTGCCACTTTGGCAGGCATGACATTGTCAGAAGCCCCTGAGTCTATAATGCAATTGTTCAGCTGATGATCGTTTATCAATAGGGAAACATAAAATGGTTCTATTTTCTTAGGGGCAGTTGGAGGAGTAATCACAAGATTATTTTGGGTGGATGTGTTCTTGGGGGACCAAGAGTTACTTTCAAAATATCTTGTCTTGCAGAGACAATTTTATTCTTGATGCATTGAAATAACCTATCCAACTGCTCAAGGTTGGATTGCAAGAATTCAAACTCATACATTTAAATTTTGGTCTTCTTAATGTGGTCAATTATATCAAATAACTAAAATAAATTATAAATAGGGGAAGGTAGTCCATCCTTCTAGTTTTTTTGGGGGGTGGTACTGGTCTGAGAATTTAAAGCAGAAGGAAATAGAATATTTAAGGTACTTACTTTTTTAGTGATCACCGGGTCCTTTGATTGAAAAGGCAGAGTGGTCCCCCATTTAGCAATTAAAATTATTGGTCGATATTCTTCCCCTATTTTTACCTTATTAGCTTGTTGAGCTGACTGGTCCTAGGACCTGGTAAATATAACATATGATCTATCAAACACTTTTGACTTGCTTCTAGCTTCTTTTTGGTAATTGTCAGGGTGCACGACACCGAAAGCACACAGTTGATTACCAAACCAAGCAACTTAATATGTAGAAATAAACCAGATTCAACAAGTAACTAGAATTCAGAATAACACAAAATATGAGAGATAATACACAACTTGTATTAATAACTCTTACAGAAAAGAATACAATAAAGAAGATGCCACTTCTTCTTCACCACCTCTTCAGAGGTTTCCCACACCTCAAGTGAACAGTAATTCTCTCCTCAAAGCTCTCTCTACTAGGTCCCAACACCCAACTCAAACACAGAGTTGGTGTTCACCTTACACCTGTGCTCCACGCACTCCACAAGTGCTCCACGCACTCCACAAGTACTCAAAGTACTTCAAGTAGATCTCCCATGAACCTACAACAACCTGCAATTCAACAGACCATACTTATGGAAGGAACTGCCTTGCCTTCCTCATTGCTCTCCATGTACTCCACGTACATACCAATGAGTACACACCATACTCCAAGTAGATCCTGCCTGATTCTGCTCCCTGTTGTGTTGCTATCCTATCTGATCTCCAACGTACAGATCAATACTGGTTCTACACACCTGTGAACCTTGACCTTACACACACACACACCTGCAGATCAACGATCTTACTTACCATGTAGATCTCTTATAAGGGCCATGCTCACCTGATGACCAAGATCATACATACCTGAAAAATCCAGCTAACTCTCCAATCCAGCACCCACCTTGGTACTACTGTGGAACTAGGAGGAACACCCTTGCTCACCTCACACACAGAAGGAGCTAACTTTGCTCAACTCAAAACTAGAACAACTTTACAATACAACCATGAGTCTATTATATAGATCTCATCCAAACAATAATTAGACATCTAATTATAATAATTAGATCTATAGCTCTCAGTCTATAATTAGCACTAAGCATGCAAACACTTGGTTTGTTAGCTGACTGCCCGTAATAAACTCACAGTCGAACCACACAGGTGATCGATGTCGGTCCCTGTCTACCTAGAGGTGACCGACGCTGGCCGATCCCTGACTGACGTCAGTTACTTCTCTTCACTATCCTACCGACGTCTGCTGATCAGATCGACGCCGGTTACTCTGCAACTCAGCAACCCTCAGCAACCTCCTCTCCTATTTACATCAGTGAAGCTTTTAGCTTCACAACCTAACAATCTCCCACTTGGAGATAAACAGCTGCACTGTACCTATACCTGTACTTCGTCTAATCTATTTCTTGGTTTGTATCCCTCTTTAAGCTCAATCCTGAAGACAACCCACCACACATCCCATGGTGCACCACCTGTCATTCGAGTACCTTGCCACATCCGAACCTACAAACACATGTAGTGAAGTCCTGACCCTGCATGTATACCTACTGCTGGTCCCTCTCAAAATCTCTGAGAACCCACTTCCCCGAATTGGCTCCTAACTCTCTGACAGCTCCCACTGCATGGGAGTACTTAGGTCTATACCAGACCTCATGTGATTTTGGACACTGTACCTATTCAGCCCTTAGTGTGCTGCGGCTCTGCATCCTGCGTAATGAACCTCACCAACACCTGATTCACATCAGCTCCCACTGGAGACAAAATCAACCTGTGATCTCCATGCCTCCCATGTCAAAGAATTTTGCTGCTCCAAACTCCTCCTGACATGCCACTAAACTAATCTTACCCTTAGCTCAGCAAAACCTTGTATGTACAAACCCTGCTAGCAAATATACCATCTACATACAGCAACAAAATGATGTCATGACTCATCATCCACTTGGTAAGACAAACCACAGTAGTTACCCTGACATTGATTGAAGCCATGCTTCATCCTCCACCTATCAAAACCTGTACCACTCTCTTGTAGCTTCCTCAAGACCATATGCCTGGTCTTCCGTCTCACGTATCTGTTCTCTCTATTCTTCAACTAAGGTATCCATTCGTCTTTGTGCTTTCATCCAGCTGGCAACCCTACCAAAAAAACTCCTATTTGGTTTTGCATCATGTCCCTACCATCCTCCCACCTATTTCCTGGATCCTTCCTGCTCTACAATTAGCAACAAGTATAAAGAAGAGGAACAATGAATTTGAGGGCCTACTTACGTCTTCAGTCCTCCGTATGGGTGTTTGAGACTCCTTGACAGCATGCTATCCACCCAAAATCCGTTACAGTGACCGACCTTGGTCACTCCATAGTCTACATCCGAATGATGTCGGTTCCCATGCGTCTGTCCCTGACTACCAACCTGCTAACGTTGGTGTCCCTGTTGCCGACGTCGGTCCTCCTGACCGACGTCAGTCTTACCTACTGTCGACGTCAGTCCTTCTGACCAACGTCGGTCTTACCTACTGCCAACGTCGGTCCTTCTGATTGACGTCGGTCTTACCCTGCCCGACATCACCAGCTTTGGTCTGCACATGACCGACATCGGCACCTGTCTGTTTGACGTCGGTTCTTCCTGACCGACGCCAGTATCTGTGTTCACCTGTGAGTGATGACTTTTTACCTACGAGCTTCTTTGAATCAATATCCATGTCCAAACTACCCTGCTCAGAAGTATCCAACACCATCCACTGGTTTCTATCCACCATCTCCTCCAAGAACACCAAGGCTTTTCAGTTCTTAAGCCTATCAAATATATCTATCTTTCGCTTAAGAACATGCAATTCCTTCCTGCTCATGTGACCAAGCCTACGAAGCCACGTCTCCACAACAGAAGAAGAATCAGTAATATAAACAAGTAGATAAAGAGTACCTATTTTCTTACCACCGACTAATTCAAGTGCATCCGCTGTGAGAGTTCTTGTGCATCTCTCATCACCCAAATTTTTTGAATAAATTAGCCATATCTCCAAACCTGGGACCTGCATGACCTTCATCAACACCTGTGTGTTGGCCGCCTGCAATTTCAGCTACACTTCCCCTTTGCCAAATCTTTGTCAAGGCTTACCAGCTCCTCTACCTGGGGCTGCATGGAAAGAGGCAACCGAATCTTTTATCCAAGATTCAACTTTATCCAAGAAACCTTCTAGAGCATCCTGTGCACCATCACCTGCAACATCTGCTTCTTCGGTTCCTTCTTGCTGATCTTCCACAAACCAACAATATTCTTTTACCTGCTCTTTCTTTCCATGGGACCTTAAGTGACCATCTGTGCTTTTCAACTCCTCCATTCTTAGCTTACTTTCATCTGCCATTGCTCTGCTCTCACTCAATCAAAAACCCCTGAGAGTGACCTGTAACCAAAACACAAAACCTGCTTCTTGCAACCTGGCTCTGATACCACTTGTCAGGGTGCAGAACACCGGAAGCACACAGTTGATTACCAAACCAAGCAACTTAATATGCGGAAATAAACCAGATTCAACAAGTAACTAGAATTTAGAATAACACATAATATGAGAGACAATACACAACTTGTATTAATAACTCTTACAGAAAAGAATACAATAAAGAAGATGCCACTTCTTCTCCACCACCTCTTCAGAGGTTTCCCACACCTCAAGTGAACAGTAATTCTCTCCTCAAAGCTCTCTCTACTAGGTCTCAACACCCAACTCAAACACAGAGTTGGTGTTCACCTTACACCTGTGCTCCATGCACTCCACAAGTGCTCCATGCACTCCACAAGTACTCAAAGTACTTTAAGTAGATCTCCCATGAACCTGCAACAACCTGCAATTCAACATACCATACTTATGGAAGGAACTGCCTTGCCTTCCTCTTTGCTCTCCATGTACTCCACGTACATACCAATGAGTACACATCATACTCCAAGTAGATCCTGCCTGATTCTGCTCCCTGTTGTGTTGCTATCCTATCTGATCTCCAACCTATAGATCAATACTGGTTCTGCACACCTGTGAACCTTGACCTTACACACACACACACCTGCAGATCAATGATCTTACTTACCATGTAGATCTCTTATGAGGGCCATGCTCACCTGATGACCAAAATCATACATACCTGAAGAATCCAGCTGACTCTCCAATCCAACACCCACCTTGGTACTGCTGTGGAACTAGGAGGAACACCCTTGCTCACCTCACACACAGAAGGAACTAACTTTGCTCAACTCAAAACTAGAACAACTTTACAATACAACCATGACTCTATTATAGATTCGTTAGCTGATTGCCCGTAATAAACTCGCAGTCGAACCACACAGGTCATCAACGTTGGTCCCTGTCTACCTGGAGGTGACCGACGTCGGTCGATCCCTGACCAACATTGGTTGCTTCTCTTCACTATCCTGTCGACACCGACTGATCAGACCGACGTCGGTTGCTCTACAACTCAGCAACCCTCAGCAACCTCCTCCCCTGTTTGCATCAGTGAAGCTTTTAGCTCCACAACCTAACAATAATTTAGGAAACCAATGTTGGAGTCACCAGCTAATTCTTTTTCCCCTTATGTGAAGAGATTAACATCATCTTCTTGATCAAAATCAAGTCAAAAAGAGGAATCATGTTCAGATTCATGATCACCAATTGCTGAGTTAGTTGGTGCTACTGTAATAGCAAGCTTCCCTTATGGGGGAGGAAGATGATTTGGTTGCCTTTGATTTCTGGTAGCATTGCCTTGGTATGACTGGTTGGAAAATGTCCTCTTTGGTATATCTTGGTATGAAGGAGAAGCAGACATCTCTTGTGCCATTTACTTCTTGAGAGCTAGCAACTCATTTGCTAGCTTCTGCATCATAGGATCAGTGGTGCCTGAAGAAGAATATCCAGAAGATGAAGAAGATTTACTTCTATTAGGATCTCTTCTTATCTTCCCTGCCAATATGAGATCATCTTTGACTTTAGTGGCTAAATATTGAGCTGCAATAAGGTCTATGTGGCCAACCCACCTCAATAGGAAACTCACTTTAGGAAGATAAGAATTTATAAAGAAGTATTTGAGATTCTCAGGTGTTGGTTGAGTAATTGTAGGAATCTTATTCCTCAGCTTATTGAATTTAGCTATGAAGTCTCTCATAAGTTCATGAGGCTCTTTCTTCATTTGTGTGAGCTGAGCCAATAAGGCATGCACATCTTTTATAGGCTTGAACCTTGATTCAAACTTAGCTTTGAGGGTGTTCAATTTAGTCACAGTCTGGGCCTGTAGATGATAAAACTAGTCTGCAGCAGCACATTATAATATTTCTACAAATAGCCTGACTACTATGTCCTCATACTCTACGCCTATCACACCACAGGCTATACAAAAGGCTGAAATATGTTCATTAGGATGAACTCTCTCATCACCATAGAATTTGGGGAAATTCTTTCTTGAACTATGAGGAAGTTCATGTAGAGGTGTTGTTAGATTTAGGAGACCAAAGGTGTTACCCCAGGGGCCTTGAGCTGCCATTATATGACTATTGAAAGGAGAGATAACAAATCTCTGAGGGGTATGTATAGATAAAGCTCTGCTAGCAGAGGAAAGAGAAGCTTTGCCTGGTATTGGAGACCTGATGTTGGTAGGAGGAAAACTCCTAGTTCGCTGAAGGTGAGTTTGTGGAGGGGAAAGATCAAAGTTATTTTACTGCACAAACTCAAATATAGGGTCAACAATACCTTGAGCTCTCTGGCTTGGTGTATATCATGGATCTACTAGAGTGTAAAATGGAAATAGAAAATAACTGAAACTACTTCAATTTGAAGCTTGAGGCTTTAAATTGTACGTTTTTCCCAAGTGGAGTCACCAAAAAACTATGCGTTCTTCCCTAGCAGAGTCACCAAAAAACTATTGGGTGACTATTTTGTCACTAGCTAACTGATGGCAAAATAGGTACATCAACCTTAGCATAAGGAGATTTATATGGTAAAGTGTGTAGGTTTACCACAACAAAATGAGATAAATCTCTCCTCTCATCATGGGGAGGTTCCCTGTAAGGTAGGGGAGGTTCCTTGTAAACTATTATAACTAATATAAGCTAAAAATACACTTAGGGGTGGAATAACACCATCCATCTCTCTTTTTTCAGAGATGATGTTCACAAGGACAAGGAGAAATCGTGGGTAATTTTTGAAGGCATTTCTCTTCTTTCAAAAATGATGTTCAGAAAACTAGAGGAAGACTTCCTGGGTAGTAACTATAACCACAAGAAACTCATGAAAGCACAAAGTCTTTCGATGCTTCTCTCACTAATCAGAACACAATAACACAATAGAATAAAGTGTAGCATAAAGTCTCCACTTCAACTATAACAAAGTGAAATATTATAAAGGGTAATGGGAGTTTAAAATCTCACCAATATGCTTTAAACAGAAATAGAAAACAAATAGACTAAAAATAGTTATGGCAACACAAAGTCTCCCATAGTCAGCTTCAAGACACCTTCCAGATTATTTCTACTAGTTTTGCTTATTTGATTAAATGAACAAGACTATATCCAAGAAATAAGCATAAGAACAATTTCCTAGATAACACAAGCTATTTCAACACAAACTCTGAAAGGTCACTTGCTTTCTCATTCAAATGACAAAATATGATTAACAGTCTAAGCTCAAAGGCTCAAGAATGCCTTTCAATTTGGGCAGAGTTTCACTTCTAATCACCAAGAGATCTCCTTTGCATCAAATGAGAGATTACAATATATAGCAACCAAAAGAAAGACTTTGGCACTTTGTTCCATAAAATGGCCCATACCATATTCAATGCATTGGACAAAGGAAATTCTATGAAGGGGTCATGATGGAGCCAATCACTCACCTAGACTTTGGCATTCTAATTATGTCAAGTTTCTCCTCCCAAGCATGGGTTATCTAGTCCTTTTTATGATACTTATGTAGCTGTCCACTTCATCTTTACTCAATGAAGAAAAATAGGCCATGCCATTGAATGTTTGCACTCTCTGATGTCCACCTGGTGGACTGTTCCACCTACTAGAATAACTCTCCTATAGATATTTCTAGATTTTTTGTAACTTTCCCTCTTTCCTATTACATTTTGTCTCTTCTTGATGATCTGAGATCTTAGGCTATCTTCTCACTTTCTGCTGGCTCCTTCGGCTCCTTTGGCCGGTCACTGAGTTTGTTCCCGAGTCTACATCTTTGAAAATCAATGGATATTTTATTACCCTAAATTTGACATCTGTGGGGATGTCATTGGTCACTTGGTCGCTTGAACCACTTTGAACCTTGAACCTTGAACTCTTTTGGTTGAAAGGTTCAATGGTTCAACGGTTCATCGATTTAATGTTTTGTAAATGGCCACATTCACTCTCTTTTTTTTATTTAACCATTTCTTTGAACCATTTGGTTGAACTTATTTCTGAAATCTTTCACTTCTTTCTTTCGCTCAAAGCTTTTGTTTAGACTTTGAACTCTTTGAATCTTTGAACCTTTAAACCATTTGAACCATTTTGGTTCAAGGTTCAATGATTCAATCTTAACTCTTCGAATCCTTTTATTCTTTGAAGTCCATCAAAGCCATTGAACCTTTGAACTCATTAAAATTTTAAAATATGGGGTTCAATGGTTCATAACATTTATTTGAAACCCGCCGTTAAATCTTTTGATTGAACCTCGGCGTTGAACCAACCTCAAAACACTAAGGAAATGCCTTAAGTATTTTGAACTTCCCTTTGAGAAAGCCCACCTATTGAACCTGTGAGTTCCTTAGCTAAAAATTCTTGAATAATTGAAAAATTGGGATGCTCAGAACATTTTTAAAAGAAATAAAGAGACAATTTTGGCTCGCAGGACTAAAATGATTAGCATGTTGTACACAAAAATAAGTGACACATTTTGGGAACAACATGCTCCACAACCATTTTTAACCCCTATATCAATTGTCTCAGTCTATTTTCTAGCTAATTTATTATTTTTACTTGGATTTTTACCCTTTGAGGTGATGAAAAATCTCTCCTCATCCAAGTGGCACAATGAAAACACCTCTAGGCTTGTGGGCAACCTAAGGATGAGGTGAATCTCTAGATAGGGCCAGCTCCCTTAATGTACCACTTTGGATTGTAACTAGTAATTAATTTGGGGGTGAAAAGGGAGAAGGATAACTAAAATCAAAATAATTTAAGGGAGGTGATGAACTAAATAACATGATGACATCCAACCATATGCATTCTACACTTGAAATCAAAGGACAAACCAAACATACACTTCTCCAATCTATGTTTTCTCGCATCAATATTACATTATGAGGTTATGAGTGAATGTCTTAGGTTAGGATGACTAAAAAAGAGAAATTTAATGAAAATAGTGAATAGAATAACTCACTTAAACCATGTACATATACTATATCACTTCACATGCCCTGTAAGAAGAGGCTGTAAATAGGTGAAAGAATGGAATAACTTGTTAAGGAATCCATAGTCTTCACTTATGCAAAATCAAACATTCAAAATGAAAACACTAAGAATAGTCATGGAAGAAGTAAAAATAAGTATTATTATTGATCAAAAGGTATAAATTTGAGTAGGGATTCACAATACTCAGGTGGAACATCCAATGCAATGCCAAAATGGCTAGTCTTTATAGAACTTGAGAGAGAGAAAAGAAGAGAGAAGTCCAAGGGTCATAAGGACACTTGTAAATATGATATAAGGAGTTAATTTTGTATTAGAAGAAGATATGGGATGAACCATACAAATTCAATAAGTGCAAATGTTAATTGAGGTCATCAAACTCTTACAAAGTGGCATAAAACTCCTCTTGGCTTAGAAAAACTACTTGCATGATTATCCCTATTTAAATGCATAATAACTAATGAGGACCAGATCTGATGTTTTGGATGAATTTTAAGGACACCAGGCATGCTCTCCATTCATTATTTGTAGGCTTGGTCATATAGAATCACCTAGAGAGGAGCAATCATCATCTACTATCAAGAAAACTACTCTTCCATGCACCCTGCACACTTAGCTTCAAAATTGGCATCAAATTTTTATTAAAATCCATGGGAGAGAGTTTATGACACCTTTTAAAACCTTCCATTCCCTTAGAGGCATCATGCATTCTTTAAAATCATTCCACTTGAAGTTTTTCACCCTTCTCACTAGCTTGTCCAATAGGCCAATTTTGACTAGCTGAAATGAGAGCTATTGTTCAAACCCTTATGAGTTTTTATGAAGAATTAAATGAATATTTGTATTTATTAAAATTATATATATTCCCATAATTTTTTTTTTCATGTTCAAAATCCTCTTGTAGCCTACAAAACACAAAAAATGGTCAAAAATAGCTTATTTTTCACCCCATCTGTACAAGTCCGTACAACTAATTTGAATGTGAGGGAGATTAAGTGATTCATATACAAGGTATAATAGGTTTCATTAGTAAAATTTTCCATTATATTATATTTATAGCTCCATTTCCATCATCGGGTCTCTATAGGGGTTTAACAAGGGTTTTAGGCCTATTTGCCCTGTTAAGCTTCATTCATAACATTATGACATCCAAGTTGCCAACCAATTCCAAAAATTTGATTTTAAAGGACCTTAATAACTTCCAAAAACTCCTTTGGCTCCCATGCAGATCCTCCAGGAAGATATGAGCATTTGAAGTTGCCTATTTGAGTTTGTTCCTCTTTATTGCAGGTCTGAGTGAGTTTTGAGCCAAAAATGGCTTCCCTAATGTTTTATCCTCAATTTATAATATAAAAAACACATTTATTGACCCTATTAACATGATCTAATAGGATAAAAATATCATCTCATGCTATAATTGTAAGTGATCCCTCACTTGGTTTTATGCTTAAGCCCTGCGTAATATGCCTGAGTTGGCTTTTAGCTCCAAACATGACTTTTGATGTTTTCAATACATTATAATAGTTCATAAACATCTATAGTGACCTATTAGACATGTTATAATTCAATAAAAAGCACATTTGGATCCAAAAGTGAAGGTGACCTCCTAATTGAACTCTAGGCATAACCATGCCTCATGAGCTTGTCTGCAACTCCTGATGGTTTGGTCACCTCTAATGGTATCCTTTACTTTTCTCTTGGTTGAAATATTTTCCTAGGATTCCATTATATTTACAAACCATTTTGGAGGATCATTTTAGCCTCTAGTTTGATTCTTTCACCCAATCCATCAAATCTATAGGTTACATGCACAAAGAGAGTGCCCTCTATTTGAGAATAAATAGAGGGAAATCACCTATCTTCTTAGATAAAAATGAAACTTTAATGAGAATCTCAAATAAAAAATACTCTTTGGATTAAATTTTAGCTCTTGATCAGGTTAATGGACCTCTTAATTCACCCAAATTCCAAGACTAGTTTATGGAGGGCAGACTATGCAAGGTTTAATCACATGGAGTGATATGTTACTTGATGGGAGTTTCAACTCTCCATATTTTTGGATATGTTATGATGTCCTTGTTTTATAACAACCTTGAACAAGGTATAATTCATCACCTCATTCTTCACATATCCCTCATACTTTGCTTAGCTAGGATTGATCACATTAGTCTTGATTGTGACTATGTTTTGTTTGAGAATGGAGCCCTGTAGGTTGTTTTTTTCTAAAAAAAATATTCAAGTAATGTTTATAAACTCATCTATATTCCTCTATAGTCACTTTTACACCTTGTCTATTTCTTCTTCATCATCTTGAACCTTAATCCTGCTCATTTCCTAGCTTAGACTGAGTGTCACTTCCTTGACTAAGTTTTGTGTTTTAGAGTGATGCATATAGGTACTCATGTATGGTTAGACATCAAATAAAATGTAATAAGCCTCATCTGAGTGTATCTACACCATTCTCTAACTGCACTTTCTCCTTTGTGCACTTTTCATGCTTAAAACCACAACCTTTCTCTTTCACTGCCTGAGACAGTCCACATAGCAACTTTAAGTTGTCATTAAGGTTATCAGGGGTTTGTATAAGTTTGATCCCTCATGTTAAGGGATTATTAATCTTACCTTGGTATAAAATTAGGTGGTCACCTTCTTGTTTTTACCTTTCAACCTCGCCTATACCTTTCTATACACTTGAGCTTACAAACTAAACTCTTCCTTAACTGACTGAGAAACCCTATCTATATGATCTCTGTAGGTTCATATTTGCTTAGTTAGATTTGAAAATGGATATTCAAGACCCTTTTGAATATTTATACACCAATATCACACCTGTTTAGGTTCATCTATTCACTTTCCCAACCTAAATCATCCTTTAGATAACCCTTTCTCAACTCACTATCTGACTATGTTCCTTGCCCTAGGGTGTATGTAGATGCAAATTACCACCTGTAGGAATACGTGAGCTCCTTGAGACTTCTTCATAACATGGCTAAAATATCCATAAATCATTATAACCATTTGATAACCCTATATAATCTCCTTGATACTTATCCTACAAGCTTTTTGGGTTCACAACTAAGTCTCTCCTTGAATAACTAAGACACCCCTATCTTTTAGGCCTACCTACAGGATACTTTGTTCAAATAAGTTTGTTCATGATGTATATAGTCTCTTTGTGAATCATGAAAACCACATTAACGCTCTCACACATTGAAATCACTTGTGAACTCTTTGGACTCCTAACATAGTTACTTCTTGCCATGACTAAGACAACCTTATTTTTGACTATTGTAGGTGCATATTCCCTGTTTGACAGAACTTGTAGGTGACCATAGAGACTTAAAAACCATATATTAATCTTATCTTACTAGCCTTCAAGACATTAGTGTGTCATTAAATTAGTTGAAACATACTAGTCATGCATGAATGTTCATTTTGCCTTTAAGATTCTGAAAGACCATCCAAGCTTCCCAAACATATAGATGCCATTGTAGTATTTTAGTGCCTATAGAAGCAACCTTGAGGTCTTCAAAAACCATATTATATTAATCCATTATCATTGAAACTTGGCATGTCTTTTGTACACACTAGAGGACACAAGATTCACCTCTTTGGACATTTTGAAAACCTTGGGAAACATGTTATGGAAGGTCCACAAAAACCTCATGATTTCTATTTTGACATTTTAGGGAAAACCTCCCTAAACTCAGTCATGATCCTCAAACATGATTTCACACATTTTCTTTCCATTTTGACACTTCAAAAAATCTTGTCATGTTCTCACCTCATGTTAGGACCTCAAACCAAAGTTATACCTCTTGATTCAACACTTCTCATGGGTGTTTAACTCTCTGTTATGATGCTTATAGGTGGTAATAGAGTCATACATAGGAAGTGGGCAGAATTAGAGCAATATGTGTGGATAAATAGTATTAATAAAAACCTAATATCATTGTAAATATTTCAAACATATGTTTGGATTTATGAATATTTGGAAACAAGTTCTAAAACATCAATTTCAATGTGAATACTTCTTGTAGACACCTATCACAAAGCAAACAATTGTGGCTAGTGACTAGATAATGTGGTTCATGAGCTTGTAATCAAATTTTCATACTCTTAAAACACTTAAGTGAACTTTATTAAACTCCCACTAACCTAAAAAATTGATGTGTCTTTATAAAAACTCCATATAAACACTAAACAAGCTTTGGATATGTGACTACAAATGAGATTGAGTGTAGAGTTGACTATGGGAATGGCAAGATTGAGAGTTTGGTATAAAACATAGTGTGATGAAACCAAACACAGGAAGGGGTGATAATATGGATTTGAGACATTTGAGAAATAGTTTTCCATTCACATAAAACCTTTGTATGGGATTCAAACTCTTGAAAGTGGAAAATTGATTGAAATTGCACATGGTGGTACCCTCTTGCAAAGTGAGCTATTTGGAATATCAAATAAACTTGAAACATGAAACCAAATATGAATACCATTATAGGAGGAATAAAACATGATATTTAGCCAATATTATAAACTAGTTCATATGGAATTGTCCAAAATGAAGCAAAACCTGTACGGTACACAAACTAGTAGGAAGATTTGAAAGGTCAACTTCATAAGGATCATTCATGAAGAAAATACCAAAATTTTATAGATTAATTATATGTAAATGAATTTATCTGAGTTTAAAACAACCTACCAAAATAATTTTCCATGAAACTTCCTGAGTTGTCTGTACCAAGCAAAACCCTGAAGGTCACTTCTACTTGCCAAGAAGGGTGAAAAGAGAGTAGAACGGTTTTGAGAAATAAATGACACTTAAAAAGTAAACCATGAATGGAAATGAGAATTATAAGATGAATAGGCACTAATTGACCATTTCCCATGTGGCACACTTCCCAAGGAGGCTATACAAGTGCTAAACTCTTCTTTTCCTTAAGAAAACTACCTTTTCCTGTGCATAACCTACCATATTTAAGTTATGTCAGTTACCTAAGAATTATAGGGAAACATTGGGCATGAAATCCTATATTTTAACCTTCAAATTTCCCGAAAACCCCATATAAATAATTAAATGCACCTTTTTGACCCCTAAAATGACCTAAAATGATAAATGGATATAAAAACTAATTAACTAAAGCCAATATAACATTAATTGACATCAATTGAATTATAAATACACCCCATGACACTCATATTACATCCCATATAGACCTATAAAATCATATTTTTACCTATAGATTTCCCAATTTGATTTGAAATTCAAATTTTGTCAATAGTTATATTTCTTCTTATTTATTGCTATTTTTAGAAAGATAAAAAAAGACAAACAATTGCACAAATTAGGATTATATTTATTTATATATTCTATATTGATTTATTAATCTAGACACTTATTTAAAATAAGAATAAAATTCCATTAGTCCCCAAAAAAGTTAAATCACTCCCCACTTCCACAAGTGAGTCCAAACACTCAATAGTGTTCTTCTTGTCTTCTTCTCCAAGGGTCAACAAAGTAGATTCCTAATTTAGACAAGTCCATGTGCCACCCCATATGACTTCAATAATTGTTCCCCACTCACACATGTGAGGACAATAAACAATAGTTCTCTTCTTATCTTCTTAGTCCATGTGACCACACAAGTCCAAAAGGTGTTGCAATCACCTTTTGACTTTCTCTACACATGTGAATCATGGGTTCCATTAAAAATTCAACCCATGCAAGACCTTTTGTATTTTTCACCATATAATAACCCACACATGACTCAGTAATGACAAAACCCATATCTTCTAGTGGAGTACTATGCCCCACACTTGTCACATCATCCTGATCACATCTTAAGACCCACCATTGGCCCCACTACCACAAGACCTTCCTACCACATCACCTGTATGTCATGTCACCTACATGCCACATCACTACACACTCGCATGCTACATCACCCACATGCCATGCCACCATGAATAATGACCCATGAATAGTACTTTGTGAATAGTGACCTATGAATAATGGCTTCACACCCAACAATCTCCCACTTGAAGTCATATACACATGACTTCCAAATACCTACATCTTCTGCCAGCTAGCTACCATACAACTATCATCAATACCAATATCCATTGCTACTTCACACACAAGCCCAATAGAAGTTTTATGCACTACAAAAACTTCTTTGCCTTGACTGACTTTGTCAACATTTGCATGCCCATAATAGATTTATAGCAACTTGAAGTGACTCCCACTTCACCATAGACCCTTCCTTTTTCAGGATTCCACCATGAACCACTCACTACTCTCATTGCTTGGAAGTATCTAGTTTAGTACACACCATGGATTTCTTGAGGTTTTCCTACTTCTGATGAATATGATACATAAGACATCTATGTCTTTTCCTCCTTGTTCTAGGATACTCTGAAAGACAACTCATAAAACTATAAGTGGGATACTTGACCTTCTTGTTTCCATGTCCACTGTGCGCCTCCATCCTTGGTTTTCTACTTCATCTTATCCTAATCACCTGATCCATCTCACCATTGATTATGTTGGGGCCTACAAACAACATACAATATACACATAAAAACAACATCTATTAAACCTTGGCTCTCCAAGAAGGTATTTTGATACCAAATCAACATGCCTATTAGAACCCGTATAGTATTCAGTTATGCAAACCAAAAAATCTTTTCCTCTACCTTATATCTCTCTAGAAAATTGATCTCATCATGATAACACCATGTAAAAATCATGCTTTCACATCCCACTACTCCAACCAAATAGCAATAAGTGTTCACTACACTCATAACGATAGTCTACACCTAGAGAAAAGAATCCACATAAGTCAACACTTGGCTTCTACATATGTTGCATACAACTACCCACCGTGATCAACATGATACCCATACATTTCTTGGGAAGTCGTCATACTACTCAATTCTTGACAATACCTATTGATTTTTTGAGACCCAAAGACACATTTAAGTTGCATCTTGCTCTATTGTATGTCAAATCAAACTCATGTGTAAAGTTACTCCATACTTCAGTCCACTTGGTTACTCACATAATTTACACCACAAGTCTCCTAGCTACTTAGTTCTATTATACCACAACCAATGAGCACTTCACTCAATGCATCTCTAAGTCTTTGAAATATTTAACAACAGTCTTCTTCCATGGAACATTGGGTCTCAATCTATTCTTTTCCATCCATCAACTACTCCATCAGGTACAAATTTAGGTTTCTGATACCTCCTCCTCTACATGGATTTTTGAACATCTTAGCCAACATGTTGTGGTAATAGGATCCCATAAGTCATATTTTCTTCTCCAATTGAGAACCACAAAAAGGTAACTTCCTTGTCATCACCCTCCATCTTCACTAATGGAGACAAACTTGTTCTACCACAAGCTGTGTACCTACTTCTTCATTAGGAACACTATGTTGGTGTTGATCTGTCTGGTGAATATTTTAAGCTTCTTTCCTCCATTCTCCATCTGCATCTCCCACAGAGAGAAATACCTTCCATACAAACCTTTTTTTAAATTTTTGATTCATATCTGGGTCTCTCCACCTATAGCTCCCACTTGAACAAAAACAACCAAAATAACCATGGATTTGACACCAGTTGTTGGGAATACACATACATTCCTATATGTGAAAGTAATATAAATGCATAAATAAACAAGAGCTATAAATAAAAAATAAAAGGAGAGAAAACACATTACATAATATATACATAGAAACCTTGCTAAAATAGTTAGGGAAAAACCATGGGACAAAGGCAGTATCCAAACTTTAATTCCATCAACAAACTCTCTCTCTCATACATAGCTCCTCAATCAACTCCTTCAGGTGAGAAAATTTTACAACCAAGATTTCTATGCTCCAGCCTCTAAGCTACAACATGAAACTCTTACATGATGATGCTAACAACCATAACATCTAAGAGAGCTCCAAGATTTTACCTCCTCCATGAGCTGAGCTAATAGCCTCCAGGCTCCATGTCTTCTAGGATCTATTCCATGCACTTGGGTGAGCCAAGTAAACCAACCTTCTAGGCTCTAACCCCCATCTCTACATGATGATTCTTACAACCCAAGCATCTAGGTGAGATATTTTATCTAATATTTATAATATTTTAACCTCTAATGATGGATCAAAAATAATGGAGAGCCTCCAAAAGGCTCCTCCATGATCCTCTAACATGATGAAAAACACAAAGGAAAAGAAATTCTTTTATAATATTTTATAACATGTAAGAGAGAGAGGAGAGAGAATGCAATAGTGGACCAAAGAATTTCAACCCATACATGAGTGGGGTATCATGATCTCCATAAGGTTTATCACCATGTGCAAAAGCATCTCCACTTGAGACAAGACCATGTGCCACCTTCATGTCATTCTAAAACTTGCTCTTTACTTCCACAAGTGAGTCCAAACACTCAATAGTGTTCTTCCTGTCTTCTTCTCCAAGGGTCAATAAAGTATATTCCTACTTTAGACAAGTCCATATGCCACCCCATGTGATTTCAATAATTGTGTCCCACTCACATATGTGAGGACAATCAACAATAGTGCTCTTTTTGTCTTCTTTTTCCATGTGACCACACAAGTTTAAAAGGTGTTGCAATCACCTTTTGACTTTATATACTCATGTGAATCATGGGTCCCCCTAAAATTAACCCATGCATGACCCTTTGTCTTTTGTACCATGTGACAACCCACATGTGACTCATTAAGGACAAAACTCATGTCCTCTAGTGGAGTACTATGCCCCACATCTATCATATCATCATGATCACATCTTGGGACCCATCGTGGGCCCCACTACCACATGAACTTCTTGCCACATCACCTATATGCCATATCACTTAAATTCTACATTACTACACACTCGCATGCCACATCACTTGCATGCCATGCCACCATGAGTAATGACCCATGAATAGTGTTAGTGAATAATACTCATGAATAGTACTTTGTGAATAGTGACCTATAAATAGTGGCTTCACACCCAATAATTTATTTATATTAATGTCATTTGGAATGTTTCATATTGGTTTGTATAGGAAAGCGTCATTAAAATAGAAACCTTCATACGTAATTAAGTCAAAAAATGAAATAATAGAGTAATGGGTGAAGATATGAATGGTTTATTAGTCTCGAAGGGGATCTATTAGGTTTCATTTAGTTTTAACTAGGTATTATATCTTCCTCCTTTTGGGAATGAAATTACACCATTTTTTTGTTTTGTAAAATATATGGAACATTTGAAATTCAAAATGTAATATTTTAAACTATCGAATAAAATATTACTATTTACAATACTCTGATTCATTAAAATATTTTCATGTTATTTCCAATGTCATGTGATTCAAGGTAGTATTTAAATACATCAGTCCTCCATGCTGCTTTGACCCTTAGGCCACATTAATTCACATGGTGGATTACTGCATTCCAAAAGACTTGAATATTTGCTCAAATTTATCCCTAAAATTTATGTTGTCAGTCATTATTGGACCTCCTTTGAACACCAATTCATGAAACCATGGCACAACAAAACTTGACAAATTAATTTTTCTCTGTCAGTTACACAATTTTCAATTGCTTTGGGCTTTAGGTATGTTACATAAAATATTATGACCTAAATGAATAGAATGGAGATTCATGCTATTGATGGTAGGGAAAACAAACATGATATGGTATTCCAGATTACCCATAGATATTTTTGGCCACTTGTACGATGTCACTCTGGTTAAAGACTTGCCTTCCCAAAAATATTTAAGAAGTTTAATGTTTTATTTTGTAATTTATAATCACCATTTCCCATCAATTTATACCACTTTTGTTGTTATTTTAGAATTCTTGGCATGTTCCTTTATTTTATATTCTATTTTACAGAGCTATTCCAAAAACATTTGCCAGTTTTTATCCTAGATTTATCAATTTTTGGTAGTATTATTTTGGCTATTTTGAGTGTTACATGAATGCCTTTCACAAGAATTTCTAAATTTTAATAATATGGCTATATTGGTGATGTTCCAAAACTTCATTTTTGGTTCATGATAAGGTACCTTGCATTTCTAGTAGTGTTTGATATTAACCAATTCATGAGATGTTACCACATAGGTCAATGTTGTTTTGTCTGGTATTGTAAAAATTCTTCATTTGCATAGGTCATAGAAAAATCCACATGGATGGTGAATTTATGGTCCAGATCTTGACAATCTGTACTGTTCATATGCAGTAATTAAAGCTGAAAACTAAATGATGATTTTTTCTATTATCATAATAAATAATTTTTGAGTTTTGGAGCAATAACAACACATCCTATTTCACAACAAATCTCAACAATGGAAGGATTATCAACATCAGCACCATTTTCTACTATCATAATAATTCCTCATGTCTTGATAACCATGAATATTGGATACCCATTACATCACAAATCCTTATTGGAACCACACAATTATCTTGTACAGTTTGTGCCAAGACTGTTAATTTCTATAAGAAGGTGCAGGTATGAATGATTTTACTATAAATGAAATTTTAGATTAGTGATTTTCAAAGGAAGTTATACTGTCATAATTTTCTTGGCTAAATAACATAAAATATATTTAAATATTTTTCTGATGTTTTATTTTAGGCAAATGAAGTTTGGTGAATGGGAAAGCTCTCATGTATTCAAGAGCTAGATTTCATTATGCACCATTGGGTATCAAAAGATTAATTTTTAGAAAAGTTATATTTGAAAAATAATGCAAAGGATAAGTAAGTTTATAATTATGTAATTCAATTATGTTATTTCATATGATGAGGAGAAGCAAATGTGTTAAATAGATTATGAAATGGGACAATATCTTTTGTTTTCCCTTGTACCAATCTTTATGTCTTATTTGTGTTTATGGTAAAGTAAATTAGTGGATGGGTTTTTATATACACAATGCAAAAAATTATTATTGGGATTTGTTGATAATCAATTAAAGAGTCCATCAAATGGATCATTGGGTGATTCTTTAATAATAAGTAATGATAAATATCATCTCATCATAGACATTAATTTGAAGCCTAATTCATTTTTTTTGTTTTATCTATATTTGATAAAAATTAGTCTATTATAGAATTTATACCTCTTGATTTAGTGATTTGGACCTTTAATTATTGGTTTATGTAACTATTAAGGGGATACATTTAGACTTAGAGCTTAAACCTTGTATTTTAGTGGATAGTTATGATAAAAATTCAAGAGTCTATCAAATGGATCATCAATTAGGGTAGATGCACAAAGTTGGAGGATAAAAAGCATGACACAATGAAAAATACAAAGCATTTTATATAAATGGTGTATGCAATTTAAAAAAAAAACCAATGCAAAATAGGAAAGGGTGGGTCCTGACTCTAAAGGGCATATGCCCTTTACCATCTAAAGGGCATAGTCCCTTTACCATCTAAAGGGCACACATCCTTTGGACTGCAAAGGATACACACCCTTTATAAAGGGTGTATGCCTTTTAGACTGTAATTTTTTTGCCATGTTTGGTGTTTTTCAAGGATATATTTAGTAAAATTAATGTTAAGTATAAGTTTATATTTAATTTAATTTACATTTAATAAAATAAAATTAAATGTAAACTTATACTTTAAATTTATTTTATTAAATCTAACAAATTAGGGCCACTCAAAATCTTCTAAAATTGATTATAGAGCTATAAGAGTTACCATTTAGAAGTTAGTTTTTCAAATTCCATTCTGGTTAATACTTAGTTTTTTGACATTTAGGATTAGAAGATAGAATGAAAAACAAGGTTTAAAATCATGTTATGTATATAATATATCTATACCATTGAGGATTACATGTCTATTTTACCTACTTAAGTATTTCCTATCTACTTTATCTACTTGAGTATGTTGTACCTGATTAAATAATTGAGCCATAGCTTAATCTCAAGGAGTATGCCCTACTTAAATACACAAGCCATATATTGATATTTACTATTCCCTACTGGTGTCAAATTAAGTGTTTCACTTACTCAACCTAGTCTACTTCAAGGTCCTCTAAAAACTTGCTTACAATTAGTTCTCTTCCTAACCATAAATTATCTCTTGGTCTATCATAAAATGTCTTCTTAGTATTGGTATTGAAAGACCAATGACCTTATTCTTTAGTATTATCTCTTGACTTCTTAGCCTTTGTATTCTGATCAAAAAACACATTCATTGACTTAAATTAGGGTAATCAGTCCCATGATAGTAATTTCCCTTCAAGCAAAACCCTTCTTTGACTCCTAAACCACTCAATTGTACATCCTCACTTGTTTGAACAATATTATGAGGGTTTCACCAATTATTTGACTCAATCTTCTTAGTGCATGAAGAACTTTAACTCAAAACTTAGATGACAATGAGTCTACCTTTTATAGGCCTATTAGGCCAAATTCTACCTCTTAAGGACTTGATACAAAGAGGTCTACAACCACCTTATTTTTTGAACTCATTCAATTCAAAAACTCATTGAAAATATCAAGACAATGATATAAGACTCATAGGTGTCTTTACATAAGCTCAACATACTAATCAGATCACCAAAGTACCCAAAAGGTTGACTAAGTCCTAAACACTGTTACAATATTATGTATGGGCATGTTTGGTATTGAAAAAGTGTTACTAATATAATCTCATAAAAGTATTATTATAAATATTTATTAATATGTTAAGAGACTATCTCTAAGGATAAGAAACCAATTTCCTTTATTGCTTTCTTAAGAATTAGAATTCAATAGAAACTCTACTCTTTAGGTCTGGATGGCCTAATCTGCTTACTTAAAAATATATTGACTTAGATTAGCTGTCAAAAGCTTTGAATCACTTTAATTTTAAGTATTTTATAGTTTTTACATAATAACATTGGACCTTCATAAAAAGTTTATACTCAATCAACAAAGTTGGATATGTATTATACTTGGAGTTTACTATCTTTGCCTTGGAATCTTCTTAACAACCTTGTTCTCAACTTAGAAAATGTAATTTAATTAATGGGTCTATCAATATACATAAATGAATAACCTAAAACCTAAAACATATAACATATATATATATTAATGATATAGTCATTCATACATTACATCTACCACATAAATGGTACTTCATGTAGGTATTCAGTCACTCATACATGACATCTTCCTATGGTCATGATATGGTCACTCATATTAGACATGAATGTAGCTAATAACCCTAGTTCACTCAATTTCCACCTAAACCATTAACCATTAACCCTAAACACTAAACCTTAAACCCTAAACCCCAAACCCTAAGCCATAAACCCTAAACCATGAACACTAAATCATATACCTAAACCCTAGAACCTGAGCCCTAAACCTTGAAACCTTAGCCCTAATACATTATACCTAAACCAAAAACAATAATCCATAAAACCTAAACTATAGACCCTAAACATATAAACTTAAAACATTAAACCCTATACTTTATACCCTAGACCCTAAAACCTAAATTTAAGCCCTTAACCCTAAACCCCAAACCATAAACCTAAAATCCTAAATCCTTAACCCTAAATGTAAGCCATTAACCCTAACCCCAAGCCTAAAATATTAAACCATAAGTCGTAAACCTTAAACATTAACTCCTAAACTAAAAATTCTAAACCCAAATCAAAAACCAAAATTGAAAACCTTAAACACTAAACTTAAATCCCTAAACCCTTAACCATAAAACCTAAACCTAAAACCCTAAACCCCAAACCATAAAATCTAAAACATAAAAAACAAATCCTAAATCCTAAAACCTAAGCCCTAATCCCCAAAAAATAAATCCCAAATACTAAATACTAAACACTAAGTTCCAAACTCCAAACCCTCAACCAAACCTCTAAGACCAAAACCTTGAACCTTACACCCTAAACCCTAAACCTTAAGTGTGAAACCATAAAACCAGAACCCTAACACCAAAAACCAAGACCCAAACCCTCAAATTTAAACTCTTGGTCCCTTGAGCTACAAACCATAAATCACTAACCTTTAAGCATAAAATATAAATTATAAGCCCTAAATCCTAATCCCTAAGCCATAACACTAAAACTTGAACCCTAAATGTTAATCCCTATACACTAAACCCTAACCTATGAATATTGAACCATTAAACATAAATCTTAAACCCTAAATTTATAAATCCTAAACTTCTATCCATAAACCATAATCTTGATTTATCACTTATATAGAGGAAGGAGAGGGGGCATTGGCTAAGCCATATCTTGAAAGGATGACATTCATGTAAAAGGCTTGAAGGTGGATTCAAGATGAAATCCTAAATAATTTATGGGTTTTCTAATCAATTGGACTATCAATATGCATAAATTACTATCCTGTATCATTTAACCTATAACATACATATAATAATGATACATTCATTCATACATTATATCTACCCCATACATAAAAATACATGTAGGTATGTTGTAACTCATACATGACATATTACTATATTTATGATATAGGCACTCGTACCAAACACAAATGTAGCTAATCCCACTAGTGCACTCTATTTACACTTAAACCATCAATCCTAAAACCCAAACCCCAAACCCTAAACACCATAAACCTTAAATGTTTAACTCTAAACCTAAAACTTAAACACCATAAACCTTGAACACTTAACCCTAATACATTATACCTAAACCCAAAATAATAATACCTAAACCCTAAAACCTAGACCCTAAACATAGAACCTTAAAACATTAAACCCTAGACCCCAAGCCCTAAAACCTAAACTTTAAGCCCTTAACCTTAAAACCCAAACCATAAGCCTAAAATAATAAATTATAAACACTAAACTATAAAACATTAACCCTATACCCTTAATATTAAACACCAAACCTTAAATAAAAATTTCAAAATCATGAACCTTAAGCCCTAAACACCAAACCCAAAACCTAAAACCTTGACCCATAAACTCTTAACACTAAACCTTAAGCACAAACCCTAAACCTTGAAAGTTGAACCCTAAAATAAAAACCAAGAATCATAAAACCTCAAACCTAAAACCATAGACCCTAATCCCTAAAATTGGATAAACCCTAAACCTTAAACCCCAAATGCCAAAACCCAAACAATCAACCCCAAACACTAAACTATAAACTTTGAACCCTAAACCCTTAACTTGAAACCCTAAAAATTAAATCTAAATAACAAACATTAAAAATAAATTATGGAAACCACACCATAGATGAATGATGCAAGAATGGTAGTTCAGCTCAACCTCCTCTCTACTTTCCTATCATAATTCCTACACAAGCGCAAAGATTTCAATGAAAGGAGAAAACATGCCATAACAAATTTAGTGGCCCAAATGCTAATAATATATAATCATGATCCACATCATTATTTGAGAATAACTCATAAACATGAGAAGATCCAAAATACTTTAGCCCTTTTACTCAGTGATTTGGAAATAATTATGTCTAGAAGAAGGATTTTACCTCTTACAAAGCAAGTGCAAAGAGGTAATTTTTGATCTATCATCATTTTTCATCATCCCTCTTCGTTAAAAATGAGTTTTTTCCATGGATTTATAAAGAGGATATTATCTTATTCCCACCATGTAAATCATTCAACAATCTCCCTAGAGTAATCCATCATGACCCTATCTAATCTATTAGACACGAATGAGAATAATCACCCTAGTACACTCCAATCAGAATAAAAGGAATTGAAACACCATTCAAGATTCATATAAAAAATATATTATTATATTTTAAATAAATTTATACTGACTGTTAGATTGAAACACACTTTAATAAATGAGGGAGTGACCAGGGATGATGAAGGAATGATTAGGATGATGAGGGACAATGAGGGAATGGTTAGGGACAATGAGGGATGAGGAAAAATGAGGAAGGGGTAATTAGGAATGATTAAGAATGATGAGGGTTGATGAGGGAATGATTAGGGATGATGAGGGACAATGAAAGATGATGAAGGATTGATTAGGGATGATAAGAAATGATGATGGTTAATGAGGGAGTTATTAGGGATGATGAGATTATGACTAAGAATGATGAGGGATGATGAGAGAGTGATTAGGTATGATTAGGGGTAATGAGCTTTGATGAGGGAGTGTTTAGGGATGATCAATGACAATGAGGAATGATGAGGGAATGATTAGGGTTGATGAGGGTTGATGAGGGAGTGATTATCAATAATGAAGGATGATGATAGCCAATAAGGGAGTGATTAGGGATAATGAGGGACAATGAGAACCGATGAGGGAATGAATAGGGATGATAAGTGAGTATGAGGGTTGATGAGGGAGTGATTATGGATGATGAGAGTCAATGAAGGAGTGTCTTATATGAATTTTGAAGTGCTAGAATATGACTTTATTCTACATGACTTTGGAATAATGCATGAGATTGGAATTGAAGAATGCATGGGTTGACCATCTATCTGAAATTTGTTTTAGAATGAATGGTATATTTTAAGATTGAATTTGAATGGTGTTTCAATTTATTCTATTTTTAATAGAGTCTGTTATGGTGATTAATTACATTCATGTCTAGTATAAGTTATCGTATCATGCCTATAGGTAGATGTCGTCTATGAGTGAATGCATACATATATGTAATAGGTATGCAATAGATGTCATGCATGAGTGACTTTATCATGAATATAGGTATGTTACAAGTTACATGATACAGGGCAATCATTTATGCATATAGATAGACCCATTGATTGAAAAACCCACAAATTATTTATGAATCCACCTTCAAGCTCAGGTAT
The DNA here is from genome assembly GCA_037957365.1 of Torreya grandis. Classification (NCBI taxonomy): domain Eukaryota; kingdom Viridiplantae; phylum Streptophyta; class Pinopsida; order Cupressales; family Taxaceae; genus Torreya; species Torreya grandis. The sequence continues at coordinate 484,312 of JARHVA010000463.1, forward strand.
TTAATTGGGTAGGGAATACTCAAGTAGGTAAAGTAGGTAGGGCATATTCATTTAGGTAAAATATGGGGCATAATCAATGGTATAGATCTATTACATACATAACATGATTGGTGACCTCGTTTCTCATTCTATCTTTTGATCCTAATATTCTAAAAACTAAGTATCGACTAGAATCAAATTTTAAAAACTAACTTCTAAATGGTAACTCTTACAACTTTGTAATCAATTTCAGAAGATGTTGAGTGGACCTAATTTGTTATATTTAGTAAAATAAATTTAAATTATAAGTTTACATTTAATTTTATATTACATTTTTATTTTACTAAATATATCTTTGCAAAACACCAAGCAAAATAAATTGTAGTCCAAAATGCTTAAAAACTACCTCTAATTGCTATTTGATATATATATATATATATATATATATTTCAAAAAGACATACACCCTTTGAAAATGACATATGCCCTTTCAACATTTCAATATTTTTTGCATTTCCCTCCAAATTTGCCTTGGGTATAGGCTTGGGGAGGTCTGAACCTAGCTTGAAACTAGTCATGGAGCAACCCACTTAGTTTCTAGGAAATTTAGGAGTGTTTTTCATCTTTATCGACACATCTAATCAGGCAACTTTTATTATTTAAAAAAAAAAGGCTTGTAGAGGAGAAAGTGTAGTTTAAAAAAAAAATTTACTGTTAGAATATTATTTATAATTATTACGTAATTTATAAATAACATACCTCATTATGGACTATACACATATCATCACAAATTCCCTTATAAATTTTTGAATATTAAACAAAAGTTTATAAAATTCATATCTCAACAATCTACATATTATCAACTATACTTTAAAAAAATTATTTTCATGAAGCTAAGGTCAAAAAGTTGTATTCGTACACTTTTAGTTTTAATTTTCTATTTGTCTTGACTTGTAAAATTCTTTAAAAATTATATATATAATACAAAATTAATAAAAAAATATTCTCAACAATATTCAACATTTCACCTATCAATATATGAAGTTTCATACAAAAATTTAATCATTTACTCAAAAAAAATGTCTTCATACACAAGCAATCTCCTTATATTTTCACCAAAAATGACCAACTTATTGTCATAAATGCATCTATTGTATACACTTTTAGCATCTAGGTATTGAAAAAAATTATATTTTTAGAAACTACATTGAAAATTCCACAATTCATGTTGTTATGTCATTGTCAAATTCCTTTTCAAAGTGTCTCTAACATTCTCTCCAAGTTAAAATATTGTTATTTTCAAAAAAACAGTGTCACTTTATACCCCCCTTTTATGCCCCATTATCCTGCATCCTACTTGTTGATTCTTTAGTAATAATTAATAATAAATATCATCTCATCATGGACATTAACTTGAATCCTAATTCAATTTTTGTTTTGTTTTTTGTTTTATTTGTATTTGATAAAATTTGGTTGATTATAGACTTTATACCTCATGATTTAGGGATTTGGACCTTTAAGTATTGGTTTATCCAACTATTGAGGGGATACATTTAGTCTTAGAGCTTAAAACATGTATTTCAGTGGATAGTTATGATAATCAATTTTGCCATCTTAGTGAATGGATTCTCAGATGATTATTTATATAAAACCTATGTTAATTTATCATCTTTCTTCTTATTTTATTTGGCTCCCCATTTCTCAAAAAATTGCAAATTAGAGACTTCACATCCCATTATATTCAGTTATGGATTTCCAACTACTATTTTATGACAAGTTTTAATGCAAAGAATTTAATCATAGAGCTTAAAAACATGCATTCTAATACACTAGCTATTCCAATTGATTTAGGCTTTTCAAAACACCGAGGTTTTCACAATCCATAACATTATAGAATAGGATTTTGGATAAAACTATGTCACAGATTTTGAATCAACATTTAGATTTAATATTTTCTATTTCCCTTGTTCAAGCCATTTTCTAAAACTTTGGTTGATTTTAGAGTTTTTATATCAATATTTCCAACTCTAAAACTTCATTATACCCAAATTCCATGCTTTCTTCCTATATTTGAAATGTTTGACAAAATGCTCTGACAAATTGCTATCTCATGAAATGCAATTTTGAAATCTTTGCAAAAATGCTTCAACAAAATTATAATCACATCATCTACAATTCCAAGAAAATACTTTACCAAATTGTGATCTCATGGATTGTGATTTCAAAATGTTAGAAAATTTTATTCATCTGTCCTCCAAGTACAATGTCATTCCTGAGATTTTTAAATAAGTACTAATTTTTGTCTCATTACAGCCACATAGTTTAAAGCCTCCAAATTTCTCTCAGGGACTTGGTGTGATGCACCCTTATTTGTACTACTTTTCTTTCCTCTAGGTTTTTTTTATTTAATTGTTGAAAGATCATGTTTTTATGACTTCGATGAATGGCAATATTTACTAGTAGTTGCCCTAAAGGTTCAAGAAAAGAAGAATTATATTTTTTTCAATTATATTTGATAAATATTAATATAATATATATTCAAAATATATTATATTATCTATACATATGTGCCCATTTGAAATGAAACAATTAAATGAAATAAATAGTCATATAAAATAAACCATAATGCAAATTGACAATTGATTCTAATTAAAGCATACCTGTAGAAAGTAATTAGAAGATGACTCCTTGTAATAGGATTTATTTATAAAATTGTGTTGTATATTGAATATTCTCCATGGATGTGTACAATATGATTTGATTATATATGTGTAAAGTATGCTCTGCTTATAGCATTTTAATTAAATGATAAAGACCAAGAAAAAACAAACTAATTCAGTGACCCATTTACAGATTATATATGTTCATTTAAAATTATCTGAACAACTTATAGTATATACTATTGATATATGCTATTTTCCAGCCATACCCAAAGCCTATAAAAGTTAATGACAAAATATGCTATTGATATGAACTATTTTCTAGCCATACCTGAAGCCTATATAAGTTAATGACATATAGTCATCTATAGTTTTGTCCAGAATAAACAATCTCATCTCATCAGTTCTTTTGAAGAATAAGCATGACCAAAGAAAAATTTACATTCTCCAACAAAAAATCAAGGAATAGACATACATTTACGTATATGAAATTTCACCTTGAGTTTAATCATATATTTTTTAGAAATCATAACTTGTAGACTTATAATTACAAATAAAATAAATTTCAAATAACATAAAAGATTAAAAAGCAAAAAAATTAAGGAAAAGACATATGTAACACTTATTATATGAAGCATCAAGTAGGCCTCCATGAGTTTGTAGTATAAATACCAAATATTGATGTTAAAATTTATATCAAAACTTGATCTGTAGGTGCTACATTTATAGAGAAGCAAGGTTATTATTTTAACTCACCAAAATTAAATTCTAAGTAAAATTGATCAATATCAGTAGAAATGAAGGGAAAATACTCTACCTACAACCATGTCACCAATTAACCAACCATAGACAACCAACTAATTATCAAGATTTCCTTCATCTCAACATCATTTTCTAATTTTTTCATCATGATCCTCCTAAATCTCATCGAACAAATAAAAAAATATTAAAAATTGATGCTTAAATACCACAACATAAACATCTATTGAGCTCTGCATTATTTTATAGGCAATGGAGGTGGTGCTCCAAACCCCTGGTTAGTTACCTAGTTTGACATGATGCAATGGGAAAACCTACTGCTTGAAAATTAAATCTACAAACTCTCCCTTCCACATAGGATTGATTGCCAGTTGATGACTTTTTGTCTCAATTGGTGATTCCTCTATACTGAAATTCACATTACATCATGAATGATGCCCCCATATGCACCAATATAGTATGTTTAAAAGAGAGAGAAAAGAGAGAGAGAATTTTGTGATAAATAACATTAAATTGTTTAGTGTTCATTAGTGTGTAAGATAGGAGTCAAATAGAAATAAAGTTCATTTGAAAAATGATTTTGATTTGCTTATATAGTGAAACCTTTGAACAAATCCTTAGTGGTGAGTGGTGGTTGGGTTAGTGAGGATGGAAAGCAGTGTAGATGGCTTAATTGATGGTGTTAGATGGATTGAGATTTGTCAGGGTGATTTGGCAATGACTATCAAGTTCAATGTTGATCAAGGTGGGCCCAATGGAGGTGACGCATGCACTATGTCAGTCGTGCATGCTGAATTAGCCCATCTATAATATTCATTATTATTAATAATATAATTTATTAATTATTATTATATAATATACAAATATATTATTATATTTAATTAAAAATATTATATATAATATATTATTATTATTTTATTATATATATATGTATAATAGAATGTAAAATTTAAAGATATATAATAATAATATAAACTATATAATAATCATAAAATAATATCATATTTTTATTAAATATTATATTATTATGTGTTGACAATTGAAAGATAGATGGACAAGTTGAAGTAGGTAACATGTAACAAAAAAATTAATAGGTGGTAGTAGTAGATGGGCAATCCCCCCTACATATAGTCTTTCATTGAAGAGGTTGCCACATTCAAATAGTGATTGTAGTCTCCTCTTAATGGAAATTTTGTAGAAAGAGTCAAGTGATGTCCTTGTTAAAGTCATGTAAGTGGTGAATTCAAGTCGAGTCACCATCCTTATTTCTCCTCTCCTTCCCTGTGGCTGTTTCTCACCTATCTATTGTATCATTTTTTAGGATTAGTTCATGAATAATGCATGGGATTAAAAATGTGGTATGCATTATGATCCCTCAGAAGAAAGGTTACATAATCAATACCACCATTATTATAGGGTTATTAGGTGGAGTTGCTCCTTATTCCTATGGCTTGACTAAAAATGGTGTGGTCGAGCTAGGGAAGTATGAAGTAAGGGTGAACATTATTATTCCTTTGGGGCTTGTGACATATTTTTTTATATATCACTATGAATAGATTACAAAGGAGCAGAAGGTGGAGGTGGAGGGTTTTTTTCATAACAAAGCCAACTTAAAGGGGTGACTTTGAAAGTAGAGGATATGGCAGAGGTAGATTTGTACTTGGTGAGTGAAGAATCAAAATATGTGAGCGAGCATCACTTGGTACTGGATGATAGACCCAGTGTTGTCAAAAAAAATTGGGGGCTCTATTAATGACAAACCTCAATTTTTGCTTATTTATCTCTCTAAGATCTTTCATTTCATTGTTTTAAAATAACTGTATAATCAAAGCAAAGAGTAAAAAGGAAGAATTTCTATTTCTTTGATATGAAAGAAGTTTAATGTATTACTTTTTATTTCCCTATTTCCCAACATTTTAATTTGCCATAAGCGGTGCTTCTACATAGGGCTAGGGCCAGATATTTGGAGGGGAAGCAAGACATGGACTTTTTTTTTTAAATGGTGAATCAAATGTCTCACTTGAACTTTGTAATGATCATAAAATAGGCTCTTCTTCTACATATCCATGGAACCCTACTTTGAGCCCAACATCGCTTCCTCAATCGATCCCGTAATAATCTCCTTACTAGATTTAAAATATAGTTTTAATTACTTTCTTTATTGTTGAATGTATTTCATTTTGACTTTTTACATTATAATGCAAAAGAAACCAAAATAATGGCATGAAGAGGCCTGAAAGAGCAGTGAGATATGCCTCTAAATAAGATCTAAATTAAGCACTTTGGATGATAAGTATAAATGACTTAAGTATGGAAATAAATTCTTAAAGAATAACCCCTATCCCATGTGCATTGTTTACTCACCAGTACATAAATTATTAGAATTGGCTTAATTCATGTCCTCACTACATCCATTGATTATGTGCTAATATAACTTACACTTTAAAAATAATTGTTATTAAGATAATTTAAGTAAATATCAAACTTTAAGACTACACTAAATAAAACTAAAAGTATATCCCAAACATTTGCATGATGATCATTAAATTCATTGTATAGACAACTCATGTATACAAAAATTAGAAACCTTTAATTGTCAAACAAGTAAAAAGACATTTATGTGCATTAAAGATTAAATGATGATAAAACCAATATTAAATATCAATTTCCTTATATATTTGGATTTGAAAAAAGATTTAATCATGAAGTGACCAAAGTGCATTATCCTTTCTTTAATTGTTTGGGATCAGAAATAAGTGAAATGCATAAGATAGGGAAAAACACATTTCCATAATTCCTTTTTTCTATTTGAAAATGAATAATGCATTAAAAAAAACTTGTGACAAAGATGGGGAAAGCCAATAGTCAATGTTGAATGCTGATTTACAAACATTCCAAATCATCTTTGTTTGCATTTGATCGAAGGATACAAAAGATTTTTAATCGAACTAAAGCTTAAAAAATCTATTTTTTATTGAATATAATTTCTATTTAAGTATATTTTATTGATGAAATATATTAGTATGTATAAATATTAAAATATATTTTAATGATATATATAATATTTAATGTTTGTTTATTTATTCTATAAAATTAAAAGAAATTAATTATATTTTTATAAATAAGATTTAAGTATTGATATTTTAATATATATAATTATTAGTATTCCAAAAGTTAAGTTTTAGTCATAAGTTTAGAAATGTATTTTATGATTTTTTTGACAAAATTGATCATTTTGTAAAATATATAATGAATTAGACCTTAAAATTTTAGTTATAAGTAGTTAAAATAATATATTAAAAAGGAGAAATTTTTTGGAATGTAATGTGATATTATGACATCTTAATTTACTATCCAATATTAAGATGCACCACTACTAAAACCTTTTTGCTATACAAACATGGAAAGTATAATTATTTAAGAAAATGAAAGCCACAAAATGCTATTTGTTAAGGCATATTACTTATAATAAACACAAATGCTAATTGATTAAAATAATTGGAAAAAATTAATGAATCAAATTTACAAAATGAATAAAAACTAAGTAATTACAATTTTTATCATGTATATAGGGTTGCCGTCAATCCATGTCCATCTCAATTAAATAGTTGATGGGTTACATTCATTTACTTCATTATAACAGGTGATTATGTTCTTCAATAACTACCTTGTTCATAAACAATCAATCCTAGCACTAAAGCCATATTCTAGGCTAAAATCCATGTAAAATTAGAGTAGTTTTGAAAATTTAAACTAATTTAAGAAGTTATTTGATTAAGTATGCCTCAAAAATATTTGTACCCTAGAAAATATTCACAAAATGAGACATGCCAAAGTGTCAATAATCATTGGTCCCAACCATTGAATAGTTTCCATCTCTTAAGAACTAATGATAAGATAGTCAGATATGATGGGAATAGGATAAAAAAGATCCATGATGAATCCCAAAATTGTTCCCCTTAATAAAAATTCCATCAACATAAATAATTACATTAAAATTATATATATATTAATGTAATCATCATATTAAATATTATAATATAAATAAAATATTTCATATTTATATTATTAAATTAATATACACATAATATAATTAAATATTGTTGAATTTTGAAAAAAGGCCACTCTTCTTTTTGGTAGAAGCATGGAAATATGGCATTGACATTCTAAAATGCAACTAACAAGTGTCATAAGTCAATGGTCTTAATCAACACACACTAACCACCAGCATGTTGGTCTTCACCAGTCATCGATAAGAAAGACTTCATCGATCATCACCAATGTTTAACTATCAAACCTATCCTTGATTGCCAAGCATGACTAACATCACAGCCAACATCACTATCAACCATCACCATTAAGCTCATGAATCACCATTTCATATTACCACCAGTTTGGTCACAATTTCATGTTACTGCCAGATGAGACAATAGTGGGATGCCTTTTGAAATTTCCCCCAATTTCTCCCCTAATGTGACATTTTTAGCTGCTCTCTCCTCTAATGTGACATTTTCAGCTGTGAAGCATCCAGAGACATTTTCCTCATGGTTTACCCAGCTCCTCCTACACTGCTTCGTATGTGTTTCCATTATTTGCTTTGCTTTGTCTCTATTTTTCTATGTTTGAAAAAAGTTTCTTGGTTTTCATATTGGGTTGGGTTAGTCGATATTGGAGAATTGGATGACTAATTTGGTCTACATTATAACTTCATAGGCATTTGAAAGAACACTACTTCATCTCCTTCAATGTGGTGTTTAGATGATGTGAAATAGGAATCAAATCTTGAATAGTGACAACATTCATTATGTTTATCCCCACCTTTGATTTTCATGGAACATATCACAATATGGTCTATTGAGTGAAACATGTAATCCATTCAATTTAGTGTGGATTTTAGGACCCGACTAGGTCATAAGAAACTTATGCGATGCCAACTACCATATACAGTTGATTGTGAGAATATTAAGCCAAAATAAAGCAATGTGGCACCTACGTAAATTTTGTCTATTATATGTTGAGTTTTGAAACCACCCAGAACATAAATGCATATGTTGTATAGATCATTGTTGTAGTAATTATTTATAGCAAGGTCTAAACCATATTTTATTAGTTTTGGTGATATTGGAAGACCCATTAGGGTCTAGATAATGTTTAAGAGTAGTAAGAAGTTTGACAGGATTTGTATAACTCAAAATCATCTCATTTCCTTTAACTTCAGTTTTAAAAACTAGTTTAGAACCACTTGATCATGATAAAACATGTTTTATCCTTTTATTGATCCATTTTGAACATGGTAATACATGTGTAAGGTAATAAAACATTTTTATACTACAAAAGGACATATGATAAGACCATGGGTCAGCCCATTCCTGTTTATATAGAAAACATACCATTCATTTTTGGGGTCTTTAATTGGAAATGATCACAATTGGCTTGTTCTATATTTTTACTTGGTTTAAGTAGCGTGACCGTCAATTTGTGTAGACACCAATATTGTGTCAACCCCCTTTTGTCCCCTTTTAAACGTTAACACTCCTAACCCACACTTGCACACCTTATTAATTTAAAAACTACTTATTTTAAATTAAATCTCACCTTGGACACCTCACCTAGACACCTCACCCTAAGACCATTTCTTAGCCTATGAGTCAGCTTGACACTAGGTCCTCCAAACCCTAACTACCCATGACCTATTCTCACCCCATCTTAACTCCCTAACCAACTCCCATGACTCATAAGCCCTTGTTTTGACCGTTCTCTAACGGAAAAGGCACTTGGCGGGTGGAGAAATGGGCAAAGAGCTAAAAATAGCCCTTTTACCTATTATTTCTCCATCGACATCAGTCAACCCATGACTGACATCGGTAGTCCTACACCAATGCCGGTGGGATCACCGACATCGATTACATAAGCCAAGCTCTAACATTGAGCTAAGGCCACCTTTTTGCACATTGGCATGCACACTCTAAGATTTCAAGCACCAGAACTTGACTATTGTTCTCCTAGCTACCGAAGCATTGCACAAATCATTTCAGAGACTGGATTGAAAGATTGTATGAGGACCTCAAGCTACTAAATTAAAGAAATCTATGTTTGCTTCATTGGCTTACAACACCAGTCACATCAGCCACAACGAGAATCACTATTTTGACACCTCTGGTTCTTCACCTTATAAAGCTAAGTACTTGGTTTTCATTTTAGTGTTTTAGAATATATTGTCAATTAGTTTTCATTGATATTTCTAAATACTATCGAGAGGCTCAACTTCTTTTGTAGAGGGGCTAAAAGGCCTTCCCCTTGTTTTCACCCCCTTTTCACACCAATCCTCTACCTATACCCTTCCTCAGACATCATTCACCTTCCCACAACCCTGCACCAACCTTTAAACTTCCAGAAACCCCTCTATCTATTCCAAAAATACTCTAAAAGTTGTCCAAGGCTGATGAACCCAATCGACTTCGACAGACCAATCACCGTCGACATCTATAATTCAAATTGACATTAGAAAACCAAGCGACGTTGACACCTTCAGCCAGACCGACATCGGCAACCCAACCAATGTCAGTACTATTCACTTGACCGACCTCGGTAGACCCACCGACATCAGCTACTGTGTTCTAAACTAGCAAACTAGAAAGCCATCCAAACAGCCCATCTAGACCAGACAAAACCTTTAGTCAGCCTTCTGTAGCATTCTGAGATACATAGACTTTAAGGAATAGGTACACACCATCTACTTTTCTATTTATTTAGTCATTTATCATTTCTTCCTTTATAATAATTTTATCTTTAAACAGTGGACTGTCATCCCTTAAGGAGCTTCACACTTTTGGGACTAAGCGCGTAGCTTGGCAGTCCACAATAACCTCTTCTAACATCTTTCTTATTTAAGTGTCATTCCTATTGCAAGTGTTTCTTCCACAGCCAAAGAGGAGCTCCCATAAGGCTTAGATACAGTGCACACTAAATCTAGACCAACTGACGTCGGCACCTTTAGCTAGACCGACATCGACAACCCAACTGACGTCGACACCATTTATCTGACCGACCTCGGTAGACCCACCGACGTTGGTGACTGTGTTCTGAACTAGCAAACTAGAAAGCCATCTAAACAGCCCATCTAGACCAGACAGAACCTTCAGCCAGCCTTTTGTAGCATTCTGAGATACACAGACTGCAAGGAACAGGTACACACCATCTACTTTTCGATTTCTTTAGTCATTTATCATTTCTTCCTTTACAATACTTTTCTTTAAATAGTGGACTGTCATCCCTTACGGATCTTCATGCTTCTGGGACCGAGTGCGTAGCTTGGTAGCCCACCATAGCCTCTTCTAACATCTTTCTTGTTTAAGTGTCATTCTTACTATAGGTGTTTCCTCCACAGCCAAAGAGGAGCTCCCACAAGGCTTGGATACAATGTGCACTAAATCTGGGTAACATCAAACCCATAACCTCTTAACCTTAGTTTCTTTCTCATTTGAATGTAATTAGTGAAAATATAGAGAAACAATTTGAAATAAAAATTTAGGTATAGAAATGTAGGTGTGTTGTGTTGTTTCCTCCATGCCTTCTATTGTTTAATAATCCTGATTGTGGCATAAATCAATTTTGAATTTTGTTGCGATTATGTATGCAAATTTGAATCTCTAGGGATTATGCATTAATTATTTTACTATATAGCCATGTGTCAATTTTGGTGTGTAAACCTTGCAACATAGGAATTTGAAGTAGATATTAAATGGTCTACCCCTCCTCTTGCGTTCACCTAACATTCATGTAGTTAATAATTTGATAACCCTCAAATTGTATCAGCATAGAAAATAACTCATTGTACCCAAAGCATATTCTAAATAGTTACATTTATGTGGTAGAAGTTTTTTTTATGTGTAATATTATTTTATTTTACAATAAATTGAGATCTGATAGCTGAAAAATACAAAATTGTAAACATTGTGGCTTCGTCAAGTTTTTTATTATTGAGCTAAGAACGTTACAAATAATATAATAATCCCACATCACAAATATATATTTAAAGTGATACAATGACATTAATTATGTAAAATCAGAAAAATCAAAGTGACAAATATGTAAAGGCTCAAAAAGATTTAAAAATAAAATGAACATGAAACATGCTAAAAACCATGAAATGAAAATGTAAAATTATAAACCAAATAACTAGATAAAGATAAATGTATGCAATAATATTTGTACTAGTATATATATATATATATATATATATATATATATATATATAATACACCGATATATATCATTCTTGAGACACCTATATTGTGTTAAATTGTGAGTGCATCGAGAATGATATCTATCAATGTATTTTACATAGATTTATCTAAGATATGTAGGCAAGTATTTATGTTTTTTATTTTTTTAAACCTTCATGTTTATTGTTTTATTTTTTTAATTAATCAAGCCATCTTCTAAACCATTAAATTATTTTATTCTTAAATAATTAATGCTAACATTCTCATGCCATTATAGCATCCAACGACCACCCATTGAAGGATTTTAAGCATGATTCCAATGAGAATATGCATGTATATGATGTGTGTTATAAAAAAAATGTTGTATGACATCCATCCATTACAACATACACAATGGTTTATTAAAGGATCTCCACCAACATTTAGGAAAAAGGTGATTATGAATATTTTTTATAATGAATAGATGTCACACATATATATGGAAATAAATATTTGGTTGAGGTAAAGGAAGAGGATTTCCATGAACATGCTTTAAATGTGGCCATCTTGGATGTAGTTCATATGAGTGTATATTGGTACAATGGGAAAATAACATAAGGTCTAAAGTTGGGGCACATGTTATGCATGGATAAGTAGAGTACATTGGAACTATTAAACACTTTTTAGATTTATACCATAGAGAAAACCTCATCATAAATAAGGTATTTCTCTTTCTACTAAAAGAGGATAGTGAACTAGTGCATAGGAAGAACATGTTTTGAAAGTTGTGTAAGTCAAGAGGTAAGTGATACAAAGTAATTATGGATAATGTTAGCACATAAAATTAAGTTTTGTGTGAAATGGTGGATAAATTGGGTTTGTATAAGGTGGCACATCCAAACCCATATTAGGTTTTATTGATTTAAAAGGACCATAATGTGTTGGTCAATGAGAAATACTTGTTGAAATTCCTAATTGGCACACACCAAGATAAGGTACGATGTGATGTGATACCAAAGGACATGTGTCATGTCATTTTAGGGTGGCCGCATAAATATTTATTGAATGTTATGCATGATAAAAGAGTGAAAATATATCACTTTTAAAATGATGATAAGAAGTTCATGCCAAGTTTGTTGAAGGACAAGGAAGAAGGAGAGCACAACACTACCCTGATATCATTGTATTCTATGAAACTATGTCCTATTGATTCATTTTATCGAAATAGTTCATGTGCCTTCAGTATGTTTCCAAATTTTTCATACTGTCTATCAGGGCATTTACAAGTACATCATCTCTTTCAAATCCACTTTTAATTATTCTTTCATGGAACTCCATATCCTATTCCAAAGATCCCACATTTTGTTAAATAGATCCCGTGTCTTGTGTAAACTTACATATTTTGTATAGATGTCTATTAGGGCACTCATGACAAGCATATACAATAAAAAACCACTTTGTATTATGCTTTGAGGGATATCTATACCCTCTTTCAAAGCTCCCATTTTGGCATAGGTTGGGAATATGCTGACAAAGATTGTGGAGTTTGGATTTACACCTGCCAATTACATTTGTTCAAAGGTCTCCAAATCCTTCTCAACAAGCCCATATTGCACATACCCTACTATCATTATATTCCATGAAATTTGAAGAATTTACAAAGTGCAGTTTTTTAGAAATAGATGATCAAGACTTTTCAAGGAAATATTTGAGAGGTCAATCCTCAACAGTTCAATAAGAAAGTTGAGGAAAGGGTATAAAAATGAAATGAGATTAAAATGCTCCAAGATTCACAACAAAAAATAGCCTTTCTTTCCCACTTAAACCCTATGTTAAAGTACACACTTGATGTACAGATACATAACAAAGTCTTTAATTTTATAGAGGCATCCACTAAAAATGAAATATGACCTCTTTTGATGTACATATTTGCTTTGATGAGGGATTTATTCCATCCTTCAACAATTTATATAAGTTTAAATGGCCTCGTGTCTAAAAATAATATTTTTATCCTTAAAGCTTCGTCTACATTGTATAAACTTTAAAACATTTGGTAATCTGGAAATGAGATGGCTTACAAGATTGGATGATACCAAAATGGAAGATCCTTCCAACTAGCTTACAATTTACACATTTATCTTTTCTATTTTTGGATATAAGTGTGAAATTAAAATCTCCAACCTTAACCAAGATTTTCAAAGGAAATGAGAGGCACATTATGGCTCCACCTTAGTATGAAGGCCCATAAAATACTTTTAAAGCGCTAGTGTTAAATGTTAATCTGATATTTATCATATTGGCTTCTTATATTTGTATGACACCACTTTAGAGTATGATGTTTATGTTAAAGGTGTTTCTACATTGAGAATGTCCTCCTTCCTATGCAGTCTATATGGTAGTCTTACACCACCTTTATAAAAATAATTGATACATATTTAAAAACTACATTCTTACAAGTACATTTCCAAAGTTAATTTTCTAGAATGATAATGATTGAATCTTTTGACAATCTATAATTTAAATTGACTAAGTGATCAACAATCACTATATTGAAGAATATGTATTGTAAGATGTAATAGACCCTGTATATAATTTGTTTTCTATGATTTATTTATTTGTTTGTAGTATGTCATTATTTTCATAACCTATCTCTAATTGGCATTCCAATCACTTACAAAATTCCCTAATCCAACTCAGATGTGTAACAAGAAGAGACTTTGATCAAGTTTTAGTTGAATTAAATGAAATTTTATGTTGGCTACCACTTGCTTGGGCTACTCATGCAAATCACATTGCCATGATTTGTTGGAATACTAATAATGCTTTCACTTTGGAGTTGTTAAAAGGGAATTGGTCATGTTGATAAATAGAAATGTTGGATATAATTTTTATGTCTAATCTCTTATCATAATTAATTATTTCATAGCATGGAAAACCTTTTAATCCCATGATGAAAAGTTGGTTTGACAAATACTTTGATAGAACTAGTTATGCAACATTCTTGCCAGAAAGATTCTTTCGTACATATAACTTTGTGATTAGATTTTGACTTTCAATGTGGGATAGACTTCATGATAATTATGGAATTTTCTAGATTCAAATACTGAATTAGATATCAAACACATTTTGGATGAGATTACATACCAAGAAACAATGTGGTAAAGAAGCCATTTTCCAACACCATCACAAGAATATGAGGATGATATAAATGTCGATGATCATGATGGGCATTACTCAGATTAGTTGTAAAGAATTGACATTGGATATTGGTATACGACTACTTTAATACAATTATCTGCTATTCAGTCTATTCCATTTGTAAAATCTTAGAAAATGGCATTTACTGTAATCAGTAGCAATCAACTTTTATACGTGGAATGTTGAATCATCATCTGAAGCCCTAAACATCTTTCCTATATATGCAGGATTGAGATGATAAATTTTTATATAATTTTTTACATGTAATGAAGAAGAAGCTTTAATTTAGTTTCATAATTGTGTCCTGTCATCTCATGAGCCTCCCTAAATTTAGGGGCCAAAAATTATGGTCTAGTAGGTGGGAAGTATAGTAGTGGTGGTCTATGAGGAAATCATTTAAAAAATTTTGGTAGCCTATTTTGTTACACTAAAGCTCTCATAACTCAATATGGGTTTTGCCCTGACCTTACTGTGGGTGATAAGGCAATGTACCATTAAAAATGAATGGGATAAATTACATCTCGTATGGGCTCATACAATTTGTAATAAACACATGTCATACAAATTTGTCTTATTTTGCCTATTAACATTTATTTTCATGTGGTGTCCATAAATACTAGTATGTCCATGCCTCTAATTGAATACATTGAATGATTATTTGATGGACAACCAAAAAATCACATGGGATTCATAGAAATTTCACTTTTTTTTATCTTATCTTGATTCTATGGGATTTGTAGCAACTTCACTATTCTTTTAAACCCTATCTTGATTCCATGGGCTTCCTAGTAATTTCTCTTTTTTTAAATACTTTCTTGAATCTATGGGATTCATAGAAAAATCACATTCTT
This sequence comes from Torreya grandis, assembly GCA_037957365.1. Lineage (NCBI taxonomy): Eukaryota > Viridiplantae > Streptophyta > Pinopsida > Cupressales > Taxaceae > Torreya > Torreya grandis. The sequence goes on from JARHVA010000463.1 coordinate 499,962, forward strand.
GTGCCCCACTTGCATGCACACAGTTAGTGCATACCACTTAAGATTGTCTATAAATGAAACTACATCATGCATGCACTATTTAATCCATTTTTATGGTTTCATGCTTTTATTTGACATGTTTTATGAAGGGTTTTATATTGATTTCAACAAGGTTTAGTTCATTATTATAACCTTTTTATTCATAGTTTCCTTCTTATTTTTCTTAAGTGGTTTCAATTCTCATATTTTAATTTATATCTATAGTTCATGGTTTCTATTTGTAATATGTTTGACCAACATGTGCATTTATTGGTTACATATGAGTGAAAATGAAGATAAATTTATATTAAAATCATGTTATTTTCTCCTAAAAATGAAATCATACGGTAATATAGAACTTTTATATTCGATGAAGTGTCTTTAAATCATCCCTCCTACATTGCTTTAATAGACGAGCTAGACTTATGTTTGTATTTACAAGATCAAATAGGTGTGTATGTGTGGACATCGATTCGAAAGATGTTTATCATGAAATTATATGGGATAGGATGTGCCTAGAGGTCTTCTTGCTGAGCTACATGATGACATGAATTTTATGTATCGGTTGTTTCTAGATATTCACATTTGTTGCACAAATAGATGTCTTCAACAAGCATCATCAGGGCAGAAACAAAATGAAATATGAAAAATCACTATGGATGCATTTAAAATTCTTAATTTAGAAGATGATCTCGTGGATGAATTTTTTGATACTTTGACTGATTTTCCATTGGTCAACATAGTTGCCAATGCTGACATGCACCGATTCTCATTAACTCATTGTCTAATATTCAAATTTGTGGCTGCCATACTATTCTCCATTCTCTTTCCCTACTTGATTTAATGTTTAAAGGAAGCCATAAAAAGTTTTTTTTGTATATTTATTATACTTCTCTCAATAAACAACAAAATTTAAATATATCTTTATACAAAATTTATTTTGACTGTTTATATGGTGTGATGAACTTCCTAATGTTTTTACATATAATAGATTTATATCTTGAATGACCCAATATAGGTTAAATGTAATAGTGCATGCAAAATAACGTATTTCATTGAGAGGTACAAGAAATGTAGCCAAAAAAGGCATTCTCATGTTTGTCGATGCATATGAGTCTGACTACCCATTTTTGATGATGTGCATGTGTTTTAATGTTATTTGAACCAAATTTTACTTATATTGTATCCATTATTCAATTATTATCCTTTGTACATTGCATTATATGTCAGATAACATTCAATTGATAAAAAAGTTCCATTGCAATACATGTAAATTTATGTTCACTCAATACCAAAAGTCCATTTCTAATCTATTTAATGAAATGTTTTCCTTGTATGCTACAATAGATGATGAAAAGTGGGAAGAAATAATGCACATTGATGTATAGAAGCCAGGCAAGGGTCTATTTGATTGTAGTTGTATCAAGTGGGATAATTTTCTTGACACCAACAAGGAAGAATTATGGGTTGCCTGGGTTGAGTAGGATAGGGTTGATGACTTCATCAAAGGATAATCAAGAAGGGCATTGTTCCTTAAAATTTTTTGTGTTTCACATCTCAAGAGAAAATTATATTTTATTGAAAAGGATAGCAAGATCACTGCCACCTTTGAATATGTCATATAAGTCACCTCACACTATGGATTACAAGCTAGTGTCTACTTGGATGCTATTATGTTTCATTCATGTACACTTTTTTTCACTTTAAATGACTATTTATTTGTTCAACTTAATCATGTAGCTACTAGTGTTCATATGGCCCCAATGACTTTTAAGAAATTGATTCCATGCCAAAAGACAAGTCTTTATTATTCCCAAGTCTGGAACGGGTATCCGGTTGGATTGAAGCCATATAAGGTGCAGTTGTCATTGTCATTTTAGCACACAATGCATGTTCTATAGACTAAATCATGCGCTAATCACATACAATCATGTATAACACATAGACAATGAACATAAATATTGCCATGACCAATAATATGAATAGTTTAATGGCAAGAAATGTTTTTTTGGTCCTTACATTAGCCCCCAACTTAATGAATGGGTTCATAGGCTACTATTATTGGGAATTTCTACTGATGCTATCCACCTTAAACACTAAGAGATGGTGCATGAGAAACTTATATTATTTAATGTTAAAACATAATGAGATGATTTATTGAGAAATGATGACACATATAACTGAGAATAATTGATTAAGGAGGAAAAATACATGTACAATGTTGATTATGCAAAAAGGGTTTGGGAGTGGGCACTGGTGAATCCAACTAAGTGGTTTTTATATCAAGGATACAATGGGGGAGATCTTGATGGGTATGTAGAAATCCCCTTCATCTTGGGCATCTAACTCCCACAACAACTAGACTGGTTGTTAAGATTTATGAATCATAGATTATTAATGATGGATGCAATGTTTAGGATGAATGCAATGAAGGTATTGTGTTAATGTTTGTAATATTAGTTGTTTTGATGTTTATAATAATAGTAATTATTCCAATGTTTTTATTTTTTTCTTGTAGCTCTAATTGTATACACTATTGGCATTTGATTCCAAATGTGGAGGTGTGCCCATTGCATGGGTCATTATATCGCAATCATGTATCATTGAAATAATACAATTGATGCAAACTATTATTCAAAGATTGTATTTGAAAGACATTGAATGGATAATCAGTACCTTCATGGTCAATGATGTCGATGCAGAGATAAAAACTATTAGGTGAGTCATCATTAATCTTACATGCATCATGGAGTTCATATTTGGATGTTCATGGACACTATCCCCACCTTATTCTATTAACTTATGCAAGACTATTTTGTTATGTAGGGAGACATTCAACTGTGAGTATACTTATGCATTTGGCATATTCATCACAAGTGGTTGAAGAATTTGATAGCAAAGGTGAAATACAATGATGGAAGATGTGCAATGTTTGTTAAGTTGGGGTTCATAATGCATAGTTGTTTTGATGAGGACATGGCTACAAGGGAGTCTAAAAAGTTTGTAGAAAGATATCACTCCTCTCATAATGCTTTTATCAAATACTGAGAATAACATTGGGCATATAGGGTTGGAATGTGGTCACGATGTTGTCGAACACTTTTGCATGTTAGGCAAGACACTAATGCAGCTAGAGAATCTTACCATTCCCATTTGAAATGCCATTTCCTAAGCACAATAAGGACTTATACACATCATATGGTGGATTAGTTAGTTCAGCAGCTAAAAACATCAATATACATATATTATTGGTGGCTAAATCTATGCAAGGATACTAACTTCCATAAGAACTTTAAAGTAGAAAGAATTGAAAATATTTAATGGGTATGGGCTTTGAAGATCCCAAATTTTCATGTTACCTTTGATAATAGAGGCCCTCATATGTTATGGGTGAAAATTACAAAAGACGAGACATTGTATTATCATATCTTCAATGTAGCACCTTCTATGTTGATGTGCAATTGCTCATTTTCACTCCAAGGATACACTTGTAAGCATGAGGTTAAGGTGGACCTGATGAGAAAGATGATAGCTCAAGAAGTTATAAAGGATGTATCCAAAATGCATTGTGTTAATGAGAGCATCAAAAACATCAATGTTGAGTACCATGTAAGTTTTGTTTCTCACCCATCTGTATGCATTGACAACTTCAAGGTGATTGTCATTTGTGTAATACATTTTCATTGCACAGGTTAAAGACAATAGAATTTGCATTGAAAATGAAGGATAAAATGGCATGGATTTCAAACGTTTGCACACCAAAATGCATAGTGTATTGGATATGGATATGCAAAGATCAAGCTATGCACTAGAAGGTGTTGCAACACATTTGGTAGATGACACTGAAAACCAACTGAGGGAAGCTGATAGTGTAAGTCTAGTAATTACTTGCAGTTATATGTTTTTCATATTTTTTGGCATTTCTAACTAGATGATTTTCATTTTATGAATAAATCCCATATAATGATGGATTTGATGATGTCGATGCCTTGATATGTAGAGCACGAGAGATATTTGAGATATGTTGTGCAGTATATAGAAGTGTAAAAACTATGGAATTGTTCAAAAACCATAGAGCATATGTTTACAACAAGGTGTAGAGAAGGGTGCTATCAAATGCACAACACCTAATGCCTCATCCATTCAAAAAAGTGTAGGATGGGCATGTAACTTCCACTCATAGACATAGAGACTTCATATAAAATATGAATAGACATAGATTTCAGAGCATGTCATAAGAGACCACACTTTTTCCAAACCCACCTTGTAACAATCCAAAATGACAAGTCTAAGATTATGATCTTAATAGGGAAGTGAAGCGAGATAGGGGTGGATATAATAGAGATAATGCATCCTGATTGTAACCCTTTATAGGTTTTAGTGACATCATAATCACAATAAATGCATGTAATAATAATAGTGAATGTAATGAAAAATAAATATTTTTTTTTGAAGGTGAATAGTTCTCTCAGACTGCCCACATGCAGTAACATATTACATAAATGTACTATCTCTTAAAGGATTTTTTGAATGATATTTAAGATAATCTAAGGAATGCGATAAAGCTAGCCATTATTTCAAACAAAAATTTAATATATAAATATTATATAAACAAGGAATATTACTGATAAGAGTCTATTTTCAACATCTTTGAAGATTTCACCCAAAAAAAGTCATCAATTGTGAACCATGAAAGTTAAACTTATCTAGCTCTTTGTTAATGTTTGCAAGTAATAACTGAACCCAAAAAGATATTAAACTAATAAAAGACTGAAAATTTCATACTAATAACATACACACACTTCACATATGTAGACAATATGTTTATCTCAATCCATTAGGTAGACCTTAAAAGGCCTCCCAATTAGACTTATCACTTTCTCAGTTGGTGATCACCTTCCATTCTCATTATCTTCCACAGACTACCTAAAGTGAAGGACTTTGAATAGCTGTTTGTGTGCCTATCTAAAGTAAGATATGAACATGAGGAGTTATATTAGGTCCCATTTGACCTTCTAAATTGATTCTCATCCTTTAACTCTCCTCTTAACCTACAAAACACACATAATTTGTCAAGAAAACCTATTTTTTACCCTATCCGTACAAATAGGGTACAATCCAACTAGATGGGATGGATATTGAGAGAGTCTTATTCAATCATAAAACCATTTCCAGGCCATACTATCCCTCTTGGATGCATATACAACCATTTCTTTTCAATCGGGTCAAAAATAAGGGTTTTAGAGGGTTTAAGCTCATTTTGACTCTTAGAATTTATTTATAAAAAAATGACATTGAAACTACAAAAAAATTCCACTATAACCATTTTTAGGACCCTCTTCAACATCTCCCAACTCCTTGGATATCCATGGTAATTGTCTGTACTAGTGTGAGCTCTTGAACTTGGCTTCTTGAGCTTGGGAGTGTAATTTGAGTAAGCCTGAGGTGTTCTTAAGCCAAGAAATGACTTACTTGTGATATCCTCTACATTATAATGGATCCAAACCATATAATATATATCCTTGAAGATGATAAAATTTATTGGATGGTTCATTTATTGTTAGAAATGAGATTAGCCCCCTAATTGGATTTTAGGCCTAGTCAAGGACTAGTAGGCTTGATTGTACTTCTATGGGTTTAGACCACCACATTTTGTTTCACAACAATGTGAGGCATATTTCATGATTTTTAATGCTTTAAATCACTCTCCAAAACCTTATTCAATGTTTCAATAGTCCCTAAATCATCCCCTATCATTCTCATACTAAACTTGCACTCCTTTTATTTCCTAGAGTGCCCTTTGTCTGAGATAGAAGAGAGGGAAATTCACTTGCCTTCATAGAAAGTGTGAATATATGAGGATATAAATTATTATATGAGGGTATTCTATACCAATTTTTAGAGTTAGATCACCTCATTAGGGTCATCAATCAACACAAACCTCTAGACAGACTTAGAAAATTAATGATTGTGTAGGACTCCTTCAGTTGACTGTGGGTTGAGGGTGTGAAGGTTATCATGGTTATGTTTATTTATTTAAAATAATATATTTATAATTGGCCTTAAAAAATTTAAGGTGTTTTAATCATGTCTATAATCCATGCTTCTTTGCCAACTCCTCAAAGTGCACTCTCCATATCTAGGCTAAACTGCATACTATAACAAATTATAGGTACATATTTCAAGCAAATGAGGTTATATATGTAGGTGTCTATAAATGATATACCTTGTATATTATTCTTAGGATATACTTGAATTCATAAATTTCCTATCCTTATTTTTGTAGAACTATCTCTGCCCATAGGTCTAGTCAATCTCCAAAATGTACATTCTTAGTATACAGTTTAGCTGTAGGTGGTCATTAAGTTTGAAAATTTTGAAGGTTAAAATAAATGGGAATACTATGGTAAAAATTATTTTGAAATATAATAAATAAATAAGACATGCCCATTCTTGAGATAAATCCATTCTCATAGGTGACTTAGTAATTAATGTCTCCAACTACATGACTAGTTCTCAAGATGATCAACATGACTGTATGAGGTCTTCAAAACTCAAAAATCCTATACGTGAACTTATGAATTGAGACATTTATTCCACCATCATACCCTTTTGGAGATTCATTTATGTAGATAAATTTTTTAATTGACTGCTCTCTGACTCTGATACCTGCAATCTATCTATTCATGCATCATAAGTCGTATCACTCTTCTCTTGTCCAACACCTTCTCACTACATTTCACCACATTATAATTCAATATCATTTTTTATAATATTATTTATATTATTATAATCTACCTTAAGATTACCTTAAACCCCTCACATTCATCCATTCAACTCATTCAACTCACCTTCTCACTCCCTTTCATTGTCCTCTTATACTAACCTTCACTAGACTCCTTGCTTATCAACACCTAACTCATTCCATTTATTATTCTAGGTAATATTTAAAATGAATAACCTATTTTAATATCAAAAAAATTCTTTCCATCTTACTCATACTCTCTAACAATTTCAACTACCTTCTACAATCCTCAAACCCACAACCTCACTTTTCATCTAGTAGCCTTTTTTCTTATTTTTTCCTTTTGTACAAAGAAATACAACTCTATCTTGAGAAAACCAATACATATTATACCACCCTCTATCATATTACATATCCCTATGAAGTTTTAGGTCTTCACTCACTTCCTAGATACCATTTCCAACACCTACACAGTCCTAATTAGGTCTATAAGCTTCTCTTTTACACATAGTCTTAAAAATACATACGTATGATGGTAGTACATGTATAAAAACTTCATAGTCTCCTTCCCAATTTCAAGACACTTAAAACTACAAAATTTCAAGAGTTTTCATTGGTTCAAACATTTTTTATTGCACCTTTTGTGTTTTTCCCTAAACCAGGGTTTCTTGTAGTCTGTATAGGCCCGAGAGGGCTCTAAACAGGTTTATCAATTCTTTATTGGGTTTAAAGAATAAAAATGACCTATGTAAGGTATGTATTATTTTTCTCCACCTTTTCCAAACTCAAACTTTTCTTGGTTTCCTTTTAATCACGTTCCATACATAGTTTTGACAGGGTTCTATGCATATAAACTGACTGGAACAAACTAACACAAGTTATTTTGACTATGTAATGACTTACCTAATGTTTTCAATCTCTCCTTCATGTTTATATTTCATCATGGTTATCCTCCCCAACATATCCATCCCTTAATCTTCTCTATCCTTTCACATATTTTGTTAGTAAAAACTCATACACAAGTTTAGTTACTGCCCTTAGGAATAGGGCACTCACAAGATTATTTTCTTAAACCTTTATCTCTTATTGAAAACACACACATAATTTTTATATTTAAATATCACTAATAATTGATGAATCTACCTCTGATTTTTCACTCAAATTTCATACTATCTTTCTAGACAGGTTTTCTTTTCAAATTCTCTCAGAATTCCTATTACCATTCTGCTAAAACATAGTTCTTGTAACTTCAAGTTATATAATATCAACTAAAGGATTGAAAGCTCTTTATATCTCAATAATAGTCATAAAATGAGATCAACACATAGGTACAAAAGCGTATGTTTTAGATATATTATCTCTTATTGATTTCTTCACTTACATAATTAACACTACCAAAATGGGCAAAGTACAAGGTCGTTCATTTTATTCACTCCATATCCTATCCCTCTATACCTATGACTCTTCCAAATACTTCTAATTGAATCTTAAAAATTACTAACTTCTCATAGATCTCTATCCTATGAGTCTACTCCCTATCTCAATCCAAAACTCATTATATTACATGGGAAACTACGTTTCTTAAATAACTAACCTTTGGCAACTTCCTTCACATATGGATATTACATTCACTATTCTTGGTTTAATATGTTCCAAACTTCAAATGGATTATTTTATATATTTTTTCCTTATTCACATATTCAATCGTCACTAATCCAATGCTCACTTAGAATTTTTAACACATTTATGATCTATCTTAATACATGACTATATAATGACAAGGTTCCTACTAGTGGAACAGGGGTTTACTTATGTAGAGGTACCTATAAAAGTCTCAACATCATCATCTCTAGACTCTAAACTTGTTTTTTTAACTTAGGTTGACTCCTTTGATCACAATGTTCAATTTTCAACATATGTCCTACAACTTGTCTCTAGGCTTTATAAACTTCATGAAAATCATTTGGTTTATCAAATGTCCTTGAGTCATGTTCCAATGTATTTTATACTCTACTCAGATTAATCATCCTATTAATTATCACATTTCATGCACTAATCCATTCTTTTCACTTTCTTCATTCACTAGCCACTCTAGACAAGCTCTTCATATAGTTCAACATACCAAATCTTGTTATAGGTATCATGAAGACAATATGAAAACATGGATGATATTTCATGATCATATTATAGTTATCTTAACCTATTTTAATCCCTCAATCACACTTCACCACTCATTTCCATACCTCAAACTTATAATGACACCCTTTGGTTAGTAGCCTTTTTTCCACAGTTTCTCTTGGTTTAAAAAATTATATAAACTCCATTAAATATATAAGACCATTTTAAACCACCTTATATCTCCTTAGAGGTCTCCATAAATTTTTAAGGTCTAACTCCACACCTAGCCAACACTTCTTTTGTTAGCTTCTTCCCAATTAGGCTTTTCTAGCTATTCCATACATGAATAGTACTAGTTTTGTACACTATGGACATGTCATTAACCTAGAACCTTGATCACCTTCTAGAGGGAATCAAATAATATTATAATATGAATTTTTAGCCAATTCTGATAGTCCATTCAAAATTTATGGCCTTTTAAGTTTTAAAAACCCTAATCAAGCTAGTGTTGAGGCCTGTACAGGCCAAGAGGAGTCAAACTACCATATTTTCCATTTGGGAGCCTTTCAGTCCAAACTAATACCTATAAAATGTATATCTTGACATTATCCAACTTACCAATTGGCTTATAACCCTTATTAAATCTTATCAAAGCTTGTAATCACCAAAACATAGAATTATTTGTTCCTAGAAGGACTATGTCAATAGGGGTTTAAAGATTTCTTGAGTTTGAAGGTTCATTAAGATCCCTTGAAACCTTATAGAACTTTTGTCTCACCTTCATAGACCACACTAACTCTAAATTAGTCATTTTTATTCCTTTCTTAAGAATCAAAAGACTTCACCCTCCTTTCAAGATGATTGTCTATCTTAAGACAAGGTACAGGTATAGTACTCAAGATTGATTAGGCTTTTACAAATCAAGCATGGTCAAATTATAGAAACACTCATATTACTTAATTTCACCTTAAAATCACTACCAACTCAAAAATCACACATTTTCTTAAATATATACATTCTATCATTGTATAATGACTGTGTGATAACAGGGGTTTCTTTGCTATGTAACAGGGTTCATTCCTTATTATGGACTATATATTTACTATTTAATATTATCCCTGCATTAAAGATAACTTAGCATGTCTGCTCATCAAACATTCCTTCCTACAAAACACCTCAAGCAAAGACCATCACATATACCTCAACACATATCATCAACTCACTTTTGTACTTTACTGTTTTAGGCATGTACAAGATTTTTGAACATAGGTGTCTTTTATCTAAATTTACAATACTTTGAAACCCTCACTCAATCACTAGAGGGTCTATATGATCCCTAATACATTCAAGATATAGAACTTAATTCTTATTTCACCAATCTGGAGTATTTATTCAAATCCTTCTCTCCTTAACTATCATTTGCAGTCTATTCTCCAACCTATAACTATACTTAAACCAAAAAAAAGATCACGACCTCAAGGCCTTCAAGGACAATTTTTAAACAAGAATAATTTATATGCTTATCCAAAGAGACCAAATGCAATCAAAACACTTTTATTTATTCATGTAAATCAACCTTCATTACATGTATAGTACATGCCATTTTTGATCATAGGAATTTAACAAAGAGAGGAGGTTAGTATAGTGTTAGTTCCAAAAACCATGAAATAAACACACTAAATAAGCTAACATATCTAGGCCTAGATTCTGGGGGGAGATTATTGAACAAATCTAATGAAAAACCAACTAAAATACAAATAAAATAGAACTTTCCTTACCTTCCTTGATTGCTCCAAGAAATCTCTTCGGTGGCTTGGTCGGATTGTGCTCAAAAGGTCTTCATCAATGGGGCTTGGCTATCTCCACCTCCTCTTAGCACCATGGTTAGATTTATCTTGGTTTGGCTTGATTTTTGAATTATAATATTATGCATTTGCCTCATGGATCAAATCCAACATTATAACTCTACTATGTTCAAGCTCTCTAAATGAAGAGATTTAGGCTTGTATTTATAGATTTAGCAACTAAACCCAACCCAAGGTGAGTTAGAGGGTAATTAGGGATTTAAATGGGTTCAAACTTGACCTAGGTGAGTCAAAATTAACTCCATTAGAGTTATGAGTTGTCAAGCACTCATGATTTTTAATAAATAGGCATGGGTGGGATATTTTGGATTTTGGACAACTTAAAAAGGTAATGATTACTTTTAAGATGCTCTTGATATTTGAATTTTTTTAATAATTCATATAATTTCTCATGGGTGAATTCAATTAGGAATTTGATTAGGATTTAATGTTAATTAATCTTTGTTAGGATTTTGAACATTTGTGCAATATTTAAATTAAATGATGGTGTGTTTGTTTAATTTAATTGATTAATAAGCCAAATTGATTTATTGCATGGTTATAAAGCCAAATTTGAGACATTTAGAAATTCGTAGGCTAGATGGTCACTAGTTGGTAATAATTGGTCTAAAGTCAGATAAAAATCCATTGGTGGCCAAATTTAGGTGTCTACAGCCTCAAGGCATTCAAGGACAATTTTTAAACAAGAATAGTTTATATGCTTATCCAAGGAGAGTAAATGCAATCAAAACACTTTTATTTATTCATGTAAATCAACCTTCATTACATGTACAGTCCATGAAAGGACTTTATCACATTCTTGAGAAAATTTACCATATTCTCTACATTTCTCCCCTAACTCCTTATCATATATATCTCTCTCCCCCTTCTACTCTCTTCTCTCCTACCATTCACGTATAACTCTCTTTCAATTTACCATCAAGTTGCCTGTGAAACTAGAGATTTGTCACTTATTTGCATCCAAACCACATAACCTAACATTCCATCAAAGAATTTATTATGTGTAATCTCATCCCAAATAAAAATCACAGTGTTTATTCAAGAAACCACATCAACTCACCTTCATGCCTTGACTAACACAAGTATATAATAGAATGTTAAGCATGAAACATAACTACTTAATCGCACATTCAAGATATGGAATAAAAATGAAACAATAACTTGCACCACACAAGAGAGAGAGAGAGAGAGAGAGAGAGAGAGAGAGAGAGAGAGAGAGAGAGAGAGAGAGAGAGAGAGAGAGAGAGAGAGAGAGAGAGAGAGAGAGAGAGAGAGAGAGAGAGACCATATTTTTACATGGAAACCCAAAGTGGGAAAAAACCACAGAGAACAATCTCAAGTATATGAATGAGCACCAACTCAAAATATAAAGTTTGTAAGCACCAACTTATAGTGGCACCAACCCCTTTGTCAAGCACCAACACTACAACTATTTATGAGCACTAACCCACAATAGCACCAACCCCTTGAAAATATTTGTGAGCACCAACCCATAGGAGCACCAACCCCTCTTGTGTATAAAACACAACTATCTCTCAATGTTTCTTACTCAATAAATGATAGAACTCTACAATATCTCCTACTTTTATCTCTTTGAAAACAACTACAAACCATGCACTCTCTTGCATATTACAAATGGCTTCTCAAGCCTTTATTTATAGCTTTCCAAATGACCTTTGGCATTCACCCGTTATGAACCTTCAATCCTCATGGAAAATGGTGCCAAACTTGCATGACCCTTCATATCCTTGCATTTGAAAAGTCATATGGTCACCCTTCATAAGCAAAAGCGTCCTTTCCTCTTTTGTCTTTATCTTGGTGACTTTTCGTATTCCTCAAAGTGTCCCTTCATGGAAAAATGTGCCATACCTCTTTTGTCTTCACATGGTGACTCTTGGAATTCCTCAAGATGAATCTTCATGAGAAAACACATCGCATTCTTCTTTCATCTTTTACCCCATGACTCTTTGACTTCTCCATGGGCCCTCTTTGACTTATATGCAACCAAAAATATATTCATTGATATTAAATAAATATTAACACACATTAGCTAAGATATGAATATTAAAAACACCATTAAATGCAATGGGGCCTTTATCACCAATAATGGTAGACCTTTGACATCAATGACAATATTTCCAACACAGAGTACGTGGTAGATTTATCCTTTCCTGAGTTTCTCCACTCCACATCAATCAATTCAATAATGAAAGAGTTTGCAAGATCTCTAGTGCCTCTGGGATTAGCATACTATAAAGAGCAATACTTTATTGATTGTAATTCTATACTTTATTGACTATAATTAAATCCTTTTCTTTTTTTCATTTGACTATAATTTTATACTTTATTAATTGTCACCTACAGTCCATTGTTTGAAACTGCAACTACACACATAGGGGTCTTCCTAGAGCTTCAAGGGCTTTATTGAAACAACACATGAACAATAAAAATCTATGTGCCATTCAAGATAAGATTAAACACACACAAAATTCCTTTCTTATTCATTTGAATAATTCTCTTTTACATTAAACTATGTTGATTACCACATGCAGAATAATTAATTATAGTTTGTTATTTTTTAAAGAATTTATTGCTAATTAATTTTTGTAATTGTGTGATAGGTGGCATTAATACTAAAAAACATTGGGGAGTATTGTGGAAACATGAGAGGAATTCTAAAAATTTACATGGAAAAAAAATATACTAGAGGAGCTAAATGTGGAATACCAAAAATTATACCAAATCACGTGTGTGGTGTTTAGTTCCATCAACTAGAGGGGGCTTGGAAGCATTGTAAAGTTCATCTAGCCTGATGGATTATGATGGGTAAATGTTCTCATCAATTAAAACATGGTGTATCCTTTGAACCACATTCAAATGGTGAGCTATGAGTACATGGCATTCATAGAAAATACTGATACTAATTTCTACATATAGTGGTCATTTGAATGGCCACTAGGATGATGCTATTTTACCCAATGTATGGGGTACTCCTAACACTATTCCAACCTATCTGAGGCCCTTCTTGGAGAAGTTATTGCCAATAAAGGTGTCTAATGATCTAGATGTTTATGTGCATCTAGATCAAGTATGAAATATATTCATTAGTGTGAAACTACCATTCTGAGTGCATTTCAAACTATACAATGTTCAAAATAACCACTTTGATGCCTCTAGGCTTTGTCCATCCCATCCATACACAATATTGTGTAAGAGGTACAAAATCTCCCACAACACAAATTTTCCTATCATCTAACCAGGGTGAAGGATTTCAAAAACAAAACCACTTTATTTTTACACACATTTTATAGATGATGAAAGTAATGGTGACTACAATCCATTAGATAACAATGACGATTAGAAAAGTGAATAAAATAATTATATAGAAATATCTTTAAATATTGATAAATAATTTTTAGTCTTATAATTAGTTCTATTTGAAAATGTTTAATTTATTGATAAATAAATTACATATTTGTTTGTGTATTACTTGAAGTTTTGATTCTGACTCCTATCATTCAAATTCTACCTTAACTTTTGCATGTATCCATATTGATCCAGAATGTGCTAATCTTTTACCATAGGTCTATAATAGTGTTTGATGTTTTGATCAATAAAGGAAAGGATTTCCCAAAATGTAAAAGAGTTCATAATTTTCCTTTATATATTTTTGTGTGTTATCTTATATAAATTGAGTGTTTATATATGTTGTCGAGCACTTTTGCCATGACTATGTATGAAAATGTAGAAGTATACAAGTAGGTCTATATAGGTATATTCACAGTATGAAGGCATATTTACGTTTCTAATTTCATCTTGTATTCATTTTATTAGTCTACCAATTTTTGATACATATTATAGTGAAAAACATAATAATTCTATGTATTGCATAGATTGTACTTTGTTATTCAATTTATTCTTTCTTAGGTCTATAATTCTTACAACTTGTACATTAGATTCTTGAATATCATGACAAAATCACCAAATGACCCAAACTATGTTAAAAGACCATTGTACACAACTTATCCAACATTGAGACACCTTCAAATAATATTGAGAGTCAAATAATAAAGCAAACCTTCAATTCACATTCCTTTCTAGGTCTATTCTACCTTCTATGCAGTCAACTTGTAAGTGAACTTTGACATTATAAAACCTCCAATCACTTGGAACACATTATAAAACCATTGTATGGTGATCAACTAGCATGAAAACACATTTATACATGATTTAAAGTCAAAATATATTGGTAAATAACCATTTTCCATAATTTTTGAGATTTCTTAACATGCACCTACAAAAATTATGAACACAGTCATTTGTTCATTAGAAAATAAATTAATACACAAGATGAAGTAAGAAACTAGTGGAAAATAAACATCGATTTTGTAGATTAAGATGTGAATAAACATGTGTTTCAATTGATTTCCATCCAAATTCATAAGTATACATGGAATACCAGACACATAACTTATTGCACATAATTAATTATCATTGTTTATGTATGGAATATCACTTGTATTGGGAGACATCCCATTGGCTTGTGAAAACAAGATATCAAACTCCACCTTCAAAATCTATAGTTGGTGATTGTATATGGAAACTATTCCTTCATTTTTCAATTTCATGGCCCACACAATCTTTACCCTTACATCACATAGTGTTTTTGTGTAAGAATGAGAATCTTGTAGATTGAAAAAATTTATTTTAGCATCCATCTTCTCATCCCTTAGTGTGAGAAGTGTATGGTACAACTTCTCAACCTATTTGGTCTTCTCAGCCAACACATTTTCCAACTTGATAACCTTTTCCCTTGCACTATCAAGAATCTTAGACAAAAATTAGTTTTCCCTCTCGAGTGATTATTTTTTAATAGTCGCTAGTGATAGTTGCAAACCAAGATGTTATTCTACACCCGTTGCATTATGGAATCTCATCCTTACGAGAAGTTCTTCCATGTCCTTGGGTAATTGGGAAGCCACATTCTCCTCTAGATTTGGGACTTCATCTACAAAAAATACATGTGAAATTCAATGATAGCATTCAATATTTTTAGCATTGAAAATCTAAAAAATAGTTATACATAAATGAGGGTCCATGAGAATATTCAAAAGCTAAGAATATCTAATTTTTTATATTTCAAATAATTTCCTTACACACATATTTTTCTAACTTAACTGAAAATAATGAAATCATTATATTATCCCATTGTTGACAAATGAGAAAAGTGGGAAAGTGAAATGGATAGTACTACATGTTATAATGGCTAATGATGAATTTTCAAATTACTTTGAAACACCAAAAACAAACAGAGAATACTGATTTAATAGTTTTGGGAATATTGGTATATTATTCCTAATTTAGTTAGAGGGTCTAAGTAGTTAAATTAGTAAATAAATATGTAATAATTAAGTTACTAATTTGTGTAATTTGACTATAATTTTAATCTTTCTAAAAATAGTAATAAGGGAGAGAAAATAAGACTTAGTTGGAAACTAGTTGAAATGGCTATTGTAGGATCTAGAATTCACTATGCGAGACTGGGATAGTGTTGCAAATCAAGATCTAGAGTTCATTTTAAGATTAGACAGGAGCTTTGAAATAGGACACTAATGGCACTGGTGTTATAGTCCACCTATACCACTATTGTTCAAGAGACTTGAGCTTTTTGGGTTTTGTTCAATGTGTTTGTGTAACCCTACCTATGAAGTTTTGACTATTGGATGTCTGTAGAACTTCGTATAGAGCAAATTTTGTCTTCAAACCCTAGAATCCTTTGTAATTTGAGTAATTTTGAGAAAGAGGCGGGGGGGTTAGTGTATGTAAGATTTACTAAACATTTATCCACACCCCTTGTGTAGTCACACTACCTACATACCAATACTCTGAAAAGGGATAAAGCCATATGTAGTTCTCCCACTTGATGTGCTTTGTGCAATAGTCTGTATGAAGATGAAATTATTAAAACTATATGTGCTTGAGGTGGCTAGGGACTTTTGTAAGGATCTGAATAAGCTTTTAAGTATATTAGCTAGCTGTATGCAGAGAATAAGAAGATTACCTGAGTAGTATTGCTTGTATTCTTTCTTGTTTAGTGATAATTTCCAACCCTCTTGAAATGATCTTTGAATGAGATTTTATAAGGATTTTTTGGTCATGGGTTGAATGTACTCGCATTAGGCCAACAAAGAGAAGGATGGGGAACTAAAAGTAACTAGCTGTTGGGGCCAAAAATGCACTTGGGCAAGAGCATCAAAAGTAGATGGTAGTGGCACTAGTGTTATTGTCCAAGTTGGGCACTATTGTCCTTAGCTGATGGGACCTAGAGGGATGGATTTGTCATGGAAAGAGTAGTTTGATTGAGTTGGGATCAAGTCTAGAAGGCTATAAATGAATGAGAATTAGTGAAAATATGCCTATGAGGGTCATGAAGGCAAGCAAGAGGGATCTATGGGTTGAGTGTCATTAGCCACACTCAAGTTACCAATTTTTACATTTTATATGACTACATTTGGCCCCCATTTATTCTAATGATGCATCAAAGTGAAATACTAGGATAAAGGAAAAATAGAAAGCGTACCTAAACCTAATTTTAAGGGTGAAGCCCATGAAGTTGTGTAATGATGGGTGTACATAAAGAGAGCATTCTGTGAAGTGAACATATGTAAGATAAAACAAAGAGCACATCAGCTGTTACTAAATATACTATATCTAAAATAATAATGTACATAAAATAGGTAAGAGAGAGAGGAAGAGAAAATAATGAATGCACCTCATTAGGTACACAGACTAATATAAAACCTATTGTGATGCTGAGTAAATGTTGGATGATGCTAAGTAATATTGGGTATGTGTTGTACTAAGAGTAATATCATGAACAAAGCTAAGTGCTCAATTCCACATAGGTGGATCAAGAATCCAAAGTTTATCCCTTTGGCTCCATCATCACCCACTAAGTAAATATAGGTGGTCATATGTGTGTTGATAGATGTTTGGACTATGTGTCCAATCCCTATGAATAGGTGGCTCAAGAATATAAAGGCTAGCTAGTCCTTTGGCTCCATCATTACCCTATGAAGTGAAGATATGAATTGATACCGGTATAGATGTGTGTCATATGGGATAGATACAGAATCCCATGAATGTAATGTGATCTAAAAATGTTGGCATGGATAGTCGAATGTATGCTGGAAACTAGGCCATTCTTGGCCATTTCAAAAGATGGAGATTAGGCTTGTATGAAATCCACTTCAAAACTAGTGCACTAGGCTTATATGAAAGCCACTCTAAAATATGGAAGTTAGGCTTATATGAAAGCACTCCATAATGATGTCAACCACCTATAGATGGAATAAGGAATGCAACTATCGAGAATGTTTAGGTAATACTGAACTCGAAAAGAAAAGAAAACAAATATGCTGTGCACATTGCCCCTAATCACTAGTGTTTAAAACATGGATTTTGATTTGAAAGTTATACAAATTGATGTATCTAAAATTAGAAGTGAGAACCATTATGCCATGCATAATACCTCCTATATATGGATTGACTAAGCAAAATTGTACTAAAAACTGTTGATTATGAACTGGTTTGACTATGCAAAACTATAACTGAACCTACTTTTCTATTGTTTGGATAGGAGCACTGAAAATGGATAGTAGTGGCACTGACAATGTAGTCCAATCTTGATGTTATTGTCTTGGGCCAAATCTGGTAATTGTTCTAACATTTTCACTATCTGCTTAGTCTATTCTATTTGGTTGTTGTTCTATGTTTTGAAAACTAAATTTTTGACCATTAAGAGCTCTGATCTTTGTGATAAAACCCTATTTATTTCTACCTCTTTTGAGGGTATGAATGAATACCCTACAATAATTACACTTAGAATAAATATCCTACAAGTGTGTTATGTTACAAAGATACATGATATAACAATGTTAATTGACAAGATATCTCAAGATATAACATGGTTTATAATGAGAGATTGTTAGATCAACAGGGGTATGCCTAAATAGATATAACAATGTAATAGCATCTGTAATAAACTGAACTAGAATTGGAAGTCTAGTTAGTTCTTAGTTGTTAAGGATGGATGGAGCATGATATCCATCATGGCATCCAAAAAAGCAAGAATAATGCATGATGTGGATCATAACATTGAAAACAATTGAGAAGCACATAAGAAACAAGCACACAAGGCAAGAAGCAACAAACATACAAGAGGGGCCAAACAAATAAGGGACATGGGCACATGTCACTCAAACTAGAAAGCAAGCATACAAGGCATGTTCAAATGCCACATGCACACACAAGTGAAACAAGCAAGGTTGGTGTAAAATCCATAGTCACATAGAAGAGTACAGGCAAAAAACATTGGAAAATGTCCTAAGGCACACACAAAAATAGAAACAAAGGACATTGGTAAATGTCCTAAGGCACATACAAGAGATAAAACTAGAACTAAGAAATGCAATCACATATACCTATGCAAATTAAGAAAGGAAAACATGTAAAAACTAGAAATACAATCGTATCTAACTAATCAAAGTAATAAATTTAAAAGTATGCAAGACATGTAGTACAAGACTAGGTATATGCTAAGAAAATACACGAGTGCTATATACTACTAAGTGTTGATAGAGTAATATATGTAAAGTAGTAAGTAATGTACATCAACATGATAAATAGAGTGTGTGGTGTAGGAATGACATAACCTATATGGTGTAGTCATGTAGAAGATGCCCCTAGTGGGCATGTATACCGATGTATGTCTTAATATAGAAGTAGGATTACCCCTCAATGGGTAGAGTAAAGCAATCAAGGATATAGATGTCATTACACACACTCAAAGAAGATCAAGTGAAGTATGGTAATGTATATAAGTCTACAAACAATATCATAGAATAAAAAATGTAAGTATACATGATAGTAGATACGTAAAGCATGGATGATGCATACAATCAAAATATTTTTGGTGTTTTTTTATTATTTGCATGTTTTTGTACTTTGAAATATTTGAATGTTTTTGATATTTTGAAGTATTTGAATGTCTTTGGTATTTTTCATATAAGCTATGTACAATCAATCACAAAAATACTATGTACAGAAGATTGAGAAGGAACTATGTACAAGAAAGCAAAAGAAACTATGTACAAGTAATTTTGAAAAATTATGTACAATACAATGTGTGAAATGAAATACTAGATATGAAATCTATGTAGATGCATAATATTCATTGGATTTTTGAGTTTCTTTCCTTTAAGTGAGGCTAGATGATACACTTTAGGGATAAGATTTTCAGTAATAATGTATGGACCTAGCCAATTTGGTTTAAATTTTCCTTTGATTTCTTGTTTGGCATTGACATTGTGAAGATTTTCTTTGAGATTAAGATCATTAAATTTGAATTCTCTGGTGTGAACATGTTTATTGTAGGATCATTGATACGTTTTTGGTAGATTCTAAGATGTTGTACTACTTGAATGCATGTATGGTCTAACTGCTTGAGCTGGTGTAGACACTTTTCATGATATTGGTCATCAGTGAGAATCCCTTTAAGAGAGACATAGAGAGATGGGATTTATAATTCCAATGGTAAAACTGATTTTGTGCCATAAACAAGTGAATAAGGAGTGGATCCTATGGGCATGTGGATACTTGTGTGATAGGCCCATAATGCAAAGACTAGTTTATTGTGTCAATCATTTCCAAATTTGGTCACTATTTTTCTCAAAATGTTGTTGATAGTTTTATTGGTAGCCTCTATTGGATCGTTTCCTTGTGGGTAATATGAAATAGAGAATGTGTGTTTAATCTTATATTTTTTGTAAAATTTCTTGATAGTTTTTCTCTTGAATGATGTTTCATTATTAGAAATGATGGCTATAGTCAAGTCAAAGCGTGAAATAATGTGAGTCATAAGAAAGTTGTAAATGTCCTTACCTATAGTAGATTGAAGTAGAATGACTTCTACCCATTTGGTAAATTATTATATGGATATGATTATGAACTTATGTCCATAAGTAGGTTCAGGGTTAATTTTTCCAATAAGATCAAATCCCCATAACATGAATGGCTATGGAGAGACAATACGCTGTAATTATTATGATGGTACATGCTATAAGTTACTATGTCATTGACATTTATTACATATTTTTCATATTGTAAACATTCATCTTCTATGGTGGGCCAATAGTACCCCTGTCGAAGAAATTTGTGTGACATGACATTTCTAGTGAAGTGACCACCACACTCACTATGGTTATCTGTGTAAGAGCAATTTTGGCTTCTACTGAAGTTAAACATTGAAGTAATTATCTATCGAAGGATCATTTAAAAATGTCTCTACCAATGATTACATAACTAAGTGCTTATTTGTGTAACTTTCATTTGTCATTTTTTGAAAAAGTGTCTAGTGTAATAGACATGTTTAGAAAGTTATAGATATCAAAGAACCATTCTAGAGTTGCAGAACTGTGTAATGGCTAAAATGGATATTGTAATCAAATCTACATTGGATATTAATGGTGATTATAATCATTTAATTTTAAAAATAGCTTTATCATCATTAATATCGATTGGAATCAAAGATGCATCACTTGCCATTGCATCTACATGTCAGTTGTCTTTTCTTGGTATACTTTCTATAAAAACGTAGTTGAACTATGATGATACAAATTGTATCATGTTCTAGTATGGGATAAGATGTTCTTCTTTTGTTTGATAAACATCATTAAATTGGTTGACCACAAGTTGAGAATCAACAAAGACTTGAATAGATCTAATTTGGAGGGACTGGGTGGTAAATAACCTAAGATAATTACTTCATATTCTATGGTGTTGTTGGTGTAGGAGAAACTTAATCGATATGCAATAGGAACTGTGTGACTAGAAGGGTTGACAAAGACAATACCTGCCCCCACACTGGATGCGCATTAAGAACCATTGAATAACATGGTTCAAGTATCAAAATGAGTAGAATAGGCAGTGAAATCATCTCTAAATGTGTCACTAATAGGATTAGTGTCCAAGAGTGGTGCAGTTGACAAATGGTTTGTAATGATTCAACCCTTTATTGATTTTTGGAGAACTATTTTTAATTCAAATTCTATTAATAACATGACCCATTTTGTGATGCGACTAGAGAGATGTGGTTTTGCCATGAGAAACTTCATAGAATATGCTTTTGTGATAACTTGAGTCTCATTATTTACCATGTAATGTCAAATTTTTTGTGTAGAAAAAACTAATGATAGACATAATTTTTCTATTACGGAGCAATTTTTTTCATAATCAACTAATGTGTGACTGATGTAATAAACTGCTCATTCAATGTGTTTATCATTATGTTGTACTAAGAGTGCTCCTAATGCATGGTCTATTACATGATAGGGCCAAGTATGGTCTCCTTATTATTTGCTAAAAATGGAAGAATATTTGAAAATAAGTGAGATCCATTTTTGAAATCTAATTTTAGATGTAAGGTGTACCTCAAGAAGAAAATAGGAGCTAGTACATGAAACTAGGATTTTAAAGAAAATTATTTAAAAATTACTATGAAATTTTGAAATTTTATGCAAATTTATGATTTAAATATGTAAGTGAAAAATTAGAAAAATATTGAGAAAAATATCATGACCTAGTATGGACAACTAGGTTTTGAAAGAAAATTATTTTAAAATTACTACAAAACTTTAAAATGTAATGCTAATTTTTTATTTTATTATGCAGGTAAAAAATAAACAAAATATAGGAAAAATTAGTAATAAATTTACCATAGGGTTTTTAGGGTTTTTATGTGCAAATGAAGTAAGTCGAACTCACCAAATGATTTAACAGTTTTGGGGATATTGGAGTATTATTACTAATTTAGTTAAAGGATCTAAGTAGTTAACTTAGTAAATAAATATGTAATAATTAAGCTATCAATTTATATAATTTGACTATAATTTTAATCTTTATAAAAATATTAATAAGGGAGAGAAAATAAGACTTAACTAGAAACTAACTGCAATGGTTGTTGTAGGATCTGGAATTCACTGTACAGGACTGGGACAATGTCACAAATCAAGATCTATAGTTCATTTTATGATTGGATAGGAGTATCAAAATAGGACACTAGTGGCACTAGCATTGTAGTCTACCTCTATTGTTGTTGTCTAGGAGACTTGAGCTTTTTGGTTTTATTCATTGTGTCTATGTGACCCTGCACGTGAAGTTTTGACTATCAGACATCCATGAAACTCCCTATAGATCATATTTTATCTTCAAACCATATAGTCATTTGTATTTTGACCAATTTTGAGAAATAAGGGGGTTAGTGTGTGTAAAATTCACTGAACGTGTATCCACACCCCTTGTGTGGGCACACTACCTACATACCAATACTCCAAAGAGAGATCAAGCCATATGTAGTTCTTTCACTTGATGTGCTTTGTGTAATAGTGTATATGAAGATGCAAATGATAAATCTAGATGTGCTTGAGGTGGTTAGGGACTGATGTAAGGATTTGGATAAGCTTGTAAGTATATTAGCTAGCTGTATGTAGAGAATAGGGAAGATTTCTTAAGTAATCATGCTTGTATTCTTGCTTGCTTAGTGATAATTACCGACCCTCTCCCAATGATTTTTGAATGGGATTTTATAAGGATATGTTGGTCATGGGTTGAATGTAATTGCATTAGGTTAACAAGGAGAAGGATGGGGAACCATAAGGAACTGACTATTGGGGCCAAAAATACACTTGGATAGGAGTGTTGAAAGTAGATAATAGTGGCACTGGCATTGTTGTCCAAGTTAGGTGCTATTGTCTTTAGCTGACAGGACTTGGGGGATGGATTTATCATGAAAAGAGTAGTCTAGATGAGCTGGGATTAGATCTAGAAGGCTATGAATGATTGAGAATTAGTGACAATATGCCTATGAGGGTCATGAAAACAAGCAAGAGGGACCTATGGGTTAGGTGTTATTAGCCACACTCAAGTTACCAATTTTTTCATTTGATATGACTACAAATACCATCATTATTTACCTAGTGGCATGGTCATTCTGATGTATTGGAGTGTTTCCCCATTCCTTCTCACCCCTCCTCCCCTACCTCAAACCGTGGCCCATAGACATTGATAGTTGTTATGTCAATTCTCTGAACAGATAAACACATGACATGAGACAAAGGAATGTTAGAGAAACAAGCCATGTATAAAAATATTATATTGCACTCCTTCCCACCATAGTTAATTTTATAGAGACATGAAGACATGAAACACAGGAACTTTATCACCAACATGTGAAATAATGAAAGGAGAATAAGATATACATGTGAAGATGATAGATCGCCTATCAAAAATATCACATACTATACAAATAAAAAATATATGATGAGTACATGGAAAAAACATTGTATCATTCAACCATGCATCATTGTGAAATATATTGATAATTTCAAATTAACCACCAAACCATTACTTAAGTCATACTAAATAAAAACTACATATCCAACACACACCAAAATGAAACACTTATATTCAAATATCCTGTCCAAATAATATATTTGACCACACATCATACATGTCATACATATTATGCCAAAATGTATATATATAATAATAATAATAATAATAATAATAATAATGTCCAAGGAAGTAGTCACAAGGCAATATAAATATTCATGTTGTGTCCATTAGGCCTCTGAAAATAGATAACCAAGAGAAAGCGATCAACCACATGAATGCATGTATATGCATATGTAACCCTAGACGCCTACATTTTAAAATGTTTAGTTTAGAAATCTGAACAAAAAGAAAGAATAAGACACCAACATGAAGAATAAACTTGTTATTTTTGGTAAATAATAAGTAATTATCATACCTCCTAAACATGGTCCATCCATGCCTATGACTGCACCATCTCATCTCCACCAAAAGCCTATATGCAATAAAAATATACAACACTATCAAAATATATAATGGTAGGGTTAAGAAAAAGGTATGATGAATAAATAAGAGTGAATATAATATGTAGTCATCATAAGAAGTACAATATTAATTTTTGAGGAAACCTATCATGTGCACTTTCGATTGTTATGCCCCACCAACAAACATATCGACCATTCTGCAAATGCATTTCTCTCAAAGGAATGCGATCACCATCGCTAGAATGGGATTAAGGGTCATCCCTATGTAATTAGAATGGTTATTTTTGCATAAATATAAATTTTAATATTTATTAAGCTAAATTGAACTTAACTTTAACTTCATGAAAACCAATGAACATAATGCATTTAACCTGAGGTCCATTATTGCATGCACCTTGTTGTTGCTCCACCCATTCTCTTTCTCAATCCATTTTTTTATGATATTGTCTTCATTGAATGCATGCTTCCATTCTCTATGTCAAGTTTTCATTCAAATAATATGAACTCATCTTCTCATTGATAAACTTTAAGGATGTCCCATTGAGATAACATAACTTGGACACATCCTCCCTATCTAGCCATGATCTTTCCAACCTATCTCTCTTATTGATGCTCTGGTTTTTCAAGAGTCACTCTATTATCCATTTTTTTTTTGTATTTTCATGATTTCTCTTCCCTTCAACTTATATTTACCACTTCTAGCATGCCCAGGGGGCCTCCTTAGAATGGGCTTCTGACTATGACTCTTATGATAGGGAATGTTAAGTCTATCTCATGACCAAAATGGATAGCCACCATAATTTCTAAATGTGTCACATGGCCTCAATAAGCAAAGGTGCACATTCCACCTTGTAATACCCCAATCCTCAATATTTTACTTGCTTGCATACTATCATTCAACAAAAGGAATATATGTGAGGTTAAAATCATAAATCAATAAACAAAATATAACATCATAAAACATAATAAAATGTTAAAAGCATAAAAATAATAAACATAAGATAATTCCATCGAATATAATCAAATGTTCTTACAACATTCAGTTCCTCCTCCATTTCAGACTATGAAATGTCTAGAAGCTAGTCACTGTCATCATCATCATCAACATCCTCATCATCATTGTCATTGAGGTCATTTGACTCAACCTCTTCCTACCACATAGGTTGACATATATATGTGAGTCTAAACATATATGGAACAACAAACATAGGGCTATGATCATGGTGAATGAAAGAGGGAGTACAACAAATATGCACATTTATATGGATGAAGTCATTATGCAGGTGATTATCAGCCATGTCCATGTGGCTCCACTCCACCCCTTCTAACTAAAACAGAAAATAAAAACAACATAGAAGTATGTGTGGCATGTCAAAATTATTCTAGTTTTTATTATTGTAAGAGGGAATAAAGAAACATTACTTAACATGGGGAACAATCAAACATTAAGGGTAGTCAAAGGTTCCCATACATCTCTTGAGAAATAATCATTGGGCACTTTAGAGACACCCTCTTCACCTTCAGTCTAATCCATCCCTCCTCTTGCAGTATTAAAAAAGATGTAACAAATCAAAATACAGATGCATATTTTGTAAATATTTATAATTTTACATATATGGCAAGAATATTAAATCAAGCATTGAAAATACACAAACCAAAAATAAAATTACCTGTGTTATCCCCTTGTTTGCATCTTTATTTAGTAAAGAATCGATCTTGCACTGGGATTAAACCCTAGTTGTTCTTGGGCAGGGGATGGTTATTTCATAACAATGGAAATACCATCCCCAATGGTTGATGCTCTATATATATTCTTCATTCAATCTTTGAGGGGGCAAGGGGAACATCTAAATTGAGCACTTGTACATAATGAGGACTTTCGAATGACTTCTTTCTCCTAATGTAATGCATGCAATAACATATTAACATCAATAAAAAAATAATACAACTCAAATTCACCTTCAAGTATAGTATCTTAAAATGCATACCATTTTTTTAGTCTCAGAATAAAGTTCTTTGAGGCAATCATCTAATTCCCACTCATCCATCTTAAATCTAGAGTAATTAACATTCATAGTCCAACAAACAACAACTTGCATTCAAACAAGTTAAGAATATGCTTTATAACACTAACCCTTACCAATGAAATGCTTATAGAAATCACCATAAAGGTCACCATGAGAGTACATCGATGTGCTGGTGGGCAAGGTAATTCAAGTACTTGACAATGTAACATTGTAGTCATGGAATAATTAGCACAACCACTTTTCATGAAATTGACACCGTATATTAAAAGTATATATTATGAGCCTCCAATAAGGAAATGTACATATGAGAAGGCATTAAATTTTCCTTAGATAGTGTAACATTCCAAATCAGAGATTGTATTTTACATTATAGAAACATAACATACCAATTCATTTGGAAATAATCTATATAATATAACCACTCCTCATGTGGTGATTCAAGGACAAGCTAATCAAACCTTTGTATGTAGTAGATGAGATATAGAAAATGTAATGGATACATTACATTTTGAAAACTTTAAGATAACCAAATCATGCTTGTTATAAATTTCAAAGGTTATCAATAATATTTTTAAAGCATGGAATATCAAGTCCATGGAGATTGCATGTAAAAAAATTAATTTTAGTTATAACTTCTATGAAATAAGTTGATGGCAATATTTAATAAGCTCACTAAACATTATGAATGAATAAGTCAACAATAATAAGTATACACTATATATTACAATTGGAGTATAATAAACATGTATTCACACACTCTTATAAAGTGGAAGTCTGCACAAACACATGAAATATGATAAGAGTGACACTTTCAATGTACTTAAAAGCATACATACATGATGATGCCATCACAAATAATCGAGTACATTTAGGAACTTGAAAGCATAAATACATATGAAATTATGAATAAAAACACATGAATTAAAAATGGATTTTAAGATATTAAAGCTTGGAAAATACTATAGAAGCTTCTATACACCCTATTCTACCATGTTGAACAATTCTATTTGTCAAATTCCTAGTGCATATGACCCTGCATATGAGAGCTTATCCTTCTATATAAAAATAACTTATTGAAAAAGATAAAATCTTGGGTGAACTTAACGTTATGTATAGTGGGCCTCTGGCAAGGAGAAACATGGCTCGAAAAATAATAGGTATAGGTAAATTGAAGACATATGTCCTTTTAAAGGATTTATTAGAATGTTCATTGCTTTTATTTGCATTTTCATCTAAATAATTTATGTTTTATAACACCTTCATACAAAGGAGGCTTACGAACACACTATGAATGTGCTTATCTTAAGTGTTTTCCTTTTTTACCCATACCTATTCTTGCTTCATATGTTTTGGATTTTGTCTATGTTAATAAATTAGAGATTCATTTTTTTCACATTTTGTAAAAACTCTGGGATTTCTTTCCTTGTTAATCTTATTCCTTGGTTGGTAATAGTCAATTTCCACTTTACATTCTCAAAATAGAGGCTCTATCTCTGATGGGGTTGTAGACCCCTATTGGTCAAATACCTAGTGCAGGGTTATATGCACATTTATTCTGCAAAATGGACCATATTAGTTTTTAATGCATTGAGCTTAACCTTATAACATTTACACATTTTGTGCATGTTCATATTCACATTTTATGCATCCCTAAATCTACTATGATCACAAATATGAATGACTCTATCCACATAATAAAACCTAGCGAAATGGATCTCAACTCATTCAAAAAATTGACTAGTTTATCAACTTTTATCAAATTTGAAAACCTGGTAGAATGGACTAGTGTAAAACCTAGGATTAAAACCTAAAACTTTTTGGCCTTCTTATGACCAACTTCACTTGAGTTATCTCCCTCTACCTAAGATCTAAGAGTGAGCAAATGGTAAATGACATCTATTTGGCCTTTAGGCCTTACCTAGTTAATAGTAGGGCCATAGGAGGTTCATGATTAATGATAATAGGGCATAATAATCAGGTTTTATAGGCATGATAATTTGGGTTTACCATAGAATGATTTGCATGCCATGCTCGGTCCATACCACATGGCAAGATGAGTGACACCTACAAAGTCATGGTTCAAGATCTTGACATATTTGTGGTTAGTTTTGATGATGGTGATGGTGACCATGAAGGTGGTTGTAATGGTGACTATGGATGTTGGCATGACTATGATGATTGATAGTGACTATAGTGGGGTCAATTAGCTATATTCAGTTAAACATTGGAAATGATTGATGAAGACCTTCTTGGTGACAATTAGTGAAGACCAACATGGTGGTAGTTAGTGTGTGATGGTTAAGATCGACCATCATAAACTTGAATGATTCACTTGCCAATGTGCCTCCAACCCGAGAAAATTACTAGAATGAATTAAGCATGTTTGGAAATAAAATGGAAATCGAAGAGAAGTGGAAAAATGCCATAAAAAACTATGAATTGAAGTGAAGCAGAGGGAAAGGGATGCCTAGGACTAGTTGAGATTAACTAGCATGCACTAACTATCAACATGTTAGTTTTTGCTAGTTATCTCTTGGAAGGTCTTCACTGATCATCACCAATGTTTAATTAACCATTGCCGATTGGCCCCACCATAATCACTACCACCGTTACCACCAACATTACTATCGACCATCACCATCACACCAATATTGATAATCACCATCATAACCACCTTCACGATCATCATCACCATCATCAAAACTAACCATGAAGACGTCGAGACCATGAACAGTGATTGCATAGGTGTCCTTCATCTTTCCATGTGTCATGGACCTAATGTGGAATGCAAATCACTCCATGGGAAACCTATATTATCATGCCCATAAAGCCTGATTATCATGCCCTATTATCATTAATCATGAACCTCCTATGGCCCTATTATTAACTGGCTAAAGCCTAAAGTCCAAAAATATGTCATTTACCATTTTCTCTCTACTGCATCCAAGGTGGAGGGAGATATCTCAATTGAAGGTGGTCAGAAGAAGGTCAAAAGCTTCAAGATTTAATCCTAGGTTTTACACTAGTCCATTCTACCATGTTTTTAAATTTGTTAAAAGTTGTTAAACATGTCAACAATATTTTTGAACAAGTTGAGGTCCATTATCATTTTGATAGAGTTGTTCATATTTGTGATCACAATAGATGTAGGGATGCATAAAATGTGCAAATATTATAAGGTTAAGCTCAGTGCATTAACAACTGATATGGTCTATTTTATAGGTTAAATATGCATATAACCCTACAATAGGAATTTGACCAACAGAGGTCTACAACCCCATTGGAGATAGAGCCTCTATTTTGAGAAGGGCAAGTGGACAGTGACTATTACCAACCAAGGAATACGCTGATAAAAGAAAGAAATCCTAGATTTTTTTAAAAATGTGAAAAACATGAATCCATAACTTATTAACACAGACAAAATACAAAACATATAATGCAAGAATAGGTATGGGGAAAAAATGAAAATGCTTCAAATAATCACATTCACAGTGTGTTCATAATCCTCCTTTTCATGAAGGTTCCAAATAGCATAAATTATTTAGATGAAAATGCAAAGAAAAGTAGTGAAGATTCTAATAAATCCTTAAAAAGGATATCTATCTTCAATTTACCTATACTTACTATTTCTTGGGCCCTATATTTCCTTGTCAGATGCCCACTATACATAAGGTTAAGCTCACCCAAGATTTTATCTCTATTCACAAGTTATTTTTATACATAAGGACAACCTCTCATATACATGGTCATATGCACTAGGAATTTGACAAATAGAGCTATTCAACAAGGTAGAATAGGGTGTATAGGAGCCTCTGTAGTATTTTCCAAGATTTAATATCTTGAGCTATGTTTTAAATTCATGTGTTTTTATTTTCATGTGTATTTATTATTTCGAGTGCCTAAATGTAATCTATTATTTGTGATGGGGTCATCATGTATGTGTGCTTTTAAGTACATTGAAAGTGTTGTTCTTATCATATTTCATGTGTTTGTGCAAACTTCCACTTTATAGGAGTGTGTGAATCCATGTTTATTATACTCCCATTGTACTATATAGTGTATACTTATTATTTTTGACTTCTTCATTCATAATTTTAAAGTAATCC
The DNA here is from genome assembly GCA_037957365.1 of Torreya grandis. NCBI lineage: Eukaryota > Viridiplantae > Streptophyta > Pinopsida > Cupressales > Taxaceae > Torreya > Torreya grandis. The sequence goes on from JARHVA010000463.1 coordinate 530,754, forward strand.
TATTAAATATTGCCATCAACCTCTTTCATATAAGTTATAATTGAAATTAATTTTTTTGCATACAATCTCCATGGACTTGATATTCTAGGCTTCAAAAATATCATTGTTAACCTTTGAAATTTACAACAAGCATGTTTTGGTTCTTTTAAAGTTTTCAAAATGTAATGTATCCATTACATTTTCTATATATCATCTACTACATACAAAGGTTCAATTAGCTTGTCCTTGAATCGCCACATGAGGCATTGCCATATTATATAGATTGTTTTCAAATGAATTGGTATGTTATGTTTCTATAATGTGAAAAGACAATCTTTGATTTGGAGCGTTATACTATCTATAGAAAATGTAATGCCTTCTCATATGTACATTTCCTTGTTGAAGGATTGTAATATATACTTTCAATATAGGGTGTCAATTTTATGAATAGTGGTTTCCCTAATATTCCATGACTGCTATGTTACATTTCCAAGTATTCGGATTACCCTACCCATTGGCACACCATTGTACTCTTGTGGTGACCTTTACAGTAATTTCTATAAGGAGTTCATTGGTAAGGGTTAGTATTGTAAAACATATTCTTAACTTGTTTGAATGCAAGTTGTTGTTTATTGGCAACTAATACTATGAATTCTAACTGCTCCAGATTTAAGATGGGCGAGTGGGATTTAGACGATTACCTCAAAGAACTTTATGCTAAGACCAAAAAAATGGTATAAATTTTTTAGATACTACACTCAAAGGTGAATTTGAATTGTATTATTTTCTCATTGATGATAATATATTGTGAAATGCATTGTGTTAGGAGAAATAAGTCATTTGAAAGTCCTCGTTCTATGCAAGTGCTCAATTTAGACGTTCCCTTTTCCCCCTTGAAGATCAAACAAGGAAGCTATATGGATCATCAACCATTGGGGATGGTATTCCCACTATTATGAGACAACCATCCCCTGCCCGCAAAAAACCATGGGTGCAATCACAGTGTGAAATTAATTATTTATGAAATAAAGATGCAAACAAGGGGATAACATAGGTAATTTTATTGATGGTCTATGTATTTTAAATGCCTAATTTAATATTCTTGTTTCATATGTAAAATGCTCAATATTTATGAACTATGCATCCTTATTTTGATTTTTTACATCTTTTTCAATACTTTAGGGGGGTGCAATAGATCGAAGGTGAAAAGGGTCTCCCTCAAGTGCCTAATGACTATTTCTCTAGAAATGTTGATAACCTTTAGTTGCCCTTAATGTTTGATTTTTCCTCATGTTAAATAATGATTCTTTCTTCCCTCTTACAATAATCAAAATTATAATACTTTTGACACACCATACATTTTTCTATGTTGTTTTTATTTTGTGTTTTAGTTGGAAGGGGTGGAGTGGAGCCACATGGATATGGTTGATAGTTACCTAAATAATGACTTCATCCCTACAAATGTGCATATTTTTTGTACTATTTCTTTCATTTGCCATGCTCATAGCCCCATATTTGTTGTTCCATATATGTTTAGACTCATATATATGTGTCGACCTATTTTGTAGGAGGAGGTGTAATCATATGACCTTGATGATAATGATGATGAGGATGTTGATGATGATGGTGAATGGCTTCCAGATGTTTTGAAATCTAAAATGGAGGAGGAACTAAATGTTGTAAAAATTTTTGATTATCTTTGATGATGTTATATTATGTTTATTATTTAATGATTTTACCATTTAATTATGTTTGCTGATGTTATATTTTGTTTATTGATTTATGATTTTAACCTCGCATCTCTTCCTTGTTGAATGATAGTATGTATGTGAGTAAAGTATCCAGGATTGGGGTATTATGAGGCAAAATATACACCTTTGTTTATTGAGTCCATGCAACACATTTAGAGCTAATGATGGCCATTTATTTTGGACATGAGATAGACTTAACACTCACCATCGTAAGATTCATAATTGGTAGCCCATTCCAAGGATGCCCATTGGGCATTTTAGTAGTGGTAAATGTAAGTTGAAGAGAAGAGAAATTTAAAAAATACAAACAAAAAGGAGTCCAATATAGTGATTCTTGAAAAACCATATAATCAACAAGAGAGATAGGTTGGAAAGATTGTGACCAGCTAAGGAGGATGTGTTTAAGTTATTATATCTCAACAAGATAGCCTTAAAGTCATCAATGATGAGATGGGTGCATATTATTTGAGCAAAAACTTAGCACAGAGAAGGGAATCCTAAATTCATTGAAGCTGATATTTTTGACAAATGGAGTGAGAAAGATAATGGGTGGAGCAACAACAAGGTGCATGAAACAATAGACCTCAAGTTAAAATCATTTTATTCATTAGTTTTCATGAAGTTAAAGTTAAGTTCAATTCAGCTTACTCAATATTAACATTGATATTTCTAAAACAATCACCATTTTGATAAAAGAGGGATGACCCTCAATCCCATTTTAGTGATGATGATCACATTCCTTTGAGATAAATTCATTTTTGGAATGGTAGATATGTTTGTTGGGGGGTAACAAATGAAAGTGTGCATGACAGGTTACCTACCAAATTGATATTATACTTCTTATGATGACTACGTATTATATTCACTCTTCTTTATTCCCCTACCTTTATTTCAACCCTAACATTATATATTTTGATAGTGTTGTATATTATTATTACATATCAGCTTTTGGTGGAGACAAGTTGACACAATCATAAGCATGAATGGACCATATTTATGAGGTATGATAGTTACTTCTTATCTACGAAAGCTGACAACTTTATTCTTCATGTTGGTGTCTTATTTTTTATTTTTTTGAGATTTATAAACTCCATAGTTTCAAATGTAGGTGTCCAGGGTGATATAGGCATATATGTGCATTCATGTGGTTGATCGCTTCCACTTTTTTATCCATTTCCAGAGGCCTAATGGCCATGACATGAATGTTGATATTGCCTTGTAACTATTTGCTTAGACATAATTATTTATATACATACATTTTGGCATAATATGTATGACATGTATGATGTGTGGTCAAACATATTATTTGGATAGGAGATTTGAATACAAGTGTTTCATTTCTGGTTTGTGCTCGATACATAGTATTTTATTTATGTATGACTTAAGCAATGGTTTGGTGGTTAATTTTCATTTATTAATGTATTTAATAATGATACATGGTTAAATGATGCAATGTTTTTCCCATGTACTCATCATATATTTTTTGTGTATGGTATGTGATGTATACCTTATTCTCCTTTCATTCTTTCACATTTTGGTGACAAAGTGTAAATGTTTGTATGTCTCTATGTCTTTATAAAATTAATCATGGTGGGAAGGATTATAATATAAGATTTGTATTTATGGCTTGTCTCTCTAACATTCCTTTGTCTCATATCATGTGTTTATTTGTTCAAGTAATAGACACAACAACTGTTGATGCCTATGAGCCATAGTTCAAGGCAAGGTATGAGGCACAAGAAGGAATGGGGAAACACTCCAATGCATCAGAATGACCATGCAATAGGTAAATAATTATGGTATTATTTTTTGGTTTTTGGTTTTTCAAAATAATTTGCAAATTCATCATTAGCTATTATAACATGCAGTACAATTCATTTCACTTGCTCACTTTTCTCATTTGTCAACATTGGGATAATATATTGATTTCATTGTTTTAATTTAAGTTAAAAAACTATGTGTTTGTAAGTAAATTATTCATAATTAAAAAAAAATAGATTTTATTAGCTTTTAAATATTCTCATGGACCCTCATTTATGTCTATCTTTTTTTAGCTTTTCAATGCTGAAAATATTGAATGCTATCATTGAATTTTACATGTATTTTTTGAAGACAAAGTCCCAAATCTAGAATATAATGTGGCTTCCCAATTTCTCAAGGACATGGAAGAAATTATCACAAGGATGAGATCCCAAAACACAATGGGTGTATAAGAACGTCTTGGTTTGCAACTGTCACTAGTGGCTATAAAAAAAAACACTCGAGAGGCAAAACCAATTTTTATTTGAGCTTCTCAATGGTGTAAGGGTAAAGGTTATAAAGTTGAAAATTTCATTGGTTTAGAATATTAGAAATTTCAATAAGTTTCACCATGAACTTCTCACACTGAGGGATGAGAAGATGGATGCTGAAATAAAGTTTGTCAATCTACAAGCTACCCATGCCTACACAAAAGCACTTTGTGATACAATGGCAGAGACTGTACGGGCCATGAAATCAAAGCACAAAGGAAAAATTTCCATATATGAGCACCAAATATAGATTTTTAAGGTGCAATTTTATATATTATTTTCACAATCTAATGGAATGTCTCCCAATACATGTGGTATTCCATACACAGACAATGATAATTAATTATATGCAATAACTTTTGTGTCTAGTATTCCATGTATGCTTATGACTTTGGATAGAAATAAATTGAAACACATGCTTATTCAAATTTTAATATACAAAATTGATGTTTATTTTCCACCAATTTCTTACTTCATCTTGTGTATTTAAGTTGTTTATGAATGAACTAATAACTGTGTTCAAGACTTTTGTAGGTACATATTAAGAGACCTATAAAAGTATGGAAAATGGTTGTTTACCAATATGATTTGACTCCAAATCATGTATCAATGTTTTTTCATACTAGTTGATCTCCATAAAATGGTTTTATAATGAGTTTTAAGTGATTGGAGGTTCTATAATGTCAAAGAATTTCATTTATAAGTTGACTATGTAGAAGGCAGAATAGACCTAGAAGGGAATGTGAATTGAAGGTTTGCTCATTATTTGACTCTCAATCTTCATTTATGGTGTCTCAATGTTGGAAAAGTAGTTTAAAATTATTTTCTAGCATATTTTGAGTCATTTGGTTATTTTGTCATGATCTTCAATAATATAATGTATAAGTTGTAAGAATTATAAACCTAAGAAAGAATAAGGTGAATAACAAAATACAATCTACGTAATATTCAAAATTATTTTGTTTTTCACCACAATATATATCAAAAGTTGGTAAAGTAATAAAATGAATATAAGAGGAATTCAAAAAAATAAATATGGCTTCATATTGTGAATATACTTGTATAGATCTACTTGCATACACATTTTCATACACATTCATGGCAAAAGTGCTCAACAACATATATAAACACTCACTTTATATAAGACAACACACAAACATATATAAAGTAGAATTATAAACTCCTTTCCATATGAGGAAATCCTTTTATTCATTGATCAAAACATCAAACACTATTTTAGACCTATGGTAAAAGATTAGCACATTCTGGATCAATATAGATACATGCAAAAGTGAAGGCAAAATTTGAATGATATGAGTCAGAATCAAAACTTCAATTAATACACAAACAACTATGTACTTTATTTAGAAATAAATTAAACATGTTCAAATTAAATTTATTACAAAACTAAAAATTGTTTCTCAATATTGAAAGATATTTATATATAATTATTCTATTCACTTTCCAAACTGTCACTGCCATCCAATGGATTGTAGTCACCATCACTTTCATCATCTACAACATGTGTGTAAAAATATAGTGGTTCTATTATTGAAATCCTTCACCCTAGTTGGATGAGAGTAAAATATGTGTTATGGTATATTGTGTACCTCTTCCATAATACTACGTATGGCTGGGTTGGATAAAGCTTGGAGGCATCAAAGTGGTTATTTTGAACATTGTATATTTTGAAATACACTCAAAATGGTAGTTTTGAACCAATGAATATATTTTGTACCTGATCCAGATGCACATATACATCTATATTATTAGATACCTTTGTTGGCAATAACTTCTCTAAGAAGGGCCTCAAATAGGCTGGAATGGCACTAGGAGTACCCAACACATTGAGTTAAATGACTTTGTCTTATGGCCATTCATATGACCCTATATGTAGAAATTAGTATTAGGCCTGTATATGAATGCCACATACTCATAACTCACCATTTGAATGTGGTATGAAGGATATGCCATGTTGTAATTCATGAGAAAATTCACCCATCATAATCCATCAAACTGGATGAAATTTGCAATGCTTCCAAGCCGCCTCTAGTTGATAAACCCAACCACCACTCACGAGATTTGGTAAAATACTTGGCATTCCGCATTTAGCTCCTCCAATATTTTTTTTCCATATGAATTTTTGTAACTCCTCTCATGTTTCCAAAACACTCCCCATGTTTTCTATTATTAATTCTATGTACCACACATTTACAAAAATTCATTAGAGATAATTTCCAAAAAAATTCACAAATTATAGTTAATTATACTACATGTAGCAATCAACATAGTTAGTTAAATGTCATAGCTAATGATTCAAATTAATAAGAAAGGACTTTTGTGTGTGTTTACACTTCTCTTGAATGGTACATAGATTGCTCTTATTCATGTGTTGTTTCAATAAAGCCCTTAAATCTCTAGGCAGATCCCTATGTGTGTAGTTGTAGTTTCAAACAATGGACTTTAGGTGATAGTCAATAAAGTATAGAATTATAGTCAGTAAAGTATAGAATTACAATTAATAAATTATTTCTCTTTATAGTATGCTAATCCCAGAGACACTAGAGATCTTGCAGACTCTTTCATTACTGAATGGATTAATGTAGATTGGAGAAACTTCGGAAAGGATAAATCTACCATGTACTCTATTATATACTTGTGTCATTCAAGGTATGAAGGTGAGTTGATGTGGTTTCTTGAATAAATACCATGATTTTTGTTTGGGATGAGTCTACACATAAGAATTTATTTGATGGAATGTTGGTTATGTGGTTTGAATGCAAATAAGTGGCAAATCTATAGTTGCATAGTCAACTTGATGGTAAATTGAAAGAGAGTTGTACATGAATGGTAGGAGAGGAGAGAGTAGGAGGGGAGAGAGAGCTCCGAGAAGGAGAGTTAGGGGAGTAATGCAGAGAAGATGGTAAAATATCTCAAGAAGGTGATCAAGACCTTTCATGGACTATACCTGTAATGAAGATTGATTTACATGAATAAATAAAAGTGTTTTGATTTCATTTACTCTCCTTGGATAAGCATATAAAATATTCTAATTTATAGATTGTCCTTGAATGCCTTGAGTCCATGATTGTATTTATAGTTTGTGTATTATTGTAGGTTGGTGAATGGACTATAGATGATAGTCAAGGAGAGAAGGATTTGAGTAACTACTCCAGATTGGTGAAACATGAATTATCATTGTGTTTTATAGCTTGAATATATTATGGAGCATATATACCCTCTAATTATTGAGTAAGGTTTCCAAAGTATTAACGATTCAGATAAAATGCACCTATGTTTAATAATCATGTATATGCCTATAACAATAAAGTACAAAGGTGAGCTGATGATGTGTGTTGAGGTATAGGTGATGGTCTTTTCTTGAGAAGGTTTGTAAGAAGGAATTTTTGATGAGGAGACATGTTAAGTTATCTTGAATGCATGGATAATAGTAAATAGTAAATATATAGTCCACATTAAAGAATGAACCCTATTACATAACAAGGAAGCCTCTATTCTCACACAACCAATATACAATGATAGAATGTATATGTTTGAAAAAATGCATGGTTATTGAGTTGGTAGTTAGTTAAAGGTGAACTTGAGTAATCTGAGTGTTTTAAAAAGTTGACCATCCTTGAGTTTAAATATCCTAATCAATCCTGAGTACTCTACCTATAACCTATCTTAAGATAGATAGACAATCATCTTGAAAGGAGGGGTGAAGTCTTTTGGTTCTCAAGAAAGAAATAATAATTACTCATTTAGATTTAGTTTGATCTATGCAGGTGAGACAAAATTTGTGGAAGGTTTGACTCCCAAATGGAAAATATGGTAGTTTGACTCATCTCAGCTTATGCAGGCCTCAACACTAGCTTGACTAGGGTTTTCAAAACCTAAAAGGCCATAAATTTTGAATGAACTAGTAGAATTAGCTCAAACTTCATATTATACTATTATTTGATGCCCTATAGAAGATTATCAAGGTTCTAAGTTGATGACAGGTCCATACAGTATGAAACTAGTACTATACATGTATGGAATGGACAAAAAGGCCTAAGTGGGAAGAAGCTAACAAAGGAAGTACTAGCTAGGTTTGGATTTAGACCTTAAAACTTGATGGAGACCTATAAGGAGATAGACAATGGTGGAAAATGGTCTTATTTCTTTAAGGGAGTTCATAGATTGTTCAAACCAAGGGAAAATTTGGAAAAAAGGCTACTAGCCAAAGGGTGTCATTATAAGCTTGAGGCATGGATGTTGGGATCATTTATGATCCAAAGTCATATATTAATTAGTTTGTTTAGTTTTTTTATGTTCAGGTTATTTACCCATTTGTTGGTTTTATAACCAACTTCATCTCTTGTAAGATTTTTAAAGCTTACTTTGTACAAAAATAAAAATGTTGATTTGTACTGAATATATTTTCTAGAGTTTATTCCTCCAAGATCTAAAATCCATCACTGGTATCAAAGCAAGGATATGGCACATGAAAGGAGGAAATTTGATTTGAAGAAAAGCAACATATAAATTGAAGAATAGTATGGCATTTCTAAGACAAAATTTAGGAAGAAATAGCATTTGGTGAGTTTTTATTTTTATTTTTTGATATTGGCACTAAAAATTACTATCAGTGGCTAAGTTACAACATAGAAAACTCTAAAACCTAAAAAATGCTCTTTCTAGACGATCCTTGAATTCCTTGTTTTCTTTGATTCCATAAACAAATTGCAAGCACAACCATTCATGTGTAAGATAGGAATCCAAAAATAAATGCATTAAAGGGAAATGTTCTAATAATTTCCACATCTAGAACCTAAAAAAAGTTGTACAAATGGCATATAGTTCATAGACATCAATAATCTTAAGTTTTTTTTTGGTAATAACTTGGTACAATAAACTTAGAAGAAGATTCAGATACATCGATGTAAATTTGGTGGTATAGATCATTCAATAATTATTTTGACCTACACATAACATCTATAATTGTCTCATTAAGGATTTTGAAAATCCCAACGAACCAATTCTTGCAAAGGATGTATTAAATTTTACGTAGAAAAGAGGCAAGGATCATGTATGGTGAATAAGTAGACATTTAATATCTTTAAAACCCTAATATTTTCCTCTCAAATTTTGAATTGGGTTCCACAAATGAAGGATTTTATAGCTAAGTAAAATTGGTAATAGTCTCCTTAGCATAATCTCACAGTTTGGTGAAATATTAAACCATATACTTTTCATTTGAAAAATCATGGTTATCTAGGATTTAATGATTTTTAAATATCCAGATTGTTTAAAAGCAAGTTGGTCATAATAATTCTGCTAGTTCATTTTACAAGAAAGAGCTCACAGTTCAAAACCCATTGATATCATTTTGATCAAAATTATTATTATTTTGATATCATTTTTGTAAAAGGAGTTATAAGGATAAAATAATATTTTCAATGAAAATGGTGATATAAGGGTGTAAAAGGAGTTATAAGGACTAATATTTTTGACAAGTTCCAAGATTATATATGAATCAAAAGCTATTTTTGAAGGTAAAGGCAAAACCTCAAAATATTATTCCCTTTTCTTATTTTGACTTGATTCTTTTTTAGCACCATGGCAAAAATTGTGAGTTTGATCTCAGAAAAAGATAAATTATCACCAAAAAATTACATTGAATGGATTAATAACATGGAGAGCACACTCATTTTTAATGACTTATGGGACATCACATATAAGGAGACCACATCATTGACTGAAGCTAAAAAATTTGTTGAGTACCAAAAACAAGATAAGTGTGCACTCGCACTGTTAAAAGCATCCTGCATTAAACATGTTATCATTCATATAGAATTAATTAAAATTGGTGCATGTAAAGCGTGGAAGCAATAAATTATCTATATGATAAATAACCTGCCTATAAAAAGATTGATCTCTTAATGCATTTACTTATTAACAAGCTTAGTATTGATGAATATGTATATGAATATCTCTCATGTATGAAAACATTGAAACAAGAATACTACACAACTGGTGGTAAAATTGATGATGACATGTTGATTTACATTACATTGAATGGCCTTAGTTTTATATACACTAATTTTTTTGAAACGCTTTAGCTTAGTGATAAGCTCAATGGTGCCACATTTGACTCTATTTATGAGTTATTAACTCAGCATGAGAGACAATTTGCAAGGAATAAGAGTACACCTACTAAAGAGGCTCACTATTAAAAAAATATGTCCCATCATAGAGATCATCATGATGTACAATGATAGTTTTATAAACACTCTTTTAAACACTCCTAGAATCATTCTTTGAGGCACTCTCCACACTATTCTAGACAGTCTCCATAACATTCACATCAATACTCTCCAAAGTCTTCCAAATGTAGGCATCACCACAAGCACTCTTCTCATAGTTATTCTAGTAATTCAAGTTTTTTTAGATCTCACAAACATAATAAAAAACCCATATGTTTAAAATGTGGTGGTATTGGACATATTTTAGATGTATGTCTTTATCGATGACCCCATTCTCCATGCAAAAAGAAAGTTGAAGAAAATTATGTGGGTCATTATAGTGGTAAATCTTCTAGTTATTCTAGTTATTTAGGATATTTTGACATTTCATATGATCAAGAGATGTCCTACATGGTTGAGATCTATTGTCTTGATGGAATTAATACCATATTTTGAGTGGTCAGTGATTCACCCATCTTGTGTGAGCTACTGGGCTCAAGATAGGGATTTGTTATAGTAGCAATAGTTTGGCTTGTGTTTTTTGTTCTAATTTTGGCTTTCTCTCATTTATATTCATGGCATGAAGTAGATATTGTTAGTTTATTTTGATTCTCTTGGTGCAAAACATCTCACCTCTCACCTGATAGGGGGATAAGATATTACATTTATTGGTATTTGATCAATTGTCAGTGACTGTATGAGTTGATAGGGGTTGATAACATCTTTAGTGTTAGCAAAGGTTGTTAGAATTTATTGGACATTAGGGAGATGTGCCATACATTGTACAAGTTTGTCATTTAGATGGTTTCCTATGTAGGGCCTTATGTGGATCGATGTAGTTGGACATGTTTGATTATGTTCTACTATAGTACAATATGATGATCACCAGGGATGAACAAACTTTGATCATATTCATCAGCCATTTTTTTGCTAAAATCATAGGGGTGGGATTATTTATGGATCGGTATCAGTTTTTGGTTAGTTCACCACTTGTAGTTGTGATAGAGATCCTATGATGACTTCAGAGTCATTACTCCAATTCATTCATCTGTTATACCCCTTTGGATCAAGGGGGAGTTTGTTGGGATCATTTATGATCCAAATTTGTTTATTAATTAGTATGTCTAGTTTTTTTGTTATGTTTGGGTTATTTACCTATTTTTTGGTTTTATAACCAACTTCATCTCTTGTAAGCTTTTTAAAGCTTACTTTGTACAAAGATTAAAATGTTGATTTGCACTGAATATATTTTCTAGAGCTTATTCCTCCAAGATCTAAAATCCATCAATGGAAATAAGCGGTGAAGTGTGATTAAGGGATTTAAAGAGGTTAAGAAAAGTATAATATGATCATGAAATATCATCAATGTTGTCATATTTTATTCATAAACCTATAACAAGATTTGGTATGTTGAACTAAGAGAACAACTTATCTAGAGTGGCTAGTGAATGAAGAAAGTGAAAGGAATGGATCAGTGCATGAAATGTGATAAGTAGGAGGATGAGTGATCTGAGAAAAGTCTAAAAGACATTTCAACATGATTCAAGGACATTTGATAAACCAAATGATTAGCGTTAAGGTTTTAAAGCTTAGAGACAAGTTGTAAGACATATGTTGAAAATTGAACCTTCTGATCAAAGGAATCAACCTAATTTAAAAAATTAATTTTAGATTTTGGAGATGATTATGTTGAGAATTTTATAGGTACCTCTGCATCAGTAAACCCCTATTACACTGGAAATAACCTTATCAGTATACAATCATGTTTTAAGATAGATCATAAATGTGTTGAAAATTTTGAGTGAGCATTGGATTAGTGAAGATTGAATATGTGGAGGAGGAAAGATCTCTACAAGAATCCATTTGAATTTTGGAACATACTAAACCATAAATGGTGAATATAATATCCATATGTGAAGGTGGTTGTTAAATTTTAATTATTTAAGAAAGGTAGTTTCCCATGTAATGTAATGAGTTTTGGATTGACCTAGGGAGTAAAATTGTAAGATAGAGGTCAGTAGTTTCTAGGAGTCAGTTATAAGTCTTTGGAAGAGGCATAGGTATGGAAGGATGGGATATGGAGTGAAGAAAATGAAAGACCCTTTACTCTACCCATGTTGGTAGTGTTAATTGTGTAAGTGAAGAAATAAATAAGAGATAATATATCTAAAACATATGATTTTGTATCTATGTGTTGATCTCATTTTATGTTTGTTCTTGAGATATAAAGAGTTTTAATCCTTTATTTGGTATTCTGTAACTTAAAGTTATAAGAACTATGTTTTAGCAGAACTGTAATAGGAATTCTGGAAAATTTTGAAAAGAAACCCCATCTAGAAAGATAACATGCAATTTTAGTGAGAACTCAGAGGTACATCCATCAATGAGTAGTGATAGTTAAATATAAAAATTTTGTGTGTGTTTTCAATAAGAGATAATATTTAAGAAAAGAGTCTTGTGAGTGCACTATTTCCAAGGGCAATAACTAAACTTGTGTATGAGTCTTTACTAACAAAGTTTGTGAAAGGACAAAGAATATTAAGGGATGTATATGTTAGGGAGGATCACCAATATTAAAGAGACACATGAAGGAGAGATTGAAATCATCAGGTAAGTCATTATACAGTAAAAAAAACTTGTGTTAGTTTGTTATAGTTAGTCTGTATGCACAAAACCCTGTCAAATTCATGTATGGAACGTAATTAAAAGGAAACCAATCAAAGTTTGAGTTTAGAAAAGGTGGAGAGAAAGTATACAAACCTTACATATGTAATTTGGAGGCTTGAAACCCAATAAATAATCAATACATCTATTTAGAGCCCTCTCGAGACTACACAGACTACAGGAAACCCTAGTTTAGGGCAACACCCAAAAGATGGAATAGAAAACATTTCAACCAATGAAAAATATTCAAATTTTGTATTTAAAAGTGTATTTACATAAATAAATATAATATGAAGGTTTTATATGTGTACGGCCATTGTACATATAAATTTTGAAGACTGTGTGTAAAAGAGAAGCCTAGAAACTTAATTAGGACTGTGCAGGTGTTGGAAATGGTAACTAGGAAGTGAGTTAAGAATTGAAAACTAATAGGGAGGTTTTGGATGATATTGGGTGGTATAATATGTATTGGGTTTCTCAATTTATAGTTGTATTTATCCATATAGAAGGAAAAAAGGAAGAAAAATGCTACTAGATGATAAGTAGGTTGTGGGTTTGAGGAGTGTAGAAGGCAGTTGAGATTGTGAGAGAGTGTGAGTAAGATGGATTTTTTTTTAAAATATTAAAATAGGTTATCCATGTTAAATATTATCCACACAATACCTATAATAATAAATTTAGTGAGTTGGGTTTTGATAAGCAAGGAGTCTAGTGAAGATTAATGTAGGAGGAAAATGAAAGGGAGTGAGAAGGTGAGTAGAAGGAGTTGAATAGATGAATATGAGGGGTTTAAGGGAATATAAATATAGATTATAATAAATTAAATAAATTTTTCAATAATAATCTTGAATGATAATATGGTGAAACCTAGTGAGAAGGTGTTGGACAAGAGAAGATTGATAAGACTTATTATGCATGAATAAATAGATTGCAGGTATCAGAGTCAGAGAGAAGATAATGAAATAGTTTATCTATATCAAAGAAGATAAAAAAGGGTATGATGGTGGAGTACATGTCTCAAGGCATATGTGAACCTACAGGATGTCTAAGTTTTGAAGACCTCATACATTCATGTTGAGCATCTGGAGAACTAGTCATGTAGTTAGAGATACTAATTGCTAAGTCACCAATGAGAATGGAGTTGTCTCAAGAATGGAAATGTAATATTGATTTAGTGTATTTAAAAATAAATTTAACAACAATATTCCCATTGATGGAAACCTACAGGATTGTCAAACATAATGACCACCTACAACTGAACTGTATACTAAGAATGTATAATTTGGAGATTAACCAGACTTATGGGCAAAGACAGGTCTAAAAAATTGAGGAGAAGACCTTTATTAATTAAAGGATATCCTAAGAATAATTTTAAAGGTCTATAATTTTTGGACACCTATAGGTATAACCTCATTTTCTCTAAATATGTACCTCTAGTTTACTACAATAGGCAGTTTTGCCTAGTTATAGAGAGTGCACTTTGAGGAGATGGCAAAGAAGCATGGATGATAAACATTATTATAACACCTTAAAATTGGTAAGGAAAATTATAAATATATGCTTGAAAAGAGATAAATAAAATCATGACAAACTTCACACTCTCTACCCTCAGCCAACTCAAGGAGTCATGCACAGTCATTAATTTTTTTGAGTCTATTTGGATGTTTGTGTTGATTGATGACCATAATGAGGTGATCTAACTTTTAAAATTGGTATATAATACCCTCATGGAATAATTTAGATCCTAATATATTCACATTTTTTGAGAATATAGGTGAAGTGCCCTCGATTTTGTCATGATAGAGGGCACTCCAGGAAACAAAAAGATTGCAAGTTTAGTATGAGAATGATAGGGGATGAGTTAGGGATTATTGAAACATTGTAGAAGGTTGTGGAGAGTGATTTAAAGTATTAAATATCATGAATGAGGTATCACATTAATAATAATCCAAACATGGTGTCCTAAACCCATATAAGTACAGTCATGCCTACTAAGCCTTGACTAGGCCTAAAGTCCAATTGGAGGGTTAATCTCATTTATAACACTAATTGAAACATCCAATACATTTTATCATCTCCAAATATAGATATGAAATGGTTTGGATCCATTGGCATGTGGAGGAGATCACAAGTCATTTCTTGGATTAAGAACACCTTAGGGTTACTCAGATTGCACTCCCAAGATCAAAAATCCATGTTTAAGAGCTCACACTGGTACAAAAACTTAGCATGGAGACCCAAGGAGTTGGTAGATGTTGAGAGGTTCCTAAAAATTCTTCTAGTGAAATTTGTTCATAGGTTCAATGTCAGGTTTTAATGAACAAACACTAAGAGTCAAAATGAACTTAAACCCTTATTTTTGATCTGATTGGAAAGAAATGGCTATATATGCATCCAAGAGAGATAGTATGGATTGGAAATGGGTTTGGTATTAAGAATACTCTCTCAAGATCCATACCATATAGTTTTCTTGTACCCTATTTGTATAGATAGGGTATATAATAAGTTTTATTTTTTGTGTGTTTTATAAGCGTAGAGTAGAGTTTAAGGATAAGAATAAATTGGGAAGGTTAGTTGGGACCTAATCTAACTCCTCATGTTCATATCTTGATTTAGATAGGCACACAAACACCTCTAAAAAATCCTTCAATTTGGGTAGTCTGTGGAAGACAATGAGAATGGAAGGTGATCGCCAAGTGAAAAAGTGATAAGCCTAATTGGGAGGCCTTTTTAGGTCTACCTGATGGATTGGGATAAACATATTGTCTAAGTGTGTGTATGTTATCAATATAAATTTTTTTTAGTCTTTTTTTAGTGTAAGATCCTATTGGGTTTGATAAATTACATGAAAACATTAACAAGGATCTAGATAAGTATAGCTTCCATGGTTCACAATTGGTGTTTTTATTCAAGGGAAATCTTTAGAGATGATGAAGAGTAACTCTTATTAGTAAGATTTATCTATATAGTATTTCTATAATAAATTTATATTTAAAACAATGGATAACTTTGCTGCATTCCTTAGATTAGATTTAAATATCATTCAAAAAATCCTTTTAGAGACAGTACATTTATGCAATTAGTTACCACATGTGGGAAGTCTAAGAGCACTATTCACCTTAGAAAAAAGGTATTTATTTTTCATTACATGTATTTATTATTATTATGTTATCACTAAAACCTACAAAGGTCTGAAATTAGGATGCATTATCTTTATTATGTCCACCCCTATCTCACTTTGTTGCCCTATTAAGATCGTAATCCCAGACTTGTCATTTTGGATTGTTACGAGGTGGGTTTGGAAAAACTGTGATATCCTATGACATGCTCTGATGTTTGAATCTATTCATATTTTATATGAAGTATTTTTGTCTATGAGTGGAAGTTACATGCCCATCTTGCACCTTTTTGAATGGATTAGGCATTGGGTGTTGTGCATTTGATATCACCCTAATCTACACCTTGTTGTAAACATGTGCCATATAGTTTTTGAAGAATTCCATAGTTTCTATTATTCTATCTACTGCACAACATCTCTTAAATATCTGTCTTGCTCCACAAATTAGAATCAACATCATCAACTCTAGATGTATATGGGATCTATTCATTAAATGAAAAGTATCCAGTTAGAAATGTTGAAAAATACAAAAAACATATGACTATGAGTAGTTACTATAATTAAACTATTAGCCTCCCTCAACTAGTTTTCAATTTCATCCACCATATTTATTGTAACACCTTCTAGTGCATGACTTTATCCTTGCATATCCATATATGTGACACCATAAATTTTGGTGTGCAAATCTTTGACATCCGTGACTTCTTCTCCCTCATTTTCAATTTGAAATCCATTATCTTTGACTTGGACAATGAAAATATATTACATAAATGACAATCACCTTAAAGTTGTCAATGCATATAGTATAGGGGGGAACAAAAATTACATGGTACTCAACATCGATGTTGTTGATGCTCTCATTAACACCATGCATTGTGGTTGTATCATCTATAACTACCTGAGTTTTCATCTTTATCATTAGGTCCACCTTGACCACATGCTTGTAAGTGTATCCTTGGAGTGAAAATAAGAAATTACACATCATCATAGAAGGCATTACATCAAAGACACGATAATACAATGGCTCATCTTTCATACTTTGCACCCATGTCATAGGAGGGTCATTATTTTTTAGGGTGACATGACAATGTGGGATCTTCAAAGCTTGTACCCATGAAATATTTTCAAGTCTTTCTACTTTGAAGTTCTTGTGGAAGCTGTTGTCTTTGCATAGTTGTAGCCATCAATAATATATGTAAACCGATGTTAGTTGGTGAACCAACCAATCCACCCTATGACGTGCATAAGTCCTAACTATTCTTAGGAAACAACATTTAAAATGGGAATGGTAAATTTATATAGTTGTATTGGTGTCTTTCCCAACATGTAGAAGTGTCCAACAACATCGCAACCACATTCTAACCCTATATGCCTAGTTTTGTTCCCAGTATTCGATAAAAGTGACCTGAGAGGAATGATATCTTTCTACAAAATTTTTGGACTCCCTTTTGGCCATGTCCTCATCAATAAAACTATGCATTATGAACCCTAACTCAACAAACATCACACATCTTACATCATCATCTTTCACCTTTACTATCAAATTCTTCAACCATGTACGACGAACATGCCAAATACATAAGTATACCTCATAGTTAAATGTTTCCTTGCATAACACAATAGTTTTACAGAAATTAATGGAATAAGGTGGGGATGGTGTTTATGAACATCCAAATATGAAATCCATGATGCATGTAGGAATAATGATGATGCACCTAATAGTTTTTATCTCCGTACTGACATCATCAACCTTGAAGGCATTGATTATCCATTCAATGTATTTCAAATGCACTCTTTGAAGAAGAATTTACATCCATTATCTTATGTCAATAGTACATGATGCATACATAATGACCCATGCAATAGGAACACCTTCATGTTTGGAATTAAATTCCAGCAGTGTGTATAATTAAAACTGTATAAGAAAAAATAAAAACATTGAAAAAACTAATATTATTAAAAACATCAAAACAACTAATTTTATAAAAATTGGCACAATACCTTCATTACATTTATCCCAAACATTACATCCATCACCAAATAATCTATGCTTCCCAAATCTCAACAACCATCCTAATTATTGTAGGAGTAGGATGCCCAAGATGAAGGGGTTTTCCCCATCCCCATCAAGCTCTCCCACATTGTATCCCTGATATAAAAATGACTTGTTGGGATTCGCTAATGGCCGCTCCTGAACACTTTTTATATCATTAGCATTATACACATATTTAGCCTCCTTGATCAATCATTCTCTATTGTATATGTCATCATTGCTTAAAAAATCATCCTATTGTGTTTCACTATTAAAAAATACAAGTCTCTCATGCACCATATCCTAGTGTTTAAGGTGGATAACATCAACAAATATTCCCAACAATAATAATCTATGAACCCATTCATTAAGTTGGGGGCTGAGGTAAAGAACAAAAAAACATTCCTTGCTGTGGAACTGTTCATATTATTGGTCATATAAATAGTTGCATTCATTATCTGTGTGTTCTACATGATTGTATGTGAGCAAAACATGATTGGGTATATATACCATGAGTCATGTGCTAAAACTACAACAAAAATTACACCTTATATGCCTTTGACCTGATCGACTACCCTTTTTAGATTTGGGTATTAAAGACTTGTCTTTTGGCATGGCATCAATTTCTTGAAAGTCATCAGGTCCATATGAACACCAATAGCTGCATGATTGTAGTGAACAAATAAGCCATCGTACAAATTGAAAAAAGTGTACATGAATAGAACATAATAACATCTGAACAGACACAAACTTGTAATGTATAGTGTGAGGTGATTTACATGACATATTCAGAGGTGAAAGTGATCTTACTATCCTTTCTAGTAAAATTTTATTTTCTTTTGTGATTTGAAACATGAAAATTTGTAGGGAATAACACCCTTCTTGATTCTCCTTTAAGGAATTCATCAAACTTGTCATACTTAACCTAGATAACCCACAAGTCTTCCTCGTTAATGTTAGGAAAATTGTCCCACTTGATACAACTACAATCAAATGGAGCATCACCTGGCTTGTTGAGTTTAAGGTGCATTATTTATTCCCACATTTTTTCCATCTATTTTAGCCTACAAGGAGAACATTTCATTGAATGAGTTAGAAATGGACTTTTGATATTTAGTAAATGCAACTTTCCATGTATTGTAGTGGAATTTTTTTTTTATTGAGTGAATGTTATTTGGCATATACTACAATGTATAAAGGACAATGATTGAATAATGCACACAATATAATAACAATTTGGTCCAAACAACATTAAAACATGTACACATCATCGAAATGGGTAGTCAGACTCATATACATCAACAAACATGAGAACACCCTTTTTGGATACATTTATTGTATCTCTCATTGAAATACGTTGTTTTGCATACACTATTACTTTTAACATGTATTGGGTCATTCAAGCTATAAATCTCTTTTATAGTGTGTCATATGTAAAAATATTAGGAAGTTCATGACACCATATAAATAGTCAAAGTAAATATATGTTTAAAGTTTGTTGTTTATCAAGAGAAGTGCAACATATATAAAAAAAAAACTTTTCATGACTTCCTTTGAACATTACATCAAATAGGGGAAGAGAATGGAGAATAGTATGGCAACTACAAATATGAACATTAGACAATGATTTAATGATAATCGATGTATGTTGACATCGACAACTATGTCAACCAATGGAAAATCGGTCAAAGTATCAAAAAATTCATCCACATGAACATCTTATAAATAAATCATTATAAACACATCCATAGTGATTTGTCATATTTCAATTTATTTTTGCCCTAATGATGCTTGTTGAAGACGTCCGTTTATGTAACAAATGTGAATATATGGAAACAACCCATACATGAAAGTCATGTCATCATGTAGATTAGTGAGAAGAACTCTAAGCACATATCTATCCCCTATAATTTCATAATAAATGTCTTTAGAATCAATGTCCATGTACATACCTATTTGATCATGTAAAAAAAACATAAGCCTAGCCTGTCTATTAAAATAATGTAGGAGGCATGATGTAAAGACACTTCATCAAATAGAAAAGTGCCATATTACCATATGATTTCATTTTTACGAGAAAATAACATGCTTTTGATATAAATTTGTCTTCCTTTTCACTCAGACGTAACCAATAAACACACATGCTAGTCAAACATACCGCAAATAGAAGCCATGAACTACACATAGGAATTAAAATATGAGAATTGAAACCACTTAATAAAAACATGATAGAAACTATGAACAAAAAGGTTATAAGAATGTACAAAACCTCATTAAAATCAATATAAAATCCATGATACAACATATCAAAATAAAAGTATGAAATTGGAGAAACAGATAAAATAGTGAATGCATGAGGTAGTTGCATTTCTAGATGATCTTAAGTGGCATGCACTAATTGCATGTATTTGGGTAGGGCATAGGAATGCAATTTTTCTATGAAGCCCATAGATTCAAGAAAGGGTTAAAAAAAGAGAAATTTCTAAGAAGCCCATAGAATCAAGATAAGATTTAAAAAATAGTGAAGTTACTACAAAGCGCATAGAATCAGGATAGGGTAAAAAAATGAAATTTCTACGAATCCCAAGAGATATTATGGTTTTCCATCAACTAATCATTTGATGTATTTCATTAGAGGCATGGGCATATTGGTATTTATGGTCATTGCATGAAAGGAAATGCTAGTAGGCGACACAAGAAACCTTTGTACTACATGTGTGCATTACAAATTGTATGAGCCCATATGGGATGCAATTTATCCCATTCAATTGTAATGGCACGCTGGCTTATCACCTAAAGTAAGGTCAAGTCATAATCCATATTGATTTATGAGATAATTAGTGTAGCAAAATAAGTCACCAAATTTTTTTAGATGGTTTCCTCATAGACCACCACTACCTTACTTCTCACCTACCGAACCATAATTTTTGGCCCCTAAACTTAGGGAGGCCCATGAGATGATAAAACACAATTATGAAACTAAATGAAAGCTTATTCTTCATTACATGTACAAAATTATATAAAAAGTTGTCATCTCTATCCCACATAATATAGGAAAGATGTTCAAGGCTCTAGACGATGAGTCAACATTCCACTTACAAAAGTTGATTGCCACTAACTATAGTAAATGCCATTATCTAAGATTTTATGGACATAATAGACTGAATGGTAGATAACTATATTAAAGTAGTCATATACCACTATC
Source organism: Torreya grandis (assembly GCA_037957365.1). Classification (NCBI taxonomy): domain Eukaryota; kingdom Viridiplantae; phylum Streptophyta; class Pinopsida; order Cupressales; family Taxaceae; genus Torreya; species Torreya grandis. The sequence continues at coordinate 552,024 of JARHVA010000463.1, forward strand.
CAATGCTAGTTCTTTACAACTAATCTGAGTAGTGCCCATCATGATCATGGGCATTCCTATCATCCTCAAATTCTTGTGATGGTGTTGAAAAATGACTTCTTCACCATGTTGTTTCTTGGTATGTAAGCTCATCTAACATGTGTTCAGAATCTAATTTAGGATTTGAATCCAAAAAATTCCAAAATTTTACACATTTATCATGAAGACCATCCCACACTAAAATTCAAAATCTAATCACAAGGTGATATGTATGAAAGAATCTTTCTAGCAAGAATGTTGCATAACTAGCTTTATCAAAGTATCTGCCAAACCAAATTTTCATCATGGGATTTAAAGATATTCCATGTTGTAGAATAATTAATTATAATAAGAGATTAGACTTAAAAATTATATTCAGTGTTTCCATTTGTCGACATGACCAATTACCTTTTAACATTTCCAAAGTGAAAGCATTATTAGTATTCCACCAAATCCTAGGAACGTGATTTACATGAGTAGCCCAAGCAGGTGGTAGCCAAAAGAAAATTGGAGAGGGTTTTTGAAAACAACAACATACTGCAAACAAACACATAAACTGTAGAAAACAAATTATAAACAGGATCAATTGCATATTATGCAATTGATTATTCAATAGAGTGATTATTGATCATCCAGTAAATTTAAAATATAGATTGTCAAAAGATTCAATCATTATCATTCTACAAAATTAACTTTAGAAATGTACTTGTAAGAATTAGTTGTGAAATATTTATCAATTATTATTATAAAGGTAGAATAAGACTGCCATATAGACTGCATAAGCAAGATGATCTTCTTCAATGTAGAAAACCCTCTAACATAAACATCATACTCTAAAGTGGTGTCATACAAATATAAGAAGCCAATATGACAAATATCAAATTAACATTCAACACTAATACCTTACAAGAATTTTATGGGCCTTCATACTGAGATGGAGCCATAACGTGCCTCTCATTTCCTTCAAAAATCTTGGTTAAGGTTTGAGTTTTTTAATTTACACTTATACCCAAAAATAGAAAAGATAAATGTGTAAATTGAAAGCTAGTTGAAAGGAGATATCATTTTGGTATCATCCAAGCTTGTAATCCTTCTCATTTCTAGATTACCTAGTGTTTTTAAGTTTATACAATGTAGATGAAAATCTAAGGATAACAATATTATTTTTAGACACAAGGCCATTTAAACTTATATAAATTGTGGAAGGATGGAAGAAAGCCTTCATCAAAGCAAATATGTGCATCAATGGAGGTACTGTTCCATTTTTAGTGGATGCCTCTATAAAATTAAAGACTTGGCCAGTATCTACACATCAAGTGTGTACTTTAACATAAAGTTTAAGTGGGAAATAAAGGATATATTTTGTTATGAATCTTGAATCATTTTAATCTCATTTCATTTTTATACCTTGTCCTCAACTTTATTACTAAAATGCTAAGGATTGACCTCTCAAATATTTCCTTGAAAAGTCTTGATCATCTATTTATAAAAAATTGCACTTCATAAATTCTTCAAATTTCATGGAATACAATGATAGCAGGGTATGCACAAGATGGGTTTATTGAAAAGGATTTGGAGACCTTTAAACAAATGCAATTAGCAGGTGTAAATCTAGACTCCACAACCTTTGCCAACATATTCCCAACCTGTTCCAAAATGGGAGCTTTAAAAGAGGGTATGCATATCCATCAAAGCAAAATACAAACTAGTTTTTTATTAGATGTGGTTGTCGTGAGTGCCTTGATAGACATGTATGCAAAATGTGGAAGTTTACACAAGACACAAGATATATTTGACAAAATGTGGGAGCTTTGGAATAGGGTATGGATTTCCATGAAAAAATAATCAAAATTGGATTTGTAAGAGATGATGTACTTGTAAATGCCCTAATAGACATGTATGAAAAATGTGGAAGCATACTGAAGGCACATGAACTATTTGACAAAATGAATCAACAAAACATAGATTAATGGAATACAATGATAGTAGGATAGTGTTGTGCTCTCCTTCTTCCTTGTCCTTCAAAAAAATTGGCATGAACTTCTTGCCATCATTTTATAAGTGATAGGTTTTCACTCTTTTATCATGCATAACATTCAAGTCATATTTCTGAGGCCACCCTAAAATTACATGACACACGTCCTTTGGTATCACATCACACCATATCTTATCTTGGTGTGTGCCAATTAGGAATTTCATCAACTATTTCTCATTTACAAACACATTATGGTCCTTTTGAATCCATGAAACCTAATATGGGTTTGGATGTGCCACCTTCTACAAACCCAATTTATCCACTATCTCACACAAAACTTAATTTTATGTGCTAACATTATCCATAATTACTTTGTATCACTTACCTCTTGACTTACACACCTTTCAGAACATGTTCTTCCTATGGACTAGTTCACTATCTTATTTTAGCAGAAAGAGCAATACCTTATTTATCATGAGATTTTCTCTAGGGCATAAATCTAAAAAGTGTTTAATAGTTCCAATGTACTAGTACAAACATTATTGCATACATTTATCTTATCTTAGTTATTCGGTTAATAATTTTACATTTTCATTTCATGGTTTTTATCATGCTTCATGTTCATTTTATTTTTAAATCTATTTTTGAGCCTTTACATATTTATCACTTTCATTTTTATGACATGTCATTGTATCACTTCACACATATATTATCAATATGGGATTATTATATTATTTGTAATGCTCTCAGCTCAATAATAAAAAAATTGATGAAGCCACAATGTTTATAATTTTATATTTTTCAGCTATCAAATGTCATTTTATTGCAAAATTAAATAATATTACACATAAAAAAACTTTTCTACCTCATGAATGCAACTGTTTAGAACATGCTTTGGATGCAATGAGTTGTTTTCTATGCCGATGCAATTTGAGGGTTATCAAATTATTAACTAAACCAATGTTAGGAGAACATAAGAGGAGGGATAGACCATTTAATATTTTCCTTGAATTCCTATGTTGCAAGGTTTATACATCAAAATTGACACATGGGTATTTAGTCAAATAATCAATGCATAATCCCTAGAGATTCAAATTTGCATACATAATCCTAGCAAAATTCAAATTTGATATATGCCATAATTAGGATTATTAAACAATAAAAGGCATGGAAGAAACAACACACCACACCTACATTCTTATACCTAACTTCTGATTTCAAATTGATGGTCACGCTACTCAAACCAAGTAAAAATATAAAACAAGACAATCATGATAATTTCTAGCTGAAGACCCTGTAAATGAATTGTACTTTTTCTATATCAATAGAAATGGGCTATCCCATGGTCTTATCCCATGTCCCTTTGTAATATAATAATATTCTATTACCTTACACATGTGTTACCATGTTCAAAACGGCTCAAAAAAAGGATAAAACATGTTTTATCATGTTTAGGTGGTTCTAAACTAGTTTCTAAAACTAATGATTAGAGGAAATGAGATGATTTTGGGTTATATAGACCCTGTCAGACTTCTTATTACTCTTAAACATTATCTAGACCCTATGGGTCTTTCAATGTTGCTAAAACTAATAAAATATGGTTTAGACCTTGCTATAAACAATGAGTACAACAATGATTGATACAACATATGCATTCATGTTCTAGGTGGTTTCAAAACTCAACATACAATACACAAAATTTACCAAGGCTCCACATTGATTTTCTCTGGCTTAATATTCCCACAATCAACTATATAAGGTATTTGGCACCGCATAAGTTTCTTAAACCCAGTCAGGTCCTAAACACCACACTACATTGAATGGAATACTTGTTTCACTCAATAGACCATATTGTGATATGTTCCATAGAAAGCAAAGGTGGGGACAAACATAATGAATGTTGTCATTATTTAGGATTTGATTCCCATTTCACATCATCTAAACACCATGTTGAAGGAGATGAAGTAGTGTTATTTCAAATACATAAGAAGTTAATATGTAGATGAAATCAGTTATCCAAGTCTCCAATCGTGACCAACCCGACCCAACATGAAAACCAAGAAACTTTTTGCAAACACACAAACATAAAAAAATAAAGACAAAGCAAATCAATTAATGGAAACACATACAAAGCAGTACAAGAGGACCTAATTAAACTAGAGGAAAATGTCTCTTGCCCTTCCTTTCCATCGCTCACCCTAGATGCTTTTCAACCAAAAATGTCACATTAGGAGAGAAATTGGGGAGAATTTCAAAAGATGTCCCACTCTTTTTCTCCTGCTATTTTCTCAATTGGTGGTAACAAGAACCTATGATCAAAGTGGCGATAACATGAAATGGTGGTAGACGAGCTTAAGGGTGATGGTTGACAGTGATGTTGGTAGTGATGGTTAGTCACACTTGGTGGTCAGGGGCAGGTTTGATAGTTTAACATTGGCAACAATTAACTAAGACTTTCTAGTCGACGATCAGTGAAGACTAACATGTCAGTTGTTAGTGCATGCTGGTTAAGCTCGTCGCCCAGGGATAGTTTTAAGGTGTATTTTGTATCATTCATCTAATCGATAAATGTAGATCATGTGTTCTACCATTCATTTTCCCATAAATTTGCTTTTTCATGTTTTGGGCATGGATGCTTCTAGTCAAAATAGAGAGAAATATATGCTATGGGTGAATACTCAATTTTAATAACATGAGTGCAAGTTTTATGTTATGTAATATATTTATAAGTGCATGGGTATAGTGAAAAGTGTGATTTATGTTTATGTATGATGCTAATAGTAAAATTAATTGACTTATTGTATTATTCATCATCCCATAAACACCTCTATTTATTGATAGCATGTGTATGGCCCTATGCATCGCTATAAGTGATGCATGAGTATGAGAGTTTTCTTGAGTGTTTGATAAAGGTTGATGGTCTAAGATTATGTTTTTAGTGTTATATTTATTATCAAATCCCAAAATCAATATTGGTATGCCATTTTATATTGGTTGGCTTACTATGGATTGAAAACATGATACTATGATGGAACTACATTTCCTCCTCTTTATGGAATTTATGATCCAATTGTTTTTCAAACAAGATAAAATTTACTATTACAATAGGCCATATATGCAGAAGCCCAAGTTTAAGTGCTCAACCTTACACTTGGTGTAGGCATTAGGTTCATGCCTCTACAACAACCACCATAGCCTCACCAAAGGCTTTCAGCATGACGATGGGTGCACCCTCGAAGGCCTCTATATATGTCAGGAGGATAAGCATTGTACGGACCAAGGAAAGGGTATGTTTGTAGGCCTAGTAAATTCTTTTAACCTGCATGCATTATTAACCCCAATAGTCTTGATGTGAATGCATAGGTGTCTCTAGTCAACTCCACAACAGTAAACTCAAATGACCAGCCGTCTTATTAACTAATCATTCTGCAATCAAATATGGTTTCAAATTTGTATTTCATTTTTTAGGGATGTTTTGGTTTATCTCTTTGTTGTTCAAAACTATCAATCGTGTTTATATTATTTTTCTTCCTTATTATAATTGTTTCAAAATTCTTAAAGAATAACCCCTATTCCATAGGCCTTTCTTACACACTGGTACATTAATTTGTAAGCTCTACATTGTTATTAATTTCTCAAGAAGTGATTCTTAAATTTCACATCATCTTTTGTCATTGTATTTATGGGATGTGGCATATAGAACCATCATACATTGGGCTCTAGTGTATTTATCCAAAATGGGTCTCAAATTTTACATGATTATAGGGGTAGTGCTTTTACCAAAGAGTTGTATTAACAAAATATAGTGCTCTTATAGCACTCGGTCCTATAAAATACTTGGTCTCATGGTCATTACTAAATTCTAGGTAGCACTGATTGTGAGCGTTAAAAGTTTCTATGTCAAATGAAACTAGAGTAAATTAAGTTTGTGAATGTGGATAATTTTCATAATTGAAAGAAGCGACCCACTAAATAATTTTTACCCTTTTAGTTGGGAAAAATAAGAATGGATTTGCTAGATTATCATGCATATGATACATGGGATAAAGCAGCTTTAAACCAAATACCAAAACTACATGTTAAATTAAAATCCTAAGGTGAGATATTCTTCATTATTAGTCTCAGAGGGCTAACTAATGCCTTCATTTCACTATAACCTCCTATTACTCTTTATTATTTTAGCAAATTAGATTTTTCCATTTTATGTGCAGATAAATATCAAAACATTTTGTTTAAGTTAAAGCAAGGTGCAAGTTTTTTAACCCACCAAATATAATATTATATTTTGTTATGTGTTGATTGGTTAATAAAATTCCATGTTATTTCCTATTTCACATGATTCAAGGCAGTCATAATTATGTTTTAATTAGTTACAGGTTAGACAGTCCACCTCTCCAGTTGTCTGCCATCTGTGCATCTTGATGCATATAACTCACACCTCGAATGCATACCAATCTCTCATAATTACCACATGTTTCTATGGAAGGGTGGCTATTTTTGATTGCAAAGAAGGGAAGTGCACCTAATGGTAGTAGATGAATAGTCCCCATACAGCTATTTGCAGTCTTATAGAGGACATATTCAACTTGAATTATGCTTTGTCTGAAGATCATGATGGATTTAAATCTAGCTCCTCCACCATTTCATAATGATGCCTTTCTATCACATCGTATTTTCAAAAAGAACCAATTATTTCTCTGTTAAATTTGGAATACCAATTTTTCTTAATTTTTAAGTTTTCTCTTTGCACTGTAGGTTTTGTTCTTCTATTACATTTATGGCTTTCATTTTAGCATATTAAAAACTAGTCCTTAAATTTCTTGAAAGTGGGTGTTTACAAACATAGCTTTAAATTTAGTTTTGTATTTAATTTATTTGTTATCCCAAAAGAATTAATTTAGAAAGAAGTGTTAAATATAAAATTTAATATATTCTAAATACCAATTTATATTGCTACTAACTGGGTGTAGGATTGTCTATTTGACGCAGTGGATTTGAGTTCCAAATCATGGTGTGTGCCTGTGTATACACAGTGTAAATAATTTTTTATACATATATTTGCTTCTTTATTTTAGTTTAGTTTTAGGTTTATATTTAGACTCTAATCACTGTGTTATATTCAATTTTTGAAAGATTGTGTTATCTTTTGTGGCCCATTTGGCATAGGGCACTAGTTTATTGCATTAAATTTGTTTTTTTAGTTTCTTATTTACATTTTGGTGTATTTTTTCACCTATTATAACCATTCTCATAAAATTAAAAATTATATTTTTAAATCTTTAATTATAGACTTTCTCATAAATCTAATGTGATTTGTTTTAGCAGTGGAAGTTCCATGCACTAGATTAAGTAATGTTGAAATTTAGGGAAATTCATGACTCTGCCTTTTGGTATATGTAGATGCCCTTTTTTTGGCATAGGAATTAATTTTATGTTCTATTCCAGAATGTATGTGGGAGATAAATTATAGGAGAACTAATACATTAGATTATTTGCATATGTCATTTGTCTAATACATGATCAACACATTGTGTAAAGACCTTTTTTTGTGCATATAAATAAAATGTATTTAGGTAAGTACAATATTTGTAACATTAGAATTCACCAGTGTGATAAAATAAATGTGGCACTAATGTAGGTAATTAAATAGTGTGTCATTTTTTCCGTATAATTACCACCATGTGGTATGATTATGGCACTGGATATTAAATGTGTTCTCCACCAACAACTAAAGCTAGAGAGTTTTACATCTTAGTAGTGTTATTTATCCTCATATTCCTCATATCTTGTCTGCCAATTTCCTTCTCCTTAATTGAGGCTCAGATTTCCTATGTAAATCTCTAATCAATCCATCAAATAACTAAAGCCAATTTCCTTTTGCAGGATGATAAACAAGTGAGATATGTGAAATATTAAGAAATATTTCTTTGATTGTTAATCACTAGGCTCATAGTCAGGGTATTGGTTGCAACAATCATTCTCCTTAGTAATTTTGTTTTTATTTAGAATGTGAAACTAAATTCCCATACAATATGGAAACCATGTGTTCTATATCAGAAGAATAAATTTCATTCCATTAACCTAAAAAGTATCAGCCACTCTTATAATTTATATGCAAAATATGTTTCTTAGTGGTGGTGGATTTTCATAGAAATAGTCTTAACTCCTGATTCTGACATTTTATGTAGGTTGAACATGTCTAGTATGTAAGATAGAATGTCCAGATAAGATTTAATTTTGATGATTGAAATATTTTTTGATATTTTAGGGCATTCATTCGTAGGATTAGCATGTCAACAGGAATGAATATTTTGTATTGGCAAGGATGCAATTAACCTATGAGTTCAATAACATGACACACTTTTGTATCTCTACTTGGGCCATAAAACATGGTAATGGAGATTCAATCTCATTGATTGTTGTTAGCATCTGATCCAGTTACAAAAGGGAATTCAATTCAATTCTCACACAAAATCACCCTATTCTTAAACATGTTATCAACTATCCTAAAAACTACTTCTCACCCCTCCTGCAGGGACTTAACACTCTATGCCCTTGTTGATAAAGATGCTAGGGGTGAGTGTAGCCACAATGCTTGAAGGCATGAAATTCACTAAATAAGTCCATATAATTATATAATCCATATATTATATATGGTTCCCACCATTGTTTAAAATAGTATTTCAACTATATATAATTTTTAATTCTTTTAGATTAGGGTACAAGTTAAAAAAGTTGTTATATGACTTTCTTAACATTCCTATGTAAAGAAGTTTTATAATTTATATTTTTGCTTGATTTTTTTAATAAGAATAACTTAGTTTTTATTCTTTGATTTCAATTATTTAAACTTTTGAAAAAAAAATATTTTAATGATCTAAGGTATAATGTTCTTTATAAAATTTGTTATAAAATAATACCCTTTAAAACTACCGAATTAAGAGTAAACAAGGTAAAATAAATGTATAAAAAATTAAACTTGGAATACTTAAAATGGTTTTCTTCAATTCAATAAGCAATCTTGAAGTGCACAAGACTTTCATACATGCACTTAGCCACTTTGTCATAACTTATATTATATATGTACACATGTAAATGTGTTGAATGCCACTCCAATACATTACTTAGATGGCATGATAGATCGACAACATAATTCTAATTTATAATGAGAATCTTAATCTTTGACATATTTACCATTCGATAGTGCACTTTTAGATGACTTCAACTAAAGTTTCATTATTATGTGGTTCTTAACTTCTTAAAACTCATAAACATTATAAAATCTACCTATAACTAATACAAAGCTATTCTAGAATAATTATATGTCGAGGCCTACATACTTATCACCAAATGATTATCCAATACATTTGAATGTAGTTTCTCTATGCTTCAATGATTATCACAGTCACTTTCTAAAAATAATTATTATTGCCATGTTTATATATATATATATATAATTTCATCTACCTTGTTTCAAGTTAACATTGACCCCTTTTTTAATTTTATACTAGATACAAGTTACATTCAAATTTAGTTTATAAAAATTTGACAAACTATAAAAGCTTATAAACATCTTATTAGTCCCTACAAAAGCAAGGATAGTATAGCTTTCATCCTGACTAATAATAATTTAGCTCTAACTAATCATAATTAATTCCTGTGTATTGTTCATTTTTGTCCTGAGCTTTTACATGCCACAAGTGCTACAATTTACAATCATTATTGAAGGTTTAAGCGAAAAATTAATTTTAAATGCAAGTTTCAATCTATCCTAATAGGTGTTGATGAGAGCTAAAAGTTTTGATCCCATTATAATGAGAAATAAATATTTTGGATTTATTCACATGCTATAGCATAATGTTACTACATTTCATCTAGATAAACCATTATTATATCAATAATTAGCTATCAATTATATTCAAATCCATTCCTATTTTCACCGCAATATCGTTAAAATTTTAAAGGCTTAATCGAAGTCACAATAACACTGCCTATTTCTTCATGATGCATTATTTTTTTGGGTTATAACATTAAATCATATTACCATCTCATTTTTCCATATCACTAAATGATGTCATCATTATGTCAGCACATTTGTAGACCTACTTAATACTTGCACAATTCTATTTAATACTTGCACTCTTAACCTTTAATTTATATCATAATGCTTCATGGTCATGGAATTTATAGTTTTATCTCTTACTTATTATTCTTTTTTAAAAAAATTTTAGATAAATTTATCACTCGTATAGAATTCCTTTTCATTACCTTTTTTTAATGTCCATAATTTTTCAAGTAGAATATATGTATCTATTTATATTTATTTACATTTTACTTGGTAGGTTGTGATTGATATTGATTACTATTGAAGAGCTTGATAGATAATTGGTGCCTAAAATTTATTTTTTAACACTCCGCTCTTAGCACTGTCATCTACACAACTCTTAAACTTGCAAAAGAACTATTGCTAATTAAATACAAATTATAAAAATTATATACATAATATTAAAGTTTTATTCTCAAGTTTAAATTGATCTATAATTGTCAACAAAAAATGTTGCCTTTCATTTTCATTGATGGTTATTGTTAAAAAATACCTTTCATCTATATGCACACTCATGCTGATACTTTAAATTCAATAAAACAAACATGAAATACAACATGTTATTCAAATTATTATAGAAAGTTTACATTGTAAATTTTACATGCAAATTCACACACAAGCAATTATTAATACAAGGACATGGACTAACTGCTATGTGGCCTTATTGTATATTTATTTTTGATGTGTGTTTAAATTGTATTTGTAAAGTAAAGTATTATAAATTATGATGAATGTATAATTGTTTACATTATGCATTTATTCTCAATGAAATTATGGTTAAAAAATATTGTATAAATGTAGGCTTTCAATATGATAAATTGTTTGAAAATCACATAAACAAAGTATGAGTTTGGAAATATACATCACAAACATAACTTAAAAAGGTGTTAAAAAAAAACCTATAAATTAATGTCAAGATTTATATTTATTGTCAATGTAGTGGATGAGGTTTTGAATGGAGTCTGACTTCCTCTTCTTTTCTAGTTTCTACATGTTTATTTTCCTTCATTCTTGTCTATTGATTAGCTGAGAATGCAAGAATGATATATAGATCAACATTGATCCCACTCTTGATACTACAGTGAACGTCAAGACTTGAGAATCAATGTTTCCACTTTGAGTGGTATTTGTTGACAATTACACCATTTAATAGGAGGAATTAGCAAATGTGTGGGATTGATTGTACTCCATGGGGGACCATGGTAGTTGTTAAAGTTAATAACTACATATATCATCAAATCAAGGGATTTATACATTGTGTTGTAGACAATGTAAACAATTTATCCAATAGCTCCATTTACTAACTCTTATGTTGGGGTTCAACCAACAAACTTGATTACTATTATGTAAGCAATTAAACACAAAATTAAACCAGAATTGAAAGCAACTAGAATCAAAAATAGCAAAGAATAAGAGATACAAGAAACCACCCTGAAAACTTGTATTAAACTCTTCCAAAAGGAAATACAATGAAGAAAATCACACTTTCTTCTCACACCTCTTAGATGTACAGATCTCTTTCCCTCAAGAGTTTACAATCAATTCCAACACCCTAGATTGATACACACATATACAATATGTCTTGTGCTATTCTCATACACACTTACAAGCTATGAAGATTTATCCCTATTATATAATATTAGGGATCATGAGCAATGCATTAACAACCATTAGATACACCTCCTAATCAAAGGCTTAAAATAGTCCTACCAAAAATAGAAATGCAGACTTACAACTAATAGCTAAACTTATCATGCAAACAATCTGTTCCATCCATGAAAATAGACTTTCTGGACACACAGGTAACCGACGTCAGTTCCTACTTACCTGCACATGACCGACATTAGCCGATATATGACCGATGCCTGCAGCTACTGGTTGACTCCTTGCCATCGTCGGTGACTGTGTAAATCTAGCAACTTTAGCATCCACTCATCTAGTGAAGCTTTTAACTCCACACCTTAACAATCTCCCACTTGGAGATAAACAGCTGCACCAGTACCTGTACAGCAACATCTTATAACTTCTCCATCTTCAAACTCAATCTTGAAGACCAACAAAAGTTGAATGAAGATTCAACTTCTCTTTTGTTACTAGCTTGGTTAACATATTAGCAGGGTTCTCATCTGTATGGATCTTTTCTAGCTTCAACTCACCATCCTCCAATACCTGTCTTATGAAGTGGTACCTAAGCTATATATGTTTGGTTCTTGAATGAAAGGCTGAATTCTTAGCCAAATGAATTGCACTCTGACTATCACTGTATAATCTGCAACTCTCTTGCTCCTTTCCCAACTCTTCCATGAACCATGTCATCCATATCATCTCTTTACTGGCCTCTGTGACTGCAATGTATTCTGCCTCTGTAGTAGACAAGGCAACAACTTTTTGCAACTTTGAAATCCAGCTAACCGCCATTCCACCAACAGTGAACACATATCCTATGGTGCTCCTCCTGCCATCTAAGTCTCCTGCCATATCTGAATCTACATATCCATGTAGAGAAGTCTTTGACTCTCCATAGCACAAATTCCTACTACTGGTCCTTCTCAGATATCTAAGAATCCACTGGACTGCTTTCCAGTGTTCCTTCCCTAGATTGGCCATATACTTACTGACAACTCCCACTACTTGGGCAATATCTGGTCTAGTACATACCATTACATACATTAAGCTCCCAACTGTGGAAGCATATGGAACTCTACTCATGTACTCTACCTCATCATGTGAATTAGGACACTGTTCTTTACTCAACTTGAAGTGTCCAGCCATAAGTGTACTTACCGATTTTGCATCCTGCATATTAAACCTCTCCAACACCTTGTTCACATAATCCTCTTGAGACAAAATTAACCTATGATTTTTCCTGTTTCTCTTAATACTCATGCCAAGGATTTTCTTTGATGCTCCCAAATCCTTCATGGCAAATGTGTGGGCTAATTTCACCTTAAGCTCAGAGATATCTTGCATGTGTGAACTTGCAACTAGAAAATCATCTACATATAGCAATAGGATAATATATCTACCATTATCCAATCTCTTAAAATAAACACAATGGTCAGATTAACATCTATTGTAGCCATGCTTAGTCATAAACCTGTCAAATTTCAAATACCATTGTCTAGGAGCTTGCTTGAGACCATACAAGATTTCTTCAATCTGCACACAAGTTTTTCCTTACCTTTGACCTCAAATCCTTCCAGCTGATCCATATATATTTCTTCATCCAAATCTCCATGAAGAAACGCTGTCTTAACATCAAGCTGTTCAAGATGCAAATCCTCAATAGCAACTAAAGACAATACAGTCTGAATAGAAGTCATTTTAACTACAAGAGAAAAAATCTCACCAAAATCAATACCTGGTTTTTGTGCAAATCCTTTGACAACCAACCTGGCCTTATATCTCATCTGTCCATTCTCACCTTCCTTTAACCTGTAGATCCATCTATTCTTTAGTGTCTTCTTTCCCATTGGCAACTCAACCAAATCCCATGTTTGGTTCTCTTTCAAGGAATCAATTTCCTCATTCATGCCTAGCTCCCACTGATTCCTGGATTCCACCTGTATTGCTTCATCAAAACTCTCTAGTTCTCCACCATCAGTAAGCAATAAATAGAATAATGAAGGGGAATATCAAATTGGAGGTTTACTTACCCTTTCTAACCTCCTGATGGGCATCTGAGACTCATTTTTTGCTTGCTATCCACCCAAATTTTTTGACAGTGACCGACCTCGATCACCTCCAGGCCGTAACTGACCAACATCAGTTCTACATGACCGACACCGGTTCCTTCCTGACCGACGTCAATCACTGTCTGACCGACATCGATTCCTATATTGCCAACATTGGTTCCTACCTGACTGACATCGGTCTCTGTGTTTTCCTATCTATGATTATTCTTTCCCATGAGCTCATTTTGGACTGTCACCTCATCCAAATCTTCATGGCCTTGCTCAAAATTCTTCAGCTTCTTGAGCTGATCACTATACATCACTTTTTCATTGAAAACAACATCACGACTCCTAATTATTTTATTAGTTGCTAGATTCCAAAACTGGAATCCAAAATCTCCAGAGCCATAACCAATAAATGTGCACCTTATAGACTTAGCATCTAGCTTCTTTCTATTTTCCTTATCAATTTGCACAAAATCTTCAGAACCAAAAACTCTGAGAAATGAAAAATCTACCTTTTTACCTATCCACGCCTCTTCTAGAATTCCACCATCCAGAGCTGTAGAGGGTCCTCTGTTAATTAGGTAAACTACATTATCTATAGCTTCTGCCCAAAACTGTAAGGGCAAACCAACATGCAACCTCATACACTGTGCACACTCCATTATTGTTTTGTTCATCTTTTCAGCAACTCCATTTTGCTAAGGTGTCCTTGGAAGCATCCTTTGTCTATGTATTCCATTCATATCACAATACCAGTTGAACTTATAGCTATAGAACTCACCACCATTGTCAGATCTAAGGCACTTCAATCTCCTGGTTGTTTCATTCTCAACCATAGCTTTCTAAATCTTAAAAGTGTCAAAAACATCAAATTTCTTCTTTATGCAATAGACCCATACCTTTCTTGTAGCATCATCAATGAAAGTAACATAATATTGTGATCCTCCAATAGAAGCTACCTGAGCTGGTCCCCACACATCTGTGTGAACAAGCTCCAACTTGTGCTTCCTCTTTGTTGACCCAATTTTAACAAAGCTTACTCTCTTTTATTTTTCAAAAACACAATGCTCACAAAAATCTAGATCTATGCTTTTCAAATCTGAAAGCTTACCTTTTGACTTAAGAATAGTCATTCCCTTCTCACTCATATGGCCAAGCCTCTGGTGCCATAACTTTGCATCCACATCTGAAGTAGATAATACAGAAGGAGAATAATCAGTAATATAATTACATAAATAGAGAGTACCTACTCTCTTACCTCTGACTAATACAAGTGCTCCCTTGGTAACCTTCCAAGATTTAGCTGTGAGAGTTACTGTGCAACCCTCATCACCCAACTTTCCTATAGAAATTAGATTCTGCTTCAGGGCTGGGACATGCATGACATCTTTCAACACCCATGTGTTGCCATTCTACAATTTCAGCTGCACTTTTCCTTTGCCAATAATTATACAAGGCTCATCATCCCCTAAATAAACTTTTCCAAAATCGCCTTGGACATAATCATTGAAAAATTCTCTATTTAGGGTAGCATGGAAAGAGGCCCCAGAATCTAAAACCCAAGATTCTATTGTATTATGTAAAGAAAGTGAAAGAGCATCTTGTGCAACAATACCTACAACTTTTGCTTCTTCATTACCTTCATGTTGATTCTCTTCATTAACCTTCAACCAACAATATTTCTTTGCATGTCCTCTTTCCACAATTCCAGCAAGTTATCTTTCTTTTTCCATTTTTGGATTTGGATCTATTGCTCATCTTTGACTTAGACCTTGATCTCCCTTGCTTGCTCTTCTCTCTTTGCCTTCCCCTGCTTTCAATACTTAAAGCATTTCCTAATGATTCCCCTGTGCTTTTCCTTCGAGACTCTTCATTCAGGATTACACTAACAACATCATCTACTTTCAAGATATTTGTAGCAGATGCAGTATTACTAACTACCATTACTAAACTATGCCAACTTTTAGGTAAAGAGCATAATATTAAAAGAGCCTTAATTTCATCATCAAAAACTATTTTGAATAAATTTAATTGATTTACAATTCCATGGAAATCATTAAGATGATTAGATACAGATCCACCATCCTGCGTTTGCAAATTAAATAACTGCTTCATAAGATATACCTTATTTGAAGCTGAGCGCTTTTCATATAAATTTGCTAAAGTATCCATTAACTCTACCATTGTCTTTCCCTGTGACAAGTTGGAAATCACAGTAGATCCCAGACTCAATCTTATAGATCCAAGAGCCTTTCTATAAAGAACTTCTTATTCTTCATCTTCCATATCTATGGGCTTTCTATCAACCCCACCCAACGATAAGTACAGATCTTTCTGATACAGATAATCTTTTATCTGCATTCTCCATAATTGGTAATTCTTGCCATTAAACTTCTCCATTCTCAGTTTACTTTCTTCTACCATTGCTTCTCCCACTCAAACAAAAACCCCTGTGAGTGCCCTGTAATCAACAAACACTAACCAGATCTGAAACACCTATTAGTCAACCTGAGCTTTGATACCACTTGTTGGAGATCAACCAACAAACTTGATTACTATTATGTAAGCAATTAAACACAAAATTAAACCAGAATTGAAAGCAACTAGAATTAGAAATAGCAAAGAATAAGAGATACAAGAAACCTCCCTGAAAACTTGTATTAAACTCTTCCAAAAGGAAATACAATGAAGAAAATCACACTTTCTTCTCACACCTCTCAGATGTATAGATCTCTTTCCCTCAAGAGTTTACAATCAATTCCAACAACTTGGATTGATACACACATATACCATATGTCTTGTACTGTTCTCATACACACTTACAAGCTATGAAGATCTATCCCTATTATATAAGATTAGGGATCATGAGCAATGCATTAACAACCATTAGATACACCTCCTAATCAAAGGCTTAAAACAGTCCTGCCAAAAATAGAAATACGGACTTACAACTAACAGCTAAACTTATCATGCAAATAATCTGTTCCATCCATGAAAATAGACTTTCTGGATGCACATGTAACCGACGTCAGTTCCTGCTTGCCTACACATGACTGACGTCGGCCGATATATGACCGATGCCTGCAGCTACTGGTCGACTCCTTGCCGTTGTCAGCAACTGTGTAAATCTAGCAACTTCAGCATCCACTCATTTGGTGAAGATTTTAACTCCACACCTTAACATCTTATTTTACCCATAAACTAGATGTTAACATAATTTTTGCTCCTCTATAAAAGAATATTATATTTTCCAATTGAGTGTCATTCAAATTAGGTGAACCATGATGTCTTCTTTCTTCTAATTTAGTTATTATAATTGGAATGTGTAACATGTAATATTACTAAATTGTTTGTCGTGTATTAATGTTTCAATGTTTTAAAGAGTAATTATTCTTTTGGAGACATGAAGAAATTACTTCTTGACATGAGAAGAATTCATTTATCTTTTTATTTATGCAATTCTAATGTTGCTTGATAATTTTCTAAAAGGTAATTGGGCTTTGTTGCATCCTTGTTAGTGAAAATTTATGTCTAATATTATAATTATATCAAATTTTTGCCATAATGTGTGGCCAAATAATTTTTTGCCATAAATTGGTATGTTCTTTATGAGAGGAAACTTCTCTAGGTTGCCAACAAGTATAACTGAGTGACCTCCAAAATCTTTGTTGTTATGATTAGAAAAGGCCTTGCATAGTCATGTCTTTATATTGCTTAGTCCTTTTGGGTTTATGAAGTTCATTTCATCAATGAGGACCTATTTTATATGTGTCATTTATTATTGAAAAAAATCTTATCCATTTATAACTATCATTTCTTGTATAGGTGTTCAGTGGGAGGAATATATAGTTGATGTGTTTATGTTAAACATTACAACACTGGTTGGAACTAAGAGAATAAGGGGAGAGGTGCATGTGATTGTGAGTCCATGTTATGACTTATTAATGGTCAAAATAGAGTATGACTTCCCTATACATGTTTGGCCTTGAATAATCATTTTCAGTGATGAATCTTTTTATTTTTTCTTAGCATGATCTACAATTATTTTGAGCATAGCTTATTGTTTATGAAATAAACCATTTTCAAATGGTTGCATGGAATAATCATACATTATAATTTGGGTGTTGATATAATTTATTGATATGCATTGTGTGGTTGTTTCTTATAAGGTAAGTGACACTTCATTATGGTTCCAATTTTGGTCACGAAACCCAAGCGTGTCAAGGTCACTTATATGTACAATGCTTGATGGGTGGATATGAAAAAGTTTTTCCCATTATTGTATTTGTATTTCAATTTTCATTTTCCAATATGTATCATTATTAAGACTCTATTTCAAAAAAAATACCAACTGTTACATGGGTACATTTTATATGTCATGCATGGTAGGGAGATTTGATTTCTTCCCAATGTGTGAAAATTTGTTATTTATATATACTAATGTCTTTTAGAATGTTTCATAATGGTTTGTATATGAAATGATCACTAAAATAGAAACCTTCATATGTAGTTAAGTCAAAAAATAGAATAATATAATAATAAGTGAATATATGAATGTTTTATTTATCCCACCTTTCTTTCCACTGGGTTGTTTTTCTTTGATTTTTGAAAGACTATGATTTTATGCCTTCAATAAATGGAAATATTTATAAAAATGAAAACACACATAAAATTGAAAACATGTCCTACATTATTTTGATTTTGGATTTTCTAATGACATTGTTTTCGCATGTGGATTGAGTCAAAACTCAACAAGAAAAGTAAAAGCAATCAAACAAGCACAAAAAAATTAGAACACACATAAATGCAAATGCATGTCCTACATTATTAATTATTTTGGATTTTATGTTTTTGGGGGGATTTTGTATTTTTTGGATTTTCTAATGTTTTTGTATTTTTGGATTTTATAATGTTTTTGAATTTTTTTATTTTTGAAAGATTTTTGAGATATATAATGGGGCTAGGAGCAAAGGGGAAACTAGTTCTAGCACCTATGATGGAAGTGATAGAGGAGGGAACCATAAAAGGATTTTAAGGATGATGTTTAAAGGTGACTAGGGGTAATGAGATAAGATGAGGGATATCTAAGGACCACATCACCTAAGAATGGAAGTATCTAAATGTTAAAGTATTGTGCTGAGGATATACTAAGATATTTCTAGAACAAGTCTCAAGACTTCTTCCACCTCCTCATCAAGGTCAAAATGGGAATAATGATATGCATGATATGATGGATATGAATATGATAGTGATGGGATATTTTTGGATAGGATTTTGATCAAATTTGTATAAGTTAGGATTGAATGGATAAGGATGGTAAAGATGGATGAAGATGGTAATGATGGATGAGGATGTTAATGATGTTTTTAGTTAAGGATGAAGGGTATAAGGTTGATAATAATGGTAGGATGGTTTTGGATTCACAAAGATGGGTATGAGGGAAATGGATGAAGTGTATTTCATGAATTGAATTTGGATTTTGCCTCCAGTTGTAGGGTACATGTAGACAATCAATTACTTACACATGACACAAGAAATTGATTTTCATCATAGTACTTGCCCAAGGCACCATAAGAATGGTTTTCACTATTGGATGAATTATTTCTCTTTATTTTTAAATTTTTATTTATTTTTTATTTTTATATTATTTGATTTTAAAGCAACATTGAATCCTTATAGTATGCACTCTAAGGATGTCATCATAAACTTCATTGATTTTTAATTTGGTTTCTTCTAAATTGATCATGATGTTGTCATAGCCCATACAATAGAGGGTTTTGCCAAGAAGGGTGAATTTTAAGGTGTATTGGATTGTTAATTACATGAAGGATTTAGAGGTGAGATGTGATCATATTGTAAAGAAGGACTGTGACCAATAATTTCACATTTTATGAGACTGAGAGTAGTTACAAGATGGATGATGTGAGAATTTTTGCTTTGATGGTGTTTGTAATAAACTATGTGGATCCATCCTAAAATTGTGTTGATGTAAGGGGTGGATTAATCTACTCATCCATTGGTGCTTTTGAAAGTTTCTCACCAACAAATGCTTCTTAATTTTTAGGATTTTGATTTTGATCATCCAATAGTACCTCAGTGAGGTTTTCACTAAAGGACATTGATTTTTTTATTTTTGTGATTATGTAGATTATGATTTTGATTTCAATTGAAGAGGACTTTCATCTCCCCAATATATGTTGATACTGCTTTATGCAATTCTATCCAAATTCTAGTCATGAATTTTATAATTGTTTGATTATTATGGAAAAAAGTTGATGGTATGTGATTTTGTCGATCCCAATCAATGATTGTAGGATATTGAATATTAGGATGGGATAAATGATGGATAATATGATTTTTAAGTCCCAATCAATAGGTGTGGCATATTGAATAGCAGGATGGTGGAAAGGAGTAGTGGAATTGTTAAGAGGATAGGTCGTAACACAGTCCTCATAAGGACTATGAATATATCTTGTTTCAAAGTTAGACGAGGATTCCTTGGAAACCATGAAAGTGTCACACACATACCTACCTAAATTTATACATGGTTTGTAGCCAATCATGACATCCTTTATTTTCATATACATGGATGGGTTTGATGATTCCCTATTCATGGAAGATGAGGCCTCTCCTATTGTAGTTCATGCTTTTAAGGATATTGCTTACTATTGGATATTTATTATTTTAGAAATGAACTGTAGTCTATCTTCATGTAACCATATAATATTATTATTGTTGATTTCTTATATTGTGAAGAGGCTAGATTTGATAAATGACATTATTCCAAATTGATAGGATGTTGATGTATATTTATTGTTTAGGATAAGCTTATCTACATGGAAGGCATTTTGATGTTGGTGTTTGTTGTCTATAAGTACCTTTGTCACTTGAGGCATGTGGTGATTGAGAGGATCCTTCTATAACAGACTAATTAAAATGCATGAAATAATAGATCCTCCTGCAACAAATTAATGAAAATGCATGAAATTATATAATTAGCAGAAACACTGAAATGATTATATTGATCATAATCCACTTTGAGGGGGTAACCTCCTTTGAGCAAGCTCAATATAATAAATTCATGGATAACTTCATTGGTCTCAACACTTACTTATGTACTAAGTCTAGTCGAAGCAACTGCTACTTCCCATTAAAATGGGATAAAATAAAATACTCACAGGATGACTTATAAAGCATATGCATCCATAATAACTAATATATTAACAAAGTAAAAAGAATGGGTAGCAGGGTTCCTAACATCCCCTCCCTCTTAGAAAAAACTTTTTCCTCAAATATTCAGATGTGGGAATTGGTGTTGAATCAGAAATAGTGGTTCCCATGTTGCATCCTCTAGTTGTATTTCATGCCACTGAATTAATACCTTTGTGATGGAGTAGAAACAAACTTGACATGTGAGCCTATCCAGGATTGCCTCTGGCTCAAGAAGGATAGATCCTTCATTATCTGGTTTTGGTAAAATAGTCTTCACTCTAATGTTTGTGCCAAGAACTTTCTTCAAATAAGAGACATGAAATACTGGGTGAACTTAGGAAGAAGGTGGGAGCTCCAACTTATAAGCAATCGACCCAATCTTCTAGAGAACCTTATGTAGCCCATAAAACTTGGGAGCTAGCTTATAATTCCCTTTGAGTTTTAGGGAGGATTTCTTATATGGTTACAAGTGAATAAAAACTATATCACTTACTTGGAAACTGCACTTAGAATGGTGTTGATCGGCCTATTGTTTCATTCTATTTTGTGCTATATGAAGATTGTCCCATAGGGTGTTAAGGATATGATCTTGGGTTTAGAGAAGTGTGTCAATCACTTAAACTGGTAAAATACTAGGGGTGTACATAAGGAGCACTGGTGGTGCTTGACCATAGACTACTTCATATGGAGTCATTTTAGTTGAAGTGTGGTAGGAGATATTGTACCTCCATTTAATGAGAGGAAGCCACTTTGCATAATGATGTTATTATTCTGAGGTGAAGTAACAAAGGAAATTTTCCAAGTATTTGTTGATAATTTTAGTATAGCCATCTATCTATGGATGATACCCAAAACTCATCTTTATTTGAGTATCAGTGCGTCAAAATAGATCTATCCAAAAATGGCTAGTGAAGGTTGCATCATGATCTGAGACAATGGAAAAATGAATGCCATGAAGATAAAAAATATGCTCCAAGAAAATTTGTGTGACTTTGGAGGTGGTATAAGGATGGATGAGGGCACAAAAATGAATATATTTTGAGAGGAGATCAACCAAAACCAAGATCACTATTTTCCCTCCAGATTTAGGGAGCCCCTCAATGAAATCCATAGAAATATCTATCCAAATCCTAGTAGGGATAGGTAAGGGTTCAAGCAACCAAAGAATGAGTGTTGTTTCACCCTTGTTGCATTGGCAGGTATCACATTCAACTACCATATGTTGAATTGCCTTTTTCATTCCCTTAGAAGATAAGTTGCATCATGCCCATTCATAAGTTTTGAGAAACCTTGAGTGCCCTATGGATGGAAGAGCATGGAGTTTATAAAATACAACCTGCTAAATATATGTGCTCTAGAGAAGCACTAGATGACCCTTATATCATAAAAAAGCACTCTCCCAAGAATAATGTGGTATAACAAAGGGGTTAGTGGCCAACTATTAAATGAGTTGAGATAATGAGGAGTTATTGACATACCCCTACTATACAACATCTAATAAATTTAGAATAAGTATGGAAATAGCTGAAAGGGAAGCTTGGTCCGTAACTATGTGAGATAGAAAATTAGCCATAATATTATCTTTACCTTTTTTTTAAAATGATCTCATAGACATAAGCCATGAGTTTTTTGACATATTTCTATTGCGATGGGGTGGAGACCCATTGTCCTAGGAAATATTTCAGACTCCGGTGATAAGTTTTGGTGCAAAAATGATTCCCCAATAGGTATGGTTGCCATTTTTGTACTGCATGCAAAACGGCCATCATTTCCTTCTCAAAATTAGAGAGTACTAAATTCTTGCCAAAAAGGGATTTGATAGTGAATACAATGGGGCATCCTTCTTGGAGGAGAACAACACTAAGTCTATTGTCATAAGTATCAATCTTGATCATGAAGGTCTTGGTAATATCTAACATAGCTAGAATAGGTGTAGTACACATAGCTTGTTTCAATTCTTCAAATGCACACTCAATAACTTATGTCCATGTAAAATCATCCTTTTTCAACATAGCTATCAATGGAGATACAATCTTCTTGTAGTCGTTGACAAACTTGTGATAGTATCCAGTCATCCCCAAAAAACCATAGAGGCTCTTGAGTGTTTGAGGATGAGGCCAATTTGTCATGGTAGCTATTTTTTTGGGATCCATCCAAACCCCTTGGACTAAAATAATATGCCTAAAATAATCCACTTCATCATGGAAAAAAGCACATTTGGACTATTTTGCACAGAGATGATGATCAGAGAAAAGTTACAATGTGAGCTCCGAATGTTGGAGATGCTTAGACCATGTTTTATTATAGATGAGGATAGCATTGAAGAAGACTAGAATGAATTTAAATAGGTAGGGCTAGAATATTTTATTCATCAATGTTTGGAATGTTGAAGGAGCATTAGTGATGCCAAAGGACATAACCAAAAACTCATAGTGGCCATCATGAGTGTAAAAAGCTATCTTAGGGATATCATCTTCATGAATCTAGATATGGGGATATCCAGAGTGGGGATCTAACTTGGAGAAAAAATGAGTGCCATGAAGCTCATCAATAACATGGACCGAGAACTTATCCTTGATTGTGATGTGATTAAGTACATGGAAGTAAATACAGAAGTGCCATGACCCATTTTTTTTTAGATAAGGAGAATTGGAGAAGAATATGGGCTAGTACCAGGGTGAACAATGCCTTACTTCAGTAAGTCTTAATTGAGCATCTTGATCTCAATATTTTACTAAAATGGGTAGTGGTAGGGCTTGATGTTAAGAGAAACACTTCCAAAAAAGAGATGAATACGGTGGTCCTTTGGTCATGAAGGTGGAAATCCCACTGGTTTGACAAAGACACATGCATACCTATACAGAATGGTTTGTAGACAATAAGGAGTAGTGGAGATCATTGATGGTTGCATTTAAATGGAATGGAGATAGAAAATGATGATGTGTGAATTCTTCTTAAGAAGATTTTCCATGTAATGTGAACTTATGATGATAAGAGACCTGGTTTTAAAACTATCAATGTGTGTTTTTGCCCATTATTTAAAAATTACATCCAATGTTTAGAAAAATCCCATAAGATGGGTCAAAGTGTGCATAACCATTGGGCTACCAAAACAACATCACATCTACCTAAGGGTAAGGCAAATATATCAGAGTGTAAGTTATAATATCCAATAGAGATATGAACATTGTGATACTTCTATTTCCAAGGTAATGTAACCCCATTGGAAATCATGACTTCAAAGTTGGAGCAAGGATGGACAAAACAATTAGCATGTTTGGTGATCTGAGGGTCAATAAAGTTATGAGTGCTACCTGAATCAATGAGTATTGTGAGAGGGATCTTCTTGAAGTAACCCCTAATCCACATGGTTTGTGGGGTGGTGACTCTTTCTAAGGCATGGAGATAGATCTATGGTTGGTCTTCTTGAGAAGCATGTTCCATAATTGATGAAGCTTCTTATGGTTCATCTGCTATATCTTGAGCATCTTCCAAAACTTCAGTTTTAGGTGGAAAGTCTACATCTAGTAGGTAGAGATTTTGATCGACACATCAATGTCCCTGAGTGAATTTATCATCATAATTATAACATAGTCCTTTTCTTTACATGCTCACATCTTTGCTTCAATCAAATGCTTGATAGGAGTGGTTCTAGGAATCGGTGTTGTTTGAGATCATTATGGAGTTGTATTTTTGAATGGAGTAAAATTGGATTTGAATCATTATTGAGTTGTGATCTTGTCCTTTACCAAATTAGCCAATCCTAGGGCTTCCATCATCATGTTGGGCTAGAACATTTTGACCTCAGATTTAATTATATCCCTTATTCCACTATAAAAACAACTCTTGAAGAATTCATTGGATAATCCCTTTGTGTGATTGGCCAATTTTTCAAAATTTATTTGATATACTCTCACAGTTCCTATTTGGTGAAGTTTAGTGAGTGCTCCAGTGAAGTCATCAAAAGCACTTGGGCCAAACCATTACAAAATGATGGTATAAAAATTGGTCCATATGGGCTCATCATGAACCTTGACATACCAAAAATACCATTGAAGGGCTTCATATTCCAAGTGAAAGGATACAAGTAGGACCTTGTTGGCATCAAAATTATTATGCAGACTAAAATATTGGTCTGCCTGATAGATCCATCTAGTTAGATCTACATCATTGAATCGAGGAAAATCAATATTTAACCCATGAAAATTGATGGAAGAAGAAAACCTGGTGTCTAAATAGGACTTTGGATGCCATCTATTATTCAAGGTGGTATGTTGAAGATTGAGGTGGAGAATGTTTTCATCGAGATCTTTGATTTGGGTCTTGATGATAGTAATTTCATCCTCCATGTTTTTGCTCCTATTCGGATTACTACCATGACCAAAATTATATATATATATATATATATATATATATATATATATATGGGTAGGAAAACTAGAGTTAAGACACATTTAGTAAGGAAAGTTTTTAATTTGGGTGAAATCAGAAGGGGTAAAGGTACTTTTACTAAAAATTTTGCATATAGGGAGTATGATTGATGAAGAGGAGGTAAATTTAGAAGTGAAAATAAAAAAACTGGAAAATTTATCAAAGAGAGACAAAGAAGCAGAAAAGGGGAGATGAACACTATGGAAATTTTCTGAGAAAAATGGACAAAAACATAAGTTATGGCAAAACCCAAAAAAGGGAAATTTGAGATTTACAGGGAATATGAGTGGAATCGAGCTAAGGGAACTCAAGGAAGAAAACATGGAGAATGGAATTTTAGGTGTTCGGATAAAGTTTTAGGATCAAAGGGGATATAGATTGAAATATATGATAAAAAAATGAAAAAAAATAGTTTTTGATTTCTATTAAATGTCTGGTCGCAAGTCCTCTAAGAGTCTTCTGATACTCTACTAATAGTTTTCTAAAACTGATAGAATGAAGAGTTTCTATTTTCTAATTTCTATCAACTATTTGAATGCAAGTCCTCTAAGAGATGTCTAATACTCTACTAATTGATTTTTGAGTCTACTAGAAATATTATGAAACTGATAAAAATGGGCCCCAAGTTTCAATGGTTGCTTAAGGTTTTAAAGATATCTCTCTAGCCACCAATGCTATCTAAGCGAGTATCATTCTCCAAAAAAAAATTGGCCATGGATTTAACCCTAAGCGACAACTCTTGGTTTTCCTCATGGGTGGGAACTACTCAGTCGAGAATGGGTCATTGCCCATTTTGCTGGCATGTCCTTTCAATGGGCCATCTACTTTGGGGTTCCTATGGTACTCTTCACAATGAGTTTTAGGGTTTTCACCCAAGCACTTCCCATAGTTATGTAGACAGGTCTTTACCTTGATCTAAAATAGATTATTGTAATAGAGAAAAATACATAAATGAATTATGCAGTAGAATAGAGTTTAGACTTTCTAAAAAAAATTGGCCCTGGAAAGAGCTTTGATACTAGATGAGAGGATCCTTCTGCAATAGATTAATGAAAATGCATGAAATAACAGATCCTCCTACAAAAAATTAATGAAATAATAAATTTATATAATTAATAAAAACATTGAAAGGATTATATTGATCACATGCCACTTTGAGTGGGCAACCTCCTTTGAGAAAGCTCAATACAATAAATTCATGGATGCCTTCATTGGCCTCAACACTTACTTATATACTAAGTCTAATATAATCAAATACTACTTCTCATGAATGTGGAATAAAACAAAATGCTCAAGGGATGACTTACAAAGCATATGCATCCATAGTAACTAATATACTAATAAAGTAAAGAGAAGAGAAAGCAAGGGTCCTAATAATTATGTGCGATTAAAAATGAGGTGATGGGTCAATGGATGTTAGGTCATCTTAGTTGGAAGTATATTACCTAAAGATGTGAAGTAGGTCATGTTGGTCAAATATCTAGAGTAGGTCATTTATATCACATAGGGGTTGTGCCATGATAGGTTGGTCAAATATGGTTTGACCATGGATGGGTTTGTTGAAGATGGGTGGTTAGTCAAGTGGTAGTTTTTTTAGGATGGGCTCATCAAAAATAGGTCCTTCATCAAATATGGGTGGGACAATAATGGTTTGGTATTGCTAAAAAATGGGTGATTTGAAAAAAATGAGTTTGTTGAAGATGGGTTGGTTAAGGATTGAGCGATTGTCTTGACCTTGAATTGGAAGTGGAGGAGTTTGATTATGATTTGGAAAGAGATCTTGGCATATTCATAGAATGTGGTACTTAAACATGGATGCATTAGATGATGGTGCTCGGATCGATAATGATAGGATATGACTGGATAGTGGTGGCTCAAAATATGGATGGGTGGGTGTTAATTTGGTGATGGTTACTCACATAATTTTCATTTGAAGGCTCATCAATTTAGGGTTTGTTTCTCATCCCATTTGTTCTAAAATTCATGAAATAGTAGCTAAGATGGTTGATGATTTTATTATGAGGTTTTTGATGCTAGATTGGTGAGTGATGGACCAAGAAGGGATGATATGTGGGTACCTATTGGATAAATTTATGGATTTGGTCAATCATGTCTTGATTTAGGAATGGGGATGCTAGAACTGAATTTAGATTATAATCGATATGGGGGATATTGAGATTTCGATTGTAGTTAGTGTATGGGGTATTTGGATAGCTCATGTAAGATACCATTGGGTCTATGATTTGGAATTGGATTTGATTAGGATTTAATATGATTTAGATTAATATCATATTAAGATTAACTTGATTTTGATTAAGTGAGATTTTGATTTTGAAACTGATTAGATTTTTTTATTTCAAATTAGGTATAGTATTTGTTTAACACATGGATATCAATCAATGCATATAATACAAACTTAAATTATTTAAGTGGGTTTGTAAACTAATTAGTGGCCCACCATTAATGTCTTCTAAGGCATGTAATGAGTGATCTTTAAGAAAACTAGTTTCCTTGCACCACTATTCCATCATACGACCAAGAGGTCATAATGCTAGGATAAAAAAAATTGGTCTAGGGGTGATCTCAATATACCTGTTGGTATGGTGAGGTCCAAATCCATAAAAGAGGAAGATTAATGAGCATAATCAAAATGATCAAATCCCAATCTTGTTACACTCTATGTGTCACCGCCACTAGAGTGTTACCATAAAATCTAGCCTCAGTAATGTTGTTTAAGGCCTGAAATTGGAGGATGAAACCCCTTTCACTTCACAACATTAGTAAAATGGATGACTACTTAGCCATTAATGAAAACTCCTTCCCAATTTATGTACCCTACTGGAAGATGGGGTTGGTATAAATGTTAAGTGATGAAATCCTAGTCATAAAACCCTACCAAAATGAAAAATAAAAGAATTAGTTGCTTCTAATCCTCGAGACTATATTTAGATGCAAGAGGAGGGAATATGCAGACTAATTCTAGGATGGGGACATATAAAAAGTAATTGAGTCATTTATGATCCTCATGACCACTTTTCAGTGCAAGAAAAGAGCATAAATAAACTCAACAACCACACACACTCATAAACAAACATGAAGAAATATAGAGCTGATTTTAAGAATGAAATTTAAGTGTGTAGGAGTTTTTGTTTGTTTTGATGTCTTACATAGAAAAAAACCTATAGGAAATGAGTTAGTAGTTTGATTTGGTTGTCTTTGGAAAGTGTAAAAACTTGTTAGAATTCAGATTATTAGCACACAAGGCGAACCTATTAATAAACAAGTCAATCTCATTGATCTACAGGGAAAATTTACTTCAAGATGTAGATATATTATGCAAAACTAGAAGGAAAACCCTCTAAAAAATAGGGAGATATCACATAAATACAAGGCAAAGCGCTAAAACATAAGGCAGTATCACTAAAGTTCTACAGATAACCTAGATAAAGAGGACAAACCTAAAAAGCATGACAAAAACATTGATCTGCATGGAAAACCCAATAAAATATAGGTTGATATCACTAAATTACTGAAGGCAACACAAACAAAAATGGAAAAATACTAAAGTTCAAAGTAAATCCATGGTTTTTGAGGGTGAAACTGTAAACCTATAGAGTGAATCCGCTAAACAACTGGAAAAAAAATTAGGATAAATTTTGATAAATTTAGACTTAAACCAGCTTAAAATTATCCTAAATTAGATAAACAAGGACTTATGGGATTGCAAGTCCCACCAGGAATGACAAAATTTATACACAAGATAAGTTGTTAGTAAAATACAAATGTTAGAAACCAAATACAAACATAATCCAATACTAAACAAACTTGAAATGTACACCTCCGATTGAGAAAAGAGGAGATTAGAAAGTGATACCTTCACTTACCAACAAGTAAAGGTGGTCCTCTAAACATTGAATTACTCAATTGTTTTGGATTGTAGTTGCATTCAATAGTGGAGAGCCATAGAGATTTGTGCAACACTTTACCTTAGCAACTTGATTATTGGGTCCTTGATAATATGATGGTATGGGTGCTATGAATGGATTTTAGAGATGCAACACTTCATTATCACATGATTTTTTTTTTGAATGAGGGGAATCACCCTTAATTTATAAATTTTGTGGATGGATATGGACTGTTGGATTAGATTGAAGATCAAGGATGGAAGATGAGTTAAATTCAGTGGTTAGGACATAAATGAAAGTGGTTGAGAAGGAGATGGACTAGGGATGGGTATGTCATAGTTTATCCCTTGCATTGGATTTGGTGTGATTGCATGGAGATTTGGAGGAGGATGTCATGGGTATGGGGTGATTTGATTTGGTGTAAGACTTTGGAATTTGGGAATGTGATATGATGACATCATAAATTTGAGATGGAAAATGGATTTATTTGATTTTATAAAATATGGAATGTGTTAGAGTATCTTACTCATGCTTACTAGGCTCTAGGTATTTGTGTTTACCTAGTTTTGTCTTATGTGGGGTTTAGTCCCACATTGGCTAGTTTATATTTCATATTATTTTTCTTTTCCTATATAAGCAAGTGCTCTCATTGTAATATATATGCTTCTTTATGTTTCAATATTTGTTGCAGATTTCATTTGAGTATAACAATTATTTTGTCAATTGGTTTCTTTGGAGTATATGTTGAAGCATCAATGGTTGTAGTAATGAGCCATTGGAGAGATCTTGGCTAGAGAGTTTTGATAACTCTTTCATGGTAATCAGATCCATCTCCAATAGCCATTACTCAGTCATCCTTATTGCATTATGTTCAATGTTTTTTATTTATTTGGTGTTTGTAGTTTTGGTTTAGAACTATTCAAAGCCAATCTATTGCATTAGGTTGAAGCATTTGTTTATTATTTGAGTAGATCCATTTTTTTAATCAAATTTCAAATATGCACCATTCCAAAGCATAATTTTCTCTTCGATTGGTCATTGCGAGTGTTGAGAGGAGACATTCTTGTTCTCATTTCTTGGTTGGACATGCATTGGGAGAGTGGGGTCTTCCTTGAGAGATCTTTGATCCATTTTTTTGTGTGGAACATTATCTTATAGTGGTGCATGGAAGAGATTTTCCAATTCACCGTCCTACCTTCCTAAACCCTACATTATCATTTTCTAGTTCTGCAAGTCTATGTTGGCATTGGAAAGCTCCTAGTAAGGCATTCCATTCAAACCTACATTTTATTTGCCAAACACCATTTTTTACTTCTAAGCTATATTATTTTCCTGTAGGCATTAGTATTTTTTTAGAGGTGTTAGAAGCAATAACCCTCCTACAAATGCATTGGAATATTATGGGAGAATGGAGAGAGGTGCTTGAATCCACATCCTTTGTAAAAGAGGCATTGTATTTTCAGATCTGTATAACATCTAAAGACTGTGCCTTTTTTCCTTAAGGTTGTGTTAGTGTTTGAAGAAATTATGTTGAGGTTATTTTTGGTTTGACATGTAATTTTAAGGTGGATGCTATGGTTGGACATCTATAGCATGGTCAAGCCCTTGGCATTGGAAGGATCTTGTTGTTGGAGCACTAGAATTTTGTTTGTTTTCCTTAGATTGAGTAAAACTTATGATTAGATGTGTAGAGGAATGGTAATGCATTAAAATTATTTCTTGGTATACCAAGCATTTGATTTCCTTAGGATTGTGTATCATCTCTACACCTACATTTATAGTGTGGAGAGAGAGGTAACATTGGTTTTTTCTAGAGGTCTTTGCTTTGGAAGGAGAGTTGGTCTATATATGATGTGTGAGTTGACTATTACGTGGTATTTATATAATGTGAGGATAATTGGAGTGTTGATTTAGATAATTATAAAAGGACTACATTTTTTATCCCTTCTTATTATGTAGAAGTTGTGTTGGAAACTTCCATAGGCATTGATCTGAGTTAAAGGCTTGTGTGGTGTTAGAAGTGTGTTCAGAAAGTAAGAAGAAGGTGTGTGGGACACACATTTTTTTCCCTCTCTTCCTATCATCTCATCCTTTACATAGACTAAGAGGTTATTTGAAAATAGTAATTCAATTCCTCTCCTCTCAAAAACATCATCTTCATTCATTATTTGCTTTTACAGGCTATAATTTTTCCTTGAGAGAAAGCATCTTTCACTTGTATGAGCCTAGGGGTCATCTCACTAACATTTTTTGACTTCTATTGGCTTGAAGAAATTCCTAGTTCCATTCCAGTTCTAATAAGTGGTTGGAAGGATAGGTCCACCTTATCTGTAGTATTCTTTTTAAAATTTTAGTGCAATTTTTTATTAAATAAGACTTATTGATGGAGACATAATTATTTAATAACTTTTGATTGGTAGCTCAAAATCGAGTACCATTTTTTAAAAAAGTTTATGTTTTTAATTTTCCCATACATTGGGCATATTTATATTTTAAACTACACTAAAATATAAAGTTTTGCATTCTTGGGGGTCTATTCGCATTGGATGTGTTGTATTGTGCTTACAATTTGTGATGAGTTTTTAGTGGTGAAATATTTTGCTATGTTTTGATCATTTGTTGAGGAAATATTATTTATTTTGCATGTACCTTATCTATTTTTTTTAAGAGATCAAAGGGAGAGGTCCGGTCTAACAGGAGGTCAGACCCCTCACAGGCAACATAAACTTTCTTTTTACTTCTTCTAGATTGCATTGTCATGATTTGTTGCACTCATAGATGTATTTTTGGTTGAGTCTGACATCCTATGCTTGAGTGTATATAATCACTATTATGGGCCCTACATTGTACTTT
Source organism: Torreya grandis (assembly GCA_037957365.1). Lineage (NCBI taxonomy): Eukaryota > Viridiplantae > Streptophyta > Pinopsida > Cupressales > Taxaceae > Torreya > Torreya grandis. The sequence continues at coordinate 584,202 of JARHVA010000463.1, forward strand.
GTGCATGCATTATCTCAGATGTATTTTTAGTTGGGCCCAACATCCTTTTGTATGTGCTTTGCACATTTTTGATTTTTGGTTATTGATTCTTTTTTGGTGTGTTTGCATACATTATGGCTCTTTTCACCATTTTTCACACTCTTCCATCAGCCCTAAACATGCATTAGTACTTTAAAACACTATTAGTTGTGCTATGTCTCCTTGAGACCCTTTTCTTAGCACCTCGCCTTCTTCTATGGAGACACACTTGTTTGCTCCCTTATTTTTAGAGCATCTCTCTTGATGGCTTATTTGACAGGTTGACAGTCTCCTCATTTAGATCTATTTTGGTGAAGCTCAAGGTCTTCCTTGTTTCCATCTGGTGTTTTTTTGTGTATGGGTTATATTGTACTCACATTGATTTAAAAAGTGCCATGGGGGGTTTGCTTGTTTTCTAATTTGGCCTTATCTACCTTCATGAATTTGTGTGCTCTATTCTGAGCACCTTTTCACTTCGTCAGTTGCTTGTCTTTTACATCACCACCATGGACCATCATATTTGAGAGATTTATCTATATTTTTGACACCTTTTTTTGACAGTTGATAGTCTCATTATTTGGAGTTATTCTAGTGTATATAATTTCAACTTGTTCAGTGTTTGAGTAGTGGATTCAGACCACTTGTGCAAACCTTTTTTTCTCCTCTCCACCTAGTCAATAGTATGGGGGGGGGGGGGGGGTGTGTATATTCTAATTCTTGGTGTTGAGAATTCCTTGCATATACAGTACTCTTTTGTACTTTTATCACCACTAAAAGTCTTCTTAATTAAATCTATTCTGGTGAAACCTAGTGTCAGTTGTTTTTATGATCGAGTAATGGATTTAGACCACTCGTGAAGATTGAGTTCACTCATGACTTGCGAGTAATTTGAGTACAGACTTCATCAACATAAAATTTGGGGGGATTTATATCTCTCTATTCTTATTTTATCTCTTTTGGGAGGGAGTTTTTCCTATGGGGTTTCTCTCTTTTTCTCCACTCTATGAGACGTATATGAATGTTTCACTTTTGAGTGTTTTCTGGATTACTCCTTTATACACAGGTATCTTATTCAAGAAATTTGCTTGCCAAAACCCATATGAAGATTATTAATTAAATCTATGGCCTTATTGGTGATTTTTATAGTGACACCAGTGTGGTATCCCAACCAGTGACACCAGTGTGGCAGCCCCACTAGTATTTGTACTCACTTCACCATCTTGTTGAAGGTTATTCAAGCAATGCTTCCTCAGGTTCATCATTCTACCTAGTACTTTAAAGCATAGTGTTTATGTTCAATGATTCTCATATTTATCACCATTCCTACTTTCACTTTGGTGTTTATAGTGACTCAACATTCATGTACTCTGGCATGATGGATTGGCATCCATAGGGACACATGACTTCACACTGCATCCTTTATTGTTAGCCCCTAGATTTGTTTGGGGGGGTGTTAGTGTATATTACTCATGATTGTTAGGCTTTAGGTATTTGTGTTTACCTATTTTTGTCTTATATGGAGTTTAATCCCACATTGGATAGTTTAGCTTTCATATTGTTTTGCTTTGTCTATATAAGCAAGTGCTCTAATTGTAATATACATGCTTATTTATGTTTCATAATCTTTAAAAAAATTTATTTTTGTATAACAATTGTTTTATCAATTGGTTTCTTTGGAGTATTGTTGAGGTGTTGTCAATGATATTCCTAAGGTGTCCAAGTTTGTTAATTAATTAATATGAATACATGGTTCTCAATGGCAAAGTGTGCCTCAATGATCATGCATGGACCCTACTGTGTTTGCTTGGTTAGGTAAGGTGATGGATGTTGGTGATGTGTTGATCATATTTAAAGGGTCAAGATTACTTGGGGAACATATGTAAGTGTAAGGAATTCATTAGAATATTATTGTGAAAGTCTAGGTTCTCCTAATCATCTTGGCAGAACTTCTTGAGTAGGTAGATTGATGATGTCGGCATTCGCACATGTGAAGGCATCAGAAGAAAGTGGTCACATGGGTTTGTTGATATTTATGCCTAGATAATGTGTTTCAAATTTTAGGTATTAATATAATATATAGTAAAATTTATGGTAGTGCAAAGTTGGTCTCTTAGGCAAATTTCATTAGTTTCCATAGTCAAATTTGCATTAAAAAGTGACCGTTGGAATTCAAATATTTGAATTTATAAAGGAAAACTAGTCTATAATGTTTTATTAATAAATTTTGATGACGGATGAATTTGATGGTGGTATAAAAAAAAAGTGGTAGATAACTTCAAGGGCAATCTAGGAAAAATAATTTGGAGGCTTGAATGGTCATACACCTATATTTATTGTGGTCCAAAGTTGATTGAGGGTTTGACCTTCTTCTTCAAGTAACCCAAGAAGGATGTTTGAGTTTTTATTGATGGTGTTTAGATGTTTCAAGGTGAATTATATATTTGAGAGTGTTTTATACTTCTTAAGGATCATTTGTATGGATTTTAGAGGATTGACCAATCCATCTTTAGTATGAACAATTACTTACAAGTTGACCTTTAGCTTATTCATGGTGTTTTCATGTGCAAGGAAAATGATTGATAAGTTTTGAATATGTAAAGGTGTGTAGTGATGAAAATTATAATTTTAGTATGGTTTATGGGTCATGTGGTATGGACCTATGTGCTTTGAAGTGGTCTTGTGTTCCTAGTTTTGCTTGGTGAAGTGTTAAAATGGTGAATAGGTCTCCATGGACCTATAAGGGCTTCTTAGGCCTAATTAAAAGTTGTTGGTGCTTAAGGGTGATATATAAAATATATGGATGCTATATGTAGATTAAATTGATCCTATTATAAGTATTATAGAATTCTTGATGGTTAAGTTAAGTCTTATGGTTGACCAAGATGATCATGAAGGCTCTATAAAGGACATAACAAAGATGAAGGTTTTTAGAGTTGATATGCAAAGTATAGTGAAGTGTGAGTATGCTTGGTGGATATATTGAAGATTATAGTAGGTTGAGGAATATATTCACGTCCTATAGGTCATATTTTTTATGTCATAACAAAGTTCTTGTAGGGTTAAAGATTGAGAATGAGCGAAGAGGTGTAGAGTGATCCAAAAGGTTATTTTGGATGCACTGCTTTTATGTAAAGGTTTGAGAGTATGTCAATGGTTAAATATAATTATTATTCATTGTTTCTCCATTAGATTGAAAGGCAATCAGAGCTTTGGAGGTGTTGATATCATAAGTATTGTGTGGGTGCTCAACATCTAAGATAAGTGGGTGCGTGTTCATGCTTAGGGTTTGGTGATCCTTGTGAAGTGGGTGCTTCAATAAAGCCTCTTGTTTGTGAATCCATTATAGGACTGCAGTCCACTTTATTTTATACTTGAGAGTGGTTTTTATCCCCCATGAGGTTTTCTCACATAATCTATATGTTATGAGTGTTGATCTTGCATAGTTTCCTTTGTTCATTACAATAACTATTTTATATGCTTCGTGAATGCATATGTTGACTGGTTGAGAGTTTGAAGTGTTGGAATTGGAATTTAATTAATTACATCACTGATTCAGCCCCCCTCTCAATGATTATAACTCTAAAAATTAGTATCATAGCCATACTTTCTTTGTAAGTTTAACCACTTAAAGGTGATCATAGGTACAATAGATGATAAAGAGGTTGAGATATATCTTCAAGGAGAAATAGTATGTGCCTTATCAAAGATAAAACTTATAGAGGAAGAGAATGAAAGATTGAATAATAAGAAAGGATGTAAATATTTAGCTCTAAATTCATCAATATATTATGAGATTAATGCAATCATTGATGGTGTGAAGAGACAAATAGATAAACTACCATCAACAGTCAAGAATTTGTAGGACATGATGGATAAAGGCCTAAATCAAAGATTGGATCATTTGAAAGGTAAAGTTATGACATATATAGATGTGTTTCTATCTAAGGAAAAGTAGAATCCTAATTATAATAAAGAACTTAAAGATGAAAATTCTTATGTTTTTAATGGACAAGTAAAAGGAATGTCTAATATGAATATCTATAGTTATGTTTTCAATGGGTGCTACTAAAATTGTAATGAATATGGTCATAGATATAGGGACTATACTTTATCTTCAAAGAATAGAAATAGGGTTATATGCTACAACTACAACCAAAAAATACATATAGATAAGTAATATAAGAGGACATATTGGAAAAAGGACATATAAGTCATTTACACCATCTGATGGTTCAAGGAAGACAAATCCAAGATTGAAGAAAAGAAGTAGAATTCAGGTAGTGCACCAAAGGAAGAGTCAATGTTTGTTCAAACTACCTTGCATACTCAAGAGGATGAAAACAAGAAATGGTACATATACAGTGGATGCTCAAGTCATATGATAGAAGATAAGAGCAATTTTATCTCGCTCAAAAAATATAATTACGGGTCAGTGAGATTTGGTGACAACAATTCTGCTAACATAGTTGACAAAGGGTCTATAAGTTTGGATAATGGTCATACTATAACTAAAAAAAAATTATATGTAGAAGGTTTGAAACAAAATATTCTAAGTGTTAGCCAAATGTGTAAGCAAGGAAATGTTCTAACTTTTCATGATCAAGGATTTGAAGTGAGAAGAGCCAAGTCTGGAAAATTAGTTGCAAATATTCAAAAGGTAGATAACAATTTGTATGTGTTCCATGGATCCAAAAGGGAGGAGTGTTTCATGAATCAATTAGAGGAAATATAGATTTGGCATAGAAAACTTAGACATCTAAATTTTGACAATTTGGTGAGGATCATTTCAAAAGGATTGGTGAGGCATATGCCTAAAATCACTAAGATTCCTCATACTCTTTGTAAGGCATGACTTCATGGGAAGCAAACCAAGAGAAGCTACAAATAGAAGGAGAATTCCTCCATAGTACCATTAGAATTGATCCACATTGATCTATGGGGACCTTTAAGAACTCAAGGTATTCAAGGTAACAAACACTTCATGCTATTAATTGATGACTTTACTAGGATGACTTGGATATATTTCCTTAAAGAGAAATTAGAAGCTTTTGCAAAGTTCAAAGCATTCAAAGATCTTGTTGAAAATGAAAAAGGATAAAAAATCAAGTGTGTGAGATTAGATAAAGGAGGATAATTTTGGTCTTATGAGTTTGATACTTTTTGTGAAGATTAAGGGATTAGAAGACAATATTCAGCTGCTAAGACACCCCAACAGAATGGGGTAGTTGAAAGGAAAAATAGAATTATCCATGAGATGAGTAAAACCATGCTTCAAGATTCCAAATAATTAGATGGGTTTTGGGAAGAGGTTGCTAATACATCAACATATATCTTGAATAGATGCCAATTTAGAGTAAATAGTGATAAGACTCCATATGAGCTATGAAAAAATAGGGAAGCTAATGTCAAACATTTTAGAGTGTTTGGGAGTAAGTGTTTTATCAAGAGGGATGAAGAAAATATTAGAAAATTTGACTCAATGTCTAATGAGGGCATCTTCTTGGGTTATTCCCCCATAAGTTTTACTTATAGATGTTTCAATAAGAGACTCCACGTGGTTGTTGAAAGTTCTAATGTAAGAGTTGAATATGTAGGTGAAATAAAGAAGCCTAACTTACAGATGAATGAAACTAAAAAAAACTTTAATTCAAATAATGAGGGCATACTTGATCAATCAAATAATGAAGAGGAAGAGGTAAGACAAGACACTAGAGTTCCATCTAGGAGAATATAGAAGGATCATCTAGTTTCCCAGATAATTAGAAATGTGAATGCTAGTTTAAAAACTAGAAAGAGAATGTTGATCAATCAAAATCAACAAAATGCAACTTTTTTATTCAAGGTTGAACCTAAAACATTCTTGGAAGCTAGCAAAGATGAAAATTGGACATGTGTAATGGATGAGAAACTTGATCAAATAGTAAAGAATGAAACATGGGATTTGGTATATAGGCCAAAAGAGAAAAATGGGATAGGAACTAAATGGGTATTTAGAAACAAAATGATTGAGAAATAAGAGGTCACAAAAAATAAGGCTAAAAATAAGGCAAGATTGGTGTGTAAAGGATATGTTCAAGTTGAATGGATAGATTTTGATGAGACTTTTCCTCATGTGGTAAGAATGGAAGCAATTAGACTCTTCTTATCTTATGCAAGATTCAAAGGTTTCAAAGTTTACCAAATGGATGTGAAATATGAATTTTTCAATGGAAACTTAGATGAAAAAGTCTATATTGAGCTAGTTGAATGTTTTTCCATGACAAGTAATCAAGAACGTGTTTATAAACTAAAGAAGGCTTTATATGGTCTTAAAAAAGATCCTAGAGCTTGGTATGACATATTAGATAAGTATCTATTGATCCAAGGATTCAAAAGGGGGGTAGTTGATGGTAATTTGTACATTAATATAGATGGAACTCATCAATTACCAGTGGTAGTTTATGTTGATGACATAGTTTTTGGAATTGACAATGACAACATGAGTAAAGAATTTGCAAATGCTATGAAGAGTAAGTTTGAAATGTCAATGTTGAGAGAACTTTATTTCTTCCTAGGATTACAGATTAACCAACTTGATGCAAGGATATCCATTTAATAGGAAAAATACATCAAGGATATGCTAAAGAAGTTTGACATATTGAATTGTAAGCCAGTGAGTACTATAATGATAAAAAACAAGATCACTCACTAAAGGTTGATCAAACCTTGTATAGATCCATGATTGGAAGTATTTTTTACTCCACTACTTCTAGGCATGATATTATGCAAGAATTAGGCCTTATAGGTAGGTTTCAAGCTGATCCTAGAGAATTGCACTTGAAATCAGTATTGTGGGCTTATTAAACAAGCTATAAGTGCATGAACAAGAGGATAGCATTCAATTTAGTATATGAAAAAGAGGTAGTGATTCCAATTGAATTTTTGGTACCATATCTTCATATTACATTCATGGGAAAATTAGATGAAGAGTCATCCTTGAAGGCATGCGTGGATACTTTGTTACAACTAGATGAAGCCTGATTCATTGCTCATTAGACTCAAGATGTGAAGAAGTGCAAATACAAATCATGGCATGATCGACACATCAATCACAAAATATTTACTCTAGGAACAAATGTCTTGTTATATGAATCCAAATTCACATGCCATTCTGGAAAGCTTCGAATACACTGGGATGGTCCATTCATTATTCATAGCATTTGACCTATCGGCACTTATCGATTACAAAGGTTCTTGGGTATTACAACAGAAGTTGACTCTGTTCATATTTCACTTTTGAGTAGTTAAAGTATTATAAAAAATAAGGCTTATGCCATTAGTTTAGCATTTCTTATTTTTCAATAAAAGTGTTACCTTTATCGTGCATAACATTTCTTTAATGTAATTGTCTCTAAGTTTTGTACTTGTATTTTCATGGAGGACCAAGACTTAATTTTAGTGTGGGGTAAGAGATATATAAATTCATGATTAAAGATAAGCATACAAGTTACCTAGGCATACAAATTACCTAGGTGTGCAAGTTACCTAGGCACACAAGTTACCTGGGCATGCAAGTTACTTGAATACACAAGTTACTTGGGTATACAAGTTACCTAGGCATGCATGTTACTTAGGGTGCATAAATGTTACTTAGGGTGCACAATATACTTAAGGCATGTAAGTCATTTAAGGCATGTAAACTATAGAGCCTAAGGATAGGTGTTCCCACTAATAGTTTAAAAATGACTCATAATTATCTTCCACTCCAAGAAAAGTGTGGGACATAGATGTCTTCCACTTCAAATGAAGGCATGATATGGGATGTTTAATTAATACAAAAAAATAGTGGTTGTGATAAATGTGCTAATGGTGTGACAATACATAACTAATAAATGTATTGATGGTAAGAAATGCTAGTCAAAGAAGGTAATGATGAGAAGTGATGGATGAGCTGAAAGGGGATAGTAAATGAGGTTAAATCCATCGAGCCTATAAAAATAAGTTAACTCATTTTTATGTTTTACCTTTAAATTCATTTGAGATTATTAAGCCAAGAGTGAATAAATACCAGATTTGAGATCAAAGAGAGCAATTTTGATTCCATAGTGAAATATATGAAGCATTATGAGTTATATACAAGTATTGAGTTGAGTATTAATATTTGTAAGCAAATAACAAGGTTGATTCCAAGACATTGTCATAACAAGGAAGGCTTGTAGGCTATAATTTATAGGTAATTCTACCATTAGAGGGAAGTTAAGCTCAAAAACTTAAAGTCACTGACAATAATCATGTATTCCTTTGGGATATTGGATGATCATGCCTCAACCTTAAAGCTCCTCAGAGGGTGATGTGGCCTAAAAAGAATGCCTTAAGGACTAATCCATTACCATATATACTAGAGGAAGAGGATATACTTGGAGGAAAAGTGGTGTTCATTAGAAAAGAGACATCAAAACAATAGGCATAACATGTAGAAAGAGGAGAACCTATTATGGCACAATAGGCCAAGATGACTCAATCATCTCAGCCCCCATAACTAATGATTGAATAAATGTAGTGCATTGAGATGGTGCTACATGTAGATAATTAGATCTCCAAGGTACCCACTTTCACTATTTTTTATTATAACCATCATCAACCTAGGAATAAGGTTGAATTACAGAATGACTACTGAGTTGAGCACCAGAACACCAAGAATCAGTTGGTGTATGGCATTAAGATATTCAACACCTAAACATTATGGGGTTATTCCAACTATTTAATCTACCTTACTTTGAAAAATCCATGGAATCCATCAAGTTCTTATTCTCGGGCATCCATGAGGACTATCTCTACTTCATTAGGTGCAATGTGAAGATCAAACTCGAGAGGATAAGAAAAGTATCAAGGCTATAGTACTCAGGGTTGGATGTGGCCTATGACTTAGGGGATACTGAGGAGGTTAAAAATATAACCACTTCATTTATCTATTAGAAACAAGGCCATGCCATGTATATTAAGAACCTATAGGCTCCTACCCTTCGAGTTGCAGTATAAATCATCATGACCAAGATCGATGGGATTGATCATTGGAAGGAGGTATACATGGCTCACCTATACATCACCCAACAAGTTACTTAGGGCTTGAAATGTAATTAAGCTATGTATTTTAGCCATAAAATTATTGAGAATGTAGAGAAGACCCATTGGATCCCTAGTCACAAGATTCTATGGGGAGTATTTTTGATTTTAATGGTGTTTGATGAGATTGGTATACCAGATTATGCCACATGATCACTGAAGTGGGCATAACCACTTGAGAACAAGTCCCCTAATGAGTGATATAAGGTTTTCACATGCCCATGACATATCACACCCTCATACAAAATAAAAATGAAGTATTAGTTCGATGGGATGGAGGCATTTAGGAATGAATGGTGCATCCTGAAGATTTTACCCCCTTGGTTGCTGAGCAAGTGCAATCCACTATGAAGTAGCACTTATCTCTCATGTGCATCAGGATGGTCCCTTTAAAAGAACTCTCCACATGGTTAAAGTAATTGTATTCCTTTTTGGCATGGTACTTTGTTGACTCCATGTATCAAAGTTTTGATGCACAACCTATTGCCTTGGAGGCAGACAAGATCAACTTTGAGATTCACACTCTCTGAAAGATGTATGTCTATTTAGGCAAGAAGGCCTAGAGGGAAAAGAAGGAGATAGACCAGACTGACATAAAGGTTAAGCCATTACTGGAGGGAGAATAGGTACATAATCTATTTTATATGTTTTATCCCAAGCATGAGAGTTCAAAGGGACCAAGCATAATCTATACTCTTATGTGACTCTGATGCACGTGATGTAGAGATGAAACATGCCAAAATGGTGGGTATGGATGAGAAAGAAGTTGCCACTAAGAAGGTGCTTATCAAGTAATTGAATATTTTAAATCAACATATAAAGGAGGGCACAAAGGCCAAAATTACAACATTAAATTTATATAAGACAATTTTGGGCTAGGAACCAATAGTGGCAAATGGCATGCCTCTCAATGGGGATGCTATAGATAAATTGGAAAGCTTAGTGAACCTCCTTTTGAAGCACTGCAAGGAATAACCCATATCGATGAATGAGGGATTGGAAATAGTGAAGCAATTTACCAAGGCATTTAAAGCATGTAAGCATACCCTTGAGATAGTTGGGGAAGTCATCCCCATCTTGGATGAGATTTTTGAATGATTAACATGCCTGAATAAGATCTTAGAGGCTCAACTCTAAGCAGAAGAAGTCTAGAGGTAGTAGATGGCTGATGTTACCCTCCTAATAAGGGATCATGCCAAGTATGCAAAGGTATTCAAGGATGTGAAAACAATATAATAAAAGATCAATGCACATCACTATCAGTTGAATGCCAATTTTATAGCTCTCTGAGGATAACAAATCTCAACACTTAAAGATGTCTAGAAGGATGCGAGCACATCCCTAGATGACTTGGTCAAGAAGGTCAATGAGACATATAACCAACTTGAGGAGATGAATAAGTCAAAATAGTACATTGAATTAATAACTACTAAGTTGTTTGACACATTGTCATATTGGGATGTTAGGTTGTGGAGCTAAAAGCTTCAACTATGCAGATGAAAATAGGAGGTTACTGAAGATCCAGAAGCACCGGCATCGGTAGTATGACTAACGTCAATCAAGATGAAGCAGAAGGCAACCGGCATCGGTAGGAATTCGGCCGACGTCGGTCAACACTAGTTAGACAGGGACCGACGTCGGTTGCCTGTGTGTTCCAGAACTGTTCGTTTCACGAATAGTTAGTTAAGTGAATGGAGTGTTTGCATGTAAAGGCTATTTCGAGTCTTGAGCTGCGTGGATAATTATAGTAAACTAAGAGTCTAAGTTATTGTTTAAGTCTGGGATCTATTTATAGACCCATTGGCATGTATTGTAAGTATGAGCTAGAAAGGAAGGCAAGGAAGATCCTTCCATTGTAAGATCATTGAGTTGCAGGTTGTTGCAAGCTCATAGGAGATCTACATGTGTTAGTATGGTCTATTGAATTGCAGGTTGCAGGTTCATGGGAGATCTACTTGAAGTACTTTAGAGTGCTTGGTGTACTAGTAGGGTTATTACTGACTGGCTGGAGAGGTGAACACCAATTCTGTGTGTGAGTTGTGTGTTGGGACCATTTTTGGTAGGAGAGTGTTTTGAAGAAGAATTACTATACACTTGAGGTGTGGCAAGCCTCTGTAAGGTGGAAGAGTGTGGTGGCTCTTTATTGTATTCTTTTTTGTACAAGTGTTAATACAAGATTGTATATTGTCTCTCATATTCTATGCTATTTGTGAATTCTAGTTACTTGTACTTCTGGATATTTCCACATGTTTAATTGCTTAAGTTTGGTAATCATATTGTGCTCTTTCTGAGGAGCAAGATCCTAACAAGTGGGATCAGAACAAGGTGTGTTTGTTCTTGGATTCCCTGACAACTGGTATCAGAGCTTTTGGTTGGGATACTAACAGGGTGGATTAGATTTGGTTAGTGTGTGTTGATTACAAGTTACTCACAGGGTTTCTATTTGAGTGAGAGTAGAGCAATGGCACAAGAAAGTAAGCTAAGAATAGAGAATTTTAATGGCAAGAGGTCCAAGTCTGGGTATAGCAGAATAACCTACTGGAAATGTGGAACGAAAGAGCAGGGAAAAGAAGATTGTTGGTTGGTAGTAGATCAGCATGAAGGACATGAAGAAGAAGCAGATGTTGTGGATTATGTTGCACAGGATGCTCTGGTATGTTCTTTAGATAAAGTAGAATCTTGGGTTTTAGATTCTGGTGCCTCTTTTCATGCATCCCCAAATAGGGAATTTTTTCATGAGTATGTCCAGGGAGACTTTGGAAAAATTTGTTTAGGGGATGGAAAGCCTTGTCAAATGGTTGGCAAAGGGAAACTGAAGCTGAAATTGCAGACAGGTAACACATGGGTGTTGAAGGAGGTCATGCATGTCCCAGTTCTGGAGCAAAATTTGATTTTTGTAAGAAGTTTGGGTGATGAGGGTTGCACAGTAACTCTCATAGTGGACTCTTGGAAGGTTACCAAGGGTGCACTTGTTGTAGCAAGAGGTAAGAAAGTAGGTACACTTTTTCTATCTACTTGTATTACTGATTCTCTTTCTGGGTTATCTACTTCAGCTGTAGATTCAAAGATGTGGCTTAATAGGCTTGGTCACATGAATAAGAAGGAGATGCATGTTCTTGAGTCAAAGGGTATGCTTTCAGATTTGAAGAGCATAGATCAAGATTTTTGTATGCAGAAGAAGGTGACGTTTCTTGAGGAATCTGATATTCATGACAAGAGTAGGAAAGCCTTGATTTTCAAGGAGAAGGTGATGGACAGAGTTCAGCACAAGGGGCAGAGGAATTTTGAGTAGAGCAAGGGTGATTTGGACAAGGGTTTGATCCAAAAGGAGCTCGTAAGTAGAAGTCAGTTCTCACAAGCAAAACACAGAGACCGACGTCGGCTAGAAAATTGGCGTCAGTGTCCAGACAGGGACCGACATCGACTATGTGCAGCCTGACATCGGTGACTCAGGGCAGATAAACACTGGCATCAATCAGGGAGAACCGACGTCGGCGATGAGGTGATCATAGGGAACTGACATCGGTCGGGTGCAGACTGAGATGTGATCGGCATCGGTCACTGAGATGAATTTTGGGTGGATAGCAAGCTGTCAAGGAGTCTCAAGCACCCATATGGAGGACTTAAAGGGTAAGTAAGCCTCAAATTCATCATTTCCCTTCTTTACACTACTTGTTGCTCACTTATGGTAAAGAACTAGGAAGTTATTGAAGAAGCAGAGTAGGTAGATCTAGGAAACAGTGGGAGCTAGGCATGGATGGAGGATGTGATTCCTTGGAGGAGAACCAAATAGGATTTTTGGGTGAAGTTGCCAGCTGGATGTAAGCACTGAGAGACGAATGGATGTTTAGGATGAAGAAGAGCGAAAATGGATACGTGAGACGGTAGGCCAGGGTATATGGTCTTGTATAAGCTGCAGGGCAATGGAGGTTTGATCATTGTGTTTCTCTTTACCAGGTTGGATAATATTAGCTACATTATCCTATTACTGTATGATGTGCTTGTTGCAGGGTTACATATACAGGGTATTACTGAACTAAAGGTAAAGTTAGTTCAGAAGTATGTCATGAGGAATCTGGGAGCAGCAAGATTCTTTGGCATGAGTGTGTTCTAGGGACATGGAAGGTCACAGGTTGACTTTGTTTTAGGATGATTGTGTGAGACCGGTTAGCACGCCGATGGTTGGACAGTTCACAGAACAGTGTCTTGATTCACATAATGAGGTTAAGTGCATAGTATGTACTAGACCTGAGTTTTCCCAAGTAGTGGGAGTTGTCACAAGTTTGGAACCAATCTGGGAAAGAAGCATTGGAGGGAAGTTCAGTGGATTCTTAGAGGGACCAGCAGTAGGTGCACATGCTATACAAGGTGAAGTTATTTTCTACATGGTTGTAGATGTGGATGTGGTAGGTGATTTGGATGACAGGTGTTACACTACAGGTTTTGTGGTGGTTGGTCTTCAAGGGTGATCTTGAAGAGGGATGCAAAGCCAAGGGAGCAAACTAGATGGTGTATAGGTACAGGTACAGTTGCAGCTATTTATCTCCAAGTGGGAGATTGTTAGGTTGTGGAGCTAAAAGCTTCAACTATGCAGATGAAAATAGGAGGTTGTTGAAGATCTAGAAGCACCGGCATCGGTAGTATGACCGATGTCGGTCAAGATGAAGCAGAAGGCAATCGGCGTTGGTAGGAAGTTGGTCGACGTCGGTCAGCACCAGTTAGACAGGGACTGATGTTGGTCGCCTGTGTGTTCTAGAACTATTCGTTGCATGAACAATTAGTTAAGTGAACAGAGTGTTTGCATGTAAAGTCTATTTCGAGTCTTGAGCTGCATGGATAATTATAGTAAACTAAGAGTCTAAGTTATTGTTTAAGTCTGGGATCTATTTATAGACCCATTGGCATGTATTGTAAGTATGAGCTAGAAAGGAAGGCAAGGAAGATCCTTCCATTGTAAGATCATTGAGTTGCAGGTTGTTGCAAGCTCATAAGAGATCTACATGTGTAAGTATGGTCTATTGAATTGCTGGTTGCAGGTTCATGGGAGATCTACTTGAAGTACTTTAGAGTGCTTGGTGTACTGGCAGGGTTATTACTGACTAGTTGGAGAGGTGAACACCAATTCTGTGTGTGAGTTGTGTGTTGGGACCATTTTTGATAGGAGAGTGTTTTGAAGAAGAATTACTGTACACTTGAGGTGTGGCAAGCCTCTGTAAGGTGGAAGAGTGTGGCAGCTCTTTATTGTATTCTTTTCTGTACAAGTGTTAATAAAAGATTGTATATTGTCTCTCATATTCTGTGATATTTGTGAATTCTAGTTACTTGTACTTCTAGATATTTTTGCATGTTTAATTGCTTAAGTTTGGTAATCATATTGTGCTCTTTCTGAAGAGCAAGATCCTAAAAAGTGGGATCAGAACAAGGTGTGTTTGTTCTTGGATTCCTTGACATGGGATAATGTTAAGAAGCAGATCAATCAGATGGGGCCTAAATTTTTATTAAAAGTCACTAGTGAGACTTAATCTGACGTAAACTAAGTGCGTAGTGTGGGTTAATGTTGGACCCCAAATTTTGGTTAAGTAATCCTGAAATTTTGGCATGGAATAGGCATGATGTGGAAGGAGCATAACATGGAAAGTCTATAGTGTATAACTTGAATGGTATAGAAGCATCATGACATGGAACTTACAGGACATGAAAGCACTAGCATGAGAGGACCTAGTTAAAGAGGAGAATTAACCACAAGGAACCTAAGATCTTAGGACTCAGATCAATAGTGAAAGACTTGGGGAGTGCATGGGAAGTGAGATGTGGTTAAGGAGCAATTCTCAAGGGTCACCTAGACCTCATCAATTAGGAGTTTTACATCAGCCCATAAGAATATTGACACATGGCAATAAGGATCTAGCATAAAACAAATATATAGGGGCACACAGGCCTAGGTACTTAGGATAATATAGTTAACAGACCACCATGAATCTATATTTATAGAGAGCTCATTGTCTAATAACTCCTATCATTAATGACTGTAAATACTTGGTCAGGGATAAACAAGTATAAATACCCCTGTTGTAAAACATTATGATGATAGATTTTTGGATGTGATTTTTTTTAAGCTTAATATATGAGTTACAGATATTATACCATTCTTATGTTCACATTCTAAGTTAAGTTAGTTGTTATGCATCTTTGATAGGTTAAATTTGAGTGCTTGTTGTGGGTTCTTAATATGAAATCTATGCTAACTTTTACCTTTTCTAAGAAACAAATCTGAATTGTAATGGCATTAATCTGCATAGTTATGGTGCCTGAGCTTAGTAATCCAAGGATCAAATTAGTTTATATTTTCTTATATGTAATATCTAATTAAATATATGTTTAACCTAAAGAACATAACTAGTTAATGTTACTGTGTGACATAACCTGTGGGAATTAGTCTCTATTTATGCACTTTAGGTGAGCATGTAAGATCGTAATCTTGCATGAAAGGGCTAGTGTAATAGATTTTTTGGCTACACTTTAGTGCCCAAAGTACTATCAAGAATTAAAACCTAATATAAAGGAATCTAAGGAATCATCCTTCGGAGATTATCCATTCCTTAAGAAGTTTCATAATGTGTTTCCAAAGGAATTGCTAGGATTACCTCCTAAATGAGATTTTTATTTCTCTATCAATATCATACCTAGATAAGAACTATAATATAAGGCACCATATAGGATGACAACCACTAAATTGGTTGAATTAAAGGCTCAAATCCAAGAATTATTGTCGAATGGGTTGAATATACCAAGTGTTTCACCATGGGGTGCACTAGTTGTCTTCATCAAGAAGAAGGATGGTACTCTTTGGCTTTGCATAGATTATAGAATGTTGAATAAGGCAACTATCAAAAATAGATATCTACTACCTTGTATAGATGATCTTTTTGATCAAATGTGAAGGGAAATGATCTTTTCTAAGATTGATCTTAGAATGGGATACCATCAATTAAGGATAAGTGATGAGGATATTCTAAAAATTGTGTTTAGAACATGTTATAGTCACTATGAGTTCATAATGTTACCATTTGGGTTGATAAATGCTCTGAAAATATTTATGAATCTCATGAACAATGTGTTTAGAGATTATCTAGATCATTTGTTTTGGTCTTCCTTGATGACATTATTTTATACTTTAAGAATGAAGAGGAGCATCTCCAACATTTGGAATTAGTTTTACAATATTTGTAGAAGCACAATTTGTATGACAAGTTGTCCAAGTGTGCATTTTTCCAAAAGAGATTACAATATATGAGACATATTATCTTTATAGATGGTATTTTAGTAGATTCAACAAAGATAAGATCCATTATGGAATGGCTAGTGCCAAAGAATGTACATGAGGTAAGGATTTCCATAGGATTAACGAGTTATTACAGGAAGTTTGTTTTGAATTTTTCTAAAATAGTTAAAATGATTACCTCTCTATAGCATAAGAACCAAATTTTTATCTAGTCATATAAGTGTGAAGTAGATTTTTAAAAATTGAAAAGAAGGCTTACTTTAGCACTAATGATAAGAGTTCCTAATCCCAATGGTCAATTTTTAGTGATCACAAATGCATCTAGGGATAGACTAGGAGTCTTTATGCAAGATGGTGTAGTGGTAGCCTGTAAATCAAGGAAGTTAAAGCCTTATGAAGTGAACTATTCCCCTCATGACCTATAAATTGAAGCAATTATGCATGCTTTGCAAGTTTGGATGCATTATTTATTGGGAA
The DNA here is from genome assembly GCA_037957365.1 of Torreya grandis. Lineage (NCBI taxonomy): Eukaryota > Viridiplantae > Streptophyta > Pinopsida > Cupressales > Taxaceae > Torreya > Torreya grandis. The sequence continues at coordinate 601,081 of JARHVA010000463.1, forward strand.
AACCATTTAAGCTCAAGACTGACAATTTGGGACTCAAGTACATCTTCACCCACTGAATTTGAATGTTTGTTAAATGATCTAGTTAGAGTTCTTGTCTTATTATGATTTTGATATCAACTATATCAAAGGCAAGGAAAATAGAGTAGTTGATGTTCTATGTCATAGGAAGTACATACTATCCATGGCTATTATCAAGAGTAATTTTAGGGATCAAGTGATCGAATTATAGCTAGGATATGAATTTTATGATCAAGTCAGGAAAACATTTTTTGAGAATGCTTAGAATCCTAAGTATAAAGAATTTAAAATAGATAATAATGGTCTTTTTTGATACAATAGTAGGATGTATGTGCTAGATGAAGAGAATATGAGGATCACAATGCTAAAGGAGCTACATAATGCCCTATATTCAAGACATCCAAGAGTAACCAAGCTTATGATAGAGCTTCGACCACTTTATTTTTGGAAGGGAATCAAGAAAGATGTAGTGAACTTTGTGTCATATTGTCTAGAATGTTAGCGAGTGAAATATGAACATGTATATCTGGCTGGATTGTTATATCCACATGACATACCAAAATGGAAGTGGTAGGTGATCAATATGGACTTTATCTAAGGTTGACCATTGTCACAAAATAGGCATGACATGATCTTAGTAGTAGTTGATAAACTAACCAAAGTAGCTCATTTTATACTAGGTAATTTGATAAATGATGCACCTACTCTTACAAAGAGATTTGTAAAGGAAGTATATCATTTGCATGAATTTATAGAGAAGATCATTTCAGATCATGATCCAAAGATGACTTCTTGATTTTTTGTAACTATAAATTTAGCTTTGGGTACACAGCTAAACTTTAGCACTGATGATCAAACTAAACGAGTTAATTATGTGTTAGAGGATATTCTTTGTATGTATTACATGGCTCAACAATACAAGTGAGAAAATTATCTTTCATTGGTTAAGTTTGCTTACAATAACTCATACCAATAAACTTTGAATATTGCATCATTTGAATCATTATATGGAAGAAGGCACATGACCCCAATTATTTGGGACAGGTTAGAAGATAGGGTAGTCTTTAGACTTGAGATGATTTTAGAAATAGAATATCAAGTCAGATCAATCAAGCAGAGATTGATCGAGATCAATGATAGGTAGAAGAATTATCCTGATCTGAAGAGAACATATAGGCATTTTGTAGTAGGTGATAAAGTGTTCTTACGGGTTAAGCCACATAATATCTCAATTAAATTTAAGAAGTTAGTGAAACTTTTACCAAGATATGTGGGATCCTTCAAGGTTTTGGAAATGGTCAATCCTGTAGCGTATATTTTTGCATTAACACCAACCCTAGCTCTATTGTATAATGTATTCCATGTTTTTAATCTTAAAAAGTATATAGTTGATCCCTCACATGTGTTGAATTGGAATGCTTTACAAGTTCTAGATTTGAGGGTAGTCATGGTATGACCAATCAGATTAATTGATAATCTCAAACTTAATTTGCATAATAGAGAGGTATCATAGTGCAAGGTCTTGTGAGACTAATAATCTAAGGATACTACTACTTAGGAGGACTATGATGAGTTCTATAGGTGATTTACATATTTGTTTGTTTGATTTGATGCTTCATGCTATGTTATTTTTGTGTTGAAGACTTAAGAATATAACTTTAATATTGTGTAAAGACTTGTTGCAATTTGAATTTCATTAGGAATAGTTATTTTACAAGTTTAAGAGTTGTGTAGATGACAATGCTAAGAGCAGAGTGTTAAGATAAATTTTAGGCACCAATTATTTGTCAACCTCTTTAATAGTAATCAATATTTATCACAACCTACCAAGTAAAATGTGTGTGTGTGTGTACACACACACACACACACACACACACATTTTACTTGGTAGGTTGTGATAAATATTGATTACTATTAAAGAGCTTGACAAATAATTGGTGCTTAAAATTTATCTTAACACTCTGCTCTTAGCATTATCATGATAAATTTTAGGCACCAATTATTTGTCAAGCTCTTTAATAGTAATCAATATTTATCACAACCTACCAAGTAAAATGTGTGCATATATATATATATATATATATATATATATATATATATATATATATATATATACACACACTACTTGAGAAATTATACATGTTAAAAAAAGGTAATGAAAAGGGATTCTATACGAGTGATAAATTTACCCAAAAAATTAAAAAAAATAATAATAAGTAATAGAAAAAACTATAAATTCCATGAACATGAAGCATTATGATATAAATTAAAGGTTAAGAGTGCAAGTATTAAATATAATTGTGAAAGTATTAAGTAGGTCAACAAATGTGCTGACATAATGATGACATCATTTGATGATATGGAAAATTGACATGGTAAGATGATTTAATGTTATAACCCCAAAAAAATGCATCATGAAGAAATAGGCAACATCATTGTGACTTTTTGATTAAGCCTTTAAATTTTAATGATAGTGCATTGAAAATAGGAATGGATTTGATTATAATTTATAATTAATTATTAACATATTAATGGTTTATCTAGATGAAATGTAGCAATATTATGCTATAGCATGTGAACAAATCCAAAATATTTTTTTCTCATTATAATGGGCTCAAAACTTTTAGCTCTTGTTGACACTTGTTAGGATAGATTGAAACTTGCATTTAAAATAGACTTTTTTCATAAACCTTGAACAAGGATAGTAGGTTGTAGCACTTCTCCACCCATAAATCAAAGATAGGTGGCATGTAGAAGCTTGGGACAAAAATGAACAATATACATGAATTAATTATGATTAGTTAGAGCTAAATTATTATTTGTCAAGGTGAAAGTTATACTATCCTTGATTTCACAAGGACTAACAAGGTGTTTATAAGCTTTTGTAGTTTGTCAAATTCTTATAAACTAAATTTGAATGTAACTTGTATCTAGTTTAAAAGTAAAAAAATGGGGCAACATTAACTTGAAATAAGGTAGATGAAATTATATATCATTGTACTAGACGTGGCAATAATAATTATGTTTGAAAGTGATTGCAATAATCATTGAAACATAGAGAAACTACATTCAAATGTATTGGATAATCATTTGGTGACAGGTATGTAGGCCTCCACATATGATTTTTTTAGAATAACTTTGTATTTGTTATAGTTAAATTTTATAATGTTTATGAATTTTGAGAAGTTAAGAATCGCATAATAATGAAACTTTAGTTGAAGTTGTCTAAATGGGCACTATCGAGTGGTCAATATGTCATAGATTAAGATTCTTATTAAAAATTAGAATTACTTTGTCCGTCTATCCTACCATCTAAGCAATGTGGTGGAGTGACATTCAATCACGTTTACATATGTACATATATAATAAAAGTTACAATAAAGTGGCTAAGTCCATGTATGAAAGTCTCTTGCACCTCAAGATTGCTTACTCAATTGAAGAAAACCATTTTAAGTCATCCAAGTTTAAGTTTTTATACATTTGCTTTACCTTGTTTTACTCTTAATTTGGTAGTTTCAAAGGGTATTGTTTTATTAAAAAGTTTATAAAGAACATTATGCCTTATATCATTAAACTATTTTTTTTTTTTTTAAATTAAATAATTGAAATCGAAGAACAAAAAATAAGTTATTCTTATTAAAAACATTTGAGCAAAAATATAAATTATAAAACTTCTTTACAAAGGAATGTTAAGAAAGTCATATAACAACTTTTTAAACTTTTACCATAATCTAAAAGAATAGAAAAGTATATATAGATGAAATACTATTTTAAACCATGGTGGGAACCATATATAATATATGGATTATATAATTATATGGACCATATGTAGTAAATTCCATGCTTTCAAGCATTATGGTTGCTCTCATCCCTTACATCTTTATCAACAAGGGCACAGAGTGCCAAATCCCTACAAGAGGGGCAAAGAGTAGTTTTTAGGATAGTTGATAACATGTTTAAGAATAGGGTGATTTTGTGTGAGAATTGACTTGAATGCCCTTTTGTAACTGGAGCAGATGCTACCAACAATCAATGAGATTGAATCTCCATTACCGTGTTTTATGCCCCAGGTAGATATACAAAAGTGTGTTCTATTCTTGAGCTCATAGGTTAGTTGTATCATTGCCAATACAAAATATTCATTCATATTGACATGTTAATCCCATGAATGCATGCCCTAAGAATATCAAAAAACTTTTCATTAGCATAAAGTAAATCTTATCTGGACATTTCATCTTACCTATTAGACATGTTTAGCCTACATAAAATGTTGGAATCAGGGGTAAATATTGTTTCCATGAAAATCCAGAACCACTAAGAAACATATTTTATGCATATAAATTATAGGAGCGACTAATACATTTTAGGTTAATAGAATGAAATTTATTTTTCTGGTATAGAGCACATGGTTTCCATATCTTAACGGAATTTAGTTTCACATTCTAAATAAAAACATAATTACTAAGGATAATGATTGTTTCTACTAATACCCTGATTATGAGCCTAGCAATTAATAATCAAAGAAATATTTCTTATTCTTGCACAAATCTCACTTGTCTATCATCCTGCAAAAGGAAATTGGATTTAGTTGTTTGATGGACTGATTGAACATTTACATAGGAAATATGAGACTCAATGAAGGAGAAGGAAATTGGTGGACTAGACATGAGGAATATGAGGATAAATGACACTACTAAGATGTAAAACTCTCTAGCTTTAGTTGTTGGTGGAGCACACATTTACTGTCCAATGCCACAAACATACCACATGATGAGAATTATAAGGAAAAAATGGCACACTATTTAGTTACCTACATTAGTGCCACATTTATTGTACCACACTAATGATTGCTAATGTTCCAAACATTATACCTACCCAAAAACATTTTACCTATATGCACAAAAAAAGCTCTTTGCAAAATGGGTTGATCATATATTAGACAAAGGACATGAGTAGATAATCTAATGTATTAGTTCTCCTATAATTTATCTCCCACATACATTTTGAATGGAGCATAAAATTCATTCCTAGGCCATAAAAAGGGCATCTATGTATACCAAAAGGCAGAGTCATGAATTTCCCTAAATTTCAACATTACTCAATCAAGTGCATGGAACTCTCACTGTTAAAACAAATCACATTAGATTTATTAGAAAGTCCATAATTAAATCTTTAAAAATATACTTGTTAATTGCAGAATAATTATAATAGGTGGAAAAATACCCAAAATGTAAATAAGAAACTACAAAAACAAATTCAATGTAATAAGCTAGCGCCCTATGCCACATGGGCCATAAAAGATAACACAATCTTCTAAAAACTAAATATAACACAATTATTAGAATTTGAATATAAACCTAAAACTGAACTCAAATAAAGAGGTAACTGTATATACAAACAAGTATAAACACTATGTGTATACACACACATACATCATAAATGCTAAAATGAAAGCCATAAATGCAATAGAAAAACAAAACTTGTAGTGCAAAGAGAAAACTTGAATATCATAAAAAATTGGTATTCCAAATTTAACAGAGAAATAATTGGTTCTATGTGAAAAATATGATGTGATAAAAAGGCATCATTATAAAATGGAGGAGCTAGATTTAAATCCATCATTATCTTCAGACAAAACATAATTCAAGTTGAATATGTCCTCTTTGGATTGCAAACAGCTGCATGAGGACTGTTCATTTGCTACCAATAGGTGCACCGCCCTTCCTTGCAATAAAAAACAACCACCCTTCTATAGAAACCTACAGTGATTATGAGAGATTGGTATGCATTCGAGGTCTAAGTTGTATGCATCAAAATGCACAGATGGTAGACAACTGGAGAGTGGGCTTCCCAACCTACAACTAATTAAACCATAATTATGACTGCCTTGAATCATATGAAATAAGAAATAACATGGAATTTTCTTAACCAATCAACACATAACAAAATATAATATTATATTTGGTGGTTAAAAAACTTGCACCTAGCTTTAACTTTCTTAGACAAAATGTTTTCATATTTCTCTACACATAAAACGGTGCAATCTTATTTGCCAAAAATAATAAAGAGTAATAGTAGGTTATAGTGAAACGAAGGTGTAAGTTAACCCTTTGAGACTAATAATGAAGAATACCTCGCCTTAAGATTTTGATTTGACATGTAGTTTTGTCATTTGGTTTAAAGCTGCTTTATTGTGTGTATCATATGCATGCCGATCCAACAAATCCATTCCTATCTTGCCTAACTAAAAGGGTAAAAAATATTCAGTGGATCGCTTCTTTCAATTATGAAAATTGTCCACATTCACAAACTTAATTTACTGTAATTCCTTTTGACCTAGAAACTTGTAACACTCGCAATCAGGGTTGCCTAGAATTTAATAATGTCCATGAGACCAAGTAGTCTATGGGATCGAGTGTTATAAGAGCACTATATTTTGTTAATACAACTCTCTGGTACAAGCGCTACCCCTCCGATCATGTAAAATTTGAGACCCATTTTCGATAAATACACTGGACCCCAATGTATGATGGTTCTATCTTTCACGTCCCATAAATATAAAGATAGAAGTTGATGTGAAATTTAAGAACCACTTCTTGATAAATTAATATTGATACAAAGCTTACAAATTTATTGTGTATTTAGTTCTTGCACGGATTAGGTAAATAAAACACAAAATACGACTAATCGAACATTCATAGAAATGGCATGTTTTCTATAGTTTACTACCAAGTCTATTTCTTGGAGATTGGAATGTGCATTTGGTATTAATAGTTTTACTATTTTAAATTGTAATGGATTCTCTTATATTAAATCTAAAAGAATTAAATAACATTTATAAAATATTCTAATATTTATGTAATAAATATTATACAAAAAAATTGTAACTCTTAAAATCATATGTATATTAAAAATTTTGATTGACAAATTAAGAAATAGATATTTGAAAAATGAAATCAATAATTCTTAATATCTCCAAATATTTTTATACAAACAAATTAAAAAATATAAATAGAAACAATAACAAAACAAACTAACTATTAATCCCCAACTACAGCATCTATACCACGACTTTACCATACAAGTACTTCACACTTCAATCACAAAATTTCATATCTATATATATATTCTCATCTCTCCACAAACCAATATATTTCAAAACCTTTTAATAAAAGATATAATCATTACATTCTAAAAAGAAACATCGTCTTTTTGCATAAAGATAACATCATAATTATTTTTAATTGAAAAAAAATTTATTCTTCTAAAAGAAACTAGTTAAATATATATATTGAAATAAAAAATTATTTTTATATAAATTTTCTTTATAAAATAAAAAATCCTATTCTTTTTTAAAAATTAACTAAATAAATATATAGTGAAATAAAAATTATTTATATATAAAATTTCACTATAAAATATAAAATCATAAAATGTGATCCAAAACATAGAGCAATTTTTTTTGATATTATCTATTTAAAAATCTCTTTTAAAATATCATACCTTTTGAAAACGTTTCTTCATTATCTATTTGAAAGTCGTAAAATTTCTTTTATAAATATCATGTTTTAGAAAGGTTAAAATTGCATTGCTAAGGTTCGGGCAAGATGCAGGAAGGGAATGAAATGGCCCATTCCTGCCGACGCAAACATGGCTACATGGCGATTCAGGTTCTCTCCGACGAACGCCATGATAAGAAAACGAACTCTGCTTCACACCGCTATTGCTTGCAGACTCGCCATTTATATGTCAAAATCCCTCGAAATGTTAAAAATGTGCTTATTTAAATGCCACCTATCAGTTTTAATGTCCAATTTAACCAGTCGTCCTGTGGTGTGGCTGTTTCTGTGTGAAGGCCGCAGCGAAGAAGATCCGTGTCCACAAATTCCTTATGCTTTTATGACCCGATTTATTAAGTGGTACGATATTTTAGAGTTACTTTAGTTCACACATGTAGTCAATCGGATGCGGAAGGGAAACATTTGAGTGGACTATGAAAAACCCAAAAGAATTGTGATAATATATACAGTAAATATATAATTACTCCTTTATAAAAAGATTGACAATATTTGATCGAATGGAACACCATGTAAAGAATTAATGTTAGGCATGCACAAATATTCTTCCCACTAAATGCATTCTTGGCGCCATCATTCATTACTAGATTTATTTAAAAATAGCCCTGCTAAAATATAAAGGTATATAGTTTAAGCTTTGGACCTGGGATAGAGATGTGTAGATGGAAATAAAAGATATGTTATTACCAATCACATATTTAATATAATTAAAGTGTCATGCGCTAAGTCTTTTTAAGATTTAGAATAGAAATAAATTTGTTTGGTATAAAGTTTTAAAAATTTCATCTTTTAAATATAAGTTTTATAGGATGAAGAAAATAAATTGTATTGCATATTTGAACATTGTGTCAAATATCGATTGTAAATCCAAAATTCTATTAGCTACAAATTTCATTGTCATGAAAAAGATTTTGATTTTTGTTTTGTAGTTTAGAGAGAAGACTTTAATTTGAACTTAGACACAATACCTGCCAAAAGACAATCATTTAGTCATTACAAACAATATCACTAAAATCACTCTGCAAAACAAACAACATTAATGAAGCAAATCAGACATGTATAAGTACAGTGTATAACAGAACATTACCTTGATTAAGATAGTTGTTTCCAACATTTCCAAGTTGGAGTCTAACCATAAGGAAAGGTTGCAGAAAGAATAACATCTAAACACACGTAACAAAGCTTTAAAAAGTTAAACATTTATAACCCTAAACAAGATCGAATATAAACCTTGAAAAAATGTAATACTCTGACATCCACACCCATAATTATTGTAAACAAAAAGAGATGTGGACATGCAATGTTTCTAACAACAATTAAGATGGTTGTTTCCAACATTTCCAAGTTGGAGTCTAACCATAAGGAAAGGTTGCAAAAAGAATAGCATCTAAACACACGTAACAAAGCTTTAAAAAGTTAAACATTTATAATCCTAAACAAGATCAAATGTAAACCTTGAAAAAATGTAATACTCTGAAATCCACACCCATAATTATTGTAAACAAAAAGAGATGTGGATATACGATGTTTCTAACAACAATTAAGATGGTTGTTTCCAACATTTCCAAGTTGGAGTCTAACTATAAGGAAAGGTTGCAGAAAGAATAACATCTAAACACATGTAATAAAGCTTTAAAAAGTTTAAACATTTATAACCCTAAACAAGATCAAATGTAAACCTTGAAAAAATGTAATACTCTAAAATCCACACCCATAATTATTGTAAACAAAAAGAGATGTGGACATACGTTGTTTCTAACAACAATTAAGATGGTTGTTTCCAACATTTCCAAGTTGGAGTCTAACCATAAGGAAAGGTTGCAGAAAGAATAGCATCTAAACACACGTAACAAAGCTTTAAAAAGTTAAACATTTATAACTGTTAAGGTGTGGAGCTAAAAGCTTCAACTGTTTGCAGACACAAAGAAGGATGCTGAAGAACCAGAGCCACCGGCGTCGGCAGTATGACCGGCGTCGGTCAGATGCAGTGGAGAAGGAGACCGGCGACGGCAGGGAGTCGACCAACGTCGGCAGCACCAGACAAGCAGGGACCGGCGTCGATCACCTGTGCGCTCCAAAACTGTTCGTTGCACGAACAGTTAGTTAGTTGAACCGAGTATTTGCATGCTAAGGGGCTAATTTAAATCGCAGGCTGTGTTTCTAATTTTAGTAGTTAGAGTTCTATTTTTGTAAGCATGGGATCCTATTTAAAGACCCATAAGGCATGTATTGTAATTTATTCTAATGTAAGTAAAAGCATTGAAGCAAGCAAGGTTAAGGAGATCTACAGGTGTAAGGTCAAGGAGATCAGCTGAAGCATTCAAGGAGGGATAGCAACTCAGGCTTTAGAGTTGTTGTGTTGAGCAAGAGAGAGAGGGAAGAAGGTCTTGAGGTGTGGCAAGCCTTTGAGGTGGAGGAAGAAGTGGCATCTTCCTTATTGTATTTTCTTCTAGTAGTATTTAATACAAGAGTGTGTATTGTCTCTCAAATTCTTTGCTGTCTCAAGTTTCTAGCTACTTTATCATTCTGGTATAATTCCGTGTTTAATTGCATATAAGAAAGTAATCAATTGTGCTCTAATTGGTAGAGCTACAGATCCCCTGACAAGTGGTATCAGAGCTACGGTGTGCAGGAAGCAGGGTATTATTTTTTATTACAGGTCATTCACAGGGTTTTCTGATTGAGTGGGAGTTCAGCAATGGCAGAAGAAAGCAGGCTACGAATGGAAAAGTTTAACGGCAAGAATTATCAACATTAGAGGATGCAGATTGAGGACTATCTGTATCAGAAGGATTTGTACTTACCGTTGGGTGGGGTTGCATGCAAGCCCACAAATATGAAGGATGAAGAATGGAACGTTTTTGATCGAAAGGCTCTCGGTTCCATAAGGTTGAGCCTTGCATCGTCTGTGATTTCCAGCTTATCACAGTGCAAGACAACGGAGGAGTTGATAAAGTCCTTGGCGAATTTATACGAAAAGCCCTCGACTTCTAATAAGGTATATCTTATGAAGCAGCTATTTACTTTGCAAATGCAGGAAGGTGGATCGGTACATACTCATCTCAGTGATTTCCATGGTTTGATAAACCAACTAGCTTCAGTCAATATTGTTTTTGATGATGAGGTAAAGGCTCTCTTGATTTTATGTTCTTTGCCTGAAAGTTGGGACGGTATGGTTATGGCAGTAAGTAATTCTGCATCTGCTTCTAAAATCTTAAAAGTCGATGATGTTGTGAGTGTGATATTGAATGAAGAAATACGCAGGAGAAGCACAGGTGAATCATCAGAGAATGATCTAAGTGCAGAAAGCAGGGAAAGGCAAAGGGAGAAGGTTGAGCAAGGGAAATCAAGGTCAAGAAGGAGATCTGAGTCCAAAGGTTTTACCTGCTGGTTTTGTGGAAAGAAAAGACATACAAAGGAGTGTTGGTTGAGAGATAAAGAGAATCAACATGCAGGTATGGAAGAAGCAAAGGATGTAAATATTGTGATGCAGGATGCTCTCATACTTTCTTCGGATAGTCAGGTAGGATCATGGATTTTAGATTCTGGTTCATCTTTTTATGCATCCCCAAATAGAGATTTGTTCTACGAGTATGAACAGAGAGACTTTGGAGTTCTTTATTTAGGGGATGGTACGCCTTGTCAGATAGTTGGCAAAGGGAAAGTGCAGTTGAGATTGCAGATTGACAACACGTGGGTGTTGAAAGAGGTCATGCATGTTCCAATTTTAAAGCAGAGTCTGATTTCTGTAGAAAGGATGGGAGATGAGGGATGCACAATAACCCTCACAGCAGATTCTTGGAAGGTTACCAAGGGAGCACTTGTTCTAGCAAGAGGTAAGAAAGTAGATACTCTTTATCTGTCTACTTGTATTACTGATTCTACTTCTGGTGTAGATTCGAAGATGTGGCCTAATAGGCTTGGTCACAAGAACAGGAAGGGAATGGAAGTTCTTGATTCAAAAGGTATGTGTTCAAATTTGAAAAGCATATATACAGTTCATTGCAGAAAGAGGAAATTTGATGCTTTTGAGAGGAACAAAGAAGCCTTGGTGTTTATGGAGGAGATGAAGGACAGAGACCAGTCACAGGGGCTGAATAAATCTGAGCAGGGCAGCATGGACAGAGGTTTGATCCAAGAAGAGCTCACGGATGAAAATTTCATCACTCACAGGAACACACAGACACCGATGTCGACAGCTTGGCACCGACGTCAGTCATCCAGATACCGACATCAGTCATGTGCAGACCAGCAGGGTCGGTAGGTCAGACAGGAGAAGTCTGACGTTGGTCATAAGGACCGATGTCGGCAGGAGGGACACCGGCGTCAGCCAGGGAAACGATGTCGGCAGTCAGGGTCAGTGCAGGGAACCGACATCAGTCGAGAGCAAATTGGGAGATGGCCTAGATCGGTCATTGGAACGAATAGTGGGTGAATCTACTAAGTCTCAAACACCCATGTGGAGGTCAGGAAAGGTATGTGAACCTCATATTCGTTGTTCACCTTCTTTATATTGCTTACTAATAGTCATGAACTAGAAAGATGGAAGAAGCAATGCAGGTAGAATCCAGAAACAGTGGGAGCTTGGCATGGATGAGGAGTGTGAGTCCTTGGAGAACCAAATAGGTATTTGTTGGTAGTGTTGTCAGCTGGAAGGAAGCACTGGATAGAGGGATGGATTCCCATTTTAGAGAAGAGAGTGGATGGACACATGAGACAAAAGGCTATGGTATATGGTCTTGATTATGCTGCAGAACAATGGAGGTTTGACCATTGTATTTTATCTTTACCAGGTTGGATAATATTAGCTACATTATCCTGTTATTGTATTGTGTTACTTGTTGTAGGGTTTCATATACAGGGAGTTTTCTGAGCTAAGGGTAGAGTTGGTTCAGAAGTATGTCATGGAGAATTTGGGAGTAGCAAAATTCTTGTGGCATAAGATACAGGTATTGCATCACAGGTTTACTTGGTGGTTGGTCTTCAAGAGTGACATTGAAGAGGGATACAGAGCCTAAGAAACAAAATAGATGGTGTACAGGTACAGGTACAAGTTGCAGCTGTTTATCTCCAAGTGGGAGATTGTTAAGGTGTGGAGCTAAAAGCTTCAACTGTTTGCAGACACAAGGAAGGATGCTGAAGAACCAGAGCCACCGGCGTCGACAGTATGACCGACGTCGGTCAGATGCAGTGGAGAAGGAGACCGGCGACGGCAGGGAGTCGGCCAACGTCGGCAGCACCAGACAAGCAGGGACCGGCGTCGGTCACCTGTGCGGTCCAGAACTGTTCGTTGCACAAACAGTTAGTTAGTTGAACCGAGTGTTTGCATGCTAAGGGGCTAATTTAAGTCGCGCGCTGTGTTTCTAATTTTAGTAGTTAGAGTTCTATTTTTGTAAGCATGGGATCCTATTTAAAGACCCATAAGGCATGTATTGTAATTTATTCTAATGTAAGTAAAAGCATTGAAGCAAGCAAGGTCAAGGAGATCTACAGGTGTAAGGTCAAGGAGATCAGCTGAAGCATTCAAGGAGGGATAGCAACTCAGGCTTTAGAGTTGTTGTGTTGAGCAAGAGAGAGAGGGAAGAAGGTCTTGAGGTGTGGCAAGCCTTTGAGGTGGAGGAAGAAGTGGCATCTTCTTTATTGTATTTTATTCTAGTAGTATTTAATACAAGAGTGTGTATTGTCTCTCAAATTCTTTGCTGTCTCAAGTTTCTAGCTACTTTATCATTCTGGTATAATTCCGTGTTTAATTGCATATAAGAAAGTAATCAATTGTGCTCTAATTGGTAGAGCTACAGATCCCCTGACAATAACCCTAAACAAGATCAAATGCAAACCATGAAAAAATGTAATAATATGAAATCCACACCCATAATTATTGTAAACAAAAAGAAACGTGGACATAAAATATTTTTAACAACAATTACTTGTAACACTATTTAAAACATATTTGACATTTAACATTTGTTTAAAAAAAATGTTAGTGTAGATTATATAGAGAAAATGTATATCTTGTAGCTGCCTGAAAAAACTAAAAATATTTGAGACTTGTTGCAACAACAACAAATGAACAACCAATATTTTCAGTGGACGTTCTATACACTTCAACTTGGTAAGTTAAAAGAAGTTATCAAAATAAAAAGCAAACAAAAACAAAGATCATTTAGTACTTATGTGTTCAACATGTATTTATTTGTAAAATGAAATGTCAGTGACCTTTTCGAAGTCATCTTGATTTAAGATTGCACGCACATTCTTGGACATGAAATTAATACCAAGGATTGCAATAGTTTTACAACCGGCTTCTTCTATTTTAATAGCCTGGTCTGCCATTACCAATGAATAAAAAAGGTGGGCATGTGGCTAGTCTTGCTTGGCAGCTACAAGAACATTCTGAACCTTTGAATCTATGTAAAAATGTGCCAAGACTCCAACTTACTTTAGCTTCAGGGCATCAACAAGGTGTGCAACCTTGGAAGCGTCATAGGACAAATATTTTACCTATAGACATTATAAACAGAAATGTAAGCAATCTATTAAAAATAGACAGTAGATGATCCAGCTAATGAAAACATTTAAGCTTGTAATATAGAAAGATAAAAACATATAAGCAGATAAACTGTAGCAGGACCACTTTTAGATACTTTGAATAACATGTATAATGTTATTAAAGTGGAAGCGCATGAAGGATAAAATATAAACTATGTATGAATCTAAAAGATCTCCTTTTCCAAAGCAATGCAAAATCGATTCTATCTCAGTGAGACATGACATGTGTTTGGTTGTATATTAGAAACATGCAATAGGATATCAATTGAATCCATCACTTGTAAGGAACTTGATATCATTTTACAAAGAACCCAATTCTTCAGATCATAGTCAGAAGGAGACTTGATGGGGGATAGGCCAAAGGATGGAGGCAACAAGAGGACAAGATTTTCAAAACAGAATAAGACAGATACATGAACAAGGGTACGAACATATCATAAGACAAAATTACAACCCATCACTCTGTTGGAATAAATATGGTCATATTGTGGCAGAGGTGGAAGCAATGAAGAATAGTCCAAAATCCTCATGACCCTATGGATCCTGTAGTGCTTTCACTTCAGTCAAAAGCCTATTAAGCCTTGTAGGCAAATCAAAACTAAAAGTGACAAAATCAACCTAATAAGAAGCATGAAAGTAAACAAAAAAACACAGTCTAGAACGAAGTTAGAACTTTCGTCTGTTCTGTTATACTTGCTCTTAAAATACATTTATGCCTTCTGAATGTTGTGACTCTAGAGGTTTGCATTCAATCTGTAATGCAATTATTCGCACTACCGCTATGTTTGTTTTTATGTTTTTGGTTATAAAAATGGAGAAAATATACACAACCACATCACACTGTCATACTCGGGATGCCTTTTTGTAATAATTGGCCTGGGCACTGGCACTATGATTTTTTATTTCTATTTTTATTTGGACAAATAGATGAAATCCACAAAAAAATGTATCACACTATCATACTTGGAATATCTCTTAGCGAAATCCATATTTGAGGGCTTTCTATTTGGTGGTAGCACGGTGAATATTTGGTGGTAGCACGTTTCACCCAGATAGAAAATAGTAGGAAACAAGCTCAACAAGTTTTGAACTTGTTTATCATCATGGAAATTGCTCTGACCTTACAACTAGACCATGGTTCACTTGAATGTGACCCTATGAATTTAATTAATAATTATTTGAGGCATTCTATATTTATTGTATAATTTAGAAAAATCTGAAACTGATATTAGATAAGAACTTGAGATTGTTTTAAGATCTAAAATTCTATTTTCTGTAAATGCTGAATTAAAATATGAAAATTTATTATTTATTTATTTTTGATGAAAATTTTAAAATTTTTGGAAAAAGAAATACATTATTTTGACAACAATGTAAACACTCAGAAATATAGAAATGAAACCAAATAGAACTTTATTGTATCTAAAATTGACTTTTCAAACAATGTTGTGTTATACATCTGATTTTTTTCGTTAAAGACCTTTGCTCTACGATTTTTATCCTTATTGGTATGAATTTTATTAGGTTTAGAACTGTCTTTTTATCCTTATGTTTGAATTTTTATTCATTTTTCACAGAATAACTCCAACGATGAGATTTGCAGGAACTCCATCTCAGTCTGAAAATAGGGGCATGTTTGTTCTTCAAGATGTTGTTTCTCTAGGTATCATTTATCCCCAGGGTTTTAGACAATAAGGTAGCACATTATAATATTGAGATCATAACACCTATAACGTCACATTTAACAAGTGAATAACTAAAAATCATATATTTTGTGCAAAATATTTTTATACTCTGTTTTTAAATGGCAAACACCCTATTACAAATTCAGTAGATAAATCCAAGTTCTTCAGTGAATGTTATCAAAGTTTAAATCAAGAATTAAAAGGTTATACAAAGTAATAATCTTCAAGCGTTTCCATTTAATAAAATGGATATTGACAGAGAATTCAAATTTCATTTGTTTAACAATAGACCAAAACTCACAATAAGTTTCGTAAATTAAAATATTTGTTAAGGATTGCACATCTTTAAATATTATTGTAAAAAGATGGGATGATTAGCTTCATTGAATCATTTCACTAGGATAGTTGTAGAAATAGACTCCCAATCAACTATATGAGTAGAATCAAATGAGTGGAGCGTAAAATATTTTATTAGAGAAGCTATCAAGCTGAAGATACCTATTAACACAAACTTAACACCCAAGTTCTTGCCTCGCTACAAATTGAATATGGAAAAACTTCAAGCACTGAAATAAACTACCTCCAATATAGACCTGGATGTTCCCATATTTTATTTTAACACAAGTGCAAAACAATGATCCCATTTACCTACCAGCTGGAAAATTAAAAAAGGTCCTAGAGATCAATATTCCTCTTTTGAAAGCCATGAGAGTGATTCGAGTTTGTTGTGTATATTTTGCAGTTTCCTTCTCTGGTTTTTTAAATAGTGTTATTTTAGTCTATTTCAATAAACCTATAAAACCTTTAACATCTTTTATATAGAGAGACTAGGCCTTAACATGGTGCAGATATACAACATCTAAAATAAACATTACGAATTAAGGGAAAAAATTAAAGAGTCCTCACCACACTAACCTTTCTCCACCCCACAAAGCCAAAGTTTTATGCCACCTATAAAGACTATAGCTCGATTGCTATATAGCCTCCCTTGCATTGCCGAGGTCACCACACACTGGGGATCCTTTTCTAGCCAAGGAGGTGTTTTGCCCTTACCTCAAACCACCAACTTTGCTAAGAGTTTAACAACCTCTACCTGGGCCATGTTGTGTTTGACTCCCTTCCACAACTCCATCTCCTCAATTGGGCTCTTAATCTGAGCCATGGGAGGAAAAGACAAAAAATGTCCTTCCGAAGACACAAAGTCACAAACCTTTTGTTTAATCTCTTCCATAAATTTTATGAGAGCCACAAAATTTGTTTTAATAGCTCTAAATGATGAAATCGATAGCAACCTGAGATCATCTAAACTAAAAAATGACAAATTAGAAAAAGGACCCGAGTCTACCCTATCAATCTCCTCCAACAAACCTTGATGATGGTCTGGAGCCATAAAAAACACAACTATTTTAACAACCACTTCCTTGTCAGACACAAGAGCCCGAATGTTATTAACAAACATTGCAACCACCATTGAGTTAACCCTATTGTGGGGGCTCTTAAACACATAATCTTCCCCCAAAACACCTAGAATTGCTTGCATTATCTCCTCCATCGAGGCCCAAAATATATTTTTTTATCCTTGCCCTGGAAATACTCCCTTCAAACGCCATCTCCCTAACCATGTTTTCAACTATAACCATTAGGGCCCTAGCACCGGACCAACAATGCATCCCATCTTGATTAAACACCAGCTAAAATAGGGTAAACACATGCCCTAATTGCCAAGCTTATAACATGTGTTTGGAGCCATGTCAAGCACTTTCACCGACTACTTTATTTAATGATGCCATCGGCCAACTCATATCACACAAGCAAAACCATAATTTCAAAGTGCCCCGTCCCACGAGCCAATGAGATAGATTTAAAACCAATTAAAGCCTTAATATAAAATCTTAAATGATTGAGTGGACTATGAAATATCCTAAAGAATTGTGATAATATATATAGTAAATATATAATTATTCTTTCATGTGTGGAAGTTGAGATGTTGAAGGGATAACTGTCATTTCTATAAAAAAATACTTCAGAGGAAGGGCTGAGCCAAATTTTACCAACTGAACGCAATGGGACCATTTTTACTATTTATTTATATATATTAAATTTAAATAACTAAATATACAGGGGTACAATGTATTTTGTTTTTACTTGATGGATTATTTTCTAATGTCGACTGCAACTAGTGAGCATATTGATTTATTTTTTGTAAGACATGAGAATGAAGTTCTTAAAAGTTCACTTGAGATGTGAGTTCACAATGACCAGTCAAAAGAAGGTGGCTTCAGTGATGACCGTAGCAGAAAGTGTGGAAGAAGGGTAGAATCGAATGATAAAAAAAGAAATATATGTTCAAAAAGACTTTTGCTTCATGCATGAATATGAATTGGAAAATGCGCAGCAAAAAATATAATGTGGAGGCATACAATCATCTCTAAATTTATAGTCACTGTCGATACAAAATTGTATTCAATATAGGGTTATGATATTAAGATCGTAGAAAAGTGATGTATCTATTTTTCATCATTAAGAATTTTACTTTTTGGAGGAGTCATTTGATGTGGGTGGTGCTCCAAAACTTGCACTAATAATCTATAAATAACATTCATATCAACAACGTTTTCTAATGTTAATAAAACACATACAATTTAAATTGAAATTAAATTTTTGACAACCACAATTTCAGATTTTTTTCAAAACCACTGTAATCAATCATCAAACACAACTATATCTAAATACTTACCTAAATATATAAACTCACAAATTAAATTCCCTTGATTTATGAAACTCACCTTAAATAATTTTACAGCCCATCCTACTCCAAACTTATTTTATACATTTAAAAAATTAAATATATTTATCTGTCTATACCAACAACATCACTCTACAAACTCGTTGATATTAAACAACATCACTCTACAAGCTCGTTGATATTAAACAACATAAGAGATTGATAATATTTGATCGAATAAAACACTATAAAAATTGTTTGTTAGGCATGCACATGTGGGTCATGCAAGAGGTAGGTAGAACTTGAAGGATATTTTAAGTGGCGCACAAATATTCATCCCACTAAATGCATTCTTGGCTCCATCATTCATTACTAGATTTATTTAAAATTAGCCCTGCTATAATATGAAGGTATATAGTGTTAGGTTGTGGAGCTAAAAGCTTCAACTGTTGCAAACATGGAGGAGGTTGCTGAGTTCTAGGGAGACCGGCGTCGGCAGATTGCAATGCAGAATGAAACCGACATCGGCAGGTGTGAGCTGAAGACAACCGGCATTGGCAGGAGGTCGGCCGACGTCGGTCACCTCTAGGCAGACAGGGACCGACATCGGTCCCCTGTGGCGGTTCCAAAACTGCTGTTGACGAACAGTCAGTTAAGTGAAGTGAGAGTTTGCATGTAAAGGCTAATTATAGTCTTGAGTTGCGTGTCTAATTATTGTAATTAAGAAAGTCTAATTATTGTATGCATGAGATCTATATAATAGACTCATGGGATGTATTGTAAACGTGTGCTAGAAAGCCATTGAGCTTGAAGAGAGAGCTAGAGTAGCTCCTCCTAGTTCCAAAGGGGTGCTGAGTGTGTATGATCAGGGAGAGTTGCAGGTTGTGCAAGTTCTACTAGGAGATCCACCGGGGTACTGGTTGAAGAATCATAAGGACTTGGTGAGGCAAGGACAAGGGTTCTTCAAGGGTGTAGAGACATCTACATGGTGAGTAAGGTCTATTGATTTGCAGGTGGCAGCAAGGAGAGTGAGATCTACTTGGAGTACAGTTGTGTACTTGGTGTATTGGTAGCGTTGTTACTGACTGGTGGAGGTGAACAACAATTCTGTATTGGAGTTGTGTGTTGGGACCATGAGAGAGAGGGAAGAAGTCCTTGAGGTGTGGCAAGCCTTTGAGGTGGAAGAAGAAGTGGCATCTTCTTTATTGTATTTTCTTTAGAGTGATTATTAATACAATCGTGTATTGTCTCTCATATCCTGTGTTGTTTCATATTTCTAGTTACTTATCATTCTGGTTAAATTTCGTGTTTAGTTGCTAATACAAGAGGTAATCATATATACTCTTATTGGTGGAGTAGGATCCTGACAGTTGGTATCAGAGCTTTTGGTTGGGTTGACTAATAAGTGGTTCAGATCTAGTTAGTGTTTGTTGATTACAGGTTACTCACAGGGGTTTCTAATTGAGTGGGAGTATAGCAATGGCAGAAGAAATTAAGCTACGAATGGAGAAACTGAATAGCACGAATGGTCTGATTGATGGAAAGAAAGAGCAGGTAAAGGAAGATTGTTGGTCGGTAGAATATCAATGTGTAGAAGCAGATGTTGCAGGTGATGTTGCACAGGTTGCTCTGGATAAAGTAGAATCTTGGTTTACAGATTCTTTTGCCTCTTTTCATGCAGCCCGAAATAGAGCATCTTTTCATGGGTATGTCTTTGGAGACTTTGGAGAGATTTATTTAGGGGTTGGTGAGCCTTGTCAGATTGTTGGCAAAGGGGAAGTGAAGCTGAAAATGCAGACAGATAACACACAAGTGTTGAAGGAGGTCATGCAGGTACCAGTCTTGGAGATGAGTCTAATTTCTTCAGGAAAGTTGGGTGATGGGAGATGCACAGTAACTCTCACAGCGGATGTACTTGAATTAGACAGTGGTAAGAAAGTAGGTATCCTTTATCTATCTACTTATATTACTGATTCACTTTCTATTGCAGAGATGTGGCTTTGTAGGCTTGGTCACATATGTAGGAGGGGAATGCATGTTCTTAAGTGAAAGATAAACATCTTTGACAAACTTAAGAACTGAAAAGCCTTGGTGTTCATGGAGGAGATGACGGACAGAGATCAGCTGAGGGGACTGAATTATTTTGAGCAAGGCTGTGTTGATTTAAACAGGGTTTTAATCCAAAAGGAGCTCACAAATAAAAAGTCATCACTCACAGGCGAACACAAGTACCGGCGTCAGTTAGGAGGAACCGATGTCGAATAGACATGCACCGACGTCAGTCATGTGCAGATCAGTAGAGTTGGTGGTGTCAGGCAGAAGGAACCGACGTCGATCATATAGAAACTGACGTCGACAAGAGGTACACCAGCGTTGGTTAGGAAACTGACATCGATAGATAGGGTCAGTCGCAGGGAACCGACGTCGGTCGGGTGCAGATTGGGAGATGATCGAGATCGATCACTGAAACGGATATTGGGCAGACAACAAGCTGTCAAGGAGTCTCAAACGCCCATATGGAGGACTGAAAGGGTAAGTGGACCTCATATTCATTGTTCACCTTCTTACTAGTTGCTTACTGATGGTCGAGAACTAGGAAGACGTGAAGAGGCAATGCAGGTAGAATCCAGAAATAGTGGAAGCTTGGCATGGATGAGGAGTGTGAGTCCTTAGAGAAGAACCAAATAGGAGTTTGTTGGTGGAGTTGTCAGCTGGAAGAAAGCACTGAAAGACGGATGGATTCCCAAGTTAAAGAAGAGAGTGGATGGATACATGAGACGGAAGGCCAAGGTATATGGTCTTGAGGAAGCTGCAGGACAGTGGTACAGGTTTTGACAGGTGGATGACAACACAGGGCTTTAGTCAATGTTAGTGTAACTATTGTGTTTGTCTTTACCAGGTGGATGATGAGTCACGACATTATCTTGTTACTGTATGTGGTGTGGTTGCTTGTTGCAGGGTTACACATGCAGGGATTTTTTTGAGCTAAAGGTAAAGTTAGTTCAAAGGTATGTCATGGAGAATTTGGAGCAGTGAAATTCTTTGGCATAAAAGACATGGAGATTTTGTCTCTAGTGGGAGCTGATGTGAAGAAGGTGTTGGTGAGGTTCAAGATGCAGGATGCAGAATTGGTAAGCACACCAAGGGCTGGACAGTTCAAGCAGAGCTTAGAACAGTGTTCGAAATCACATGAGGCCTGGTGTAGACCTGAGTTTTTGCAAGCAGTGGGAGTTGTCAGAGAGTTTGGAGCCAATTTAGGGAAGGTGGATTCTCAGGTATCTGAGAGGGACCAGCAGTAGGGATTCACATTATGCAGGGTCAAGGTCTTCACTACATGGGTTTGTAGGTTCAAATGTGGCAGGTTACTTGGATGACAGGAAAGGCATCACAGTGTGTGTGGTGGATGGTCTTCAAGATGGAGCTTGAAGAGGGATACAAGCCAGGAAATGAATTAGATAGTGTACAGGTACAGGTATAGTTGCAACTGTTTATCTCCAAGTGGGAGATTGTTAGGTTGTGGAGTTAAAAGCTTTAACTGTTGCAAACATGGAGGAGGTTGTTGAGTTCCAGGAAGATAGGTGTCGGTAGATTGCATTGCAAAATGAAATCGACATCGACAGGTGTGAGCTAAAGACAACCAGCATCGGCAGGAGGTCGATCGACGTCGATCACCTCTAGGCAGACAGGGACTGATGTCGGTCGCCTGTGGCAGTTCCAAAACTGCTGTTGACGAACAGTCAGTTAAGTGAAGCGAGAGTTTGCATGTAAAGGCTAATTATAGTGTTGAGTTGCATGTCTAATTATTATAATTAAGAAAGTCTAATTATTGTATGCATGAGATCTATATAATAGACTCATGGGCTGTATTGTAAACGTGTGCTAGAAAGCCATTGAGCTTGAAGAGAGAGCTAGAGTAGCTCCTCCTAGTTCCAAAGGGGTGCTGAGTGTGTATGATCAGGGAGAGTTGCAGGTTGTGCAAGTTTTACTAAGAGATCCACCGGGGTACTGGTTGAAGAATCATAAGGACTTGTTGAGGCAAGGACAAGGGTTCTTCAAGGGTGTAGAGACATCTACATGGTGAGTAAGGTCTATTGATTTGTAGGTGGCAGCAAGGAGAGGGAGATCTACTTGGAGTATAGTTGTGTACTTGGTGTACTGGCAGCGTTGTTACTGACTGGTGGAGGTGAACAACAATTCTGTATTGGAGTTGTGTGTTGGGACCATGAGAGAGAGGGAAGAAGTCCTTGAGGTGTGGCAAGCCTTTGAGGTGGAAGAAGAAGTGGCATCTTATTTATTGTATTTTTTTTAGAGTGATTATTAATACAATCGTGTATTGTCTCTCATATCCTGTGTTGTTTCATATTTCTAGTTACTTATCATTCTGGTTAAATTTCGTGTTTAGTTGCTAATACAAGAGGTAATCATATATACTCTTATTGGTGGAGTAGGATCTTGACATATAGTTCAAGCTTTGGACCCTGGGATAGGAACATGTAGATGGAAACAAAAGACACGTCATTGCCAATTACATATTCAATATAATAATAGTATATATTATATTATAATATAAATATTATATATTTGATTATATATAATATAACTATATAATTATATATTAATTGTATAATATATATTATAATATAATTATTATACATGTTATTGTTATAATAATAGTATAAGGAAAAAAGTTATAATATAATTATAATATTTTATATTTATATTATTCTTAAATTATCATGTACATATAATATATGTTATGATATTATATTTAATAGAATATAAAATATATAATATTATATATTAATGCACATAATATTAATTAAATTAATATTATCACATATTATATGATATTATAATTAATATAATATATATTAAATATACTATAATATTATAATAATATAATTTATTTTATATAATAAAATTGATATTTTTTTATTGACTACTATTTTTTATTCGAGTTACAAATTGGATTTGGAGTACAACATGAGGCCCAGTTCCCAAGAACCACTAAACCAATATAAATAATTATCATTGAAAGTATAAATTAACCTCAAACAACCACATCCAGTCTATTTGTGCTCAATAAAATTCGAACATGGGTGGAGCTAGGTACAACCAACCCACTTACCAACCAGTCTATATATATATATATATATATATATATATATATATATATATATATATATATATACACTTCACCACTGTTGAAGTCCATCATGAAACCAAATGTTTCCTCCTCCCATAGCTCATTGACATGCCATTGAAGGAACACACCATCTCATTTTCCACCGTCACCTCTACCAAAAATATTATATTATTGTTGCTTAAAGATTTAAGCAAAAAACATGAGACGAATTTAATAATCATGGGATTTGAATGAGGTATGATTGTTGATTTACACTCTTTCTCTTTACAAAACCCACATGATAGAAACATAAAAGTAAATCACCTACGACGTAACTTGCACAATCAAGGAAACTTCTACTACATAAATCTTTTGTTGAAGTTTGATTTTAAAAATATACAATGTCATATGTGGTGCACTTTATTTGCTTTAAAATATGCTCTATCACAAGGTCAATTATTCAATTCTATTTAGAAAGTCTTTGAAGCAAAGAATATGATATAAAATCCGTAGATGGGTTTTGTCATTGGTCCAAACACTTCGACCAAAAAAATATAAAATAAAACAAATTAAATGGGAAAATAGTGTTTTTTTGGAATCAACTACGCAATAAAGTTATTTTTTGGTTAATTTATTCTAGAAGAACATATTTATTATTATAAAAGAATAATATTAATTATAACATTGTGTAAAAACTAATTTCAAAACAAAAATTGAATGGTTGTTTTATTGGGAAGTGATTATATACAATAATTAATTTATAAAAATCAATAAGATTACTTGATATCTTTGTGTGTGATTAGGTGAGTTGGTTAGGGATTAGTAGCCTAATTCAAAGGTCGTGGGCTCAATTATTTTGTAAGCCACTCTCAAATATGTACCGATAAGTCAATTCAGTTGTTTTATTGTGGTTATGGTAATATTTTTTTCTTAATAGTTAGAACGACCCAAATCAATAAAACTAATTTCAAAAAAATGATAACTATAACTATAAAATAACTTGTATACATACAAATTTGCTCATCTCATATCTCGTCACTAATATTATTATTAGTTGATACTAATTTCATCTAATCATCATATTAACATCATCATAGTCTTATTTTAACATTTATTCTATATTCCTAGATTTCATCTCATCACACACTAACATTATTCTCATCTCATATGTTGATTAATTATTTTAATCATGATATTATCCTCTAAACTTATCTATTATATGTGAATTTTAAATTCACAACCCACCTCCCATATACCTACCTATCACTAGGCTTTCCTACAAGCTTAATCCCTAATTCTCACCTAACTTTCTTTAAATCACACTTAGACTCTTCTAATGGAGTCTATAATTCTCCAATATCCTCTCAAATCTCTATAGTTCTTCTCTACAATGCTCCAAATAATTTTTAATTCTTTAGAAATGTCCCTCCATTCTTATATTTAAACAAGTAATCACTCCATACAAAGGCCACCAAAAACAATATCAAATTGTGTATGTTTTTCCCATTTATTTAAACAAAGTCATCACTACATGCAAAGGCCACCAAAAACAATATCAAATTGTGTATGTTTTGCCTAATCAGTGGCTTCTTGTTGAATTGATCCTTCAACTGCTATGACACCCGTACCAGTTAAAAATTTGTATCTCCACTACATAGAAATACCATATAATATATAATAGAAGTTCTTATAATAATGTGAAAATATTATTATAATCAATATATATTAATTACATGTTTTTAGAAATGAATCCAATTGTAATGATTGTAATCACACAAGTTAGGGCACCAATTATATCATTTGCATTGAAGCAATTGGTTGACTCCATGGTGAAAACACTTATTATGATCCCTGATGTAACATCCCCACTAGGATTGACTTAGTCTAATGTGATTTTTTAATTTAATCAATGTATTCTTTCATTATATTTCATCACAAGAATCTAAATAGTGATGTAATTATACCACTCTAAGTATGTTAACTATAAAATAATCATGTAACATCTACCTGTTACTGATCACTAGTATCACATGAAACAAAATATAAATGAACGAGGAAAAAAATTAAAACTTTTCCAGCCACGGCCAGTGTAAACATACAACCACTACTGTCAATGTACAATGAGTAAATAATTACATTTCATCAAGGATAATGTTTCAATAATAATAAATACATTACAAAATATAAGATAGAAGACTCCATGGAGCATGAGTTTTTTGAACTCCAATATCTATGGTAATCTCAAGTGTAGTCTCCAAATAAAAACTATTGTGAGAAGGGAGAGCATTTTTCCTCTACAACCATGGACCATCGATCCCTCGCACAATCCTCCATCATGAAATGGTCCTCCCTTTATGGATGAATATATAGTGATGGTACAGGAATCGAGAGAGATAAGCTAGTACCCATGTGTTGTAAGATTTTTAATACATGATGTGTACCATAAAGAAAATATGTTCTAACATGATATCGCACAAAAATGTAAATTATACATATATGAAATGACAATGTCTAACTAAACATTATTTCAGTTAAAATTTTCAATAGTTATTGATCTTAAAGATCAATCAGATTCATACACACCACCTTTATCTAGCATTGGTGATGATAGTAAGCTAGTGAAGTCCATCTCAGAGTTTAGTTAGTACCAATAGTGAAATTTTTTGTTAATATAAATACAACCAATAGATTCATACAAATTACTTCATACTAGCAAGCATAAAATGCTAAATAAAGGCAAGATGCATACATTTAATTCATCAAACATATGAATGAATCTCCACTGTATTATCTATCACATAATAATAAGCATAACAAGTATAGTTATACCAATCATATATATATATATATATATATATATATATAAACTAAATTTTTTTAATTTTTGTAAGTAGATTCAAATATAATACATTCTATGATGAACAATAATATCATAGTCCATTATCCATGTGTACAACTACTCAATTACAAACAACCAATCATAATAATTTCAGAGAATCAAATAACTCATTAACCAAGTTATATCTTGCATGAACATAATCTTTCATTTATGTGTCTCTTTATATTTTTAGGAGACTGTATACATATAGTTATAGTTTCCTGTCCTTCTATATCCTATGAATTTTTTTAATAGTCCTTAAAACTATAGATATAGGCACATGACCCAATACACCAAAATATGTTATATTTTTGTATGAATACCAAATTCTTCATATAGATATATTTCCTATATATATATGTACTTGTCCATATTCATACTATGTATCACATATAATTACTTAACAATATATAAATACCGTATATAAATGTCAATAGTCATCTATAATTCTAATCAAGGACTTCATATGATTTCAACAACCATTATAACTTCCCCATTCAAAAAATACATTGACAATTTATTATAAGATATTAATATTCCTGAAATATTAATGAACATAGTATTATAATCAATACACTATTTATATCCATATTCTACTATTCTTAAGTTAAGTCGATATATAATTTAACATACAAACACTCACACAATTTATACAATTATTTAATATTCCTAAATTTAGTTCAATATATATCATAAGTGTCAGACCAATTACTCAACCCAATACATAACTACATGTCATATTATCTAAGTAATCCATATGTGAGATCTTAGTCATTAGTTACCAAATCGATACAAATACTTATTGAACTCAAACTTAGTTTATCTAACTCAGGCTTAGACTTAGCTTATTGAATTTATAAGATCATAGATTATTGAATTCAAACTTGTATATAATTGATTTTAATTATAAAGGTACGCAATCCATACATGACAAATTTCTAAACACCCTTCCAACAAATCGTAACATAGAATGTCCATCCTTTCATTCATCTAAGTCACACAGACCATATGCCTACTTTCACTATTTGAATTGAAAAATGTATACATGCATTTCTATTTTGGATAACATTCTACACACAGTTCAAACTTATATAATCCATGGTTTTAACTAGAAAATTCACACAATCTTGAGTAACAACCTATTTGTTATTTTTATTGGGAGCCAAGACTTTAGACTAAGCTTTTTAAGGCTTCTCCACTTTGAGTCGCTTGGGATCCACATCCAATTTTTTTTTGTTGAGATAACAATTATTTTAGCTCAAAGATCCCACAAGCCCTCATCAATATATTATAATTTCAAAATGAAAGTGCTACAAGGAGTCATCTAAGCTTTGTTTGGGAAGGTCTCTTTTAGGAATAAAGGATCATGCAAAAGGCATGGTTAGTTAGTAGGGCATTCATAGGTTTAAAGTTAATAAAGGTACTGTTGGGGAACCCTAGAATATATGAAGTGTATGCTCTGGTTAGAAACTAGGAGAAAGCTGTGAAAAGTCTCGGTAAATAATTCTATTACTTTATGATTTCCTTCTGGTTTGTAACTTATTTGTTCTAAAAGATTTTGATTATATTCAATTTATAGCATTTGTGTAGAAGTAACTTTAATGGGTTTATTAAGCATCATATTTATTTCTTTAGTCCATGGCCAGGTTTAAAAGGAAAATTAAAGCATTGAAATTTTCACTAATTATAGCTTTTAATACATTGATGTCATTTACAAATTTTCATCTAAATTTTAAATAATGATTATCACCGAAGTTACATGGATTTTAAAATACTTGTCAACCCTGTTATATTTAACAATTTTTCCATTTGTTTAAGATCTAAAAATTTGGACATTATAGGGTTCCTTTTATTTTTGAAATATCTTTTCATGATTTTGGTTATCAATTATTTACATAGTTTGTACATTCATATATTATCACAATTTTTAAAACAAAAATACATAGAATTTTTCCATATTCCACACAAAATTTAAACAACATCACCTACCTTGCAAAATTGTTCAACTCAAATGGCACAGACCTAAAATTCTTTGCTTGGCTCTCTCTATCTTCTCCTCTACACGTTGATCCTTCTTTTCTCCACTTCATGCTCCACTCTCCTCTTCTCCAATCCTCCTCTTATCCTTCTCCTATGCTATCAACTTCCTTTCTTTCTTTTTTATTTTTAAAGCTCACACCTTTCCTTTGAGCTCACCTTTTTCCTTTAAAGCTTGTGTTTTCTCCTTTAAAGCTTGTCATTCTTTAAATTTTTTTTACGCTATTACTATGTATTTTTTTCCAATTATAAAATGATAATAATTAAATTAGTTAACATTAACTTCACTAAAGTCCACTATTTTCATTACTTATCAATGATAACTAACACTACAAATCCTCACCCTAGTCCAAGCATTAGAATATTTAACTAGGTTTGGTTTCTAAGTTGGCTTAGGATAACAACATAATTTTGTTACTAAGTAGAAATAACCAACATATTGACTTGATAACAAAATGGATAATATAAGGTCGATGATACTTTTTAACAATAGCTAGTATTTCTGATAATTATTATAACAATCCTAATAGTATTATAACAATGTAATTGTTGTGTTATATAGATTATCTATGTATTTTGTTATCTTTATATATATTAAGGTATTTAAGTCATATAATGATATTCTCTAATATCATAAAGATAACTAGCTAATGTTCTAAAACATTTCAAAAATATGAGGGTTAGTCCATATATTGTAGTACCAGATGCTATTTGTTCAAATTTACATTTTTGAAAAACATTAATAATCATGAATACAATAACATGGCATAAACACATAGTAACATTATACATTAAATCTATGTATATTATCCACAATGAAATCACACAAGATTAATTTCACATAGGCATAAAACTAAACTCAACACACATAATCAATCATCTAAATGCAAATAACATAAAAAATATATTAACTTTAATAATTCAAAAAATGCATATAATGAGTACTATCTAACACGACATGTGCATATGTTCTAGTTGTTCCTCTATCATCCCCAAACACCTCTATCTATGCCACCCTCTCCAATGATGCTCTCCCTTCGTCATGCTCTAAGGGATGAATCTCTCCTACATCAAAATCATGATAAGAAGGCAGTTAGTTTGTAGCATTGTGATATATATCATTAAATATTGTAAGAATAAATCAACATGGTCATAATGTAAAGAATATAGAATACAACTAAACTCATAACAATGCAAATCAAGTAATCAAAGTAACATACAACTATCCCATAATAACATATGACTTATAGCTTAGTTAAATAATAATCAAATCAAATTATGAACCATAAAAATCCATGGATAATCAAATAAATTTTCTTAGGAAGAAATCAAGATGTAACATCTTTCCACTTAAATCTGGTCATCATCCTGATAACACTTGTTCAAACATTAGTTCTGAATTAAAAACATTATTCAACATAAAAATAACATAGTATGAAGCATCAAATCAAACAAACAAATATGTAAATCACCTGTAGAACTCATCATAATCCTCCTAAGTAGTAGTATCCTTAGATTATTAGTCTCATAAGACCTTGCACTATGATACCTCTCTATTATGCAAATTAAGTTTGAGATTATCAATTACTTTGATTGGTTATACCATGACTACCCTCAAATCCAGAACTTGTAAAGCATTCCAATTCAACACATGTGAAAGATCAACTATATACCTTTTTAAGATAAAAAACATGGAATACATTATACAATAGAGCTAGGGTTGGTGTTAATGCAAAAATATACGCTACAGGATTGACCATTTCCAAAAACCTTGAAGGGTCCCACATATTTTGGTAAAAGTTTCACTAATTTCTTAAATTTAATTGAGATATTATGTGGCTTAACCCATAAGAACACTTTATCACCTACTACAAAATGCCTATATGTTCTCTTATCAGGATAATTCTTCTACCTATCATTGATCTCGATCAATCTTTGCTTGATTGATCTAACTTGATCTTCTATTTCTAAAATCATCTCAAGTCTAAAGACTACCCTATCTTCCAACCTGTCCCAACTAATTGGGGTCATGTGCCTTCTTCCATATAATGATTCAAATGATGCCATATTCAAAGTTTATTGGTATGAATTATTGTAAGCAAACTTAACCAATGAAAGATAATTTTCTCACTTGTATTGTTGAGCCATGTAATACATATGAAGAATATCCTCTAACACATAATTAACTCGTTTAGTTTGATCATCAGTGCTAAAGTTTAGTTGTGTACCCAAAGCTAAATTTATAGTTACAACAAATCTAGAAGTCATATTTGGATCATGATCCAAAATGATCTTCTCTATAAATCCATGCAACTGATATACTTCCTTTACAAATCTCTTTGTAAGAGTAGGTGCATCATCTATCAAATTACCTAGTATAAAATGAGCTACTTTGGTTAGTTTATCAACTACTACTAAGACCATGTCATGCCTATTTTGTGACAATGGTCAACCTTAGATAAAGTCCATATTGATCACCTACCACTTCCATTTTGGTATGTCATGTGGATATAACAATCCAGCCAGATATACATGTTCATATTTCACTCGTTAACATTCTAGACAATATGACACAAAGTTCACTACATCTTTCTTGATTCCCTTCCAAAAATAAAGTGGTCGAAGCTCTATCATAAGCTTGGTTACTCTTGGATGTCTTGAATATAGGGCATTATGTAGCTCCTTTAGCATTGTGATCCTCATATTCTCTTCATCTAGCACATACATCCTACTATTGTATCAAAAAAGACCATTATTATCTATTTTAAATTCTTTATACTTAGGATTCTAAGCATTCTCAAAAAAAAAAATTCTTGACTTGATCATAAAATTCATATCCTTGCTATAATTCGATCACTTGATCCCTAAAATTACTCTTGATAATAGCCATGGATAGTATGTACTTCCTATGACATAGAACATCAACTACTCTATTTTCCTTGCCTTTGATATAGTTGATATCAAAATCATAATAAGACAATAACTCTAACTAGATCATTTAACAAACATTCAAATTCAGTGGGTGAAGATGTACTTGAGTCCCAAATTGTCAGTCTTGAGCTTAAATGGTTTTCCCAATAAATATTGCCTCCAAACTTGCAAAGCATGCATAATTGCTTCAATTTATAGGCCATGAGGGGAATAGTTCACTTCATAAGGCTTTAACTTCATTGATTCATAGGCTACCACTACACCATCTTGAATATGGACTCCTAGTCTATCCCTAGATGCATTTGTGATCACTAAAAATTGACCATTGGGATTAGGAGATCTTATCATTAGTGCTAAAGTAAGCCTTCTTTTCAATTTCTAAAAATATACTTCACACTTATATGACTAGATAAAAATTTGGTTCTTACGCTATAGAGATGTAATCAGATTAACTATTTTAGAAAAATTCAAAACAAACTTCCTGTAATAACTCGCTAATCCTATGAAAATCTTTACCACATGTACATTCTTTGGCACTAGCCATTCCATAATGGATCTTATCTTTGTTGAATCTACTAAAATACCATCTATAAAGATAATATGTCTCATATATTTTACTCTCTTTTTGAAAAATGCACACTTGGACAACTTGTCATACAACTTGTGCTTCTACAAATATTGTAAAACTAATTCCAAATGTTGGAAATGTTCCTCTTCATTCTTAAAGTATAAAATAATGTCATCAATGAATACCAAAACAAAATGATCTAGATAATCTCTAAACACACTATTCATGAGATTCATAAATATTTTCAAAGCATTTTTCAACCCAAATGGTAACATTATGAACTCATATTGCCTATAACGCATTCTAAACACAATTTTTAGAATATCCTCATCACTTATCCTCAATTGATGGTATCCCATTCTAAGATCAATCTTAGAAAAGATCATTTCCCTTCACATCTAATCGAAAAGATCATCTATACAAGGTATTAGATATCTATTTTTGATAGTTGCCGTATTCAACATTCTATAATCTATGCAAAGCCAAAGAGTACCATCCTTTTTCTTGATGAAGACAACTAGTGCACCCCATGGTGAAACACTTGGTATATTCAACCCATTCGACAATAATTCTTGGATTTGAGCCTTTAATTCAACCAATTCATTGGTTTTCATCCTATATGGTGCCTTAGATTATAGTTCTAATCTAGGTATGATATTGATAGAGAAATAAAAATCTCATTTAGGAGGTAATCCTAGCAATTCCTTTGGAAACACATTATGAAACTTCTTAAGGAATGGATAATCTCCGAAGGATGATTCCTTAGATTCCTTTATATTAGGTTTTTATTCTTGATAGTACTTTGGGCACTGAAGTGTAGCCCAAAAATCTATTACACTATCCCTTTCATGCAAGATTACGATCTTACATGCTCACCTAAAGTGCATAAATAGAGACTAATTCCCACAGGTTATGTCGCACAGTAACATTAACTAGTTATGTTCTTTAGGTTAAACGTATATTTAATTAGATATTACATATAAGAAAAGATAAACTAATTTGATCCTTGGATTACTAAGCTCAAACACCATAACTATGCAGATTAATGCCATTACAATTCAGATTTGTTTCTTAGAAAAGGTAAAAGTTAGCATAGATTTCATATTAAGAACCCACAACAAGCACTCAAATTTAACCTATCAAAGATGCATAAAAACTAACTTAACTTAGAACATGAACATAAAAATGGTTATAATA
This sequence comes from Torreya grandis, assembly GCA_037957365.1. NCBI lineage: Eukaryota > Viridiplantae > Streptophyta > Pinopsida > Cupressales > Taxaceae > Torreya > Torreya grandis. The sequence continues at coordinate 634,371 of JARHVA010000463.1, forward strand.
TTAAGCTTCAGAAAAATCACATCCAAAAATCTATCATCATAATGTTTTACAACAGGGGTATTTATACTTGTTTATCCCTGACCAAGTATTTACAGTCATTAATGATAGGAGTAATTGGCCAATGAAATCTCTATAAATATAGATTCATGGTGGTTTATTAACTATATTATCCTAAGTACCTAGGCTTGTGTGCCCCTATATACCTGTTTTATGTTATATCCTTATTGCCATGTGTCAATATTCTTATGGGCTGATGTAAAACTCCTAATTGATGAGGTCTAGGTGACCCTTGAGAATTGCTCCTTAACCACTTCTCACTTCCCATGCACTCTCCAAGTATTTCACTATCGATCTAAGTCCTAAGATCTCAGGTTCCTTATGGTTAATTCTCCTCTTTAACTAGGTCCTCTCATGATAGTGCTTTCATGTCATGTAGGTTCCATGCCATGATGCTTCTATACCATTCAAATTATACACTATATACTTTCCATCCTATGCTCCTTCCACATCATTCCTATTCCATGCCAAAATTTCAAAACACTTAACCAAAATTTGAGGTCCAACATTAACCCACACTACGCTCTTAGTCTGTGTCAGATTAAGTCTCACTAGTGACTTTTAATAAAAATTTAGGCCCCATCTGATTGATCTAATTCTTGACATTATCCCAATATGACAATGTGTCAAACAACTTAGTAGTTATTAATTCAATGTACTATTTTGAATTATTCATCTCCTCAGGTTGGTTAGATGTCTCATTGACCTTCTTGACCAAGTCATCTAGGGATGTGTTTGCATCCTTCTAGACATCTTTAAGTGTTGAGATTTCTTTGACAACCTATCCTCAGAGAGCTATAAAATTGGCATTCAACTGATAATGATGTGCATTGATCTTTTATTCTATTATTTTCACATCCTTGAATACCTTTGCATACTTGGCATGATCCCTTATTAGGAGGGTAACATCAGCCATCTACTACCTCTAGACTTCTTCTGCTTGGAGTTGAGCCTCTAAGATCTTATTCAGGCATGTTAATCATTCAAAAATCTCATCCAAGATGGGGATTACTTCCCCAACTCTCTCAAGGGTGTGCTTACATACTTTAAATGCCTTGGTGAATTACTTCACTATTTCCAATCCCTCATTCATCGATATGGGTTATTCCTTAAAGTGCTTCAAAAGGAGGTTCACTAAGCTTTCCAGTTTATCTACGGCATCCCCATTGAGAGGCATGCCATTTGCCACTATTGGTTCTTAGCCCAAAATTGTCTTATATAAATTTAATGTTGTAATTTTGGCCTTTGTGCCCTCCTTTATATGTTGATTTAAAATATTCAATTCCTTGATAAGCACCTTCTTAGTGCAACTTCTTTCTCATCCATACCCACCATTTGGGCATGTTTCATCTCTACATCACGTGCATCAGAGTCACATAAGAGTATAGATTATGCCTGGTCTCTTTGAACTCTTCTCCCTCCAGTAATGGCTTAACCTTTATGTCAGTCTAGTCTATCTCCTTCTTTTCCCTCTAGGCCTTCTTGCCTAAATAGACATACATCTTTCAGAGAGTGTGAATATCAAAGTTGATCTTGTCTGCCTCCAAGGCAATAGGTTGTGCATCAAAAATTTGATTTATGGAGTCAACAAAGTACCATGCCAAAAAGGAATACGATTACTTTAACCATGTGGAGAGTTCTTTGAAAGGGAGCATCCTGATGCACAAGAGAGATAAGTGCTACTTCATAGTGAATTGCACTTGCTCAGCAACCAAGAGGGGGTAAAATCTTTAGGATGCACCATTCATTCCTAAATGCCTCCATCCCATCAAACTAATACTTCATTTTTATTTTGTATGAGGGTGTGATATGTCATGGGCATGTGAAAACCTTATATCACTCATTGGGGGACTTGTTCTCAAGTGGGTATGCCCACTTCACTGATCATGTGGCCTAATTTGGTATACCAATCTCATCAAACACCATGAAAATCAAAAATACTCCCCATAGAATCATGTGACTAGGGATCCAATGGGTCTTCTCTACATTCTCAATAATTTTATGGCTAAAATACATAGCTTAATTACATTTCAAGCCTTGAGTAACTTGGTGGGTGATGTATAGGTGAGTCATGTATACCTCCTTCCAATGATCAATCCCATCAATCTTGGTCATGATGATTTATACTACAACTCAAAGGGTAGGATCCTATAGGTTCTTAATATACATGGCATGGCCTTGTTTCCAATACATCAATGAAGTGGATATATTTTTAACCTTCTTAGTATCCCCTAAGTCATAGGCCACATCCAACCTTGAGCACTATAGACTTGATACTTTTCTTATCCTCTCGAGTTTGATCTTCACATTGTACCCAACGAAGTAGAGATAGTCCTCATGGATGCCTGAGAGTAAGAACTTGATGGATTCCATGGATTTTTCAAAGTAAGGTAGATTAAATAGTTGGAATAATCCCATAATGTTCAGGTGTTGACTATCTTAATGTCATACACCAATTGATTCTTGGTGTTCTGGTGCTCAACTCAGTAGTCATTCTATAATTCAACCTTATTCCTAGGTTGATGATGGTTATAATGAAAAATAATGAAAGTGGGTACCTTGGAGATCTAATTCTCTACACATAGCACCATCTCAATGTACTACATTTATTCAATCATTAGTTATGGGGGCTGAGATGATTGAGTCTTCTTGGCCTATTGCGCCATACTAGTTTCTCCTCTTTCTACATGTTATGCCTATTGTTTTGATGTATCTTTTCTAATGAACACCACTTTTCCTCCAAGTATATCCTCTTCCTCTAGTATATATGGTCATGGATCAGTCCTTAAGGCATTCTTTTTATGCCACATCACCCTCTGAGGAGCTTTAAGGTTGAGGCATGATCATCCAATATCCCAAAGGAATACATGATTATTGTCAGTGACTTCAAGTTTTTGAGCTTAACTTCCCTCTAATGGCAGACTTACCTATAAATTATAACCTACAAGCCTTCCTTGTTATGGCAATGTCTTGGAATCAACCTTGTTATTTGCTTACAAAGATTAATACTCAACTCAATACTTGTATATAACTCGTAATGCTTCATATATTTCACTATGGAATCAAACTTGCTCTCTTTGATCTCAGATCTAGCATTTATTCACTCTTGGCTTAATAATCTCAAATGAATTTAAAGGTAAAACATAAAAATGAGTTAACTTATATTTTTATAGGCTTGATGGATTTAACCTCATTTACTATCCCCTTTCAGCTCATCCATCACTTCTCATCATTAATGCAATTTTGATGACTACCTTCTTTGACCAGCAGTTCTTACCATCAATACATTTATTAGTTATGTATTGTCACACCATTAGCACATTTATCACAACCACTATTTTTTTGTATTAATTAAACATCCCATATCATGCCTTCATTTGAAGTGGAAGACATCTATGTCCCACACTTTTCTTGGAGTGGAAGATAATTATGAGTCATTTTTAAACTATTAGTGGGAACACCTATCCTTAGGCTATGTAGTTTTCATGCCTTAAATGACTTACATGCATTATGTATATTTTGCACCCTAAGTAACATTTATGTACCCTAAGTAACATGCATGCCTAGGTAACTTGTACAACCAAGTAACTTGTGTATTCATGTAACTTGCATGCCCAGCTAACTTGCATGCCTAGGTAATTTGTATGCCTAGGTAATTTTCACACTTATCTTTAATCATGAATTTATATATCTCTTACTCCACACTAAAATTAAGTCTTGGTCCTCCATGAAAATACAAGTACAAAACTTAGAGACAATTACATTAAAGAAATGTTATGCACGATAAAGGTAACACTTTTATTAAAAAATAGGAAATCCTAAACTAATGGCATAAGCCTTATTTTTTATAATACGTTAACTACTCAAAAGTGAAATATGACCAGAATCAGCTTCTATTGTAATGCCCAAGAAAGAACTGGCCATCCAACCTTTGTAATTGATAAGTGCCGATAGGTCAAATGCTATGAATAATGAATGGACCATCCCAGTGTATTCAAAGCTTTCCAGAATGGCATTTGAATTTGGATTCATATAACAAGACCTTCATTCCTAGAGTAAATATTTTGTGATTGATGTGTTGATCATGCCATGATTTGTATTTTCACTTCTCCATATCTTGACTCTAATGAGCAATGAATCAGGCTTCATTTAGTTGTAACAATGTATCCACGCATGCCTTCAAGGATGACTCTTCATCTAATTTTCCCATGAATGTAATATGAAGATATGGTACAAAAAATTCAATTGGAATCACTACCTCTTTTTCATATACTAAATTGAATGGTATCCTCTTGTTCAGGCACTTATAGGTTGTTCAGTAAGCCCACAATACTGATTTCAAGTGCAATTCTCTAGGATCAGCTTGAAACCTACCTACAAGGCCTACTTCTTGCATAATATCATGCCTAAAAGTAGTGGAGTACAAAATACTTCCAATCATGGATATATACAAGGTTTGATCAACCTTTGGTGAGTGATCTTATTTTTTATCATTATAGTACTCATTGGCTTACAATTCAACATGTCAAACTTCTTTAGCATATCCTTGATGTATTTTTCCTATTAAATGGATGTCTCTGCATCAAGTTGGTTAATCTGTAATCCTAGGAAGAAAGAAATTTCTCTCAACATTGACATTTCAAACTTATTCTTCATAGCATTTGCAAATTCTCTACTCATGTTGTCATTGTCAGATCCAAAAACTATGTCATCAACATGAACTACCACTAGTAATTGATGAGTGCCATCTATATTAATGTACAAATTAGCATCAACTACCCCTTTTTGAATCCTTGGATCAATAGATACTTATCTAATATGTCATACCAAGCTCTAGGATCTTTTTTAAGACCATATAAAGCCTTCTTTAGTTTATAAACACATTCTTGATTACTTGTCATGGAAAAACATTCAACTAGCTCAATATAGACTTTTTCATCTAAGTTTCCATTGAAAAATTCATATTTCACAACCATTTGGTAAACTTTGAAACCTTTGAATCTTAAATAAGATAAGAAGAGTCTAATTGCTTCCATTCTTACCACATGAGGAAAAGTCTCATCAAAATCTATCCATTCAACTTGAAGATATCCTTTACACACCAATATAGCCTTATTTCTTGTGACCTCTTATTTCTCAATCATTTTGTTTCTGAATACCCATTTAGTTCCTATCACATTTTTGTCTTTTGGCCTAGATACCAAATCCCATGTTTCATTCTTTACTATTTGATCAAGTTTCTCATCCATTGCACATGTCCAATTTTCATCTTCGCTAGCTTCTAAGAATGTTTTAGGTTCAACCTTGAATAATAGAGTTGCATTTTGTTGATTTTGATTGATCAACATTCTCTTTCTAGTTTTTAAACTAGAATTCACATTTCTAATTATCTGGAAAACTAGATGATCCTTCTATATTCTCCTAGATGGAACTCTAATGTCTTGTCTTACCTCTTCCTCTTCATTATCTGATTGATCAAGTATGCCCTCATTATTTGAATTAAATTTTTTTGTAGTTTCATTTATCTATAAGTTAGGCTTCTTTATTTCACCTACATATTCAACTCTTACATTAGAACTTTCAACAACCACGTGGAGTCTCTTATTGAAACATCTATAAGCAGAACTTATGGGGGAATAACCCAAGAAGATGCCCTCATTAGACATTGAGTCAAATTTTCTAATATTTTCTTCATCCCTCTTGATAAAACACTTACTCCCAAACACTCTAAAATGTTTGACATTAGCTTCCCTATTTTTTCATAACTCATATGGAGTCTTATCACTATTTACTCTAAATTGGCATCTATTCAAGATATATGTTGATGTATTAGCAACCTCTTCCCAAAACCCATCTAATAATTTGGAATCTTGAAGCATGGTTCTACTCATCTCATGGATAATTCTATTTTTCCTTTCAACTACCCCATTCTATTGGGGTGTCTTAGCAGCTAAATATTGTCTTCTAATCCCTTAATCTTCACAAAAAGTATCAAACTCATAAGACCAAAATTCTCCTCCTTTATCTGATCTCACACACTTGATTTTTTATCCTTTTTCATTTTCAACAAGATCTTTGAATGCTTTGAAATTTACAAAAGCTTCTAATTTCTCTTTAAGGAAATATATCCAAGTCATCCTAGTAAAGTCATCAATTAATATCATTAAGTGTTTGTTACCTTGAATACCTTGAGTTCTTATAGGTCCCCATAGATCAATGTGGATCAATTCTAATGGTACTATGGAGGAATTCTCCTTAGATTTGTAGCTTCTCTTGGTTTGCTTCCCATGAATTCATGCCTTGCAAAGAGTATGAGGAATCTTAGTGATTTTAGGCATATGCCTCACTAATCCTTTTGAAATGATCCTCACCAAATAGTCAAAATTTAGATGTCTACGTTTTCTATGCCAAATCTATCTTTCCTCTAATCTATTCATGAAACACTCCTCCTTTTTGGATCCATGGAACACATACAAATTTTTATCTACCTTTTGAATATTTGCAACTAATTTTCCAGACTTGGCTCTTCTCACTTCACATCCTTGATCATGAAAAGTTAGAACATTTCCTTGCTTACACATTTGGCTAACACTTAGAATATTTTTTTTCAAACCTTCTACATATAAAAAAAATTTAGTTATAATATGACCATTATCCAAACTTATAGACCCTTTGTCAACTATGTTAGCAAAATTGTTGTCACCAAATCTCACTGACCCTGAATTATATTTTTTGAGAGAGATAAACTTGCTCTTATCTTCTATCATATAACTTGAGCATCCACTGTCTATGTACCATTTCTTGTTTTCATCTTCTTGAGTATGCAAGTTAGTTTGAACAAACATTGACTCTTACTTTGGTGCACTACCTGAATTCTACTTCTTTTCTTCAATCTTGGATTTGTCTTCCTTGAACCATCAGATGGTGTAAATGACTTATATGTCCTTTTTCCAATAGGTCCTCTTATATTACTTATCTATATGTCTTTTTTGGTTTTAGTTGTAGCATTTAACCCTATTTCTATTCTTTGAAGATAAATTATAGTCTCTATATCTATGACCATATTCATTACAATTTTAGTAGCAGCCATTGAAAACATAACTATAGATATTCATATTAGACATTTCTTTTACTTGTCCATTAAAAACATAAGAATTTTCATCTTTAAGTTCTTTATTATAACTAGGATTCTGCTTGTCCTTAGATGTAAACACATCTATATATTTCATAACTTTACCTTTCAAATGATCCAATCTTTAATTTAGGCCTTTATCCATCATGTCCTACAAATTCTTGACTGTTGATGATAGTTTATCTATTCGTCTCTTCACACCATCAATGATTGCATTAATCTCATAATATATTGAGGAATTTAGATCTAAATATTTACATCCTTTCTTATTATTCAATCTTTCATTCTCTTCCTCTATAAGTTTGATCATTGATAAGGCACATACTATTTCTCCTTGAAGATATATCTCAACCTCTTTATCATCTATTGTACCTATGATCACCTTTAAGTGGTTAAACTTACAAAGAAAGTATGGCTATGATACCAATTTTTAGAGGTACAATCATTGAGAGGGGCGCTGAATCAGTGATGTAATTAATTAAATTCCAATTCCAAAACTTCAAACTCTCAACCACTCAACATAAGCATTCACGAAGCATATAAAATAGTTATTGCAATGAACAAAGGAAACTATGCAAGATCAACACTCATAACATATAGATTATGTGAGAAAACCTCATGGGGGATAAAAACCACTCTCAAGTCTAAAATAAAGTGGACTGCAATCCTATAATGGATTCACAAACAAGAGGCTTTAGTGAAGCACCCACTTCATAAGGAGCACCAAACCCTAAGCATGAACAAGCACCCACTTATCTTAGATGTTGAGCACCCACACAATACTTATGATATCAACACCTCCAAATATTTGATTGCCTTTCAATCTAATGGAGAAATAACGAATAATAATTGTATTTCACCATTGACATACTCTCAAACCTTTACATAAAAGCAATGCATCCAAAATAACCTTTTGGATCACTCTACACCTCTTCGCTCATTCTCAATCTTTAACCCTATAAGAACACTATTATGACATAAAAAATATGACCTATAGGACATGAATATATTTCTCAACCTACTATAATCTTCAATATATCCACCAAGCATACTCACACTTCACTATATTCTGCATATCAACTCTAGAAACCTTCATCTTTGTTATGTCCTTTATAGAGCCTTCATGATCATCTTGGTCAACCATAAGACTTAACTTAACCATCAAGAATTCTATAATAATTATAATAGGATCAATTTAATCTACATATATCATCCATATATTTTATATATCACCCTTAAGCACCAACAACTTTTAATTAGGCCTAAGAAGCCCTTATAGGTCCATGGAGACCTATTCACCATTCTAACACTTCACTGAGCAAAACTAGGAACACAAGACCACTTCAAAGCACATAGGTCCATACCACATGACCCATAAACCATACTAAAATTATAATTTTCATCACTACACACCTTTACATATTTAAAACTTATCAATCATTTTCCTTGTACATGAAAACACCATGAATAAACTAAAGGTCAGTAAGTAATTGTTCATACTAAAGATGGATTGGTCAATCCTCTAAAATCCATACAAATGATCCTCAGGAAGTATAAAACACTCTCCAATATATAATTCACCTTGAAACATCTAAACACCATCAATAAAAACTCAAACATCCTTCTTGGTTACTTGAAGAAGAAGGTCAAACCCTCAATCAACTTTGGACTACAATAAATATAGGTGTATGACCATTCAAGCCTCCAAATCATTTTTCTTGGATTGCCCTTGAAGTTATCTACCACTGTTATTTTTATACCACCATCAAATTCATCCATCATCAAAATTTATTAATAAAACATTATAGACTAGTTTTCCTTTATAAATTCAAATATTTGAATTCCAACGGTCACTTTTTAATGCAAATTTGACTATGGAAACTAATGAAATCTGCCTAAAAGACCAACTTTGCACTAACATAAATTTTACTATATATTATATTAATACCTAAAATTTGAAACACATTATCTAGGCATAAATATCAACAAACCCATGTGACCACTTTCTTCTGACGCCTTTACATGTGTGAATGCCGACATCATCAATCTACCTACTCAAGAAGTTTTGCCAAGATGATTAGGAGAACCTAGACTTTCACAATAATATTCTAATGAATTCCTTTCACTTACATAAGTTCCCCAAGTAATCTTGACCCTTTAAACATGATCAACACATCACCAACATCCATCACCTTACCTAACCAAGCAAACACAGTAGGGTCCATGCATGATCATTGAGGCACACTTTGCCATTGAGAACCATGTATTCATATTAATTAATAAACACACTTGGACACCTTAGGAACATCATTGACAACACCTCAACAATACTCCAAAGAAACCAATTGATAAAACAATTTTTATACTCAAATAAAAAAAATTAAAGATTATGAAACATAAATAAGCATGTATATTACAATTAAAGCACTTGCTTATATAGACAAGGAAAAATAATATGAAATTTAAACTATCCAATGTGGGATTAAACTCCATATAAGACAAAACTAGGTAAACACAAATACCTAAAGCCTAGCAATCATGAGTAATATACTCTAACACCCCCCACAAACAAATCTAGGGGCTAACAATAAAGGATGCAATGTGAAGTCATGTGTCCCTATGGATGCCAATCCATCATGCCAGAGTACATGAATGCCGAGTCACTATAAACACCAAAGTGAAAGTAGGAATGGTGATAAATATGTGAATCATTGAACATAAACACTGTGCTCTAAAGTACTAGGTAGAATGATGAACCTGGGGAAGCATTGCTTGAATAACCTCCAACAAGATGGTGAAGTGAGTACAAATACTAGTGGGGCTGCCACACTGGTGTCACTGGTTGGGATACCACACTGGTGTCACTATAAAAATCACCAATAAGGCCATGGATTTAAGTAATAATCTTCATATGGGTTTTGGCAAGCAAAGTTCTTGAATAAGATACTTGTGTATAAAGGAGTAATCCAGAAAACACTCAAAAGTGAAACATTCATATAAGTCTCATAGAGTGGAGAAAAAGAGAGAAAACCCATAGGAAAAACTCCCTCCCAAAAGAGATAAAATAAGAATAGAGAGATGTAAATCCCCCGAAATTCGATGTTGATGAAGTCTGCACTCGAAGTACTCGCAAGTCATGAATGAACTCAATCTTCACGAGTGGTCTAAAACCATTACTTGATCATAAAAACAATTGACACTAGGTTTCGCCAGAATATATTTAATTAAGAAGACTTTTAGTGGTGATAAAAGTACAAAAGAGTACTGTATATGTAAGGAATTCTCAACACCAATAATTATAATATACACACCCCCCCATACTATTGACTAGGTGGAGAGGAGAAAAAAGGTTTGCACAAGTGGTTTGAATCCACTACTCAAACACTGAACAAGTTGACATTATATACACTAGAATAACTCCAAATAATGAGACTATCAACTGTCAAAAAAAGGTGTCAAAAATATAGATAAATCTCTCAAAGATGATGGTCCATGGTGGTGATGTAAAAGACAAGCAACTGATGAAGTGAAAAGGTGCTCAAAATAGAGCACAAAAATTCATGAAGGTAGATAAGGCCAAATTAGAAAACAAGCAAACCCCCCATGTCACTTTTTAAATCAATGTGAGTACAATATAACCCATACACAAAAAACACTAGATGGAAACAAGGAAGACCCTGAGCTTCACCAAAATAGATCTAAATGAGGAGACTGTCAACTTGTCAAATAAGCCATCAAGAGAGATGGTCTAAAAATAAGGGAGCAAAAAAGTGTGTCTCCATAGAAGAAGGCAAGGTGCTAAGAAAAGGGTCTCAAGGAGACATAGCACAACTAATAGTGTTTTAAAGTACTAATGCATGTTTAGGGTTGATGGAAGAGTGTGAAAAATGGTGAAAAGAGCCATAATGTATGCAAACACACCAAAAAAGAATCAATAACCAAAAAACAAAAATGTGCAAAGCACATACAAAAGGATGTTGGGCTCAACTAAAAATACATCTGAGATAATGCATGCACAAAGTACAATGTAGGGCCCATAATAGTGATTATATACACTCAATAATAGGATGTCAGACTCAACCAAACATGCATCCATGAGTGCAAAAAATCATGACAATGCAATCTAGAAGAAGTAAAAATGAAGTTTGTGTTGCCTGTGAGGGGTCTGACCTCCTGTTAGACCGGACCTCTCCCTTTGATCTATAAAAAAAAAAAAAGATAAGGTACATGCAAAATAAATAATATTTCCTCAACAAATGATCAAAACATAGCAAAATATTTCACCACTAAAAACTCATCACAAATTGTAAGCACAATATAACACATCCAATGCGAATAGACCCCCAAGAATGCAAAACTTTATATTTTAGTGTGGTTTTAAATATAAAAATGCCCAATGTATGGGGAAATGAAAAACATAAACTTTTTAAAAAAATGGTACTCAATTTTGAGCTACCAATCAAAAGTTATTAAATAATTATGTCTCCATCAATAAGTCATATTTAATAAAAAATTGCACTAAAAGTTTAAAACAAATATTGCAGATAAGGTGGACCTATCCTTCCAACCACTTATTATAAATGGAATGGAACTAGGAATTTTTTCAAGCCAATAGAAGTAAAAAAATGTTAGTGAGGTGACCCCTAGGCTCATACAAGTGAAAGATGCTTTCTCTCAAGGAAAAATTACAGCTTGTAAAAGCAAATAATGAATGAACATGATGTTTTTGAGAGGAGAGGAATTGAATTACTATTTTCAAATAACCTCTTAGTCTATGTAAAGGATGAGATGCTAGGAAGAGAAGGAAAAAAATGCGTGTCCCACACACCTTCTTCTTACTTTCTGAACACACTTCTAACACCACGCAAGCCTTTAACTCAAATCAACGCCTATGGAAGTTTCCAACACAACTTCTACATAATAAGAAGGGATAAAAAATGTATTCATTTTCTAATGATCTAAATCAACACTCCAATTATCCTCACATTAGATAAAGACCACGTAATAGTCAACTCACACATCAGATACAGACCATCTCTCCTTTCAAAGCAAAGACCTCTAGAAAAAACCAATGTTACCACTCTCTCAACACTATAAATGTAGGTGTAGATATGATACACAATCCTAAGGAAATCAAATGCTTGGTAGACCAAGAAATAATTTTAATGCATTACCATTCCTCTAAAAATTTGATCATTAATTTTATTCAATCTAAGGAAAACAAACAAAATTCTAGTGCTCCACAACAAGATCCTTCCAATGCCAAGGGCTTGACCATGCTACAGATGTCCAACCATAGCATCCACCTTGAAATTACATGTTAGACCAAAAATAACCTCAACATAATTTCTTCAAACACTAACACAACCTTAAGGAAAAAAGACACAGTCTTTAGATGTTATACAGATCTGAAAATACAATGCCTCTTTTACAAAGGATGTGGATTCAAGCACCTCTCTCCATTCTCCCATAAAATTCCAATGCAGTTGTAGGAGGGTTATTGCTTCTAACACCTCTACAAAAATACTAATGCCTACAGGAAAATAATATAACTTAGAAGTAAAAAATGGTGTTTGGCAAATAAAATGTAGGTTTGAATGGAATGCCTTACGGAGCTTTCCAATGCCAACATAGACTTGAAGAACTAGAAAATGATAATGTAAGGTTTAGGAAGGTAGGATGGTGAATTGGTAGATCTCTTCCATGCACCACTATAAGATAATGTTCCACACAAAAAAATGGATCAAAGATCTCTCAAGGCAAACCCCACTCTTCCAATGCATGTCCAACCAAGAAATGAGAACAAGAATGTCTCCTCTCAACACTTGCAATGACCAATCCAAGAGAAAATTATGCTTTGGAATGGTGCATATTTGAAACTTGATTAAAAAAATGGATCTACTCAAATAACAAATAGATGCTTCAACCTGATGCAATAGATTGGCTTTGAATGGTTCTAAACCAAAACTACAAACACCAAATAAATAAAAAACATTGAACATAATGCAATAATGATGAATGAGTAATGGCTATTGGAGATGGATCTGATTACCATGAAAGAGTTATCAAAACTCTTTAGCCAATATCTCTCCAATGGCTCATTACTACAACCATTGATGCTTCAACATATACTCCAAAGAAACCAATTGACAAAATAATTGTTATACTCAAATGAAATCTGCAACAAATTATGAAACATAAAGAAGCATATATATTACAATGAGAGCACTTGCTTATATAGGAAAAGAAAAATAATATGAAATCTAAACTATCCAATGTGGGACTAAACCCCACATAAGATAAAACTGGGTAAACACAAATACCTAGAGCCTAGTAAGCATGAGTAAGATACTCTAACACATTCCATATTTTATAAAATCAAATAAATCCATTTTCCATCTCAAATTTATGATGTCATCACATCACATCCCAGAATTCCAAAGTCTTACACCAAATTAAATCACCCCATACCCATGACATCCTCCTCCAAATCTCCATGCAATCACACCAAATCCAATGCAAGGGATAAACTATGACATACCCATCCCTAGTCCATCTCCTTCTCAACCACTTTCATTTATGTCCCAACCACCTAATTTGACTCATCTTCCATCCTTGATCTTCAATCTAATCCAACAGTCCATATCCATCCACAAAATTTATAAATTGAGGGTGATCCCCCTCATTCAAAAAAAAAATCATGTGATAATGAAGTGTTGCATCTCTAAAATCCATTCATAGCACCCATACCATCATATTATCAAGGACCCAATAATCAAGTTACTAAGGTAAAGTGTTGCACAAAGCTCTATGGCTATCCACCATTGAATACAACTACAATCCAAAACAATTGAGTAAATCAACATTAAGAGGACCACCTTTACTTGTTGGTAAGTGAAGGTATCACTTTCTAATCCCCTCTTTTCTCAATCGGAGGTGTACATTTCAAGTTTGTTTAGTATTGGATTATGTTTGTATTTGGTTTCTAACATTTGTATTTTACTAAAAACTTATCTTGTGTATAAATTTTGTCATTCTTGGTGGGACTTACAATCCCATAAGTCATTGTTTATCTAATTTAGGATAATTTTAAGCTGGTTTAAGTCTAAATTTATCAAAATTTATCCTAATATTTTTTCCAGTTGTTTAGCATATTCACTCTATAGGTTTACAGTTTCACCCTCAAAAACCATGGATTTACTTTGAACTTTAGTATTTTTCCATTTTTGTTGTGTTGCCTTCAGCAATTTAGTGATATCACCCTATATTTTAGTGGGTTTTCCATGCAGATCAATGTTTTTGTCATGTTTTTTAGGTTTGTCCTCTTTATCTAGGTTATCTGTAAAACTTTAGTGATATTGCCTTATGTTTTAGCGGTTTGCCTTGTATATAAGTGATATCTCCCTATTTTTTAGATGGTTTTCCTTCTGGTTTTGCATAATATGTCTACATCTTTAAGTAAATTTTCCCTGTAGATCAATGAGATTGACTTGTTTATTAATTGGTTCACCTTGTGTGCTAATAATTTGAATTCTAACAAATTTTTATGCTCTCCAAAGATAACCAAATCAAACTACTAACTAATTTCCAATAGGTTTTTGTCTGTGTAAGACATCAAAACAAACAAAAACTCCTACACACTTAAATTTCATTCTCAAAATAATCTCTATATTACTTTATGTTTGTTTATGAGTGTGTGTGGTTGTTGAGTTTATTTATGCTCTTTTCTTGCACTGAAAGGTGGCCATGAGGATCATAAATGACTCAATTACTTTTTATATGTCCCCATCCTAGAATTAGTTTGCATATTCCATCCTCTTGCATCTAAATACAGTCTTGAGGATTAGAAGAAACTAATTCTTTTATTTTTCATTTTGGTAGGGTTTTGTGACTAGGATTTCATCACTTAGCATTTAAACCAACCCCATCTTCTAGTAGGGTACATAAATTGGGAAGGAGTTTTCATTAATGGATAATTAGTCATCCATTTTACTAATGTTGTGAAGTGAAAGGGGTTTCATCCTCCAATTTTAGGCCTTAAACAACACTACTGAGGCTAGATTTTATGGTAACACTCTAGTGGTGGTGACACATCGAGTGTAACAAGATTGGGATTTGATCATTTTGATTATGCTCATTAATCTTCCCCTTCTATGGATTTGGACCTCACCATACCAACAGGTATATTGAGATCACCCCTAGACCAATTTTTTTTATCCTAGCACTATGACCTCTTGGTCGTATGATGGAATAGTGGTGCAAGGAAACTAGTTTTCTTAAAGATCACTCATTACATGCCTTAGAAGACATTAATGGTGGGCCACTGATTAGTTTACAAACCCACTTAAATAATTTAAGTTTGTACTATATGCATTGATTGATATCCATGTGTTAAACAAATACTATACCTAATCTAAAATAAAAAAATCTAATCAGTTTCAAAATCAAAATCAAAATCTCACTTAATCAAAATCTAGTTAATCTTAATATGAGATTAATCTAAATCATATTAAATCCTAATCAAATCCAATTCCAAATCATAGACCCAATGGCATCTTACATGAGCTATCCAAATACCCCATACACTAACTACAATCCAAATCTCAATATCCCCCATATCAATTATAATCTAAATTCAATTCTAGCATCCCCATTCCTAAATCAAGACATGATAGACCAAATCCATCAATTTATCCAATAGGTACCCACCTATCATCCCTTCTTGGTCCATCACTCACCAATCTAGCATCAAAAACCTCATAATAAAGTCATCAACCATCTTAGCTACTATTTCATGAATTTTAGAACAAATGGGATGAAAAAAAAACCCTAAATTGATGAGCCTTCAAATGAAAATTATGTGAGTAACCATCACCAAATTAACACCCACCCATCCATATTTTGAGCCACCACTATCCATTCATATCCTATCATTATCGATCCAAGCACCATCATCTGATGCATCCATGTTTAAGGACCACATTCTATGAATATGCCAAGATCTCTTTCCAAATCATAATCAAACTCCTCCACTTCCAACTCAAGGTCAAGACAATCACTCAATCCTTCACCAACCCATCTTCAACAAACTCATTTTTTTCAAATCACCCATTTTTTACCAATACCTAACCATTATTGTCCCACCCATATTTGATGAAAGACCTATTTTTGATGAGCCAATCCTAAAAAAACTACCACTTGACTAACCACCCATCTTCAACGAACCCATCCATGGTCAAACCATATTTGACCAACCTATCATGGCACAACCCATATGTGATATGCATGACCTACTCTAGATATTTGACCAACATGACCTAATTCACATCTTTAGGTAATACACTTCCAACTAAGATGACCTAACATCCATTGACCCATCACCTCATTTTTAATCGCACATAATTGTTAGGAACCCATGCTATCCCTTCTCTTTACTTTATTAGTATATTAGTTACTATGGATGTATATGCTTTGTAAGTCATCCCTTGAGCATTTTGTTTTATCCCACATTCATGAGAAGTAGTATTTGATTATATTAGACTTATTATATAAGTAAGTGTTGAGGCCAATGAAGGCATCCATGAATTTATTGTATTGAGCTTGCTCAAAGGAGGTTGCCCATTCGAAGTGGCATGTGATCAATATAATCCTTTCAATGTTTTTATTAATTATATAAATTTATTATTTCATGAATTTTCATGAATTTTTTGTAGGAGGATTTGTTATTTCATGCATTTTCATTAATCTATTGTAGAAGGATCCTCTCATCTAGTATCAAAGCTCTTTCTAGGGCCAATTTTTTTTAGAAAGTCTAAACTCTATTCTACTGCATAATTCATTTATGTATTTTTCTCTATTACAATAATCTATTTTAGATCAAGGTAAAGACCTGACATAACTATGGGAAGTGCTTGGGTGAAAACCCTAAAACTCATTGTGACGAGTACCATAGGAACCCCAAAGTAGATGGCCCATTGAAAGGACATGCTAGCAAAATGGGCAATGACCCATTCTCGACTGAGTAGTTCCCACCCATGAGGAAAACCAAGAGTTTTTGCTTAGGGTTAAATCCATGGGGAAATGTTTTTTGGAGAATGATACTCGCTTAGATAGCATTGGTGGCTAGAGAGATATCTTTAAAACCTTAAGCAACCATTGAAACTTGGGGCCCATTTTTATCAGTTTCATAATATTTCTAGTAGACTCAAAAATCAATCAGTAGAATATCAGAAGTCTCTTAGAGGACTTGCATTAAAATAGTTGATAGAAATTAGAAACTAGAAACTTTTCATTCTATCAGTTTTAGAAAACTATTAGTAGAGTATCAGAAGACTCTTAAAGGACTTGCGACCAGACATTTAATAGAAATCAAAAACCAATTTTTTTTTCATTTTTTTATTATATCTCTCAATCTATATCCCTTTTGATCCTAAAACTTTATCCGAACACCTAATCTTCCATTCTCCATGTTTTCTTCCTTGAGTTCCCATAGCTCGATTCCACTCATATTTCCTGTAAATCTCAAATTTCCCTTTTTTGGGTTTTGCCATAACTTATGTTTTTGTTCATTTTTCTCAAAAAATTTCCATATTGTTCATCTCCCCTTTTCTGCTTCTTTGTCTCTCTTTGATAAATTTTCTAGTTTTTCCATTTTCACTTCTAAATTTCCCTCCCCTTCATCAATCATACTCCCTATGTGCAAAAAATTTAGTAAAAGTACCTTTACCCCTTTTGATTTCACCCAAATTAAAAACTTTCCTTACTAAATGTGTCTTAACTCTAGTTTTCCTACCCATATATATATATATATATATATATATATGTAATCCAAATAGGAGCAAAAACATGGAGGATGAAATTACTATCATCAAGACCCAAATCAAAGATCTCGATGAAAACATTCTCCGCCTCAATCTTCAACATACCACCTTGAATAATAGATGGCATCTAAAGTCCTCTTTAGACACCAGGTTTTCTTCTTCCATCAATTTTCATGGGTTAAAGATTGATTTTCCTTGATTCAATGATGTAGATCTAACTAGATGGATCTATCAGGCAGACCAATATTTTAGTCTGCATAATACTTTTGATGCCAACAAGGTCCTACTTGTATCCTTTCACTTGGAATATGAAGCCCTTCAATGGTATTTTTGGTATGTCAAGGCTCATGATGAGCCCATATGGACCAATTTTTATACCATCATTTTGTAATGGTTTGGCCCAAGTGCTTTTGATGACTTCACTGGAGCACTCACTAAACCTCACCAAATAGGAACTATGAGAGTATATCAAATTAATTTTGAAAACTTGGCCAATCACACAAAGGGATTGTCCAATGAATTCTCAAGAGTTGTTTTTTTAGTGGAATAAAGGATATAATTAAATCTGAGGTCAAAATGTTCTAGCCCAACACGATGATGGAAGCCCTGGGATTGGCTGAGTTGGTAGAGGACAAGATCACAACTCAATAATGATTCAAATCCAATTTTGCTCCATTCAAAAATACAACTCCATAATGATCTCAAATAACACCGGCCCCTAGAACCACTCCTATCAAGCATTTGACTGAAGCAAAAATGTGAGCATGTAAAGAAAAGGACTATGTTATAATTATGATGATAAATTCACTCAGGGACATTGATGTGTCGATCAAAATATCTACCTACTAGATGTAGACTTTCCACCTAAAACTGAAGTTTTGGAAGATGCTCAAGATATAGCAGATGAACCATAAGAACCTTCATCAATTATGGAACATGCTTCTCAAGAAGACCAACCATAGATCTATCTACACGCCTTAGAAAGAGTCACCACCCCACAAACCATGTGGGTTAGGGGTTACTTCAAGAAGATCCCTCTCAAAATACTTATTGATTCAGGTAGCACTCATAACTTTATTGACCCTCAGATCACCAAACATGCTAATTGTTTTGTCCATCCTTGCTCCAACTTTGAAGCCATGATTTCTAGTGGGGTTGCATTACCTTGGAAATAGAAGTATCATAATGTGCATATCTCTATTGGATATTATAACTTACACTCTGATATATTTGCCTTACCCTTAGGTAGATGTGATGTTGTTTTGGTAACCCAATGGTTATGCACACTTTGACCCATCTTATGGGATTTTTCTAAACATTGGATGTAATTTTTAAACAATGGGCAAAAACACACATAGACAATTTTAAAACTAGGTCTCTTATCATCATAAGTTCACATTACATGGAAAAGATTCTTAAGAAGAATTCACACATCATCATTTTCTATCTCCATTCCATTCAAATGCAACCATCAATGATCTCCACTACTCCTTATAGTCTACAAACCATTCTGTATAGGTATGCATGTGTCTTTGTCAAACAAGTGGGATTTCTACCTTCATGACCAAAGGACCACCGTATTCATCTCTTTTTTGGAAGTGTTTCTCTTAACATCAAGCCCTACCACTACCCATTTTATTAAAAGATCGATATTAAGATGCTTAGTTAAGACTTACTGAAGTAAGGCATTGTTCACCCTAGAACTAGCCCATATTCTTCCCCAATTCTCCTTATCTAAAAAAAGCATGGGTCATGGCACCTCTGTATTTACTTCCATGTACTTAATCACATCACAATCAAGGATAATTTCTCAATCCATGTTATTGATGAGCTTCATGGCACTCATTTTTTCTCCAAGTTAGATCCCCACTCTGGATATCCCCATATCTAGATTCATGAAGATGATATCCCTAAGATAGCTTTTCACACTCATGATGGCCACTATGAGTTTCTGGTTATGTCCTTTGGCATCACTAATGCTCCTTCAACATTCCAAACATTTATGAATAAAATATTCCAGCCCTACCTATGTAAATTCATTCTAGTCTTCTTCAATGATATCCTCATCTATAATAAAACATGGTCTAAGCATCTCCAACATTTGGAGCTCACATTGTAACTTTTCTCTGATCATCATCTGCGTGAAAAATAGTCCAAATGTGTTTTTTTCCATGATGAAGTGGATTATTTCAGGCATATTATTTTATTCCAAGGGGTTTGGGTGGATCCCAAAAAAATAGCTACCATGACAAATTAGCCTCATCCTCAAACACTCAAGAGCCTCTATGGTTTTTTGGGGATGACTGGATTCTATCACAAGTTTGTCAATGACTACAAGAAGATTGTATCTCCACTGACAGCTATGTTTAAAAAGGATGATTTTACATGGACACAAGTTATTGAGTGTGCATTTGAAGAATTGAAACAAGCTATGTGTACTACACCTATTCTAGCTATGTTAGATATTACCAAGACATTCATGATCAAGATTGTTGCTTATGAAAATAGACCTAGTGTTGTTCTCCTCCAAGAAGGATTCCCCATTGCATTCACTATCAAATCCCTTTTTGGCAAGAATTTAGTACTCTCTAATTTTGAGAAGGAAATGATGGCCATTTTGCATGCAGTACAAAAATGGCAACCATACCTATTGGGGAATCATTTTTGCGTCAAAACTGATCACCGGAGTCTAAAATATTTCCTAAGACAATGGGTCTCCAGCCCATCACAATAGAAATGTGTCAAAAAACTCATAGCTTATGACTATGAGATCATTTTAAAAAAAAGGTAAGGATAATATTATGGCTAATTTTCTGTCTCACATAGTTACAGACCAAGCTTCCCTTTCAGCTATTTCCATACCTATTCTAAATTTATTAGATGTTGTATAGTAGGGGTATGTCAATGACTCCTCATTATCTCAACTCATTTAATAGTTGGCCATAACCCCTTTGTTATACCACATTATTCTTGGGATGGTGCTTTTTTATGATATAAGGGTCATCTGGTGCTTCTCCAAAGCACATATATTCAGCAGGTTGTATTTTATAAACTCCATGCTCTTCCATCCATAGGGCACTTAGGGTTTCTCAAAACTTATGAATGGGCATGATGCAACTTATTTTCTAAGGGAATGAAAAAGGCAATTCAATAGATGGTAGTTGAATGTGATACCTCCCAATGCAACAAGGGTGAAACAACACTCATTCTTGGGTTGCTTGAACCCTTACCTATCCCTACTAGGATTTGGATAGATATTTCTATGGATTTCATTGAGGGGCTCCCTAAATTTGGAGGGAAAATAGTGATCTTGGTTTTGGTTGATCTCCTCTCAAAATATATTCATTTTTGTGCCCTCATCCATCCCTATACCACCTCCATAGTCACACAAATTTTCTTGGACCATATTTTTTATCTTCATGGCATTCATTTTTCCATTGTCTCAGATCATGATGCAACCTTCACTAGCCATTTTTGGATAGATCTATTTTGATGCACTGATACCCAAATAAAGATGAGTTTTGGGTATCATCCACAGATAGATGGCTAGACTAAAATTATCAACAAATACTTGGAAACTTTCCTTTGTTACTTCACCTTAGAACAATAACATCATTATGCAAAGTGTCTTCCTCTCATTAAATGGTGGTACAATATCTCCTACCACACTTCAACTAAAATGACTCCATATGAAGTAGTCTATGGTCAAGCACCACCAGTGCTCCTTATGTACACCCCTAGTATTTCACCAATTTAAGTGATTGACACGCTTCTCTAAACCCAAGATTAGATCCTCAGCACCTTATAGGACAATCTTCATATATCACAAAATAGAATGAAACAATAAGCTGATCAACACCATTCTAAGTGCAGTTTCCAAGTAAGTGATATAGTTTTTATTCACTTGTAACCATATAAGAAATCTTCCCTAAAACTCAAAGGGAATTATAAGCTAGCTCCCAAGTTTTATGGGCTATATAAGGTTCTCTAGAAGATTGGGTCAATTGCTTATAAGTTGGAGCTCCCACCTTCTTCCTAAGTTCACCCAGTATTTCATGTCTCTTAATTAAAGAAAGTTCTTGGCACAAACATCAGAGTGAAGTCTATTTTACCAAAACTTTATAATGAAGGATCTATCCTTCTTGAGCCAGAGCCAATCCTGGATAGGCTCACATGTCAATTTTTTTTCTACTCCACCACAAAGGTATTAATTCAGTGGCATAAAATACAACCAGAGGATGCAACATGGGAACCACTATTTCTGATTCAACACCAATTCGCACATCTGAAGATTTGAGGAAAAAGTTTTTTCTAAGAGGGAGGGGATGTTAGGAACCCTGCTACCCATTCTTTTTACTTTGTTAATATATTAGTTGTTATGGATGCATATGCTTTAAAAGTCATCCTGTGAGCATTTTATTTTATCCCACATTAATGGGAAGTAGTAGTTACTTTGATTAGACTTAGTACATAAGTAAGTGTTGATACCAATGAAGGCATCCATGAATTTGTTATATTGAGCTTGCTCAAAGGAGGTTACCCCCTCAAAGTGGATTATGATCTATATAATCATTTCAATGTTTCTGCTAATTATATAATTTCATGCATTTTCATTAATTTATTGCAGGAGGATCTATTATTTCATGCATTTTAATTAGTCTGTTAGAGAAGGATCCTCTCAATCACCACATGCCTCAAGTGACAAAGGTACTTATAGACAACAAACACCAACATCAAAATGCCTTCCATGTAGATAAGCTCATCCTAAACAATAAATATACATCAACATCCTATCAATTTGGCATAATGTCATTTATCAAATCTAGCCTCCTCATAATATAAGAAACCAACAATAATAACCTTATATGGTTACATGAAGATAGACTATAGTTCATTTCTAAAATAATAAATATCCAATAGTAAGCAAAATCCTTAAAAGCATGAACTACAATAGGAGAGGCCTCATCTTCCATGAATAGGGAATCATCAAACCCATCCATGTATATGAAAATAAAGGATATCATGATTGGCTACAAACCATGTATAAATTCATGTAAGTATGTGTGTGACACTTTCATGGTTTCCAAGGAATCCTCGTCTAACTTTGAAACAAGATATATTCATAGTCCTTATGAGGACTGTGTTACACCTATCCTCTTAACAATTCCACTACTCCTTTCCACCATCCTGCTATTCAATATGCCACACCTATTGATTGGGACTTAAAAATCATATTATCCATCATTTATCCCATCCTAATATTCAATATCCTACAATCGTTGATTGGGATCGACAAAATCACATACAATCAACTTTTTTCCATAACAATCAAATAATTATAGAATTCATGACTAGAATTTGGATAGAATTGCATAAAGTAGTATCAACATATCTTCGAGAGATGAGAGGCCTCTTCAATTGAAATCAAAATCATAATCTACATAATCACAAAAATAAAAAAATCAATGTCCTTTAGTGAAAACCTCACTGAGGTACTATTGGATGATCAAAATCAAAATCCTAAAAATTAAGAAGCATTTGTTGGTGAAAACCTTTCAAAAGAACCAATGGATGAGTAAATTAATCCACCCCTTACATCAACATAATTTTAGGATGGATCCACATAATTTATTACAAACACCATCAAAGCAAAAATCCTCACATCATCCATCTTGTAACTACTCTCAATCTCGCAAAATGTGAAATTATTGGTCACAGTCCTTCTTTACAATATGATCACATCTCACCTCTAAATCCTTCATGTAATTAACAATCCAATACACCTTAAAATTCACCCTTCTTGGAAAAACCCTCTATTGTATGGGCTATGACAACATCATGATCAATTTAGAAGAAACCAAATTAAAAATCAATGAAGTTCGTGATGACATCCTTAGAGTGCATACTATAAGGATTCAATGTTGTTTTAAAATCAAATAATATAAAAATAAAAAATAAATAAAAATTTAAAAATAAAGAGAAATAATTCATCCAATAGTGAAAACCATTCTTATGGTGCCTTAGGCAAGTACTATGATGAAAATCAATTTCTTGTGTCATGTGTAAGTAATTGATTGTCTACATGTACCCTACAAATGGAGGCAAAATCCAAATTCAATTCATGAAATCCACTTCATCCATTTCCCTCATACCCATCTTTTTGAATCCAAAACCATCCTACCATTATTATCAACCTTATACCCTTCATCCTTAACTAAAAACATCATTAACATCCTCATCCATCATTACCATCTTCAGCCATCTTTACCATCCTTATCCATTCAATCCTAACTTATACAAATTCAATCAAAATCTTATCCAAATATATCCCATCACTATCATCTTCATATCCATCATATCATGCATATCATTATTCCCATTTTGACCTTGATGAGGAGGTGGAAGAAGTCTTGAGACTTGTTCTAGAAATATCTTAGTATATCCTCAGCACAATACTTTAACATTTGGATACTTCCATTCTCAAGTGAGGTGGTCCTTAGATATCTCTCATCTTATCTCATTACCCCTAGTCACCTTTAAACATCATCCTTAAAATCCTTTTATGGTTCCATCCTCTATCACTTCCATAATAGGTGTTAAAACTAGTTTCCCCTTTGCTCCTAGCCCCATTATATATCCCAAAAATCTTTCAAAAATAAAAAAATCCAAAAATTCAAAAAACATTACAAAATCCAAAAATAAAAAAACATTAGAAAATCCAAAAAATACAAAATCCCCCCAAAAACATAAAATCATAAAATCCAAAATAATTAATAATGCAGGACATGCATTTGCTTTTATGTGTGTTCTAATTTTTTGGTGCTTGTTTGATTGCTTTTACTTTTCTTGTTGAGTCTTGACTCAATCCACATGAGGCAACAATGTCATAAGAAAATCCAAAATCAAAATAATGTAGGACATGCTTTCAATTTTATGTGTGTTTTCATTTTTATAAATATTTCCATTTATTGAAGCCATAAAATCACAGTCTTTCAAAAATCAAAGAAAAACAACCCAGTGGAAAGAAAGGTGGGATAAATAAAACATTCATATATTCACTTATTATTATATTATTCTATTTTTTGACTTAAATGCATATGAAGGTTTCTATTTTAGCGATCCTTTCATATACAAACCATTATGAAACATTCTAAAAGACATTAGTATATATATATATAACAAATTTTCACACATTGGGAAGAAATCAAATCTCCCTACCATGCATGACATATAAAATGTTTCGATGTAATAGTTGATAATTTTTTTGAAATAGAGTCTTAATAATGATACATATGAGAAAATGAAAATTGAAATACAAACACAATAATGGGAACAACTTTTTCATATCCACCCATCAGGCATTGTACATATAAGTGACCTTGACATGCTTGGGTTTCGTGACCACAATTGGAACCATAATGAAGTGTCACTTGCCTTATAAGAAACAACCACGCAATGCATATCAATAAATTATATCAACACCCAAATTATAATGTATGATTATTCCATGCAACCATTTGAAAATGGTTTATTTCATAAAAAATAAGCTATGCTCAAAATAATTGTAGATCATGCTAAGAAAAAATAAAAAGATTCATCACTGAAAATGATTATTCAAGGCCAAACATGTATAGGGAAGTCATACTCTATTTTGACCATTAATAATTCATAACATGGACTCACAATCACATGCACCTCTCCCCTTATTCTCTTAGTTCCAACTAGTGTTGCAATGTTTAACATAAACACATCAACTATAAATTCCTCCCACTGAACACCTATACAAGAAATGATAGTTATAAATAGATAAGATTTTTTTCAATAATAAATGACACATATAAAATAGGTCCTCATTGATGAAATGAACTTCATAAACCCAAAAGGACTAAGCAATATAAAGACATGACTATGCAAGGCCTTTTCTAATCATAACAACAAAGATTTTGGAGGTCACTTAGTTATACTTGTTGGCAACCTAGAGAAGTTTCCCCTCATAAAGAACATACCAATTTATGGCAAAAAATTATTTGGCCACACATTATGGCAAACATTTGATATAATTATAATATTAGACATAAATTTTCACTAAAAAGGATGCAACAAAGCCCAATTACCTTTTAGAAAATTATCAAGCAACATTAGAATTGCATAAATAAAAAGAGAAATGAATTCTTCTCATGTCAAGAAGTAATTCCTTCATGTCTCCAAAAGAATAATTACTCTTTAAAACATTGACACATTAATACACGACAAACAATTTAGTAATATTACATGTTACACATTCCAATTATAATAACTAAATTAGAACAAAGAAGACATCATGGTTCACCTAATTTGAATGACACTCAATTGGAAAATATAATATTCTTTTATAGAGGAGCAAAAATTATGTTAACATCTAGTTTATGGGTAAAATAAGAGTTAGTAAATGGAGCTATTGGATAAATTGTTTACATTGTCTACAACACAGTGTATAAATCCCTTAATTTGATGATATATGTAGTTATTAACTTTAACAACTACCATGGTCCCCCATGGAATACAATCAATCCCACACATTTGCTACTTCCTGATATTAAATGGGGTAATTGTCAACAAATACCACTCAAAGTGGAAACATTGATTCTCAAGTCTTGACATTCATTGTAGTATCAAGAGTGGGATCAATGTTGACCTATATATCATTCTTGCATTCTCAGCTAATCAATATACAAGAATGAAGGAAAATAAACATGTAGAAACTAGAAAAGAAGAGGAAGTCAGACTCTGTTCAAAACCTCATCCACTACATTGACAATAAATATAAATCTTGACATTAATTTATAGGTTTCTTTTTAACACCTTTTTAAGTTATGTTTGTGATGTATATTTCCAAACTCATACTTTGTTTATGTGATTTTCAAAAAATTTATTATATTGAAAGCCTACATTTATACAATATTTTTTAACTATAATTTCATTGAGAATAAATGCATAATGTAAACAATTATACATTCATCATAATATATAATACTTTAATTTACAAATACAATTTAAACACACATCAAAAATAAATATACAACAAGCCCACATAGCAGTTAGTCACTGTCCTTGTATTAATAATTGCTTGTGTGTGAATTTGCATGTAAAATTTACAATGTAAAATTTCTGTAATAATTTGAATAGCATGTTGTATTTCATGTTTGTTTCATTGAATTCAAAGTATCAGCATGAGTGTGCATATGGATGAAAGGTATTTTTTAACAATAACCATCAATAAAAATGAAAGGCAACATTTTTTGTTGACAATTATAGATCAATTTGAACTTAAGAATAAAACTTTAATATTATGTATATAATTGTTACAATTTGTATTTAATTAGCAATAGTTCTTTTGCAAGTTTAAGAGTTGTGTAGATGACAGTGCTAAGAGCGGAGTGTTAAAAAATAAATTTTAGGCACCAATTATTTATCAAGCTCTTCAATAGTAATCAATATCAATCACAACCTACCAAGTAAAATGTAAATAAATCTAAATAGATACATATATTCTACTTGAAAAATTATAGACATTAAAAAAAGTTAATGAAAAGGAATTCTATACGAGTGATAAATTTATCTAAAAAGTTTTAAAAAAAGAATAATAAGTAAGAGATAAAACTATAAATTCCATGACCATGAAGCATTATGATATAAATTAAAGGTTAAGAAGTGCAAGTATTAAATAGAATTGTGCAAGTAGTAAGTAGGTCTACAAATGTGCTGACATAATGATGACATCATTTAATGATATGGAAAAATGAGATGGTAATATGATTTAATGTTATAACCCAAAAAAATAATGCATCATGAAGAAATAGGCAGTGTTATTGTGACTTTGATTAAGCCTTTAAAATTTTAACGATAGTGCAGTGAAAATAGGAATGGATTTGAATATAATTGATAGCTAATTATTGATATAATAATGGTTTATCTAGATGAAATGTAGTAACATTATGCTATAGCATGTGAATAAATCCAAAATATTTATTTCTCATTATAATGGGATCAAAACTTTTAGCTCTCATCAACACCTATTAGGATAGATTGAAACTTGCGTTTAAAATTAGTTTTTCGCTTAAACCTTGAATAATGATTGTAAATTGTAGCACTTCTCCACCCATAAATAAAGATAGGTGGCATGTAGAAGCTTAGGACAAAAATGAACAATACACAGGAATTAATTATGATTAGTTAGAGCTAAATTATTATTAGTCAGGGTGAAAGCTATACTATCCCCGCTTTTACAGGGACTAACAAGATGTTTATAAGCTTTTATAGTTTGTCAAATTGTTATAAACTAAATTTAAATGTAACTTATATCTAGTTTAAAATTAAAAAAGGGGTCAATGTTAACTTGAAACAAGGTAGATGAAATTATATATATATTAGACTTGACGTGGCAATAATAATTATATTTGAAAGTGATTGTGATAATCATTGAAGCATAGAGAAACTACATTCAAATGTATTGGATAATCATTTGGTGATAAGTATGTAGGCCTCCACATATAATTATTCTAGAATAGCTTTGTATTAGTTATAGGTAAATTTTATAATGTTTATGAGTTTTGAGAAATTAAGAATCACATAATAATGAAATTTTAGTTGAAGTCATCTAAAAGTGCACTATCGAATGGTAAATATGTCAAAGATTGAGATTCTCATTAAAAATTAGAATTATGTTGTCGATCTATCATGCCATCTAAGCAATGTGTTGGAGTGGCATTCAACACATTTACATGTGTACATATATAATATAAGTTATGACAAAGTGGCTAAGTGCATGTATGAAAGTCTTGTGCACTTCAAGATTGCTTATTGAATTGAAGAAAACCATTTTAAGTATTCCAAGTTTAATTTTTTATACATTTGCTTTACCTTGTTTTATTCTTAATTCAGTAGTTTTAAAGGGTATTTAAACAATGATGGGAATAATATATAATATATGGATTATATAATTATATGGACTTATGTAGTGAATTTCATGCCTTCAAGCATTGTGGCTGCACTCACCCCTGGCATCTTTATCAACAAGGGCACAGAGTGTTAAGTCCCTGTGGGAGGGGTGAGAAGTAGTTTTGAGGATAGTTGATAACATGTTTAAGAATAGGGTGATTTTGTGTGAGAATTGAATTGAATGCCCTTTTGTAACTGGATCAAATGCTAAAAATAATCAATGAGATTGAATCTCCATTACCATGTTTTATGGCCCAAGTAGAGATACAAAATTGTGTCATGTTATTGAACTCATAGGTTAATTGCATCCTTGCCAATACAAAATATTCATTCCTGTTGACATGCTAATCCTACGAATGAATGCCCTAAAATATCAAAAAATATTTCAATCATCAAAATTAAATCTTATCTGGACATTCTATCTTACATACTAGACATGTTCAACCTACATAAAATGTCAGAATCAGGAGTTAAGACTATTTCTATGAAAATCCACCACCACTAAGAAACATATTTTGCATATAAATTATAAGAGTGGCTGATATTTTTTAGGTTAATGGAATGAAATTTATTCTTCTGATATAGAACACATGGTTTCCATATTGTATGGGAATTTAGTTTCACATTCTAAATAAAAACAAAATTACTAAGGAGAATGATTGTTGCAACCAATATCCTGAATATGAGCCTAGTGATTAATAATCAAAGAAATATTTCTTATTCTTTCACATATCTCACTTGTCTATCATCCTGCAAAAGGAAATTGGCTTTAGTTATTTGATGGATTGATTGGAGATTTACATAGGAAATATGAGCCTCAATTAAGGAGAAGGAAATTGGCAGACAAGATATGAGGAATATGAGGATAAATAAAACTACTAAGATGCAAAACTCTCTAGCTTTAGTTGTTGGTGGAGAACACATTTAATATCCAATGCCATAATCATACCACATGGTGGTAATTATAAGGAAAAAATGACACACTATTTAATTACCTACATTAGTGCCACATTTATTTTATCACGCTAGTGAATTCTAATGTTACAAATATTATACCTACCTAAAAACATTTTATTTATATGGACAAAAAAAGGTCTTTGCACAATGTGTTGATCATGTATTAGACAAATGACATAAGCAAATAATCTAATGTATTAGTTCTCCTATAATTTATCTCCCACATACATTCTGGAATAGAGCATAAAATTGATTCCTATGCCAAAAAAAGTTCATCTACATATACCAGAAGACAGAGTCATGAATTTCCCTAAATTTCAACATTACTTAATCTAGTGCATGGAACATTCACTGCTAAAACAAATCACATTAGATTTATGATAAAGTCTATAATTAAAGCTTTAAAAATATACTTTTTAATTGGAGAATGATTATAATAGGTGAAAAAATACACCAAAATGTAAATAAGAACCTAAAAAAACAAATTTAATGCAATAAACTAGTGCCCTATGCCACATGGGCCACAAAAGATAACACAATCTTTCAAAAATTGAATATAACATAGCGATTAGAGTCTGAATATAAACCTAAAACTAAACTCAAATAAAGAAGCAAATATATGTACAAAAAAGTATTTACACTATGTATACACACGCACACACCATGATTTGGAACTCAAATCCACTGCATCAAATAGAGAATCCTATACCCAGTTAGTAGCAATACAAATTGGTATTTAGAATATATTAAATTTTATATTTAACACTTCTTTCTAAATTCATTCTTTTGGGATAACAAAAAAATTAAATACAAAACTAAATTTAAAGCTATGTTTGTAAACACCCACTTTCAAGAAATTTAAGGACTAGTTTTTAATATGCTGAAATGAAAGCCATAAATGCAATAGAAGAACAAAACCTATAGCGCAAAGAGAAAACTTAAAAATCAGGAAAAATTGGTATTCCAAATTTAACAGAGAAATAATCGGTTCTGTGTGAAAAATACGATGTGATAGAAAGGCATCATTATAAAATGGTAGAGGAGCTATATTTAAATCCATCATTATCTTCAGAAAAAGCATAATTCAAGTTGAATATGTCCTGTATAGGACTACAAATAGCTGTATGGGGATGATTCATCTACTACCAGTAGGTGCACTTCCCTTCTTTGCAATCAAAAATAGCCACCCTTCCATAGAAAATTGTGGTAATTGTGAGAGATTGGTATGCATTCGAGGTGTGAGTTATATGCATCAAGATGCATAGATGGTAGACAACTGGAGAGGTGGACTGCCCAACCTACAACTAATTAAAACATAATTATGACTGCCTTGAATCATGTGAAATAAGAAATAACATGGAATTTTATTAACCAATCAACACATAACAAAATATAATATTATATTTGGTGGGTTAAAAAACTTGCACCTTGCTTTAACTTAGACAAAATGTTTTGATATTTATCTGCACATAAAATGGCAAAATCTAATTTGCTAAAATAATAAAGAGTAATAGTAGGTTATAGCGAAATGAAGGCATAAGTTAGCCCTCTGAGACTAATAATGAAGAATATCTCACCTTAGGATTTTAATTTAACATGTAGTTTTGTTATTTGGTTCAAAGCTTCTTTATCCCATGTATCATATGCATGACGATCTAGCAAATCCATTCCTATTTTTCCCAAATAAAAGGGTAAAAATTATTCAGTGGATCACTTCTTTCAATTATGAAAATTTTCCACATTCACAAACTTAATTTACTCTAGTTTCATTTGATGCGGAAACTTGTAACGCTCACAATCAATGCTGCCTAGAATTTAGTAATGTCCATGAGACCAAGTATTCTATAGGACCGAGTGCTATAAGAGCACTATATTTTGTAAATACAACTCTCTAGTACAAGTGCTACCCTTATGATTATGTAAAATTTGAGACCCATTTTGGATAAATACACTAGACCCCAATGTATGATGGTTCTATATGCCACATCCCATAAATACAACGACAAAAGATGATGTGAAATTTAAGAATCACTTCTTGAGAAATTAATATCAATGCAGAGCTTACAAATTAATGTACCGATGAGTAAGCAAGGCCCATGAAATAGGGGTTATTCTTTAAGAATTTTGAAACAATTATAATAAGGAAGAAAAATAATATAAACACGGTTGATAGTTTTGAACAACAAAGAGATAAACCAAAACATCCCTAAAAAATGAAATACAAATTTGAAATCATATTTGATTGCAGAATGATTGGTTAATAAGATGGCTGGTCAATTGAGTTTACTATTGTGGAGTTGATTAGAGACACCTATGCATTCACATCAAGACCGTTGGGGTTAATAATGCATGCAGGTTGAAAAAATTTACTAGGCCTACAAACATACCCTTTCCCTGGTCCGTACAATGATTATCCTCCAGACATATATAAAGGCCTTCGAGGGTGCACCCATCATCATGCTGAAAGCCTTTGGTGAGGCTATGGTGGGTGATGTAGAGGCATGACCCTAATGCCTGCACCAAATGTAAGGTTAGCACTTAAACTTGGGCTTCTACTTATATGGCCTATTGTAATAGTAAATTTTATCTTGTTTGAAAAACAATTGGATCATAAATTCCACAAAGAGGAGGAAATGTAGTTCCATCATAGTATCATGTTTTCAATCCATAGTAAGCCAACCAATATAAAATGGCATACCAATATCAATTTGGGGATTTGATAATAAATATAACACTAAAAACATAATCTTAGACCATCAACCTTTATCAAACACTCAAGAAAACTCTCATACTCATGCATCACTTATAGCAATGCACAGGGCCATACACATGCTATCAATAAATAGAGGTGTTTATGGGATGATGAATAATACAATAGGTCAATTCATTTTACTATTATCATCATACATAAACATAAATCACACTTTTCACTATACCCAATCACTTATGAATATATTACATAACATAAAACTTGCACTCATGTTATTAAAATTGAGTATTCACCTAGAGCATATATTTCTCTCTGTTTTGACTAGAAGCATCCATGCCCAAAACATGAACAATAAAATTAATGGGAAAATGAATGGTAGAACACATGATCTATATTTATCGATTAGATGAATGATACAAAATACACCTTAAAACTATCCCTAGGCAACGAGCTTAACCAACATGCACTAACAACTGACATGTTAGTCTTCATTGATCGTCGACTAGAAAGTCTTCGTCAGTCATTGCCAATGTTAAACTGTCAAACCTGCCCCTGACCACCAAGTGTGACTAACCATCACTACCAACATCAATGTCAACCATCACCCTTAAGCTTGTCTACCACCATTTCATGTTACCGCCACTTTGATCATAGGTTCTTGTTACCACCAATTGAGAAAATAGCAGGAGAAAAAGAGTGGGACATCTTTTGAAATTCTCCCCAATTTCTCTCCTAATGTGACATTTTCAATTGAAAAGCATCCAGGGTGAGCAATGGAAAGGAAGGGCAAGAGACATTTTCCTCTAGTTTAACTAGGTCCTCTTGAACTACTTTGTATGTGTTTCCATTAATTGATTTGCTTTGTCTTTGTTTTTTTGTGTTTGTGTGTTTGCAAAAGTTTCTTGGTTTTCATGTTGGGTCGGCTTGGTCACTATTGGAGACTTGGATAACTGATTTCATCTACATTGTAACTTCTTAGGTATTTGAAATAACACTACTTCATCTCCTTCAACATGGTGTTTAGATGATGTGAAATGGGAATCAAATCTTGAATAATGACAACATTCATTATGTTTATCCCCACCTTTACTTTCTGTGGAACATATCACAATATGGTATATTGAGTGAAACAAGTATTCCATTCAATGTAGTGTGGTGTTTAGGACCTGACTGGGTTCAAGAAACTTATGCGATGCCAAATACCTTATATAGTTGATTGTGGGAATATTAAGCCAAAACAAATCAATGTGGAGCCTTGGTAAATTTTTTCTATTGTATGTTGAGTTTTGAAACCACCTAGAACATGAATGCATATGTTGTATCGATCATTGTTGTACTCATTTTTTATAACAAGGTCTAAACCATATTTTATTAGTTTTGGCGACATTGAAAGATCCATAGGGTCTAGATAATGTTTAAGAGTAATAAGAAGTCTGACAGGGTCTGTATAGCCCAAAATCATCTCATTTCCTCTAATCATTAGTTTCATAAACTAGTTTAGAACCACCTAAAGATGATAAAACATGTTTTGTCCTTTTTTTGAGCCATTTTGAACATGGTAACACATGTGTAAGGTAATAGAACATTATTATATTATAAAGGGACATGGGATAAGACCATGGGTTAGCCCATTTCTATTGATATAGAAAAAGTACAATTCATTTGCAGGGTCTTTAGCTGGAAATTACCATGATTGTCTTATTTTATATTTTTACTTGGTTTGAGTAGCATGACCATCAATTTGAAATCAAAAGTTAGGTATAAGAATGTAGGTGTGGTGTGTTGTTTCTTCCAAGCCTTTTATTGTTTAATAATTCTAATTGTGGCATAAATCAAATTTGAATTCCGCTAGGATTATGTATGCAAATTTGAATGACTAGGGATTATGCATTGATTATTTGACTAAATACCCATGTGTCAATTTTGATGTGTAAACCCTACAACATAGGAAATCGAGGAAAATATTAAATGGTCTATCCCTCCTCTTGTGTTCTCCTAACATTGGTGTAGTTAATAATTTGATAACCCTCAAATTGCATCGGCATAGAAAACAACTCATTGCATCCAAAGCATGTTCTAAATAGTTGCATTCATGACATTTGATAGCTGAAAAATATAAAATTATAAACATTGTGGCTTCATCAATTTTTTTATTATTGAGCTGAGAGCGTTACAAATAATATAATAATCCCATATTACAATGACATGAATTATGTAAAATTAGAAAAATCAAAGTGATAAATATGTAAAGGCTCAAAAATAGATTTAAAAATAAAATGAACATGAAGCATGATAAAAACCATGAAATGAAAATGTAAAATTATTAACTGAATAACTAAGATAAGATAAATGTATGCAATAATGTTTTTACTAGTACATTAAAACTATTAAACACTTTTTAGATTTATACCCTAGAGAAAATCTCATGATAAATAAGGTATTGCTCTTTCTGCTAAAATAAGATAGTGAACTAGTGCATAGGAAGAACATGTTCTGAAAGGTGTGTAAGTCAAGAGGTAAGTGATACAAAGTAATTATGGATAATGTTAGCACATAAAATTAAGTTCTGTGTGAGATAGTGGATAAATTGGGTTTGTAGAAGGTGGCACATCCAAACCCATATTAGGTTTCATGGATTCAAAAGGACCATAATGTGTTTGTAAATGAGAAACAGTTGATGAAATTCCTATTTGGAACACACCAAGATAAGGTATGGTGTGATGTGATACCAAAGGATGTGTGTCATATAATTTTAGCATGGCCTCAGAAATATGACTTGAATGTTATGCATGATAAAAGAGTGAAAACCTATCACTTATAAAATGATGGCAAGAAGTTCATGCCAATTTTTTTGAAGGACAAGGGAGAAGGAGAGCACAACACTACCCTACTATCATTGTATTCCATTAAACTATGTTTTGTTGATTCATTTTGTCAAACAGCTCATGTGCCTTCAGTATGCTTCCACATTTTTCATACATGTCTATCTGGGCATTTACAAGTATATCATCTCTTACAAATCCAATTTTGATTATTCTTTCATGGAAATCCATACCCTATTCCAAAGCTCCCACATTTTGTCAAATAGATCTTCTGTCTTGTGTAAACTTCCACATTTTGCATACATGTCTATCAGGGCACTCACGACAACCACATCTAATAAAAAACTAGTTTGTATTCTGCTTTGATGGATATGCATACCCTCTTTTAAAGCTCCCATTTTGGAACAGGTTGGGAATATGTTGGAAAGGTTGTGGAGTCTAAATTTACACCTGCTAATTGCATTTGTTTAAAGGTCTCCAAATCCTTTTCAACAAGCCCATCTTGTGCATACCCTACTATCATTGTATTCCATGAAATTTGAAGAATTTATGAAGTGCAATTTTTTATAAATAGATGATCAAGACTTTTCAAGGAAATATTTGAGACGTCAATCCTTAGCATTTTAGTAAGAAAGTTGAGGACAAGGTATAAAAATGAAATAAAATGATTCAAGATTCATAGCAAAAGATATCCTTTCTTTCCCACTTAAACTTTATGTTAAAGTACACACTTGATGTGCAGATACATGGCCAAGTCTTTAATTTTATAGAGGCATCCACTAAAAATGGAATAGTACCTCCATTGATGGACATATTTGCTTTGATGAAGGATTTCTTCCATCCTTCCACAATTTATATAAGTTTAAATGGCCTTGTGTCTAAAAATAATATTTTTATCCTTAGATTTTCATCTACATTGTATAAACTTAAAAACACTAGGTAATCTAGAAATGAGAAGGATTACAAGCTTGGATGATACCAAAATTATAGCTCCTTTCAACTAGCTTGCAATTTACACATTTATCTTTTCTATTTTTGGGTATAAGTGCAAAATAAAAATCTCAAACCTTAACCAAGATTTTTGAAGGAAATGAGAGGCACGTTATGGCTCCATCTCAGTATGAAGGCCCATAAAATTATCATAAGGTATTAGTGTTGAATGTTAATTTGATATTTGTCATATTGGCTTCTTATATTTGTATGACACCACTTTAGAGTATGATGTTTATGTTAGAGGTTTTTCTACATTGAAGAAGATCCTCTTGCTTATGCAGTCTATATGGCGGTCTTATTTTACCTTTATAATAATAATTGATAAATATTTCACAACTAATTCTTACAAGTACATTTCTAAAGTTAATTTTGTAGAATGATAATGATTGAATCTTTTGATAATCTATATTTTAAATTTACTGGGTGATCAATAATCACTTCGTTGAAGAATCAATTGCATAATATGCAATGGATCCTGTATATAATTTGTTTTCTACAATTTATGTGTTTGTTTGCAGTATGTTGTTTTCAAAAACCCTCTCCAATTGGATTTCCAATCACTTATGGAATTCTCTAATCCAAATCAGAGATGTAAAAAAAAGAGACTTTGATCAATTTTCAGTTGAAATGAAAGAAATTTTTTGTTGGCCACCAC
Organism: Torreya grandis; assembly: GCA_037957365.1. Lineage (NCBI taxonomy): Eukaryota > Viridiplantae > Streptophyta > Pinopsida > Cupressales > Taxaceae > Torreya > Torreya grandis. The sequence goes on from JARHVA010000463.1 coordinate 671,494, forward strand.
CTGCTTGGGCTACTCATGTAAATCACGTTCCTAGGATTTGGTGGAATACTAATAATGCTTTCACTTTGGAAATGTTAAAAGGTAATTGGTCATGTCGACAAATGGAAACACTGAATATAATTTTTAAGTCTAATCTCTTATTATAATTAATTATTCTACAACATGGAATATCTTTAAATCCCATGATGAAAATTTGGTTTGGCAGATACTTTGATAAAACTAGTTATGCAACATTCTTGCTAGAAAGATTCTTTCATACATATCACCTTGTGATTAGATTTTGAATTTCAGCGTGGGATGGTCTTCATGATAAATGTGTAAAATTTTGAAATTTTTTGGATTCAAATCCTAAATTAGATTTCGAACACATGTTAGATGAGCTTACATACCAAGAAACAACATGGTGAAGAAGTCATTTTTCAACACCATCACAAGAATCTGAGGATGATAGGAATGCACATGATCATGATGGGCACTACTCAAATTAGTTGTAAAGAACTAGCATTGGATAGTGGTATATGACTAATTTAATATATTTATCTACCATTCAGTCTATTATGTCCGTAAAATCTTAGATAATGGCATTTACTATAGTTAGTGGCAATCAACTTCTGTAAGTGGAATGTTGACTCATCATCCAGAGCCTTGAACATCTTTCCTATATTATGTGGGATAGAGATGACAACTTTTTGTATAATTTTGTACATGTAATGAAGAATAATCTTTCATTTAGTTTCATAATTATGTTTTATCATCTCATGGGCCTCCCTAAGTTTAGGGGCCAAAAATTATGGTTCGGTAGGTTGGAAGTATGGTAGTGGTGGTCTATGAGGAAATCATCAAAAAAAAATTGGTGACCTATTTTGCTACACTAATTATCTCATAAATCAATATGGATTATGACTTGACCTTACTTTAGGTGATAAGGCAGCGTACCATTACAATTGAATGGGATAAATTGCATCCCATATGGGCTCATACAATTTGTAATGCACACATGTAGTACAAAGGTTTCTTGTGTAGCCTACTAACATTTCCTTTCATGCAATGTCCATAAATACCAATATGCCCATGCCTCTAATGAAATACATCAAATGATTAGTTTATGGATAACCATTTTATCACATGGGCTTCGTAGCAATTTCATTTTTTTTACCCTATCCTAATTCTATGCGCTTCGTAGTAACTTCACTATTTTTTAAACCTTATCTTGATTCTATGGGTCTTTTCTTAACCCTTTTGTGAATCTATGGGCTTCATAGAAAAATCACATTCCTATGCCCTACCCAAATACATGTAGTTAGTGCATGCCACTTAAGATCGTCTAGAAATGCAACTACCTCATGCATTCACTATTTTATCTATTTCTCCAATTTCATGCTTTTATTTTGATATGTTTTATCAAGGATTTTATATTGATTTCAATGAGGTTTTGTACATTATTATAACCTTTTTGTTCATAGTTTCTATCATATTTTTCTTAAGTGGTTTCAATTCTCATATTTTAATTTCTATGTGTAGTTCATGGCTTCTATTTGCAGTATGTTTGACTAGCATGTGTGTTTATTGGTTCCGTCTGAGTGAAAAGGAAGACAAATTTATATCAAAAGCATGTTATTTTCTCCTAAAAATTAAATCATATGGTAATATGGCACTTTTCTATTTGATGAAGTGTCTTTACATCGTGCCTCCTACATTACTTTAATAAACAAGCTAGGCTTATTTTTTTTTACATGATCAAATAGGTATGTACATGGACATCGATTCTAAAGACATTTATTGTGAAATTATAGGGGATAGATATGTGATTAGAGTTCTTCTCACTGATCTACATGATGACATGACTTTCATGTATGGGTTGTTTCCATATATTCACATTTGTTACATAAACAAACGTCTTCAACAAGCATCATCAGGGCATAAATAAATTGAAATATGACAAATCACTATGGATGTGTTTATAATGATTGATTTATAAGATGTTCATGTGGATGAATTTTTTGATACTTTGACTGATTTTCCATTGGTTGACATAGTTGTCAATGTCAACATACATCGATTATCATTAAATCATTGTCTAATGTTCATATTTGTATTTGCCATACTATTCTCCATTCTCTTCCCCTATTTGATGTAATGTTCAAAGGAAGTCATGAAAAGTTTTTTTATATATCTATTGCACTTCTCTTGATAAACAAAAAACTTTAAACATATCTTTACGTTGACTATTTATATGGTGTCATGAACTTCCTAATATTTTTACATATGACACACTATAAAATAGATTTACAGCTTGAATGGCCCAATACAGGTTAAAAGTAATAGTGTATGCAAAATAATGTATTTCAATGAGAGATACAATAAATGTATCCAAAAAGGGTGTTCTCATGTTTGTTGATGTATATTAGTCTGACTACCCATTTTGATGATGTGTACATGTTTTAATGTTGTTTGGACCAAATTGTTATTATATTGTGTGCATTATTCAATCATTGTCCTTTATACATTGTAGTATCTGCCAGATAACATTCACTTGATAAAAAAAATCCACTACAATACATGGAAAGTTGCATTTACTGAATATCAAAAGTCCATTTCTAATTCATTCAATGAAATGTTCTCCTTGTAGGCTACAATAGATGGAAAAAATGTGGGAATAAATAATGCACCTTAAACTACACAAGCCAGGTGATGCTCCATTTGATTGTAGTTGTATCAAGTGGGACAATTTTCCTAACATTAACGAGGAAGACTTATGGGTTGTCTGGGTTGAGTACGACAAGTTTGATGAATTAGTTAAAGGAGAATCAAGAAGGGTGTTATTCCCTACAAATTTTCATGTTTCACATCACAAAAGAAAATAAAATTTTACTAGAAAGGATAGTAAGATCACTTTCACCTCTGAATATGTCATGTAAATCACCTCACACTATACATTACAAGTTGGTGTCTATTCAGATGCTATTATGTTCTGTTCATGTACACTTTTTTCAATTTGTATGATTGTTTATTTGTTCACTAAAATCATGCAGCTATTGGTGTTCATATGGACCTGATGACTTTCAAGAAATTGATGCCATGCCAAAAGACAAGTATTTAATACCCAAATCTAAAAAGGGTAGTCGATCAGGTCAAAGGCATATAAGGTGCAGTTTTTGTTGTAATTTTAGCACATGACTCATGGTATATAGACCCAATCATGTGCTGCTCACATACAATCATGTAGAACACACAGATAATGAATGCAACTATTTCCATGACCAACAATATGAACAGTTCAATGGCAAGGAATGTTTTTTTGTTCCTTACCTCAGCCCCCAATTTAATGAATGGGTTCATAGACTATTAATGTTGGGAATATTTGTTGATGTTATCCACCTTAAACACTAGGATATGGTGCATGAGAGACTTGTATTGTTTAATGGTGAAACACAACAAGATGATTTCTTAAGCAATGATGACATATACAATATAGAATGATTGATCAAGGAGGCTAAATATGTGTATAATGCTAATGATATAAAAAGTGTTCAGGAGTGGCCATTAGCGAATCCCAAAAAGTCATTTTTATATCAGGGATACAATGTGGGAGAGCTTGATGGGGATGGGGAAAACCCCTTCATCTTGGGCATCCTACTCCTACAATAATTAGGATGGTTTTTGAGATTTGGGAAACATAGATTAGTGGTGATGGATTTAATGTTTGGGATAAATGTAATGAAGGTATTATGCCAATTTTTGTAAAATTAGTTGATAATATTAATTGTTTTGATGTTTTTAATAATAGTAGTTTTTTCAATGTTTTTATTTTTTCTTATACAGTTTTAACTATACACATTGTTGGAATTTGATTCCAAACATGAAGGTGTTCCTATTGCATGGGTCATTATGTCTCCATCATGTACTATTGACATAAGATAATGGATGTAAATTTTTCTTCAAAGAGTGCATTTGAAATACATTGAATGGATAATAAATGCCTTCAAGCTCAATGATGTCACTACAGAGATAAAAACTATTAGGTGCATCATCATTATTCCTACATGCATCATGGATTTCATATTTGGATGTTCATAAACACCATCCCCACCTTATTCCATTAATTTTTGTAAAATTATTGTGTTATGCAAGGAAACATTTAACTAGGAGGTATACTTATGTATTTGGCATGTTCGTCGTACATGGTTGAAGAATTTGATAGTAAAGGTGAAAGATGATGATGTAAGATGTGTGATGTTTGTTGAGTTAGGGTTCATAATGCATAGTTTTGTTGATGAGTACATGGCCAAAAGGGAGTCTAAAAATTTTGTAGAAAGATATCATTCCTCTTAGGTCACTTTTATCGAATACTTCTGCATGTTGTTGGACACTTCTGCATGTTGGGAAAGACACCAATACAACTATATAATCTTACCATTCCCATTTTAAATGTTGTTTCCTAAGCATAGTTAGGACTTATTCACATCATAGGGTGGATTGGTTGGTTCACCAACTAACATCAGTTTACATTTATTATTGATGGCTACAACTATGCAAGGACAACAACTTCCACAAGAACTTCAAAGTAGAAAGACTTGAAAATATTTCATGGGTACAAGCTTTGAAGATCCCACATTGTCATGTCACCCTCAAAAATAATGACCCTCTTATGACATGGGTGAAAAGTATGAAAGATGAACCATTGTATTATCATGTCTTTAATGTAATTCCTTCTATGTTGATGTGTAATTTCTTATTTTCACTCCAAGGATACACTTGCAAGCATGTGGTCAAGGTGGACCTAATGATAAAGATGAAAAATCAGGTAGTTATAGATGATACAACCACAATGCATGGTGTTAATGAGAGCATCAACAACATCGATGTTGAGTACCATGTAATTTTTGTTCCCCCCCATACTATATGCATTGACAACTTTAAGGTGGTTGTCATTTATGTAATACATTTTCATTGTCCAAGTCAAAGATAATGTATTTCAAATTGAAAATGAGGGAGAAGAAGTCATGGATGTCAGAGATGTGCACACCAACATTTATGGTGTCACGTATATGGATATGCAAGGATCAAGTCATGCACTAGAAGGTGTTACAGTAAATATGGTGGATGAAATTGAAAACTAGTTGAGGGAGGCTAATAGTGTAATTATAGTAACTACTCATAGTCATACGTTTTTTGTATTTTTCAACATTTCTAACTGGATACTTTTCATTTTATGAATATATCCCATATACATCTGGAGTTGATGATGTTGACTCTAATTTGTGGAGCATGAGAGATATTTAAGAGATGTTGTGCAGTAGATAGAATCATAGAAACTATGGCATTCTTCAAAAACTATATGGCACATGTTTACAACAAGGTGTAGATCAGGGTGCTATCAAATGCACAACACCCAATGCCTAATCCATTCAAAAAATTACAAGATGGGCATGTAACTTCCACTCATAGAAAAAAAGACTTCATAGAAAATATGAATATATTCAAACATCAGAGCATGTCATAGGAGATCACACTTTTTCCAAACCCACCTCGTAACAATCCAAAATGACAAGTCTGGGATTACGATCTTAATAGGGCAACAAAGTGAGATAGGGGCAGACATAATAAAGATAATACATCCTAATTTTATACCTTTTTAGGTTTTAGTGATAACATAACAATAATAAATACATGTAATGAAAAATAAATACCTTTTTTTAAGGTGAATAGTGCTCTTAGACTTCCCACATGTGGTAACATATTGCATAAATGTACTGTCTCTAAAAGGATTTTTTGAATGATATTTAAATATAATCTAAGGAATGCGGCAAAGTTATCCATTGTTTTAAATATAAATTGAATATATAAATACTATATAGATAAATATTACTAATAAGATTTACTCTTCATCATCTCTAAAGATTTCCCCTGAATAAAAACACCAATTGTGAACCATGGAAGCTAAACTTATCTAGATCCTTGTTAATGTTTTCATGTAATTTATCAAACCCAATAGGATCTTACACTAACAAAAGACTGCAAAACTTTCATATTGATAACATACAGACACTTAGACAATATTTTTATCCCAATCCATCAGGTAGACCTTAAAAGGCCTCCCAATTAGACTTATCACTTTTTCACTTGGTGATCACCTTCCATTCTCATTGTCTTCCAAAAACTACCCAAATTGAAGGATTTTTTAGAGGTGTTTGTGTGCCTATCCAAATCAAGATATGAACATGAGGAGTTAGATTAGGTCCCAACTAACCTTCCCAATTTATTCTCATCCTTAAACTCTCCTCTACGCCTATAAAACACACAAAATTTGTCAAGAAAACTTGTTATATACCCTATCTGTACAAATAGGGTACAATAAAACTATATGGTATGGATCTTGAGAGAGTATTCTTAATACCAAAACCATTTCCAATCCAAACTATCTCTCTTGGATGCATTTATAGCCATTTCTTTCCAATCAGGTCAAAAATAAGGGTTTAAGCTCATTTTGACTCGTAGTGTTTGTTCATTAAAACCTGACATTGAACCTATGAACAAATTTCACTAGAAGAATTTTTAGGAACCTCTCAACATCTCCCAACTCCTTGGGTCTCCATGCTAAGTGTTCGTACCAGTGTGAGCTCTTGAACTTGGATTTTTGATCTTGGGAGTGCAATCTGAGTAAGCCTGCGGTGTTCTTAATCCAAGAAATGACTTACTTGTGATCTCCTCTACATGCCAATGGATCCAAATAATTTCATATCTATATTTTGAGATGATAAAATGTATTGGATGTTTCAATTAGTGTTATAAATGAGATTAGCCCTCCAATTGGACTTTAGGCCTAGTCAAGGCTTAGTAGGCCTGACTGTACTTATATGGGTTTAGGACACCATGTTTGGATTATTAGTAATTTGATACCTCATTAATGTTATTTCATACTTTAAATCACTCTCCACAACCTTCTACAATGTTTCAACAATCCCTAACTCATCCCCTATCATTCTCATACTAAACCTACAATCTTTTTGTTTCCTGGAGTGCCCTCTATCATGACAAAATCGAGGGCACTTCACCTATATTCTCAAAAAATGTGAATATATTAGGATCTAAATTATTCCATGAGGGTATTATATACCAATTTTAAAATTTATATCACCTCATTAGGGTCATCAATCAACACAAACCTCCAAATAGACTCAGAAAATTAATGACTGTGCAGGACTCCTTGAGTTGGCTGAGGGTTGAGAGTGTGAAGTTTGTCATGGTTTTATTTATCTCTTTTCAATCATATATTTATGATTTTCCTTACCAATTTTAAGGTGTTATAATAATGTTTAGCATCCATGCTTCTTTGCCATCTCCTTCAAGTGCACTCTCTATAACTAGGCAAAACTGCCTATTGTAGTAAACTAGAGGTACATATTTAGAGCAAATGAGGTTATACCTATAGGTGTCCAAAAATTATAGACCTTTAAAATTATTCTTAGGATATCCTTTAATTAATAATGGTCTTCTCCTCAGTTTTTTAGACCTATCTCTACCCATAAGTCTGGTTAATCTCCAAATTATACATTCTTAGTATACAGTTCAGTTGGAGGTGGTCATTATATTTGATAGTTCTGTAGGTTTCCATCAATGGGAATATTTTTGTTAAATTTATTTTTAAATCCACTAAATCAATATTACATGTCCATTCTTGAGACAACTCCATTCTCATTGGTGACTTAGCAATTAGTATCTCTAACTACATGACTAGCTCTCCAGATGCTCAACATGAATGTATGAGGTCTTCAAAACTCAGACATCCTGTAGGTTCACATATGCCTTGAGACATTTACTCCACCATCATACCCTTTTTTATCTTCTTTGATACAGATAAACTATTTCATTATCTTCTCTCTGACTCTGATACCTGCAATCTATTTATTCATGCATAATAAGTCTTATCAATCTTCTCTTGTCCAACACCTTCTCACTAGGTTTCACCATATTATCATTCAAGATTATTATTTATAAATTTATTTATTTTATTATAATCTATATTTATATTCCCTTAAACCCCTCATATTCATCTATTCAACTCCTTCTACTCACCTTCTCACTCCCTTTCATTTTCCTCCTACACTAATCTTCACTAGACTCCTTGCTTATCACGACCCAACTCACTCAATTTATTATTATAGGTCTTGTGTGGATAATATTTAACATGGATAACCTATTTTAAGATCAAAAAAAAAATCCATCTTACTCACACTCTCTCACAATCTCAACTGCCTTCTACACTTCTCAAACCCACAACCTACTTATCATCTAGTATCATTTTTCTTCCTTTTTTCCTTCTATATGGATAAATACAACTATAAATTGAGAAACCCAATACATATTATAAAACCCTATATCATCTAAACCCTCCCTATTATTTTTCAAGTCTTCACTCACTTCCTAGATACCATTTCCAACACCTACACAGTCCTATTTAGGTTTCTAGGCTTCTCTTTTACACATGATCTTCAAAATTTATACATACAATGGCCGTACACATCTGAAACATTCATAGTATCCTTACTTTTGTAAAGACACTTTGAAATACAAAATTTCAATATTTTTCATTGGTTCAAACGTTTTCTATTCCACCTTTTGGGTGTTGCCCTAAACTAGGGTTTCCTGTAGTCTGTGTAGTCTCGAGAGGGCTCAAAATAGATGTATTGATTATTTATTGGGTTTCAAGACTCTAAATGACATATGTAATGTTTGTATACTTTCTCTCCACCTTTTCCAAACTCAAAATTTTATTGGTTTCCTTTTAATCACATTCCATACATGAATTTGATAGGGTTTTGTGCATACAGACTAACTATAACAAACTAACACAAGTTTTTTTTACTATATAATGACTTACCTGATGATTTCAATCTCTCCTTCATGTGTCTCTTTAATCATGGTGATCCTCCCTAACATATAAATCCCTTAATCTTCTTTGTCCTTTCACAAACTTTGTTAGTAAAGACTCATACACAAGTTTAGTTATTGCCCTTGGAAACAGTGCACTCACAAGATTCTTTTCTTAAATATTTATCTCTTATTGAAAACACACACAAAATTTTATATTTAGCCATCACTACTCATTGATGGATGTACCTCTCAATTCTCACTAAAATTTCATGTTATCTTTCTAGATGGGGTTTCTTTTCAAATTCTTCCAGAATTCCTATTACAATTCTGCTAAAACATAGTTCTTGTAACTTTAAGTTACAAAATACCAAATAAAGGATTAAAACTCTTTATATCTCAAGAACAAACATAAAACGAGATCAACACATAGATACAAAATCATATGTTTTAGATATATTATCTCTTATTGATTTCTTCACTTACACAATTAACACTACCAACATGGGTATAGTAAAGGGTCTTTCATTTTCTTCACTCCATATCCCATCCTTCCATACCTATGCCTCTTCCAAAGACTTATAACTGACTCCTAAAAACTACTGACCTCTATCTTACAATTTTACTCCCTAAGTCAATCCAAAACTCATTACATTACATGGGAAACTACCTTTCTTAAATAATTAACATTTAACAACCACCTTCACATATGGATATTATATTCACCATTTATGGTTTAGTATGTTCCAAAATTCAAATGGATTCTTGTAGAGATCTTTCCTCCTCCACATATTCAATCTTCACTAATCCAATGCTCACTCAGAATTTTCAACACATTTATGATCTATCTTAAAACATGATTGTATACTGATAAGGCTATTTCCAGTGTAATAAGGGTTTATTAATGCAGATGTACCTATAAAAGTCTCAACATAATCATCTCCAGACTCTAAACTTAATTTATTAAATTAAGTTGATTCCTTTGATCAGAAGGTTCAATTTTCAACATATGTCTTACAACTTGTCTCTAGGCTTTAAAACCTTCACGCTAATCATTTGGTTTATCAAATGTCCTTGAATCATGTTGAAATTTCTTTTAGACTTTTCTCATATCACTCATCCTCCTACTTATCACATTTCATGCACTGATCCATTCCTTTCACTTTCTTCATTCACTAGCCACTCTAGATAAGTTGTTCTCTTAGTTCAACATACCAAATCTTGTTATAGGTTTATGAATACAATATGACAACATTGATGATATTTCATGATCATATTGTACTTGTCTTAACCTCTTTAAATCCCTTAATCACACTTCACCACTTATTTCCATTGATGGATTTTAGATCTTGGAGGAATAAGCTCTAGAAAATATATTCAGTGAAAATCAACATTTTAATCTTTGTACAAAGTAAGCTTTAAAAAGCTTACAAGAGATGAAGTTGGTTATAAAGCCAAAAAATAGGTAAATAACCCAAACATAACAAAAAAACTAAACATACTAATTAATAAACAACTTTGGATCATAAATGATCCCAACAAACTCCCCCTTGATCCAAAGGGGTATAACAGATGAATGAATTGGAGTAATGACTCTGAAGTCATCATAGGATATCTATCACAATTTCAAGTGGTGAACTAACCAAAAACTGATATCAATCCATAAATAATCCCACCCCTATGATTTTATCAAAAAATTGGTTGATGAATATGATCAAAGTCTGTTCATCCCTGGTGATCATCATATTGTACTATAGTAGAACATAATCAAACATGTCCAACTACATCGATCCACATAAGGCCCTACATAGGAAACCATCTAAATGACAAACTTGTACTGTGTAAAGCACATCTCCCTAATGTCTAATAAATGCTAACAACATTTGCTAACATTGAAGATGTTAGCAACCCCTATCAACTCATATAGTCACTGACGATTGATCAAATACCAATAAATGTAATATCTTATCTCCCTATCAGGTGAGAGGTGAGAAGTTGTGCACCAAGAGAATAAAAATCAACTAACAATATATACTCCATGCCATGAATATAAATGAAAAAAAGCCAAAATTAGAACAAAAAACACAAGCCAAACTATTGCTACTATAACAAATCTTTATCTTGAGCCCAGTAGCTTACATAAGATGAGTGAATCATTGACCACTCAAAATATGGTATTAGGTCCATCAGGACCATAGACCTCAACCATGTAGGACATCTCTTGATCAGATGAAATGTCAAAATATCCTAAATAACTAGAATAACTAGAAGATTTACCACTATAATGACCCACATAATTTGCTTCAACTTTCTTTTTGCATGGAGAATGGGGTCATCGATAAGGACATACATCTAAAATATGTCCAATACCACCACATTTTAAACATATGGGTTTTTTATTGTGTTTGTGAGATCTAAAAAAAATTGAATCACTAGAATAACTATGAGAAGAGTGCTTGTGGTGATGCCTACATTTGGAAGACTTTGGAGAGTATTGATGTGAATGTTATGGAGACTGTCTAGAATAGTGTGGAGAGTGCCTCAAAGAATGATTCTAGGAGTGTTTCAAAGAGTGTATATAAAACTATCATTATACATCATGATGATCTCTATGATGGGACATATTCTTTGTATAGTGAGCCTCTTCAGTAGGTGTACTCTTATTCCTTGCAAATTGTCTCTCATTCTGAGTTAATAACTCATAAATAGAGTCAAATATGGCACCATTGAGCTTATCACTAAGCTATAGCATTTCAACAAAATTAGTGTATAAAAAACTAAGGCCATTCAATGTAATGTAAATCAACATGTCATCATCAATTTTACCACCAGTTGTGTAGTATTCTTGTTTCAATGTTTTCATACATGAGAGATATTCATATACATTTTCATCAATACTAAGCTTGTTAATAAGTAAATGCATTAAGAGATCAATATTTTTATAGGCAGGTTATTTATCATATAGATCATTTATTGCTTCCACACTTTACATGCACTAATTTTAATTAATTCTATATGAATGATAACATGTTTAATGTAGGATGCTTTTAACAGTGCGAGTGCACACTTATCTTGTTTTTTGGTACTCAACAAATTGTTTAGCTTCAGTCAATGGTGTGGTATCCTTATATGTGATGTCCCATAAGTCGTTAAAATGAGTGTGCTCTCCATGTTATTAATCCATTCCATGTAATTTTTTGGTGATAATTTATCTTTTTCTGAGATCAAACTCACAATTTTTGCCATGGTGCTAAAAAAGAATCAAGTCAAAATAAGAAAAGGGAATAATATTTTGAGGTTTTGCCTTTACCTTCAAAAATAGCTTCTGATTTATATATAATCCTGGAACTTGTCAAAAATATTACTCCTTATAACTCCTATCACACCCTTATATCAACATTTTCATTGAAAATATTATTATATCCTTATAACTCCTTTTACAAAAATGATATCAAAATAATAATAATTTGGATCAAAATGATATCAATGGGTTTTGAACTGTGAGCTCTTTCTTGTAAAATGAACTAGCAAAATTATTATGACCAACTTGCTTTTAAACAATCTAGATATTTAAAAATCATTAAATCCTAGATAACCATGATTTTTCAAATGAAAAGTATATGGTATAATATTTCACCAAACTGTGAGATTATTCTAAGGAGACTATTACCAATTTTACTTAGCTATAAAATCATTCATTTGTGGGACCCAATTCAAAATTTGAGAGGAAAATATTAGGGTTTTAAAGATATTAAATATGTCTCCTTATTCACCATACATGATCCTTGCCTCTTTTCTATGTAAAATTTAATTCATCCTTTGCAAGAATTGGTTCGCTGGGCTTTTCAAAATCCTTAATGAGACAATTATAGATGTTATGTGTAGGTCAAAATAATTATTGAATGATCTCTACCACCAAATTTACATCAAAGTATCTGAATCTTCTTCTGAGTTTATTGTTCCAAGTTATTACCAAAAAAAAACTTAAGATTATTGATGTCTATGAACTATATGCCATTTGTACAACTTTTTTTAGGTTCTAGATATGGAAATTATTGGAACATTTCCCTTTAATGCATTTATTTTGGGATTCCTATCTTACACATGAATGGTTCTGCTTGTAGTTTGTTTATGGAATCAAAGAAAACAAGGAATTCAAGGATCGTCTGGAAAGAGCATTTTTTAGATTTTAGAGTTTTCTATGTTGTAACTTAGCCACTGATAGTAATTTTTAGTGCCAATATCAAAAAATAAAAATAAAAACTCACCAAATGCTATTTCTTCCTGAATTTTGTCTCAAAAATGCCATACTATTCTTCAATTTATATGTTGCTTCTCTTCAAATCAAATTTCCTCCTTTCATGTGCCATATCCTTGCTTTGATACCAGTGATGGATTTCAGATCTTGGAGGAATAAACTCTAGAAAATATATTCAGTAGAAATCAACATTTTTATTTTTGTACAAAGTAAGCTTTAAAAATCTTACAAGAGATGAAGTTGGTTCTAAAACCAACAAACGGGTAAATAACCTGAACATAAAAAAACTAAACAAACTAATTAATATATAACTTTGGATCATAAATGATCCCAACATCCATACCTCAAGCTTATAATGACACCCTTTGGCTAGTATCCTTTTTTCCACATTTTCCCTTGGTTTGAAAAATCTATGAACTCCCTTAAATAAATAAGACCATTTTCCACCATTGTCTATCTCCTTATAGGTCTCCATCAAGTTTTAAGGTCTAAATCCAAACCTAGCTAGTACTTCCTTTGTTAGCTTCTTCACACTTAGGCCTTTTTGTCCATTCCATACATGTATAGTACTATTTTCATACTGTACGAACTTGTCATCAACTTAGAACCTTGATAATCTTCTATAGGGCATCAAATAATAGTATAATATGAAGTTTGAGCTAATTCTACTAGTTCATTCAAAATTTATCGCCTTTTAGGGTTTGAAAACCCTAGTCAAGCTAGTGTTGAGGCCTGCATAAGCCGAGATGAGTCAAACTACCATATTTTCCATTCGAGAGTCAAACCTTCCATAAATTTTGTCTCACCTGCATAGATCAAACTAAATCTAAAGAAGTAATTGTTATTCCTTTCTTGATAACCAAAAGACTTCACCCCTCCTTTCAAGATGATTGTCTATCTTAAGATAGGGTACAGGTAGAGTACTCAGGATTGATTAGGCTATTGAAACTCAAGGATGGTCAACTTTTTGAAACACTCAGATTACTCAAGTTCACCTTTAACTCACTACCAACTCAATAACCATGCATTTTTTTAAACATATACATTCTATCATTGTATACTGATTGTGTGAGAATAGGGGCTTCCTTGTTATGTAATAGGGTTCATTCTTTAATTTGGACTATATATTTACTATTTAGTAATATCCTTGCATTCAAGATAACTTAACATGTCTCCTCATCAAAAATTCCTTCTTACAAACCACCTCAAGAAAAGACCATCACCTATACCTCAACACACATCATCAGCTCACTTTTGTACTTTACTATTATAGGCATATACATGATTATTGAACATAGGTGCATTTCATCTGAATCGTTAATACTTTGGAAACCTTACTCAATAATTAGAGGGTATATATGCTTCATAATATATTCAAGCTATAAAACACAATGATAATTCATGTTTCACCAATCTGGAGTAGTTACTCAAATCCTTCTCTCATTGACTATCATCTATAGTCCATTCACCAACCTGCAATAATACACAAACTATAAATAAAATCATGGACTCAAGGCATTCAAGGACAATCTATAAATTAGAATAGTTTATATGCTTATCCAAGGAGCGTAAATGAAATCAAAGCACTTTTATTTATTCATGTAAATCAATCTTCATTACATGTATAGTCCATGAAAGGTCTTGATCACCTTTTTGAGATATTTTACCATCTTCTTTGCATTACTCCCCTAACTCTCCTTCTCAAAGCTCTCTCTCCCCTCCTACTCTCTCCTCTCCTACCATTCATGTACAACTCTCTTTCAATTTACCATCAAGTTAACTATGCAACTATAGATTTGCTACTTATTTGCATTCAAACCACATAACCAACATTCCATCAAATAAATTCTTATGTATAGACTCATCCCAAACAAAAATCATGGTATTTATTCAAGAAACCACATCAACTCACCTTCATACCTTGAATGACACAAGTATATAATAGAGTACATGGTAGATTTATACTTTCCCAAGTTTCTCCACTCCACATTAATCCTTTCAGTAATGAAAGAGTCTGCAAGATCTCTAGTGTCTCTAGGATTAGCATACTATAAAGAGAAATAATTTATTAATTTTAATTCTATACTTTATTAACTATAATTCTATACTTTATTGACTGTCATCTAAAGTCCATTGTTTGAAAGTGCAACTACACACACAGGGATCTGCCTAGAGATTTAAGGGCTTTATTGAAACAACACATGAATAAGAGCAATCTACGTACCATTCAAGAGAATTGTAAACACACACAAAAGTCCTTTCTTATTCATTTGAATCATTAGCTATGACATTTAACTATGCTGATTGCTACATGTAGTATAATTAACTATAATTTGTGAATTTTTTTGGAAATTATCTCTAAAGAAATTTTGTAAATGTGTGGTACATGGAATTAATAATACAAAACATGGGGAGTGTTTTGGAAACATGAGAGGAATTCCACAAATTCATATGGAAAAAAGATATTGGAGGAGCTAAATGTGGAATGCCAAGTATTTTACCAAATCTCGTGAGTGGTGGTTGGGTTTATCAACTAGAGGGGGCTTGGAAGCACTGCAAATTTTATCCAGCTTGATGGATTATGATGGGTGAATTTTTTAATGAATTACAACATGGCATATCATTCATACCACATTCAAATGGTGAGTTATGAGTATGTGGCATTCATAGACAGGTCTGATACTAATTTCTACATATAGGGTCATATGAATGGCCACAAGACAAAGTCATTTTACTCGATGTGTTGGGTACTCCTGGTGCCATTCCAACCTATTTGAGGCCCTTCTTAGAGAAGTTATTGCCAACAAAGGTATCTAATAATATAGATGTCTATGTGCATCTGGAGGTACAAAATATATTTATTGGTTCAAAACTACCATTTTGAGTGCATTTCAAAATATACAATGTTCAAAATAACCACTTTGATGCCTCCAGGCTTTATCCAACCCAGCCATACGTAGTATTATGGAAGAGGTACACAATATAAAATAACACATATTTTACTCTCATCCAACTAGGGTGAAGGATTTCAATAATAGAATCACTATATTGTTACACACACGTTGTAGATGATGAAAGTGATGGTGACTACAATCCATTGGATGGCAGTGACAGTTTGGAAAGTGAATAGAATAATTATATATAAATATCTTTCAATATTGAGAAACAATTTTTAGTTTTGTAATCAATTTTATTTGAACATGTTTAATTTATTCCTAAACAAAGTACATAATTGTTTGTGTATTACTTGAAGTTTTGATTCTGACTCCAATCATTCAAATTCTACCTTAACTTTTGCATGTATCTATATTGATCCAGAATGTGCTAATCTTTTACCATAGGTCTATAATAGTGTTTGATGTTTTGATCAATGAATAAAAGGATTTCCTCATATGGAAATGAGTTTATAATTCTACTTTATATATGTTTGTGTGTTGTCTTATATAAAGTGAGTGTTTATATATGTTGTTGAGCACTTTTGCCACAAATGTGTATGAAAATGTTGAAGTATGCAAGTAGGTCTATACAAGTATATTCACAATATGAAGCCATATTTATTTTTTTGAGTTCCTCTTATATTCCTTTTATTAGTTTACTAGCTTTTGATATATATTATGGTGAAAAACAAAATAATTTTGAATATTGCGTAGATTGTTTTTCGTTATTCACCTTATTCTTTCTTAGGTTTATAATTCTTACAACTTATACATTATATTATTAAAGATCATGACAAAATAACCAAATGACCCAAAATATGCTAGAAAATCATTTTAAACTACTTTTCCAACATTGAGACACCATAAATGAAGATTGAAAGTCAAATAATGAAGCAAACCTTCAATTCACATTCCCTTCTAGGTCTATTCTGCCTTCTACATAGTCAACTTATAAATGAAATTCTTTGACATTATAAAACCTCCAATCACTTAGAACTCATTATAAAACCATTTTATGGAGATCAACTAGTATGAAAAAACATTTATACATGATTTGGAGTCAAATTATATTGGTAAACAACCATTTTCCATACTTTTATAGGTCTCTTAATATGTACCTACAAAAGTCTTGAACACAGTTATTAGTTCATTCATAAACAACTTAAATACGTAGGATGAAGTAGGAAATTGGTGGAAAATAAACATCAATTTTGTATATTAAAATTTGAATAAGCATGTGTTTCAATTGATTTCCATCCAAAGTCATAAGCATACATGGAATACTAGACACATAAGTTGTTGCACATAATTAATTATCATTGCCTGTGTATGGAATACCACATGTATTGGGAGACATTCCATTAGATTGTGAAAATAATATATCAAATTGCACCTTAAAAATCTATATTTTGTGCTCATATATGGAAATTTTTCCTTCATGCTTTGATTTCATGGCCCCTACAGTCTCTGCCTTTGTATCACAGAGTGCTTTTGTGTAGGCATGGGTAGCTTGTAGATTGACAAACTTTATTTCAGCATCCATCTTCTCATCCCTCAGTGTCAGAAGTTCATTGTGAAACTTCTTGACATTTATAATATTATAAACCAATGAAATTTTCAACTTTATAACCTTTACCCTTACACCATTGAGAAGCTCAAATAAAAATTGGTTTTCCCTCTCGAGTGTTTTTTTGATAGCCACTAGTGACAGTTGCAAACCAAGACGTTCTTCTACACCCATTGTGTTTTGGGATCTCATCCTTGTGATAATTTCTTCCATGTCCTTGAGAAATTGGGAAGCCACATTATATTCTAGATTTGGGACTTTATCTTCAAAAAATACATGTAAAATTCAATGATAGCATTCAATATTTTCAGCATTGGAAAGCTAAAAAAAGATAGACATATATGAGGGTCCATGAGAATATTCAAAAGCTAAGAAAATCCATTTTTTTTGAATTATGAATAATTTACTTACACACACATAGTTTTTTAACTTAAATTAAAACAATGAAATCATTATATTATCCCAATGTTGACAAATGAGAAAAGTGAGCAAGTGAAATGGATTGTACTGCATGTTATAATGGCCAATGATGAATTTACAAATTATTTTGAAAAACCAAAAACCAACAAATAATACCATAATTATTTACCTATTGCATGGTCATTCTGATGCATTGGAGTGTTTCCCCATTCCTTCTTGTGCCTCATACCTTGCCTTGAACTATGGCTCATAGGCATCAACCGTTGTTGTGTCTATTGCTTGAACAAATAGACACATGATATGAGACAAAGGAATGTTAGAGAGACAAGCCATAAATACAAATCTTATATTATAATCCTTCCCACCATGATTAATTTTATAAAGACATAGAGACATACAAACATTTACACTTTGTCACCAAAATGTGAAAGAATGAAAGGAGAATAAGGTATACATCACATACCATATACAAAAAATATATGATGAGTACATGGGAAAAACATTGCATAATTTAACCATGTATCATTATGAAATACATTAATAAATGAAAATTAACCACCAAACCATTGCTTAAGTCATACATAAATAAAAAACTATGTATCCAGCACAAACCAGAAATGAAACACTTGTATTCAAATCTCCTATCCAAATAGTATGTTTGACCACACATCATACATGTCATACATATTATGCCAAAATGTATGTATATAAATAATTATGTCTAAGCAAATAGTTACAAGGCAATATCAACATTCATGTCATGGCCATTAGGCCTCTAGAAATGGATAAAAAAGTGGAAGTGGTCAACCACATGAATGCACATATATGCCTATATCACCCTGGACACCTACATTTGAAAATGTGGAGTTTATAAATCTCAAAAAAAGAAAAAATAAGACACCAACATGAAGAATAAACTTGTCAACTTTCGTAAATAAGAAGTAACTATCATACCTCCTAAATATGGTCCATTCATGCTTATGATTGTGTCAACTCGTCTCCACCAAAAGCTTATATGTAATAATAATATACAACACTATCAAAATATATAATGTCATGGTTGAAATAAAGGTAGGGGAATAAAGAAGAGTGAATATAATACGTAGTCATCATAAGAAGTATAATATCAATTTGGCAGGTAACCTATCATGCACACTTTCATTTGTTACCCCCCAACAAACATATCTACCATTCCACAAATGAATTTATCTCAAAGGAATGTGATAATCATCACTAAAATGGGATTGAGGGTCATCCCTCTTTTATCAAAATGGTGATTGTTTCAGAAATATCAATGTTAATATTGAGTAAGCTCAATTGAACTTAACTTTAACTTCATGAAAACTAATGAATAAAATGATTTTAACCTGAGGTCTATTGTTTCATGCACCTTGTTGTTGCTCCACCCATTATCTTTCTCACTCCATTTGTCAAAAATATTAGCTTAAATGAATTTAGGATTCCCTTCTCCGTGTTAATTTTTCACTCAAATAATATGCACCCATCTCATCATTGATGACTTTAAGGCTATCTTGTTGAGATATAATAGCTTAAACACATCCTCCCTAGCCAGTCACAATCTTTCCAACCTATCTCTCTTGTTGATTATATGGTTTTTCAAGAGTCACTATATTGGACTCCTTTTTATTTGTATTTTTTTAATTTCTCTTCCCTTCAACTTACATTTACCACTAATAGAATGCCCAGGGGGCCTCCTTGGAATGGGCTACCAATTATGAATCTTACGATGGTGAGTGTTAAGTCAATCTCATGTCCAAAATAAATGGCCAGCATTAGCTCTAAATGTGTTGCATGGACTCAATAAACAAAGGTGTACATTTTGCCTCATAATACCCCAATCCTGGATACTTTACTCACTTACATACTATCATTCAACAAGAAAGAGATGCGAGGTTAAAAGCATAAATCAATAAACAAAATATAACATCAGAAAACATAATTAAATGGTAAAATCATTAAATAATAAACATAATATAACATCATCAAAGATAATCAAATGTTTTTACAACATTTAATTCCTCCTCCATTTTAGATTTCAAAGCATCTGGAAGCCAGTCACCATCATCATCAACATCCTCATCATCATTATCATCAAGGTCATAGGATTGCACCTCCTCCTGCCAAATAGGTCGACACATATATATGAGTCTAAACATATATGGAGCAACAAATATGGGGCTATGAGAATGGAAAATGAAAGAAATAGTACCAAAAATATGCACATTTTTAGGGATGAAGTCATTATTAAGGTAATTATCAACCATATCCACGTGGCTCCACTCCACCCCTTCCAACTAAAACACAAAACAAAAACAACATAGAAAAATGTATGGTGTGTCAAAATTTATTATAATTTTGATTATTGTAAGAGGGAAGAAAGAAGCATTATTTAACATGAGGAACAATCAAACATTAAGGGCAGCTAAAGGTTATCATACATTTCTTGAGAAATAGTCATTAGGCACTTGAGGGAGACCCTTTTCACCTTCGATCTATTCCACCCCCCTAAAGTATTAAAAAAGATGTAAAAAATCAAAATAAGGATGCATAGTTCATAAATATTGTGCATTTTACATATGAAACAAGAATATTAAATTAGGCATTGAAAATACACAGACCATCAATAAAATTACCTATGTTATCCCCCTGTTTGCATCTTTATTTCGTAAATAATCAATTTCACACTGGGATTGCACCCATGGTTTTTTGCGGGCAGGGGATGCTTGTCTCATAATAGTGGGAATACCATCCCCAATGGTTGATGATCCATATAGCTTCCTTGTTTGATCTTCAAGGGGGAAAAGGGAACGTCTAAAGTGAGCACTTGCACAGAATGAGGACTTTCAAATGACTTATTTCTCCTAACTCAAAGCATTTCACAATATATTATCATCAATGAAAAAATAATATAATTCAAATTCACCTTTGAGTGCAGTATCTAAAAAATGTATGCCATTTGTTTGGTCTTAGCATAAAGTTATTTGAGGTAATCATCTAATTCCCACTCACCCATCTTAAATCTGGGGTAGTTAACATTCATAGTATTAGTTGCCAATAAACAACAACATGAATCCAAACAAGTTAAGAATATGTTTTACAATACTAACCCTTACCAATGAACTCCTTATAAAAATCACCATAAAGGTCACCACAAGAGTACAATGGTGTGCCAATGGGCAGGGTAATCCAAATACTTGGAAATGTAACATAGCAGTCATGGAATATTTAGGGAAACCACTATTCATAAAATTGACACCCTATATTGAAAGTATATATTACAATCCTTCAACAAGGAAATGTACATATGAGAAGGCATTACATTTTCTATAGATAGTATAACGTTTCAAATCAAAGATTGTCTTTTCACATTATAGAAACATAACATACCAATTCATTTGAAAACAATCTATATAATATGGCAATGCCTCATGTCGCAATTCAAGGAGAAGCTAATTGAACCTTTGTATGTAGTAGATGATATATAGAAAATGTAATGGATACATTACATTTTGAAAACTTTAAAAGAACCAAAACATGTTAAATAGCTCTATTTGTCAAATTCCTAGTGCATATGACCCTGTATATGAGAGGTTGTCCTTATGTATAAAAATAACTTGTGAATAGAGATAAAATCATGGGTGAGCTTAACCTTATGTATAGTGGGCATTTGACAAGGAAATATAGGGCCCAAGAAATAGTAAGTATAGGTAAATTGAAGATAGATATCCTTTTTAAGGATTTATTAGAATCTTCCCTGCTTTTCTTTGCATTTTCATCTAAATAATTTATGCTATTTGGAACCTTCATGAAAAGGAAGATTATGAACACACTGTGAATTTGCTTATCTGAAGCATTTTCCTTTTTTCCCCATACCTATTCTTGCATTATATGTTTTGTATTTTGTCTATGTTAATAAGTTATGGATTCATGTTTTTTACATTTTGTAAAAAATCTAGGATTTCTTTCTTTTATCAGCATATTACTTGGTTGGTAATAGTCACTGTCCACTTGCCCTTCTCAAAATAGAGGCTCTATCTCCAATGGGGTTGTAGACCTCTGTTAGTCAAATTCCTATTGTAGGGTTATATGCACATTTAACCTGTAAAATAGACCATATCAGTTGTTAATGCACTGAGCTTAACCTTATAATATTTGCACATTTTATGCATCCCTACATCTATTGTGATCACAAATATGAACAACTCTATAAAAATGATAAAACCTATTAGAATGGACCTCAACTTGTTCAAAAATATTGTTGACATGTTTAACAACTTTTAACAAATTTAAAAACATGGTAGAATGGACTAGTGTAAAACCTAGGATTAAATCTTGAAGCTTTTGACCTTCTTCTGACCACCTTTAGTTGAGATATCTCCCTCCACCTTGGATGCAGTAGAGAGAAAATGGTAAATGACATATTTTTGGACTTTAGGCTTTAACCAGTTAAAAATAGGGCCATACGAGGTTCATGATTAATGATAATAGGGCATGATAATCAGGGTTTATGGGCATGATAATCTAGGTTTCCCATGGAGTGATTTGCATTCCACATTAGGTCCATGACACATGGCAAGATGAAGGACACATATACAGTCATTGTTCATGGTCTCAACCTCTTCATGGTTAGTTTTGATGATGTTGATGATGACCGTGAAGGTGGTTATGATGGTGATTATTGATATTGGTGTGATGGTGATGGTTGATAGTGATGTTGGTGGTAACCGTGGTAGTGATCATGGTGGGGCCAATCGGCAATGGTTAATTAAACATTGGTGATGATCGGTGAATACCTTCCAAGAGATAACTAGCAAAAACTAACATGTTGATAGTTAGTGCATGCTAGTTAATCTCAACCACTCCTAGGCATCCCTTTCCCTCTACTTCACTTCAATTCATAGTTTTTTATGGCATTTTTTCACTTCTCTTCAATTTCCATTTTATTTCCAAACATGCTTAATTCATTCTAGTAATTTTCTCAGGTTGGAGGCACAATGACAAGTGAATCATTCAGGTTTATGATGGTTGATCTTAACCATCACACACTAACTACCACCACGTTGGTCTTCACTAGTTGTCACCCAGAAGGTCTTCGTCAATCATTTCCAATGTTCAACTTAATATAGCTAATTGACCCCACTGTAGTCACTATCAACCATCATAGTCATGCCAACATCCATAGTCACCATTACAGCCACCTTCATGGTCACCATCACCATCATCAAAACTAACCACAAATATGTCAAGATCTTGAACCATGACTTTGTAGGTGTCACTCATCTTGCCATGTGGTATGGACCGAGCATGGCATGCAAATCATTCTATGGTAAACCCAAATTATCATGCCTATAAACCCTAATTATTATGCCCTATTATCATTAATCATGAACCTCCTATGGCCCTACTATTAACTAGGTAAGGCCTAAAGGCCAAATAGATGTCATTTACTATTTTCTCACTCTTAGATCTTAGGTGGAGGGAGATAACTCAAGTGAAGTTGGTCATAAGAAGGTCAAAAACTTTTAGGTTTAATCTTAGGTTTTACACTAGTCCATTCTGCCAGGTTTTCAAATTTGATAAAAGTTGATAAACTAGTCAATTTTTTTGAATGAGTTGAGATCCATTTCGCTAGGTTTTATCATATGGATAGAGTCATTCATATTTGTGATCATAGTAGATTTAGGGATGCATAAAATGTGAATATGAACCTGCATAAAATGTGTAAATGTTATAAGGTTAAGCTCAATGCATTAAAAACTAATATGATCCATTTTGCAGGTTAAATGTGCATATAACCCTGCACTAGGAATTTGACCAATAGGGGTCTACAACCCCATCAGAGATAGAGCCTCTATTTTGAGAATGTAAAGTGGAAATTGACTATTACCAACCAAGGAATAAGATTAACAAGGAAAGAAATCCCAGAGTTTTTACAAAATGTGAAAAAAATGAATCTATAATTTATTAACATAGACAAAATTCAAAACATACGAAGCAAGAATAGGTATGGGTAAAAAAGGAAAACACTTAAGATAAGCACATTCATAGTGTGTTCGTAAGCCTCCTTTGTATGAAGGTGTTATAAAACATAAATTATTTAGATGAAAATGCAAAGAAAAGCAATGAAAATTCTAATAAATCCTTTAAAAGGACATATGTCTTCAATTTACCTATACCTATTATTTTTCGAGCCATGTTTCTCCTTGCCAGAGGCCCACTATACATAAGGTTAAGTTCATCCAAGATTTTATCTTTGTCAATAAGTTATTTTTATATAGAAGGATAAGCTCTCATATGCAGGGTCATATGCACTAGGAATTTGACAAATAGAGTTGTTCAACATGGTAGAATAGGGTGTATAGAAGCTTCTATAGTATTTTCCAAGCTTTAATATCTTGATATTTATTTTTAATTCATGTGTTTTTATTCATAATTTCATATGTATTTATGCTTTCAAGTTCCTAAATGTACTCGATTATTTGTGATGGCATCATCATGTATGTATGCTTTTAAGTACATTGAAAGTGTCACTCTTATCATATTTCATGTGTTTGTGCAGACTCCCACTTTATAAGAGTGTGTGAATCCATGTTTATTATACTCCAATTGTAATATATAGTGTATACTTATTATTGTTGACTTATTCATTCATAATGTTTAATGAGCTTATTAAATATTGCCATCAACTTATTTCATAGAAGTTGTAACTAAAACTAAATTTTTTACATGCAATCTCCATGGATTTGATATTCCATGCTTTAAAAATATTATTGCTAACCTTTGAAATTTATAACAAGCATGATTTGGTTATCTTGAAGTTTTTAAAATGTAATGTATCCATTACATTTTATATATCTCATCTACTACATACAAAGGTTTGATTAGCTTGTCCTTGAATCGCCACATGAGGAGTGGTTATATTATATACATTATTTCCAAATGAATTGGTATGTTATGTTTCTATAATGTAAAAATACAATCTCTGATTTGGAATGTTACACTATCTAAGGAAAATTTAATGCCTTCTCATATGTACATTTCCTTATTAGAGGCTCATAATATATACTTTTAATATACGGTGTCAATTTTATGAAAAGTGGTTGTGTTAATTATTCCATGACTTCTATGTTACATTGTCAAGTACTTGAATTACCTTGCCCACCAGCACATCGATGTACTCTCATGGTGACCTTTATGGTGATTTCTATAAGCATTTCATTGGTAAGGGTTAGTGATATAAAGCATATTCTTAACTTTTTTGAATGCAATTTGTTGTTTGTTGGACTATGAATGTTAATTACTCTAGATTTAAGATGGATGAGTGGAAATTAGATGATTGCCTTAAAGAAATTTATTCTGAGACTAAAAAAATGGTATGCATTTTAAGATACTATACGTGAAGGTGAATTTGAGTTGTATTATTTTTTTATTGATGTTAATATGTTATTGCATGCATTACATTAGGAGAAACAAGCCATTCGAAAGTCGTCATTATGTACAAGTGCTCAATTTAGATGTTCCCCTTGCCCCCTCAAAGATTGAATGAAGAATCTATATAGAGCATCAACCATTGGGGATGGTATTTCCACTGTTATGAAATAACCATCCCCTGCCCAAGAACAACTAGGGTTTAATCCCAGTGCAAGATCAATTCTTTACTAAATAAAGATGCAAACAAGGGGATAGCACAGGTAATTTTATTCATGGTTTGTGTATTTTCAATGCTTGATTTAATATTCTTGCCATATATGTAAAATTCTAAATATTTACAAAATATGCATCTGTATTTTGATTTGTTACATCTTTTTTAATACTACAAGAGGAGGGGTGGATTAGACTGAAGGTGAAGAGGGTGTCTCTAAAGTGCCCAATGATTATTTCTCAAGAGATGTATGGGAACCTTTGACTGCCCTTAATGTTTGATTGTTCCCCATGTTAAGTAATGTTTCTTTCTTCCCTCTTACAACAATAAAAACTAGAATAATTTTGACACGCCACACATATTTATATGTTGTTTTTATTTTTTGTTTTAGTTAGAAGGGGTGGAATGGAGCCACATGGACATGGCTGATAGTCACCTGCATAATGACTTCATCCATATAAATGTGCATATTTGTTGTACTCCCTCTTTCATTCGCCATGATCATAGCCATATGTTTGTTGTTCCATAAATGTTTAGACTCACATATATATGTCAACCTATGTGGTAGGAAGAGGTTGAGTCGAATGACCTCGATGACAATGATGATGAGGATGTTGATGATGATGATGATGACAGTGACTAGCTTCTAGACACTTCATAGTCTGAAATGGAGGAGGAACCAAATGTTGTAAGAACATTTGATTATATTTGATGGAATTATCTTATGTTTATTATTTTTATGCTTTTAACATTTTATTATGTTTTATGATGTTATATTTTGTTTATTGATTTATGATTTTAACCTCACATATATTCCTTTTGTTGAATGATATTATGCAGGCAAGTAAAATATTGAGGATTGGGGTATTACAAGGTGGAATGTGCACCTTTGCTTGTTGAGGCCATGTGACACATTTAGAAATTATGGTGGCTATCCATTTTGGTCATGAGATAGACTTAACATTCCCTATCATAAGAGTCATAGTCAGAAGCCCATTCTAAGGAGGCCCCCTGGACATGCTGGAAGTGGTAAATATAAGCTGAAGGGAAGAGAAATCATGAAAATACAAACAAAAATATGGATAAAAGAGTGACTCTTGAAAAACTAGAGCATAAATAAGAGAGATAGGTTGGAAAGATCATGGCTAAATAGGGAGAATGTGTCCAAGTTATGTTATCTCAATGAGACATCCTTAAAGTCTATCAATGACAAGATGAGTTCATATTATTTGAATGAAAACTTAACATAGAGAATGGAAGCATGCATTCAATGAAGACAATATCATCAACAAATGGATTGAGAAAGAGAATGGGTGGAGCAACAACAAGGTGCATGCAATAATGGACCTCAGGTTAAATGCATTATGTTCATTGGTTTTCATGAAGTTAAAGTTAAGTTCAATTTAGCTTATTAAATATTAACATTGATATTTATGCAAAAATAACCATTCTAATTACATAGGGATGACCCTTAATCCCATTCTAGTGATGGCGATCGCATTCCTTTGAGAGAAATGCATTTGCAGAATGGTCGATATGTTTGTTGGTGGGGCATAACAATTGAAAGTGCACATGACAGGTTTCCTCACAAATTAATATTGTAATTCTTATGATGACTACATATTATATTCACTCTTCTTTATTCATCATACCTTTCTCTTAACCCTACCATTATATATTTTGATAGTGTTGTATATTTTAATTGCATATAGGTTTTTGGTGGAGATGAGATGGTGTAGTCATAGGCATGGATGAACCATGTTTAGGAGGTACGATAATTACTTCTTATTTACCAAAAATAATAAGTTTATTCTTCATGTTGGTGTCTTATTCTTTCTTTTTTTTGAGATTTCTAAACTGAACATTTTAAAATGCAGGCGTCTAGGGTGACATATGCATATACATGCATTCATGTGGTTGATCGCTTTCTCTTGGTTATCTATTTTCAGAGGCCTAATGGACACAACATGAATATTGATATTGCCTTGAGACTACTACCTTGGACATCATTATTTATATTTATATACATTTTGGCATCATATGTATGACATGTATGATGTGTGGTCAAATATATTATTTGGACAGGATATTTGAATATAAGTGTTTCATTTTGGTGTGTGTTGGATATGTAGTTTTTATTTATGTATGACTTAAGAAATGGTTTGGTGGTTAATTTGAATTTATCAATATATTTCACAATGATGCATGGTTGAATGATGTAATGTTTTTTCCATGTACTCATCATATGTTTTTTATTTGTGTGGTATGTGATATTTTTGATAGGCGATCTATCATCTTCACATGTATATCTTATTCTCCTTTCATTATTTCACATGTTGGTGACAAAGTGCCCGTGTTTCATGTCTTCATGTCTCTATAAAATTAACTATGGTGGGAAGGAGTGAAATATAATATTTTTATACATGGCTTATTTCTCTAACATTCCTTTGTCTCATGTCATGTGTTTATCTATTCAGAGAATTGACATAACAACTATCAATGTCTATGGGCCACGGTTTGAGGTAGGGGAGGAGGGGTGAGAAGGAATGGGGAAACACAACAATACATCAGAATGGGCATGCCACTAGGTAAATAATGATGGTATTTGTAGTCATATCAAATGCAAAAACTGGTAACTTGAGTGTGGCTAATAACACCTAACCCATAGGTCCCTCTTGCTTGTTTTCATGACCCTCATAGGCATATTTTCACTAATTCTCAATCATCCATAGCCTTCTAGACCTAATCCCAACTCATCTAGACTACTCTTTCCATGATAAATCCATCCCCCAGGTCATGTCAGCTAAAGAAAATAGCGCCTAACTTGGACAACAATGCCAGTGCCACTATTGTCTACTTTTAGCGCTCTTATCCAAGTGTATTTTTGGCCCCAACGGTCAGTTCCTTCTGGTTCCCCATCCTTCTCCTTGTCAACCTAATGCAATTACATTAAACCCATGACCAATATATCATTATAAAATCTCATTCAAAAATCATTGGGAGAGGCTCGGTAATTATCACTAAGCAAGCAAGAATACAAGCATGATTACTTAGGCAATATTCCCTATTCTCTACATACAGCTAGCTAATATACTTACAAGCTTATCCAAATCCTTACATTAGTCCCTAGCCACCTCAAGCACATCTAGATTTAGCATTTGCATCTTCATACACACTATTACACAAAGCACATCAAGTGAAAGAACTACATATGGATTGATCTCTCTTTGGAGTATTGGTATGTAGGTAGTGTGCCCACACAAGGGGTGTGGATACACGTTCAATGAATTTTACACACACTAACCCCCCTCTTTCTCAAAATTGGTCAATATACAAAGGAATATATGGTTTGAAGATAAAATATGCTCTATAGGGAGTTTCATGGATGTCTGATAGTCAAAACTTCACGTGCAGGGTCACATATAGACACAATGAATAAAACCCAAAAAGCTCAAGTCTCCTAGACAACAACATAGAGGTAGACTATAATACTAGTGCCACTAGTGTCCTATTTTGTCACTCCTATCCAATCATAAAATGAACTATAGAACCTGATTTGTGACATTGTCCCAGTCCTGTACAGTAAATTCCAGATCCTACAACAACCATTGCAGTTAGTTTCTAGTTAAGTCTTATTTTCTCTACCTTATTACTATTTTTATAAAGATTAAAATTATAGTCAAATTATATAAATTGATAGCTTAATTATTACATATTTATTTACTAATTTAACTACTTAGACCCTTTAACTAAATTAGGAATAATACTCCAATATCCCCAAAATTGTTAAATCATTTGGTGAATTCGACTTACTTCATTTGCACATAAAAACCCTAAAAACCCTATGGTAAATTTATTACTGATTTTTCCTATATTTTATTTATTTTTTACCTGCATAATAAAATCAAAAATTAGCATTACATTTTAAAATTTTGTAGTAATTTTAAAATAATTTTCTTTCAAAACCTAGTTGTCCATACTAGGTCATGATATTTTTCTCAATATTTTTCTAATTTTTCACTTACATATTTAAATCATAAATTTGCATCAAATTTCAAAATTTCATAGTAATTTTTAAATAGTTTTCTATAAAATCCTAGTTTCATGTACTAGCTCCTATTTTCTTCTTGAGGTATCACCTTACATCTAAAATTAGATTTCAAAAATGGATCTCACTTATTTTCAAATATTCTTCCATTTTGAGCAAATAATAAGGAGACCATACTTGGCCCTATCATGTACATGAATGATGAATTTTGTCATATGTTAGTACCAAGCTTCATTCTTTGCATTTCAAGCTTACTTTTCATAATATGGGATGATATTAGGAAAGTCATTATTCAACATAGTAAGATACCTCTCCTTCAAAGCAAAGTTTACTTGTCTTTAATACAAGGTTTCAACTCTTTCTTTCTATCTCCCATATGGAAATAAATTCAAGTTTATCATGCTAAACACATTAGAGGTGTCATATCACATGCCAAAGTTTCTTATGCATTCATACACAAATTCATGATTTCTATCTTTCACATGGAAATTTTTTCAAGTTTATCATTTTAAACACATTAGAAATGTCATAGCACATGCCAAAGTTTCTTATGCATTCATGTACAAATTCATGTTTTCTATCCAAAACTTGTTGTATCTCATGTGGAATGTTATTTATAAACATATTGTAATACAACTTATAAATCCAATTTCATACATTTCATTTCACATTCATGATTTCTACCTAGATGCATATAACTCATTAGCTACCTTTGAGTATTTTCCCATCACTACTAGACACAACCAAACACTAGTAGGTATATCTATCCCTCCTTCCTTCAAACTTTGTACATCTATATCTTATCCCACACCTACTACTAGCTCTTTGCCTATGGTAAACCATGCGGAACATGTTATGACCCAAGTTTATGAAGATAGATAAGTTGATTACACCATGGCTATAGATTTATAACTTAGGTTAGCACCCCTTTCGATATGATTTCAGTTCTCAAGATCCTTCAATGATTAGATGTTTACAAACATGTATTATATGCAACCCTTCACAATACTAGAATTCCTATTTTTTTGAACCAGCTTATGTTGCCTCTATCCTTAACATAGTGCAATGGACCGAAGATCATATTTCATTTGAGAAAGAGGATTTACCCCCATGACACATAATTGATCAACATATACCTTTGTATAATCAATTAAGAATTAATGATGTGGGGGTAAAAAGAGTGTTAGTTGATAACAATTTTAGACTCAACATTTGTAACATTTATTTTCTTAAACATCTTAATATACAACCTCAAGATCTAGACCATTCTGACATAAACATTAGAGGCTTTGATAACATCCCAAAAAAATTCATGGGTCAAATAACACTTAATCTTACATTAGGACCTAAAACATTGCCAACTACTTGCCAAGTCATGCCAAATGACCTCAATTATAATTTATTACTTGGTCGGCCTTGGATTCATGATATGCATGTAATCCCTTCTACACTCCATGCTTATCTAAAATTTAGTCGCAAAACCTACATCTATACATGCCCAATAGACCATGAACCTTTTAAATACTACCAAGTTACCGAATCTCCATAGACTTATATTCTGCACTTTAATCTTGGTAATATACCTACACAACCCACTACTTATAGTACACCCTTAGACCATGCAACACACTAGATAATTTTAAGTTCTATAATAGTACCAACATCAAATCACCAGCTTACTTCCCCTTTTGCTCTTAAATGTCTTAATAAGATGGGATATCATGGCAAAGGTCTTGGAAAGCACAAAGAATGAATTGTCAATCCTCTCGAGGAAACAACACAACATTGAAGGCAAGGACTAGGATATCATCTTACCCTTCTTCATGATAAACCTTCTTACACAGCTTCAAAGCATATAAAGTTTTGTCTAGCCATTACATTGGTAAACCACACCATTAATCATACTTCAACATCATCATTGATCTATCCTTATCTTATTGATGATATGGTATCGTTAGATATATACACATTAGATGAATTCTCTAACAATGAATCCCTCTTATAATTTCTCAGAGCATATAAGAACCTCCCATCTTGATATCATAAAAACAAATTTCCTCATCACATAAATGCTCATGCATACTTTAGATAAAATCTAGATTCTCTCCAAGACATACCAGTTGATTCAGATGATACTTTTCCTACAACCCCATACACGCTAGATCATTCCACATTGCTTAATGAGGAAATAGTTAATTTCAATTTGGAACCAAGCAAGATCCCCACATTATCTTGTTGGTCAATTCCCTATGAAAGGAAGAAGATACAAATATTTTTTAAACTTTAATAATTTTTTTAGAACTCTTTACTTGGTCTTACTCAGATATGCCAAGAATTGATACATCTATAGCAGTTCATTAGATTCCTTTAATACCCAAATGTTAAACCAGTTAAATAGAAAATTCACAAAATACATCCTAAGGTGGCTCTCTTAGCCAAAGATGAGATCAAATGCCTCTTAGATGCCAGTTTCATTCGATCAATAGCACACCCTGAATGGGTTTCCAATATAGTCCCTATGGTGAAACCCAATGGACAAATTTGATGTTGTTTCGATTCTTGAGATTTAAATAACGCATGCCCAAGAGATGATTTTCCTTTACCTAACATTGACATGACCATTGATTCTATAGTGGGATATGAAATGTTATCATTTATGGATGGCTTTGTAAGATAAAACCAAATCAAAATTACTGAAGAAGATCAAGAGAAAACATCTTTTACAACACCTTGGGGTACATTTTGTTACATTGTCATGCCTTTTAGATTTAAAAATGCTAAAGCCACATACCAACGTAACATGACACATATATTTCATGATTTGATTCACCATCTTATCGAGTATTATGTCAATGATGTATTAGCTAAATCCAATCAAAGACAACATCATGTTATTGATTTATGAAAGATCTTTCAAAGACTTAGACAATACAATGTCTGATTGAACACAAAGAACTGTGTTTGGAGTTATATTAGGCAAACTCTTAAGTTTCATTATTTCATAGCATGACATATAGGTTGACCCTAAGAAATTCAAATCAATCATCTACATGCCACCTCTTATGAACTTAAACCAACTTCGATCCCTATAGGGCAAGATCCAAGCAATCCACCATTTTGTAGCTCAACTTGCTGATAAAACTTAGTCATTCACTCGATTACTAAAGAAAGATACAAAGTTGTCTAGGACCAAGCCTATCAAGAAAGCTTTGATACAATCAAGAAATATCTTCTTAATCTACCTTTCTCAGTACCACCTATCCCTGACATGCCTTTCCTACTATATATATATATATATATATATATATAGACATAATTTTTCTATTATGGAGCAATTTTTTTCATAATCAACTAATGTGCGACTGATGTAATAAACTGCTCATTCGATGTATTTATCACTATGTTGTGCTAAGAGTGCTCCTAATGCATGGTCTATTACTGACCTATATATATATATATATAGGTCAGTAATAGACCATGCATTAGGAGCACTCTTAGCACAACATAATGATAAACACATCGAATGAGCAGTTTATTACATCAGTCGCACATTAGTTGATTATGAAAAAAATTGCTCCATAATAGAAAAATTATGTCTAGCATTAGTTTTTTCTACACAAAAAAATTGACATTACATGGTAAATAATGAGACTCAGGTTATCACAAAAGCATATTCTATGAAGTTTCTCATGGCAAAACCACATCTCTCTGGTCGCATCACAAAATGGGTCATGTTATTAATAGAATTTGAATTAAAAATAGTTCTCCAAAAATCAATAAAGGGTCAAATCATTACAAACCATTTGTCAACTGCACCACTCTTGGACACTAATCCTATTAGTGACACATTTAGAGATGATTTCACTACCTATTCTACTCATTTTGATACTTGAACCATGTTATTCAATGGTTCTTAATGTGCATCTAGTGTGGGGGCAAGTATTGTCTTTGTCAACCCTTCTAGTCACACAGTTCCTATTGCATATCGACTAAGTTTCTCCTGCACCAACAACACCATAGAATATGAAGTAATTATCTTAGGTTATTTACCACCCAATCCCTCCAAATTAGATCTATTCAAGTCTTTGTTGATTCTCAACTTGTGGTCAACCAATTTAATGATGTTTATCAAACAAAAGAAGAACATCTTATCCCATACTAGAACATGATACAATTTGTATCATCATAGTTCAACTACTTTTCTATAGAAAGTATACCAAGAAAAGACAACTAACATGTAGATGCAATGGCAAGTGATGCATCTTTGATTCCAATCAAAATTAATTATGATAAAGTTATTTTTACAATTAAATTATTATAATCACCATTAATATCCAATGTAGATTTGATTACACTATCGATTTTAGCCATTACACAGTTCTGCAACTCTAGAATCATTTTTTGATATCTATAACTTTCTAAACAAGTCTATTACACTAGACACTTTTTCAAAAAATGACAAATGCAAGTTACACAAACAAGCACTTAGTTATGTAATCATTGGTAGAGAAATTTTAAAATGATCCTTTGATAGATAATTACTTCAATGTTTAACTTTAGTAGAAGCCAAAATTACTCTTACATAGATAACCATAGTGAGTGTGGTGGTCACTTCAGTAGAAAGGTCATGTCACACAAATTTCTTCGACAGGGGTATTATTGGCCCACCATAGAAGATGAATGTTTAAAATATGAAAAAATATGTAATAAATGTGAATGACATAGTAACTTATAGCATGTACCATCATAATAATTATAGCATATTGTCTCTCCATAGCCATTCATGTTATGGGGATTTGATCTTATTGGAAAAATTAACCCTGAATCTACTGATGGACATAAGTTCATAATCATATCCATATAATACTTTACCAAATGGGTAGAAGTCATTCTACTTCAATCTACTATAGGTAAGGACATTTACAACTTTCTTATGACTCACATTATTTCACGCTTTGACTTGACTGCAGCCATCATTTCCAATAATGAAACATCATTCAGGAGAAAAAACTATCAAGAAATTTTACACAAAATATAAGATTAAACACACATTCTCTATTTCATATTACCCACAAGGAAATGATCCAACAGAGGCTACCAATAAAACTATCAACAACATTTTGAGAAAAATAGTGACCAAATTTGGAGATGATTGACACAATAAACTAGTCTTTGCATTATGGGCCTATCACACAAGTATCCACATGCCCATATGATCCACTCCTTATTCACTTGTTTATGGCACAAAATCATTTTTACCATTGAAATTATAAATCCCATCTCTCTATGTCTCTCTTAAAGGGATTCTCACTGATGACCAATATCATGAAAAGTGTCTACACCAGCTCGAGCAGTTAGACCATACATGCATTCAAATAGTACAACATCTTAGAATCTAAAAACAACGTATAAATGATCCTAAAATAAACATGTTCACACCAGAGAATTCAAATTTAATGATCTTGATCTCAAAGAAAATCTTCACAATGTCAATGCCAAAGAAGAAATCAAAGGAAAATTTAAACCAAATTGGCTAGGTCCATACATTATTACTAAAAATATTATCCCTAAAGTGTATCATCTAGCCTCACTTAAATGAAATAAACTCAAAAATCCAATGAATATTATGCATCTACGTAGATTTCATATCTAGTATTTCATTTCACACAATGTATTGTACATAATTTTTAAAAATTACTTGTAGATAGTTTCTTTTGCTTTCTTGTACATAGTTCCTTCTCAATCTTCTATACATAGTATTTTTGTGATTGATTGTACATAGCTTATATGAAAAATACCAAAAACATTCAAATACTTCAAAATATCAAAAACATTCAAATATTTCAAAGTACAAAAACATGCAAATAATTAAAAAACACCAAAAATATTTTGATTGTATGCATCATCCATGCTTTACATCTCTACTATCATGTATACTTACATTTTTTATTCTATGATATTTTTTGTAGACTTATATACATTACCATGATTCACTTGATCTTATTTGAGTGTGTGTAATGACATCTATATCCTTGATTGCTTTACTCTACCCATTGAGGGGGAATCCTACTTCTATATTAAGACATACATCAATATACATGCCCACTGGGGGCATCTTCTACATGACTACGCCATATAGGTTATGTCATTCCTACACCACACACTCTATTTATCATGTTGATGTACATTACTTACTAGTTTACATATATTACTCTCAACACTCAGTAGTATATAACACTCGTGTATTTTCTTAGCATATACCTAGTCTTGTACTACATGTCTTGCATACTTTTAAATTTATTACTTTGATTAGTTAGATACGATTGTATTTCTAGTTTTTACATGCTTTCCTTCCTTGATTTACATAGGTATATGTGATTGCATTTCTTAGTTCTAGTTTTATCTCTTTTATGTGCCTTAGGACATTTACCAATGTCCTTTGTTTTTATTTTTGTGTGTGCCTTAGGACATTTTCCAATGTCTTTTGTCTGTACTCTTCTATGTGACTAAGGATTTTACGCCAACTTTGCTTGTTTCACTTGTGTGTGCATGTGGCATT
Organism: Torreya grandis; assembly: GCA_037957365.1. Taxonomy (NCBI): domain Eukaryota; kingdom Viridiplantae; phylum Streptophyta; class Pinopsida; order Cupressales; family Taxaceae; genus Torreya; species Torreya grandis. The sequence continues at coordinate 707,816 of JARHVA010000463.1, forward strand.
TGAACATGCCTTGTATGCTTGTTTTCTAGTTTGAGTGACATGTGTCCATGTCCCTTATTTTTTTGGCCCCTCTTGTATGTTTGTTGCTTCTTGCCTTGTGTGCTTGTTGCTTATTTGCTTCTCAATTGTTTTCAATGTTATGATCCACATCATGCATTATTCTTGCTTTCTTGGATGCCATGATGGATATCATGCTCCATCCATCCTTAACAACTAATAACTAACTACACTTCCAATTCTAGTTTAGTATATTATAGATGCTATTACATTGTTATATCTATTTAGGCATACCCCTGTTGATCTAACAATCTCTCATTATAAACCATGTTATATCTTGAGATATCTTGTCAATTAACATTGCTATATCATGTATCTTTGTAACATAACACACTTGTAGGATATTTATTCTAAGTGTAATCATTGTAGGGTATTAATTCCTACCCTAAAAAGAGGTGGAAATAAATAGGGGTTTTATCACAAAGATCAGAGCTCTTAATGGTCAAAAATTTAGTTTTCAGAACATAGAACAACAACCAAATAGAATAGACTAGGCAGACAGTGAAAATGTTAGAATAGTTACCAGATTTGGCCCAAGACAATAACATCAAGATTGGACTACATTGTCAGTGCCACTACTATCCATTTTCAGTGCTCCTATCCAAACAATAGAAAAGTAGGTTTAGTTATAGTTTTGCATAGTCAAACCAGTTCATAATCAACAGTTTTTAGTACACTTTTTCTTAGTGAATCTAGATATAGGAGGTATTATGTATGGCATAATGGTTCTCACTTCTAATTTTAGATACATCAATTTGTATAACTTTCAAATCAAAATCCATGTTTTAAACACTAGTGATTAGGGGCAATGTGCACAGCATATTTGTTTTCTTTTCTTTTAGAGTTTAGTATTACCCAAACATTCTCAATAATTGCATGCCTTATTCCATTTATATGTGGTTGACATCATTATGGAGTGCTTTCATATAATCCTAACTTCCACATTTCAGAGTGGCTTTCATATAAGCCTAGTGCACTAGTTTTGAAGTGGATTTCATACAAGCCTAATCTCCATCTTTTGAAATGGCCAAGAATGGCCTAGTTTCCAGCATACATTTGACTATCCATGACAACATTTTTAGATCACATTACATTCATGGAATTGAGTATCTATCTCATATGACACACATCTGTATCGGTATCAATTCATATCTTCACTTCATAGGGTAATGATGGAGCCAAAGGACTAGCTAGCCTTTGTATTCTTGAGCCACCTATTCATAGGGATTGGACACATAGTCCAAACATCTATCAACACACATATGACCAACTATATTTACTTAGTGGGTGATGATGGAGCCAAAGGGATAACCTTTGGATTCTTGATCCACTTATGTGGAATTGAACACTTAGCTTTGTTCATGATATTACTCTTAGTACAACACATACCCAATATTACTTAGCATCATCCAGCATTTACTCAACATCACAATAGGTTTTGTATTGGTCTGTGCACCTAATGAGGTGTATTCATTATTTTCTCTTCTTCTCTCTCTTACCTATTTTATGCACATTATTATTTTAGATATAGTATATTTAGTAATAGCTGATGTGCTCTTTGTTTTATCTTACATATTTTCTCTTCATAGAATGCTCTCTTTATGCACACCCATCATTACACAACTTCATGGGCTTCACCCTTACAATTAGGTTTAGGTACGCTTTCTATTTTTCCTTTATCCTATTATTTCACTTTGATGCATCATTAGAATAAATGGGGGCCAAATGTAGTCATATAAAATGTAAAAATTGGTAACTTGAGTGTGGCTAATGACACTCAACCCATAGATCCCTCTTGCTTGCCTTCATGACCCTCATAGGCATATTTTAACTAATTCTCATTCATTTATAGCCTTCCAGACCTGATCCCAACTCAATCAAACTACTCTTTCCATGACAAATCCATCCCTCTAGGTCCCATCAGCTAAGGACAATAGTGCCCAACTTGGACAATAACACTAGTGCCACTACTATCTACTTTCGATGCTCTTGCCCAAGTGCATTTTTGGCCCAATAGCTAGTTACTTTTAGTTCCCCATCCTTCTCTTTGTATGCCTAATGCAAGTATATTCAACCCATGACCAACAAATCCTTATAAAATCTCATTCAAAGATCATTTCAAGAGGGTTGGAAATTATCACTAAATAAGAAAGAATACAAGCAATACTACTCAGGCAATCTTCCTATTCTCTACATACAGCCAACCAATATACTTACAAGCTTATTCAAATCCTTAAAAAATTCCCTAGCCACCTCAAGCACATATATAGTTTTAATAATTAGATCTTCATACAGACTATTGCACAAAGCACATCAAGTGGGAGAACTACATATGGCTTTATCCCTTTTCAGAGTATTGATATGTAGGTAGTGTGACTACACAAGGGGTGTGGATACATGTTTAGTAAATATTACATACACTAACCCCCCCTCTTTCTCAAAATTGGTAAAATTACAAAGGATTCTAGGGTTTGAAGACAAAATTTTCTCTATATGAAGTTCTACAGACATCCAACAGTCAAAACTTCATAGGTAGGGTCACACAAACACAGTGAACAAAACCCAAAAAGCTCAAGTCTCTTGAACAATAGTGGTATAGGTGGACTATAACACCAGTGCCATTAGTGTCCTATTTCAAATCTCCTATCTAATCTTAAAATGAACTCTAGATCTTGATTTTCAACACTATCCCAGTCTCGCACAGTGAATTCTAAATCCTGCAATAGCCATTTCAACTAGTTTCCAACTAAGTCTTATTTTCTCTCCCTTATTACTTTATTTAGAAAGATTAAAATTACATTCAAATTACACAAATCAATAACTTAATTATTACATATTTATTTACTGATTTAACTACTTAGACCCTCTAACTAAATTAGGAATAATATACTAATATTCTCAAAACTATTAAATCAGTATTCTCTATTTTTTTTTGGTGTTTCAAGGTAATTTGAAAATTCATCATTAGCCATTATAACATGTAGTACTATCCATTTCACTTTCCCACTTTTCTCATTTGTCAACATTGGGATAATATAATGATTTCATTATTTTCAGTTCAACTAGAAAACTCTGTGTGTGTAAGGAAATTATTTGAAATATAAAAAAAATTGATGTTCTTAGCTTTTGAATATTCTCATGGACCCTCATTTATGTATAACTATTTTTTAGATTTTCAATGCTAAAAATATTGAATGCTATCATTGAATTTCACATGTATTTTTTGTAGATGAAGTCCCAAATCTAGAGGAGAATGTGGCTTCCCAATTACCCAAGGACATGGAAGAACTTCTCGTAAGGATGAGATTCCATAATGCAATGGGTGTAGAATAACATCTTGGTTTGCAACTATCACTAGTGACTATTAAAAAACAATCACTCGAGAGGGAAAACTAATTTTTGTCTAAGATTCTTGATAGTGTAAAGGAAAAGGTTATCAAGTTGGAAAATGTGTTGGCTGAGAAGACCAGATAGGTTGAGAAGTTGTACCATGCACTTCTCACACTAAGGGATGAGAAGATGGATGCTAAAATAAAAAATTTCAATCTACAAGATTCTCATTCCTACACAAAAACACTATGTGATGTAAGGGTAAAGATTGTGTGGGCCATGCAATTGAAAAATGAAGGAATAGTTTCCATATACAATCACCAACTATAGATTTTGAAGGTGGAGTTCGATATCTTGTTTGCACAAGCCAATGGGATGTCTCCCAATACAGGTGATATTCCATACACAAAAATTGATAATTAATTATGTGCAATGAGTTATGTGTCTAGTATTCCATGTATACTTATGAATTTGGATGTAAATCAATTGAAACACATGTTTATTCACATCTTAATCTACAAAATCGATGTTTATTTTCCACTAATTTCTTACTTCATCTTGTGTATTAAGTTATTTTTGAATGAACGAATGACTGTGTTCATAATTTTTGTAGGTGCATGTTAAGAGATCTAAAAAATTATGGAAAATGGTTATTTACCAGTATATTTTGACTTTAAATCATGTATAAATGTGTTCTCATGCTAGTTGATCACCATACAATGGTTTTATAATGTGTTCCAAGTGATTGGATGTTTTATAATGTCGAAGAAGTTCACTTACAAGTTGACTGCGTAGAAGGCAGAATAGACCTAGAAAGGAATGTGAATTGAAGGTTTGCTTCATTCTTTGACTCTCGATATTATTTGAAGGTGTCTCAATGTTGGATAAGTAGTGTACAATGGTCTTTTAACATAGTTTGGGTCACTTGGTGATTTTGTCATGATTTTCATGAATCTAATGTACAAGTTGTAAGAATTATAGACCTAAGAAAGAATAAATTGAATAACAAAGTACAATCTATGCAATACGTAGAATTATTATGTTTTTCACCATAATATGTATCAAAAATTGGTAGACTAATAAAATGAATACAAGAAGAAGTTAGAAACATAATTATGCCTTCATACTGTGAATATACCTGTATAGACCTACTTGTATACTTCTACATTTTTATACATAGTCATGGCAAAAGTGCTCGACAACATATATAAACACTCACTTTATATAAGATAACACACAAAAATATATAAAGGAAAATTATGAACTCTTTTGCATTTGAGGAAATCCTTTCCTTTATTGATCAAAACATCAAACACTATTATAGACCTATGGTAAAAGATTAGCACATTCTGGATCAATATGGATACATGCAAAAGTTAAGGTAGAATTTAAATGATTGGAGTCAGAATCAAAACTTCAAGTAATACACAAACAAATATGTAATTTATTTATCAATAAATTAAACATGTTCAAATAGAACTAATTATAAGACTAAAAATTATTTATCAATATTTAAAGATATTTCTATATAATTATTTTATTCATTTTTTGAATCGTCATTGTTATCTAATGGATTGTAGTCACCATTACTTTCATCATCTATAAAATGTGTGTAAAAATAAAGTGGTTTTGTTCTTGAAATCCTTCACCCTGGTTAGATGATAGGAAAATCTGTGTTGTGGGAGATTTTGTACCTCTTACACAATATTCTGTATGGATGGGATGGACAAAGCCTAGAGGCATCAAAGTGGTTATTTTGAACATTCTATAGTTTGAAATGCACTCAGAATGGTAGTTTCACACTAATGAATATATTTCATACTTGATCTAGATGCACATAAACATCTAGATCATTAGACACCTTTATTGGTAAGAACTTCTCCAAGAAGGGCCTCAGATAGGCTGGAATAATGCTAGGAGTACCCCATACATTGGGTAAAATAGCATCATCCTAGTGGCCATTCAAATGACCATTGTATGTAGAAATTAGTATCGGTCTTGTCTATGAATGCCATGTACTCATAGCTCACCATTTGAATGCGGTACAAAGGATACGCCATGTTTTAATTGATGAGAACATTTACCCATCATAATCCATCAGGCTGGATGAAATTTACAATGCTTCCAAGCCCCCTCTAGTTGATGGAACTGACCACCACAAACGTGATTTGGTATAATTTTTGGCATTCCACATTTAGCTCCTATAGTATATTTTTTTTCCATATGAATTTTTAGAGTTCCTCTCATGTTTATATAATACACCCCATGTTTTTTAGTATTAATGCCACCTATCACACAATTACAAAAATTAATTAGCGATAAATTCTTTAAAAAATAACAAACTATAATTAATTATTCTACATGTGGTAATCAACATAGTTTAATGTAAAAGAGAATTATTCAAATGAATAAGAAATGAATGTTGTGTGTGTTTAATCTTATATTGAATGGCACATAGATTGTTATTGTTCATGTGTTGTTTCAATAAAGCTCTAGGAAGACCCCTGTGTGTGTAGTTGTAGTTTCAAACAATGGACTATAAGTGACAGTTAATAAAGTATAGAATTATAGTCAAAGGAAAAGAAGAAAAGGATTTAATTATAGTCAATAAATTATAGAATTACAATCAATAAATTATTTCTCTTTATAGTATGCTAATCCCAGAGGCACTGGAGATCTTGCAAACTCTTGCATTATTGAATTGATTGATGTGGAGTGGAGAAACTCAGGAAAGGATAAATCTGCCATGTACTCTGTGTTGGAAATATTGTCATTGATGTCAAAGGTCTAGCATTATTGGTGATAAAGGCCCCATTGCATTTGATGGTGTTTTAAATATTCATATCTTGGCTAATGTGTGTTAATATTTATTTAATATCAATGAATATATTTTTGGTTGCATATAAGTCAAAAGAGGGCCCATGGAGAAGTCAAAGAGTCACGGGGTAAAAGATGAAAGAAGAATGGGATGTGTTGTCTCATGAAGATTCATCTTGAGGAATTCCAAGAGTCACCATGTGAAGACAAAAGAGGTATGGCACATTTTTCCATGAAGGGACACTTTGAGGAATACAAAAAGTCACCAAGATAAAGACAAAAGAGGAAAGGATGCTTTTGCTTATGAAGGGTCACCATATGACTTTTCAAATGCAAGGATATGAAGGGTCATACAAGTTTGGCACCATTTTCCATGAGGATTGAAGGTTCATAAAGGGTGAATGCCAAAGGTCATTTGGAAAGCTATAAATAAAGGCTTGAGAAGCCATTTGTAATATGCAAGAGAGTGCATGGTTTGTAGTTGTTTTCAAAGAGAGAAAAGTAGGAGATATTGTAGAGTTCTATCATTTATTGAGTAAGCAACATTGAGAGATAGTTGTGTTGTATACACAAGAGGGGTTAGTGCTCCTATGGGTTGGTGCTCACAAAGCTTTTCAAGGGGTTGGTGCTGTTGTGGGTTGGTGCTCACAAATAGTTGTAGTGTTGGTGCTTGACAAAGGGGTTGGTGCTCCTATAATTTGGTGATTACAAACTTTATATTTTGAGTTGGTGCTCATTCATATACTTGAGATTGTTCTCTGTGGTTTTTTCCCACTTTGGGTTTCCATGTAAAAATATGGTGTCTCTCTCTCTCTCTTGTGTGGTGCAAGTTATTGTTTCATTTTTATTCCATATCTTGAATGTGTGATTAAGAAGTTAAAGAAAAGAAATCAGATTAAGTAAAAAGATATATAATATACTAATTCACCCCACCCGTAGTATATTTCATGCTTAACACTCTATTATATACTTGTGTCAGTCAAGGAATGAAGGTGAGTTGATGTGGTTTCTTGAATAAACACTATGATTTTTATTTGGGATGAGATTACACAGAATAAATTCTTTGATGGAATGTTAGGTTATGTGGTTTGAATCCAAATAAGTGACAAATCTCTAGTTTCATAGTCAACTTGATGGTAAATTGAAAGAGAGTTGTACATGAATGGTAGGAGAGAAGAGAGTAGAAGGGGTGAGAGAGAGAGATATGATAAGGAGTTAGGGGAGCAATGTAGAGAATATGGTAAATTTTCTCAAGAAAGTGATCAAGTCCTTTCATGGACTGTACATGTAATGAAGGTTGATTTACATGAATAAATAAAAGTGTTTTGATTGCATTTACTCTCCTTGGATAAGCATATAAACTATTCTTGTTTAAAAATTGTCATTGAATGCCTTGAGGTTGTAGACACCTAAATTTGGCCACCAATGGATTTTTATCTGACTTTAGACCAAATATTACCAACTAGTGACCATCTAGCCTAAGAATTTCTAAATGTCTCAAATTTGGCTTTATAAGCATGCAATAAATCAATTTGGCTTATTAATCAATTAAATAAAACAAATACACCACCATTTAATTTAAATATTGCACAAATGTTCAAAATCCTAACAAAGATTAATTAACATTAAATCCTAATCAAATTCCTAATTGAATTCACCCATGAGAAATTATATGAATTATAAGAAAAATTCAAATATCAAAAGCATCTTAAAAGTAATCATTACCTTTTTAAGTTGTCCAAAATCCAAAATATCCCACCCATGCCTACTTATTAAAAATCATGAGTGCTTGACAACTCATAACTCTAATGGAGTTACTTTTGACTCACCTAGGTCAAGTTTGAACCCATTTAAATCCCTAATTACCCTCTAACTCACCTTGGGTTGGGTTTAGTTGCTAAATCTATAAATACAAGCCTAAATCTCTTAATTTAGAGAGCTTGAACATAGTAGAGTTATAATGTTGGATTTGATCTATGAGGCAAATACATAATATTATAATTCCAAAATCAAGCCAAACCAAGATAAATCTAACCATGGTGCTAAGAGGAGATGGAGATAGCCAAGCCCCATTGATGAAGACCTTTTGAGCACAATCTGACCAAGCCAACGAAGAGATTTCTTGGAGCAATCAAGGAAGGTAAGGAAAGTTCTATTTTATTTGTATTTTAGTTGGGTTTTCATTAGATTTGTTTAGTAATCTCCCCCCAGAATCTAGGCCTAGATATGTTAGCTTATTTAGTGTGTTTATTTCATGGTTTTTGGAACTAACACTATACTAACCTCCTCTCTTTGTTAAATTCCTATGATAAAAAATGCCATGTACTATACATGTAATGAAGGTTGATTTACATGAATAAATAAAAGTGTTTTAATTGCATTTAGTCTCTTTGGATAAGCATATAAACTATTCTTGTTTATTAATTGTCCTTGAAGGCCTTGAGGCCGTGATCTTGTTTTTGGTTTAAGTATAGTTGTAGGTTGGAGAATAGACTGCAAATGATAGTTAAGGAGAGAAGGATTTGAATAACTACTCCAGATTGGTGAAATAAGAATTAAGTTATATATCTTGAATGTATTAGGGATAATATAGACCCTCTAGTGATTGAGTGATGGTTTCAAAGTACTGTAAATTTAGATAAAAGACACCTATGTTCAAAAATCTTGTACATGCCTAGAACAGTAAAGTACAAAGGTGAGTTGATGATATGTGTTGAGGTATATGTGATGGTCTTTGCTTGAGGTGTTTTTTAGGAAGGAATGTTTGATGAGGAGACATGATAATTTATCTTTAATGCAAGGATAATATTAAATAGTAAATATATAGTCCATAATAAGGAATGAACCATGTTACATAGCAAAGAAACCCCTGTTATCACACAGTCATTATACAATGATAGAATGTATATATTTGAGAAAGTGTGTGATTTTTGAGTTGGTAGTGATTTTAAGGTGAAATTTATTAATATGAGTGTTTCTATAATTTGACCATCCTTGATTTTTAAAATCCTAATCAATCTTGAGTACTCTACCTGTACCCTGTCTTAAGATAGACAATCATCTTGAAAGGAGGGTGAAGTCTTTTGATTCTTAAGAAAGGAAAAAAAATGACTAATTTAGAGTTAGTGTGATCTATTAAGGTGAGAAAAAACTTATACAAGGTTTCAAGGGATCTTAATGAGCCTTCAAACTCAAGAAATCTTTAAACCCCTATTGGCATAGTCCTTCTAAGAACACATAATTCTATGTTTTGGTGATTACAAGCTTTGATAAGATTTAATAAGGGTTATAAGCCAATTGGTAAGTTGGATATTGTCAAAATAGACATTTTATAGGTATTAGTTTGGACTGAAAGGCTCCCAAATGGAAAATATGGTAGTTTGACTCCTCTTGGCCTGTACAGGGCTCAACACTAGCTTGACTAGGGTTTCTAAAACTTAAAAGGCCATAAATTTTGAATGGACTATCAAAATTGGCTCAAACTTCATATTATACTATTATTTGATTCCCTCTAGAAGGTGATCAAGGTTTTAGGTTAATGACATGTCCATAGTGTACAAAACTAGTACTATTCATGTATGGAATAGCTAGAAAAGCCTAATTGGGAAGAAGCTAACAAAAGAAGTGTTGGCTAGGTGTGGAGTTAGACCTTAAAAATTTATGGAGACCTCTAAGTAGATATAATGTGGTGTAAAATAGTCTTAGATATTCAATTGAGTTCATATAATTTTTTTAACCAAGAGAAACTGTGGAAAAAAGGCTACTAACCAAAGCGTGTCATTATAAGTTTGAGGTATCAAAATGAGTGGTGAAGTGTGATTGAGGGATTAAAATAGGTTAAGATAACTATAATATGATCATGAAATATCATCCATGTTTTCATATTGTCTTCATGATACCTATAACAAGATTTGGTATGTTGAACTATATGAAGAGCTTGTCTAGAGTGGCTAGTGAATGAAGAAAGTGAAAAGAATGGATTAGTGCATGAAATGTGATAATTAATAGGATGAGTAATCTGAGTAGAGTATAAAATACATTGGAACATGATTTAAGGACATTTGATAAACCAAATGATTTTCATGAAGTTTATAAAGCCTAGAGACAAGTTGTAAGACATATGTTGAAAATTGAACATTGTGATCAGAGGAATCAACCTAAGTTAAAAAAACAAGTTTAGAGTCTAGAGATGATGATGTTGAGACTTTTATAGGTACCTATACATAATTAAACCCATGTTACACTATTAGGAACCTTGTCATTATATAGTCATGTATTAAGATAGATCATAAATGTGTTAAAAATTCTAAGTGAGCATTGGATTAGTGACGATTGAATATGTGGATAAGGAAAATATATATAAAATAATCCATTTGAATTTTGGAACATATTAAACCAAGAATAGTGAATGTAATATCCATATGTGAAGGAAGTTGCCAAAGGTTAGTTATTTAAGAAAGGTAGTTTCCCGTGTAATATAATGAGTTTTGGATTGAGATAGGGAGTAGACTCATAGGATAGAGGTCTATGAGAAGTTAGTAATTTTTAAGATTTAATTAGAAGTATTTGGAAGAGGCATAGGTATAGAGGGATAGGATATGGAGTGAAGAAAATGAAAGACCTTGTTCTTTGCCCATATTGGCAGTGTTAATTATGTAAGTGAAGAAATCAATAAGAGATAATATATCTAAAACATATGCTTTTGTACCTATGTATTGATCTCATTTTATGACTATTATTGAGATATAAAGAGCTTTGAATCCTTTAGTTAATATTCTATAACTTGAAGTTACAAGAACTATGTTTTAGCAGAATTGTAATAGGAATTCTGAGAGAATTTGAAAAGAAAACCTGTCTAGAAAGATAGTATGAAATTTGAGTGAAAACTCAGAGGTAGATTCATCAATTATTAGTGATATTTAACTATAAAAATTATTTGTGTGTTTTCAATAAGAGATAAAGGTTTAAGAAAATAATCTTGTGAGTGCCCTATTCCCAAGGGCAGTAACTAAACTTGTGTATGAGTCTTTACTAACAAAGTCTGTGAAAGGACAGAGAAGATTAAGGGATGGATATGTTGGGGAGGATCACCATGATGAAATATACACATTAAGGATAGATTTAAAACATTAGGTAAGTCATTACATAGTCAAAATAACTTGTGTTAGTTTGTTACAGTCAATTTATATGCATAGAACCCTGTCAAAACTATGTATGGAACGTGATTAAAAGGAAACCAAGAAAATTTTGAGTTTGGAAAAGGTGGGGAAAAATCATACATACTTTAAATAGGTAATTTTTATTCTTGAAACCCAATAAAGAATCGATAAACCTATTTAGAGCCCTCTCGGGCCTATACAAACTACAAGAAACCCTGGTTTAGGGAAAAACACAAAATGTGGAATAAAAAATGTTTGAACCAATGAAAATTATTGAAATTTTGTAGTTTGAAGTGTCTTGAAATGAGGAAGGAGACTATGAAGTTTTTATACATGTACTAACATTATACGTATGTATTTTTAAGACTGTGTAAAAGAGAAGCTTATAAACCTAATTAGGACTGTGCAGGTGTTGGAAATGGTATCTAGGAAGTGAGTGAAGACCTAAAAATTCATAGGGATATGTAATATGATATAGGGTGGTATAATATGTATTTTTTTTCTCAAGATAGAGTTGTAATTCTTTGTACAAAAGGAAAAAACAAGAAAAAAGGCTACTAGATGAAAAGTGAGGTTGTGGGTTTGAGGATTGTAGAAGGTAGTTGAAATTGTTAGAGAGTATGAGTAAGATGGAAAGAATTTTTTTGATATTAAAATAGGTTATTCATTTTAAATATTACCTATAATAATAAATGGAATGAGTTAGGTGTTGATAAGCAAGGAGTCTAGTGAAGGTTAGTATAAGAGGATAATGAAAGGGAGTGAGAAGGTGAGTAGAATGAGTTGAATGGATGAATGTGAGGGGTTTAAGGTAATCTTAAGGTAGATTATAATAATATAAAAAATATTATAAAAAATTATATTGAATGATAATGTGGTGAAATGTAGTGAGAAGGTGTTGGACAAGAGAAGATTGATACGACTTATGATGCATGAATAGATAGATTGCAGGTATCAGAGTCAGAGAGCAGTCAATGAAAAAATTTATCTACATAAATTAATCTCCAAAAGGGTAGGATGGTGGACTAAATGTCTCAATTCATATGTTCACCTAAAAGATGTTTGAGTTTTGAAGACCTCATATAGTCATCTTGATCATCTTGAGAACTAGTCATGTAGTTGGAGACGTTAATTACTAAGTCACCTATGAGAATGGATTTATCTCAAGAATGGGCGTGTCTTATTGATTTATTATATTTTAAAATAATTTTGACCACAGTATTCCCATTTATTTTAACCTTCAAAATTTTCAAACATGATGACCACCTATAGCTGAACTGTATACTAAGAATGTACATTTTGGAGATTGACTAGACCTATGGGCAGAGATAGGTCTAAAAAAATAAGGATAGGAAATTTATGACTTCAAGTATATCCTAATAATAATATACAAGGTATATCATTGATGGACACCTACATATATAACCTCATTTGCTTGAAATATGTACCTATAATTTGCTATAGTATGCAGTTTAGCCTAGATATGGAGAGTGCACTTTGAGGAGTTAGCAAAGAAGCATGGATTATAGACATGATTAAAACACATTCAATTTTGTAAGGCCAATTATAAATATATGATTTTAAATAAATAAGCATAACCATGATAACCTTTACACCCTCAACCCACAATCAACTGAAGGAGTCCTACACAGTCATTAATTTTCTAAGTCTGTCTGGAGGTTTGTGTTGATTGATGACCCTAATGAGGTGATATAACTCTAAAAATTGGTGTATAATACCCTAATAGAATAATATATATCCTCTTATATTCACACTTTCTAGGAATACAAGTGAATTTCCCTCTCTTCTATCTCAGACAAAGGGCACTCTAGGAAATAAAAGGAGTGCAAGTTTAGTATGAGAATGATAGGGGATGATTTAGGGACTATTGAAACATTGAAGAAGGTTTTGGAGAGTGATTTAAAGCATTAAAAATCATGAAAGAGGCCTCACAGTACTGAGAAACAAAATGTGGTGGTCTAAACCCATAGAAGTATAGTCAGGCCTACTAGTCCTTGACTAGGCCTAAAGTCCAATTAGGGGGCTAATCTCATTTCTAACAATAAATGAACCATCCAATACATTTTATCATCTCCAAGGATATATATTCTATGTTTTGGAGTCATTATAATGTAGAGGATATCACAAGTAAGTCATTTCTTGGCTTAAGAACACCTCATGCTTACTCAAATTACAGTCCCAAGCTCGAGAAGCCAAGTTCAAGAGCTCACACTGGTACAGACAATTACCATGGATATCCAAGGAGTTGGGATATGTTGAATAGGGTCCTAAAAATGGTTCTAGTGGAATTTTTTTGTAGTTTCAATGTCATTTTTTAATAAATAAATGCTAAGAGTCAAAATGAGCGTAAACCCTCTAAAACCCTTATTTTTGACCCAATTGAAAAGAAATGGTTGTAGATGCATCCAAGAGGGATATTATGGCCTAGAAATGGTTTTAGGATTGAATAAGACTGTTTCAATATCCATCCCATCTAGTTGGATTGTACCCTATTGGTACGGATAGGGTAGAAAATAGGTTTTCTTGACAAATTATGTGTGTTTTGTAGGTTAAGAGGAGAGTTAAAGGATGAGAATCAATTTAGAAGGTCAAATGGGACCTAATATAACTCTTCATGTTCATATCTTACTTTAGATAGGCACAAAAACACCTATTCAAAGTCCTTCACTTTAGTTAGTATGTGGAAGATAATGAGAATGGAAGGTGATCACCAAGTGAGAAAGTGATAAGTCTAATTGGGAGGCCTTTTAAGGCCTACCTAATGGATTGAGATAAACATCTTGTCTACATATGTGAAGTGTGTGTATGTTATTAGTATGAAATGTTCAGTCTTTTATTAGTTTAATATCTTTTTGGGTTCAGTAAATTACTTACAAACATTAACAAAGAGCTAGATATTATAATTGGTTCCATTTTCTGGTTCTTTGTTTTCTTTTCATACTTGAGTTTCCAAGTCTCTGTAAAACCTGGGGTCTATCTTTTGATGATCTTGAATTGTGGTTTCAGGTCCCTGTAAAACATGTTTTTGATACTGCTCAGTAGTAGGTGTTAGGTTTGTTTCACCTGTGGACGTTATTGTTTTATCCTTCTTCCTTTGTTTCAAGGTTTTGGGGCCCCTTCAAAACCTATTTTTACCTTAATCTAAAACAAAGAGCTAGATAAGTTTAACTTTCATGGTTCACAACTGGTGATTTTATTTGAGTGAAATTTTCAAGGATGTTGAAAATGGACTCTTATCAATAATATTCCTTATTTATATAATATTTATATATTCAATTTTTGTTTAAAATAATTGCTAGCTTTATCGCATTCCTTTGATTATCTTAAATATCATTCAAAAAATCCTTTAAGAGATAGTACATTTATGTAATATGTTACTACATGTGGGCAGTCTGAGAGAACTATTCACCTTTAAAAAAAAAATTATTTTTCATTACATGCATTATTATTATTACATGCATTTATTGTTATTATGATGTCACTAAAACCTACAAAGGGTTACAATCAAGATGCATTATCTCTATTATATCCACCCCTATCTTGCTTCACTTCCCTATTAAGATCATAATCTTAGACTTGTCATTTTGGATTGTTACAAGGTGGGTTTGGAAAAAGTGTGGTCTCTTATGACATGCTCTGATGTCTGTGTCTATTCATATTTTATATGAAGTCTATATGTCTATGAGTGGAAGTTACATTCCCATCCTAAACTTTTTTGAATGGATGAGGCATTAGGTGTTGTGCATTTGATAGCACCCTTCTCTACACCTTGTTGTAAACATGTGCTCTACGGTTTTTGAAGAATTCCATAGTTTTTACACTTCTATATACTACACAACATATTTCAAATATCTCTCATGCTCTACATATTAGGGCATCAACATCATCAAATCCATCATTATATGGGATTTAGTCATAAAATGAAAATCATCTAGTTAGAAATGCCAAAAAATATGAAAAACATATAACTGCAAGTAATTACTAGACTTACACTATCAGCTTCCCTCAGTTGGTTTTTAGTGTCATCTACCAAATTTGTTGCAACACCTTCCAATGCATAGCTTGATCTTTGCATATCCATATCCAATACACTATGCATTTTGGTATGCAAAGGTTTGAAATCCATGCCTTTTTATCCTTCATTTTCAATGCAAACTCTATTGTCTTTGACCTGTGCAATGAAATTATATTACACAAATGATAATCACCTTGAAGTTGTCAATGCATACAGTATGGGTGAGAAACAAAACTTGCATGGTACTCAACATCGATGTTTTTGATGCTCTCATTAACACAATGCATTTTGGATACATCCTCTACAACTTCCTGAGCTATCATCTTTCTCATTAGGTCCACCTTAACCTCATGCTTACAAGTGTATCCTTGGACTGAAAACGAGCAATTACACATCAACATAGAAGTTGTTACATTAAAGATATGATAATACAATGTCTCATCTTTTGTAATTTTCACCCATACCATGTGAGGGCCTCTATTATCAAAGGTAACATGAAAATTTGGGATCTTCAAAGCCCATACCCATTAAATATTTTCAATTCTTTCTACTCTAAAGTTCCTATGGAAGTTAGTATCCTTGCATAGCTTTAGCCACCAATAATATATGTAAATTGATGTTTTTAGTTGGTGAACTAACTAATCCACCATATGATGTGTATAAGTCCTTATTTTTCTTAGGAATTGACATTTCAAATGGGAATGGTAAGATTCTATAGCTGCATTAGTGTCTTGCCTAACATGCAAAAGTGTTTGACAACATCGTGACCACATTCCAACCCTATATGCCCAATGTTGTTCTCAGTATTTGAAAAAAATCATTATGAGAGGAGTGATATCTTTCTACAAACTTTTTAGACTCCCTTGTAGCCATGTCCTCATCAACACAACTATGCATTATGAACCCCAACTTAACAAACATTGCACATCTTCCATCATTGTATTTCACCTTTGCTATCAAATTCTTCAACCACATGTGACGAATATGCCAAATGCATAAGTATACTAATAGTTGAATGTCTCCCTACATAAAAAAATAGTCTTGCATAAGTTAATGGAATAAGGTGGGGATAGTGTCTATGAACATCCAAATATGAACTCCATGATGCATGTAAGATTAATGATGACTCACCTAATATTTTTTATCTCCGCATCGACATCATTAACCATGAAGGTACTGATTATCCATTCAATGTCTTTCAAATACAATCTTTGAATAATAGTTTGCATCAATTGTCTTATGTCAATGATACATGATTGAGATATAATGACCCATGCAATGGGAACACCTTCACATTTGGAATCAAATGCCAATAGTGTATACAATTAGAGCTACAAGAAAAAAATAAAAACATTGGAATAATTACTATTATTATAAACATCAAAACAACTAATATTATCAACTAATCTTACAAACATTGGCACAATACCTTCATTGCATTCATCCCAAACATTGCATCCATCATTAATAATCTATGCTTCCCAAATCTTAACAACTAGTTTAGTTGTTGTGGGAGTTAGAAGCCCAAGATGAAGGGGATTTCTACATACCCATCAAGATCTCCCCCATTGTATCCTTGATATAAAAACCACTTAGTTGGATTTGCCAGTGCCCACTCCCAAACCCTTTTTGCATCATCAACATTGTACATGTATTTTTCCTCCTTAATCAATTATTCTCAGTTATATGTGTCATCATTTCTCAATAAATCATCTCATTATGTTTTAACATTAAATAATATAATTTTCTCATGCACCATCTCTTAGTGTTTAAGGTGGATAGCATCAGTAGACATTCCCAATAATAGTAGCCTATGAACCCATTCATTAAGTTGGGGGCTAATGTAAGGACCAAAAAAAACATTTCTTGCCCTTGAACCATTCATATTATTGGTCATGGCAATATTTATGTTCATTGTCTATGTGTTCTACATGATTGTATGTGATTAGCGCATGATTTAGTCTATAGAACATGCATTGTGTGCTAAAATGATAATGACAACTGCACCTTATATGGCTTCGACCCAACCGGATACCCTTTCCAGACTTGGGAATAATAAAGACTTGTCTTTTGGCATGGCATCAATTTCCTAAAAGTCATTGGGGCCATATGAACACCAGTAGCTACATGATTAAGTTAAACAAATAAATAGTCATTTAAAGTGAAAAAAAGTGTACATGAATGAAACATAATAGCATCCAAGTAGACACTAGCTTGTAATCCATAGTGTGAGGTGACTTATATGACATATTCAAAGGTGGCAGTGATCTTACTATCCTTTTCAATAAAATCTAATTTTCTCTTGAGATGTGAAACACGAAAAATTTTAAGGAACAATTCCCTTCTTGATTATCCTTTGATGAAGTCATCAACCCTATCCTACTCAACCCAGGTAACCCATAATTCTTCCTTGTTGGTGTCAAGAAAATTATCCCACTTAATACAACTACAATCAAATAGACCCTCACCTGGCTTCTATACATCAAGGTGCATTATTTCTTCCCACCTTTTCATCATCTATGTAGCATACAAGGAAAATGTTTCATTAAATAGATTAGAAATGGACTTTTGGTATTGAGTGAACATAAATTTACATGTATTACAATGGACTTTTTTTATCGATTGAATGTTATCTAACATATAATGCAATGTACAAATAATTGAATAATGGATATAATATAAGTAAAATTTAGTTCAAATAACATTAAAACACATGCACATCATAAAAAATGGGTAGTCAGACTCATATGCATCGACAAACATGAGAATGCCTTTTTTGGCTACATTTCTTGTACCTCTCAATGAAATACATTATTTTTCATGCACTATTACATTTAACCTATATTGGGTCATTCAAGATATAAATCTATTATATGTAAAAACATTAGGAAGTTCATCACACCAAATAAACAGTCAAAATAAATTTTATATAAAGATATATTTAAATTTTGTTGTTTATTGAGAGAAGTACAATAAATATACAAAAAAACTTTTTATGGCTTCCTTTGAACATTACATCAAGTAGGGGAAGAGAATGGAGAATAGTATGGCAGCTACAAATGTGAACATTAGACAATGAGTTAATGAGAATCCGTGCATGTTAGCATTGACAACTATGTTGACCAATGGAAAATCAGTCAAAGTATCAAAAAATTCATCCATGAGATCAATTTATAAATTAAGAATTGTAAATGCATCCACAGTGATTTTTCATATTTCATTTTGTTTCTGCCCTGATGATGCTTGTTGAAGACATCTATTTGTGCAACAAATTTGAATATCTAGAAACAACCCATACATAAAATTCATGTCATCATGTAGCTTAGCAAGAAGACCTCTAGGCACATCCTATCCCATATAATTTCATGATAAACATCTTTCGAATCGATGTCCACACATACACACCTATTTGATCTTGTAAATACAAACATAAGTCTAGCTCGTCTATTAAAGCAATGTAGGAGGCATGATTTAAAGACACTTCATCGAATATAAAAGTTCCATATTACTGTATGATTTCATTTTTAGGAGAAAATAACATGCTTTTAATATAAATTTATCTTCCTTTTCACTCATATGTAACCAATAAATGCACGTGTTGGTCAAACATATTACAAATAGAAGCCATGAACTGTAGATATAAATTAAAATATGAGAATTGAAACCACTTAAGAAAAATATGAAGGAAACTATGAATAAAAAGGTTATAATAATGAACAAAACCTTGTTGAAATCAATATAAAACCCTTCATAAAACATGTCAAATAAAAGCATGAAACCATAAAAATGGATTAAATAGTGCATGCATGATGTAGTTTCATTTATAGACAATCTTAAGTGGTATGCACTAACTGCGTGCATGCAAGTGGGGCACAAGAATGTGATTTTTCTATGAATCCCATAGATTCAAGAAAGTATTTTAAAAAAGAGAAATTACTAGGAAGCCCATGGAATCAAGATAGGGTTTAAAAGAATAGTGAAGTTGCTACAAATCCCATAGAATCAAGATAAGATAAAAAAAAGTGAAATTTCTATGAATCCCATGTGATTTTTTGGTTGTCCATCAAATAATCATTCAATGTATTCAATTAGAGGCATGGACATACTAGTATTTATGGACACCACATGAAAATAAATGTTAATAGGCAAAATAAGACAAATTTGTATGACATGTGTTTATTACAAATTGTATGAGCCCATACGAGATGTAATTTATCCCATTCATTTGTAATGGTACATTGCCTTATCACCCACAGTAAGGTCAGGGCATAACCCATATTGAGTTATGAGAGCTTTAGTGTAACAAAATAGGCTGCCAAAATTTTATATATGATTTCCTCATAGACCACCACTACTATACTTCCCACCTACTAGACCATAATTTTTGGCCCCTAAATTTAGGGACGCTCAGATGACAGGACACAATTATGAAACTAAATTAAGTTTCTTCTTCATTACATGTAAAAAATTATACAAAAATTTATCATCTCGATCCTGCATAATATAGGAAAGATGTTAAGGCTTCAAATGATGATTCAACATTCCACGTACAAAAGTTGATTGCTACTAATTATAGTAAATGCCATTATCTAAGATTTTATAGATGGAATAGACTGAATAGCAGATAATTGTATTAAAGTAGTCGTATACCAATAGCCAATGTCAGTTCTTTACAACTAATCTGAGTAATGCCCATCATGATCATCAGCATTTATATCATCCTCACATTCTTGTGATGGTGTTGGAAAATGGCTTCTTTACCACATTATTTCTTGGTATGTAATCTCATCCAAAATGTGTTTGATATCTAATTCAGGATTTGAATCTAGAAAATTCCATAATTATACATAATTATCATGAAGTCTATCCCACATTGAAAGTCAAAATCTAATCACAAAGTTATATGTACGAAAGAATCTTTCTGGCAAGAATGTTGCATAACTAGTTCTATCAAAGTATTTGTCAAACCAACTTTTCATCATGGGATTGAAAGGTTTTCCATGCTATGAAATAATTAATTATGATAAGAGATTAGACTTAAAAATTATATCCAACATTTCTATTTATCGACATGACAGTTTCCCTTTTAACAACTCCAAAGTGAAAGCATTATTAGTATTCCACCAAATCATGGAAATGTGATTTGTATGAGTAGCCCAAGCAAGTGGTAGCCAATAGAAAATTTCATTTAATTCAACTAAAACTTGATCAAAATCTCTTCTTGTTACACATCTGAGTTGGATTAGGGAATTTCGTAAGTGATTGGAATGCCAATTAGAGATGGGTTATGAAAATAATGACATACTACAAACAAATAAATAAATCATAGAAAACAAATTATATACAGGGTCTATTGCATCTTACATAACAGATTCTTCAATATAGTGATTGTTGATCGCTTAGTAAATTTAAATTATAGATTGTCAAAAGATTCAATCATTATCATTCTAGAAAATTAACTTTAGAAATGTACTTATAAGAATGTAGTTATGAAATATGTATCAATTATTTTTATAAAGGTGGTGTAAGACTACCATATAGACTACATAGGAAGGAGGATCATCTTAATGTAGAAACACCTTTAACATAAACATCATACTCTAAAGTGGTGTCATACAAATATAAGAAGCCAATATGATAAATATCAGATTAACATTTAACACTAGTGCTTTAAAAGTATTTTATGGGCCTTCATACTAAGATGGAGCCATAATGTGCCTCTCATTTCCTTTGAAAATCTTGGTTAAGGTTGGAGATTTTAATTTTACACTTATACCCAAAAATAGAAAAGATAAATGTGTAAATTGTAAGCTAGTTGGAAGGATCTTCCATTTTGGTATCATCCAATCTTGTAAGCCATCTCATTTCCAAATTACCAAATGTTTTTAAGTTTATACATTGTATACAAAGCTTTAAGGATAAAAATATTATTTTTAGACACGAGGCCATTTAAACTTATATAAATTGTGGAAGGGTGGAAGAAATCCCTCATCAAAGCAAATATGTACATCAAAAGAGGTCATATTTCATTTTTAGTGGATGCCTCTATAAAATTAAAGACTTTGTTATGTATTTGTACATCAAGTGTGTACTTTAACATAAGGTTTAAGTGGGAAAGAAAGGCTTTTTTTTGTTGTGAATCTTGGATCATTTTAATCTCATTTCATTTTTATACCCTTTCCTCAACTTTCTTATTAAACTGTTGAGGATTAACCTCTCAAATATTTCCTTGAAAAGTCTTGATCATCTATTTCTAAAAAAATGCACTTCATAAATTCTTCAAATTTCATGGAATACAATGATAGTAGGGTATGTGCAATATGGGCTTGTTGAAAAGGATTTGGAGACCTTTAAACAAGTGTAATTAGCTAGGTGTAAATCCAAACTCCATAATCTTTGTCAGCATATTCCCAACCTATGCCAAAATAGGAGCTTTAAAAGAGGGTATAGATATCCATCAAAGCATAATACAAAGTGGTTTTTTTATTGTATATGGTTGTCATGAGTGCCCTAATAGACATCTATATAAAATATGGAAGTTTACATAAGACACGGGATCTATTTGACAAAATGTGGGATCTTTGGAATAGGATATGGAGTTCCATGAAAGAATAATCAAAAGTGGATTTGTAAGAGATGATGTACTTGTAAATGCCCTGATAGAAATGTATGAAAAATGTGGAAACATACTGAAGGCACATGAACTATTTGACAAAATGAATCAACAAGACATAGTTTCATGGAATACAATGATATCAGGGTAGTATTGTGCTCTCCTTCTTCCTTGTCCTTCAACAAACTTGGCATGAACTTCTTATCATCATTTTAAAAGTGATATATTTTCACTCTTTTATCATGCATAACATTCAATAAATATTTATGTGGCCACCCTTAAATGACATGACACATGTCCTTTGGTATCACATCATATCGTACCTTATCTTGGTGTGTGCCAATTAGGAATTTCAACAAGTATTTCTCATTTACCAACACATTATGGTCCTTTTGAATCAATGAAACCTAATATGGGTTTGGATGTGCCACCTTATACAAACCCAATTTATCCACCATTTCACACAAAACTTAATTTTATGTGCTAACATTATCCATAATTACTTTGTATCACTTACCTCTTGACTTACACATCTTTCGGAACATGTTCTTCCTATGCACTAGTTCACTATCCTCTTTTAGTAGAAAGAGAAATACCTTATTTATGATGAGGTTTTCTCTATGGTATAAATCTAAAAAGTGTTTAATAGTTCCAATGTACTCTACTTATCCATGCATAACATGTGCCCCAACTTTAGACCTTATGTTATTTTCCCCTTGTACCAATATACACTCATATGAACTACATCCAGGATGGCCACATTTAAAGCATGTTCATGTAAATCCTCTTCCTTTACCTCAACCAAATATTTATTTACATATATATGTGTGACATCTATTCATTATAAAAAATATTCATAATCACCCTTTTTCTAAATGTTGGTGGAGATCCTTTAATAAACCATTGTGTATGTTGCAATGGTTGGATGTCATACAACATTTTGACAACATTTTTTTTATAACACACATCATATACACGCATATTCTCATTGGAATCATGCTTAAAATCCTTCAATGGGTGGTCATTGGACGCTATAATGGCATGAGAATGTTAGCATTAATTATTTAAGAATAAAATAATTTAATGGTTTAGAAGATGACATGATTAATTAAAAAAATAAAACAATAAACATGAAGGTTTAAAAAAATAAAAAAACATATAAATACTTGCATACATATCTTAGATAAATCTATGTAAAATACACTTATAGATATCATTCTCGATGCACTCACAATTTGACACAATATAGGTGTCTCAAGAATGATATCTATCAGTGTATTTTATATAGATATATCTTTTTATACTAGTACAAGTATTATTGCATACATTTCTCTTTATCTAATTTTTTGGTTTATAATTTTACATTTTTATGTCATGGTGTTTAGCATGTTTCATGTTCATTTTATTTTTAAATCTTTTTGAGCCTTTACATATTTCTCACTTTGATTTTTTTGATTTTACATAATTAATGTCATTGTATCACTTTAAATATATATATTTGATGTGGGATTATTATATTATTTGTAACGTTCTCAGCTCAACAATAAAAAACTTGACGAAGCCACAATGTTTACAATTTTGTATTTTTCAACTATCAGATCTCAATTTATTGTAAAATAAAATAATATTACACATAAAAAAAACTTCTACCGCATAAATGTAACTATTCAGAATATGCTTTGGGTACAATGAGTTATTTTCTATGTTGATACAATTTGAGGGTTATCAAATTATTAACTACATGAATGTTAGGTGAACGCAAGAGCAGGGGTAAACCATTTAATATCTACTTCAAATTCCTATGTTGCAAGGTTTACACATCAAAATTGACACATGGCTATATAATCAAATAATTAACACATAATCCCTATAGATTCAAATTTGCATACATAATCCCAACAAAATTCAAATTTGATTTATGCCACAATCAAGATTATTAAACAGTAGAAGGCATGGAGGAAACAACACAACACACCTACATTTCTATACCTAAATTTTTATTTCAAATTGACGATCACGCTACTTAAACCAAGTAACAATATAGAACAAGACAATTGTGATCATTTCCAATTAAAGACCCCAAAAATGAATGGTATGTTTTCTATATAAACAGGAATGGGCTGACCCATGGTCTTATCATATGTCCTTTTGTAATATAAAAATGTTTTATTACCTTACACATGTATTACCATGTTCAAAATGGATCAATAAAAGGATAAAACATGTTTTATCATGATCAAGTGGTTCTAAACTAGTTTTTGAAATTGAAGTTAAAGGAAATGAGATGATTTTGAGTTATACAAATCTTTTCAAACTTCTTACTACTCTTAAACATTATCTAGACCCTAATGGGTCTTCCAATGTCACCAAAACTAATTAAATATGGTTTAGAACTTGCTATAAACAATTACTGCAACAATGATCTCTACAACATATGCATTTATGTTCGAGTGGTTTCAAAACTCAACATATAATAGACAAAATTTACCTAGGTGCCACATTGCTTTATTTTGGCTTAATATTCTCACCATCAACTGTATATGGTAGTTGGCATTGCATAAGTTTCTTATGACCTAGTCGGGTCCTAAAATCCACACTAAATTGAATGGAGTACAAGTTTCATTTCACTCAATAGACCATATTGTGATATGTTCCAGGAAAATCAAAGGTGGGGATAAACATAATGAATGTTGTCACTATTCAAGATTTGATTCCCATTTCACATCATCTAAACACCACATTGAAGGAGATGAAGTAGTGTTCTATCAAATGCCTATAAAGTTATAATGTAGACCAAATCAGTCATCCAAGTCTCCAATATCAACTAACCCAACCCAATATGAAAACCAAGAAACTTTTTTCGAACATAAAAAAATAGAGACAAAGCAAAGCAAATAATGGAAACACATACAAAGCAGTGTAGGAAGAGCTAGGTAAACCAGAAGGAAAATGTCTCTGGATGCTTCACAGCTAAAAATGTCACATTAGAGGAGAGAGCAGCTAAAAATGTCACATTAGGGGAGAAATTGGGGGAAATTTCAAAAGGCATCCCACTATTTTCTCAACTGGCAGTAACATGAAATTGTGACCAAACTGGTGGTAATATGAAATGGTGATTGATGAGCTTAATGGTGATGGTTGACAGTGATGTTGGTTGTGACGTTAGTCATGCTTGGCAATCAAGGGTAGGTTTGATAGTTAAACATTGGTGATGATCGGTGAAGTCTTTCTGATTGACGACTGGTGAAGACCAACATGCTGGTGGTTAGTGTGTGTTGATTAAGACCATCGATTTATGACACTTGTTGGTTGCATTTTAGAATGTCAATGCCATATTGCCGTGCTTCTACCAAAAAGAAGAGTGGCCTTTTTTCAAAATTCAATAATATTTAATTATATTATGTGTATATTAATTTAATAATATAAATATAAAATATTGTATTTATATTATAATATTTAATATGATGATTACATTAATATATATATAATTTTAATGTAATTATTTATGTTGATGGAATTTTTATTGAGGGGAACAATTTTGGGATTCATCATGGATCTTTTTTATCCTATTCCCATCATATCTGACTATCTTATCAATGACTCTTATGAGATGGAAACTATTCAATGGGTGGGACCAATGATTATTGACAGTTTGACATGTCTCATTTTGTGAATATTTTCTAGGGTACAAATATTTTTGAGGCATACTTAATCAAATAACTTCTTAAATTGGTTTAAATTTTCAAAACTACTCTAATTTTACATGGATTTTAGCCTATAATATGGCTTTAGTGTTGGGATTGATTGTTTATGAAAAAGGTAGTAATCGAACATAATCACCTGCTATAATGAAGTAAATGAATGTAACCCATCAACTATTTAATCGAGATGGACATGGATTGACGGCAACCCTATATACACGATAAAAATTGTAATTACTTAGTTTTTATTCATTTTGTAAATTTGATTCATTATTTTTTTCCAATTATTTTAATCAATTAGCATTTGTGTTTATTATAAGTAATATACCTTAACAAATAGCATTTTGTGGCTTTCATTTTCTTAAATAATTATACTTTCCATGTTTGTATAGCAAAAAGGTCTTAGTAGTGGTGCATCTTAATATTGGATAGTAAATTAAGATGTCATAATATCACATCACATTCCAAAAAAATTCTCCTTTTTAATATATTATTTTAACTACTTATAACTAAAATTTTAAAGTCTAATTCATTATATATTTTACAAAATGATCAATTTTGTCACAAAAAATCATAAAATACATTTCTAAACTTATGACTAAAACTTAACTTTTGGAATACTAATAATTATATATATTAAAATATCAATAATTAAATCTTATTTGTAAAAATATAATTAATTTTTTTTAATTTTATAGAATAAATAAACAAACATTAAATATTATATATATCATTAAAATATATTTTAATATTTATACATACTAATATATTTCATCAATAAAATATACTTAAATAGAAATTATATTCAATTAAAAATAGATTTTTTAAGCTTTAGTTCGATTAAAAATCTTTTGTATCCTCCGATCAAATGCAAACAAAGACGATTAGGAATGTTTGTAAATCAGCGTTCAACATTGACTAGTGGCTTTCCCCATCTTTGTCACAAGTTTTTTTTAATGCATTGTTCATTTTCAAATAGAAAAAAGGAATTATGGAAATGTGTTTTTCCCTATCTTATGCATTTCACTTATTTCTGATCCCAAACAATTAAAGAAAGGATAATGCACTTTGGTCAATTCATGATTAAATCTTTTTTCAAATCCAAATATATAAGGAAATTGATATTTAATATTGGTTTTATCATTATTTAATCTTTAATGCACATAAATACCTTTTTACTTGTTTGACAAATAAAGGTTTCTAATTTTTGTATACATGAGTAGTCTATACAATGAATTTAATGATCATCATGCAAATGTTTGGGATATACTTTTAGTTTTATTTAGTGTAGTCTTAAAGTTTGATATTTACTTAAATTATCTTAATAACAATTATTTTTAAAGTGTAAGTTATATTAGCACATAATCAATGGATGTAGTGAGGAAATGAATTAAGCCAATTCTAATAATTTATGTACTGGTGAGTAAACAATGCACATGGGATAGGGGTTCTTCTTTAAGAATTTATTTCCATACTTAAGTCATTTATACTTATCATCCAAAGTGCTTAACTTAAATCTTATTTAGAGGTGTCAGGAATCAAGAACAACAAACATGCTCTGATGCCACTAGTTGGGATCTTGCTCCTCAGAAAGAGCACAGTATGATTACCAAATATAAGCAATTGAATATGCGGAAATAACCAGAAACACAAGTAACTAGAATTCACCAATAGCACAGAATATGAGAGACAATACACTATCTTGTATTAACACTAACAGAAAAGAATACAACAAAGAGCCGCCACACTCTTTCACCTTACAGAGATTCGCCACACCTCAAGTGTTCAGTAATTCTTCTCACACACACTCTCCTACACAAAAACAGTCCCAACGACCAACTCACACACAGAATTGGTGTTCACCTCACCAACCAGTCAGTAATAACCCTGCCGGTACATCAAGCACTCTATAGCACTTCAAGCTGATCTCTCATGAACCTGCAACCTGCAATTCAAAGACCAAACTTACATGTAGATCTCCAATGAGCTTGAAACAACCTGCAACTCACAGATCTTACAACTAGAAGGAACTCTTCCTTTCTATCTCATGCCTTATACAATACATGCCAATGGGTCTATAAATAGATCCCTAACTCAAACAATAACTTAGACTCTTAATTTAGACAATTGTCCTCGCAGCACAAGACTCTAACTGGTCTCAACATGCAAACTCTTCGTTCACTTAACTAACTGTCTATGAAACGGGCAGTTTTGGAACACACAGGCGACCGACGTCGGTCCCTGCTTGTCTGGTTCTGCCAACGTCGGCCGACTTCCTGTCGTCGCCGGTGGCCTTCTGCACTGGTCTCTACCGACGTCGGTCCTACTGCCGACACCGGTTCCTGTAGAACTCAGCAACCATCTGTTCCTCAGTTTGCAAAGGTTGAAGCTTTTAGCTCCACAACCTAACAATCTCCCACTTGGAGATAAACAGTTGCAACCTGTACATGTACCTGTACACCGTCTAGTTTGTTACCTTGGCTATGTATCCATCTTCAAAATCACCCTTGAAGACCAACCACCACAAAATCCGTGGTGATAAACCTATCATTCAAATTACCTACCACATCCACATCTACAACCATGTAGAAATAAACCTGAACTTGCATAGCATGTGCACCTGCTACTAGTCCCTGTAAGAATCCACTGAACTGACCTCCAATGGTTCTCTCCCGGATTGGCTCCTAACTTGTGACAACTCCCACTGCTTGGGAAAACTCAGGTTTAGTACATACCATGCACTCAACCTCATTATGTGAATCAAGACCCCTGTTCATAGAACTGTCCAACCATCGGCGTGCTAACCGGTTTCACACAATCATCCTGAAACAAAGTCAACACATGACCTTTCATGTCTCTAGAACACACTCTTGCCAAAGAATCTTGCTGCTCCCAGATTCTCCATGACAAACCCCTGAACTAGCTTTACCTTTAGTTCAGCAATACCTGTATATGTAACCCTGCAACAAGCACATCATACAGAAAATAGGATAGTGTAGCTAATACTATCCAACCTGGTAAAGAGAAACACAATGAACAAACCTCCATTGCCCTGCAGCTAATACAAGATCAAATACCCTGATCTTCCATCTCACGTATTTATTTCCGCTCTTCTTCATCCTTAACATCCATTCGTCTCTCAGTGCTTACTTCCAGCTGGCAATACTACCCAAAACCTCTGTTTGGTTCTCCTCCAAGGAATCACATCCTCATTCATGCCTAGCTCCCACTGTTTCCTGGATCTACCTGTTCTGCTTCTTCAATAACTTCCTGGTCCTATGCCATAAGTGAGCAACAAGTAGTGCAAAGAAGGGAAATGATGAATTTAAGAACTTACTTACACCTTCAGTCCTCCATATGGGCACTTGAGACTCCATGACAGCTTGCTGTCCACCCAAAATTTGTCTCAGTGACCGATGCCGGTCACATCTCAATCTACAGCCGACCGATGTCGGTTCCCTGCGACTGCCTCTCTGCCGACGTCAGTTTCCCCTGGCCGATGCCGGTTTCTGTCTGCCCCGAGTCACCGACGTCGGGCTGGACATAGCCGACATCGGTCCCTGTCTGGACACTGACGCCAGTTTTCCTGCCGACGTCGGTCTCTGTGTTTTTCTTGTGAGGCCTAACTTTTTCCCGCGAGCTCCTTTTGGATTAAACCCTTGTCCAAAACACCCTTGCTCTGCTCAAAATTCCTCTGCACCTTGTGCTGAACTCTGTCCGTCACTTTCTCCTTGAAAACCAAGGCTTTCCTGTTCTTGTCACTAACATCAGATTCCTCAAGAAATCTCACCTTCTTCTTCTGCATACAGAAATCACGATCCATGCCTTCCAAATCTGAAAGCATATCATTTGACTCAAGAACCAGCATCTCCTTCTTATCTATGTGACCAAGCCTATCAAGCCACATCTCTGAATCTACAACTGAAGTAGATAACCCAGAAAGAGAATCAGTAAAACAAGTAGATAGATAAAGCGTACCTACTTTCTTACCTCTAGCTATAACAAGTGTACCCTTGGTAACCTTCCAAGAGTCCGCTGTGAGAGTTACTGTGCAACCCTCTTCACCCAAGCTTCTAACAAAAATCAGATTTCGCTTCAGAACTGGGACGTGCATGACCTCCTTTAACACCCATGTGTTACCTGTTTGCAGTTTCAGCTTCACTTTGCCTTTGCCAACAATCTAACAAGGCTTACCATCCCCTACACAAATTTCTCCAAAATCTCCCTGGACATACTCATGAAAAAATTCTCTATGTGGGGATGCATGAAAAGAGGCACCAGAATCTAATACCCAAGATTCTACTTTATCCAAAGAACATACCAGAGCATCCTGTGCAATGTAACCCGCAACATCTGCTTCTTCTTCATGTTCTTCATGCTGATATGTACCCGATCTGCAATCTCTCTTTAAGTGTCCTTGCTTTCCACATTTCCAGTAGGTTATTCTGCCATACCTGGACTTGGATCTCTTGCCCGTCTTCGACCTTGATCTCCCACGCTCTATCTTCTCTCTTGGCCTTCCTCTTCCTTCAACACTCAAAGCATCTCCAGATGATTCACCTGTGCTTTTCCTGCGTATCTCTTCATTCAAGATCACACTCACAATATCATCCACTTTTAGGACTTTTGAAGGAGACACAGTATTAGAAACTGCCATTACCAAACCTTCCCAACTTTCAGGTAATGAACACAAGATTAAGAGAGCTCTTATTTCATCATCAAATACAATATTGACTGAACTTAACTGGTTTACCAAACCATGGAAATCACTAAGATGGCTATGAACAGATCCACCTTCCAACATTTGCAAATTAAATAAACGCTTCATAAGAAATACCTTATTCGAAGCCGAGGGTTTTTCATATAAATTTGCCAAAGATTCCATCAACTCCACCGTTGTCTTACACTGTGATAAGCTAGAAATCACAGATGATTCAAGACTCAATCTAACAGATCCCAGAGCCTTCCGATCAAGAACCTCCCATTCTTCATCTTTCATATCCAAGGGTTTGCTAGCAACCCCACCCAACGGTAAGTACAAATCTTTCTGATACAGATAGTCCTCAATCTGCATCCTCCATAATTGGTAGTTCTTGCCATTGAACTTCTCCAATCGTAGTTGATTGCTTTCTATCATTGCTCAACTCCCACTCAAACAGAAACCCTGTGAGTAACCTGTAATCAAAACACACTACCCAGATCTACACCAATCTGTTAGTATCCCAACCAAAAGCTCTGATACCAATTGTTGGTATCAAGCTTAAGAACCTACAACCAAGGCTCTGATACCAGTTGTCAGGAATCAAGAACAACAAACATGCTCTGATGCCACTAGTTGGGATCTTGCTCCTCAGAAAGAGCACAGTATGATTACCAAATATAAGCAATTGAATATGCGGAAATAACCAGAAACACAAGTAACTAGAATTCACCAATAGCACAGAATATGAGAGACAATACACTATCTTGTATTAACACTAACAGAAAAGAATACAACAAAGAGCCGCCACACTCTTTCACCTTACAGAGATTCGCCACACCTCAAGTGTTCAGTAATTCTTCTCACACACACTCTCCTACACAAAAACGGTCCCAACGACCAACTCACACACAGAATTGGTGTTCACCTCACCAACCAGTCAGTAATAACCCTGCCGGTACATCAAGCACTCTATAGCACTTCAAGCTGATCTCTCATGAACCTGCAACCTGCAATTCAAAGACCAAACTTACATGTAGATCTCCAATGAGCTTGCAACAACCTGCAACTCACAGATCTTACAACTAGAAGGAACTCTTCTTTTCTATCTCATGCCTTATACAATACATGCCAATGGGTCTATAAATAGATCCCTAACTCAAACAATAACTTAGACTCTTAATTTAGACAATTGTCCTCGCAGCACAAGACTCTAACTGGTCTCAACATGCAAACTCTTCGTTCACTTAACTAACTGTCCGTGAAACGGGCAGTTTTGGAACACACAGGCGACCGACGTCGGTCCCTGCTTGTCTGGTTCTGCCGACGTCGGCCGACTTCCTGCCGTCGCCGGTGGCCTTCTGCACTGGTCTCTGCCGACGTCGGTCCTACTGCCGACGCCGGTTCCTGTAGAACTCAGCAACCATCTGTTCCTCAGTTTGCAAAGGTTGAAGCTTTTAGCTCCACAACCTAACAAGAGGCATATCTCATTGCTCCTTCAAGCCTCTTCGTGCCATTATTTTGGTTGCTTTTGCATTATAATGTAAAAAGTCAAAATGAAATACATTCAACAATAAAGAAAGTAATTAAAACTGTATTTTAAATCTAGTAAGGAGATTATTACGGGATCAATTGAGGAAGTGATGTTGGGCTCAAAGTAGGGTTCCATGGATATGTAGAAGAAGAGCCTATTTTATGATCATTACAAAGTTCAAGTGAGACATTTGATTCACCATTTTTTTAAAAAAATCCATGTCTTGCTTACCCTCCAAATATCTAGCCCTGGCCCTGTGTAGAAGCACCGCTTATGGCAAATTAAAATGTTGGGAAATAGGAAATAAAAAGTAATACATTAAACTTCTTTCATATCAAAGAAATAGAAAGTCTTCCTTTTTACTCTTTGCTTTGATTATGCATTTATTTTAAAACAATGAAATGAAAGATCTTAGAGAGATAAATAAGCAAAAATTGAGGTTTGTCGTTAATAGAGCCCCCAGTTTTGGTTGACAACACTGGGTCTATCATCTAGTACCAGGTGATGCTCGCTCACATATTTCGATTCTTCACTCACCAAGTACAAATCTACCTCTGCCATATCCTCTACTTTCAAAGTCACCCCTTTAAGTTGGCTTTGCTATGAAAAAAACCCTCCACCTCCACCTTCTGCTCCTTTGTAATCTCTTCATAGTGATATATAAAAAAATATGTCACAAGCCCCAAAGGAATAATGATGTTCACCCTTATTTCATACTTCCCCAGCTTGACCACACCATTTTTAGTCAAGCCATAGGAATAAGGAGCAACTCCACCTAATAACCCTATAATAATAGTGGTATTGATTATGCAACCTTTC
This sequence comes from Torreya grandis, assembly GCA_037957365.1. NCBI lineage: Eukaryota > Viridiplantae > Streptophyta > Pinopsida > Cupressales > Taxaceae > Torreya > Torreya grandis. The sequence goes on from JARHVA010000463.1 coordinate 740,581, forward strand.
TTCTGAGGGATCATAATGCATACCACATTTTTAATCCCATGCATTATTTATGAACTAATCCTAAAAAATGATACAATAGATAGGTGAGAAATAGCCATAGGGAAGGAGAGGAGAAATAAGAATGGTGACTCGACTTGAATTCACCACTTACATGACTTTAACAAGGACATCACTTGACTCTTGCTAGAAAATTGCCATTAAGAGGAGACTACAATCACTATTTGAATGTGGCAACCTCTTCAATGAAAGACTATATGTAGGTGGGATTGTCCATCTACTACTACCACCTATTAATTTTTTTGTTACATGTTACCTACTTCAACTTGTCCATCTATCTTCCAACTGTCAACACATAATAATATAATATTTAATAAAAATATGATATTATTTTATGATTATTATATAGTTTATATTATTATTATATATCTTTAAATTTTAAATTCTATTATACATATATATATATAATAAAATAATAATAATAATATATTATATATAATATTTTTAATCAAATATAATAATATATTTGTATATTATATAATAATAATTAATAAATTATATTATTAATAATAATGAATATTATAGACGGGCTTATTCAGCATGCACTACTGACATAGTGCATGTGTCACCTCCATTGGGCCCACCTTGATCAATGTTGAACTTGATGGTCATCGCCAAATCACCCTAACAAATCTCAATCCATCTAACACCATCAATTAAGCCATCCACACCGCTTTCCATCCTCACTAACCCAACCACCACTCACCACTAAGGATTTGTTCAAAGGTTTCACTATATAAGCAAATCAAAATCTTTTTTTCAAATGAACTTTATTTCTATTTGACTCCTATCTTACACACTAATGAACACTAAACAATTTAATGTTATTTATCACAAAATTCTCTCTCTCTTTTAAATATACTATATTGGTGCATATGGGGGCATCATTCATGATGTAATGTGAATTTCAGTATAGAGGAATCACCAATTGAGACAAAAAGTCATCAACTGGCAATCAATCCTGGGTGGAAGGGAGAGTTTGTAGATTTAATTTTCAAGCAATAGGTTCTCCCATTGCATCATGTAAAACTAGGTAACTAACCAGGGGTTTGGAGCACCACCTCCATTGCCTATAAAATAATGCAGAGCTCAACAGATGTTTATGTTGTGGTATTTAAGCATCAATTTTTAATATTTTTTTATTTGTTCGATTAGATTTAGGAGGATATTGATGAAAAAATTAGAAAATGATGTTGAGATGAAGGAAATCTTGATAATTAGTTGGTTGTCTATGGTTGGTTAATTGGTGACATGGTTGTTGGTAGTGTATTTTCCCTTCATTTCTACTGATATTGATCAATTTTACTTGGAATTTAATTTTGGTGAGTTAAAATAATAACCTTGCTTCTATATAAATGTAGCACCTACAGATCAAGTTTTGATATAAATTTTAACATCAATATTTGGTATTTATACTACGAACTCATGGAGGCCTACTTGATGCTTCATATAATAAGTGTTACATATGCCTTTTCCTTAAATTTTTTGCTTTTTTATATTTTGTGTTATTTGAAATTTCTTTTATTTGTAATTATAAGTCTACAAGTTATGATTTCTAAAAAATATATAATTAAATTCAAGGTGAAATTTCATATACATAAATATATGTCTATTCCTTGATTTTTTGTTGGAGAATGTAAATTTTTCTTTGGTCATTGCTTATTCTTCAAAAGAACTAATGAGATGAGATTGTTTATTCTGGACAAATCTATAGATGACTATATGTCATTAACTTATATAGGCTTCAGGTATGGCTAGAAAATAGTTCATATCAATAGCATATTTTGTCATTAACTTTTATAGGCTTTGGGTATGGCTGGAAAATAGCGTATATCAATACTATATACTATAACTTGTTCAGATAATTTTAAATGAACATATATCATCTGTAAATGGGTCACTGAATTAGTTTGTTTTTTCTTGGTCTTTATCATTTAATTAAAATGCTATAAGTAGAGCATACTGTACACATCTATAATCAAATCATATTGTACACATCCATGGAGAATATTTAATATACAACAAAATTTTATAAATTAATCCTATTACAAGGAGTCATCTTCTAATTACTTTCTACAGGTATGCTTTAATTAGAATCAATTGTCAATTTGCATTATGGTTTATTTTATATGACTATTTATTTCATATAATTGTTTCATTTCAAATGGGCACATATGTATAAATAATATAATATATTTTGAATATATATTATATTAATATTTATCAAATATAATTGAAAAAAATATAATTCTTCTTTTCTTGAACCTTTAGGGCAACTACTAGTAAATATTGCCATTCATTGAAGTCGTAAAAACATGGTCTTTCAACAATTAAATAAAAACAACCTAGAGGAAAGAAAAGTAGTATAAATAAGGGTGCATCACGCCAAGTCCCTGAAGGAAATTTGGAGGCTTTAAACTATGTGGTTGTAATGAGACAGAAATTGGTACTTATTTAAAAATCTCAGGAATGACATTCTCGGAGGACATATGAATAAAATTTTCTAACATTTTGAAATCACAGTCCATGAGATCACAATTTGGTAAAGTATTTTCTTGGAATTGTAGATGATGTGATTATAATTTTGTTGAAGCATTTTTGCAAATATTTCAAAATTGCATTTCATGAGATTGCAATTTGTTGGAGCATTTTGTCAAACATTTCAAATATAGGAAGAAAGCATGGAATTTGGGTATAATGAAGTTTTAGAGTTGGAAATATTGATATAAAAACTCTATAATCAACCAAAGTTTTAGAAAATGGCTTGAACAAGGGAAATAGAAAATATTAAATCTAAATGTTGATTCAAAATCGGTGACATAGTTTTATCCAAAATCCTATTCTATAATGTTATGGATTGTGAAAACCTCAGTGTTTTGAAAAGCCTAAATCAATTGGAATAGCTAGTGTATTAGAATGTATGTTTTTAAGCTCTATGATTAAATTCTTTGCATTAAAACTTGTCATAAAATAGTAGTTGGAAATCCATAACTGAATATAATGGGATGTGAAGTCTCTAATCTGCAATTTTTTGAGAAATGGAGAGCCAAATAAAATAAGAAGAAAGATGATAAATTATCATAGGTTTTATATAAATAATCATCTGAGAATCCATTCACTAAGATGGCAAAATTGATTATCATAACTATCCACTGAAATACATGTTTTAAGCTCTAAAACTAAATGTATCCCCTCAATAGTTGGATAAACCAATACTTAAAGGTCCAAATCCCTAAATCATGAGGTATAAAGTTTATAATCAACCAAATTTTATCAAATACAGATAAAACAAAAAAAAAATTGAATTAGGATTCAAATTAATGTCCATGATGAGATGATATTTATTATTAATTATTACTAAAGAATCAACAAGTAGGATGCAGGATAATGGGGCATAAAAGGGGGGTATAAAGTGACACTTTTTTTTTAAAATAACAATATTTTAACTTGGAGAGAATGTTAGAGACACTTTGAAAAGGAATTTGACAATGACATAACAACATGAATTGTGGCATTTTCAATGTAGTTTCTAAAAATATAATTTTTTTCAATACCTAGATGCTAAAAGTGTATACAATAGATGCATTTATGACAATAAGTTGGTCATTTTTGGTGAAAAGATAAAGAGATTGCTTGTGTATGAGGACATTTTCTTTTAGTAGATGATTGAATTTTTGTATGAAACTTCATATATTGATAGGTGAAATGTTGAATATTGTTGAGAATATTTTTTTATTAATTTTGTATTATATATATAATTTTTAAAAAAATTTACAAGTCAAGACAAATAGAAAATTGAAACTACAAGTATACGAACACAACTTTTTGACCTTAGCTTCATGAAAATAATTTTCTTAAAGTATAGTTGATAATATGTAGATTGTTGAGATTTAAATTTTATAAACTTTTGCTTAATATTCAAAAAGTTATAAGGGAATTTGTGATGATATGTGTATAGTCCATAATGAGCTATGTTATTTATAAATTAAGTAACAATTATAAATAATATTCTAACAGTAATTTTTTTTTTTTTAAAACTACACTTTCTCCTCTACAAGCCTTTTTTTTTTAAATAATAAAAGTTGCCTAATTAGATGTGTCGATAAAGATGAAAAACACTCCTAAATTTCCTAGAAACTAAGTGGGTTGCTCCATGACTAGTTTCAAGCTAGGTTCAGACCTCCCCAAGCCTATACCCAAGGCAAATTTGGAGGGAAATGCAAAAAAATATTGAAATGTTGAAAGGGCATATGTCATTTTCAAAGGGTGTATGTCTTTTTGAAAGACATATATATATATATATATCAAATAGCAATTAGAGGTAGTTGTTAAGCATTTTGGACTACAATTTATTTTGCTTGGTGTTTTGCAAAGATATATTTAGTAAAATAAAAATGTAATATAAAATTAAATGTAAACTTATACTTTAAATTTATTTTACTAAATATAACAAATTAGGTCCACTCAACATCTTCTGAAATTGATTACAAAGTTGTAAGAGTTACCATTTAGAAGTTAGTTTTTCAAATTTGATTCCAGTCGATACTTAGTTTTTAGAATATTAGGATCAAAAGATAGAATGAGAAATGAGGTTACAAATCATGTTATGTATGTAATAGATCTATACCATTGATTATGCCCCATATTCTTCATAAATGAGTATGCCCTACCTACTTTATCTAATTGAGTATTCCCTACCCAATTAAATACCTGAGCTTGAAGGTGGATTCATAAATAATTTGTGGGTTTTTCAATCAATGGGTCTATCTATATGCATAAATGATTGCCCTATATCATGTAACTTGTAACATACCTATATTCATGATAAATTCACTCATACATGACATCTATTGCATACCTATTACATATATGTATGCATTCACTCATAGACAACATCTACCTACAGGCATGATACGATAACTTATACTAGACATGAATGTAATTAATCACCATAATAGACTCCATTAAAAATAGAATAAATTGAAACACCATTCAAATTCATTCTTAAAATATACCATTCATTCTAAAACAAATGTCAGATAGATGGTCAACCCATGCATTCTTCAATTCCAATCTCATGCATTATTCCAAAGTCATGTAGAATAAAGTCATATTCTAGCACTTCAAAATTCATATAAGACACTCCTTCATTGACCCTCATAATCCATAATCACTCCCTCATCAACCCTCATACTCACTTATCATCCCTATTCATTCCCTCATTGGTTCTCATTGTCCCTCATTATCCCTAATCACTCCCTTATTGGCTATCATCATCCTTCATTATTGATAATCACTCCCTCATCAACCCTCATCAACCCTAATCATTCCCTCATCATACCTCATTGTCATTGATCATCCCTAAACACTCCCTCATTAAACATCATTACCCCTAATCATACCAATTCGCTCTCTCATCATCCCTCATCATTCTTAGTCATAATCTCATCATCCCTAATAACTCCCTCATTAACCATCATCATTTCTTATCATCCCTAATCAATCCTTCATCATCTTTCATTGTCCCTCATCATCCCTAATCACTCCCTCATCAACCCTCATCATTTTTAATCATCCCTAATTACCCCTTCCTCATTTTTCCTAATCCCTCATTGTCCCTAACCATTCCCTCATTGTCCCTCATGATCCTAATCATTCCTTCGCCATCCCTAGTCACTCCCTCATCTATTAAAGTGTGTTTCATTCAGTATAAATTTATTTAAAATATAATAATATATATTTTAGATGAATCTTGAATGGTGTTTCAATTCCTTTTATTCTGATTGGAGTGTACTAGGGTGATTATTCTCGTTCTTGTCTAATAGATTAGATAGGGTCATGATAGATTGCTCTAGGGAGATTGTTGAATGATTTACATAGTGGAAATAAGATAATATCCTCTTTATAAATCCATGGCAAAAATTCATTTTTAATGAAGAGGGATGATGAAAAATGATGATAGATCAAAAATTACCTCTTTGCACTTGCTTTGTATGAGGTAAAATCCTTCTTCTAGACACAATTATTTCCAAATCACTGAGCAAAAGGGCTGAAGCATTTTAGATCTTCTCATGTTTATGATTTATTCTCAAATAATGATGTGGATCATTATTATAGATTATTAGCATTTGGGCCACTGAAATTGTTATGGCATGTTTTATCCTTTCATTGAAATCTTTGCGCTTGTGTAGGAATTATGATAGGAAAGTAGAGAGGGGGTTGAGCTGAACTACCATGCTTGCATCATTCCTCTATGGTGTGGTCTCCATAATTTATTTTTAATATTTTTTATTTAGATTTAATTTTTAGGGTTTCAAGTTAAGGGTTTAGGGTTCAAAGTTTATAGTTTAGTGTTTGGGGTTGATTGTTTGGGTTTTGGCATTTGGGGTTTAGGGTTTATCCAATTTTAGGATTTAGGGTCTATGGTTTTAGGTTTGAGGTTTTATGATTCTTGGTTTTTAGTTTAGGGTTCAACTTTCAAGGTTTTGGGTTTGTGCTTAAGGTTTAGTGTTATGAGTTTAGGAGTCAAGGTTTTGGGTTTTGGGTTTGGTGTTTAGGGTTTAAGGTTCATGATTTTGAAATTATTATTTAAGGTTTGGTGTTTAATATTAAGGGTATAGGGTTAAGGTTTTATATTTTAGTGTTTATAATTTATTGTTTTAGGCTTATGGTTTGGGTTTTAAGGTTAAGGGCTTAAAGTTTAGGTTTTAGGGCTTGGGGTCTAGGGTTTAATGTTTTAAGGTTCTATGTTTAGGGTCTAGATTTTGGGGTTTAGGTATTATTATTTTGGGTTTAGGTATAATGTATTAGGGTTAAGTGTTCAACGTCTATGGTGTTTAATTTTTAGGTTTAGAGTTCAACATTTGAGGTTTATGGTGTTTAGGGTTTGGGGTTTGGGTTTTGGGGTTAATGGTTTAAGTGTAAATAGAGTGCACTAGTGGGATTAGCTACATTTGTGTTTGGTATGAGTGCCTATATCACAAATATAGGAATATGTCATGTATGAGTGACAACATATGTACATGTATTTTTAGGTATGGGGTAGATATAATGTATGAATGAATGTATCATTATTATATGTATGTTATAGGTTGAATGATATAGGATAGTAATTTATGCATATTGATAGTCTAATTGATTAAAAAACCCGTAAATTATTTAGGAATTCATCTTGAATCCACCTTCAAGCCTTTTACATGAATTTCCCTAGTCATTATTTTCTCTATATAGGTTAGAATGACCCCTATCCTTTCAAGATATGGCTTAGCCAATGCCCCCTCTCCTTCCTCTATATAGGTGATAAATCAAGATTATGGTTTATGGATAAAAGTTTAGGATTTATAAATTTAGGGTTTAAGGTTTATGTTTGATGGTTAAATATTCATAGCTTAGGGTTTAGTGTATAGGGATTAACATTTAGGGTTCAAGTTTTAGTGTTATGGCTTAGGGATTAGGATTTAGGGCTTATAATTTATATTTTATGCTTAAAGGTTAGTGATTTATGGTTTGTAGCTCAAGGGACCAAGAGTTTAAATTTGAGGGTTTGGGTCTTGGTTTTTGGGGTTAGGGTTTTGGTTTTATGGTTTCACACTTAAGGTTTAGGGTTTAGGGTTTAGGGTGTAAGGTTCAAGGTTTTGGTCTTAGAGGTTTGGTTGAGGGTTTGGAGTTTGGAACTTACTGTTTAGTATTTAGTATTTGGGATTTAGTTTTTGGGGATTAGGGCTTACGTTTTAGGATTTACGATTTGTTTTTTATGTTTTAGATTTTATGGTTTGGGGTTTAGGGTTTTATGGTTAAGGGTTTAGGGATTTAAGTTTAGTGTTTAAGGTTTTCAATTTTGGTTTTTGATTTGGGTTTAGAATTTTTAGTTTAGGAGTTAATGTTTAAGGTTTATGACTTATGGTTTAATATTTTAGGCTTGGGGTTAGGGTTAATGGCTTAAATTTAGGGTTTAGGATTTAAGATTTTAGGTTTATGGTTTGGGGTTTAGGGTTAAGAGCTTACATTTAGGTTTTAGGGTCTAGGGTATAAAGTATAGGGTTTAATGTTTTAAGTTTATATGTCTAGGGTCTATAGTTTAGGTTTTATGGATTATTGTTTTTGGTTTAGGTATAATGTATTAGGGTTAAGGTTTCAAGGTTTAGGGCCCAGGTTCTAGGGTTTAGGTATATGATTTAGTGTTCATGGTTTAGGGTTTATGGCTTAGGGTTTGGGGTTTAGGGTTTAGGGTTTAAGGTTTAGTGTTTAGGGTTAATAGTTAATGGTTTAGGTGGAAATTGAGTGAACTAGGGTTATTAGCTGCATTCATGTCTCATATGAGTGACCATATCATGACCATAGGAAGATGTCATGTATGAGTGACTGAATACCTACATGAAGTACCATTTATGTGGTAGATGTAATGTATGAATGACTATATCATTATACTATATATGTTATATGTTTCATGTTTTAGGCTATTCATTTATGTATATTGATAGACCCATTAATTAAATTACATTTTCTACATTGAGAACAAGGTTGTTAAGAAGATTCCAAGGCAAGGATAGTAAACTCCAAGTATAATACATATCCAACTTTGTTGATTGAGTATAAACATGTTATGAAGGTCCAATGTTATTATGTAAAAACTATAAAATACTTAAAATCAAAGTGATTCAAAGCTTTTGACAGCTAATCTAAGTCAATATATTTATAAGTAAGTAGATTAGGCCATCCAGACCTAAAGAGTAGAGTTTCTATTGAATTATAATTCTTAAGAAAGCAATAAAGGAAATTGGTTTCTTATCCTTAGAGATAGTCTCTAAACATATTAATAAATATTTATAATAATACTTTTATGAGCTTATATTAATAACACTTTTTCAATACCAAACATGCCCATACATAATATTGTAACAGTGTTTAGGACTTAGTCAACTTTTTGGGTACTTTGGTGATCTGATTAGTATGTTAAGCTTATGTAAAGACACCTATGAGTCTTATATCATTGTCTTGATATTTTCAATGAGTTTTTAAATTGAATGAGTTCAAAAAATAAGGTGGTTGTAGACCTCTTTGTATCAAGTCCTTAAGATGTAGAATTTGGCCTAATAGGCATATAAAAGGTAGACTTGTTGTCATCTGAGTTTTGAGTTAAAGTTCTTCATGCACTAAGAAGATTGAATTAAATAATTGGTGAAACCCTCATAATATTTTTCAAACAAGTGAGGATGTACAATTGAGTGGTTTAGGAGTCAAATAAGGGTTTTTCTTGAAGGTAGATTACTATCATGGGAAATGAATATCGTAATTTAAGTTAATGAATGTGTTTTTTGATCTGAATACAAAGGCTAAGAATTCAAGAGATAATACTAAAGAATAAGGTCATTGGTTTTTCAATACCAATACTAAGAAGACATTTTATGATAGACCAAGAGATAATTTATGGTTAGGAAGAGACCTAATTGTAAGCAACTTTCTAGAGGACCTTGAAGTAGACTAGGTTGAGTAAGTGAAACGCTTAATTTGACACTAATAGGGAATAATAAATATCAATATATGGCTTGTGTATTTAGGTAGGGCATACTCTTTGAGATTAAGCTATGGCTGAATTATTTAATCAGGTACAACATACTCAAGTAGATTAAGTAGATAGGAAATACTTAAGTAGGTAAAATAGACATGTAATCCTCAATGGTATAGATATATTATATACATAACATGATTTGAAACCTTGTTTTTCATTTTATCTTCTAATCCTAAATGTCAGAGAACTAAGTATTAACCAGAATGGAATTTGAAAAACTAACTTCTAAATGGTAACTCTTATAGCTCTGTAATCAATTTTAGAAGATTTTGAGTGGCCCTAATTTGTTAGATTTAATAAAATAAATTTAAAGTATAAGTTAACATTTTATTTTATTTTATTAAATGTAAATTAAATTAAATATAAACTTATACTTAACATTAAGTTTACTAAATATATCCTTGAAAAACACCAAACATGGCAAAAAAATTACAGTCTAAAAGGCATACACCCTTTATAAAGGGCGTGTATCCTTTACCGTCCAAAGGACGTATACCCTTTAGATGGTAAAGGGAATATGCCCTTTAGATGGTAAAGGGCATATGCCCTTTAGGGTTAGGACCCACCCTTTCCTATTTTGCATTGGTTTTTTTTTAAAGTGCATACACCATTTATAAAAAATGCTTTGTATTTTTCATTGCGTCATGCTTTTTGTCCTCCAACTTTGTGCATCTACCCTAATTGATGATCCATTTGATAGACCCTTGAATTTTTATCATAACTATCCACTAAAATACAAGGTTTAAGCTCTAAGTCTAAATGTATCCCCTTAATAGTTGCATAAACCAATAATTAAAGGTCCAAAGCACTAAATCAAGAGGTATAAATTCTATAATCAACTAATTTTTATCAAATACAAATAAAACAAAAAAAATGAATCAGGCTTCAAATTATTGTCTATGTCGAGATGATATTTATCATTACTTATTATTAAAGAATCAACCAATGATCCATTTGATGGACTCCAACAAATCCCAATAATACTTTTTTGCATTGTGTATATAAAAACCCATCCACTAATTTACTTTACCATAAACACAAATAAGACATAAAGATTGGTATAGGGGAAAACAAAAGATATTGTCCCATTTCATAATCTATTTAACACATTTGCTTCTCCTCATCATATGAAAAAACATAATTGAATTACATAATTATACACTTACTTATCCTTTGCATTATTTTTCAAATATAAATTTTCTAAAAATTAATCTTTTGATACCCAATGGTGCATAATGAAATCTAGCTCTTGAATACATGAGAGTTTTCCCATTCACCAAACTTCATTTGCCTAAAATAAAACATCAGAGAAATATTTAAATATATTTTATGTTATTTAGCCAAGAAAATTATGACAATATAACTTCCTTTGAAAATCACTAATCTAAAATTTCATTTATAGTAAAATCATTCATACCTGCACCTTCTTATAGAAATTAACAGTCTTGGCACAAACTGTACAAGATAATTGTGTGGTTCCAATAAAGATTTGTGATGTAATGGGTATCCAATATTCATGGTTATCAAGAATGAGGAATTATTATGATAGTAGAAAATGGTGCTGATGTTGATGATCCTTCCATTGTTGAGATTTGTTGTGAAATAGGATCTGTTGTTATTGCTCCAAAACTCAAAAATTATTTATTATGATAATAGAAAAAATCATCATTTAGTTTGCAGCTTTAATTACTGCATATGAACAATATAGATTGTCAAGAGCTGGACCATAAATTCACCATCCATGTGGATTTTTCTATGACCTATGCAAATGAAGAATTTTTACAATACCAGACAAAACAACATTGACCTATGCGGTAACATCTCATGAATTGGTTAATATCAAACACTACTGGAAATGCAAGGTACCTTATCATGAACCAAAAATGAAGTCTCAGAACATCACCAATATAGCCATATTATTAAAATTTAGAAATTCTTGTGAAAGGCATTCATGTAACACTCAAAATAGCCAAAATAATACTACCAAAAATTGATAAGTCTAGGATAAAAACTGGCAATTTTTTTTGGAATAGCTCTGTAAAATAGAATATAAAACAAAGGAACATGCTAAGAATTCTAAAATAACACCAAAAGTGGTATAAATTGATGGGAAATGGTGATTATAAATTACAAAAGAAAACATTAAACTTCTTAAATATTTTTGGGAAGGCAAGTCTTTAACCAGAGTGACATCGTACAAGTGGCCAAAAATATCTATAGGTAATCTAGAATACCATATCATGTTTGCTTTCCCTACCATCAATAGCATGAATCTCAATTCTATTCATTTAGGTCATAATATTTGATGTAACATACCTAAAGCCCAAAGCAATTGATTATTGTGTAACTGACAGAGAAAAATTAATTTGTCAAGTTTTGTTGTGCCATGGCTTCATGAATTGGTGTTCAAAGGAGGTCCAATAATGACTGACAACATAAATTTTAGGGATAAATTTGAGCAAATATTCAAATCTTTTGGAATGCAGTAATCCACCATGTGAATTAATGTGGCCTAGGGGTCAAAGTAGCATGGAGGACTGATGTATTTAAATACTACCTTAAATCACATGACATTGGAAATAACATGAAAATATTTTAATGAATCAGAGTATTGTAAATAGTAATATTTTATTCGATAGTTAAAAAGATTACATTTAGAATTTGCAAATGTTCCATATATTTTACAACACAAAAAAATGGTGTAATTTCATTCCCAAAAGGAGGAAGAGATAATACCTAGTTAAAACTAAATGAAACCTAATAGATCCCCTTCGAGACTAATAAACCATTCATATCTTCACCCATTACTCTATTATTTCATTTTTTGACTTAATTACATGTGAAAGTTTATATTTTAATGACCCTTTCCTATACAAACCAATATGAAACATTCCAAATGACATTAATATAAATAAATTACTGGGTGTGAAGCCACTATTTATAGGTCACTATTCACAAAGTACTATTCATGAGTATTATATGGGTCATTACTCATGGTGGCATGGCATGCAAGTGATGTGGTATGCGAGTGTGTAGTGATGTAGAATTTAAGTGACATGGCATGTAGGTGATGTGGCAAGAAGGTCATGTGATAGTGGAGCCCATGATGGGTCCCAAGATGTGATCATGATGATATGATAGTTGTGGGGCATAGTACTCCACTAGAGGACATGGATTTTGTTCTTAGTGAGTCACATGTGGGTTGTCACATGGTACAAAAGACAAAGGGTCATGCATGGGTTAATTTTTAAGGGGACCCATGATTCACATGAGTATATAAAGTCAAAATGTGATTGCAACACCTTTTAAACTTGTGTGGTCACATGGAAAAAGAAGACAAAAAGAGCACTATTGTTGATAAACCTTATGGAGATCATGATACCCCACTCATGTATGGGTTGAAATTCTTTGGTCCACTATTGCAGTCTCTCTCCTCTCTCTCTTACATGTTGTAAAATACTATAAAAGAATTACTTCTCCTTTGTGTTTTTTCATCATGTTAGAGGATCATGGAGGAGCCTTTTGGAGGCTCTCCATTATTTTTAATCCATCGTTAGAGGTTAAAATATTATAAAGGTTAGATAAAATATCTCACCTAGATGCTTGGGTTGTAAGAATCATCATGTAGAGATGGGGGTTAGAGCCTAGAAGGTTGGTTTACTTGGCTCACCCAAGTGCATGGAATAAATCCTAGAAGACATGGAGCTTGGAGGTTATTAGCTCAGCTCATGGAGGAGGTAAAATCTTGGAGCTCTCTTAGATGTTATGGTTGTTAGCATCATCATGTAAGAGTTGCATGTTATAGCTTAGAGGCTGGAGCATAGAAATCTTGGTTGTAAGCTTTTCTCACCTGAAGGAGTTGATTGAGGAGCTATGTATGAGAGAGAGTTTGTTGATGGAATTAAAGTTTGGATACTGCCTTTGTCCCATGGTTTTTCCCTAACTATTTTAGCAAGGTTTCCACGTATATATTATGTAATGTGTTTTCTCTCCTTTTATTTTTTATTTATAGCTCTTGTTTACTTATGCATTTATATTACTTTCAAATATAGGAATGTATGTGTATTCCCAACAATTGGTATCAAAGCCATGGTTATTTTGGTTGTTTTTGTTCAAGTGGGAGCTATAGGTGGAGAGACCCAGATATAAATCAAAAATTTAAAAAAAGGTTTGCATGGAAGGTATTTCTCTCTGTGGGAGATGCAGATGGAGAATGGAGGAAAGAAGCTGAAAATATTCACCAGACAGATCAACACCAACATAGTGTTCCTGATGAAGAAGCAGGTACACAGCTTGTGGTAGAACAAGTTTGTCTCCATTAGTGAAGATGGAGGGTGATGACAAGGAAGTTACCTTGTTGTGGTTCTCAATTGGAGAAGAAAATATGAGTTATGGGATCCTATTACCACAACATGTTGGCTAAGATGTTCAAAAATCCATGTAGAGGAGGAGGTACCAGAAACCTAAATTTGTACCTGATGGAGTAGTTGATGGATGGAAAAGAATAGATTGAGACCCAATGTTCCATGGAAGAAGACTGTTGTTAAATATTTCAAAGACTTAGAGATGCATTGAGTGAAGTGCTCATTGGTTGTGGTATAATAGAACTAAGTAGCTAGGAGACTTGTGGTGTAAATTATGAAGAAGTCTCAAGGATCTCACGTATTCTTATAGGTGGTAATTTGCATCTACATACACCCTAGGGCAAGGAACATAGTCAGACAGTGAGTTGAGAAAGGGGTATTTAAAGGATGATTTAGGTTGGGAAAGTGAATAGATGAACCTAAACAGGTGTGATATTGGTGTATAAATATTCAAAAATTGTCTTGAATATCCATATTCAAATCTAACTAAGCAAATATGCACCTACAGAGATCATATAGATAGGGTTTCTCAGTCAGTTAAGGAAGAGTTTAGTTTGTAAGCTCAAGTGTATAGAAAGGTATAGGAGAGGTTGGAAGGTAAAAACAAGAAGGTGACCACCTAATTTTATACCAAGGTAAGATTAATAATCCCTTAACATGAGGGATCAAACTTATACAAACCCCTGATAACCTTAATGACAACGTAAAGTTGTTATGTGGACTGTCTCAGGTAGTGAAAGAGAAAGGTTGTGGTTTTAAGCATGAAAAGTGCACAAAGGAGAAAATGCAGTTAGAGAATGGTGTAGATACACTCAAATGAGGTTTATTAAATTTTATTTGAGGTCTAACCATACATGATTACCTATATGCATCACTCTAAAACACAAAACTCAGTCAAGGAAGTGGCACTCAGTCTAAGCTAGGAAATGAGCAGGATTAAGGTTCAAGATGACGAAGAAGAAATATACAAGGTGTAAAAGTGACTCCAGAGGAATATATATGAGTTTATAAACATTATATGAATATTTTTTCATAAAAAAACAACCTACAGGGCTCCATTCTCAAACAAAACATAGTCACAATCAAGACTAATGTGCTCAATCCTAGCTAAGCAAAGTATGAGGGATATGTGAAGAATGAGGTGATGAATTATACCTTGGTCAAGGTTGTTATGAAACAAGGAAATCATAACATATCAAAAATTATGTAGAGTTATAACTCCCATCAAGTAACATATCACTCCTTGTGATTAAACCTTGCATAGTCTGCCCTCCATAACTAGTCTTGGAATTTGGGTGAATTAAGAGGTCCATTAACCTGATCAAGAGCTAAAATTTTATCCAAAGAGTATTTTGGATTTTGAGAGTCTCATTAAATTTTAATTTTTATCTAAGAAGATAGGTGAGTTCCCTCTATTTTTTCTCAGACAGAGGGCACTCTCTTTGTGCATGTAACCTATAGATTTGGTGGATTGGGTGAAAGAATCAAACTAGAGGCTAAAATTATCCTCCAAAATGGTTTGTAAATCTAAGGGAATCCTAGGAAAATATTTAAACCAATATAAAATGAAAGGATACCAACAGAGGTGACCAAACCATCAGGAGTTGCAAACAGGCTCATGAGGCATAGTTATGCCTAGAGTTCAACCAGGAGGTCACCTTCACTTTTGGATCCAAATGTGCTTTATATTGAATTATAACTTGTCTAATAGGTCACTATAGATGTTTTTGAACTATTATAATGTATTGAAAACATCAAAAGTCATGTTTGGAGCTAAAAGCCAACTCGAGCATATTACGCAGGGCTTAAGCATAAAACCAAGTGAGGGATCACTTACAATTATATCATGAGATGATATTTTTATCCTATTAGATCATGTTAATAGGGTCACTAAATGTGTTTTTTATATTATAAATTGAATATAAAACATTAGGGAAGCCATTTTTGGCTCAAAACTCACTCAGACCTGCAATAAAGAGGAAACAAACTCAAATAGGCAACTTCAAATGCTCATATCTTCCTAGAGGATCTACACGAGAGCCAAAGGAGTTTTTGGAAGTTATTAAGGTCCTTGAAATTCAAATTTTTGGAATTGGTTGGCAACTTGGATGTCATAATGTTATGAATGAAGCTTAAGAGGGCAAATAGGCCTAAAACCCTTGTTAAACCCCTATAGAGACCCGATGATGGAAATGGAGCTATAAATATAATATAATGGAAAATTTTAATAATGAAACCTAGTATACCTTGTATATGAATCACTCAATCTCCCTCACATTCAAATTAGTTGTACGGACTTGTACAGATGGGGTGAAAAATAAGCTATTTTTGACCATTTTTTGTGTTGTGTAGGCTACAAGAGGATTTTGAACATGAAACAAAATTTTATGGGAATATATATACTTTTAATAAATACAAATATTCATTTAATTATTCATAAAAACTCATAAGGGTTTGAACAATAGCTCTCATTTCAGCTAGTCAAAATTGGCCTATTAGACAAGCTAGTGAGAAGAGTGAAAAACTTCAAGTGGAATGATTTTAAAGAATGAATGATGCCTCTAAGGGCATGGAAGGTCTTAAAATGTTTCATACACTCCCTCCCATGGATTTTAATAAAAATTTGATGCCAATTTTGAAGCTAAGTGTCCAGGGTGCATGGAAGAGTAGTTTTCTTGATAATAGATGATGATTGCTACTCTCCAAGTGATTATATATGACCAAGCCTACAAATAATGAATGGAGAGCATGCCTAATGTCCTTAAAATTCATCCCAAACATCAGATCTGGTCCTAATTAGCTATTAGGCATTTAAATAGGGATAATCATGCAAGTAGTTTTTCTAAGCCAAGAGGAGTTTTATGCCACTTTGTAAGAGTTTGATGACAGAAATTGACATTTGTACTTATTGAATTTTTATGGTTCATCCCATATCCTCTTCTAATACAAAATTAACTCCTTATATCATATTTACAAGTGTCCTTACGACCCTTGGACTTCTCTCTTCTTTTCTCTCTCTCAAGTTCTATAAAGACTAGCCATTTTGGCATTGCATTAGATGTTCCACCTGAGTATGGTGAATCCATACTCGAATTTATACCTTTTGATCAATAATAATACTGATTTTTACTTCTTCCATGACTATTATTAGTGTGTTCATTTTGAATGTTTGATTTTTCATAAGTGAAGACTATGGATTCCTTAACAAGTTATTCCATTCTTTCACCTACTTACAGCCTCTTCTTGCACGGCATGTGAAGTGTTATAGTATATGTCCATGGTTTAAGTGAGTTATTTTATTCACTATTTTCATTAAATTTCTTTTTTTTAGTCATCCTAACCTAAGACATTCACTCATAACCTCATAATGTAATATTGATGCGAGAAAACATAGATTGGAGAAGTGTATGTTTGGTTTGTCCTTTGATTTCAAGTGTAGAATGCATATGGTTGGATGTCATCATGTTATTTGGTGTATCACCTCCCTTAAATTATTTTGATTTTAGTTATCCTTCTCCCTTTTCACCCCCAAATTAATTATTAGTTACAATCCAAAGTGGTACATTAAGGGAGCTAGCCCTATCTAGAGATTCACCTCATCCTTAGGTTGCCCACAAGCCTAGAGGTGTTTTCATTGTGCCACTTGGATGAGGAGAGATTTTTCATCACCTCAAAGGGTAAAAATCCAAGTAAAAATAATAAATTAGCTAGAAAATAGATTGAGACAGTTGATATAGAGGTTAAAAATGGTTGTGGAGCATGTTGTTCCCAAAATGTGTCACTTATTTTTGTGTACAACATGCTGATCATTTTAGTCCTGCAGGCCAAAATTGTCTCTTTATTTCTTTCAAAAATGTTCAGAGCATCCCAATTTTTCAATTATTCAATAATTTTTAGCTAAGGAACTCGTCGGTTCAACAGGCGGGCTTTCTCAAAGGGAAGTTCAAAACACTTAAGGCATTTCCGTAGTGTTTTGAGGTTGGTTCAACGCCGAGGTTCAATCAAAAGATTTAACGGTGAGCTTAAAATAAATGGAATGAACCATTGAACCCACATTTAAAATTTTCAATGAGTTCAAAGGTTCAATGGCTTTGACGGACTTAAAATATTAAAAAGATTCGAAGAGTTAAGATTGAACTGTTGAACCATTAAACCGTGAACCGAAATGGTTCAAATGGTTTAAAGGTTCAAAGATTCAAAGAGTTCAAATTCTAAACAAAAGCTTCAATCAAATGAAAGAAGTAGAAGATTTCATAAAGAAGTTCAACCAAATGGCTCAAAGAAATGGTTAAATAAAAGAAAAAAGAGAGTGAATGCTGCCATTTACAAAACATTAAATCGATGAACCATTGAACCTTTCAACCAAAAGATTTCAAGGTTCAAAGTGGTTCAAGCGACCAAGTGACCAATGACGCCCCCGCAGATGTCAAATTTAGGGTAATAAAATATCCATTGATTTTCAAAGATGTAGACCCGAGAACAAACTCAGCGACTGGCCAAAGGAGCCGAAGGAGCTAGTAAAAAGTGAGAAGATAGCCCAAGAGCTCAGATCATCAAGAAGAAACAAAATGTAATAGGAAAGAGGGAAAGTTACAAAAAATCCAAAAATATCTACAGGAGAGTTATTCTAGTAGGTGGAACAATCCACCAAGTGGACATCAAAGAGTGCAAACATTCAATAGCATGGCCTATTTTTCTTCATTGAGTAAAGACGAAGTGGACAGCTACGTAAGTATCATAAAGAGGACTAGATAACCCATGCTTGGGAGGAGACACTTGACATAATTAGAATGCCAAAGTCTAGGCGGGTGATCGGCTCCAGCATGGCCCCTTCATAGAATTTCCTTTGTCTAATGAATTGAATACGGTATGGGCCATTTTATGGAATAAAGTGCCAAAGTCTCTTTTTTGGCTACTATATATTGTAATCTCTCATTTGATGCAAAGGAGATCTCTTGGCTATTACAAGTGAAACTCTACCCAAATTGAAAGGCATTCTTGAGACTTTAAGCTCAGACTGTTAATCATATTTTGTCATTTGAATGAGAAAGCAAGTGACCTTTCAGACTTTGTGTTAAAATAGCTTGTGCTATCTAGGAAATTGTTCTTATGTCTATTTCCTGGATACAATCTTGTTCATTTAATCGAATAAGCAAAACTAGTAGAAATAATCTGGAAGGTGTCCTGAAGCTGACTATGGGAGACTTTGTGTTGCCATAACTACTTTTAGTCTATTTGTTTTCTATTTCTATTTAAAGCATATTGGTGAGACTTTGAGCTCCCATTAACCTTTATAATATTTCACTTTGTTATAGTTGAGGTGGAGACTTTATGCTACACTTTATTCTACTGTGTTACTGTGCTCTGATCAGTGAGAGAAGCATCGAAAGACTTTGTGCTTTCATGGGTTTCTTGTGGTTACAGTTACTACCTAGGAAGTCTTCCTCTAGTTTTTTTAACATCATTTATGAAAGAAGAGAAATGCCTTTAGCAATTACCCAAGATTTTTCCTTGTCCTTGTGAACATCATTTCTGAAAATAGAGAGATGGATGGTGTTATTCCAACCCTGAGTGTATTTTCAGCTTATATTAGTTATAGTAGTTTACAGGGAACCTCCCCTGCCTTATAGGGAACCTCCCCTTGATGAGAGGAGAGATTTATCTCATTTTTTTGTGATAAACTTGCACACTTTGCCATATAAATCTCCTTATGGTAAGGTTGATATACCTATTTTGCCGTTAGTTAACTGGTGACAAAATATTCACCCAACAGTTTTTTGGTGACTCTACTAGGGAATGCATAGTTTTTTGGTGACTTTGTTGGGGAAGAACGTATAGTTTAAAGCCTCAAGCTTCAAATTGAAGTAGTTTCAATTATTTTCTAGTTCCATTTTACACTCTAGTAGATCCATGATATACATGAAGCCAGAGACCTCAAGGTATTGTTGACCTTGTATTTGAGTTTGTGCAGTAAAATAACTTTGATCTTTCCCTTCCACAAACTCACCTTCAGCGAACTAGGAGTTTTCCTCCTACCAACATCAGGTCTCCAATACCAGGCAAAGCTTCTCTTTCCTCTGCTAGCAGACCCCTCAGATATTTGTTATCTCTCCCTTCAATAGTCATATAATGGTAGCTCAAGGCCCCTAGGGTAACACCTTTGGTCTCCTAAATCTAAAAACACCTCTACATGAACTACCTCACAATTCAAGAAAGAATTTCCCCAAATTCTATGATGATGAGAGAGTTCATCTTGATGAACATATTACAGCCTTCTGTATAGCTTGTGGTGTGATAGGCATGGAGTATGAGGACATAGCAGTCAGGTTGTTTGTAGAAATACTACAATGTGTTGCTGCAAACTAGTTTTATCATCTACAAGCCCAGATTGTGACTGAATTCAACACCCTCAAAGCTAAGTTTGAATCCAGGTTCAATCTTGTAGAAGATGTGCATGCCTTGTTGGCTCAGCTCACACAAATGAAGAAAGAGCCTCATGAACCTATGAGAGACTTCATAGCTAAATTTAATAAGCTGAGGAATAAGATTCCTACAATTACTCAGCCAACACCTGAGAATCTCAAATACTTCTTCATAAATTCTTATCTTCCTGAAGTGAGTTTCGTGTTGAGGTGGGCTGGCCACATAGACCTTACTGCAGCTCAGTATTTAGCCACTGAAGTCAAAGATGATCTCATATTGGTAGGAAAGATAAGAAGAGATCCTAACAGAAGTAAATCTTCTTCATCTTCTGAATATTCTTCTTCAGGCACCACTGATCCTATGATGCAAAAGCTGGCAAATGAGTTGCTAGCTCTCAAGAAGTAAATGGCACAAGAGATGTCTGCTCCTCCTTCATACCAAGATATACCAAAGAGGACATTTTCCAACTAGTCATACCAAGGCAATGCTTCCAAAAATCAAAGGCAACCAAATCATCTTCCTCCCCCACAGGGGAAGCTTGCTATTGAAGCAGCACCAACTAACTCAGCAGTTGGTTATCATGAATCTAAACATGATTCCTATTTTTGACCTAATTTTGATCAGGAATATGATGCTAATCTCTTCATAGAAGGGGAAAAAGAATTAGCTGGTGACTCCAACATTGGTTTCTTGAATTACCAGAAAGAAGCTAGAAGCAAGTCAGAAGTGTTTGATAGATCATACGTTGTATTTACCAGGTCCTAGGACCAGTCAGCTCAACAAGGTGATAAATTAAAAATAGGGGAAGAATCTTGACCAGTAATTTTAATTGTTAAATGGGGGACCACTCTGCCTTTTTAATCAAAGGACTCGGTGATCACTAAAAAAGTAAGTACCTTAAATATTCTATTTTTTTTTGCTTCAAATTCTCAGACCAGTACCACCCCCAAAAAAAACTAGAAGGATGGACTACCTTCCCCTATTTATAATTTATTTCAATCATTTGATATAATTGACCATGTTAAGAAGACCAAAATTTAAATGTCTGAGTTTGAATTCTTGCAATCCAACCTTGAACAGTTGGATAGGTTAGTTCAATGCGTCAAGAATAAAACCGTCTCTGCAAGACAAGATATTTTGAAAGTAACTCTTGGTCCCCCAAAAACACATCCACCCAAAATAATCTTGTGATTACTCCTCCAACTACCCCTGAGAAAATAGAACCATTTTAAGTTTCCTTATTGATAAACGGTCATCAGCTGAACAATTGCATTATAGACTCAGGGGCTTTTGACAATGTCATGTCTGCCAAAGTGGCAGACTCTCTTGGTCTCACGCTGACTAAGACCTTTGGTAGATGTTTCTCCATGAAAAAAAATAAGTGCCTTTTTTGGGACAAATCAAAGATGCTCAATTTGCGTTTGTGACTTTTTTAGATAAGAGAATCATAATGATAGTCCTGGTGGCTGACATTTCAGCCTCCTATGGCATTTTGCTTGGATGAAATTTTTGCAAGGATGTTGGTGGAGAATTGAGCATGGACCTATCTGAAGTGAGGATACCTGTGAAGGGTGTCATGTAAAGGCTACTTCCTGAGAAGGAGGTAAATCATATTGTCACCTAAATGTCAGCCCTTGAAGCTCAAATTTTGTTTAAATCTTCAGGCATGAGTAATTACTTTTTGTCTACTGAAGATGTTCATGTTTTAGTGGATGAAAGCTTACTAAGTGACAATCTAAAAAATTTAGATAAGGCATCATAAAAATTGGTAGGGCATAGTACACATGAAAAGGGATCTTCCCTTCTTGATGAATAAAAATCTGAAAGAAGATCAAATCTTGATGACGTCTAGATTCTAGAATTCGATGGAAGTAATTCTTCTACTAGTTCTAGAGCTGAAGTTATTTTAATAGCTCCTCAAAGAGATATTTTCCCTTATGCATATAAGTTGTAGTTCAGCAACATTAACAACACTGCTGAATATGAATCACTACTACTTGATTTAAAGGTTGCTCAAGATAAAGGTGTTAAAATCCTTCATGCCAAAGGAGATGTTGAACTGATGGTTTGTCAAGTGAGGAACCTGTATCAAACTAAGAATGAAAGATTTTGACATTATCACAATCTAGTGTGGGACTACATTGAAAGCTTTGATGCTTTCATTATTTTTTTCATGCCTAGAGAATTCAACATTCAAGCAGATTCATTGGCTGTCTTCGCAACTCTCTTAATCCCTCACCAAGATTTCAAAAAAAATAGGTACACTATCAAGTTTATTTTTTGACCAAGTGTACCTGATAATGTTGACCATTAGTAGGTGTTCAATGGTGATAACCAAATCATTGCTTTTTTGGAACTGATGGATAGCTTTGAAAAGCTTCATTTTGAAGGTAGTGAATCTCCACCATGGGAATCAACTCTGGAAACAAATTCAAAAGCTAATAAAGAGTTCTTTCAGTTAAAAGAGAATAAAATTCTCAAAGGATTAGTTTCTCTTGAGAAACTTTTTGGCAAGCATGATAGGTTTATCAAGGAATGGCAAATGGATTCGAAATCCTCCAAGGATTTTGATCAAATCAATTTGAGTAAGAAGACAATCCAAAAATGGTCAACATTGGAAATTGTTGTACCCCTGATGAAAAACTCAAATTTATTACTCTGCTTCGCCATTACATTAATGTTTTAGCATACTCTTATGATGATCTAAAATCTCTTAGATCTAAATAAATCTAGCACAAAATTATTCTCAAGATTGTGTCGTTGCCTCACAAGCAGAAGTAAAGGTAGTACAACCCTAAGATATCAGGGATGATTTTGTTTGAGATACAAAAAATGTTGAATGCAAGAATTATTTTCCCAATCTATCATTCCACCTAGATTGCAAACATAGTCCCTGTAAGAAAGAAGAATGGATAAATTTGCCTATGTATTGATTTTTAAAATATGAATTAGACATCTTTAAAAGACAACTATCTCCTGCCCATCATGGATCAGCTACTGCAGATAGTGACTAGCGGTGAGATGTTATCAATGCTAGATAGTTTTTTAGGATATAACCAAGTGAAAGTTGGTGAAGTAGACCAATATAAGATTGCTTTCACAACACCTTGGGGCACTTTTGCATATCACAGAATGCCTTTTGGCTTGATCAATGCTGGCACCACTTTCCAAAGAGTGATGGATCTTGCTTTTAAAAATGAAATGGAGAAATTTATTGTGTATACCTTGATGACTTGATAGTCTTTTCTAAATATCATCCTGATCATGTACATCATCTAAAACAAGTGTTGGAGTGATGTAGGCAGAATGGTATTTCTCTTAATCATAAGAAATCTATTTTTGGGATTACAGAAGGTAGACTTCTCAAACACAGTGTATCTTGAGAAGGCATAAAGATCAACCCAAAAAGGGTCAAATTCATTCAAGATCTTGCTCTTCCTTCCAGTAAGACCACAGTCCACTCTTTCTTTGGAAAGGTAAATTTTTTGCAAAGGTTCATCCCTAAATTCATAGAGAAGACTTACCACATTGTCAACATGATGAAAGGCAAAGCCACTTTCAGCTAGACGAAAGGAGGTAAGTTGGCATTTCAAGACATCAATGAAGCTATCACCCATGCCCTAATTCTAGTTTGTTCTAATTATGCCAGAGACTTCATAATGTATAGTTATGCTTCTGAACACACGCTTTCAACTATTTTGGTTTAACAGAACAAAGAAGGTGTGGAATCTCTCATATCTTTCATGAGTTATCCTCTCAAAGATCATGAGCTGAAGTATTCAAACATGGAGAAGCATGATTATGCTGTGGTAAAGGTGGTAAAGCATTTTCATTTTTATATCCTAAACTCACACACTATTGCTCTTGTCTCTGATATAATAGTTAAGTCCATACTAACTCAACAGGAGTTTGATTTGGTTATCAAACCAACAAAACTTGTGCAGAGAAGGGGTCTCTATCAATTAATTGCTGATAACATACCAGAAGAAATAGGGCATAAAAAAATAGAAGTTGAAGAAATGCCAATAGTTCTCTTTGTCACCACTATGAATGAGTGGTATTCGAATATTGCTCATTTCCTTACCTATGGTGAGTGTCCTGCTCGCCTATCTCATAAAGAAAAGAGGAATGTTAAGTTGAAAGCTACCAACTTTATTCTGTAGGACAACAGTTTGTATAAGAGGAACCTTGATGGGGTATTCTTTCACTGTGTGGATAAAGTGCAGCAGAATAAACTTTTGGATTCCTTCCATAATTTGGTTTGTGGAGGACATTTTTATACACCTGTGACTGCTCATAAGATTTTATGAGCTAGGTATTATTGGCCTACTCTATTTCAAGATGCATATAAATAGGTACGTAGATGTAAACTGCATCAATAGTTCATTGGAAGACCCAAATTAGCTGCATTATCTCTTAATCTAATAGTAATTGAAGAGTCATTTCAACAGTGGGGTATTGATTTCATTAGCGTTTTAAACCCATCTTTAAGCATTGGACATGATTATGTTCTTACAACCATAGACTACTTTACCAAGTGGGTGGAAGCCATCCTAACTAAGCATGCTACTTCAGAAGTGGTATGTAATTTTCTCAAATAAAATATCATCTCCCGCTTTGGAGTGCCAACTAAGATTTTAACAGATAATACTACTTATTTTACTTCCCTAGAGGTTACTAATTTTTGTTACAATTATGGGATTATCCTCTCCCACTCTTCTGACTATTATCTGCAAGGAAATGGTCAAGTAGAATCAAGCAACAAGAACTTGGTGACCATTATCAATAAGTTGGTAGATGCCAATTAGATAACCTAGCATAAATCATTGTTTGACGCCTTATGGGTAGATAGAATTACACTCGAGAGGGTGATAGGTATGTCACCATTCCAAATTTTGTATGGTCTCAATGTAGAGATATCAATCACCTTAGAATTACCAGCATTGAAGTTGGCAAAGGTAGTAGAAGATTCAACTTTTGAAAGTCCCATCGACAAGAGGATCATGTGCTTGAATGAACTAGATGAGTAGCGAACTATGGTGGTGGACCATATTGCTACACATCAGAGTCTAGTAAAGAAGCTTTTTGACCAGAAAGCAAAGATTCATGATTTTTAGATTGGAGATCAAGTCTTGTTGTGGGACAAGAAGAGAGAACCAAAAGGGATGCATGGGAAATTAGATTCCTTATGGAGAGGCCTATTTGCCATTCACCAACTCAATGGTGAAAATAGTTTATTAATAAAATATCAAAATGGAATGCCATTTTCTCTACCTCACAGTGGGCAGCATCTAAATCACTTCAATTGTTGAATTATCAGATAAGTCTAGTTGTATATATGTATAATTTTTGTATAGTCTTTCATTTGTTTTGTGTTGTTTATTTATTTTTGGCACCTTTTTTTTTGGGTAGCGTGACTCCGTAGCCCAATGGCATAGATGAAAGCACTAAGATTCTAGACTGTACTCCCTTTGATTGTTTCAAAATTTCAATCGATGGAATTTCTCCAATTGGAGCCAACTATTGTTCCCAAAATTTGTCACTTATTTTTGTGTACAACATGCTGATCATTTTGGTCCTGCAGGCCAAAATTATCTCTTTATTTATTTCAAAAATATTCTAAGCATCCCAGGTCTTCAATTATTCAAGCATTTTTAGCTAAGGAACTCACAGGTTCAACAAGCGAGCTTTCTCAAAGGGAAGTTCAAAACACTTAAGGCATTTCTTTAGTGTTTTGAGGTTAGTTCAATGCCGAGGTTCAATTAAAAGACTTAACGGTGGGATTCAAACAAATGGAATGAACCATTGAAACCCACCTTCAAAAGGTTCAAAGGTTCAACTATTTCAAAGGTTCAATGGCTTCCATGGACTTAAAAGAATAAAAGGATTCGAAGAGTTAAGATTGAACCATTGAACCATTGAACCTTGAACTGAAATGGTTCAAAGGTTCAAAGAGTTTAAAGTCCAAAAAAAATCTTCGAGTGAATGAAAGAAGTGGAAGATTCTAGAAAGAAGTTCAACCAAATGGTTCAAAGAAATGGTTTAACAAAAGAAAAAAGAGAGCGAATGCGACCCTTTACAAAACATTGAATCGACGAATCATTAAACCATTGAACCTTTGAACCAAAAGAGTTCAAGGTTTAAGGTTCAAAGTGGTTCAAGTGACCAATGACATCCCCATAGACATCAAATTTAGGGTAATGAAATATCCATTGATTTTCAAAGATGCAGACCTAGGAACAAACTCAGCGATCGACCAAAGAAGGAGCTGAAGGAGCCAACAAAAAGTGAGAAGATAGCCCGAGAGCTTAGATCATTAGGAAGAGACAAAATGCAATAGGAAAGAGGGAAAGTTACAAAAAATCTAGAAATATTGCAAGAGAGTTATTCCAATAGGTGGAACAGTCCACCAGATGGACATCAGAGAGTGAAAACATTCAATGGCGTAGCCTATTTTTCTTCATTGAGTAAAGACAAAGTGGACAACTGCATAAGTATCATAAAGAGGACTAGACAACCCATGCTTGGGAGGAGACACTTGGCATAATTAGAATGCCAAAGTCTAGACTGGTGATCAGCTCCAACATGGCCCCTTCACAAAATTTCCTTTGTCTAATGCATTGAATGCAGTATGGGCCATTTTATGGAATAAAGCACCAAAGTCTTTCTTTTGGTTTCTATATATTATAATCTCTCATTTGATGCAAAGGAGATCTCTCGGTTATTAGAATTGAAACCTATCCAAATTGAAAGGCATTCTTGAGACTTTAAGCTTAGACTGTTAATCATATTTTGTCATTTAAATGAGAAATCAAGTGACCTTTCAGAGTTTGTGTTGAAATAGCTTGTGTTATCTAGGAAATTGTTCTTATGTTTGTTTTCTAGATATAGTCTTGTCCATTTAATCAAATAAGTAGAACTAGTGGAAATAATCTGGAAGGTGTTCTAAAGCTGACTATGGGAGACTTTGTGCTACCATAACTGTCTTTAGTTTGTTTATTTTCTATTTCAATTTAAAGGATATTGGTGAGACTTTGAGCTCCCATTACCCTTCGTAATCTTTCACTTTGTTGTAGTTGGGGTGGAGACTTTGTGCTACACTTCATTCTACTATGTTACTACATCCTGATCAGTGAGAGAAGCATCGAAAGACTTTGTGCTTTCGTGGGTTTTTTGTCGTTACAGTTACTACCTAGGAAGTCTTCCTCTGGTTTTTTGAACATCATTTCTAAAAGAAGAGAAATGCCTTCAGCAATTACCCAAGATTTCTCCTTGTCCTTGTGAACATCATCTCTAAAAAAAGAGAGATGG
Organism: Torreya grandis; assembly: GCA_037957365.1. Lineage (NCBI taxonomy): Eukaryota > Viridiplantae > Streptophyta > Pinopsida > Cupressales > Taxaceae > Torreya > Torreya grandis. Next base: position 768,304 of record JARHVA010000463.1, read on the forward strand.
ATGGTGTTATTCCACCCCTGAGTGTATTTTTAGCTTATATTACTTATAGTAGTTGATAGGAAACCTCCCCTACCTTATAGGGAACCTCCCCTGCCTTATAGGGAACCTCCCCTTGTTGAGATGAGAGATTTATCTCATTTTGCTATGGTAAACATGCACACTTTGCCGTATAAATCTCCTTATGCTGAGGTTGATATACCTATTTTGTCGTCAGTTAGCTGGTGCTAAAATATTCACCCAATAGAGCACTAGAAAGGTGTCATAAAATTGAATTTAGATTTTGTTCAATGAAAGGATAGGAGCACTTAAAATTGGATGATTTGGTGTTGGGTGCTATTTTATGTGCCTACCACTATTTTCCAAACTAATCATAGGGACCTAAAACTTTTTGGGCAATTGCATTGTACTTGTGTGAGCATGTTTGTGAAAATCCAAGTATTTGTTATTGACAAAACTCATTATGGAGTTGATTTTGTCTTCAAACCCTAACCCTCCATCATGCTTGATAAAATGATATTTGAGTCACTTGATAAAGAGGGGGTTTAGTGTGTAATATTTACTAAATGTGAAATCCACACCCCTTATGTGGATACACTACCTACATACCAATACTCTGAAGAGGGATCAAGCCATATGTAGTTCTCCCACTTAGTGTGCTTTTTGAAATAGTGTGATGAGGTTGCAAATGCCAAATTAATAGTGTTTGAGGTGGCTACGTACTAGTATGAGAATTTGATTAGGTTTGCAGTTGTGTTGGGTGACTATGTGTAAATAATAGGGAAGTTTACCTTAGGTGCTTTGTTTGTATGCTTGCTTACTTTTTAAGTTTTCTCACATCCTTTGTAAATGAGCTTTGAGTGGGATTTTATAGCGAACAATTGGTCATGGGTTAGATGTATTCATTCTAATCTAACCTAATTAAGGATAAGGACCAAAATAAAAAGACCATTGGGGCTCAAAGTGCAAATGGATAGGAATACAAAAAATGGGACACTTTGGTGTCCAACACTATAGTCTAAATGGGGCTCTCCTATCCTACAGGCTAAGGACCTTGGGGAATAGGATTGACATAGGGAATATCAATTGGATGAGTTGGAATGATCATTTAGAAGTTTTTGGATAACTAAAAAGGAGCAAAAAGGAGTCTATAAGGATCGCAAGAGCATGCAAAAAGGACCTATATATGGGGTGTCGCAAGCCACACTCAAACTACTAATTTGGATTTTTTATTTGACTAAATTTAACCCCCTTTATTATAGTGATGCAAAAATATAAAATACTAGGATAAAGGAAAAATAGAAAGTGCACCTGAACTTACCTATAAGGGTGAATTCCATGAAGATGTGTGATGTTGAGTGTGCATAGAGAGAGCACAATGTGAAGCATAAATCTGAAAGAAAAAATAAGGAGTAGATCAGTTCTTACTAGACACACTATGTCTAAAATAATAACGTATAAAGGCTGGGTAAAAAAGAGAGGAAGAGAAAGGAAAAAATACACCTCACTAGGTATGTGAACCAACACAAAACCTATTGTAATGTTGAGTGATGTTGAGTGATGGTGGGTATGTGTTATACCAAGAGTAATATCATCAACGGAACTGAGTACTCAATTCCCTAAGCGTGGCTCACGAATACAAAGGCTATCCCTTTGGCTCCATTTTCACCCACTATGTAGTGAATCTATGTGATCATGTTTGTGCTAACTAATGTTTAGACTAAGTTTCCAATCCCTCTAAGTATGTGGCTCAAGGATATAAAGGCTAGCTAATCCTTTGGATCCATCGTTGCCCACTAAGTGTGAACTATGAATTGATACCAGTATGAATGTGTGTCATATGAGATGTATCATGAAGCCCATGAATGTTCTATAATTTGACAATATTGCATGGATATCCAAATGTGTACTAAGAACTAATCCAATCTTGGGCACTCCGAAAGGTGGAGATTAGGCTTGTATGAAAGCCACTCCAAAATTGAGAACTAGGCTTATATAAAATACACTCTGGAATGATGCTAACCACTTATAGATGGAATAAGGCACACAATTACTGAGAATACCTAGGTAGTACAATGAATTGGAAAGAAACGAATGAAAATGTGTTGCACACATTACCCCCAATCATTGGTGTAACATAGATTTTGATCTTGAAGTTGTACCAACTGGCCAATCTAAAATTGGAAGTGAGATCCATCATGCCGCATATGATGCCCCCTATATGTGGATAATTTAAGTAAAATTATACTAAAACTACCCAATATAAACTGGAATATAGCTAAAAAAATTGTAATTGACCTTACATTTTTGTCTATTTCTAAAAATTCTAGGTTTTTAGCTATTTGGATAGGTGCATCAAAAAGTGGACACATTGGTGTCTAGCATTGTAGTCCAAATGGGGTGCTCTTGTCCTTTACTATTTTTTATGACTATTTTATAATCATCACTATTTTTTTGATCTATACTCCATGTTTGGAATTTTGATTGTTGTTCTAAGTGTTTTGAAAACTAATTTTGACTAGTAGAGGGCTCTGATCTCTGTGACAAAACCTTTGTTTGTTGTCCCCTCTTTTGAGAGTAGGAATGAAGATCCTGTAATGACTACCCTCAGAAGAAAGAGACCTGCAAGTGTGTTAAGCTATGAAATACATGATATATCAATGATGATCGAAAAGATGTCTCATGATATAGAATATTTTGTGTTAGAGATTGTTAGATCAACAAGGGTATGCCTAGATAGATGTAACAATGTAATAGCATATGCAGTATACTGAATTGAAACTAGAAATCTTGTTAGTTGTTAGTTGTCAAGGAGGGATGGAACATGATGTCCATCATGGCATCCAATAAGGCAAGATAATGCATGATGTGGATCATGGCATTGTAAATAACTGAGAATCAAACAAGTATGCAAGACAAGAAGCATATAAAAGAGGACAAGGGGCCAATAAAATAAGGGACATGGGCACATGTCACTCAAACTAGGAAAGCAAGCATACAAGGCATGTTCAAATGCCCACATATAAATACAAAAATAAGTAAGATTGGCATAAGGGCCATAATCACATACAAGATTACAAGTAAAGGCTATTATCAAATGTCCTAAGGCACACACAAGTAATAAAATAAGAACTGATAAATACAATCACATCTAGCTACTCAAATCAAGAAAGGAAGGCATGTAAATGCTAAAAATACTATTGCATCTAACTAATCAAAGCAAGCAGTGAAAGTATGCAAAACATATATTACAAAATTAGGTAGATACTAAGAAATATACAAGTTTTATATACTAGTGAGTCTCGATATAGTAATCTATGTAAGATAATAAGTAATGTAATTCAACATGATAACTAGAGTGTGTGGTGTAGGAATGACATAACATGGATGGTGTAGTCATGTAAAAGATGCCCCTGGTGGGTAGATATGTCGATATATATCTTGAATGTAGAAGTAAATGCCCCCTCAATGGGTAGAGTTAAGAAATCAAGGATCTGGGTGTCACTACACACACTCAAATAAGATCAAGTGAAGCATCGTAATGTAGATAAATAAATAAATAATATCATAGAACAATAAAATGTAAGTCTAGTATGGTAGTAGAAATGTAAAGCAGGATAATGCATATAATTGAATTTTTTTTGGTGTTTTGAGTTATTTGAATGTTTTTGTACTTTGACATGTTATAGTTTTTTTGGTAGTTTTAAATATTTTATTGTTTTATTATTTTGAAATAAGCTATGTACAAGTAATCATAATAAAACTATGTACAAGAAAGTAAAAAGAAACTATGTACAAGTAAGATGATAAAGTATGTACAAGAAAGGCTGAGAATAAATGATATTAACTGATGAGTCTCATAAGATACTCCCTATCATGTCATCTTGTATGTAAGAGAGGGATCGTGTGTGATCATGAAGCATGATGGAAGGGTTGAGACTATGATTGTGTATGTTGTAAGTGCTCTAAAGTCTTTGTAGTGGAGATCTACAAAGGGGTACCCCTATAACTTTGAGAATTGGATATAACTACGGGGCTCTTAGGGACTCATCTGGTAGTACAATAATCTCTCTAAAAATGTGTTATGTGTGTAGAGGCATGAGACCTCAATGATACTTCCCTAGGTGTGAATATTGTAACTAGAAACTATCTAGAGTCCTAAAACTATCACTGATATAGTGGTCTCTTTAAGAGAGGCCTTCATGGAAGTGCATAAACTCTCTATGCTGGTGAGGGAGGCATTGACTGTGTTTGAATATCATCTGGAGTAAGAACTATAACTAGTGGAGGAGATAAAACTGTATTGGAAGGGGTGCTAACCTGAGTGACAAAGTTATAGCCATAGGTGTAATAAACGTATACATCTTCATAAAATTGGGTGATAACATGTACTACAAGATATACTATAGGCATGGTAGTAGGTGTGAGATAAGATCTAGTTGAACCATGTTTTAAGGGAGGAGGTTTAGATATAACTGCTAGTGTTTTCTTGTGTCTAGTAGTGATAGGGAGATACTCAAAAGTAGACAAAGAGTTAGATACATCTAGGTAGAAACCATGTATGTAGGATGAAATTCATGTAATTAGAGTTATAAGTTGTATAAAAATATGATTATAAAGAATATTCCATATGAGAGATAGCAAACAAGGGATAGAGAGCGTGGAACTTTGCACTAATGCATAAAAACTTTGACTTGTAACATGACATTTCCAGCATGTTTAACAAGATAAAGTTGAAAATTACTCTACATGAGAGAGAGAGTATGTAAAAGAAATAATGAAACCTTGTATTAAATAAAATTAAACATTTCTTTGAAGGAAATGGATCTTAACATGTTTAGCAATAAATTTCTTAATATCATCCCATATTATACAAACTAAGCATGAAAGGGAAAGAATGCAGTTTTGCATTAACATTTAGTAAACTTCATCATTCATATACATGATAGGACCAAGTATGGACTCATTTTTTGCAATAAATGTTTTGAAATAAGGGAGATCCATTTTTGGTTTTATGTGAAATCTAATTCAATTAAAACAACAAATTGGAAGATGCATAAAAAGGATATGAAGCTCACTAACATGTAAGGTGATACCTCAAAAGCATAAGGACCTAGTATATTCAACTAGGGTTTGAAATAAATGATTTTTAAAATTAAAATGGTGAATTTATAAAATTTAATGTGAAATTCTAATTTATATACACAAGAAAAATTAGAAGAATATTGCTAAAATCAGTAAGGAATTTTCCCTAGGGTTTTTAGGGTTTTAGTGTGCAAACGAAGTAAGTTGAGTTCATCAAATGATATAACTTTTTTGGGAATAATGGAGTTTTATTGTTATTTTAATTAAGGTTATAGATTAATAAATCAATACAAAATATAGCAATAAATACAATCTTGATTTGTGTATTTTTTGTCTTTTTTATCTTTCTAAAAATAGCAATAAATAGGAAGAAATATAACTTAGCTAGAAAATAGACTGAGATGGTTGATATAGAGATTGAAAATGGTTGTGTAGGATAAAGAAGATGTCATAAACCTGAATCTAGATTTCATTCAGTGAAAGGATAAGAGCACTAAAAAGTGATGATTTAGTGTCTGATGTTATCCATTCTTGTCACTATTGTCTAAACTGATCAAAGAAACCTAAAATTTTTTGGGTAGTTACATTGTACCTATTTGAACATGCCTATGAAAAATTGAGCACTGGTTGTTGATGAAACTCATTGTGGAGCTAATTTTGTCTTCAAACCCTAACCCTCCATCATGCTTGATAGAATGATATTTTAGTCACTTAAGAAAGAGGGGGGGTTAGTGTGTAATATATAATGAACATGTAATCCACACCCCTTGTGTGGTAATGTTGCTACATACAAATAATCTGAAGAAGGATCAAGCCATATGTAATTCTCCCACCTAGTGTGCTTTGTGTAATAGTGTGATACAACTTCAAATGCCAAATTGATAGTGTTTGAGATGGCTAGGGACTGGTATGATTATTTGAGTAGGGTTACAGTTGTGTTAGGTGACTATGTGCAAAGAATAGGGAAGTTTTCCCTAGTGCTTTGTTTGTATTCTTGCTTGTTTTGTAAGTTTTGTCACCTCCTTTGTTAATGAGCTTTGAGTGGGATTTTATAGGGAATAATTAGTCATGGGTCGGATGTATTCATGTTAGGCCAACCTAATTTAAGATAAGGACCAAATGAAAAAGACTATTGGGGCTCAAAGTGCAAATGGATAGGACCATTGAAAATGGGACACTTTGGTGTCCAGCGTTATAGTCCAAATGGGGTGCTCCTATCCTACAGTGTCATGACCTGGGGGAACAAGAGTGACACAGGGAATACTATTTAGCTGAGGTGGAATGACTATTCAAAAGGTTATAGATGATTTACAATGAGCAAAAAGGTGTCTAGAAGAGTCGCAAGATAATACAAAAAAGACCTATGGATGGGGTGTTGCAAGCCACACTCAAACTAACAATTTGGATGTTTTATATGACTATAGGGAGCAAGATTTGGAGCCACGTGAAGGTGGCACATGGTCTTGTCTCAAGTGGAGATGATTTTTCATATGGTGATAAACTTTATGGAGATCACATGACACCACACTCATGTGTGGGTCAAAATTCTTTGGGCCACTATTACATTCTCTCTCTTCCCTCTCTTACATGTTGTGAAATCTTACAAAATCATTACTTTTCCTTTGTATTTTTTCATCCTATTAAAGGATCATAGAGGATCCTTTTAGAGGCTCTCCATTTTTGGATCCATGGTTAGAGGTGAAAATCTTATAAGGATTAGATATCATAGCTCACCTAGATGCTTGGGTTGTAAGCGTCATCATGCAGGGATGGAGGTTAGAGCATGGAAGGCTAATTTGCTTGGCTCACCCAAGTGCATGGAATATATCCTGGAAGACATGGAGCTTAGAGGCTATTAACTCAGCTCACAGAGGAGGTAGAAGCTTGGAGCTCCCTTGGATGTTATGTTTATTATCATCATCATGTAAGAGTTGCATGTTGTAGCTAGGAGGTTAGAGCATAGAAAGATTGGTTGCAAGCTTTGCTTACCTAAAGGAGTCGATTGAGGAGCTATGTATGAGAGAGAGTTTATTGATGGAATTTAAGTGTAGATATAGCCTTTGTCCTGTGGTTTTTCCCTAGTTAATTTAGTAGGGTTTCCATGTATATCTTATGTAATGTGTTTTCTCTCCTTGTATTTTTTTATTTGTAACTCTTGTTTATTTCTATATTTATATTAATTGCACATGTATAAATGTATGTGTATTCCTAATAATTGGTATCAAAGCCATGGTTATTTTTGCTAGTTTTATGCAAGTGGGAGCTACAGGTGGAGAGACCCATATATGAAGCAAAAAAAAAAGGTTTACATGGCAGGTATATCTTTATGTGGGAGATGCAAATTGAGAATGGACGAAATAATCTTAAGAGCTTCACTAGATAGATCAGCACCTACATAGTGTTCCTGATGAAGAAGTAGTTGCATAGCTTGTGGTAGAGTAAGTTTGTCTCCATTGGTGAAGATGGAGGGTGATGATAAGGGAGTTACCTTGTTATGGTTCTCGACTGGAGAAGAGGATATGAGTTATGGGATCCTACTACCATAATATGTTGGTCAAGATGTTCAAAAATACATGTAGAGGAGGAGATATCAAAAACCTAAATCTGTACCTAATGGAGTAGTTGATGGATAGAGTAGAACAAATTGAGACCTAAGGTTCTATGGAAGAAGACTGGTGTTGAATATTTCAAATACTCAGAGATGCATTGAGTGAAGTGCTTGGTCGTTATGGTGTATAATAAGTGAGTATGCAGGAGTTATGGTGTAGATGATGTGAGTAACCAAGTGGCCCAAAATATGGAGTAACTTGGCACATAAGCTTGATTTGACATGCAGTAGAGCAAGATGTAGATTAATTATATCTTTGGGGTTTGAAAACTTGATAGGTGTTGTGAAGCACTAAGTAGTTTGATGACTTATCAATAATTGTATGGGTACTATGTTGATCATGGTGAGTAGTGGTATGCTACATATGTATAAGTCAAGTTTTGAATTTTTTGGGTTCTTTTCTCTAGGTGTAGACTAATGTTATGAGTGTGGTGAACACTTGTTTCTATTCAGTTAAAAAAGTGGGATGCAAAAACATTATTTCTACATGGTGGTCTCGTGATGAGATGAAGTAGCCAGAGAGCTACAAGGTTAAGGCAAAGAGTTTTCGGTTTGCATAATTGAAGAATATATGGGTTATAATAGGCATTCTAATGTGGTATAGGAATACCTTTTTGGAGAGCCAAGGTTTAACAAAGGCTATTATTTTGTGTAGATGGCATGTTGGTTGTAGGCCCCAACATGATCAATGGTGAGATGACTTAGGTGATTAGCATGAGATGAAGGAGAAAACCAAGGATGGAGATGCATAGTGTACATTGTATCTCCAAGAATATAAATGGAACCACCAGTGTTTGGCAGGGTGCTAAATCAAACCACTAAGAGGCTAGAAGGCTCAGGGTTTCTATGGGCTATAAGAGGTCTATAGTGGCTATTTGGTTTGTCAACTTTCACCAAGCTATAGATAGACTTATAAACTAGGTTGGGGTTAGCATGAACAAATGTATAAAGTAGACCATCTCTTCTAAAAAATCCAACCATAGTAAAGCAAATCGCTAAAACTATACTATGGATTGCATAAACCATATAGAAACAACAATATTGAATGAAATAAAATATCCAATGTAATGTAAATATAGAAACTAAGGCATTTTGAGTCCAAATGAAATACATTTTAGGAAACAAAGACATTTTCAAGCAAGGGTTCAAGAGCATGCCTATCCTATATTTGAGTTATATTTCAATGCAATACTATTATTTTCTAATAATGCAATACTTCTAGTTTTAAGAAGAGAGAGAGAGAGAGAGAGAGAGGGTTTGAACAAGTTTTTTAATTTGTCTATTATGCAATGAATAAATCTTCCAAAGATATAAATGGCATAAAATAAATGAATATTTCAATAAATGAAATTACTCTTTAATCATGCACAAATACAAAAAACTTTAGAAGCTATTCTAAGCAATATAAAAAACAACTAGTTTTCTAAAACAAAACAAACCCTAGCATGTATACTACTACAAATAAGCAACGAGTTTCACATTGAAAATAAAAGTGCGCTCATATCATACTCAAAGAGATGTTTAGAATTTCTAACAAGTGATTATCCAAGCTAGGAGACAAGAGAGGAAGAAGATCAGGCTGCTTAAAGGTTGAGTCCAGACTAAGAGGTAAAAGCGATGGAAGAGATGAAGGAAAAACCACCAATATATGAGAGGTAATGAGAGGAGCATAAGTGATAGGTGAAATGGAGTCTTGAGGAGGCAAGGAGCAGTCCAAAATCTTCAAGAACACTATCAATATAAAAGATAATCACCAAATGGAAGCAACAACAAAGTAAGGCATCCCTTTTCACAAGGAAAGCAATTGTGCCAAGCAAGAATCGAGATAGATTCAGGGAGGTAACCAAGCTTTCAATGTGAGATTATCAATGGAGATGATCAAAGAAGAGATGAAGAAAAAGTGGAGTAAGATTAAATAGAGAGAGTGAATGAATGAGGAAAATCCAATATAACTCAGCCCTAATCTGCCAAACTATAGGAAACTAGCCATTTGGGTCCCTTTAGGACACTTTCTCATGCATTCTGCCTAGGCCACAACCTAGGCCATGGAATTCATGAAGGAAACATGTATCATAGGCCACAATTTTCCTCCCTAAGTTGTGTCGTAGGCCAAATAGGGCCCCAATCAAGTCAACAACTTCTTGAATGGGTCAAGGGGGGTCCCTAGAGAGTCTATTTGGCATGAGAAAGGGTCAAGATGGATTTAGGATGTATGGGGGATGAGAATATCATGTGGGAAAGGTCCAAGCGAGTAGCTTATTACTATAAGTGGAATAACTAGGGTTGATATTTTGTACATGATTCTATGTGTAATCATAGGGAAAAGTAGGGTCATATGAAGTATGATTACATATGCCCTCAAGGTACAAGCAGTCAATGTTTGAATGAACAAAGAGTGTTGTGAAGTACCTGGAAGCCACACCAAAATAAGGGAAAACAAGTAGTGAAAAGATAATAGAAAACATTACCTTAACTTACCAGATAAAGATGACAATGGACTAATATCGATGGTATGATCCAAGGTGAAAGTGCAAATGCTACATAATCTAGAATCCAAATGCAACTCCAATTCCATCTCTAACTCCAGCTCCAACTCTTGAAAAAAGATAACACAAGTGATATCAAATCAAATCATACTATTCATAATGACATTCACTAAGGCGTCAGCCCTAGTGTTCTCCTTATGAGGGATGTGGGTGAATTGGATGTCCTTGAAGGAGAGCAAATTGTGTAACACCTCAAAGAAGGGGATAAACTCAGAGCTAAAGATGGCCTAGAGATTATGAGTTAATACATGGCTAAGAGTGATTTAGAGAACAACTTCACATAACACATGCCTAACTCATGGGCATCATTTAACATGCCAATCATTATGTGATACTCGACAACATTATCCATATTACTGATCAATAAATGACTAGCTATAATAAGTTCATGGCCCCATGGATCATCAATAAACTAAGCCACAACTATAAGTCCTGGGTTGCCTCGACTACCACCATCTATGTGAATCACCACTGAGAGGTATACCATGATGGGGTTTGAGGATGCAGGATGAGAAATTGCAATAAGGTTATCTCAAATCAAGGTGGTTTACGTGATTTTCATGGGGAAATAAATGATGGAACCAAGCCATAATCACTATAGTTGACCAACACTAGTCATGGGAAAAGGTAACCAAGGAAAGTTGGGGGAAGTTTGGAGAAGACAAAGACCAATCGACAAGACTAGAGCAAGTCCTAAACCACCATAGCCAGCTAACACCTGCAACCTACAACCATGATGAAAAAAGAGAGAGGGAGTTAAAATTAATTAACTATGGAAAAGTAGAGGAATGACTAACTAAAAGAATCACAAAAAGAAATTTCTATCCCTAGGTGCCCATGAAATGTGGCACGGGCCCAAGAGATCAGTAGAGACTTAAAAGGGGTCCTAGGGACCAAAAAAAGGATAGAACAGGCCCAAAGAAGCCTCAGATTAAAAAACAAAGGTCTTTAATGTACTCAAAATATTCCAAAACCTCTAAGATGAAGGTCTCATGGCATAAAATGCATAAACAGGAAAAAACCCCAAAAAGGGCCCACTAAAAAGCTAAAAAATAGGCTAAAAAGAGGGAAACAAGAGAAAAGAGGTCATTTTCACTCTTGTTTTCACTCTAAGAGAGCCCAAGGAGATCCCACGAGCAACCCAAAGACCAATCAGAGTGAACAAGGACACAGGAGCATTCCAAATATGTATAGGATGGTCTTAGTAAGTCTTTTGAATAAACTTTGTCAAATTTATTCAAATTTTAGGGGTTTGGGAAGCCTAGAACCATTTTCACTTATTTTGAATGATTTGGTAGATGAATCAGATGAAATAAAGCTAAAAAATAGAAATCTAGGTGAGAGGAAGAAAACAAGACAAATGAGAGGCTCTCCTATTTCTCGTGGAGGGATAATTGGGGAGCACAAGGGCTCCCCAAGAAGTCCCACATAGGCTACAGCCTAGCTGGGTCAAGTCACAGACCTATAGTGGGGTAGGTCATAAATTTTTTGGCCTACCCAACTACAAGGCCATGGTTTTGCCAAAAAATTCATGGCCTTGGGTAGCAAGGGCCCAAGCAGAGCCTCGGGAATCCCAGTGAGGTCTGAAAACTCCCAAAAGGGGTTGAGAACAAAGAGAAAGGGGTGAAATAGGTATAAGTAGATAAAAAAATATGTTTTTAGTCCATTATAATGGTTTTATGGATATTATGAACTTGGTTGCATTTTGATCACTTATGCATAAATGCATATGAGTGAGCATACTAGAGGAGGGAGATCCTTCACAAGCGAGAGAGTAGTAGGCCCAAATAGATAGGCCATGTGAGGTGTCCAACCATGAGAGAGTCCCATCATGGCTAGTCGAGGAGGTGGATGCTCTACCTATAGAGGCTCAGGCATGCCTATAGAGTGTATAACTTTGGAAGCTAGTACACATATCATCCCTACATTATTCTAGAGACCTGATTAATGTATTAGTCACCACATGGGTACTTGAGAGGCATGTGTTCCAATTGGGGCTTGAAATAGAGGCCATCATTAGCATAGAGGGCATCTAATACATATACAAGGTGAAACCTATGTGTAAAGAGATAGACCTATCACCGATGCAAGATGCAGTGGTAGTAGAGGTCTACATGGTGGGACCTCGCTCTCACCAGAAAAACCATGGGGTTCAGATCACATAGTAGTCACCAGGGGGTTTCACCACTCAGGATAGTGATATCAAGTATTTTAGTTGGGAGGCTCTACATTGGCTAGAATATAAGATGACTACCACTCTCATGGATAGGAGTTGTCCCACATATAGAGGGAGGCTAAAGATACGCCTGGCACCATTACATCCTAGGTGAACTATACCAGTAGTTAGATCAGGTGCACAGGGGTAGGTGGACTGATAAAACCTAGCTTACTCATGGTTTGGGCCTACAAGAGGCTTCCATTGATAAGGTTGAGGGTACCATATGGTAGTAATGTTTTTGACCCCTAAATTTTGTACAAGTATTATTCCATTTTTATTTCATGATGTGGAAGGACCATTGTCCATTTTGATGCAAGTACTAGCACAATGTGAGAGGACCATGGCATGCAGGAGTAACGTGGTGTAGAACTTGCCAAGCATAAAATGATAATGATGTAGGAGACATAGCACGAGAGGACCCAATCAAGGAAAAATGTGTCATGATGGACTTAAGAACAAAGGACTTAGAACAATAAGTGAGAAGACTAGGGGAATATGAGGGAAGTGGAGCACAAGGGATACATGAGTAGTTAGAAGATAAACTCAAGTAGGACACTTAAACCCCACTAATCAAAGGTTATGTACTAGCCTATGAGGAATAGAATACTTGGCCACCAGAACATAACATAGAGTAAGCATCTATGGGTGCAGAGGCCCAATTCTATAGTAACAACTTATTGTAAGATTCATGACTCTCAGCCTGTTGGGAGTGTGTCATTTGTATATGATAGTTAGAATCTTGACACTTGGTCAGGGAAAAACAAGTATAAAACCCCCTATTGTAATCATTTGTACTATGGTCCTTTGGAGGATAGATATAGCATTTTTATCTTATAATTTTTTAAGGAATCAATGAATAGTTAGTATGTGCCATATCTTGTGATAATTAGTGAACATTCTAAGTGTTGAATAATGTATATGTTTTATTTCTAAGCCATGGGTATCTTTTTCTTTTATTACCACTGTTGGATATTAATGGTGATCTTAGTTATCATGGTAGTTAAATATGGTACAATAAGGATAATAGTGATATATTTATGGTATTGAATAACTTTAAATTTATGTTATGAGAAATGAACAAACATATAACATTGTGCTTCAAAGCCTTCAGGAACCCATCTTTTGTTGTATGCTTTGGGTGAGTGTGGGAGACTTACCTCTCATGTGATAGGGCCAGTGCATTAGCCTATTGGGAAGAAACTTCAGCGCTAACATAAAATTAACTAAAAGAACCCAACATTGTGGTTCCATTGTCAAGACATGAAGAAATTGAAGCATAATCATGGGAAATGTTTGAGTGTATTACATTAGAGAATATTGAAGAATGGGTTACTAGTATAAAAAACAACTTTGTGGTTTCGTATCTTGAACCAAGGATTTCTACATGATAGTGGTTAGAGAAAAATCTCTATAGCTCTTTATATGAGACTTTATTATTTGAGGTTCTAGTTCTCTTGCATTTTTGGATCTCAGCATATGCTTAAGGACGATCCCAAAATATTGGACAAAGGAAATTATGGACACTTGAATGATAGAGGATTTTATCATGACTTGGAGTTCCTTGGACCCAAGTAGTTAACTATTGGTGGAGAGTTGTTCTAAATAGCTACATTTTGGAGTATGCGGTGACCACCAATTCATATCTTGAAGAGACAAAGTTCCAATTTCTATGAGAATCAATGGGATTCTACCTCTCATTGTTTTCTTTCGAGGTTAAAAATATAATTATTGACCTTGGATTCAAAACTCTACCCATGGAAGGCTAAAATCTCTTAAGCATGAGTAGTTATACATTTGAGAGGGGAGACTAGTGGTTGATTAAAGACTATGGCTTCAACATGGTATCAAGCTAGCGAGCGTTATGGAAACAGAAGTATGATGAAGCTAAATATAGGATCATGGGAGTTAGTGGTATGAGGAGAGATCAAGAAACCTTGAGGATTGATGTGAAGAGTCATAGGGAGGCAAACACATGCAAGGAACCCATCACTTTTGAGCCATGTCCTTTGCCACTTTTATCCTTCGAAGGAGAAATGAACTGGACTATAAAAGATGAAAAACCAAGTATGAGTCAACCAGGATCTCCCACCATAGTGCGTGCTCATGCCTTTGAGTCAGACAGAATACATATAAAGAATTAGGATACAGAGTACAGAGTCAAAAATTGAATGGGTAAAGGAGACAAAAACTAAGCCATTAGGTGATAATCTAGAATCTACATCTTTCCCTCTTCAAAAGAATTCTATGGCACAGCTTGGGATCACAGTGGATCTGGCCCTCAATGCTAGAAATATGCCCAAAGTTGGGAAATCAACCCTCTACCATGCCTCTTCCCATGGGCACTACTAGTGGAGGTCCTGGAGGAGGATTAGGAGGAGGCATTGGAGGAAGTAGACCCCCACCTAGAACTAGATTTGGATCTTCCCAGTAACCACCTGCTCAACCACAACCCACTACAGTCTACTATGAGATGACATTGCATTTACCTAAATATTATGGGGTATAGATTGTAACTGAGCATGTTCATAAGTGTGAATTAATTTTGAGAGCATGCAATGTCACATCTTCTGAATGAAAGGAAATGTAGTTTGTAACCATACTTTTAGATCACATGCACAAATGGTATTACAAATTTGACCCTTATCAAGAAATGGTCAACTATGACTAGCACAAAGCAGTTTTCTTGTAGGAATTTGACATTCCTAAATTTGAGTAACAAATTATAGTGATGTTGAAAGATATAAAGAAAGGACTTACAGAGAGTGTGCATGAATATGACGCATGATTCAAAACCTTGATTTCTAAGTTTTCATTTAAAATCAATCTTGCTCAGCATGCACAATGGGTCATGGGAGGATTATTTCTACTTTTTCGATGGACCTTGTCACAAAGAACCTTTACCAGCACATGTGAGGCATTAGAAGCTACCCTCCATGTTAAAGTCATTAGAAGCATGGATACCAAGATTAGTCCCTTTATAGAGGTACAAATAGTGTCCATGACATCTCATATTGAAAATTTTATGGAAAATAATGCATATGAGACATGTAGTGGTGTCTAGTGTATTGACTATGAGACTGCAGGGCATACAAGGAATAATTACCTACACAAAAACATCCATGCAGTATTAAAACAAACCTGTGAGATTTGTCATGAAGAACATGATGTCCATTCTTGTCCACTTTTATAATGGGCTACAAATACTAAGGTATCTGAGTATTGTAAGATTTGTGATGCTTACATACATGATACCAATGATTATTGATTGATCAGTGATATTCATGAAGCTTGAGTGCATGTCACACACCAAACCTTGATCACCAATACCCAAGATAACGGTGGCTACCATGGGTGAGGGAGAGGATGAGGATGAGGCATTTGTTAGTTTCCACTAATAACTTATTATAAATGTGGATCACTAGACCATTATCAAAAGGATTGCCTAGAGTACCTAACCTGCACATTTTTCAAAAAAGACCATCGACTGGAAGAGTGTCTTGATCCATATGCAGCCATCACTAAGGACCAAAATTAAAATGGTGTTGGCATGATTTGCATAGACAAACCATGATGGTGCACATGATCAACCACCCCCATAGTGTAACAAGTAAATATCACCACTTATAGTGAAAGTCAAACTCAATCCACATCCAACCCAATCAAGAAGGTACATCAAGAAAAACCATGGTCAAGGAAGTAACCTAATGTATAGCGACAAAAAGACATTCTTTAGGATACCATGAAACTTTTTCAAGATTTCCAAGGTGAGATTCAATACCTCAAGAACAAGGATGTCACACAACTCACCATAATACAAAGGGAGTCTAAACCTCCAGTCATGCAGGATAATTTTTAGGATTTATGTAAGCATATGCTTGATGAAGACATCATTCCCTAGCTCAGCATTTGGATTAAAGGTCAAGCCTACCTAGAAAATGAGGTCCATCCTCACCCTATTCAAAAAAATTAAGATCACTATTTAATCATGCCCAACATCAAGAAATTACTAGTTCTTCTTCCTTGGAAGATGAAGAGATATTGGTTAATGTTGTTATCAATAGATGGGTAATCTAATATATTCTAGCAGATATTGGCATGGAAGTGAATGTTCTCACTAAAGATGCTTGGCAAAAAATGTCTAGTCCAGCCCTGAAACCCTCTCCTCATGTCCTGTTCATGGAAAATAAGACTCGAATACATCCTCTTGGAGTCCTCAAAAATGCCACCATTGACATACTTGGGGTTCTCTTCAAAGCATATTTTTGAGGTTTTAGAGTTGGCAAAAGCTGATGACTATCCATCCTTACTAGGAAGGCCTTGGTGCTACAAGAATCATGTAGATTTGAGCTTTAAAAACTAATACATTAGCTTTGAGAATACCGATCAGTGTGTGGCAATACCTTTAGACCAAGCATAGGGACCTCCCTATATCGATCCCATGAGTTTGATGAAGACATCAATACCTTGTATAATGTGACTACTCAAAATAATGAATATGATCCAACTTTGGATGGTATTCTCTGATGCATGGACAACTATTCTATCTTGGATATTATAAGTAATGCTTGTTACTGCTGGGCTTATGGTGACTATGATCCCACAAAATATTGTGCATCACCATAAACAATGTAAAATCATCCTATGCCAGCTCCCTAAATGCCACAAGTTTGTGTGTCTCCTAGGTTTAACAATGAGAGGGCCATTGGAGGGACCACCGCTAGAGAGACTAGATGAAGCTCCATGGTTCCAAGGAAAAATAGAGGTGTGTGACTGTGTCCAGTGCCTCAAAGAGTTTTATGATACTGAAAATAATCTAATGAGGTCTTTAGATCACATTTTTTATGGTACCACTGCCAGATAGTGGCATACTCATAAAGATCACCTTTTGTATTGGGATCAAGTATGAGTTACTCTACATCATAGATTTCACCACAATAATAAGATCATAAGAACACTTAGTTATAGTGGTGTGAAGGCACCTGAACCTCACATTAAATCTTGTGAGACAATATGGCAAGCTAAGGAAACATTCTTACCAGATTACCTATGGGTCCATGTGTTCTATGGGACTTTACGCACTTGGACATGGGCTTGGTACATTCATGAAGAAAGGCACATGGGAACAAGGTTTTGGCAGTTATTAAAGGAAAATATGACATTGACACTTTCTTACTTCACCAAGGATGGACTTTCGCCTCACCCTTAAAGCCATGCACAAAGCCATCATTAGAGATCTAAGTCCAATCAAAGACTACCTACGCCATATGCATATGGAACCTGAAGAACCCTTACATTTATTCACTGAGCCTTCCACATAATCATTTTCTACACCATCAACAATCCCTAGTGAAGAACATAGTGAAGATATCCACTTAGGAAAGTAAAAATTCATCTTTCAAGTAGGTGAAGTTGAGGGGTCCACTTCACTCGACCCCTTGAATAATCATCCGGGTGTCCCTACAAGTATTGGTTCAAAAACTATTCAAAACACAAGTTCTCCAACACACAACCCTTATCATGATCCCATTCAAACTATTCAACTTAACATTAGCATGGAGCAAGAGCTTAAGATGGCTATAATTAAAAAATATTGGACTGAGATAGAGATCTCATAGATTTTTGAGTTGCCAAAAGAGTAGCAGGATGTATTTTTGAGGAATTATAGCGAAATGAAAGGGGTTCACCCTTCTATAGGTAAGATGCACATAAAACTAATTGATGTTGCTCACCCCTGAAGAAACATCCATACCAAATGAACCCTAACCTTTGGGCATGCATGAAGGAGGAGATCAACAACATGCTCCACACCTAAATAATTACTCTCATTGATGAATCTAAATGGGTTAGTCCCAAGGTAATCAATATTAAAAAGGATGGGTATATCTGAATCTATGTGGATTACCATGTTTTAAATGCATCATATGTGACAGATCTTTTTCCAACATCTTTCACAAAGGAAATCCTATAAGGTGTTACCGGTTGTGAAGTATACTCTTTCATAGATGGGTTATCGAGGTACCACCAAGTCCAAATATCTAAGGAATACCAATCCAAGACTACTTTTGCTAATGAATGGGGATCTTTTGCCTATACCATCATGCCTTTTGGATTAAAAATGCCTCAATAGTGTTCTCACAGATAGCAATTGAGGATTTCAAAGGTTTTATCCATAAATTTATCCAAGTCACTTAGATGACTAGATGGTATACATGTTGATCAAGGACCATTGTGCCAATTTGAGACTCATGCTTGAGCACTATTGACTGTTGTAAATTTCCCTAAATTTTAATAAATGCTTGTTCATGACACCTTTTGGTGTACTTCTTAGGCATATCATTTGTAAGGAAGGACTCCTGGTGGATCCAACCAAGGTCTTCATTATTCTCTATCTATCAATGCCCAAGACTCAACACAAGGTGTGTGCCTTCATAAGACACATGGGTTATTAAAAAAAGTTCATTTGGGTTTATGCCAAGATTATATCACCCTTAGAAGAGCTATTAAAGCATAATGAGCAATTTATATGGACTGATTCTTGCAAGGCATCTTTTGAAACACTCAAAGAAAGGTTAGTTACAACTCTTATCTTGTAATTTCTTGATTGGAAAAATCCTTTTCATGTCCATGTTGATGCATCTAGGATGGCAGTCAGCACGATACTTATACAAGCAAGTGATGGAAACTTATATCACCCAATTTACTTTGCTATTATGAAGTTGACATTGATAGAATGGATCGATGCAGAGCACCACACCCTCTAGAAAATATTTGTATATCCAAGCAAAAATGACTTTATGAAAAGGGGAGAAACAGACTTAACCAATATTCAAGTTATGAATATCCTAGTTGGGGAGTAGGTCCATAAGTTATTTTACATGTTACGCCCCCACCAATATCCTCAAGATGGATACCCTAAGGAGAGGCTCCCCTAGGCACCACAAAAATAGAGAAGTAGCCAGATCCAAGTGGGTAGTAGGCCCCTCAAAAATAATAGAGGATGGTGGAGGTGCAACCCTCTAGACCTGCTACTTATTGACCTTTTATGCCATGTCTACCTCTACCTCACCCTTCACCTTCTCCATCTCATCCTTCCTCTTCACCACCTCAACCATCTCCATCTCACATTTATTCACCTTCTCATTCCACTCCTTCCCACTCACCTACCCCAAACCATTCATCTCCTCATCCAGCTTCCCCAGCTTCTTCACCTCTACAACCACCTTTACCTCCACCTTCTCCAAACACTGCAATTGAATCAGTGCCACAACAATTTCCAAGTCAAGCACCCCAAAGGGACCCCTCTCAGGAGTAAATTCATAATTTGGAATTGGACTTAGAGAAGACTCCATCCCTAGTGCAAGAGGCCCCATCTGGTGATCAAATTGATAATGATGGAATGGGAGCAGATGAGATGGCCATAGAAAGCAAGAGGGTGAACTTGAGTGAGACCCAAAAAGGGGAAGGGTCAAGTTGAGGGAGAACAAGAATAGAGGGGGATATCCACTTTGTGCAAATGATACTAGTTTGGCATAGAGGACAAGAACCTTTATTTTGGAATCATTTCCACCCCAAGGATGCAACCCCTGATACAAGGAACCAGTTGTCCTTATTTTTGGAAATGTATAGTGAGGATCCCCAATTTGAAATTCCCTTAGATTGCATCTTTTATGGCTTGGATGTTCCAAGACTGTCAAACCTTAGGAAGATTTATCCACAATAGCTCTCACCAATAATGACAAGTGCCACATTTTTCAAACTAGCCATGGAAACGATGTGCCAAAACATTTTTTCAAAATTGAACACACGTATGGTGGAAAAGAAACATGGTAGAGTTGTATAAATGTATAATAAAGTGTATGCAGAAAAGTAAGCACTAGCTGCTGAGGAAGTGGCCTCTTTGAAGAAACAAATTCAAGAGGCCACTAAGGCTAAGGTAAGGGTTTTAAACCTTTTCAATAAAAATTTGAAAGAAGAGCCAACACTTACAGATGGTGTACCATTGGATGGGGATGCCATCAAAAAATTGAAAACATTGGTTGAGCTATTGCTCAAGAAAAATAAGGAGTGCCCCGTGCCCAGAGATGAGGCCAAAGAAATACTTGAACAATTCACCACGATGGTTGATATCTACAAAAGTAATTTGGAGAGAGTCAATGAAGTTATCCCAATTTTGGATGGCATTTTTGCACACCTGGCACACCTGAATAAAATAGTAGAAGCCCTGCTCTATGATGATCAGGTCATGAGGCAGTAAGTCGCTAATGTTTCCCTTTGAATAAAAGATCATGTTGACTACATGAAAGAATTTAATGACATTGAGATGATGGAAGATGCCATCAATAATCATCATTAGTAAATAAATGCAATTTTTGTCATACTCCAAGGATAGGTTGATAAGGAGGTCTACAAGTTAGAAGATATCTATAAGGAAGCCAGCACAACCTTGGATGAACAAATGAAAAAGATTGAGACTCTGACTCAGCCTAAAGAGCTGAAAGAAGTGAAGAAGGAAATTGACTGAATAATTGATAAAGTCCTTGACATATTATCTCATTGGGATAGACTAAAGAAGGAACTTGAGCAGAAAGGGCCAAATTTTTTGGAGGATGCTAGTGCGGCTCAGTCTAGGATGGACTAAAGACTTAGTGTGGGGTGATGTTGACCCCTAAATTTTGTACAAGTATTGTTCCATTTTTGGATCACAACACGGAAGGACCATTGTCCATTTTGATGCAAGCACTAGAATGGTGTGGGAGGACCATGACATGCAGGATTAACATGATGCAAAACTTACCAAACATAGAAGGACAACAGTGCAGGATACCCAGCATGAGAGGACCTAGTCAAAGAAGAATGTGTCATGAGGGACTCAAAAACAAAGGACTCAAAACAAGAAGCGGGAAGACTAGGGGATAATAAGGGATGCAAGAGCAGTTAGAAGAGCAACTCAAGTAGGACACTTCAACCCCATCAATCAGAGGTTATGTACCAGCTTGTGAGGAATGAAATATTTGGCCATTAGAACATAACATAGAGCAAGCATCTAGGGGCACAAAGGATCGATTCTATAGGAACAACTTGTTATAAGAGCCATTAATCTTATCCTATTGGGCGTCCACGTGTCATTTGTCCATTGATAGTTATAATTTTGACACTTGGTCAAGGAAAAACAAGTATAAAAATTCCTATTGTAATCATTTGCAGTGCAGTCCTTTGGAAGATAGATATAACATTTTTATCTTGTAATTTTTTAAGCAATCAATGAATAGTTAGTATTTTTTGTATCGTGTGATGATTACTAAACATTTTAAGTGTTTAATAATGTATATGTTTTATTTCTAAGCCATGGGTATCTTTTTCTTTTATTATCATTGTTGGATAGTAATGGTGATCTTAGTTATTATGGTAGTTAAATCTAGTACAATAAGGATAATAGTGATTTATTTATGGTATTGAATAACTTTAGATTTGTGTTACTAGAGATGAACAAACATATAACATTGTGCTTCAAATACTTTGGGAACCGGTCTTTCATTTCATACTTTGAAGGAGCGTGCGAGACTTACCTCTCATGTGATAGGGCCAACGTGGTAGCATTATGGTATAAAATCAATTGACCACATATTATGGCAAACATTTGACATAATTATAGGATGCAACAAAGCCCAATCACTTTTTAGAAATTTATCAAGCAACATTATAATTGCAAAACAAAAAAATAAGAATGGATTCTTCTCATGTCAAGAAGTGACTCCTTCATGTCTCTTATAGAACAATTACTCTTTAAAACATTAACACATCGATACATGACAAAAAAATTTAGAAACATTGTATGTTACACATTCCAATTGTAATAACTAAATTAGTACAAAGAATAAAACATGGTTTGCCTAATTTGAATGACACTCAGTTGGAAAACACAATCTTATTTTATAGAAGAGCAAAAATTATGTTGACATCTAGTCTACGGGTAAAAGCAGAGATAGTAAATAGAGATGGTGGAGAAATTGTTTATATTGTCTACAACCTAGTGTCTAAATCCCCTAGTTTGATGATATATGTAGTTATTAACTTTAACAAGTACCATGGTCCCCTATGGAATACAATCAATACCACACATTTGCTAATTCCTCCTAGTAAACGGGGGAATTATCAACAAATACCACTAAAAGTGGAAACATTGATTCTCAATTCTCTACATTCACTTTAGTACCAAGAGTGGGATCATTGTTGACCTCTATATCATTATTGCATTCTCATTTGATTGATATACAAGAATGAATGAAAATAAATATGTAGAAACCAGAAAATAAGAAGTCAGACTTTATTCGAAACCTCGTCCACTACATTCATAATAAATATAAACCTTAACAATCATTTATAGGTTGATTTTTAGCACCTTTTTAAGTTATGTTTGTTATGTATATTTTCAAACTCATAATTTGTTTATGTGATTCTCCAAAAAAAAAATTATAGATAAATACAAGGTTATTTAAGTCCCCCAGCCAAATAATTTTTTTTACAACAACCATAAAAGGCTTGAAACTAATAAAAGAGATTACTCAAAACTGCCAGGCTAAACTGCCATAGCCATGCAAGAACCAAAAACACCAAAAGGCCAAAAATCCACAAGCAGATTAAACAATAGGCCTTTCAACCACCTGAAAACTGACCACAGAAACAAAGCCATCAGTGAGTAGAAAAATAGTCTAAGAGATTGACCATCTTACCTTTTTTACTTTTTTTTACCTCCTGCCACATTCCTTGATCGAAGTTCACCACAACCATTTACTTATCATGATTCTAAATTTATGAATTTATGTTTTTAAGTAACTCTTTGTTTGAATCTGAATTTTCAAATTCATGTCCTCTCTTCATTCCCCCTATGTCTTATTTAAGGGAATATTTTGACCTTTTTCTATTGCCCCCATAATTAACTCAGCGTCTTTATTAGAAAACACTTGTTCTTCTTTATTTCTATCTTCCAATTCTACATTTTCCTAAATTTATGAATCTTCAAAACAATATTCAGCAACTACTGTTAGATCTAGAGTGCTCAATGTTGTCTTCTCCCCATTTTTATTCATGCTTTAAAAAATCCCCTAGGGATAATAAGCATAAAGATGACTAGGTAATTTGTAATTACGACATCTAAATGTTGTGTTCTCGTAATCTAAAGTTTGAGCATGAAGAACTTTTCCATAATTTAAAATGATTTTCTCTAGAACCCCTTTGCTCAAATCAATCTCTACACAAATTCTAGCAAAGGTGCACGGGCCTGTAGCCACTCTCTCATTATCATATTTTTAAAAATACCCCAAATCATTACCTATTTCCTTATGAGCATGCCAAAAAATCAAGGGTAGGTTAGAGAGCCGAACCCACACTGGCATCTTTATTATTGAGAGAGTGTTTGGATTAAACTATGAAAACCAAGGAGTGATAAACAAACCTGCATTACCTCAAAACCAAGGGAATTTCGAGAGACATTTTTGATAATTCTTTTATTCACTAAAATGGACAACAACAAAAAATTAGAGCATAAAGAAATATCACATTTCTTTGACCAAGTCTCATAGACCCACTGATATAAGGCAGTCGATGAAGGCCATAAGTCATTGAATCTATAAATAACTACGTCCTTAATTAAAGTATGGAAATACTCATCCACTCCATTTACAATATCCACATAAGGGATCTCCTTTGCTTGTTCAACAATATAAGATTGAGGTGGAAAAGGACACTTCATAGAAAGTGGTTCGAAAGCAGCTTTTATGGACCATTTCTTTGAAAGTTATAGGTTTGGGAGGAGAAGCTTAATTTAATCCTTCCACACCTCTTCGTAGTCTTGAAGTCATAAATATGAGTGAGTCTTTGCCCAGATGATATAAGGATAATGAAATATGGTCTTGTAATTCTTTGCCCTGTTGTACCAAACATTGACACTCTGTAGGGACACCTAAAGAAAACTCCAGACTCAGTTTTAAATCTTTCATAGAATATGTCCCTTTCACCCAAGTGCAAATTGTTTTTTCTAAAAGAAATTTAACCAATATTTGAAACCTTGGTTTATCCTCCTTTTCACCTTGTTGATAATCAAACTCTTCCCTAGTAACAATAATGCCATCTTTAAGTGCTTTAGATATAAAAAATGCATCCATTGATATTATTGTTCATTGTGGCATTTTGTCAAACAATTGGCCTTCATCTTCTAGCTTGATTTTCTTGCCTTTTCCTCCATATCCTAGTTTATTTTACCCAAAACCATATACTCCAAAAAATCAAGTGGTTGCCTCTTATACCCCTAGTGAATGTTTAGCAGAACTCCACCACAGGCAATGATGATGTCGCTCATCACTTTCCCCAAATCCTCAATATTTCTAATCACAAGCAAACAATGTCTGGGGATTATTCTATTATTTTTGTTGTCCCTCACCGCATTTCCAACTAGTTCCAACCCCTCAGTTGCTAATAATTTTATTGGCTGTCCAAAAGCAAGAGGCTTTACCAAGAAGGGACCAAAACATCATTTGAATCTCTATCCTTTGTTCAAATGTTTTCTTCCATCCAAGCATTTCATCAAACACTTGATCTACAACCTATCACCAATAGGTATTAACATTAGCCTTGATAAAGCAACTAAGAGGACTGTAGTCATATAAACCAGCAACCCCTCTATAAATTTTGAAGGAGGGTATAAAAAAGAGCCTCCTCATAGAAGTAATGTTGATGGCCTACCTGAAGGCCTCTTTATTGAGTGCGCCACCCTCATCGTATATCTTTGTCTGCAATTCTTTGGGTGTGGATTGAAGATCAAGCTTGATGGGCTCCAAATAACTGATAGCCTTCTTAATGTCCTCCTTGGGGACCTTTGTTTCTTTCATCATCTACACTGCATCGCCCTATAGCTACACCATGCCCTGCTTTTCCATCCTCCCATGCTTCTCCAAATTTTTATCATATTGAATGCTTAAATTTATATAATATTATTTAACCATAATTTCATTGAGAATAAATACATAATGTAAACAACTCTAAATTCATCATAACAAATAATACTTTACTTTAAAAATACTATTTAAACACAATAAAAACAAATATACAATAATATCTCCAAACGTTTATACACAAACACTAAATGGCAAATTCAAAAAAAAATAAACTATTAATCCCCAACTACATCTTTTATACCACGACTTTCCCATACAATCACAAAATTTCATATCTATATGTCCATTCTCATCTCTCTCCACAAACTAATATATTTCCAAATTGTTTAATAAAGGATTTAATCATTACATTATTAAAAAACATCATATTTTGCATAAAGATACATCACAATTACCCTAGTTAAAACAAGGGCCATGTAGTGGCTTGTTCCTGCCTTAGTGTTGAAATTTTTTTTATAATTTATTTTGTATGTGCAGTTGCTAAAATCAAATGCTATTTTGTATTTTACTATGCAAAATTTGCATTTTTAGAATGGGGTAATCCAATATTTATTTCAATATAAATAAATAGAGGTTCAAAACATGTATGGACCAAAACAACTAGAGGAGCTTTTCTTGGGAAAATAATTACAAGTGTTAGTTATAATCAAGACCCTCAAAAACATTAAAACCAAAGTGGTGTATGAGATATGTCAATGATAAAAATTTCAGTTGGCAATATGGTTTAGTTAATTAAGAGGAATTTCATGCTGACATCAACAACATTGCTGATAGCATAAGGTTGACTAAGGAGTTAGAAACTGATAGTATTTTCAGGCTATTGCTCAGTAACTTAGTTGATATTGAACATGTCTTCATGTCAAAGTATAATCCCTTTCATCTCAATAAACAAAAATGTGACTATCTTCTTAGCAACTGATTATCTTGTAATCCATTCTCATCTGGCTTTGGAAGACTCTTCAATGTAGCATGATTTAGTTCTTAATTTGAAATAATTTCATGAAGATAACCTAATTGGTTTTTCAAATAAATTTGTCTTAAACTATTTTTAATAGAATAATATAATTATCTTTGACCTGATCACAATAATTAGCCATGCATACAAAGGGTCTACATAACCAGATTGGATGTCACCATACAACATTTTTTTACCACATGGTCTTTTAATTTTTCTCCATAAGATTCAATTAAGCACAAGAATATGTGAGATTGCCATGGTCTTCATTCAAATTTGGAATGTTTTACTATGTTGGAGAATAACATTTTCCTCCTACCAACAAGAACCAAAAATGATATCTTTGTAGCCTATATTAGCTACATCTTATCTTGGAGAATTTTAACATAGAATCTGTAAGTCAAGAGCTAAATTGTTACATATTCAAAACCGAAGACATTATGCTCAAAGCATCTCATAACATGTGTGTAGAGTCATAATGATAGACACCTAGAAGTTATTCTAAAAGTCTAGAATTCCACCAACTAGCTCATTAAACTAAAACATCAAACTATATGCATCTCAATTTCGTGGTCACAAGAACAAGTGTATGTGCTCAGCAAAAACCAAGAACCCCAAAGACGAATTTGGTGAGGAAATGATATGGGAGCATTTAAATCACCAATTGAAATGAGGAAGTTGCACCTAGAATATTTTAAGGAAAAGTAGCCACCATCTAAAGGTGAACTAACCTTCATGAAAGAGGAAAAAGGTTGATACTTTGGTTGAAGCAACACAAGAACACCAAAAATAATAATAATAAATTACAGATAGATCCATCATTACTTTATATTCAAATACCAAATATGAATAAAAACAATAAACCATAATTATTAAATGCAAATTGAGGTCATAGAAAAGAGCAAGTCTTTTGAACATGCACTATGAATAGATGTTCAAACTTAAAACCAAGAACCCCAAAGATGAATTTGATGAGGAAATGATATGGGAGCATTTAAATCGCCATTTGAAATAGGAAAGTTGCACCTAGAATCTTTTAAGGAAAAATAGCCACCATCTAAAGGTCAACTAACATTCATGAAAGAGGGAAAAGGTTGATACTTTGGTTAAAGTAGCACAAGAACACCAAGAATAACAATAAAAAATTACAGTGAAATGCATCATTACTTTATATTCAAATACCAAATATGAAGAAAAAAAACAATAAACCACACTTGTTAAATGCAAACTCAGGTCATAGAAAAGATCAAGTATTTTGAATATGCACTATGAACAGATGTTCAAACTTTACCACTACAAAAAATTTATGGCTATGTCAATGAATCTCGTGAAAGCATTCCAAAGGCGACATGACCCTGACACTTTATTTCACTTTTTATAGCTTTCTGTAAGCTTTTCTCAAATGTAAGTTGATTTCATTATATCATTGGAAATAAATTAATAATATGACAGTGTCATATTTAAGAAGTTGAAAAACATGGAATACTCAGAGGCTAACATTCTATCTTATTTTTTAAGATTACTGAAGCACGAATAGCTAACCTTCTTGAACTAGCTCTCAAAGGAAACAAGCCGATTGTCAATTGTCTTGGCTAAGACTATCTTGGCAGAAATTTGAAGCAACTCATGTAGGCTATAAAAGGAAAAAAATATATATCTTCAAAATCTGTCTAAAGTTATCATTATACTAGGCAACAAGAGTGAAATTGCAAGACAATTATGTTGATAATCAATTTATCACCATGAAGTTTCAAAAATCATTAATTGTAAAGTACTATTTTTATAATAAGGAGAAAAGAATTTAAACGAAACAAAATTATACTTATCAGAAATAATATCTTTTAATTTGTGTCCACAAAAGGTTAATATGGTTTAATTTGTAAACAGGGTAGTTATAAGAAGATACACTTCACCTATGACTTATTTGAAATCCATAAAAGTAAACAACACTGATAAAGCAAACTCTATGGTTCGTGGAAAGGCTATGGAATTCAATGGTATAGTTGGAATGACCTTTAAGAAAGAAAAAATTACATATGACGTTGGATAGGTCTATGCTATATGTGGAATTTGAATAAGACAATTTTTTTTTGTTGATTGGTGTATTGCCACTATTCTAATAAGTACACAGCCTCCCTCCATCCCAAATAGTTTGACACATCTTTTCCATGACTATTTTTGGAACGAATCTAGACCAGTTATTTAGGACACTATAACCACTTGGCATCTAATGTAGATTTTACATGATATAAAATCGAACTAAAACAAAATGAAACAAAAAAATGATAGAAATCCATGAAGCAAAAGTGTGACTACAATTACTCCCCAACTGCCACATGTCAAAAAATAAGAACCACAAAAATATAAATGGTATGTAGATATCAGTCTTGGAAGATCACCAATAATTTTAGTAGAAATTATGAACAATGTTAACATATGTTGAAGCTCTATTAAATAAATAAGGACATGCCTAACTAACGCCAATGGAATATTCCAATATTTATATGTAAACTTTAGATCAAACTTTATATTTGTTATCATAATATGTATTTCAAACAATTTAATTGGTTGAACAAAAAATGGATAATTAAAAGTGATTCCAATAGTACCTACCCTAACAGGGACAAAAAATAATGTTCTTCTCGATACCAAAAAATAAAGAGAACTAACTTAATAAATATATAATGAAATAAAAAATTGTTTATATATAAAAAATCATTATAAAATTACAAAATGTCATCCAAAATATCATCAAAACTTTCTTTAGATTATCTTTTCATGCTTTTGAAAGCATAAAATCTTTAAAAAAAATGTCTATCTAAAAGTGTCTTTTTTATACACATATCACCCTGTCAAAAATAAAAAATTTAAGAAATTTTTTTATTTTTATTATAGCATTATAGAATTCACTTCCAATTATGGAATGCTTCTTTGAAGCTCTTCTCAGAGGCACTGAGTGCCATTCTTCCAAGCTCTTCCAACTTGGTGGCTGCCCTTTTGAATTCCTCTCTTTCCATGACACTCCTTACAGCACTCTCAACCTCCTCTCTCCTCACAATCCCATCTTCATTCTTCCTAACCTCAACCCCCACCTTGGCATTCTCCACCACAATCCTCGCATTCATCATCTGGTCCCCAAACAGAGGCCATGCAACCATAGGCACCCCACAACACACCCCCTCCACCACAGAATTCCACCCACAATGACTCACAAAAGCACCGGTCGACACGTGGGATAAGATTTTCACCTGCGGGACCCACGGCGAAACAATAATCCCTCTGTCACCCACGCGCGACTCAAACCCTGGCGGAAGAACTGCCTGCTCTAAGTCGGCACCGTCCACGAGGACGTCCTCAGCACCCACAGAAACCGCTGCTGACTGGACTCCAACCCCAGCGCAAGCTCGCTGACTTGCGCCGCTGACATGGCCGATCGGCTGCCGAAGCTCACGTACACGACGGACTTGGCAGGCTGGGCGTCCAGCCACGTCAAGCACCGCGTCTGGGTCTCTTCATCCGACGTGGATGAATTCGACGGCAAAAACAGGGGTCCGACGGCATACACGGGAGGCAACTGCAAGTCTCTCGCCGCTTGTCCGCTCCGGAGAGCGTGGAGACACTGTTCTTCCAGCGCCTCAAACGAATTGACTAAAATACCCGAGGCCTTTGTGACCTCTGATCCGCTGGAAAGAAAGATGTTGCGAAAAGTGTGATCTTTGATCTTGAGCGCTTGTGCGATCTGCGTAGTCGGCAGCGGGGGAAAACCAGGAATCTGCAAAACGGCCTTTTCATCACTGAGATCGAAGCCCTGGGAGTCGAGAAAGGGGGCGTAAGCCATGAGACCGAGGGTAAATGCAGAGGCTGTGAACAGAATGTAATTCGGGAGGTTGAACTTGGCGGTGATGTCCAAAGTGGATGTGAGCACCTGATCCGTGATAATGGCACAAATAGGAGGAGTGTGCTGAAGCAGGTCTGTGGTGAGGAGCTTTTCGAAGGCGGTCATGGAGGCTCTCATAACGGCCCATTGAACGAAAAAAGGGTCTTCTTTGGAGTCTCCCTGGGATTCGATCTCGAGCTTCACGATGCGGATGTCCAGACCTGATGCCGCCAGTTGTCGAGCGTGCGCGGTTTCGGAAGGAGAAACGTTCTCGTTGACGGTGATGAAGGTGACGGAAAAGCCGTGACGCATTGCTAAGATTCGGGCAAGATGCAGGAAGGGCATGAAATGGCCCATTCCTGCCGAGGGAAACACTGCCACATGGTGCTTCTCACTCTCTGCAAACAATGCCATGAACGAAAACTCAACTCCTCGGCTGCACGCCACTATTGCTTGCAGACTGCCATTTTTATGTCCAAATTAATCAGTTTTAATGTTCAGTTTAACCAGTCGTCCTGTCGTGTGGCAGTTTCTCTGGGAAGGCCGCAGCGAAGAAGATCCGTGTCCACAAATTCTTTATGCTTTAATGACCCGATTTATCAAGTGGGACGATATTTTAGGGTCCGTTGAGTTGAGACACGTAGTCAATCGGATATGGAAGGGAAACATTTGAGTGGACTGTGCAAAATCTTACACAATTGTGGTAATATATACAGTAAATATATAATTACTCTTTCATGTGTGGAGGGCCGAGATGTTGAAGGATTACTGTCATATTTTTTTTCAAAAAAAGTCATTTGAAGAGTTGAGTTAAATTTAACCACCTCAATTTAATGGGACCCATTTTGTTAAGGTGTGGAGCTAAAAGCTTCAACTGTTTGCAGACACAAGGAAGGACGCTGAAGAACAAGAGCCATTGGCGTCGGTAGTATGACCGACGTCGGTCAGATGCAGTGGAAAAGGAGACCGGCGACGGCAGAGAGTCGGCCGACGTCGGCAGCCCAGACAAGCAGGGACCGGCGTCGGTCCCCTGTGCGGTCCAGAACTGTTCGTTGCACGAACAGTTAGTTAGTTGAACCGAGTGTTTGCATGCTAAGGGGCTAATTTAAGTCGCGCGCTGTGTTTCTAATTTTAGTAGTTAGAGTTCTATTTTTGTAAGCATGGGATCCTATTTAAAGACCCATAAGGCATGTATTGTAATTTATTCTAATGTAAGTAAAAGCATTGAAGCAAACAAAGTCAAGGAGATCTACAGGTGTAAGGTCAAGGAGATCCGCTGAAGCATTCAAGGAGGGATAGCAACTCAGGGTTTAGAGTTGTGTTGAGCAAGAGAGAGAGGGAAGAAGGTCTTGAGGTGTGGCAAGCCTTTGAGGTGGAGGAAGAAGTGGCATCTTCTTTATTGTATTTTCTTCTAGTAGTATTTAATACAAGAGTGTGTATTGTCTCTCAAATTCTTTGTTGTCTCAAGTTTCTAGCTACTTTATCATTCTGGTATAATTCCGTGTTTAATTGCATATAAGAAAGTAATCAATTGTGCTCTAATTGGTAGAGCTACAAATCTCCTGACAAGTGGTATCAGAGCTACGATTTGCAGGAAGCAGGGTATTATTTTTGATTACAGGTCATTCACAGGATTCTCTGATTGAGTGGGAGTTCAGCAATGGCAGAAGAAAGCAGGCTACGAATGGAGAAGTTTAACGGCAAGAATTATCAACATTGGAGGATGCAGATTGAGGACTATATGTATCAGAAAGATTTGTACTTACCGTTGGGTGGGGTTGCATGCAAGCCCACAGATATGAAGGATGAAGAATGGAACGTTCTTGATCGAAAGGCTCTCGGTTCCATAAGGTTGAGCCTTGCATCGTCTGTGATTTCCAGCTTATCACAGTGCAAGACAACGGAGGAGTTGATAAAGTCCTTGGCAAATTTATACGAAAAGCCCTCGGCGTCTAATAAGGTATATATTATGAAGCAGCTATTTACTTTGCAAATGCAGGAAGGTGGATCGGTACATACTCATCTCAGTGATTTCCATGGTTTGGTAAACCAACTAGCTTCAGTCAATATTGTTTTTGATGATGAGGTAAAGGGTCTCTTGATTTTATGTTCTTTCCCTGAAAGTTGGGACGATATGGTTATGGCAGTAAGTAATTCTGCATCTGCTTCTAAAATCTTAAAAGTTGATGATGTTGTGAGTGTGATCTTGAATGAAAAAATACGCAGGAGAAGCACAGGTGAATCATCAGGGAATGCTCTAAGTGCAGAAAGCAGGGAAAGGCAAAGGGAGAAGGTTGAGCAAGGTAAATCAAGGTCGGGAAGGAGATCTGAGTCCAAAGGTATTACTTGCTGGTTTTGTGGAAAGAAAGGACATACAAAGAAGGAGTGTTGGTTGAGAGATAAAGAGAATCAACATGCAGGTATGGAAGAAGCAAATGATGCAAATATTGTGATGCGATATGCTCTCATACTTTCTTCGGATAGTCAGGTAGGATCATGAATTTTAGATTCTGGTTTATCTTTTCATGCATCCCCAAACATAGATTTGTTCTACGAGTATGAACAGGGAGACTTTGGAGTTCTTTATTTAAGGGATGGTACGCCTTGTCAGATAGTTGGCAAAGGAAAAGTGCAGCTGAGATTGCAGATTGACAACACGTGGGTGTTGAAAGAGGTCATGCATGTTCCAATTCTGAAGCAGAGTCTGATTTTTGTAAGAAGGTTGGGAGATGAGGGATGCACAATAACCCTCACAGCAGATTCTTGGAAAGTTACCAAGGGAGCACTTGTTCTAGCAAGAGGTAAGAAAGTAGATACTCTTTATCTGTCCACTTGTATTACTGATTCTACTTTTGGTGTAGATTCGAAGATGTGGCTTAATAGGCTTGGTCACAAGAACAGGAAGGGAATGGAAGTTCTTGATTCAAAAGGTATGTGTTCAAATTTGGAAAACATATATACAGTTCATTACAGAAAGAGAAAATTTGATGCTTTTGACAGGTACAAAAAAGCCTTGGTGTTTATGGAGGAGATGAAGGACAGAGACCAGTCACAGGGGCTGAATAAATCTGAGCAAGGCAGCATGGACAGAGGTTTGATCCAAGAAGAGTTCGCGGATGAAAATTTCATCACTCACAGGAACACACAGACACCGATGTCGACAGCTTGGCACCGACATCAGTCATCCAGATACCAACATCAGTCATCTGCAGACCAGCAGGGTCGGTAGGTCGGACAGGAGAAGTCCGACGTTGGTCATAAGGACCGACGTCGGAAGGAGAGACACCGGCGTCAGCCAGGAAAACGATGTCGACAGTCAGGGTCAGTGCAGGGAACTGACATCGGTCAAGAGCAGACTGGGAAATGGCCTAGATCGGTCACTGGAACGGATAGTGGGTGAATCTACTAAGTCTCAAACACCCATGTGGAGGTCAGGGAAGGTATGTGAACCTCATATTCGTTGTTCACCTTCTTTATATTGCTTACTGATAGTCATGAACTAGGAAGATGGAAGAAGCAATGCAGGTAGAATCCAGAAACAATGGGAGCTTGGCATGGATGAGGAGTGTGAGTCCTTGGAGAACCAAACAGGTATTTGTTGGTAGTGTTGTCAGCTGGAAGGAAGCACTAGATAAAGGGATGGATTCCCGTTTTAGAGAAGAGAGTGGATGGACACATAAGACAGAAGGCTATGGTATATGGTCTTGATTATGCTGCAGAACAATGGAGGTTTGACCATTGTATTTTATCTTTACCAGGTTGGATAATATTAGCTACATTATCCTGTTACTGTATTGTGTTACTTGTTGCAGGGTTTCATATACATGGAGTTTTCTGAGCTAAGGATAGAGTTGGTTCAGAAGTATGTCATGGAGAATTCGGGAGCAGCAAAATTCTTGTGGCATAAGATACAGGTATTGCATCACAGGTTTACGTGGTGGTTGGTCTTCAAGAGTGACATTGAAGAGGGATACAGAGCCTAAAGAACAAAATAGATGGTGTACAGGTACAGGGACAAGTTGCAGTTGTTTATCTCCAAGTGAGAGATTATTAAGGTGTGGAGCTAAAAGCTTCAACTGTTTGCAGACACAAGGAAGGATGCTGAAGAACTAGAGCCACCGGCGTCGGCAGTATGACCGACGTCGGTCAGATGTAGTGGAGAAGGAGACCGGCGACGGCAGGGAGTCGGCCGACGTCGGCAGCACCAAACAAGCAGGGACCAGCGTCGGTCACCTGTGCGGTCCAAAACTGTTCATTGCATGAGCAGTTAGTTAGTTGAACCAAGTGTTTGCATGCTAAGGGGCTAATTTAAGTCGCGGGCTGTGTTTCTAATTTTAGTAGTTAGAGTTCTATTTTTGTAAGCATGGGATCTTATTTAAAGACCCATAAGGCATGTATTGTAATTTATTCTAATGTAAGTAAAAGCATTGAAGCAAGCAAGGTCAAGGAGATCTACAGGTGTAAGGTCAAGGAGATCAGCTGAAGCATTCAAGGAGGGATAGCAACTCAGGGTTTAGAGTTGTTGTGTTGAGCAAGAGAGAGAGGGAAGAAGGTCTTGAGGTGTGGCAAGCCTTTGAGGTGGAGGAAGAAGTGGCATCTTTCTTATTGTATTTTCTTCTAGTAGTATTTAATACAAGAGTGTGTATTGTCTCTCAAATTCTTTGTTGTCTCAATTTTCTAGCTACTTTATCATTCTGGTATAATTCTGTGTTTAATTGCATATAAGAAAGTAATCAATTGTGCTCTAATTGGTAGAGCTACAGATCCCCTGACACATTTTACTATTTATTTATTTGTATTAAATTTAAATAACTATGAAATGGCTTATGTGCTTATTTGATGGATTATTTTTTAATCCAACTTCGATCAATGAGTTTATTGATTTATTTTTCGTAGGATAGGAGAATGAAGTTCTTGAAAGTTTATTTGAGTTGCAAGTTCACAATGCCCAGTTAAGAGGAGAAGGTGCCTTCAGTAATGATTGTAACAGAGGATGCGGGAGAAGGGCAAAATCGAAAGATGAACAAAAAAAATATGTTCAAAAAGACTTTTACTTCACACATGAGTATGAATTGGAAAATATGCAACAAAAGATATAAGGTGGATGCATACAATTATCTCTAGAGGTGTAGTCATTGTCGATGCAAAATTGTATTCAGTATAGGATCGTGATATTAAGGTCGTAGAAAAGTGATGTATCTATTTTTCATCATTGGTCATTAGACTTACTAAAGGAGTCATTTGATGCAGGTGGGGCTCCAAAACTTGCATCAATAATCTGTAAAGAACATTCATATCCATGACGCTTTCTAATTCTAATAAGGCACATGCAATTTGGGTTGAAGTTACTATTACCCATTTTTCACTCCCAAGGTTTGCATCTTTCTTTTGACTAAGTGTAGCATCTTTATTGGTTCATTCCCACAACAAAGAAAGACGAAATGTCATTTCCTTCGGACGCCTTTGTTTGGTCTTTTTTGTCCAAGTCTCAAAGGAATTCTTTCGGACCCTTTGCTTCGAACAAAAAGTCCAAAAAAAATCTCCTTTTCAACTTTTCTGAAGGAAATGTCTCTTGCAACTTTTTCGAAGGAATTGTTTCAGACTTTTTGTCCGAAACAATTTTTCGGAAGGGTGCATTACATTTTGCCGAAGGGTCTTTTCTCATAGAAGTGTCCTTTGCATTTTTATGAAGGGTATATTTCAGGTTTTCCGAAGGGTACATTTCAGGAATGCCGAAGGATCATTTCTAAAGCGAAGGGACACTTTGAACTTTTTCGAAGGGACATTTCCATTCTGTCGAAGGGTCTTTTTCTCTTGCAAAGGGACGTGTTCAACTTTTTCGAAGGGACACTTGCAAGATTTCCGAAGCGTCTTTCTCGGAAATTGGTTCACTTCAAGTTTTTCGAAGGGACACTTTACACATTTCCAAAGGGTTTGTTCTTTCTTCTGAAAGAATTCTCACTTTCAAAAAGTCCAAAAGAATTGATCTTTGCAACTTTTTCAAAGGAATTGTTTCAGACTTTTTGTCCGAAATAATCTTTCCAAAGGGTGCATTACAAATTGTCGAAGGGTCTCTTTTCTTCGAAGTGTCCTTCATAAAAAGTTCGAAGGGACACTTTCAAAAACCCTGAAGAGCCTTTTGCCTCAAAAAAAGGTCCAATTTCATTCTTTCAAAGGGCATCTTCCAAGGAAGGGTACATTTCAAAGGTTCTGAAGGGTCTCTATTTCAAGAAAGTGATCACTTGCACAAGTCGGAAGGGGCAATTCCATTCTTTCGAAGGGCACTTCAAGTTTCAAGAGGATCTTTTCACCTACAAAGTGCCCTACACAAAAGTTCGAAGGGTATTTTATCTTCAAAAGTGTCCAAAAAAGTGCAATTGGTCCACTTTCAAAGGTTCGAAGGGACACTTGGGAAAAGTCTAAAGGGCCTTTTCAAAAGCTTTGAAGGATCCCCTTTCAAGCAAAATGCCCTAAAACCAAGGTCCCAAAGGAGCATTCTCGGCAAAAATGTCCTTCGAGAAGAGTATGAAGGGTATAGACACTTGTGCAAAGTCCATAGAAGGATTGTTGAATGGCATATTTGAGCAGTCCAAAGGGAGAACAAAGGAAGAGAGTCTGTAGAAAGAAGGGTCCATGGGGAAATGCCTCCGAAGGAGTTGTCCAAGTGGAATGATGGTTGAATGAACGTCAACTTTAAGACAGTGAGCTAATCGTTGGTGTTCAAACAAAAATATTCACAAGCAAATCCAAAGGCTTGCATCCTTCATCCGTCGAAGCAGTAAGAGGGCCCATTAACCATTGATCAACCAGGATCTGTGTCATTTTGTAATGACCAATCAAAGGAGGAAGACAAGGCTAATGGAATGAAAATGACAAATCTGTAATAGGTGGATCACCTCTTTGATGCTATGACTCAACCCAAAAATATCATGTTTTTGTTAGCTCAACCATTGGAGAAGCATCTTTGAGAGGGCAGGCTAAACCATGTAACCATAGGAGATGACATGGATCAATCAAATGGCTGGAATGAGCATCCCTTGCAAAGATAGTTGCAACTGAAGATGGAGACGTCCAACCAATTGATTCCTCTCTTTGGCACCAAAGGTCTCCCCGTCTCACTTCCTCTCTGATATATATACAACCCTTGGGCTAGTGAAAAGACACACACAGTGTATGGCAAAGCCCTGCTGGAATGATATTACATTTTGCCTTTAAGCATTAAGTGTTAGTTTGTTTTCTTTCAAGTTTAGAGTAATTGTCTGAGTGTGTAAGAGACATATAGTGATAACAAGTGATGGTTTTCATCCTTCTGTCCTTTGTCCTTCATGCCTGAGTAAGAGTTTTGGATCTAACTGGTCATACAAAGTGTGTCTACGTGTATTGAATTTTTGCATGTGTATTACTATTTTGAAATGTGCAAAGTTTATCTTTTAGTTCTTTTTCCTTGTGTCATTTTACACATCTCACCTCTGTGTTGAAATACTTGTGTTAGAATCCTTAGAGCTTGGGAATGGTTTGTGTGTTTTGTTGTATTGTGCACTAGAATATGATATTCATGTGGAAGATAATCTTGGTACATCGCCACTCTTAGAGTAAGTTTTCCTTTTATTTAATTTCTAACTCTTTTCCCTTCAAGAAAACTGGTTTAGACATAAGTGGTTTTGTAGAGACACATTCAGGAAGCTAGCCCTTTTAAATCTAGAGGTTCATTTCCTCTATAGGTATACCCACATGCCTGCAAATGTCCCAACATTGCCCAAATCTGGAAGGGGATTGAACACTCTCTTCTAGGGTGCAAGATTTGGAGACAACAGTTCTGGCACACTTGATGGGACCAATTATTTACATGTCAAGGTGAATGTTGGTCTTGACAAGCCTAGGGTTGTAGAAAGATCCTTAATCCAACATTTGGTGACAGTTAATATCTAGTTGTAGATCAAGTTTCCCACATTATACTTCATGATCCTCACTAGGTCATCTAGGACTTCTGATCAAGCCCCTCTAACTAAAGCTCTTCTTGAAGAACAATGCCATGAACCATTCCCAGTGCTTAGAGATCCTTGGCAAGGAGGTTTTGGAGAAGAAGAAGAAGAAGTTGAGGAATTTGGAGAAATAGGGTATCAAGAGGAAAGAAGAGAAATGGATAGGCCCTATTGACCTTCCTGCATATGACCCTATTCCTCCCAATGCTACCAAGAATCTCCCTGATTTCAATGGAGAGAGTCCTATTACCCCATCTTAGTATATTAGGGACATTTCAAATTTTTGTAACTTCCATAATGTCACCTGAGCCAACATAGCCATTAGATTGCTTGTTATGTCTCCAAAAGGCAAGGCACTTGACTAGTTTAGGACTTTGGAAGGTGGTTGCATTACAAGTTGGGATGGCTTTGGGGAATTGTTGGTGACTAGATTTGAGAATAAGAGTGACCACACTTCACTGATCCATCAACTAAACGTGATAAAGAGAGGTCCTAACGAATCCATGGGAGATTTTAATGAAAGATTTCAAAGAACTTGGCATAGGTTACCATCGGTCATGAGACCTCCTCCTAGCTTTGTGCTCCCCACTTATCTCAAGGGTATTGGTATTGATGTGGTGGTGATGTTATATTCAATGGGAGGATTCACTCTGCCAGACACATACGAGATAGCTATTAAAGTTGAGAATAGCTTAATACAAGATGGAAAGCTACCTCTAAGAGTTTTCATGCCTTTACTCTCATAGTTCGGTTGAAGATCCAAGCATAGCACAAGTTCCTAACATCAATGTCAAATTGAGAGCCTTTCCCAAGAAGGTGGATATGCTATGGACAAAGATGAAGAGATATGATCATTGTGAGCTCAACACAAGCAAGATCAATTCTAGACAAATGCTCCACCTAACCATCAATATTATCCTCAACAAGGCTATAGAGCTCCACCCCAATATAACTACCAAGGAAGAGGATAGGGTCAGAAAGGCTTCAATAGGCAACCCAATGTCTATAATCATAATCCCACTCCTTCCATGAAGGTTATTGTTCCAATACATGCTAATCTGGTCCAAGGAGAGAATCATTTGGACCAATGGGGACAACCTCAAAGTCAATTTGTGCATGGTGGAGAAGACAACCAGGATTTGGTGGCACAAGAAGAAACTACCCCTTACATGACATCAGAAGAAATGAATCCTAGTCAAAGGAATATCCATGGAGAAGGTAGCAGCCAAAGTGTAGGTATGATGAACTTTTAAGCGAAGGATGACTACGTGTTGAATCAAAGCACATCGATTGTAGCCAACACAAGATCCAAGAAGAGAGCTCTGGGAGATGTTCTAAGAATACATGAAACTCCAAGTGATGCCTCTCTAAGGCCATAAGTTGTGACTCCTAATGCAGTTCTTGCTACAAGTCATGCTCCTTAGCAAAATCAGAATGCAAGTAGGATTGTCAAACCTATAGCATAGCAAGTTTCGACTCCCCCACTACCTTCAAAAATGCAAGAAAATGTGAATACTTCCCCTCTAAACATTTTTTATTCTTTGAAGAATGACAAGACAAGCATACCTCTTTGGGAAGTCTTACATATGCCTAGTCAAAAAGAGTTGTTACAAGAATAGCTAGCGAACATTCTCTTTGGGAAGTCTTACATATGCCTGGTCAAAAAGAGTTGTTACAAGAATAGCTAGCGAACATTCATGTAGCCCCTCAAACATCAAAGCACAATAGTGTGGCCCTTACCAATTCTTCAAGTCATGTCTTAGAGCCCTCCACCAAATCTAAAAATCCTCCACCCTTCTACCTCACACTCATTATGGGAGACAAATTGGTTCACAATTGTATCGTAGATAGTGGAGCTAGTACCACTATCATGCCTAAGGTAGTGGCTGATAAATTGGGATTGAAGTACGAATTGCATAGTAAAGGTGTGTTGTAGCTTGATGGGACTCCAACTATGAAAGTGGGATTGGTCATAGGTCTAAAAATTTTCTTACATGATTGCCCAAGTTTCCCCATTCTACAAGACGTTGTGGTGGTAGACCTTCCATGTAATATCCCTTCGAATATCAAAACAAAGCTCCAAATTGCTTATCTGAATTTCTGCAAAATATCTTCAAATAGATGAATAAATCACAGTATAATTTCTTATTTATTTGCTCATAAGCTTACAATTAGAGACCCTCTGTCAGGTATACAAAGAATATCAAAAGTTCGGCCTTATAGCCTGAATATTCCGCAAACTGGGTTGAATCTGGCACGTCTCGGCCTGTTGTGTAAAAAACACAGTTGCCGACGTCGGTTATACTTCCGTCGTCGGTCGACCTATAGTGGTCCCCTTGCCGACGTCAGTGATGAGTCGACCGATGTCGGTCTCTGTAAGTCCCTGTTCACCGATGTCGGTACCTGAACTTCCTGTAGATGCGTACGGATTTTCACGGAGCTGTACGGAATTCGTACGGCCGCTGATATAACACACCCTGTATGCCTGATCCTGATCTGTAGAATTATGGGCTGACACAAAAGATCTATATCTGGATAATTCTTGAATCAAAAACCCAAAATAAAGAAAATACCTGTAAACCCTTGTGATAGCTTCTGAGTGAAGTTATCTCTCAAATACCTGTAATACTATGATAACTTCTGGGTGAAGTTATCTCTCAATTCGGCAATAGATCGGCTGATCTTTCACAACCTCTGAATCGCACACAATGAAGAGTTGACGTTCTTCAATGCAATTGGAATCCTGGAACCCTTGGCTCAGTCTTCACAGAAGAATTTCTTAACAAGAATCAATATCAATAATAAGCTTGAATACAAACTCTCTCCCATGAGAGATTCTTATACACCTCCAAAGGTGTGCTTGCTAAAATTAGACTCCCTTAAATTAGACTTCCTTAAATTAGAACTAGGGTCTTAAAATTAGACCAAGTCTTAATTTAGAATTTGCATCCTCAAATTAGACTAAATCATTAATAATTAATAATTAATTAATAATTAATTAATAATTATTAATTAATTAGTAATTAATTAAAATGAGATCAAATAATTAATATTTGATTAAATCAATCAAATATTAATATCTCCCTTAATTCATGTCCGAAAGAGCCCGAACGAATTCCAACCCATCTCCATCAAGACCCTCTATCCATTTCATTAGCCTACGAGGGTCACATAATAGGCTAATCATCCGCTCGAAATATGTCAACTAGAAGGGGACATGACAGTCCACCCCTCCTGAAATTGCTTGCCCTCAAGCAATCTCAACTCTGGATGCTATAGAATATCTTCGCTTTCCCATGTCGCATCCTCAACTGGCAAATCTTTCCACTTTACCAAATATTCCCTGATAGTCCGTCGACGCAACTGTCTCTCTCTAGATTCCAAGATGGACTCAGGTACTAAGATCAATTTTCCCTCATCATCTAAGGGAGGTAAAACTGTAGAAGGCATCACACAGTGTCCTAACGCCTTTTTAAGGCGTGATACATGAAAGACATTGTGTACCTTGCTCTCTGTAGGAAGCTCTAGCTCATAAGCCATCTCTCCAACGCATCTTAGGATCCGGAAAGGACCGTAGTAACGTGGCTTAAGCTTCTCTGCCCCGCTCTTCTTAAGAGTAGACTGTCGGTAAGGCTGCAGCATAAGATAGACCATGTCACCTACCTCAAAAGATCTCTCGGTCCTCCGCTGATCTGCATACTGCTTCTGTTGATTCTGTGCCTTAGCAATATTCTCCTTGAGAGTCCTCATAATATCCTGACTCTCTTGCAATAGGTCCCCAGCACTCGGCACTCTACTATCGCTCAGTAATAAATCTAGAAAACTCGGTGCCTCATACCCGTACAATGCCATAAAAGGAGACATCTGAATGGTCATGTGGAAAGTCGTATTATAGCAATACTCGCATAGATGAATCCACTTAACCCAAGCTTTTTGCTGCCCTGCAATGTAGTTCCTGAGGTAGCCCTCCACCCATTTGTTTACAATCTCCGTCTGTCCATCAGTCTGCGGGT
This sequence comes from Torreya grandis, assembly GCA_037957365.1. NCBI lineage: Eukaryota > Viridiplantae > Streptophyta > Pinopsida > Cupressales > Taxaceae > Torreya > Torreya grandis. The sequence continues at coordinate 810,535 of JARHVA010000463.1, forward strand.
GGTAGCTGGTGCTAGGTGTGAGCTCGGTCCCACAAAGTCGGAACACCTCCTTCTAGAAGTGACTCAAGAACCGACTATCCCTGTCGCTCACTATGCTCCGAGGTAATCCATGCAGTCGGAATACCTCTCGGAAGAAAACCTCTACTACCTGTGTAGCTGTATGTGTGGTGGTAATCGGAAAGAAGTGAGCATACTTCGTTAACCGATCCACAACTACATATATGCAATCTCGTCCTTGGGCTTTAGGCAAGCCCATAATGAAATCCATCGACAAACACTCCCACTTCCTGTCAGGAATTGGAAGTGGTTGCAACAATCCTGCTGGATACGTGTTCTCCTGCTTGTTCTGCTGACAAACAGGGCACTCACGCACATACTGAAGAACATCTGCTTTGAGGCCCTTCCATGTGAATCTCTCCCTAATCTGTCTGTAAGTCTTAAAATATCCGGGATGTCCTGCAGTAGGTATATCATGAAAAGCTCGCATGATAATGTTCTTCATCGATGATCCTGGGATCAAATAAACCCTATTCTTATAAATGATCAAGTCATCCACAAGAGTATATCTGGTGTCAACCGTCGATCCCTCAACAATGCTAGCTGCCCATGTATCCTTGGCATACTCTGCCACAATCATATGTCGCCAATCCTCTGTAATGTGGACCATGGTACTCAAATACGGCCTGCATGAAAGAGCATCGGCCACAACATTCTGGGTGCCCTTGATGAAAGAGATGTCAAAGTCATATGCCTGTATTTTACTCACCCACTTCTGCTGACGATCATTGAGGTCTCGCTGCCCCAAGAAATGTCTCAAACTGTTGTGGTCCGTTTTGATGCAAAATTTGCTACCCACTAGATATTGCCTAAATTTTGCCAAGGCATGCATGATAGCAAGCATCTCCTTATCATAGATGCTGTACAGTCTTTCTGGTCCTCTAAGCTTACGACTCTCATATACTATGGGGTGCTTGTCCTGGATAAGCACCGCTCCAATGCCCTCCCCTGATGCATCGCACTGCAACTCGAACGGCTTCGAAAAATCAGGTAGTGCCAGAACTGGGCACGTAGTCATCAACTCCTTGAACCTTTCAAAACACTCCTGTGCTTCAGGTGTCCAACAAAAGGCACCCTTTTTAGTCAAATCTGTCATGGGAGCTGCATGTCGTGAATAACCATTCACGAACCTCCGGTAAAACCCACACAAACCTAGAAATCCTCTTAGCTGTGTTAGGTTTGCTGGAATAGGCCAATCTATGATGGCGCGGATCTTCTCAGGATCCATCCATACTCCCCCTGCACTGATAATATGACCCAAGTATAACAATTCGGTCATCCCCAGATCACATTTGGACTCCTTGGCGTACAAGGATTCCCTCTCTAATATGCTGAGTACAGTCTCCAGATGAGCCAAATGCTCCTGCCAATTCCTACTGTATATAAGAATGTCATCAAAAAAAACAAGTACAAACCTCCTCAGCAGTGAATGGAAGACTCTATTCATGGTGGACTGAAATGTTGCTGGCGCATTAGTGAGCCCGAATGGCATCACTATAAACTCGTAGTGTCCACTATGGCAACGGAAAGCTGTCTTCTCCACGTCCTGCTCGCGAACTCTGATCTGATGGTAGCCTGATCTTAAGTCTATCTTTGTGAAGTAATGTGCACCATGGAGCTCGTCAATAAGCTCGTCAATACGTGGTATAGGATACCTGTTCTTAATGGTCCTCTTATTCATGGCTTTGTAGTCAATGCACATTCGTAGGGTACCATCCTTCTTCTTCACTAGAACAACTGAAGAAGCAAACGGTGATTTGCTTGGCCGAATATGACCCATAGCCAGTAACTCCTTAATTGTTCTCTCGATCTCATCCTTCAACCGCTTAGGATGTCGATAAGGAGTAATCATAATGGGCTTAGCCCCCTCCTCAAGCTCAATAATATGCTCAATGCCCCTGTCTGGAGGTCTCCCTGGTGGAATGTCACCAAAGACCTTGTCATGCTTGACTCTCAGCTGCTGGATGTCTGGATGGTACTCGATCTTCTGTTGTCCCTCCTGTATTGGTGCTACTGTGCACTCGGCAGCCCACTCTACCATGTCATGTCGCATGAGCCTCTCCATCCGATGTAAAGAAATAGTCTTGATGTTGCCGTCCCGTATTGCTTTGAGAATGTGAGACTTCCCATCTACATCAAAACGGATCTCCATATCCCTAAGATTAAGAGTGACTATTTCAAGGGAATGAAGCCACTTCATGCCCAAAACCAAGTCTATATCTCCCATGTTGACCACATAATAATCCGCCTTGAACTCATAGTTGTTCAAGCGTAATGGGAGCTCCTTGATCATCCGCTCACATCTGAGGGTGTAACCGTTAGCTACCTTAACTCTAATGCCCTCAAACTCTTCTGTAGTGAGTCCACGCTTCTCCACAAATCTAGTATCAATAAAATTATGTGTGGCGCCCGTGTCAAGAAGGGTAATGACCCTCTGTCCTGCCAAAACTCCTTGGAGTCTGAATGATCCCTCGTGCTGGATGCTAGATAGACGTGCTTCCTGAATCTGGAGCTCTGACTCTGCCTCTACCCAAGGCTCTGAAGCTTCAGCATCTGGCTCCTCGGAACAATCGTGATGTTCGGAATCTTCTGATTCCTCATCCTCATAATAGGCCCACATTACCTGATTTGCTTTGCCCTTAGGTCTCAAAGGACAATCATGATTAGCATCATATGGACCTTTACAGTAAAAACAAAGCTTCTTCCTTCGCAGGTCATTAAGAGCCTCTCTATCCAAAGGTGGTGCTGCTGGATTGGCCCTCGAATCATTCTTGACCCCTGATTTATCTATGTTGAAGCCTGGTCTTTCTCTATTCCTGTTGGAGCCCTTACTGTCCCTGGATGAAGAAGTACCTCTGGAGTTAGATCTACTAGATGGAGCTGCCATCTCCATACTACGTGCCTTCTTCATAGCTTCCTGTAAGGAAGGAGGATCAAAACCTTTGACCCAACCTCTCAGTGGTTCTGTCAATCCCTCTACGAAGAGTACTACTAGTCGCCTCTCTGAAATGTCAGGAACCATGACTGATAACTTTTGGAAGTCACCAATGTATGACTCTAGACTGCCACTTTGGCGCAACTGTGCCAACTCTCGGAAATAGGACTCTGGATCCCTCCTGTCAAAACGCTCCACCAGCTTGTCCACAAACTCCTGATAAGAAGTGATCCGATCATGATGGAGTGTCACCATCCCATGGTGCCACCAATCGTGAGCTACTCCCTCGAGATGTAGTGTCGCATATCTGATAGCATCTTCCTCACCCATCGGTCGCAATGTGAGAAATGTATCCAGCTTACTAACCCAAGCCTGTGCTGTCACTTTACCACTACCGTCAAATGTTGCTAGTGAGAGCCTACTCGTAGCCTGCTTCAGATCATTGTTCTGGGGTCTTGGTCTCCCATTCTGTCGACCTCGGTAATGTTCTTTCCTTTGTGTGAGGAATCAGTCAAAAGTAATCATCTCCCTGACCACATGTGGTAATGACTCCCACTCTTCAGTCGCTGCCCTAAGTGTGTCCGTAAATGTCTCCTCATGCTCCTCATCTGCTATCACCTCCTCTGCTTCCTGTCTCACAAAGATAGGCCTAGTAGGCCTATTCGCTGTACGAGAAACAGTCCCATGGCCTCGCTGTGATCCTGCAATACTCCTGACATCTTCACGGTGTGGGGAATGTCTCCTCGGAGAACCCAATCTTGGCAGTGCTGCTGCCAACTGCTGTAATACCTGGTTATTCTGCCTTTGCCCTTCTCGTAGTTCTCTAAGAGTAAGTAAAACCTCTGGATCATCTTGGTCTCTCGGATGGTGAGGAATACGGGCCCTGCCAATATCATCACCCATGTCTTCCGGCGGTTGTTCTAGAACTTGAGTACCTTCAAGCAAAGCTTTACTGCGTGTGTAATACCCGTGTGGTCGCAACTCTTGTGGCTGCATAAAATTTCTAAACCCTCAGGATGGCAGGATTTAGCTCTGATACCACTGTAATATCCCTTCGAATATCAAAACAAAGCTCCAAATTGCTTATCTGAATTTCTGCAAAATATCTTCAAATAGATGAATAAATCACAGTATAATTTCTTATTTATTTGCTCATAAGCTTACAATTAGAGACCCTCTGTCAGGTATACAAAGAATATCAAAAGTTCGGCCTTATAGCCTGAATATTCCGCAAACTGGGTTGAATCTGGCACGTCTCGGCCTGCTGTGTAAAAAACACAGTCGCCGACGTCGGTTATACTGCCGTCGTCGGTCGACCTGTAGTGGTCCCCTTGCCGACGTCGGTGATGAGTCGACCGATGTCGGTCTCTGTAAGTCCCTGTTCGCCGATGTCGGTACCTGAACTTCCTGTAGATGCGCACGGATTTTCACGGAGCTGTACGGAATTCGTACGGCCGCTGATATAACACACCCTGTATGCCTGATCCTGATCTGTAGAATTATGGGCTGACACAAAAGATCTATATCTGGATAATTCTTGAATCAAAAACCCAAAATAAAGAAAATACCTGTAAACCCTTGTGATAGCTTCTGAGTGAAGTTATCTCTCAAATCCCTGTAATACTATGATAACTTCTGGGTGAAGTTATCTCTCAATTCGGCAATAGATCGGCTGATCTTTCACAACCTCTGAATCGCACACAATGAAGAGTTGACGTTCTTCAATGCAATTGGAATCCTGGAACCCTTGGCTCAGTCTTCACAGAAGAATTTCTTAACAAGAATCAATATCAATAATAAGCTTGGATACCAACTCTCTCCCATGAGAGATTCTTATACACCTCCAAAGGTGTGTTTGCTAAAATTAGACTCCCTTAAATTAGACTTCCTTAAATTAGAACTAGGGTCTTAAAATTAGACCAAGTCTTAATTTAGAATTTGCATCCCCAAATTAGACTAAATAATTAATAATTAATAATTAATTAATAATTATTAATTAATTAGTAATTAATTAAAATGAGATCAAATAATTAATATTTGATTAAATCAATCAAATATTAATATCTCCCTTAATTCATGTCCGAAAGAGCCCGAACGAATTCCAACCCATCTCTATCAAGACCCTCTATCCATTTCATTAGCCTACGAGGGTCACATAATAGGCTAATCATCCACTCGAAATATGTCAACTAGAAGGGGACATGACATTCCAGCTCATTTTGTTGTCTGCTTGTCAAGGGACTTCATGGCTAAGATAAGAGGGTACCTTTTTGCTGACTGGTCTTTTCTAGCTTTTAAAACAAGATATGGAACCAAGGTGACTATAAGGACTTAGCCCTTCACAAGGTTTCATATTGAGCCATACATGGAGACAAATTCAAGTCAGAATTATCTAATTAGTAAGGAAGAGGAAGGTGTCATGGATGGTGAAGCATCCTTCCCCCTTGAAGGTATTTCTGATATTTTTCTTGATAAGTAAAACACTTAAATGCATAGACTTGATCCATATATGTTCATAGAAGAGACTAATTTGGGAGTTTATTGTATGCATGAAAAAGGTGATTCCATTCCTTCACTCACTAATGAAGACCATAAACTTGAATGAATATGAGAAATGTTTTTTGACTGCTCAAGAACCAAAGTAGGTGCAGGAGCCAGCATTATATTAGTTTCCCCATCAAAGAATCAATACTACTCCTCATATAGGTTCCACTTTAGTTGCACCTGCAATGTGGCAGAATATGAAGGCCTAGTTCATAACCTCCAATGGGCAAAGAAGAGAGGGATCAATAATTCAAAAGTTCATGGAGATAGTGAATTGGTCATCCGTCAAGTAATAAATCAAGATGCAGCCAAGAATCCCTTGCTTAAATCCTACAAGCATAGGGTATGGGACCTACATGAAGACTTTGATGCCTTCAATATACAACCCATACCAAGGGATTCAAATAAACGTGGTGATAGATTAGTTGTCATAGGAGCAAAATTTGATGCAGTTGTTGATATAGGGAAGGAGAAGGATCAATCCCATATCAAGTTCATTGTAAGGCCTTCTATCCCTGATAATGAAGTGTCATGGAAAGTGTTTGAAAGTGATGAAAAAATTACACACTTCTTACAAAATGAGGCAGGATTCTCCTCAAGGAACCAAAAGAGACTGCATGATCAATATGAAGAACAAGTTATTCAGCTGAAGACAAACAAGATACCTAAGGGGTTGATTACTTTGGAGAGTGTTTTCAATGAAGATGATCAAAAGAAGAAGGAAAGAGTGAACATGTCCACAAAATAAGAGAACTATGAGAGAGTCATGATTTACAAGGACAAGCTCCTAAAAATTGGTATGGTATATTCTTTGTCTGAGAGGCAAGCCTTTATTGAATTATGCAAAGAGTTCCATGACATCTTTGCTTGGGAATATAAATATTTGAAAGGGTTTGATCCAAGTTTATCTCATCACACCATTGAGTTAGAACCTGGAGCTAAACCAGTCAGAAAAAAACAAATGCCTATCAATCCCAAGATAGAGGAACTCATGAAGAAAGAGCTGACCAAGTTGATTGAGTCTAGGATTATTTTTCTTATCAAACACTCAACTTGGGTGGCTAATATTATACCTATCTGAAAGAAGAGTGGAGAGATCAAACTTTGTGTGGATTTTTGAGATCTTAACAAAGTGTCTCTCAAGGATCATTATCCACTACCTTCCATGGAACAAATTATGCAAGTTGTTTCAGGTTCTCAACGTTTCTCACTTCTTGATGGATATTCAGATTACAATCAAATACTATTGAATTGAAAGGATTAGTTCAAGACAACATTCACTACAAAATGGGGAACCTTTGCCTATAATAAGATTCCCTTTGGTTTATCCAATGTTGGAGCTACATTTCAAAGGTGATGGACATGGCTTTTAAAGGTTTGATCAATAATTTTTTGCTTGTGTATGTTGATGATATAACCATTTTTTTTAAGGATGTTGTTGATCATATGGAACATCTAAGGCAGGGATTTGAGAAATGTAGGGAGTTTAGAATATCCCTTAATCCAAAAAATTGCATCTTTATTGTCTATGAGGGCAAGTTGTTGGGCCATACTACTTCCAAGGAAGGTTTGTCAATTGACCCCGAGAGGATTGAGTCTATTCTAGGCTTGTCTTTGCCTCAACACAAGAAAGGACTTCAAAGCTTCTTGGGGAAAATAATCTTTATAAGAAGGTTTATTCCAGGCTTTGTGACTGTGGTAAAGCCTATCATAGCTATGCTCAAGAAGAACCAAGCTTTTGTTTGGACAAAGGAAGGAAAGAGTAGTTTTGAGGCAATCAAGCAAGCAATTGCATAATCTCGTACTCTCTTGAACCCAAACTTTGCCAAAGATTTCATACTCTATACCTTTGCTAACCTTGATACAATCTCAGCTATGCTTATGCAAAAGAATGTTAAAGAGGTAGAACAACCAATTGCATTCTTCAACCAAAGATTGGAAGATTATGAGGTCAGTTACACATTTATTGAGAAGCAATCTATAACAATGATAAGAGGATTGAAGAAATTTAGGCACATGGTCTCAAACAACAAGATACATATCATGGTTTCTCATCCTAGCACCAAGGAGTTTCTCCTAAGAAAAGACCTTAATGAAAAGAGAGCTGGGTGGATTACAAAGGTGATGGAGTATGATGTGGATATTAAGGTTACAAACTTGGTAGGAGGAAAAGGGTTATGTGAGAATTTAGCTTCAGATTTCCAAGAGCCAAAGGAGGAATTCTTGACCAACCAGGTTCAACCCCAACCAACTGATCATATACAAGTTCAAATTTGGACTTAAGACATCATCAATTTTCTTCAAAATGGTGAGTGCCCCAATGGTTTGAACAAGTCTCAAAGGAGGTATTTTAGATTGCAGACCATTCTTTATTGTCTTGTAGATGGTGTTCTCTTTAGAAAGATGTGAATGGTGTGTTGTTAAGGTGTGTTAACAATGATCAGTTTGATATGATGTTGGAAAAGTTTCACAATGGTGTAGATGGAGGTCATTTCTCTCCTAAGACAATAGCTGCAAAGATGATGAGGGTTGGTTACTATTGGCCTAGTCTTTTTAAACATTGTTACCACTGGGCTAAAAGGTGTCCTTAATGTGCCTTATTTGTAGGCAAATATAAGCTTGCAGCCCTTACATTGAATCCTATCCAAGTAGACCAACTTTTCATGCAATGGGGCCTTGATTTCATTGGTATGATCAACTATCCATCAAGTGCTGGACACAAATGGATATTAACTGCTACTGACTACTTCACAAGGTGTGTAGAGGCTATTGCTTTAAAGGAGGCAAATGAAAATGCAATCTTGGAGTTCTATGAGAGCATTATAAGAAGGTTTGGAGTTCCCCATGTTATCATTTTTGATAATGCACTTGCTTTCATAAGTGCTAAAACTTTTGATTGGGCAGATAGGAATGGAGCTTTCCTAAGTACCTCATCCAACTATTACCCTCAAGGTAATGGGTTGGCTGAATCTACTAACAAGAATCTCATGAAGATTATCAAGAGGACATTGGAGAACAATCAAAGAGCATGGCATAAAAAATTGAAGACAACCTTATGGGTTGACATGATTACTCCCAAGAGATCTATTGGTAATTCTCCATTTGTTCTTGTTTATGGGAGAGAGGCTTAGTTGTCCATATCTCAAGAACTCCCTACTCTAGAACTTGCACATCAACTGGAACTACTTGAAAATACTCCAATGGAGGTCATATTGACATAACTAATGTAGATGCAAGAAGCAAGACACAATACACATAAGACCATGGAACACTACCAAGTACTCATGAAGAAGTCTTTTGATAAAAGAGCAAGTGCAAGAGTGTTCAAGGAGGGTGACTTGCTCCTAAAATGGGATGAGGACAGAGCAAAACTAGGTAGACATGCAAAGTTCGACACTTTGTGAAGAGGCCCTTACATCATTAGTGAGTGCAAGAAAAACAACTCCTTTCAGTTAACCAAGATGAATGGAGAAGAATTGCCTATCCCTATGAATGGGATACATCTAAAGTTTTGATATTAGTCCTTACAAGTCTATTTTGTAAATAGTAGTTTAGGTGTGTGTTTCCTTTAGTTTGTTGTTGTGTTCCCAAAGTGCTTTTTAGCACAAGTGTGTTTCCTTCCTTTTGTTTGTTGTGTGTCTCTGCCTTGTGTGTGTGAACCAATCTAGCTTGTGTTTTTTGAGCCAAGGTTTGTTCAAGTATTTTTTTGAATGCCTATATGCATGACTCCATGCCCAATGGAAGGATTTAGGCAACTGGTCTTATGCACAATAGGCATGCCTCCCCTTGGAATTGCCAAGAATGTTAGCCATTTTTCACTCCTAGGTTTTGCATCTTTCTTTTGGCTAAGTGTAGAATCTTTATTGGTTCATCCCCACATAAAAGAAAGACCAAGTGTCATTTCCTTCGGAAGCCTTTGTTTGGTCTTTTTTGTCCAAGTCTCAAAGGAATTCTTTCAGACTCTTTGCTTCAGACAAAAAGTCTGAAAGAATTCTCCTTTGCAACTTTTCCAAAGGAAATGTCTCTTGCAACTTTTTTGAAGGAATTGTTTCAAAATTTTTGTCTGAAACAATCTTTCAGAAGGATACATTACATTTTGCCAAAGGGTCTTTTCTCATGGAAGTGTCCTTTGCATTTTTTCAAAGGATATATTTTAGGTTTTTTGAAGGGTACATTTCAGGTATGCGGAAGGATCATTTCTAAAGCGAATGGATGTTTTGCTCTTTTTCGAAGGGACATTTCCATTCCGTTGAAGGGTTTTTTTCTCTTATAAAGGGACGTGTTTAACTTTTTTGAAGGGATACTTGCAAGATTTCTAAAGGGCCTTTCTCAGAAATTGGTCCACTTCAAGTTTTCAAAAGGGGCACTTTGCACATTTCTGAAAGGTTTGTTCTTTCTTTTAGATTTTTTGTTTTGGACAAAAAATATGAAAGAAAGAACAAACTGATTTTTTGTTTAAGACAAAAAGTCTAAAAGAATTCTCACTTTCAAAAAGTCCAAAAGAGTTGATCTTTACAACTTTTTCGAAGGAATTATTTCGGACTTTTTGTCCAAAATAGTCTTTCTGAAGGGTACATTACAGATTGCCGAAGTGTCTCTTTTCTTCAAAGTGTCCTTCAAAAAAAATTTGAAGGACACTTTCAAAAAGCCCAAAGAGCCTTTTTCCTCAAAGAAAGGTCTAGTTTAATTCTTCCGAAGGGCATCTTCCAAGGAAGGGTACAGTTCAAAGGTTTTGAAGGGTCTCTCTTTCAAGAAAGTGGTCACTTGCACAAATCTGAAAGGGAAATTGCATTATTCTGAAGGGCACTTTAAGTTTTGAGAGGATCTTTTCACCTGCAAAGTGCCCTACATAAAAGTCTGAAGGGTCTTTTGTCTTCAAAAGTGTCTTTCAGAAAAGTATAATTGGTCCACTTCTAAATGTCCGAAGGGACACTTGGGAAAAGTTTGAAGGGCCTTTTTGAAAGCTTTGAAGGGTCCCCTTTCAAGCAAAATGCCCTAAAACCAAGGTCTCAAAAGAGCATTATCAGTAAAAATGTCCTTTGGGAAGAGTCCAAAGGGTATAGACACTTGTGTAGAGTTCGTAGAAGGATTGTTGAAGAGCATATTTGAGCAGTCCAAAGGGAGAACAAAGGAAGAGAGTCCATAGAGAAAAGGGTCCACAGGGAAAATACCTCTGAAAGTGTTGTCCAAGTGGAATGATGGTTGAATGAACATCAACTTCAAGATAGTGAGTTAACCATTGGTGTTCAAATAAAAGGATTCGAAAGTAGATCTTAAGGCTCACGTCCTTCATCTGTCGAAGCAGTGAGAGGGCCCATATCACCATTGATCAACTAGGATCTGTGTCATTTTGTAATGACCAATCAAAGGAGGAAGACAAGGCCATTGGAATGAAAATGACAAATCTACAATAGGTGGATAACTGCTTTGATGCCATGACTCAGTTCAAGAATATCCTATTTCTATTAGCACAACCATTGGAGAAGGATCTTTGAGAGGGCAGGATAAATCATGTAACCATAGGAGATAACATGGATCAATCAAATGGGTGGAATGAGCATCCCTTGCAAATATGGTTGCAGTTGAAGATGGAGATTTACAACCAATTAATTCCTCTCTTTGGCACCAAATTTCTCCCCATCTCACTTCCTCTCTACTATATATACAACCCTTGGGTTAGTGAAAAGACACACACATAGTGTATGGTGAAGCCCTGTTGGAATGATATCACATTTTGCTTTTAATCCTTAAGTACCAGTCTATTTTCTTTCAAGTTCAAATCAATTATTTGAGTGTGTAAGAGATGTATAGTGACAATAAGTGATGGTTTTCATCCTTTTGTCCTTTGTCCTTCATGACTGAGCAAGAGTTTTGGTTCTAATTGGTCATATAGAGTGTGTCTAAGTGTATTGAATTTATACATGTGTATTATTGTTTTGAAATGTGCAAAGTTTGTCTTTCAATTCATTTGCCTTGTGGCATTTTACACATCTCACATCTATGTTGAAATACTTGTGTTAGAATCCTTAGAGCTTGGGAATGGTCTGTGTGTTTTACTGTATTGTACACTAGAATATGATATTCATGTGAAAGATAATATTGGTGTATCACCATTCTTAGATCAGGGTTTCCTTTTCTACAATTTCTAACTCTTTTCCTTTCAATAAAACTAGTTTAGACATAAGTGGTTTTGCAAAGACACATTCAGGGAGCTATCCCTTTTAAATCTAGAGGTTCATTTCCTCTATAGGTATACTACCCACATGCCTGGAAATGTCCCAACGTTGCCCAAATCTAGAAGGGGATTGAACACTCTCTTCTAGGTGTAAGATTTGGAGGCAACAATTAACTTTTTGACATCCACAATTATGGGCTTTCTTCAAGGTCCGTGCAATCAATTATCAAACACAACCATAGCTAAATACTTACCGAAATGCACAAACTCACAAATTTAATTCCCTTGATTTTTACAACTCACCTTAAATAGTTTTGCAACCCATCCTACTCCAATCTTATTTTTTGCATTAAAAAAAATTAAATATATTTATTTGTCTTTGCAAATGACATCACTCTACAAACTCGTTGATATTAAAAAACACAATACATTGACAATATTTGATTGAATAGAACACTTTATAAAGAATTTAGAAAGATGTTAAACATGCACATGTGGGTCATGCAAGAGGCAGGTAGAACTTGAAGGAACTTGTAAGTGGCGCACAAATATTCATTCCTACTAAATGCATTCTTGGCATTATCATTCATTACTAGACTTATTTAGATTTAGATTTGCTAAAATATAAAGGTATATAGTTTAAGCTTTGGAGCTTAAGATAAGGACATGTGTAGATGGAAACAAAATGCATGTCATCACCAATCATGCATTCAATACAATAATAGTATTTATTATATTATAATATAAATATTATATATCTAGTTATATTTAATATAACTATATAATAGTATAATATTATTATATATTTTGGATAAATACCAAGGTTTTAGGAGTCCCCTATCTAGTGTATAGATATAAAAATGATTTTAAAAAATGAGCTATGAGGAGATTATCAATAGACAATTCCTAGATCTACCAAAAATAGGCAAGGCCAATAGATCGGTGAGCCAAAATACAATAGACCACAAAAAATGGTAACTAAGATACCAAAGGATAGTTTAATCTAATGCCAATTTAGCATTATACCATTATTCTATCCGACCATACCTAAATCCCAAGAATGAGACGTTATCAAGCATTACCTTCCACTTTATTCTCCACCACTGCTACCTAACAGGTTACCTCAGTCTTTGATGGAGATTAACTATGCAACCCCCTGCCAACCTTCCCATAGAGCCTAGTTTTCAGTCCACCAATTGACACTATAATGTGGTTACTATCCAACCGACCTTATATTATAGAAGTCAACACCCTTCGAGGTACCCATGCCAACCATGGAGGAGTTGATCCCCATCCTCAAACCACCATCTTGGCAACAAATTTTACCACCTCCACACGCTCCCTACCATGTCTGATGCCCTTCTAAACTTCCAATTTATGGATTGGGCTCTTAATCAGTACCAAAGGTGGGGGAGAGATGAATTTCCCCACCAAAGAAGAAGGTTGACAAATCATGACCTAGAATTCTTCCACAAACCCCAGTTGAGTCACTATCCTAGATTCCAAAGCTCTAAATGCAGATAACGAAACCAGCCCTAAACCATCAGTAATGAAAAATGGTAAATTTGGGAAGGGTCATGCATCCACTAAAGCAATGTCCTCCAACAAACCCATTATATGAGTCAAGGCCACAAAAAAATCAACCACATTAATAACCACTTGCTTATCAAGTAGTAAAACCAAGACGTTGTTGGTAAACATGGATACCACCTCCAAGTTCACCCTATTGAAAAGGTTGTTGTGAAGGTAATCCTCCCCCAAAATACTATAAATAGCCTATAGGATTACTTTCATCAGTACCCAAAAAAAATTCTTGATTCGTGCCCTAGACACATCCCCATGAAGGCCATTTTTATATCCACACTTCCTTCCATGACTATCAAAACCCCCAAATCCATGGCCACTACATATTCCATCCTTAACAAACTCAATCTAAAAAAGGGAACACTCACAGTCTGGGCAAGCCAAAGCACCAATGAGTAGGGTAAAACCGTGTAGAGAAAGTAATAAATGAAACCACCTTTTTAAATAAAACCCTACCACCACTCAAGCCAGCCATACATGGCTCACTCGAACATGATTACAATCCACCACCTTCTCACGAGCCAACAAAGGAGCCATCTAAAACAAAGAGTGTCAAAACTTGAATATTAAATGATAAAGTATGATTAATAACCAAACTTGATACAAGAGACCCCTTTAAATTCCTCCTACGTCACTCCCTGATTATCGATCTTTGTTTCTTCCATTTGATTTATACCACAGTTAGCTAGGAAATCAACAACATAATTAACTTCCCTATAACAATGCTTACATTCCCAAACAAAAAAGCTTTCAAGACACTCCCAGGCCTTCACTATAATATTATCTAAATTCTAGGAAGTGGCAATTTTCTTCTTCAATGTAGAAATAATTATCTGAGAGTCCCCTTCAATCTGGATCCTTTCTATACCACACTGGATTGATAATTCAAGACGTGACACAAGAGCTTGAGCTTCATCTTCATTGTTAGTACCATCAAAGAGCTTATGAGATTTTGCCCTAATGAGAGAACCACTATAGTCCCTTATAATACATCCAGTGATAAAAGCACCCAGATTGCCCCTAGAAGCTCCATCAAAATTTAATTTGAACCATCCTGGTGGAGGAAGGAGCCATGTTGCATTATATTTTCTTTTCCCTTTTATTGAGGATACTATTGACTCATTAACAGGTGGATGTGCAATGAGCTTCCATTTGTCACACATTCTCATATCCCAAGCTGAGAGTTTATTATTTCTACGTTCTACCTGAGAAGAAACATCCTCTGAAATTGCAACTTCCAAATCTATCAATATGGTAGCCAATAGTCTTTCCTTACCTTCAAAAATGCATCAATTTATTTCTATCCAAATTAACCAAATCAAAATTGCCAGACTCACCTACCATAAATAGTACAAAGAGTTTTTTACATCCCCAATTGGCCAAGAATAGAAGGCATTGAACAGTGAGGAAGGCCATGCCCAAGACCATTCCATCTTGTAGCTTAGCCAAGACTAGAACCAAGTAGCAAAGGGGAAAGAAAAAAGAAGGTGATTAGCTGATTATTTCTTACATTTATAGAGGCAACAATAGGAATGACCAATATAGCCAATTTTAACTAGATGGTCTTGAGTGAGGATATGATTCTACACTGCCAACCATGCAAAAACTCCTACTTTTTGGAGACCCTCCTTGCCCCAACATAAAAAAGATCCTAGCCCATTAAGTCATTCGTCACCTTAGCTATTTGGTAACCAAGACTCATCAAATATTACCAGACTTAGCCCCAATCTAGTACAGTCAATCCTCCTTGGAATTAAGAAAAACTTTATGCTTTGTCAGACATTCCACCAAATGTCTTCCTTGATCCCCAGGGATATCTGAAAACTCAAATCTCTTCCAAGAACATGAACACAAACCTTGAGACTATTTTAGTTCAAGATAGTTCACTATAGAGACTCCCCAGGAAATAGAGAATTGGCTTCACCTTAGCCATGTTGGGAAGATCAACAAACAACTTATGACCATTCCAAGAGTCCTCCTAGAAGTTCATTAGTCTACCATTATTAATGTTCCAAGATACCTGATCTAAAATCAAAGATCTGCATTTCAGCAAAAAATTACAAAAGTGGGAGCCGTTTGGGGGGTTAGAAATAGAAACAATATTTCTAGGATTTTCCAAAATCAAGTATTTACAACTTAGTAGCTTACACCATAAAGAGTTTGGTTTAGAAGTCATTCCCCAAACCAACTTGGTGCCAAGAGCTCGGTTTTTAAGACTCAAGATTTTCACCCTAACACCTCCCATCTTTTTAACTTTGCAAACCATATCCCACTTCAACAAAGGATTTTTATTCTATCCTTTGCACCTTACCAAATAAAATCCTTCATAATTTTATTCAATATATTTACAGCCTAGCTAGGCAGTTGGAGTACAGAAAGGCAATAAATGGGAAGAGAGCTCAAAAGAAATTTAGTGAGACTAATGTGCCCAACCAAAGAAAGCCACTTTCCTTTCCAGGAGGTTAATCGAGCCTTGAATGAATTGATCAAGATGACCCAATGTACACCTTTACTAGCACCAATGAAGAACAAAACACCTAGATATTTGGAAGGCAATTTCCCAATATTAAAGCCCAAAACAAGAGAGATAGCCTATTGCTCCTATATTAAACAATTAATAAATTAGATTTTATTTCATTCACCATTTGTCTAGAAGATTCCTCATAACTTGAAAGAATACTCTTAAAATCTTGAGCTTATCTTAGTGAGGCTTGGCCGAAGAGAAAAGTATCAATAGTGAATTTTTGATGGGTGAGACTTTCCAAGCCATCTACGATTTTAATCCCACTCAATCAAAAATCCTCTTTTGCCTACTTAACAACACAACCCAAAGCTTTGGCCAATAGAATGAAAATAAAAGGGGATAGAGGATCCTTTTGTCTAAGGCCCCTAAAGGGATGAAAGAACCCTATTGAGCTACCATTAACCAATATAGACAATTTTGGACCTAACAGACAACTAAAAACCTAATTGCACCAATCTTTGACAAAGCTAAATTTCTCCAAGACTTTGATCAAAAAGTGCCAATTCAATCTATCATAGGCTTTGTTGATATCAAGTTTGATCATTATACCTTTCTTATGAGTGTGTGTGTGTGTGAGAGAGAGAGTTCACAATTTCATGAGCAATGATAATATCTTCTTGAATGTTCCTGCCAGGGACAAAACCCGCTTGTTGCTCTAAAATTAGAGAATCCAAAATGGGTCTGAGCCTCACAGCCATGGCTTTCGAAATGATCTTGTAAGCCATATTTTAAAGAGGGATGGGATGAAAGTCCCCAAAATTCACTTGAGAGTCACCTTTAGGAATTGAGGAAATTATGATGACATTAAGATCCAAAATAACCTTCTTTCTTCTTTTCAAATGTTCCACCATATTTGGCATATCCTCATCCATTGTCTCCCAGAAAGATTGAAAAATAATTATGGGGAACCCATCAAGACCTGACACTTTATCTTTTCCCATCATAAAGATGATCAAGCACACCTCCTCCAAAGTGAAGGGCACTAAGAGTTTTTCATTCTGCTCAAGGGTCACCAGTCTAGGGTTGAAAGTAAGATTGACTTTTGAGCCCAAAGGTCAGAAGCCTTGTCATCATTAAGCACATTTTGAAATAAATTGATAGCCTCCCTGTGAATATTAGCTTGGGAATCCAAAACCTCTCTTGTAATGGACTGGATCTTTGAGATGCAGGAAACATTTCATTTGATTCTTATTGAATTATGAAAAAAATAGAATTCCAGTCACCTTCGTTAAGTCATCCAACCCTCAATTTTTAATTCTAATGGATGTATTCTTGAAGCAACAATTCTTCATATTCAACAAGTAGATGTTTCTCTACCTCATAAGAAGCTTGATACATTCCTAGCCTAAAAATGGTCTTTGTATGAAAAATGTTTTTGAAGTAGTTGGCATTCCACTGTCGAAGGCAACATTTGATAAATTGAAACTTTTTGGCCATCTTGAACATTTGAGAACCTATCAAAATAGGGATATAATTCTACCAAACTTTCATGAGATCAGGGAGGGAGGAGTCCTGAAGCCACATTTTTTCAAATTTTAAAGGACAAAGAACCAGAGGACCATCGAAAGAAATGTTGAACTCAAGGGAGAAATGATCTGAGCCTAAGAAAGGAAGAATGGAGCTTTTTGAAATCCAATTTTGAGAGAACAAGTTGAAGAGACCAAGAAGCGGTCCAAATGTTCAACAATGTTTTGATCGCCACTCCTTTTGTTGATCTAGGTAAAACACCCCTACTTTGGTTGCACATCATATAGCTTGTTCTTCGAGACAAAGTGAAAGAAATCCAAGTTATTAAGGTTTGGTTGCTTTCGTCTCATTACTTTATGTAATGTTTTGTAAAAAATCATTTCTAAAATTATGGCTAATAGATTGTAGACCCTCCTCTATAAAATTATTTCCCCTTAGCAAGGTGGGTACGTGAATGGTAGACAAATCCTTGATGAGATTGTGTTAGCCTAAGAATCCATCCATTCTATACAACACCAAAATTCCCCGATTATGCTTATAAGGTTGGATCTCTCCAAAACCTATGATAGGGTTGATTGGGTCTTCCTCTTAAGATTGCTCAGGCATTTCAATTTTTTTGAGGAATGGATTCTTTGGGTAAAAAATTGTTTTTCTTCAGTTTCTTTTTTAGTTCTAGTTAATGGTTATCCCACAAGTACTTTTGGTGCCTTCAGAGGTATTCGTTAAGGAGATCCTCAGATTTCTCCTTATTTGCTTATCATTATGATAGAAAGTATGGGTAGAATTATTTCTATAACTATAAAAGAAATAATTATTGAAGGTGTTACTCTTGCTAGGGGTCTTAAGTCGATGATGCATTTGTTGTTTTTTGATGATTTTTCCCTGATGGGCAAAGCTACAATGCAAGAGGCTTCAAACTTTAATAAGAAGTTGTAACTTTTCAAGGCAACAATTGGTCAGATTATTAGTGAGGATAAGTCAAAAATTTATTTCTTTCACACATCTCCCAGACAGGTAGAAACCTTCTTTATCAGTTATTTACCTCAGTGTTCCCTTGAGGGAAAGTAGACTTTATAATTGGCATTGGTTAGGGGATAAGATGAAAACTAAAGTTTCTAAGTGGAATAATAGATGGCTCTCTATGGGGGGATGAATCACCTTAATTAAGAATGTTCTACAAGCTAATCCCATTTACTTCTCTTCCATCTTACATGTCCCCAAGGCCATTTTTAAAAAAATTGATCAAACATGAAACATTTTTTTATGGAATGGGCATCAACTTATTAAAAAATGGTTTTTGGTGAAATGGGCTATGCTTTGTCTCCACAAGTAAGAAGAAGGTTTGGGTTTTCATTTGGCTCCGCTAAATGGTCAAGCTTTAGCTGCTAAGATTTATTGACATCTTCTTCAATCTCCATCACAACTTTGAGTGCAAACTTTAAGAGCCAAATATGTTGAAAATAAACTTCCTAATCAAATTGTCTGTTTATCCCTTCCCTCGAAAGGCTCTCCTATGCTGGCTATTCTAAAAAATGGTGAGTCTTTGATTAAGAACAAGTTGTTTTAGATCATCAAAAATGGTAAAAAGGCCCACTTCTGGACCATTTCTTAGGATGGTTATCCCCCTCTTGTTAAACAATATCCCCTGTTTCATGAGCTCATAGAACATATGCATAATGAAGATTGAGTTACAATTTCCAAGTACTCAAATAGGCCCATCAGAGAGTGGGCAATTGAAAGGAAGTGGATTTCCCCTGAAGCTTGACTGATTCAAATTTTGTTGGACTCTAAAATCCAACTTCTTCATATTCTTAAAGACAGATCTTTCTTACTCAGATGAGAAAGACTTATTGGTTTGGGGAGGACAATGTAATGGAATCTACACTATGGTGGATGGTTATCGTTCTCTATGTCATCCTTCAATTCAACCTCTCAAAAATATTTTAAAGCAATTTCGGAGTCATAATTTGTGACCTAAAATTAAGATTTTCATCTAGCTTCTCCTTCATGGTAGAGCTCTTACGGGAGATCAACTTATGAAAAGGGGTTGTAATGGCCCCTTTAGATGTGTCCTATGTAGGGATCATGAGGAAACTTTTTCTCATATGTTCTTTTTGTGTCCCTTCATTACTGAGTAATGGCAGTTCTTGGTGAGTCTTTTGGGCATCCCGTCACCAAGACTCATGCTCCACAACCGCAGAAAGCAACCAAGACTCGCCAATACTCGCCAATAAACCCCGTCACCAAGACTCGCCAATACGAGCAGACTGCAAATAGTTCAAATTCATTCTGACAACCCTAAAGACATCGATAAACCCCAAAAAAAACCTCACCCTTGGGTGAAATTTGAAATGAGCATAGTTTACACCTACCTTTGAATCGATCTGTGATCAATAAAAAGTTGAAATATTGCAATCAAATCGCACAGAGTCGTTGAAATCTACTTTTTTCTTCTCTTCGTGTTCTTTATTTCTGATTGATTGATGATTGATTGATGCCTGCAACTCCTCGTTGACAATGCACTGAGACCATTCATCCACCCTAATGCATTGAACAGGAAGGGTGTATTAACCAACAACTTTGTTGAACAGGAAGGATGTAGAAATATGAATACAAGCTTTAAGAGGGATGGCGTTTTGGGCCATCGATCTGCGGTGCATTGACAAGGACCATTGACCAAATTTTTGTCTTAAATGACCATGGTAAAGGTGTATGATGAGGGATGGCGTTTTGGGCCATTGATCTGCGGTGTATGATGAGGGATGGCGTTTTGGGCCATCGATCTGCGGTGCATTGACAAGGACCATTGACCAAATTTTTGTCTTAAATGACCATGGTAAAGGTGAATGATGAGGGATGGCGTTTTGGGCCATCGATCTGCGGTGCATTGACAAGGACCATCGACCAAATTTTTGTCTTAAATGACCATGGTAAAGGTGTATGATTTAACACTGTTGATGTGATATAAAAGTCGGTACTGACTACTGTACTGTCGACGACTATGTACCCAGGGTGATAGAACATAACATTCAAATGGAAATGGCATGATTTTTGATTTTATTTATTTATTATAATTATTAATTAATTAATTAATAAGTTTAAAATTATATAGATATCAATATTTCTGTTCAAGAGTTGATAGAATATAGCATTTAAATAAAAATGGTATATTTTTTTAATTGTATTTTCAAATATTATATACAAAAATTGATACAACATAAAAATTAAATAAAAATGGTATGATTTTGATTTATTTTTTTAATTTTAATTTTATTTTTATTTTTATATAAAAGTTTAAAGTTATAGAGATATCGGTATTTTTGTTCATGTTATAGATTATATATAATAAATTATAATTATTGAGTAAGTATATATTTAAATATGATCATTCTTTTGGTTAAGCAAGTATGGTTAGGGGCAATCCAATCCATTCAAATCTAAGTGTTTTTTACATCCAATTTGTCATAGTCATCTAGGAAACGATCTTGACTTTATCCGATTAACTCTCCTTCTTAAATATCTAGCGGGGATTGCATCTTGGTGGATGACCTACAAACCATCATCCTCACCAACTAAACTACAACCCTTTTGATTATAAAATTTCAATCATAATAATGAAAGTAAAAATGCTCTTAAAACCATTGAGTGCAAGAAAAGTAATTTGTGGTCACAAATGTTAGAATTGGAAAATTCTATACTTCATGTCACCTAAATTTATTGACATGTTATGTATATTATTTTCATAATATATTGTTAACGTTTATGATGTGAACAAAAAAAATAGATCTTATTTTTTTAATATTATTTTTCTTTATATAAAAAAAATCAATTTAATATTTAAAATTGTTACATTAAATGAGTTATAAATTAATTGGAGAATGATGGTGTAAAATGTGTTGTTTAATTATTCATTAAAGTACAAATCTCAACGAAAAGGGATGACATCGAAATTGCACCTTGAAAAAATTTGACAAAATAAATACCTCTAATTACTTCACTACATTGAAGAAGTATTTTATACACCTAATTTGTATAAAAATAAAATTTCAATCAAATAATTATTACATTAAACATTTTTTAAATACAATAAACCGCATTTAAATAGTATGATCAAACAATGATGTCACTATAATTAAAAAGTGATGTAATTGTGCATAATAAAGACAATTTTGATTGGTATATGGTCATCGAAATGGTAACACCATTTTGATTAAATATGAGAAAAGTTTCAATTGATCGATTGAATTTACACCATTTTGATTAGATATAAGAAAGATAATAGATAGGGGGTCGCCCCTCTATTCTATATGTGGAATGTAGCCATCTCACTATCGTTCGATAGACCATTAGTGCAGTGTGCCCAATACTGTATTGCTACTTTAGAGAAAGGAGAGGGGGCTCACCTTTATAGAGAAAGAAAGCCTGGCTTTCAAAGAGCTTAGGTTGTGATGCATTAAAAAAATATATGAATATAGTTAGATGGATTTTAATAAAATAACGATTTCCAATGGATATGGAGATTTATATACAAATAACATTCCAAAAAATAATAATAATTGAACATTCAAATAATTTAAATTAAGATTTTATTTGGTTCGAACTGAAACAATATAAATAAGTTTTAGATGAATATATACGTAACAATAAGAATATAATCAAACTATGTGAATATATAAAATTAAAAATAATATATAAATGATAAGTTTCTTTTTTAAACATATTAATCTAACAATAAAAAGATAAAGCATATTTCTTGCAATTGAAATAAAGATAAAAATTTTGAATTAAAATAAGAGCATGACATTACATAATATTTTAGGTTTATTTGAGGGATCAACGTTTTTTGAACAATGCTCAATATAAAATATTTAATATATATTTTACCTTTTATACATATTTTATATTAAATTAATTTATTCAAAATAACTACTACTTTTAATATATATTGAATATTTATAATTATTTAATGAGATAATTTTTAATATTATTTAACAAAATAATAATAATAGTTAGAATGAAGGGGTTTTAACATGTCCTCACTCTTAAAATAGCTTTGGGTCCTCAAAGCTTGAGGTGAGAAAAATGTTGTTGTAATTGGAATATGGTTTTTGAAATTACATTTTACAGTTGTATAACATAACTGTAGATACCCACATTTGGTACAAACTTTATTTCACAATGATTTTATGTGACTTTGTATGTATAGATCTCAAACTACGAACTAAATACTTGGTAGCATACTTATTTTGGTCTTATCAATTCTATTTGGCTATGATATTTTTGTCCGATCATCATTAGCTTGATTTATCATATTATAAAGATCTCTAGTCCTTTATTTCATCTTGGAGTCTTTTTATACATTGGATTAGTTTTGCCATTTATGGTCTATATTGATTCTCGATATTGATCGAAGATGATGGATGTGACCTAGGCATATTTTTAAATTATTTCGGGCACGTTTCAATTTATGACCCTTGTTTGGACATGTTTGAGTTTCTTTTGGTCAAATTTGTGTGTCACTAGGTTCTTAATTTAAAGTTAGAGGCTCCTATATCTACAAAGTCATTGTAATGCATTTTAGGACAATCACTTTTCATTATTAGAGTTAGATAAGATTAGATATTGCACCTACATAATTGCTGGAGCTAAATCAAAAGTTTACAAAAGTCAATTTACATCTACATGTTTATACCAAGGGAAAGATAGGAGAAATAAAAACTAGACTTGCATCCATAATTACACACATACACATTAGCGAGAAAATTATATTCAATTTTGAGCCCTCTTCAGAGTATTAAAGTAGTGCAGTGTTTGGATAGTCAACGAGGATTGACCAAGGTCAGTCCAATTCAAGCCTTTTGCTCGACAGCGTTATTTGATATTGGGTTGCTTATTCAAAACTAGGGTTTTTAATATACATTTGTATTCACATGATTCCAAAGGTGATAAAAGACATAAATATGCATTATAGACAAATGCATATCATTTAAGAAAAAACCAAGAGCTCTTTGTGTATAGGTTCAATATTGACTGTCAATAATAATCTAACCTGACTGAAGTGACTAGGAGAAAATGATGTAGAGGTTAAGGAAGATCAGGTCTACAACCTTCTTCAGAAGGAAATTCAACTTGACAAGGAATATTAATGCTACAAGATCCTCTCCTTTATTCATTAGATGTTGTCACAACTCACCATGTTGAGTTATACCTTGACTCAAACTTGAAAATGCAAGAAAATGAGGAAACTGGGTTTTTAAGCCTTGTATTAAGGCTTGCAGACTCAGAAATTTGAATGTATTTTCCTCTAGGTGGGAAAATATTTGAAACTAATTTCAGCACTTAACATGCATCTTAACACTTCTTTCCACAAAATTTCATGAGTTTTGACTCATTCATTTTTGAATTAAAATGATTTAGTGCTTCAAAACCTTAGTTTAGGGTTTTTTGATAATGCACAGGGAATCAACTTATATTCAATAGGAATTCAAAAACTCAAACCTATTTTAGAATCTTTGTGATTGGAAAAGCCTCCCTACACATGTATCTTGTTCTGCCACTTGAAGTTTGCATATAAACAATCTTAAAAGGTGATGAAAATAACTTTTATTGACTATCAAAACACTTTTCTTGACTGTTAAAAAACTTGTACTTTATCTTTAGGCCTGCAACAAGAGTGAACACTTTTATAAATCAATAAATATGATTTAAAAGTAACAATACATATACTTACTTGTAATATGAGATTGAATTTAAGCATGAAACATAATAAGGCATTCTTTCATTGATTATGGTGCTAAATGTGTTACAACAACATTGTCAAAACCCTATTTTCAAAACTTCTCTTCTTTTTCTTCAGAATCTTAGAGTTCTTGATCTTCCCTCCTTATTTTTGTCTCTTTTTCACACACTCCTATCTCTCCTAATTCTTCTTTATTCAATCCAATCTCCTAAAATTATCTAACTAACTTCATAAACTCAATTAAGTCTTAACATTAATTGAGTTAAGATATTAGAACTATTAAAAAACATGTCCTAAGATCTTCCTTGACCCCTCATGAAGGATCATGAGCAAACAACGCATTAAGATATGATAAAGGCTCTTAATACACCTAAATAGTTCAAAAATTCAAATTTCCAGTTTTGGTGGGAAACTTAAAAACAAGCTAAAATGAACAATACAAAGCAAAGTGAAGCATGGAATAACTTCTTATTAACAAAATATGACCTCCTAAGCCTAAAAAAATACAAAAAAAATAGAACTAAAGTGAATTATCACACATCAAATACCATGCATGAACATACCATACACAGAGCATTTACACAGTCTTGAGATGCGACATTTAAATTATCCAATTTCATAACAACGTGACAAACAAGCTAAGAGCTTCCTTAACTCTTATTGTACATTTATTATTATATATAGCTTATATGTTTTATCATAATTCAAATCAATTTTCATGAGTACTTGTGTATAGTTCACAAATCTAATTAATCAATAATCTATTAGTATCTATCATATTAGGGTTTTTGAAACAAAATTAAGGTAAAACATATTGATGAGACATTAGAAAATTAAAAATTAAAAAATGAAAGTCAAATATAAATATAAAATTATACACATATGTACTTACACACAACTACAATAACAACTATATTATTAGTTGGAGTAGGTTGTGGTGCTGCCTGACCTACTCCTCCGTCTCCTATATCACCTCTTCCATGAACTGAGGGCACAACACTTAGATCCACTACAAGGGTAAGTGAAAGGAGTTGGGGGATAATTTCATGGACATTATTTGTAATGTGATCATGTTAATTAATAACATGATTGTGTTATTTAATTAACATGATCATATTATTTAAATTTAGGCTCATGATTACTGAGTCATAATGTGATCTCATAATTATATAATGTGATCACATTATATTAAATAATAATGTGATAATATCATTTAATGAAATCATATTATTGACATTTACAATAACACGATCATGTTAATAATGCAATCATATTACCTATGTGTAAAAAAATGAAAAAGGGAAACACGAACATAAAATTACTCATTTTGCATTTGGGTTCTCTAGCTCTTCCCTTGCTTCCACGATTGCATTATGCATAAAAGACTCCAGAGAGTGCTAAGAAGCTGCTAAATTCACCCCATAGACCCGTTGATCAATGATGCTACTGTGTAGGAGAGGTAAGTGATCAAAATCTTCCTTAACACTAATTTTTCATAATTTTCATTATTTAACCCTAGTTTTTAATTGTAATTTGTTTTTTTAACAGCCCATCCTACCAACCCTCCCAACCCTCCATAGAACCCTTTGGTTGCTCCTCCTCTTAACCCTCCATAAAACCTTGTTGTTCCTCCTATACCCCACCTAACCCTCTTATAGTTCCCCAAAACCCCCTAGTAGTCAAGAGGTTTTGATTGACAACATTTTAGGAAACAAAATTGAAATTGAAGAGTTAATTGATAGAATGAGGGATCCCAAATCTGACCAACCCCCACCGTACCTAGCTAGTTGATTCCCTACAGACCTTATTAGTTCAAATTGACTCTATAATGAGTCAAATTGATCGATGGACCTCATATAAAGATACTTGTAGGGCATATTATGCTGACAAGCTGTTATCCCTTCATGTCCCAAATTTATATATTTCAAAAGCTGACATTTGTCCCCTATTCATTGACCCAACCACCAATACCCCATTTCCCGTAACCACTAAACATTTTCCTATCCATCCTTATGTACATAACTTAATCATGACCAATTTTTTGGATTGATGGTGGATGGGCTTTGACTATCCACCATGTAACAACCATGAGGTCCCATTATATTTTTTAAAGAAATTCTACTATGAGTTTGTCCTCAACCAGATTCCCAATTATTTTGATTTTAGCGAGTTTCAAGGTCAAGAAAAAGGCTCTACATAGGATCAACCAAGTACATGTCATGCACCTAATTAGCCTATGTATTTTTGTATCCAAAAGCCTTTTGAGCTAGAGATCCCCTCCATGATTTAGTAAGTCATGGAGATAAACACTCTCCATGCTCTTAGTTTACTCATTGATACACTCATTCAACATACGAGTAAGCTTTCATAGAGTGATGCTATAGATATGCCACAAGCTACCTGACCCTGACCCCACCATTGTAGTTTATGTAGAGCTATGTGCACAAGACCTTCTGATGATGATGACATCGATGGTTCAGATGGCTTAGATCATATTCTTATGAGTGATGATTTTTTGGCATGCACATTTAGCATACAAACATCAGTCACCACACAGATGTAGGTATGTTTTATATAAATGTCATGATAAATTTAAGTTATATTTACAAATTTAATTTCTAAACTAACAATTAATTTACATAGAAATTTAATATAATATATATGTCATTTTTTATGTCATAGGAGGTGACGATTCCTTCATCATCACAATCGACATTTACAACATTTGATTTGTCATAGCTATTGTTTTCATATTCGGATCCAGGTACTATGCCATCCACGACTACATCTACCTTTGTTAGGATGACACCATTTACTTATATAGAAGTAAAAATTGTTTATATATATGTTTTGCTCTTTGTATTTGTTAGGACTATAATTGTTTACATATATGTTTTGATTTTTGCATCTAATTTGTAACTTCTCTTCTCAAGAATTAATGCAAAAATAACACAACTTGTATGCAAAAATAAGTTGTTTACACATATCCCATGTACTAAAGCAAGGTTAAAAAACATGCATTATATTCCTTTTCAGTGTTGGTATTTTTATAGAGGTTATGGAATACATTTACTCTATCATTTAAGTGGATATCCAACAAGTAGTGTTGTCTTTCCTTGAATGTCACCCAAAGTGACTGTGGGCATATCTAAATTCACAATTATTTCTTGATAGTCCCAACATAAGGTTTCTTCATCTAAAAGTTGTAAAATAAATAGCATGTCCACACTATGTATTGAAAAATATCTTATCCCAAAGCACCTTTTCATACCTATCAGCCAAGCGTCAACTTCCCTAACAAAGATTCATGCATTGAATTTAAGACTCTTTTCACTTTATTTAGTTTTTGGGTAATTCCATCCAAGATTTGATGTGTGTCACCATTGTCATGAGTTCCTCCAATGGATGATATTCCATGTAATATATTGGTATCTCTCTCTTCCTAAACATTATTTTCATAATCACATTTATGGAATGATTTTATCCTATTCCATAAAATAGATACAATGGTGTTACCCTAAGGTCCTATTTGAGGTAGTTGTCCCCATCTAGAAGTTGTGCCTAGGGATCCTAATCCTAATCCCATGATAATGTCCCAATGTTGATGAGTGACATGTGGGATATAATTTCTCTACTTTTGTGTCTCTTGTTTATACCCACGTGGGTGATGTACTTCCCACTATTTTTTGGCTAGATGGAGCCTAGCCTCCCCTAGCCTTAACAATCTCATTGAGAGTCTTCACTTGAGAATCTAAACCAACCACATTTTCTTCTAGGCCAACTATCTCTTTCTTATTATGAGGGAACTTCACATATGTATGATAAGTATGGAGAAGAACATATGTATGCTTGTTTATTCACATATGGAGAACCTCGTCCACCAAAATATTATCAAGGCTCAAATAATCCTCTCCTAAAAAATCCTAACCAAAGTTTATTTGATCATGCTCCACCACTAAGTGGTTCACTCTAAGACCATAGAAAAAGAGAAGACATTAGATCTCCAGTCACATAAGAAATAATAATTGAGTAATAAATTAGAAAGTAACATAGAAATTAACTAAAAATAAACCAACTCAATACTTTACGTGGGTAACTTCATGTTAGTCTAGGTATAATTCCTAATTGGACCTCATCTTAGCATTCTCCTCATATCTTGTTGGTTCCTCTCTAATAAGTGTATGCTCACCCTTGTTTCCCCCTAAACTTCATCTCTTCACCCTCTATCCTATGCTTATTTATATATCTAAGTATTTACATATTATGGTGGTGGTTGTACTTAATGTTGGCATCCTACCATAATTGTAACCTACAAAGGATATTTTTCTAAATGTACTCCTCTAATTAGTATTATCCCAATTTTTCCCATGATGGTAGTAGAGGGTCCACCTCATTCACAAACTATCTTAAAATACCCTAATATAGTAGAGCTACCAAATATATCATTGTCTGTGTGTCCAACACTCATGGAAAGTCTCTCAATACTTAAAACCTATATTATGTGTATCAACATCACCAAAGTATTACACCTAATTAACAGCCTTGCCTCCATCACAATCCTCTATCAAGGCCACAATCCTACTTTTAGCCGACAAGCCTAGTATCCTAATCAAAACCTTGAAAGTGATAGTCCACTCTCAAGGGACTTGTGGGAAATTTAAACTATTTTATGACACATCCTAGTTGGTGAATAGGTTACAAAAGAATCTACTCGATGGGATAACAATCCTGACTTAGATAATCTAGAGTATCCCTATTATATATAGCATGGCCAAATCATTAGTCATTAATTTCTCTATAATCTTAGGAAGCCAATCATACTTCATCACTCTACTCCATCAAATATAGGCACCTTTAGAACACAATTTAAAATATCCCTAAATACTCTACTAATCTTGAAAATTCATCCAAAAGGAAGTAGTTACGAGGGTCCCACCTAAGTAAAACACCTATTTTTAGACAAGTAATAAATAAACAACCAATATAGTCTAACATATAACATAGTATAAAATGAAGATCTTGACCTAAGTATATTTATATTTATTAATGAAAAAAAAACTAGTATATATTATATATTCCATTTCACTTTAATTCTATAATTTTGGTTTTGGTACAAGGATGTTGCTCTAACACTTCAATAGATGGATTATCAATTCAGATCTAAGTGTATTTTAATGTGCATGCTTGTCTTCTTCTTTCCTATAATTTGTCATTGCATTCATGTACTTATATATATATATATATATATATATATATATATATATATATATATATATATATATCCTTTATATACAAGTGCTTCTATTGATCATTTTGGTTTCTATATATAAGATTTGATGTACTTTATATAAAATGAAGTGAGACTTTATTTACATGAATTGTTAGGGTGTGAAGCCACTATTCACAAGTCACTATTCATGAGTACTATTCATGGAAACTACTCACGAGTCACTATTCATGGTGACATGGCATACAGGTGATGTGGCATGCAGTTATGCAGTGATGTGAAATGTAGATGACATGGCATGGAAGTGATGTGACAGGAAGCTAATGTGGTAGTGGGGCCCATAGTGGGTCCCAAGATGTGGAACCAAGAAGGGTCCCAAAAGTGGTCATGGTGATGTCACATGTGTGGGACATAATTATAAATGTGTCCAAGATTCCCATGTGTGGAGTCACATGGCGAAGAGACAAAGATCTCACATGGTGCAAGAAAGTCAAGGGTCACATGTTGGAAAGTGACAAAAGATGTCACTATTCAATATTTCCTCACACATGTGTGAGGGAAATGGCATGTTGGAGTCACATGGGTGATTTGGAAAGAAGAAAAAGTAGGTGGCTACTTTATTGACCATTGGAACCTAAGCAAGCAATATTTTATTTGCACATTCCTCTCACATGTTTGAAGTGGGACATAGTACTTTAAAGCCAAATGGGATTTCTTAATGGAGAATATTCTTTGAAGACTTTGGAACAAGGTGAAAGAAAAGGACATCACATGATTATGCACTATGTGGGACATAGCCTTTGGAGGCTAATGGAGAAGGTCAAAAGTGGCATCATGATATGCCTTCACATGTGTGACCTTTCTCAAGTGGGGTACATGAGTTCCTATTCCCCAAATAGTGTTCCCCACCTATGTGGGTCAAAATCATCTCCCTCTCTCTTTCTTTGATGTAAAATGTTATTAAAACATTATTTTCTCTCATTCTTTGGCTTAACCTATTAGAGGATCATTGAGGAGTCCTTGGAGGCTCTCCATTTTTGGATCCATAGTTAGAGGTTAGAGTTGGAAAGGCTTGCATGCCTTACTCACCTAAATTATTGGGTTGTAAGCATCAAATGCAGGTTGTAGGTTGGAGCATGGAGGTGGGATTTTGTTTTTCTCACCTAGTACATGATGGATCCATGGAGGAGGTTGATGATATGTTTGTTAGCATTGTTTGTAGTTGTCTATTATAACTAGGAGGTTAGATATGAATAAAAAAAGTTTGCATGAAAGGTATTATCTCTTGATGGAAGATGGAGAGTAGAAGAGATGATTAAAATGCTTTTCCAAACATATTAGCACCAATAATGTTCCTGGTAAAACAACTGTATAACTTGTGATGTAGCAAGCTAGACTCCATTGGTGTAGATGGAGGTTCTCGACTAGAGAAGGGGTGTGTGATTATGGGATCCTAATACCAATGTTTGGTTAAGATGTGCTAAAAATCCATATAGAGGAGGAGGTACCAAAAGCTTGATTTTTTACCTATTGTAGTTGATGGATGGAGAAGAAAAAGTCTATACCCGAGGTTTCGTAGAAGGAGAAAGCTGGTGTTGAATATAGCAAAGACTTAGAGGTGTATTGAGTGAAGTGATCAGTGATTATGGTGTAGAAAAAGTGAGTAGTCAAGAGAGCTATGGTGTAGCTGATGCAAGTAACCAAGTGGATTGATGCATGGAGTAACTTTACACGTGAGTTTGATTTGACATGCGATAGAGTAGGATGTAGTTAAACTATGGGCTCAAAAACTTGGTAGGTTATATGATATACTGAGTAGTGTGATGACTTCCCAAGAACTGTATGGGTATCATGGTGATCATGATGGGTAACAATTTGTTACATGTAGAAGTTAGGTGTTAACTTCTAAGGGTTCTTCTCTCCATGTGTAAACTACTATTATGAGTGCAGTGTGCACTTGTTGTTATTTAGGAGTTAGAGTAGTGGGATGTCATTTTGACATCATTTCTACATGGTGGTCTCATGATGAGACAAAAGTAACTAGGAAGGCTATGTGGATGAGGCAAAGTTGTTGGTTTAAAAAATTAAATACTATACAGGCTGAATCAGATGTGTAGATGGAATACAATGGTACCTTCATGGAGAGCCATGGTTAGTAGAGGATGATGCTATGTTTGATGATATGTTAGTTGTAGACCCCAACATGATCATGGTGCGATGGATTGGGTTGCTAGGATGTGATGAAAGTGGTAGGATCAAACCAAGGATGGAGATGCACAATGAACATGAGAACATGAAGTGAAGTTTCCCACTTCTTGAAGTTTTGAGATGTCTTCTAGTTTATCCTAGAGAAGAGGAAGAGAAGATAATTATCATATGTATCAGATTCATTAAAAGTAGGAGTAGCCTCATATAAGCTATGATGCACTATACTAGATACTTCCAAGTAGTGGGAGTTGTGAGCGATTCATGGTGGGATCTTGGATAGAGGATCAAGTTTATGGTGAAGTAGGAGTCACTTTAGTTGCCATAAATCTATAGTTGGCATGCAGATGTTATCAAAGCCATTAGGATATAGAAGTCTTAGTAGTGCATAAAACTTTTATTAGGCTTGTTTTGTGAGCAATAATAGGCATGATGATAGCTGGTAGGTAGCTGTATGGCAACATGTTAGCATGAAGACACAGGTGGTTCAAAGTCTTGTGCATATGACTTCAAGTGGGATATTATTAGGGTATGAAGCCACTATTCACAAATCACTATTCATGATTACTATTCATATGCATTATTCACAAGTCACTATTCATGGTGACATGGCATGCAGGTGTGCAATGATGTGCCAAGAAGTTGATATGGTAGTGGGGCCCATAGTGGGTCCCAAGATGTGGTCACAAGAAGGGTCCCAAATGTGGTCATGGTGATGTCACATGTGTGGGACACAATTCTAAATGTGTCCAAGATTCCCATGTGGAGTCACATGGAGAAGAGGAAAAGATGTCACATGGTGCAAGAAAGTTAAGGGTCACATGTTGAAAAGTGATAAAAGATGTCACTATTCAAGATTTTCTCACACATGTGTGAGGGAAATGTAATTTTGGAGTCACATGGGTGATTTAAAAAGAAGAAAAAGTAGGTGGCTACTTTGTTGACCCTTGGAACCTAAGCAAGCAATACTTTATTTGCACATTCCTCTCACATGTGTGAAGTGGGACATGGTACTTTAGAGCCAAATGGGGTGGCACATGGGATTTATTGGTGGAGAATCTTCTTTGAAGACTTTGACACAAGGTGATAGAAAAGAAAATCACATGATCATGGACTATGTGGGACATGGCATTTGGAGGCTAGTGGAGAAGGTCAAAAGTGGCATCATGATATGCCTTCACATGTGTGACCTTTCTCAAGTGGGGGACATGAGTTCCTATTCCAAAAATAGTGTTCTCCACCCATGTGGGTCAAAATTCTCTCCCTCTCTCTTTCTCTTTGATGTAAAATGCTATTAAAGCATTATTTTCTCTCATTCTTTGGCTTATCCTATTAGAGGATCATGGAGGAGTCCTTGGAGGCTCTCCATTTTTGGATCCATAGTTAGATGTTAGAGTTGGAAAGGATTGCATGGATTACTCACCTAGATGCTTGGGTTGTAAGCATCAAATGCAGATTACACGTTGGAGCATGGAGGTAAGATTTTACTTTGCTCACCTGGTGCATGATGGATCCATGGAGGAGGTTGATGCTATGTTTGTTAGCATTGTTTATAGTTGTCTGTTGTAGTTAGGAGGATAAAACCTAGAAAGCATGGTCAAATTTTTGGTTCACCTGAGTGCTTGGATGTAACACTTATTTGTAGCTACTTTGAGAGGAACTATAAGAGAGTTGTTGATGTATAATGAAGTCTAGTGCTGCCTCTACCCCATGGTTTTTCCCTAGCTAGTTTAGCAAGGGTTTTCCACATATATCTTGTGTTGTGGTTTGTTCTCTCTTGTTTATGTTTTATTTTAGCTTGTTATTCCACAATGTATTTATTACTTTCACATGTAGGAATGTTTGTTTTCCTAAAATGAATAATTGATGGATGGAGTAGACACTCCTCCCTCTCTATGAGCAGAGACAAACATAGGCATTACTAATGCAATGTCATCTGCACAGGTGCTGATAGAGTTATATATTAGTTCTTGTAATTTTGAATTATAAAAGTAGACTTGTTTTAATAATTTTAGAACATGTACTTGGGAAAAATATAACTTATGTAAATGTATTGTGTATGTAGGTTTATCTTATGATAGCTGATAGACCCAGTTAGATGGTGATTAGGGAAACTTATCATGTTCCTCCCATATTCTAGATGCATATTCAGATAGTTGATCTTGTTATTGACTTGATTGAGTGTGAAAAATAGATTGAGCAGGATCACGAGCTTGCAGTAAGTGCACATGTTTAAATGATTTTTTATTATAGTTTTAAATTAATTTATTAACAATTGTTTGAATGTATTTTATGTTAGTTTCATAATAATTATTGTATTTGAATAGGTTTATCTACAAGCTAACTATGAGTGTAGGACCCACAGTAAGACCTTGGAGCAATCCAAGGCATTAGAGGGGTCTCCATCTACTAGCAGGGCATCCTAGGGAGAGTATTCTTTGAGGAAGGCAAAGAGAGGGAATCTATTTGATGAATAGGATGTCTTACACATGCGATTTATTTTTTTGTATGCCTATATGGTAATTGATGCAGTTTTGGCATTGTCTATGCACATATGACATTCAACCAACATTAGATACTATGTTGGTAGATGTAATTTTTTGTATGCCTATCAGAACAATTTAAGTATTATTGACATTAGACATATATGTGCCTATATTGTATGCCTATCATGGAAATATATCTAATATATATTCAATTTTTATTTCATTGTGTGTTATTGTATAATGTTGTTTTGATCTTCCAAATTATTATCTATAAAATCTCATTTTTTATGTTATATGTGCACAAATGAGTATTAAAAAATCATTCTTTTCAATGTTATACATCTCAAATATTCCATATTTTTTTAAAATTAAATTTTTTATTTCATTATGTGTAGTGGAAATGACTAATGACACTCTTATCACTTAGGATTAATGACCTTCTTCTCTAACTCATTTTATACATTCCATTCAGAAACATCCTCTCACTCTTTCACTATCTTCTCACTAGGCAATCCTCTTAGGTTTTAAAATTACCAAAACTTGATACAAGTCTCAAGGAGTCAATCTTCTATCATAGGTGTTCTTACATGGTCAAATCACACCTACCTTTACCTATTACAAGCAATCAAACACACTTCAACATTCAATTCCACATATAGGCCACAACAAGGCACCCTACATGCCTATGACAACAACATGGACTATTAGTTCAATTTCAAATCTCTCATGTATCTTCTAAGACATGTAAAACCTCCTTTGTTGATGGGACCAACTTTCAATTCCATATCTATTCAATGGCATAATTTAAAAGATTAAGAAACAACTCTTACTTCCCTTTTCAATGTGACTGTTAACCCAAAATAGGGTATAGATAAGGTTTATTTATTATAGAGGTCAATAGGTCAATTACTCAATGCCACCTAATAGGTCAATAAGTCAAAGTTGTCAAAATTTTCAAAGTTGTCAAATTTGTCAAAGTTGTTAAAAATGTCAAAGTTGTCAAATTTGTCAAAGTTGTCAAATTTGTCAAAGTTTTCAAAATTGTCAAAGTTGTAAAAATTATCAAAGTTTTCAAAGTTGTCAATAGGTCAATTACTCATTAAGTTTCTAGGTCTCTAGTTTAAGTTGTCAAAGTTCAAGTTGTGATTGCAGAACTCTGGTTCTGATGCTTTCTGAGTGAAAAATGACACTGCCAACATGTATAAGAGGTGGATAATGTATAGGACTAGGTTCTTGGCCTCCCATCAAGCCCAATTGTCAAACCCACCACCCATTCTGACCTTAAGGACACCCTTCCTAATACAAGAAAAATGCAAATTTTTAGCTTAAGTTTAAACATGCATAAAACAAAAAATATAAGTCATTTACATGAACCATAAGATCCTTCATGTACCATCTTAATCCCTCTAATCGTACCCCAAATCACTTAGGTGGAATATTCAAGATCAATCCATTAGACAAGTTGTAGTGATGCGTCCAAAAATGCAAGTTTTTGTTAGTGAATAAGCAACTTCTCAAGCTCCAATTGGAATTTATACCTTTGAGACCTCCACCTATAAATATATCATTTTTATCACATTCATATAGGCAAATTACATGTTATCACACCTCCATTACATTCAAATCCACCTAAAAGTGCAAAAACACTACTGTTTTGGAGAGTGGAAACACTGATAATAAATATTGTCAATGTTCAAGTTGTGGTTATATAAATTTGATTCCAATGCTTCCTAAGTGAAAAATGACACTAAAACATGTCTGGGGGGTGGATAATGTCTATGACTAGGTTTTTTGCCTCCC
The DNA here is from genome assembly GCA_037957365.1 of Torreya grandis. Taxonomy (NCBI): domain Eukaryota; kingdom Viridiplantae; phylum Streptophyta; class Pinopsida; order Cupressales; family Taxaceae; genus Torreya; species Torreya grandis. The sequence continues at coordinate 846,278 of JARHVA010000463.1, forward strand.
ATCAGGCCCGATCGACAAACCCACCACCCATTTTAGCCTCAAGAACACCCTTCCCAATACAAGAAAAATGCATTTTTTAGCTTAAGTTCAAAAATGCATAAAATGAAAATTGTAGGTCATTTTTATGAACTGTTAGATCCCTCACATACCTCCTTAATCCCTCTAATCTCACCTTTGAGTATTCAAGTGGAAGATTTGAGATCAATTCTTTAGACAAGTTACAGTGACAGGTCTAAAAATGCAAGCATTTGTTAGTGAACAAGCAACTTCTTGAGCTCCAACTAGCATTTCTACCTCTAAGACCTCCACCTACTAATATATCACTTTTATCACATCCATATATGAAAATTACATGTTATCACATTACCACAACTTTTGAATCCACCTGAAAGTGCAAAAACACTACTATTCTAGAGAGTGGAAACATAAACAATAAATGTTGTCAAAGTTCAAGTTGTGGTCACAGTTCCTAAGTGAAAAATAACACTTCCAACACATTTAAGGGGGTGTATAATGTCTAGGACCATGTTATTAGCATCCTATCATGCCTGATCGATAAACCCACCACCCGTTCTAGCTTCAAGAACACCCTTCCCAATATAAGAAAAATGCATTTTTTAGTATAAGTTCAAACACGCATAAAATGAAAACTCTAAGTCATTTCCATGAACCATCAAATCCTTCACATACCTCCTTAAACCCTATAATCACAACCTATAACACTTAGGGGGAAGCTTAAAGATCAATCTGTTAAACAATTTACAATGATGGGTCTAAAAATGCAAGTTTTTATTAGTGAACAAGCAACTTCTTGAGCTCCAACTAGCATTTCTACCTTTAGGACTTCCACCTACAAATATATCACTTTGATCATGTCCAAATAGGAAAATTACATGTTATCACATTGCCATGATGATCAAATCCACTTGAAAGTACATTTTCACTACCATTTCACAGAGCAAAAACACTGACAACAAATGTTGTCAAAGTTCAAGTTGTGGTTACATAATTCTTATTCAGATGTTTTCTGAGTGAAAACTGACACCTCCAACATGTCTGGGGGGTGGATAATGTTTAGGACCAGGTTCTTGGCCTCTTGCCAAGTTCAATCAACAAACCCACCACCCATTTGGGCCTCAAGAACACCCTTTCCAAGACAAGAAAAAATGCATTTTTTTAGCCTAAGTTCAAATACCCATAAACCTAAGCTTCTCTTAGCTTCAAGAATATAGAATTCTTTACTAATTGTGCCATCCACATGAAGGTGGAAGCTTATCTAGCACCACTAACCTACAAAAAAATGTTAGTAGGTAATTAAAAATGAAATATATATATGTACTACCTAGAAAATAAAAAACATTTGGTAAAATTGATTACATATACATTTGAAAAGTCAACATACCTTCATATTTCAATCCAATGAACTACTAAGATCTACTCTAACCTTGATCGTATCAAGAATAGCTTTATGATCTGATTCCCAAACTTTCCATATTTTTTTGTGTAATGGACTTCCATGATATTTTTGTAATTGAATATTCATTGCAAGAATCAAATTTGAATTGTGCAATATCTTCCTGTGCATTTCAAACTCTTCAAACAACCATTGATCTGAATTTTTTATAAGATATCATCAAAACCAAGTTCTAGTGACTGCCACTGACCCAGTGGGATAGTCAAGTTTTCTCCATCTATAACTGAGGAAGTCAATTTTTTCTTTCTCTTTATTAGAGAATGCCCAAAGCTCATTGGTATTAGGTTTATTAAGTCTTTCATGTCTTTCAATTGGTTTCATTATTATTTTTCTATTTAGATTAGGTTTTTGACTTATTTTTGAAACCATTCATTTTTCCCTTTTTTATCACTTACTGCACAAGTTGTAAGTATACATTGGGTAGCATTACAATCTTTGGTGTATGATTTTGGGCCTAAAATATGATATGCATCATGTATATTTTCAACATTTTCATCATCCATGTTAGATGTTCTTAGTCCTAATGTGTATGTTATAGGTCCCATCTTAATCAATTTTATCAATGAAACAAATAATTGATATTTTTGACTATCATACTCCAAATTATGAAAGAAAGTATCCCAAATTTATGGAGCAAGTCTTCTTGAATGACGATCAAACATTTTGTTATGCATTTGTTTTAAAATACTTTCATCAACTACAATTAAGTACTTGTCTTTTCTATGCACAATTTTTGGAGGTTTTGGTAATGATGGAATTTGTTGAGAGGGTGTTTCAAAACTATTATTATTTTCATTGTTTAGAGGTGGGATGACATTAAATCCTTCATTGTTAATTTATTCACTATATGTTTCCATGAATTTTTCTTAATGGTTAATTTCATCATTATTTTTTTCCATCAAATTTTCTTCATTCATGGGGGGTGAAGCATCATACATAGACTCATCATCAACAAAATAAAAAACTTAGAACTTTGAATGTGAACTTCCAACATTAACTAATTCATTATTTTCAATTTCATTATTATTCATTTCATTATGGTCAATTTTAGTATTATTTATTTAATTATTGTCAATTTCAACATTATTCAATTGCTTATAGTCAATTTCATGATTGCTTAATTCATTATCATCAATTGGCTCATTATCTATGGTATTTGGTTCATCAGGATTAGGGTTTGTACCTTGTTTAACACAATTTTTTTGCATTTGTAGCTTGTGTTTCTCTCTCAAAAATTATAATTCCTCTAGTGTTTTATTCTTTAACAAATTATTCCTCTTCGATCATGATTCGGAACCCATCAGAAGGGATAATTGATAACTTTTCAAAGGTGGGGTCAAGTACATAAAAGGAAATAGAGAATGTTTGTGGGGACAAAAGTCTCAATTTGGGCTAAAAATAGTCATTGATAATTGAGCTTAATTTAAAATAATTATAACACAATCATGTTATATAATGTAATCATGTTATTACATAATGCGATCACATTTTTTTTATATAAGGTCCCAGCCCATCCAACCTATTGAGAAGCTTATATCAGCAATAACATGATCATGTTATTATCGATATAAGTTTTGGGTTGGTAATTGGCAATAAGGACCAATTGTTGCCTATGTTAAGAATAATACAATCATGTTATTAAATAACATGATCATGTTATACTTAATATAGATAAGGGATTATGGATTGGGGATTAAGGCATTAGTGCATAGGGTTTATGGATAATGGATTAAGGATTAGGGATTACTAGGGATTCCAATTTTTGTTTTAGGGATTAGGGATTACAATTAACGTCCAAAGTTAAGGTGCATGGCTATTGGGGCCTTTCCCTTAGAATGGCTTGGCTTTATAGATACTCGTATCGCTCCCTATGTTAAAGCCCATGGTTTTGAATTGACATTGTGATGGAAGGAAAATGTCTCTCGATAAATTCAAATGATGTGTGTCTTTAATAAATTAGCAGTTAACATGCTTTCATGACATATGTGGAAAAAAAATTCTTTTGGGCACATTTCCCAAAGAACATTAAATGCCATATCACTTATAGTTTCAATTTGTTAAGTGGTCACCCAATATGTTTCCTAAAGTGCATTAAATGCCATATTAGTTCTTAATTCATTTTTCCCCTTCTCCTAATATTTAGAGAAAGAAGCTCTGAGCACATGGAAGCCCAAAAAATAATAATGAGTCATTAATAATAAAATATGTTTTTGAGTTGTCATTATACCTTGGATGTCATCGTGTAGATTGAGTGAATTAGTTAAATAGGGTAATCAGTCATGTGATTTAGGCCAAACTAAGCCTTGTGAACTTAATTCTTAGTCTAGAAATGATATTAATTTGGGATAAAATGATTGGTTTAAGGTTTAAAGATTTTATATTTATGGTTTATATTTTAGGGATTATGAACTTTAAGGATTAGGGCTCAAGGTACAATTTTTAGGGTATATATTTATATAATAGTGTAGGCAATTGGGGTAAATTCGGGAGCCTTGAACCTATGTTTGTGATTATAGAATGTGAATGTGAGATCAATTATCCCCCACATCATCACATATTGAGCCTACAAAGTTAATTATGGTAATGAGTGATGCAATTTTAACCAAGTTCATCTTTGTGAACCTAATTCTTATTATATATATATATATATAAGATGTTAATTAGGGCTAAATTTATTGGTTTAGGGTTTAGGGTCTATAATTTAAAGGGTTTAGGGTTTAGGGCTTATGTCTTAGGGTTAAAGTTAAATGGTATAGGGTAACTTAGGGTTTAAGATATCAAATATAGGGTCCAATAACTAAGGTAATTGAAGAACATTTGAGCTGCTTGTGACACTTATTTATGGCTTGATTACCTTCATGTTTGCATTTTTTATAAAAGTAGGGTCAATTATGCCATGTACATGTTATATAATTGATTGAGCCATAAATTTGGTTTAGGGGCTCAATTTTTCCTAGATCACTCAGGGAATTACACAAATTGACTAATTGGATTAATTCATGATAGAAGATCAATATTTTGATTTTGGCCCAAATCATATCTTACTATTGAAAAGGTTCAAATGCCTCCTTGATTAAAATAATCAACTACATCATCCTCTTTGGTTAATTAGGTTGAAGGGACTTGAAATAACCCTAATTTATTGAATAGATGAATAGCTAGATTAGTACTCCAAAGGCTTTAGCCATAGGTTTAAAAAGTGCATTTTATGAAATCTCATGATAAAATCAATCATATTGTAAGGCATGTATGTTTGTGGCATGTAGTGGGCATTAAGGCATAGGGGTTACTATTTAAGTTTTAGGAATTGAGGATTAGGGCATAGGGTTTAGGTTTAAGGACATGTATATTAATGTCTAATTACTAGATATGCCATGTGTTCAAACCAGATTCTTACTACAAAGGATGTTAACTGGGACTAAATTGAAGTTGGTAAATAGGGAAAGTAAATGGTTTACAATTTAGGGTATAGTGTTTAGGGTTTATGGTTGACAACTTAAAATTTTAAATGTATATACATGGTTTAGGGTACACAGGGTCAATTGCAAAGATAATTGAGGACAATTTGAATCACTTGGACCCTTTTGTGACTATAGAATGTGTTTTTGGGTTGTCATTATACCATGGATGTCATCATGTAGATTGAGTGAATTAGTCAAATGGGGCAATCAGTCATGTGATTTAGGCTAAGTTGAGCCTTGTGAGCTTAATTCTTAGTCTAAATGATGTTAATTTGGGATAAAATGACTGGTTCAAGGTTTAAAGAGTTTATATTTATGGTTTAGAGTTTAGGGATTAGGGCTTAGGGTATAGGTTTAAGGGTATATAAGGTACAATCATGATGGTGATTATGGAAAATTTGAGCTCCTTGAATGTAGATCTATGAGTAAATAATGTGAATTTGGGATCAATTATCCCCCACATCATCATAGATAGAGCCTACAAAGTCAATTATGGTAATGATTGATGTAATTTTAACCAAGTTCATCCTTGTGAACCTATTTATTATTATATATAAAGGATGTTAATTGGGGATAAATTGATCCCAAGGGCCTACTAAGCCTCAATGTAAGGAATTTCATCCATATGATATCAATTGGGGATCCAAGTGCTCACCATATTAAAAAAATAAGTATTTTTTCAAATTTATATGTAATTTGGTCCAAAGGAGTTGTGTGCAAGGAATTACATTCATATATAATGGAAATTGGGGCTTACTTGGCCCTGATTGTATATCATATTGAACCAATTGAGTATTTAATTCTAAATGATACATAATTGGGGCCAATCGAGGCTTGCCCAAGGAATTGTGTCAACATAATTTTAATTAGGGCCCTAATTGCACACCTTATTCAAATAATTGAGTGTTTGATTGAATTTGATATGAAATCAAGACCAATTGAACCCTTTATAAGGAATTACATCCATTTAAGTTGTCAACTGAAAGAACATTTTGTTCAATATGATCTATGAAATTTAGTCCAAACAAGCCTTGTGTAAGAAATTTCATCCTTCTACTGTCAACAGGGGGCTCTGTTGGTCCCAAAAACATAACATGTTGAATCAACCAAGTATTTAGTTTAGTTAAATATGCAATTATGGCCAACCAAGGCTCATGCAAGTAACTAAATACATCTAATGTCAATTATAACTTTGTTGGCCCTGATTGTAAACTATACCCAGCTAATCATGTATTTGGTTTTATCTTATACATAATTAGGGCCAACTAAGCCTCGTAAAAGTAATTTTGTCCATATGATGTTCTATTTGGTTTCTATTATCCCTAATTGCACATCATATTGAACCAATTGAGTATTTAGGTTCAATATGACATGTAATTAGGGTCACTCAATCCCCAAGCAAGGAATTACATCCATCTGATGTCATTTGGGGCTCTAATTACACCATGCTAAATCAATTGATATTTTTTTCAATATTATACATAATTGAGGACAACCAAGTCCTATGTAATTAACCGCTTCCACCTAGAATATCAATTGAGGCATTTTTCACCCCATGCAATGAATTGTGTCCATCTAATTTCCATTGTGAATATTTTTCCCTAACTGTACATCATATTCAACCAATCGAGTATTTTCTTCAGTATAATCTGTAAATAAGAGTAATTGGTCCCTATGCAAGGAATTCCTTCAATATAATGTCAATTATGGCTTTGATATCACACCATATTAAACTAATTGAATATTTACTTCAATCTAATACATAATCGGGGTTAAATGAGCCTTGAGAAAGGAATTATGTCCATATGATGTCACTTAGGCCTCTAATTGCATACTATATTATGAAAAACCAAGTATTTAGTTTAGTTTGATACATAATTGGGGCAAACCAAGCTCCATGCAAGGAAATATGCCCATCTAATGTCAATTTGGGATCTGTTTGCCCAATTGCACACCATATTGGGATCAAAGGAACAATAAATTGATTCATAGGTTAATGCATCTCTAATTATAATTCAATGCTATCAATTCTTAATAAGAACATTGGTCCTAAACAACAATCTTAATCTGAAACCAATATTTGATCTTGAGACTACTAGGCCTAATGGCTCTTATTCAAGTTTTAGGATGTTGAGAATATGTAATGTGATCACTTTATTAATGAGATCATGTTATTAAATACCGTGATCTTATTAATAATGCAATTAATAACATGATCACATTATTAACATGATCATGGTATTTGAATTTGAATTCAATTCTTGCACCTTTTGTCTTAGTAATGGCTTGGATTCCTAAGCCAAAGGCTTGAACTATCAATGTACAACTGAGTTTTTAAAGGAATGAAAAGAAACAACAAATTTCAACTTTGATTGCCAAATACACTAAGAATTTCAATGTGAAAATTCAAAAACTGAATACCATCATGATGAGCATGCTCTCCTCTTTCCAAAAATATGATTTTTATAATTTTTGGACTAATTTAAGGTTTCAAACTATTGTTATTTATAACTATGTGCTTTTTAGGGCATTACATGATGCAAACATACATGTTTATACATGTTCATGTAATTTGTCTTTCATTGATCCAAGTGAAAAAAAATTATATGGTGATGCATTCAACCTAATTCTACACACATTCAAAAAAAAATTGATTTTCATTTTTTTTGAGTTAGTTAGGCATGGCTCATGGATAGCTATCATTTATTTGTCAATATTTAGGATCTATTTACTTAAAAAATTCATAAAAAAGTATTCATTAAAATAATACAAAAAAATATAGGTGACATGATAGAAGGTTTTATCTAAATTTTTCCCAAGTGTTTCAAATAATATTAAACGTTGCTAAAAAAATGGTGCGCATCACACTTGTCTATCTACCATGTTTTTTGGAAAATATAGGAGTTCCTCTTCAAATTTTAGATGTTTGACCTAGTTATACTTAAAAACATTTAAAAAAATTAGTGTTTTGAAATCTAGACTCGAAATTCTACATTTCATGTTTTTACATGATCTTCAAATTGAGAATGTAGATATCTCAAATTATCTATAGAATTTCAAATTTTGGAAATTTTAGAAAAATCATGTCCGTGGGTAGCCCACTTTTAGTCCCCCAACTTTGTGCACTTACCCACAACAAGAAAAAAGATGGGTCATCTTATGTCCATCCACCATCGTGTGTATAGTGTAATGTTCCATACATCATCCACATCAACAACAATAATAGGATGATCTACATCCCTCACAAGCAAATACACAAGATACTTGACACCATGCCCTAGTCTATTGCTATGATGACAAATAAACCTCATAGTGCGAGTATAAGGGTACCCTCTCGAGGCACATCATAATGGACACCGAACTAACATGTGGCACTCTTAAATTAGAATCTCTCCACAACACCAATAAATCAATCATGAATCCACACACTAATGTAAATATGATGTAACTCTATCACATTTTCAACCTAGATAAAAAATGTCTATAAGGACTCCAAACAATCATAACATGTTTGATCGTATCTAGGTTCACACAATACTCCATAGTAGTCAAACCCTATTGTTTATTTAATACCCATTGCTCTGTAAAAAATATGTGGATGGGCCCACTCACCACGAGGTCCCCCAACTAGCCAAATAATAATTATGTGCTCATATGCCCAAACATGCAATAAGGTTGTAGCACTAAACCCGCCAGCGTGGCCCTCTGAGGTAAATTTCTAAAAATATTTGTATGAAGGAGACAACATAGTGCACCCATTAAATATATAGTACCTCTCTCCTATATAACATGAACAAAATCATACATGTGATAAGATATCACAACATCCCCACTGTCTACGTTAACAAAATAAGCAAGAAAACACCATATGAAATTATACAAATGTATAACATCTAATGTGATGATCTCTCCAAGAAATAATTTATAATTGTTCCCTATATATTGATCATCTCAAGCCTAACATGGCATATATATATGATCATGCCACATATACCCCTTCCAAACTATGGCTTTTGCTATGGTTTATTCTCTAACTATAGGTAATCTCAATATCCACCACACATCCACTAAAGTAATAGTCATCTCCCCTGTAAGGATCCAAAATGTGTAAATATCAACATTTCACCTATCTGCTAGGGTGGTCATGAGGTGAATATCATACAATATCCAACTTAGGTGGGCTACATGTGTAAGGCCTAACCTATCAAGAATCTTATAGTTAGCATCATTGAAACTAATGTCACTAATGGTCTCCATGTGATGACTGTATCTAAACTATGGCATGCAAATATCTCTATAAATATACATAAATAAAAAAATATCAACTAAAATCAAATAAAAATAAATAAATGTGTACAAATATAAAGTAAAGCAATAAAATCCTAAGGACAAATTCGACCAACATAGTCATTATTGTCAGACACTACCATCCCAGATGGTATGTTCTATTAGTTAGTACTGTTTGAACTTTGAAAGGATCTATCAGAGGTTTGATGGTATTACCTTGGATGGTCAGTATCATCATTATTCTAAACTGATCAAAACCTATTTAAAAATGCCTAAATCCTAAAAATGAAAAATTTCAATTTTTTCAAAAATGTAAAAATAGATTAAAAAAGAAAAACAATATATGTACTAGGTCCATGAGTGGATTGGTTTGTAGGGAAATTTAAAAATACTCAAAACATCTAGGTAATGGATCTCAACACCTCGACATCATGAAATCTCAGAGCTCAAAATCACTATTAATAAATTGTAAATGAATTATATACTTATATTAACTCAACCTATTTATATGGGTTGACTTTTCAACTATGTAATATACCAAATTTAATTTATAAAATAATACCTATAAACCTTCTATGTGCAATATCTCAAACATGTTATATTGAAATCAATCCCTATTAGTTGTGTTGCAACACACACTATGCATTCTTTAGCATGGTAACATTTCCATGACTACTATTGATAATTTTAAACACACTAAATTTTTTGAATGCTCTCATTTTAAAAAAATCTTGCCTTATCTTTTTAAAAAATTAGGGAAACTCTTGATTATATATACATACCATTAGCTTCAAAAATTATTATATGCTATCCAATGGGTGAATCTATCAAATCATATCATACATGGTTGAGAATGGTTCAAAAATTAGATGAGTGTAATTATTGACCAAATTTGACTACTAGTCAAATGAGGTCAACCCCTACTATTTGAAACTTTTGAAGAAGGTTTCATATCCTATAGGGGTCTCATAATGTTCTATACATCTTACTTGGCCTTGTCCCAGTCCTTGTCTAAGTTCATCTCCCTTGGAATGACCTAGTCAAACAAAGTCAAACATGGTCAAGCCTTGGTCAAAAATTTTCAAAGGATAATTTTGTGTCAAATTGTCCTAATATGGTATTTATCATGTTTCAATGTGTTTACAAGTGATAAATTGGTCATTCGTTATGTCTCATGTGCAAAAAGGCGTCTTCTGGCCACTTTTTAGCCTATTAATTGACTTGTACAGAATTCCATGATGAGGTGTGGAGCTAAAAGCTTCACCAAATGAGTAAGTTGCAGGTTGCAGGAATTACACAGTCACCGACATCGGTCAAGAGCGACTGACGTCGGTCATGAGTCGACTAGGAGATGCCAGCGTCGGTTATGGATCGACCGACGTCGGTCACAGGCAGATAGGCAGGGACCGATGTCGGTCACCTGTGCGTCTAGAATACTGTTTTCATGGACAGAATAGAATGTTTGCATGATAGGATTAAGTGTTAGTCTATATTTTGCATCTCTATCTTTAGTAAGACTGTTTTGAGCCCTTGATTAAGAGGTGCATCTAATGGTTGTGATTGTATGCTCATGATCCCTAAAGTTATATAATAGGGATAGATCTTCATAGCTTATTGTAATTGTAGAGAAACAATACAAGAATTGTATATGTGAATCAATCCAAGTTGTTGGAGTTGATTGTAATTGAGAGAGAGAGCTCTTGAAGGAAAGAGATCTGTACATCTGAGAGAGGTGTGGAAGAAAAGAAGTTTCTTTAATTGTATTCCTTCTGTAAAGAGTTTAATGTAAGTTTTCAGGGTGGTTTCTTGTATCTCTTGTTCTTTTCTATTTCTGATTCTAGTTACTTATCATTCTAGTTCAATTCTATCTTTAGTTGCTTTCATATAGTAATCAATATTGTTGGTTGATCCCCAACAAGTGGTATCAGAGCTCAGGTTGACTATCAGGTGTTTCAGATCTGGTTAGTGTGTATTGATTACAGGTTACTCACAGGGATTTCTGTTTGAGTGGGAGAAGCAATGGCAGAAGAAAGTAAATTGAGAATGGAGAAGTTCAATGGCAAGAATTACCAATTATGGAGAATGCAGATAGAGGATTATTTGTATCAGAAAGATCTATACTTACCATTAGGTGGAGTTTCAAGGAAGCCCACAGACATGGAAGGTGAAGAATGGGAAGTTCTTGATAGAAAGGCTCTTGGATCTATAAGATTGAGTCTGACATCTACTGTGATATCTAATTTATCACAGGCAAAGTCAACGGTAGAGTTAATGACTACTTTAGCAAATTTATATGAAAAACCCTCAGCTTCAAATAAGGTATATCTTATGAAGCAGTGATTTAATTTGCAAATGCAGGAAGGTGGATCTATATCTAATCATCGTAATGATTTCCATGGAATTGTAAATCAATTAAATTCAGTCAAAATAGTGTTTGATGATGAAATTAAAGCTCTATTAATCTTATGCTCTTTACCTGAGAGCTGGCATAGCTTGGTAATGGCAGTTAGTAATACTACATCTGCTTCAAATATTTTAAAAGTAGATGATGTTGTTAGTGTAATCTTGAATGAAGAAATTCACAGGAAAAGCACAGAGGAAACATCAGGGAATGCTTTAAGTTTTGAGAGCAGGGGAAGGAAAAAAGAGAAGAGCAAGAAAAGGAGATCAAGGTCTAAGTCAAAGATGAGAGGTAGATCCAAATCCAGAAATGGCAAGAAGCCACAATGCTGGAATTGTGGAAAGATAGGGCACATAAGCAAAGATTGCTGGTCAAAACCTAAAAAGGACAATCAACATGAAGGTAAAGAAGAAGCAAAAGTTGCAGGTATTGCACAAGATGCTCTTATATTCTCTTTGCATAATAATATAAAATCTTGGGTTTTAGATTCTGGTGCCTCTTTTCATGCTACCCCTAATAGAGAATATTTTAGTGACTATGTCTATGGAGATTTTGGAATAGTTTATTTAGGGGATGATGAGCCTTATAAAATTGTTGGCAAAGGAAAAGTGCAGCTGAAAATGCAAAATGGCAACACATGGGTGTTGAGAGATGTCATGAATGTACCCAGCCTGAAGAGAAATTTGATTTTTGCAGGAAAGTTAGGGGATGAAGGTTGTACAGTAACTCTCACAGCTGAATCTTGAAAGGTTACCAAGGGTACACTTGTATTGGCCAGAGGTAAGAGAGTAGGTACTCTCAATTTATGTAATTATATTACTGATAATTCTCCTTCTATATTATCTACTTCAGATGTGGATGCAAAGTTGTGGCACTCTAGGCTCGGCCACATGAGTGAGAAGGGAATGTCTATTCTTAAGTCAAAAGGTAAGCTCTCAGATTTGAAAAGCATAGATCTGGATTTTTGTGAGCACTATATTTTTGGGAAACAGAAGAGAGTAAGTTTTCTCAAGACTGGGTCAACAAAAAAGAAGCACAAATTGGAGCTTGTTCACAAAGACGTGTGGGGACCGGATTAGGTTGCTTCTATTGGAGGATCACAATACTATGTCTCTTTCATAGATGATGTTACAAGAAAGGTATGGGTCTATTGTATAAAGAAGAAATCTGATGTTTTTGACACTTTTAAGATTTGGAAAGCTATGGTTGAGAATGAAACAGGCAGGAGATTGAAGTGCCTGAGATCTGACAATGGTGGTGAGTTCTGCAGACACAAGTTCAATTGGTATTGTTATATGCATGGAATACACAGGCAAAGGATAGTTCCAAGGACACCTCAGCAAAATGGAGTTGCTAAAAGGATGAACAAAACAGTAATGGAGTGTGCAAGGTGTATGAGATTGTATGTTGGTTTTCCATTAGAGGTTTGGGCAGAAGCTGTGGATACTTTAGTTTACCTGATTAACAGAGGACCCTCTATAGCTCTGGATGGTGGAATTCCAGAAGAGACATGGACAGGTAAAAAGGTAGATCTCTCATTTCTAAAAGTTTTTAGTTGAAAAGCTTTTGTGCATGTTGATAAGGAAAATAGAAAGAAGCTGGATGCTAACTCTATGAGGTGCATATTTAATTGGTTATGGCTCTGATGATTTTGAATTTTGGTTTTGGAATCTAGGAACTAACAAAATAATTAGGAGCTATGATGTTGTTTCAATGAAAAAGTGATGTATAGTGATCAGCTCAAGAAGATGAATCAATCTAAGTAGAGCAATGGAGAATTGGATGAGGTGACGGTCCAAAATGAGCTCGCGAGAAAGAATTATCACAGACAGGAAAACACAGAGACCGACGTCAGTCAGGAAGGAACTGATGTCGATAATATAGGAACCGATGTCAGTCAGACAGTGATCAACGTCAGCTAGGAAGGTACCGATGTCAGTCATGTGGAATCGACATCGGCCAGTAATAGGCCTGGAGGTGACTGAGGTCAGTCACTGTCAGAAAATTTGGGCAGATAGCGTGTTGTGAATGAGTCTCAGACACCCATCATGAGGTCAGAAAGGGTAAGTAAACCTCCAATTCGATATTCCCCTTCATTATTCTATTTATTGCTTACTGATGGTGGAGAACCAGAGAGTTTTGATGAAGCAATATAGGTGGAATCCAAGAATCAACAGGAGCTAGGCATGAATGAGGAAATTGATTCCTTGAAAGAGAACCAAACATGGGATTTGGTTGAGTTACCAGTGGAAAAGAAGACACTGAAGAACAGATGGATCTACAGATTGAAGGAAGGTGAGAATGGACAGATGAGATATAAGGCCAGGTTGGTAGTGAAAGGATTTGCACAGAAACCAGGTATTGATTTTGGTGAGATTTTTTCTCCTATAGTTAAAATGACTTCTATACGGACTGTATTGTCTTTAGTTGCTATTGAGGATTTGCATCTTGAGTAGCTTGATGTTAAGACAACATTTCTTTATGGAGATTTGGATGAATAAATATATATGGATCAGCCGAAAGGATTTGAGGTCAAAGGTAAGGAGAAGCTAGTGTGTAGATTGAAGAAAAGCTTGTATGGCCTCAAGCAAGCTCCTAGACAATGGTATCTAAGATTTGACAAGTTTATGACTGAGCATGGCTATAGTAGATGTCAATTTGACCATTGTGTTTATTTTAAGAGATTGGATAATGGTAGATATATTATCTTGTTGCTGTATGTAGATGATATGCTAGTTGCAAGATCACACATGCAGGATATCTCTGAGCTTAAGGTGAAATTAGCTCACACATTTGCCATGAAGGATTTGGGAGCAGCAAATAAAATTTTTGGCATGAGCATTAAGAGAGACAGGAAAAATCACAGGTTGATTTTGTCTCAAGAGGATTATGTGAACAAGGTGTTGAAACGGTTCAATATGCAGGATGCAAAATTGGTAAGCACACCTTTGGCTGGACATTTTAAATTGAGTAAAGAACAGTGTCCTAATTCACATGATGAGGTAAAGTACATGAGTAGAGTTCCATATGCTTCCGCAGTTGGGAGTTTAATGTATGCAATGGTATGTACTAGACCGGATATTGCCCAAGCAGTGGGAGTTGTTAGTAAATATGTGGCCAATCCAGGAAAGGAGCACTGGAAAGCAGTTCAGTGGATCCTTAGATATCTGAGAGGGACCAACAGTAGGCATTTGTGCTATGGTGGGTCAAACACTTATCTACATGGTTATGTAGATTCAGATATGGCAAGTGATTTGGATGGCAGAAGGAGCACCACAGGATATGTTTTCACTATTGGTGGAACGACGATTAGCTGGATTTCAAAGTTTTAGAAGGTTGTTGCCTTGTCAACTACAAAATTAGAATATATTGTAGTCACAGAGGCTAGCAAAGAAATGATATGGATGACACGGTTTATGGAAGAGCTAGGAAAGGAGCAAGAGAGTTGCAGATTATATAGTGATAGTCAGAGTGCAATTCATTTGGCTAAGAATTCATCCTTTCATTCAAGAACCAAGCATATACAACTGAGGTACCACTTCATTTGACAGGGATTGGAGGATGGTGAGTTGAAGCTGGAGAAGATCCATACAGATAAGAACCCTGTTGATATGTTAACCAAGCCGGTAACAAAGGAGAAGTTGAATCTTCATTCAAATTTTGTAGGTCTTCATGATTGATTTTGAAGATGGAGGAGCTAGAAGATGTTGCTGTACAGGTGCTATTGTAGCTATTTATCTCCAAGTGGATGATTGTTGAGGTGTGGAGCTAAAAGCTTCACCAAATGAGCAAGTTATAGGTTGCAGGAATTACACAGTCACCGGCGTCGATCAGGAGCAACCGATGTCAGTCAGGAGTCGACTAGGAGATGCTGGCATTGGTCATGGATCAGTCGACGTCGGTCACAGGCAGACAGGCAGGGACCGATGTCGGTCACCTGTGCGTCCAGAATGCTATTTTAATGGACATAACAGAATGTTTGCATGATAGGATTATGTGTTAGTCTTAAGTCTGCATCTCTATCTTTAGTAAGACTATTTTGAGCCCTTGATTAGGAGGTGCATCTAATGGTTGTGATTGTATTCTCATGATCCCTAAAGTTATATAATAGGGATAGATCTTCATAGCTTATTGTAATTGTAGAGAAATAGTACAAGAATTGTATATGTGAATCAATCCAAGTTGTTGAAGTTGATTGTAATTGAGAGAGAGAGCTCTTGAAGGAAAGAGATCTAGAAAGAGATCTATACATCTGAGAGAGGTGTGGAAGAAAAGAATTTTCTTCAATTGTATTCCTTCTGTAAAGAGTTTAATACAAGTGTTCAGGGTGGTTTCTTGTATCTCTTGTTCTTTGCTATTTCTGATTCTAGTTACTTATCATTCTAGTTCAATTCCGTGTTTAGTTGCTTTCATATAGTAATCAATATTGTTGGTTGATCCCAAACATTCCAAGAAGGAAAATTTGTCACCAAGGTGAGTTTCAATGTGGAATATGTCAAGATCATGTTAAGGGTAGTCATATTTCAGCCAAGAGTCAGTTATAGTCAGAAAATGAGAGTTTCTCCTTGTTTTAAAGCCCTTTTGGGCACTTGTATGGTCTCCATGATTTGATCTTTAGCTAAAAACATGGGTGGATTATCTATTCACCTCACCACACAAATTTACATGTTTTTTTTAAAGTAGAATGCAAAAAAGTTTCTGCAACTTATTTTTCCCCATTTTCTCCTGGTAAACAAAGAAAGGTCAACTTAAACACTTGGTGTGGACCGTATAAGTGGAGTTGGGAGGAGTAATTCTAGGGGTGCATTTTACTCTGAGTGCACTTAATTTTCATAAAAATAAATTTCAATTTTGTGGATCCTCATTTATGAACAATGGCTAACAATCTAGGAAGCTTTTTATGGGCTTACAACCATGAGAGGGTCACTATTTGAGCTTATCTCAGTTTTTCTTGATTTGGTCTAATGGGTTTATGTGTTGTAGGTGTTTATACATGCTATTCAATATATTACCATGCTTATTATTGTGTTGGAAAGCTCAAATGTCTAAGAAAGCCTCTTCTAGGCTTGTAGGTGCTCCAAACTAGTTTTCCCTCACTTGCAGTTGCTTCAAGTGCTTTGAAAGAGTTTTCTCACGTTGGGTGGGGGTAGAATACATTTTTTCAAGTGTTGAATCCTTGAATATTCATTTGGAGGTGTTGGAATTAGTTTTTAACTCATAAAATTCCAAAATAATGCCCTTAAGGTCATGCTTATCCTCATTAAGAAAATGATAACCTATAAGCCCTTGCTGATGTCATGATGCCATATATGGAGGAATGGAATGTGCCTCAGATGTTTGAAGTCTTATGTTTGAATTTAATGATCAAGGAAGAGACCCTAAGGCTTAAACCATGCACCTTGTTCACTATTTTCTTTCATTGCCTACTACCATTCATCACCACCTACAGGTGGCCTGAACAGATGGTGTAGAGGTCTTTTGAAGGTTTTGAAACTTTGGAGAGCCCCCTTGTACTTTGGAGTTGTATTAGATCATGGTAGCATATATATAATCCCTTTGGTAGCTACTTGGTTTTAAAAACCATTCAAAGGGGAGATGATTGTTTTCAGGCTTGCAATCCCTGAAAGTTGCAAATAGAGGCCTTGGAGCTTTTTGAGGACCTCACTAAATGCACTTGAAAGTTTATCTAGGCATTCAATTTAGACAAATTGATAGTTCTTAGATAGGACAACAATTATGTCAAGGATGGGGTCAAGGGGATTATTTGAGTTTAGTGTTTAAACACCTTGAAAAGAGGCAAAAAAGCACTAAAATAGGGTAGTAAAGACTATAAGAAGTTGACCAAAGTTCATCTTACACTTCATAAACCCAGTCCTAGACTACGCCATCAAGGTATAAAATTCAAATTGGTTCAAATCATTATCATAAGCTAAAATTCCATGAGATAATATGTAATTTGATGTTTTGAGACACCACATACCTTCCTTTGTCCGTACATAGGCATGGGAGAGGCCATCTATAGTAGGGTTTTCCAAATAGTAATTTGGAGGTTAAGTTTTGACCTTATCCTAATATTCTAAGGAGAGTAGGATGTTTTGTGACCCAAAAGAACTTCATGGGAAGTCAAAACACCTCAATAAAGTTTCAAATGGTCTATAAAACCCGTACAGGCCTAATGACAACCACCTACAGTCAATTGATTGACTGAGACAATGACCTTGGCATGAGATTAGAGAAGTTGTTAACTCATTCAAGGTTGATATAGGTGTAATGGATGCCAAAGGAGATTTGAAGGTTCATGAAAAATATAAATTCCCATGACCAAGCCCATTTGTCACCAAAGCACCTACAGGTAGGGCTAAGGACCATCAAGCATAGTCAAATAGGGTAAATGGCAATGAACTTAACCTTGAGGGCGAAAGGTATTTTGGCAGACTAATAGGAATTCAAACTTGATGAGATGGTGGTTAGTAAGTTCAATAAGGATGTTATGCATTCATAGGTATATTTCAAAGGATAATGAACCTACACAAACCCTTGAATGAAACCACAACCACCTACAAGTAGGGCATACATAGTCATAGTCATGACAAGTATGGCCATATGCATATGAAAGAAAGAGTATATGAAGAATAAAAGATCTAAATCAACCATATAATAGGGATCATGATACAAAATTGAAATACACCTCATTATTCTAAGGATACAAAGGAAAAATAACCCTTTCAAAGGCAAAAAATAAGCTTATACCTAGCCTACCATGCATAGTCTTGTACCTAGGAAGTCTGCCTAGGAAACATGTGGAGTTGGAGGGCCAAATGGTGGAGTTAAAAGATTTTTTAAAAAAAAAAAAAACCCTTTGGAGTTGATAAATCACCTCCTATTATTGGTTTTGAAGAAGAGGAAGGGGAACATACCCCTATTTTGTCTCAGAGCATGGAAAGTTTTTCCATGCATGAGGAGATAGTTTGAAGGAAAAGTGGTGAGATTGATGGACTAGAGGTCAATAAAGATCAAATTAATGTTTTTCAAGATATGAAATACATAATATAAGCTATAAAATCAACTTTTAAGGTCTGAGTCTAAGCAAGATGCTCTACACAAGGAGGTTTGCAGTCATACCTAGTAGGCAAGGAATAGGCTTGATCTCAAATGAAGGGTCATTTTTAATTTGGGCCTTAGGAAAGCATATAAATGAATTGGGTAACCTTAATTGAGGTGAAAATTAAGTTTTTAATCCATTTATAGGTAGGTTAATCCATTTGAGAACCGTTTTGGGTCCAAGGTACAAGTAGACCCATTGGCAAGGTCTAGGCATGTTTCCAAAGCAGGGGTCAATTTCATTTGTATCTTCAAGGGAGATATTATAGTAATGGGAGAATTTTTATAGGACATATTAAGAGGTGTTTCAACCTTTGGTTTATAGGATATCCACTAGGAAGCCATCATTTGGCCTAGAATGTTCTCAAACCCTGCTAATTATGCAAAATTGACTCGAATGGTCATCTTGGAATGCTCATATATTTCATGAGCCTTTGCATGGGACATGGATATGTTTATAGGAGTTATATAAGGTATTTTATTATTCCAAAATGGAATTTTGAGGATTTTCTAATGTTTAACCTTTATGAACAAAGGTTAAGACCAGAATTCACTCAAAACCCTTACCAACCCTCCATAGAGACCTGATTAGGAAGATGAGGAAATTTGAGAATTAAAAAGGTATGGATGTGGCATGAAATCACTTGGATTATTTATAGGAATATATATAGATTATTCACATGTGAATTATGTGTATGGACCTATACAAAATAGGGAAAAACAAGGCTTATTTTGACCATTTTTTGTGTTTTGTAGGCATGGCAAAATTTTAAGAGACAAAATCACTTTTGAAGGGAGGATTAGAACTTTTTATAGTTAATAATTTTCATTTTACCAATTATATAATCTCCTAAGTATGACTACCAACTCTCTCATTTTAGCCAATCCAATGAGCTAGCTAGGGAAGACTTAGAGAAAATGGTGGTTCTTCATTTGGAAAGCCTTTTAAGGATTTTTTATTGCAAATAATTAAATTTAAAATTTGAAAAAATGTCATTACTCTTATTTTATGGATAATATTGTAGGTTTGAAGAGTTTTTTAGGTGCCAAGTGTGAGAGGTGTAGGGAAAAGGGCTATTTTGGGACTGTGTTAGATGATGGTGCATGGATAGAATGATAGGGATGATTATGATCCTATCCAATGCATGTGAGGACCTAATATTAACCCCTTTTAATTAGAACCATCATCATATTTAATCAGTTTTGTTGGGGATCAACCAACAATGATTACACTTGTGAAAGCAATAAACGCAGAAATAAATCAGATAGATAAGTAACTAGAATGATAAATAACACAGAACAAGAGATACAAGAAACCACCTTGAAAACTTGTATTAAAACTCTTTACAAAAGGAATACAATTGAAGAAACTTCTTTCTTCCACACCTCTCTCAGATGCACAAGATCTCTCACTAGATCTCTATTCCTCAAGAGCTCTCTCTCTCAAGTACAATCAATTCCAACAACCTGGATTGATACAACTTTGTACTATCTTTCAAACATTCACAATATTCTACTCATACAATTCAACACACTAAGCTAAGAATATCTTTCCTACATATATATCTATATGGATCTTCTCCAGCTTCAACTCACCATCTTCCAATACCTGCCGTATGAAGTGGTACCTTAGCTGTATGTGCTTGGTTCTTGAGTGAAAGGCTGAATTTTTAGCCAAATGGATTGCACTCTGACTGTCACTATACAATCTACAACTCTCATGCTCCCTACCAAGCTCTTCCATGAACCGTGTCATCCATATCATCTCTTTTCTAGCTTATGTGGTTGCAATATACTCTGCTTCTGTAGTTGACAAGGCAACAACCTTCTGCAACTTAGATATCCAGCTAACCGCCGTTCCACCTACAATAAAAACATAACCTGTGGTGCTCCTCCTGCCATCCAAATCACCTGCCATATCTGAATCTACATAACAATGTAGAGAAGTATTTGAACCTCCATAGCACAAGTGTCTACTGCTGGTTCCTCTCAGATATCTAAGGATCCACTGAACTGCTTTCCAATGTTCCTTACTTGGATTGGCCATATACTTACTTACAACTCCCACTACTTGGGCAATATCTGGTCTAGTACACACCATTGTATACATCAAACTCCCTACCGCGGAAGAATATGGAACCTTACTCATGTACTCTACCTCATCATGTGAGTTAGGACATTGTTCTTTACTCAACTTAAAATGTCCAGCCAAAGGTGTGCTTACCGGTTTAACATCCTGCATATTGAACCATTTCAACACCTTGTCCACATAATCCTCTTGAGACAATATCAACATGTGATTTTCCTGTCTCTCTTAATGCTCATGCCAAGGATTTTCTTTGCTGCTCCCAAATCCTTCATAGCAAATGTTTGAGCTAATTTCACCTTAAGCTCAGAGATATCCTGCATGTGTGATCCTGCAACCAACATATCATCTACATACAACAATAGAATAATATATCTACCGTTATCAAATCTCTTGAAATATACATAATGGTCAGATTGACACCTACTGTAGCCATGCTCAGTCATAAACCTGTCAAATTTCAAATACCACTGTCTAGGAGCTTGCTTGAGGCCATACAAGCTTTTCTTCAACCTGCACACCAACTTCTCCTTACCCTTGACCTCAAATCCTTCAGGCTGTTCCATGTATATTTCCTCATCCAAATCTCCATGAAGAAATGTTGTCTTAACATCTAGCTGCTCAAGATGCAAATCCTCAAAAGCAACCAAAGACAATACAACCCGTATAGAAGTCATTTTAACAACAGGAGAAAAAATCTCACCAAAGTCAATACCTGGCTTTTGTGCAAATCCTTTCACTACCAATCTGGCCTTATATCTCATCTGTCCATTCTCACCTTCCTTTAACTTGTAGGTCCATCTGTTCTTCAGTGTTCTCTTACCAGCTAGCAACTCAACCAAATCCCATGTTTGGTTCTCTCTCAAGGACTCCATCTCCTCAACCATGCCACGCTCCCACTGACTCTTGGACTCCACCTGTAATGCTTCTTCAAAACTCTCTAGTTTTCCACCATTAGTTAGCAATAAATAGTATAAAGAAGGAGAATATCTAATTGGAGGCTTACTTACCCTTTCTGACCTCCTGATGGGTGTCTTAGACTCGTTCTCAACACGCTGTCCACCCAAATTCTCTGACAGTGACCGACCTCGACCACCTGTAGACCTGTTACTGGCCGACGCCGATTCTTCCTGACCGACGCCGGTGCCTGTCCTATCAACGTCAGTCTCTGTATGACTGACATCAGTTTCTGTACTATTGATGCCGGTTCCTAACCTGTCGACGTCGGTCTCTGTGTTTTCCTGTAAGTGATTATTTCTTTTTCCCGTGAGCTCATTTTGGACCATCACTTCGTCTAATTCTCCATTGCTCTGCCCAGATTGATTCAACTTCTTCATCTGATCACTATACATCACTTTTTCATTGAAAACAACATCACGGCTCCTAATTACCTTGTTAGTTCCTAGATTACAAAATTTGAAACCAAAATCATCTGAGCCATAGCCAATAAACGTGCACCTCATAGACTTAGCATCAAGCTTCTTTCTATTTTCCTTATCTATGTGCACAAAGGCTTCACAACCAAAAACTTTGAGATATGAGAGATCTACCTTTTTACCTATCCATGCCTCTTCTGGAATTCCACCATCAAGAGCTGTAGAGGGTCCTTTGTTAATCGGTTACACTGCGGTGTCAACAGCTTCTACCCAAAACTCTAAGGGCAACCCAGCATGCAGTCTCATACACCTTGCATGCTCCATGATTGTTCTGTTCATCCTTTTAGCAATTCCATTCTGATGAGGTGTCCTTAGAACCATCCTTTGCCTATGGATTCCATGTGTATAACAATACCAGTTGAACTTAAGCCTGCAAAACTCACCGCCATTATCAGATCTCAAGCACTTTAATCTTCTACCTGTTTCATTCTCAACCATAGCTTTCCAAATCTTAAAAGTCTCAAAAACATCAGATTTCTTCTTAATACAGTAGATCCATACCTTTTTTGTAGCATCATCTATGAACGTAACATAGTACTGTGATCCTCCAATAGAGGCTACCTGAGCCGGTCCTCACACGTCTGTGTGAACAAGCTGCAACTTATGCCTTTTCTTAGTAGACCCAATCTTGAGAAAACTAACCCTTTTCTGTTTTCCAAATACACAATGCTCACAAAATTCTATATCCATACTTTTTAAATCTGAAAGCTTACCTTTGGAATTAAGAATTGACATCCCCTTCTCACTCATGTGGCCAAGCCTTGAGTGCCACAATTTAGCATCCACATCTGAAGTAGATAATACAGAATGAGACTTGTTAGTAACACAATTACATAAATAGAGAGTACCTTCTCTCTTACCTCTGGCCATAACAAGTGCACCCTTGGTCACCTTCCAAGATTCTGCTGTGAGAGTTACTGTACAACCCTCATCCCCTAACTTTCCTATAGAAATCAAGTTTCTCTTCAAGCTAGGAACATGCATCACATCTCTCAGCACCCATGTGTTGCCATTCTGCATCTTCAGCTGCACTTTAACTTTGCCAATAATCTTACAAGGCTCATCATCCCCTAAGTACACTATTCCAAAATCTCCATGGATATAGTCACTGAAATATTCTCTGTTAGGGGTAGCATGGAAAGATGCACCAGAATCTAATACCCAATATTCTATATTATTATGCAAAGAGAAAATTAAAGCATCTTGTGCAATACCTGCAACCTTTGTCTCTTCCTTTCCTTCGTGCTGATTGTCCTCCTTAGGCTTTGACCAGCAATCTCTGCTTATGTGCCCATCTTTCCACAATTCCAGCATTGTGGCCTCCTGCCATTTCTGGATTTGGATCTACCTCTCACCTTAGACTTAGATCTTGATCTCCTCTTGCTCTTCTCTTTTTGCCTTCCCCTGCTCTCGAGATTTAAAGCGTTCCCTAATGTTTCCTCTGTACTTTTCCTTCAATTTTCCTCATTCAAGATAACACTAACAACATCCTCTACTTTTAAAATATTCGAAGCAGAAGCAGTATTAAAAACTGCCATTACCAAGCCATGCCAGCTTTCAGGCAAAGAACATAATATTAAAAGAGCTTTTATTTCATCATCAAATACAATATTGACTGAACTTAATTGATTAAAAATTCCATGGAAATCATTCAGGTGATTGGATACAGATCCACCTTCTTGCATATGCAAATTAAATAACTGCTTCATAAGATATACCTTATTAGAAGCTGAGGGTTTTTCATACAAATTTGCTAACGTAGTCATTAACTCTACTGTTGTTTTTGCCTGTGATAAGTTAGATATCACAGTGGATGCAAGACTCAGTCTTATAGACCCCAGAGCTTTTCTATCAAGAACTTCCCATTCTTCATCCTCCATGTCCTTGGGCTTCTTTGCAATCCCACCTAACGGTAAGTAAAGATCTTTCTGATACAGATAGTCCTCTATCTGCATTCTCCAATGTTGATAGTTCTTGCCATTAAACTTCTCCATTCTCAATTTACTTTCTTCTACAATTTCTTCTCCCACTCAAACAGAAATCCCTGTAGAAACCCCTGTGAGCAACCTGTAATCAATACACACTACACAGATCTGAACCACCTGTTAGTGAACCTGAGCTCTGATACCACTTGTTGGGGATCAACCAACAATGATTACACTTGTGAAAGTAATAAACGTGGAAATAAATCAGATAGATAAGTAACTAGAATGATAAATAACACAGAACAAGAGATACAAGAAACCACCCTAAAAACTTGTATTAAAACTCTTTACAAAAGGAATACAATTGAAGAAACTTCTTTCTTCCACACCTCTCTCAGATGCACAAGATCTCTCACTAGATCTCTATTCCTCAAGAGCTCTCTCTCTCAAGTACAATCAATTCCAACAACCTGGATTGATACAACTCTGTATTATCCTTCAAACATTCACAATGTTCTACTCATACAATTCAACACACAAAGCTAAGAAGATCTTTCCTACATATAGAATTAGGAAACTTGAGCATGCACTTACAACAAATAGTTAAGCAACTTGAACAAGGGCTCTAAAAATAATATTGCTAATAATAGAGACGCGAGATTAAGACTACAACTCAAACTCATCATGCAAACACTCACTTCTGTCCTTGGAAATAGCATTCTAGACACACAGGTAACCGACATCGATTCCTGTTGCTTGCCTGTGACCGTCGTCGGCCGACCCATTGTTGATGTCGGCACCTCTGCAACTGCACCTGACTGACGTCGGTCGCTCCTGACCGACGCTGGTGTCTGTGTAGACCTGAACCTGTTAAAGTATGCTCCTTGGTGAAGCTTTTAGCTCCACACCTTAACAAGTTTTTGTTACAAGGTAGTTTAAGAAGGCCAATCATGAGGGGCAATTTTCTATGCAAGGGAAGGAGTTTCTTGACCATTTTGTAGGTGTTGGATGATTGGAGATGAAAATTGTAGATCATTTTACTATATGTATCACCCCATCACTCTCTACCATGAAATTTTAACTAATCTTCACATTGTTGACACATGTCTAAGTGACTCTTGGACTCCCCTTCTTTATATCTTTCTATTTCTTCTATAAATTGAGCCTTCTTGGCTATTATATCAGGATCTCTCTACTTAGGTATGAATAATCCCTAAATTTTTTTGCATTGAATCAATAAATAAAATTGTTTTACCTCATTCAAATATTTCACTAAGTGTATACAATGGATGTTAGTCTTGTGCAAGTGTAGATTTTGTCTACCTTCACATGTTACTCTCCTTAGTACCTTATGTTTTTTGTAATCTCTTTTGTAGGTTAGCAAGAAGTGTCAAATTAGATTTTAGGTGTAGTGAGTAGGATAATAAATAAAATGCCTTAGAATGCCTATTGTCTAGTTCCTCCTAGCCTATGCTATCTCCAAGACCCCATGTTGAAGCATTGATGTGAGAGGGAAGATTGACATTGGATGAAGTATATGTGCAACTTTACTTAGTTCCAAGTGCATGTTAAGGGTATGAGTAGAGAAAATATTTTGGTGTATCACCTCCTATAGACTAAGTTTACTTTCATGTTATCCCTATCCCTTTTTATCCCCAAGTGTTAGTAGTAGGATATGAGCTTTAGTGATGCATCAAGGGGAGCTAGCCCCTAATCTAGAGATCCACCTCCTAATAGGAATACCCAAAACCCTAAGGTGGTTCCATTGTCTTAATTAAATTAGGATAAGCTTGTACCATCTCCTCATTGGGTGCAAGTTCAAGTGACAATAGTAATTATATGATAGATATTTTCATATCAATATAGATTATGGGGGAATATGCCATACATATACACTTATTTTATAGATACTTGAGCACATATTAATACATACTTGGGTTTATAGGCATGGGTATGTGCACATATTTCAAAGGAATAGGAATTCTAGGTTTACACATATACATACATTTGACATATAAATTTTCAAATGCAACATATAGTGTAATCACCTAAAAGTGGTATTTGGATGTTAAGAGTGTTGCTTGAATTAGCCTATTCCTAGCTTAGCCCTAGACCTATCCTAGAGCCTTTGCCACACTTTTAAAATCATTGTGTAGACCACATATAACTAAAATCAATTTAAACATAGTCCCAAAACAACTTTTCTAGATCCCAACCTAGTTTTTCTAGCAATCTGCTAGGTGGACATTAGTGCAACATCTGGGACACTACAACCACATGGCACTAATGTCCCCAACGAGGCACTATTGTCATTTTACCTAACTCTCTCGAATGGATAATTTTCCAAATTCGTGCACCTCCTAAGGTCAACCTAAACACATTTTATTATCTGCATAAGCTATATATCTCTATAAATACAAGAATATTTGATCTCTATTCAAGAGATGGAAAATAGATGCAAAAATCCTATTCAAACAAAAGACAAGTTGAGCACAATTAAGGTAATTTATCTCTATTCTACCCTACTTCTGCATACTATCATCTAAAATATCCCCAATCCTAGATTTCAATTTTTTCAAAGCTCAAGCACATTCAAGGCATCCAAGTCCACTCTCATTTTATCATTCACTTATATTTGCACCAAGCACTAGGTGGGAGAACTACATTGGGCTTGATCCCTCCTCAAAATATTAGTATGTAGACAACTCTCTCACAATGAGGTGTTAAGGATTTCCAACCTATCTTAATAATGAACACACATTTATTGATCATACCATAATTACAAAGAAGATTAAAGTTTACACACTAAATCAGGGCTTTTAGGCACATAATAGAGTTCTAAATTTCATGTGCGTAAGAACAAGACCTAGAAACATAGGTGTAGGTGCTCCCAAAAAATAAGAATAGTCCTAAAAGAGGAAACTAGTGCCACTTTTAGGACACTACAATAATATGGCACTACTATCCATGTGGGGCACTACTGCCTAGTGAGAAAATAGATCTCAGGACCTTGTTGATGACACTCAGAATTATCTATAACCCAGTTTTTAGAATCCATGTCATCTACAATAGTCACTTTCTAGATTAGTCTATATTTATGCATATTTATAACTATTTTTAAAAAGGAAAAATAGGTCAAAATACATAACGAATCAATAATTAATCATTGCATATTATTTGATAGATTTAGCCATGTTAGCCCTTTAATGTAAACATAAGATTTACATAGTTAAACACTAAAAGGTTAAATCATTTGGTGAACCCAACTTACTTCGAATATTGCTTCAAACCCTAGGTAATCCAAATTTTTGTGTAATAATTTAGGGTTGCATACTTCTTATTTTATAATTTTTTTTAGACAACCTAGCTAAATTAAATCAGTTTCATATTAGGGTTTCAATCTATTTACATTAAATTTAAATTATTGCAAAGAAACCATAGATCCACAAAACCCTAACCCTAGACACACTTAGGGTTTGCATACTTTTTTTTATTTATACTCAGATTTCAGATCCATACATATTATGATTTGTATTCATACAATCATGATCATAATGATAGAAGAAATTAATCACTTTTTGTTACAAATTTTAATACTTTCATTTACATGTTTGTTCCCTTTAATTTAGAATGAACTTAGAAAAGACATAAACACATGTATATATAATGCTTTATATCAATTGAAATATATGTCATATCTCATATCATGTTATCTTTATCCTATGTGGAATTCCATTAACAAGCAACCCCATACACACATAGAGGATTTAACACATAAACTAACAACTATCTTTTAAGTTTCAATGGCATATCTTATGCAGATGAAAGAATCTCCTTCTCCTCCTCATCTCCATGAGGGTGATAACTAATTTCCCTCTAACCAAGTCCATGCTATCATTACTCCATGAGATGAAGTAGCCTATACCAATGTCACTATTACCCATACTCAACTTATTCACACCTCTTCCTTACGGGGTATGTGCCTACATGCTTAATCATAATTAGCTAGGGTTTACACTTGTGAGACTCTATGTGATAAAATTAATAGTATGAGAAAGATAATTTCATGTTTAAAAAATTATAATCAACTATTAGATTAAAATATTACAACATTAGAAAATCAATTTACAAGACAAAGGCCTCCAAGGCATAATAGTGTAAACCATGTATATGCATTTTCACCTAGCCAATTTATGGAAAATAATGTTACATATCCAAATCATAAATTGAAACAAAGTACATCTATAAATATTAATTCAAAAAGCATTCAAAGGTCAAATAAGAGCTCTATTTATATACTAAGGGACAAGATTATAGCTAAGTTGATCAACCTACCTCCTCTACACCCAATGAGGTGATCTAGATATTTTTTTGCATATAATAGAATGCATGGGCACCACACCAATTCATGTTTAACATTGAAAATAAAAATACAACAGATAATGAATACAAATGACTCACATAGTGACATTTCATCCACATAACATACAATGGCACATATACCAATTCAAAAAGGGTGCAATTCAAAAATAGTACAAAAATGGTTACTAAAGCATAACTTAGAACAATAGAAGGTTCAAAAAACACAATAAAATCAAGAAATAGTAAAATAAGCATAGATAAATCAATCAAATCTACCTCTCTAAAAAGAGGCTCAACATTTAATATGGTATCATTTTGGTAAAAAATATCTATAATAGTTTGATTATCATGGTCAATATTTAAGCATACAAGCCTAAGGCATCACTTCTATTTTCATAGTTGATAATATTGGTCAACAAGGTTTGGGATTTGTTGAAAATACTAAGGCACATCATTCACAGACATAATTTATCAAGGCAAAACATCTAGATGCATAGAAAATATTATATAAAGATCAAGAACTTAAGTTGCAAAGTTGAAACCATGCTCAATAAATAAGCATTCTCAAACAAGAATTTTTAGTAAAAGAGCCTCCATGGGACCATATGTCTTAAATAAGCATAGTTTCAAAGGGAAAAATCACAATCAATATGTCAAATCACAATTCAGAAAGGTTAACTCCATAGTATGAGCCAATTCCCTCCAGCATTCCAGGTTATTATGATTCTGATGATGAGCAATACTTAGAATCCTACTATAAAAACATTTAACTACAATATATTAATCACACTGCACAAGATATTACCATTCCTATTTTTGTCACAGGCCACATTGATAGTGAGTGTCCCATGAGACTCATTGGTTAGTATGGTTCCTACTCTTGTACATAATTCCTTCTCTCTCTAGCTCCTTGTACATAGTTTATTTTATTTTGATTGTATATAACTTATATTGAAAAAACACAAAAATAATATAACATGTCAAAATACAAAAACATTCAAACATTTCAAAAACACAAAATTTATAGATTATATGCATTGTTATATTTACATTTCTACTACATGCTAGATATTACATATTTCTAGCTATCTTAGTATAGTTGATTTTATCATACAAATACGCTTCACTTGTTCTTGTTGAGTGCTTGCAAATTACATATAAGAATCTAGTCCACTATACTGATCCATCACTATTATCATCTACCCATTGAGGCATATACACCAGTCTAGGTCTATACATTTGATACATCCACCCACTTGGGGGAATCTCATACACGGTTTCTACTTCCAATTTATATCCTTACATTCTATACATTCCAGTTTATGCATTAATAAATCTTGATATTGATCATTGATACTCATTGCTCATATTTTTTTTGACTATCACTAGTTAGTCTTAGTATATGTACATCCTCACATTTACATAGATTTGTACTACATAATTATACATGCTTTCATTTCTAGTTTTCCTAAATTAGATTTGATTATGTTTCCTATGCTTATTTTATTTTGAGTGTATTTGAATATGCCATTTTCTATTTGGCTCTATGATACTTCTTTATTTGTATGACTTGGGCATATTCCCATGTCCCTTGTGTGTGCTTTCCTACTTTTATATACAGACATTTGAACATGTCCTTCTATGTGACTCTAAGATAAATTATTTGTTGTTTGCATATGTGGACATTTGAACATGTCTTTTCATGTCTTCATTCTCATATTTAGTGACATGTGACCACGTCCCTTGTATTGTGGCCTCTTGGCCTACTTTTGCATGCCTCATGTATTTGTATGTATGCTTCCTTATATGTTTTTTCACCATGAAACTTGTATTTTATTGTTACACATACACACACACACACACCAATTTTTGATGCCATGAGTGACCTCATGCATCTACCCTTCCTACTTGGGTGTCATGATGGACATCATGCCACATCCCCCTAGATAGTTACTTAGATTTATTATTACACATTGATTACATATATATTGACACCCTTGTGCAATGCTAGATTACAACATACATCTTGCATTACCTACTTATGCTTAGATACCTTTAAATTTTGATGTTATGTTTGTACATTGTATTGGAATATCATATATATGCTCCAAATAACACATTTGTTAGAGCTACTTATTTTGAGGATAGTTCTTACACAGGTTTCATAACTAATTTCAAAAGAGGGGGCATTCACAGGGGTTTATCATAGAGATCAGGATCTTACATTTCTATTCACAAATAAATTTTAGCACACATGCTCAATTTTAGAAATCATACACAGGGAAGACATATAAAAGAACAAAGACTCAAAAAATAGTTCAAATCACCTAGGGTTCAAACCAGGTAGACATTAACACCTAGATTGGGACACTAGCACCATAGGGTGCTATGGTCTACTACAAGGCACTATTGTCTAGTATTCCCAAGTTTAGGATAGTCTATATTAGCCAAACTAGTACACTAGGTACAATATAGCTTTACATAGATATAGTCACAAATTTGATAGTTATGTTCAAATTTTGCTTAGATACATTCATTTTAGCTCAAATTCATACCAGTTGCTCAAATTTGGGGGCATATTATGTGGCATCATCACTACCATATTTAATTTAGTGACATAGACTCAATTATTACACATTCAATTCACAATCAATATACTCAGATATCAGATTGGCGGCATGTGTGCAACACATAGTTTCCATATGCTTAGTTACACACATGTTGATCAGATGGAATGACATACTCCATATAATTATCTATATTATATACACTTTCTATCACATTTTATAGTGTCACCAAATTCATGCCTTACTCCATATGTAGTGATTGGCATTCTTGAGTGGCCCAAAACTACCTAATGTACCCAAGTGGCTACAAAGTTGACATACATGCTAAAATATACTTAGTTATATACTTTCAACACTTTGAGCAGTTTAGTTATAGATGCATATACTTCACATGGATGGGAAATGATGGATTCATGGACTACTTGAGTTCTTGAGACACCCATATGAGAGGGTTAGACACACTTATAGTTTTATCTAAGGTATTTACAGATCATGATTCATAGAGTAGGGGTGGGAAATGATAGATTCAAAATTGAATTGAGTTATTGAGCCACCCATATGAGGATTGAGAAAGCTATCAACTCAGTCCAAGTTATTCAAAGATATGATCATTATGTACAATCACACACATAGGTTATCACCAAGTTCATGCATTGGTTCACGTACCCAATGAGGTGTATACATTCATTTTCTCTCTTTACTCAGCTTTATTCAGTTACTTTATTCAACATAGTCTTTCAATTTTGATCATCTCTTAAGTAAAGACCAATTTTTGCTTATTTCACTATAGGGCATACTTTGGATCATATTTCACTTATGCAGACCTAGATTCATATACTCAAACTCAGCTACATGGGCTTCACTTCCAAGGTAAGTCGAGGTACACTTAATTTTCCTTTATACTAGTCATTTTGATTTGTTGCATTTCTAGTATAAAGGGGGGGAAATGTAATCACCTAAAAGTGGTATTTGGATGCTAAGAGTGTTGCTCAAGTTAGCCTATTCCTATCTTAGCCCTAGACCTATCCTAGAGCCTTTGCCACACTTTTAAAATCATTGTGCAGACCACAAACAACTATATTCAGTTCAAACACAATCCCAAGATAGGTTTCCTAGACCCCAACCCAATTTTTATTGTAGTCTATGTTGGGGATCAACAAACAATATGATTACACTTATGAAAGCAATAAACCGTGGAATTAAATCAGATAGATAAGTAACTAGAATGATAAATAGCAAAGAACAAGAGATACAAGAAACCACCCTGAAAACTTGTATTAAACTTTTTATAGAAGAAATACAATTGAAGAAACTTCTTTCTTCCACACCTCTCTCAGATGCACAAGATCTCTCTCTAGATCTCTATCCCTCAAGAGCTCTCTCTCTCAAGTACAATCAACTCCAACAACCTGGATTGATACAACTCTGTACTATTCTTCAACATTCACAATGTTCTACTACAAATAATCACACTAAGCTAAGAAGATCTAATTCTACATATAGAATTAGGAAAATTGAGCATGCACTTACAACCAACAGTTAAGCCTCTTGAACAAGGGCTCTAAAAACAATCTTACTAATAATAGAAATGTGAACTTAAGACAGACTTAAACTCATCATGCAAACACTCGATTCTGTCCTCAGAAATAACATTCTGGATGCACAGGTAACCGACGCTGGTTCCTGCCTGCTTGCCTGTGACCGACGTCGGCCGATCATCTGCCGACGCCGGCATCTCTTCAACTATTCCTGATCGACGTCAGTCGCTCCTGACTGATGCCGGTGACTGTGTAAACCTGCAACTTTGGTAATGCGCTCCTTGGTGAAGCTTTTAGGCTCCACACCTTAACAATCTCCCACTTGGAGATAAACAGCTGCACCAGTACCTATACAGCAACATCTTTTAGCTCCTCCATCTTCAAATCAATCATGAAGACCAACAGAAGTTGAATGAAAATTCAACTTCTCTTTTGTAACCGGCTTGGTTAACATATCAGCAGGATTCTTGTCTGTATGGATCTTCTCTAGCTTCAAATCACCATCTTCCAATACCTGCCGTATGAAGTGGTACCTTAGCTGTATGTGCTTTGTTCTTGAATGAAAGGCCAAATTCTTAGCCAAATGAATGGCACTTTGACTATCACTGTATAGTCTGCAACTCTCTTGCTCCCTTCCAAGCTCTTCCATGAACCGTGTCATCCATATCATCTCTTTGCTAGCTTTTGTGGCTGCAATATACTCTGCTTCTATAGTTGACAAGGCAACAACCTTCTGTAACTTTGATATCCAGCTAACCGCCGTTCCACCAACAGTGAAAATATATCCTATGGTGCTCCTCCTGCCATCTAAATCACCTGCCATATCTGAATCTACATAACCATGTAGAGAAGTATCTGAACCTCCATAGCACAAGTGTCTACTATTGGTTCCTCTCAGATATCTAAGGATCCACTGAACTGCTTTCCAATGTTCCTTTCCTGGATTGGCCATATACTTACTTACAACTCCCACTACTTGGGTAATATCCAGTCTAGTACACACCATTGCATACATTAAACTCCCTACCGTGGAAGAATATGGAACCTTACTCATGTACTCTACCTCATCATGTGAATTAGGACATTGTTCTTTACTCAACTTAAAATGTCCAGCCAAAGGTGTGCTTACTGGTTTAGCATCTTGCATATTGAACCGTTTCAACACCTTGTCCACATAATCCTCTTGAGACAATATCAACCTGTGATTTTTCCTGTCTCTCTTAATGCTCATGCCAAGGATTTTATTTGCTACTCCCAAATCCTTCATGGCAAACGTTTGAGCTAATTTCCCTTTAAGCTCAGAGATATCTTGCATGTGGGATCCTGTAACCAACATATCATCTACATACAACAATAGAATAATATATCTACCATTATCCAATCTCTTAAAATACACACAATGGTCAGATTGACACCTACTGTAGCCATGCTCAGTCATAAACCTGTCAAATTTCAAATACCACTGTCTAGGAGCTTGCTTGAGGCCATACAAGCTTTTCTTCAATCTGCACACTAACTTCTCCTTACCCTTGACCTCAAATCTTTCCAGCTATTCCATGTATATTTCCTCATCCAAATCTCCATGAAGAAACGTTGTCTTAACATCTAGCTGCTCAAGATGCAAATCCTCAATAGCAACCAAAGACAGTACAATCCGTATAGAAGTCATTTTAACAACAGGAAAAAAAATCTCACCAAAATAAATACCTGGATTTTGTGCAAATCCTTTCACTACCAACCTGGCCTTATATCTCATCTGTCCATTCTCACCTTCCTTCAACCTGTAGGTCCATCTATTCTTTAGTGTCCTCTTACCAGCTGGCAACTCAACCAAATCCCATGTTTGGTTTTCTCTCAAGGACTCCATCTCCTCAACCATGCCATGCTCCCACTGACTCTTGGACTCCACCTATAATGCTTCTTCAAAACTCTCTGGTTCTCCACCATCAGTTAGCAATAAATAGAATAATGAAGGAGAATATCTAATTGGAGGCTTACTTACCCTTTTTGACCTCCTGATGGGCGTCTGAGACTCGTTCACAACACGCTGTCCGCCCAAATTCTCTAACAGTGACCGACCTCAGCCACCTCCAGACCTATTACTGGCCGACACCGATTCTTCCTGACCGACGTCGGTTCCTGTTCTACCGATGTCGGTCTCTGTATGACTGACATCAGTTTCTGTTCTATCGACGTTTGTTCCTACCCTGTCGATGTCGATCTCTGTGTTTTCTTGCAAGTGATTATTTCTTTTTCCCACGAGCTCATTTTGGACCATCACCTCGTCCAATTCTCCATTGCTCTGCCCAGATTGATTCAGCTTCTTCAGCTGATCACTATACATCACTTTTTCATTGAAAACAACATCACAGCTCCTAATTATCTTGTTAGTTCCTAGATTCCAAAATCTGAAACCAAAATCATCTGAGCCATAGCCAATAAACGTGCACCTCATAGACTTAGCATCTAGCTTCTTTTTATTTTCCTTATCTACGTGCACAAAGGCTTCACAACCAAAAACTTTGAGATATGAGAGATCTACCTTTTTACCTGTCCATGCCTCTTCTGGAATTCCACCATCTAGAGCTATAGAGGGTCCTCTATTAATCAGGTACACTACAGTGTCAACAGCTTCTACCCAAAACTCTAAGGGCAACCTGTTAGGTTGTGGAGCTAAAAGCTTCATTGATGCAAACATGGAGGAGGTTGCAGAAGAGTTGCGGAGTGTCACAGACACCGGCGTTGATCAGGCCAACCGACGTCGACAGGATTAGACAAGAAGGCAACCGACGTTGATCAGTAGTCAGCCGACGTCAGCACCCCCAGGTAGACAGAGACCGACGTCGGTCACCTGTGTGGTTCAGACTGTAGATGTTACGGGCAGTTAGCTAACGAACCAAGTGTTTGCATGATAAGAGCCAATTTTAGACTCATAGCTGTGGATCTAATTATTGTAATTAGATGTCTAATTATTTTTTGGATGAGATCTATATAATAGACTCATGGTTATATTAGAAACTTGTTCTAGGGAGTAAGAAAGCAAACAACTCCTTCAGATAGAGGTAGAGCAATGGTGCGTTCCTCTTAGTGCCACAGTACCAGGTGTGTGGGTGCTAGATTAGAGAATCAGCAGGGTTCTTCATGTATGTATGATCTTGGTCATCAGGTGAGCATGGCCTTTATAGGAGATCTGCATGGTAAGTAAGATCGTTGATCTGTAGGTGTATGTGTGTGCAAGGTCAAGGTTCACAGGTGTGCAGAACCAGGTTGATTTGCAGGTGTGCAAGATCAGATAGGACAACAATAAAACAGAGAGCAGAATCAGGCAGGATCTACTTGGAGTACAGGTGTGTACTCAAATAGAGCAAAGAGGAAGGCAAGGGAGTTCCTTTCATAAGTAAGGTCTGTTGAATTGCAGGTTGTTGCAGGTTCATGGGAGATCTACTTGAAGTACCTTGAGTACTTGTGGAGTGCATGGAGCACGTGTGGTGTACGTGGAGCACTGGAGGTGAACACCAACTCTGTGTTTGAGTTGTGTGTTGGGACCTAAGAGAGAGAGCTTTGAGGAGAGAATTATTGTTCACTTGAGGTGTGGGAAGCCTCTGAAGAGGTGGTGGAGAAGAAGTGGCATCTTCTTTATTGTATTCTTTTCTATATGAGTATTAATACAAATTGTGTATTGTCTCTCATATCATGTGTTATTTTTGAATTCTAGTTACTTGTGATTCTGGTTAATTCTGCATATTAAGTTGCTTGGTTTGGTAATCAATTGTGTGCTTCTAGTGTTTCATATCCTGACAAGTGGTATCAGAGCCAAGGTTGCAGGAAGCAGGTTTTGTGTTTGGTTACAGGTCGCTCTCAGGGGTTTCTGATTGAGTGGGAGTAGAGCAATGGCAGATGAAAGTAAGCTAAGAATGGAGGAGTTGAAAATCATAGATGGTCACTTACAGTCCCATGGAAAGAAAGAGCAGGTAAAAGAATATTGTTGGTTTGTGGAAGATCAGCATGAAGAAACTGAAGAAGCAGATGTTGCAGGTTATGTGGCATAGGATGCTCTGGGAGGTTTCTTGGATAAAGTTGAATCTTGGATAAAAGATTCGGTTGCCTCTTTCCATGCAACCCCAGGTAGAGGAGCTGGTGAGCCTTGCCAAAGATTTGGCAAAGGGGAAGTGAAGCTGAAATTGTAGGTGGCCAACACACAGGTGTTGATGAAGGTCATGCAGGTCCCAAGTTTGGAGATATGGCTAATTTTTTTAGAAAGATTGGGTGATGAGAGATGCACAAGAACTCTCATAGCGGATGCACTTGAATTAGGTGGTGGTAAGAAAATAGGTACTCTTTATCTACTTGTTTATATTACTGATTCTTCTTCTGTTGCAGAGACGTGGCTTCGTAGGCTTGGTCACATGAGCAGGAAGGAGATGCATGTTCTTAAGTGGAAGACAGATATATTTGATAGGCTTAAGAACTGGAAAGCCTTGGTGTTCTTAGAGGAGATGGCAGACAGAAACCAGTGGATGGTGCTGGATACTTCTAAGCAGAGCAATTTGGACATGGGTTTTGATTCAAAGGAGCTCGCGGGTAAAAAGTCATCACTCATAGGTGAACACAGATACCGATGTCGATTAGGAGGAACCAGCATCAAATAGACAGGTGCCGATGTCGGTCATGTGCAGACCAAAGCCAGTGATGTCAGGCAGGGTAAGACTGACGTCAGTCAGGAGGATCGACATCGACAGTAGGTAAGACCGATGTTAGTCATGAGGACCGATGTCGGCAACAGGGACACCGACGTCAACAGGGTCGGTAGTCAGGGACAGACGCATGGGAACCGACGTCGGTCAGATGCAGACTGTGGAGTGACCGAGGTCGGTCACTGTAACAAATTTTGGGTGGACAGCACGCTGTCAAGGAGTCTCAAACACCCATATGGAGGACTGAAGACGTAAGTAGGCCTTCAAATTCATTGTTCCTCTTCTTTATACTCGTTGCTAATTGTAGAGCAGGAAGGATCCAGGAAACAGGTGGGAGCATGGCAGGGATATGATGCAGAACCAAATGGGAGTTTTGGTAGGGTTGCCAGCCAGTGCAAAAGCATAGAGACGAATGGATTCCTTAGTTGAAGAATAGAGTGAACGGACACGTGAGATGGAAGACCAGGCATATGGTCTTGAGGGAACTGCAGGACAGTGGAACAGGACTGACAGGTGGTACCAGGTGGATGACAAATCAGGGCTTTAGTCAATGTCAGTATAACCATTGTGTTTGTCTTACCAGGTGGATGATGGTTGCAACATTATCCTGTCGCTGTATGTGGAGGATGAAATTGGTACAGGTTCAGACATACAGGGTTTTGCTGAGCTAAGGGTAAGGTTAGTTCAGTGGCATGTCATGAGGAGTTTGGAACAATGAAATTCTTTGACATGGGAGACATGGAGATCACAAGTTGATTTTGTCTCTAGTGGGAGCTGATGTGAATCAGGTGTTGGTGAGGTTCAGGATGCAGAGCTGGAGCACACTAAGGGCTAGATAAGTACAGTGTCTGAAATCACATGAGGTCTGGTATAGACCTGAGTATTCCCATGTAGTGGGAGCTGTCAGAGAGTTAGGAGCCAATTTGGGGAAGTGGATTCTCAGGTATTTGAGAGGGACCAGCAGTAGGGATTCATGCTATGCAGGGTCAGGACTTCACTACATGGGCTTGTAGGATCAGATGTGGCAGGGTACTTGGATGACAGGAGGTACACCATGGGATGTGTGGTGGGTTGTCTTCAGGATTGAGCTTGAAGAGAGATACAAACCAGGAAATAGATTAGACAGAGTACAGGTATAGGTATAGTTTAGTTGTTTATCTCCAAGTGGGAGATTGTTAGGTTGTGGAGCTAAAAGCTTCACTGATGCAGACATGGAGGAGGTTGCAGAAGAGTTGCAGAGTGTCACAGATGCTGGCGTCGATCAGGCCAACTGACGTCGGTAGGATTAGACAAGAAGGCAACTGACGTCGGTCAGTAGTCGGTCGACGTCGGCACCCCCCAGGTAGACAGGGACCGATGTCGATCACCTGTGTGGTTCGGACTGCAGATGTTATGGGCAGTTAGCTAACGAACCAAGTGTTTGCATGATGAGAGCCAATTTTAGACTCATAGCTGTGGATCTAATTATTGTAATTACATGTCTAATTATTGTTTGGATGAGATCTATATAATAGACTCATGGTTGTATTGGAAACTTGTGCTAGGGAGTAAGAGAGCAAACAGCTCCTTCAGATAGAGGTAGAGCAATGGTGCGTTCCTCCTAGTACCACAGTACCAGGTGTGTGGGTGCTGGATTGGAGAATCAGCAGGGTTCTTCATGTATGTATGATCTTGGTCATCAGGTGAGCATGGCCTTTATAGGAGATCTGCATGGTAAGTAAGATCATTGATCTGCAGGTGTATGTGTGTGCAAGGTCAAGGTTCACAGGTGTGCAGAACCAGGTTGATTTGCAGGTGTGCAAGATTAGATAGGACAGCAACACAACAGGGAGCAAAATCAGGTAGGATCTACTTGGAGTACAGGTGTGTACTCAGATAGAGCAAAGAGGAAGGCAAGGGAGTTCCTTCCATAAATAAGGTCTGTTGAATTGCAGGTTGTTGCAGGTTCATGGGAGATCTACTTGAAGTACCTTGAGTACTTGTGGAGTGCATGGAGCACTTGTGGTGTGCGTGGAGCACTGGAGGTGAACACCAACTCTGTGTTTGAGTTGTGTGTTGGGACCTAAGAGAGAGAGCTTTGAGGAGAGAATTACTGTTCACTTGAGGTGTGGGAAGCCTCTGAAGAGGTGGTGGAGAAGAAGTGGCATCTTCTTTATTGTATTCTTTTCTGTATGAGTATTAATACAAATTGTGTATTGTCTCTCATATCATGTGTTATTTCTGAATTCTAATTACTTGTGATTCTAGTTAATTCCGCATATTAAGTTGCTTGGTTTGGTAATCAATTGTGTGCTTTCGGTGTTTCATATTCCTGACACAACCCAGCATGCAATCTCATACACCTTGCATGCTCCATTATTGTTCTGTTCATCCTTTTTGCAATACCATTCTACTGAGGTGTCTTTGGAACCATCATTTGCCTATGGATTCCATGCATATAACAATACCAATTGAACTTAAAGCTGCAGAACTCACCACCATTGTCAGATCTCAGGCACTTCAATCTTCTGCCTGTTTCATTCTCAACCATAGCTTTCCAAATCTTAAAAGTCTCAAATACATCAGATTTCTTCTTAATACAATAGATCCATACCTTTCTTGTAGCATCATCTATGAATGTAACATAGTACTGTGATCCTCCAATAGAAGCAACTTGAGCCGGTCCCCACACGTCTGTGTGAACAAGCTGTAACTTATGCCTCTTCTTTGTAGACCCAGTCTTAAGAAAACTCACCCTCTTCTATTTTCCAAACACACAATGCTCACAAAATTCCAGATCTATATTTTTCAAATCTAAAATCTTACCTTTAGACTTAAGAATTGACATCCCCTTCTCACTCATGTGGCCAAGCCTTGAGTGCCACAATTTAGCATCCACATCTGAAGTAGATAATACAGAAGGAGAAATATTAGTAACACAATTACATAAATAGAGAGTACCTACACTCTTACCTCTGGCCATAACAAGTGCACCCTTGGTTACCTTCCAAGATTTTGCTGTGAGAGTTACTGTACAACCCTCATCCCCTAACTTTCCTGCAGAAATCAAATTCCTCTTCAAGCTAGGAACATGCATAACTTCTCTCAACACCCATGTGTTGCCATTCTGCATTTTCAGCTGCACTTTACCTTTGCCAATAATCTTACAAGGCTCATCATCCCCTAGATACACTATTCTAAAATCTCCATGGATATAGTCACTAAAATATTCTCTATTAGGGGTAGCATGAAAAGATGCACCAGAATCTAAAACCCAAGATTCTATATTATTATGCAAAGAGAATATTAAAGCATCTTGTGCAATACCTACAACCTTTGCCTCTTCCTTTATTTCGTGCTGATTGTCCTCCTTAGGCTTTGACCAGCAATCTCTGCTTATGTGCCCCATCTTTCCACAATTCCAGCATTGTGGCCTCCTGCCATTTCTGGATTTGGATCTACCTCTCACCTTAGACTTAGATCTTGATCTCCTCTTGCTCTTCTCTTTTTGCCTTCCCCTGCTCTCAAGATTTAAAGTGTTTCCTGATGTTTTCTCTGTGCTTTTCCTGCGAATTTCCTCATTCAAGATAACACTAACAACATCCTCTACTTTTAAAATATTCGAAGCAGATGTAGTATTAGAAATTGCCATTACCAAGCCATGCCAGCTTTCAGGCAAAGAACATAATATTAAAAGAGCTTTTATTTCATCATCAAACACAATATTGATTGAACTTAATTGATTAACAATTCCATGGAAATCATTTAGGTGATTAGATACAGATCCACCTTCTTGCATATGCAAATTAAATAACTGCTTCATAAGATATACCTTATTAGAAGCTGAGGGTTTTTCATACAAATTTGCTAAAGTAGTCATCAACTCTACCATTGTTTTTGCTTGTGATAAATTAGATATCACAGTAGATGCTAGACTCAGTCTTATAGACCCCAGAGCCTTTCTATCAAGAACTTCCCATTCTTCATCATCCATGTCTTTGGGCTTCTTTGCAATCCCACCTAACGGTAAGTAAAGATCTTTCTGATACAAATAGTCCTCTATTTGCATTCTCCAATGTTGATAGTTCTTGCCATTAAACTTCTCCATTCTCAATTTACTTTCTTCTACCATTGCTTCTCCCACTCAAATAGAAATCCTTGCAGAAACCCCTGTGAGCAACCTGTAATCAATACACACTACACAGATCTGAACCACCTGTTAGTGAACCTGAGCTCTGATACCACTTGTTGGGGATCAACCAACAATATGATTACACTTATGAAAGCAATAAACCGTGGAATTAAATTAGATAGATAAGTAACTAGAATGATAAATAGCAAAGAACAAGAGATATAAAAAACCACCCTGAAAACTTGTATTAAACTCTTTACAGAAGGAATACAATTGAAAAAACTTCTTTCTTCCACACCTCTCTCAGATGCACAAGATCTCTCTCTAGATCTCTATCCCTCAAGAGCTCTCTCTCTCAAGTACAATCAACTCCAACAACCTGGATTGATACAACTCTGTACTGTTCTTCAACATTCACAATGTTCTACTACAAATAATCACACTAAGCCAAGAAGATCTAATTCTACATAGAGAATTAGGAAACTTGAGCATGCACTTACAACCAACAGTTAAGCCTCTTGAACAAGGGCTCTAAAAACAATCTTATTAATAATAGAAACGTGAACTTAAGACTAAGACTTAAACTCATCATGCAAACACTCGGTTCTGTCCTCAAAAATAGCATTTTGGACGCACAGGTAACCGACGCCGATTCCTACCCGCTTGCCTGTGACCGATGTCGGCTGATCATCTGCCAACGCCAGCGTCTCTTCAACTATTCCTGACTGACGTCAGTCGCTCCTGATCGACGCCGGTGACTATGTAAACTTGCAACTTTGGTAATGCGCTCCTTGGTGAAGCTTTTAGGCTCCACACCTTAACAGTCTACTAGGTGGACACTAGTGCCATATTTAGGATACTACAACCACATGGCACTAGTGCCCCCAACTAGGCACTATTATTCATTTGCCTAACTCTCTAGAATGAATACTTTTCCAAATGTGTGCCCATCCTAAGGTTGGCCTAAGAACATTTTATTATTTTCATAAGCTATATATCTCTATAAATACAAGACTATTTGACCTCTATTCAAGATTTGGAAAATAGATGCCAAAAACCTATTAATATATTTGATCCCTATGTTGCCCTATTTCTGCATACTACCATCTACAACAATCTTAAGCTTAGATTTCAAAGTTTTCAAATCTCAAGCACATTCAAGGCATCCAAGTCCACTCTCATTCTAGCATTCACTTGCATTTTCACCAAGCACTTGGTGGGAGAATTACATTGGGCTTGATCCCACCTTAGAGTATTGATATGTAGACAACTCTCTTCATAGCAGGGTATTGAGGATGTCCATCTTATCATACTAATGAACATGCATTTATTGTTCATGCCATACTTATAAAGGGATTAGTATTTTCATACTAAATGAAGTCTTCTAGGCATAAAACAAAATTCTAGATTTCATGCGTGTAGGAATAAGACCCAGAAACACAAGTGCATGTGCTCCCAAAAAATAGGAATAGTCCTGCAAAAAATAAACTAGTGCCACTTTGAGGACACTACAATAGTATAGAACTATTGTCCAGTTGGGGCACTACTATCCAATGAGAAAATAGATCTTGGGACCCTATTGATGACACTTAGAACTATTTAGAACCTAGATCATTTGCGACAGTCACTTTCCAGATAAGTCTATATTTATGCATATTTATTACTATTTTTAGAAAGGAAAAATAGGTAAAAATACACAACAAATCAATACTTAATTATTGGATATTATTTGACTGATTTGAATATCTCATCCCTTTAATCTAAACATAGGATTTACATAGTTAAACCCTAAAAAGTTAAATCACATAAATACACAACATTTTATATCAAGTGGTATAAATTCAGGGGGTATGATACTAACTCATGCACATATACACACTTTCAAATTCATAAGGCATGTGTAGACACTAAAATGAACTTTTAATGCTAAAATAATGCACTGGTGACCACTCCTTATTGACACTTAGCCTAAGCTTAATTCAATAGTTTCAAACTACTATACATCTACTTCTATGTGCATGACCCTCTATTTTAAGGAAAATATGATACTAAATGTTCATATTCTTCATTTCAAATAGCCTAGACACATTTTTTTATTGATTCATCCTTATAGTTTGACACACTTTGCTCCTTATATCAATACAATCCCATAGGTTGATCATGTCTAAAGTCATTGGTTTCATCCTCCTACCAATTACTGGTCATTCCAATAGGTCATTTTGCATTTTTTTCAATCCCAATTGAGGAAATACCTAAAGGATCACTATATAAGCACATTTTCTACACATTTGTTCACTAGATCATGACTAAAAGGCTTTTATCATTGCAAATACTAGAATATCTAATAACACATTGAGATGAAAGTACTTATTCTTCCTAATTCTGAGTCTATATATCCCAAGAAGCCTTGAGCTAGCTCTAATTACAAAACCAATGTCAAAAGTCATTTGTTCAAGAACATAATTACACCATGATTTCACCACCATATAACATTTCACTAATATTGTATACAAATCACCATAGCACATGATAACTCCATGGATTTTTATCCCTCTTCAAATTATCGATATGTAGGCATCGCTTAACACACA
This sequence comes from Torreya grandis, assembly GCA_037957365.1. Lineage (NCBI taxonomy): Eukaryota > Viridiplantae > Streptophyta > Pinopsida > Cupressales > Taxaceae > Torreya > Torreya grandis. The sequence goes on from JARHVA010000463.1 coordinate 890,312, forward strand.
GGGTGTTAAGGTCGAGTACAACCTAACCCATTTCCCATTGCCCCCCTTTTATAGTATTTTTTCCCTCTTGTCATTGAGCCAAGGTTTTGATTAAATAAGAAGGCACATAGCAACTCCCATAGTGAAGTAAAGACATATGAATAAACATAAGACATAGAGGTGAAGACACGTCAATTAGAATTTATATAGAGGTCATAAACCTTAAATGACATATTTGCACTCTACAAACATTAGCATTGGTCATCCAAGTCCAAATAGTGTGGCCTTGTCTTAGGTTAATACAGATAATTATTCATAATTCACTACAACCTTATATAGTCTCAGAGTCAACTTACAGTCATTATTGCATTACTGAAGATCTAAGTTCCACCTAAGTCATTTATCTCTTAGTAATTTACCCTTTTAGCACATTTTATAAAAATAGTAAGTTTCAAATTAGTTCATGTGTGATCATTGTATACTTATGCATTCTGATTTACTCAATAGTTTGTCTTAAGTATATTAACCCCTTAATCTAAATTTTGATAAAATTTTGGTGAACCCATTTTATATTAAATATTAGAAAACCATAAATATTTATGTTGCTAGGGTTTATTTCCTTATTTTTATTATTTACAATTATTATATTAGGGTGAACCCATTTTATATTAAATATTAGAAAACCATAAATATTCATGTTGCTAGGGTTTATTTCCTTATTTTTATTATTTACAATTATTATATTAGGGTTTTCAAGTTAAAAAAATCTTTGCTAACAATAATATTCAAAAAAATTATTTTATATCTATTGCAATCTAAAAAAGTTATTTCTATCTTTCATAGAAAAAGTTGTAGACTAAGTGCTATTGAAGTTGAACATTCTCATATTTTTGTTGATAAAAACACAATGGTAGAATTATTTAATAGATTTGATGATACTAACAAAAGATATTTAATAGGGTATCTTTCAAAGAATCAATATATGCAAGATGTGTTTTAAAAAATATATAGAGAAAAGAAAGAAAGCATCTGAAGGCCAATCCTTTAAGACATATACTCCTATGGGTTCCTCTCCTTTTTTTTCATCACTATATAAAACTTTTATACCAAATTATACTATGGGGGAAACCTAAGGGTTTCAATAGATCACTATGTCAATCCCTACTCAATCACTTTTTACACTACCTTTAGTTAACACACATGTTATTCCTAATGTAAAATTCCTTATGCAGACTATTTTAGCTCTGTAGTCTAAAGTGTTGAACTTTGAATATGGTACTTCAAAACCTAATAAAACACTTGAATCATAGAATTTAATACATACTCCATTGGTTTAGAATATTTCATCTTATCCTTTACTAACTAGTTTTGTGGAACCTAAGATTATATTTTATGATGAAAAAGGTGACCCCGAGAGACATTTCAGAGATTTTCACACAACATGTTTGAAAAATGTGTCAAACAATAAATTATTGACCAAGTTATTTCTCAGAAGTTTAAAGATTATGTTTTAATTTGGTTTTATTATTTACCATATCAATTAGTTCATTGATGCAAGCACAAGAGAGGGGGTCCACTTAAGGACTGCATTTACCTTTGTGATGCATGGTAAGATACTCAAACTCTCCCATGGATACACTTGAGCACATAACTAAAATGACACACTTTATTCAACATGATTTATTCATTAAATTCATATTTAAAATATACAAATTTATGCACATAATATCTCACACTCCTACACATGCCTATACAGGCTTATTGAAATAAAAACATGAAGAAGAACATACACTTTCAGTCCCCCATGGACCGGTTCACCTTTAGCTCCCTCTTTCTTCCTTGGAGTTCTCCTTTAATTATTTTTTATCTTCAAAATTAAATCTTATTACCCTAATTTGAATCTTTTTTGACCTTTTTATGCCTTCTCCCATGCCTCTTCACCTTTCTTATCCCTTTAGAAATGCTCTAAATTTGTTCATTCATATTTTTGGGCTGTTAATTTTGTTTTAACTTAATTCATGATATAACCACCATTTTTTACAAGCCAAAACCACCATTGGTTGCAAAACCACCCCATGAAAGTTACTTAACCACCACTAATGATTGTGTAACCACCTCCATATGCAAACTGATGGTTTTGTTACTGATAAAAAAAGCCAACTTTTAGAGACCATAACTTGAGCATATAGACTCAGATTGAGATGGGTTTTTTGAAATTGCACTACTCTCTGAGAGGAAACCAAATATAAATAGTATTTTGGATTAGGGAATATATTTATGCCCTTTCATCCTTTTCTACATAACCTATCCATTTTTTCTTTCAACACACATAATGACATCTCAGATTGTATGAATGGTTAAAAAACTCAATTGATTTGCTTGGAACCATGTAGATATCTAAAATTGAGCCTTATTTATTGTGCTTGATGTTATTAAAGTTTAGGAGTATTGATATTCCCTTGGATCATATTCATCATGCCAATAATGATAAACAAATAAACAAGACTACATGAACACACGCCACTCTTTTTTTGGTTGATGCAAGATTGCACGAATCTTTTGATGCTCTTGCATCAAACACCCAAGGTTTTTAAAATATGAAATCTTAATCATGCATGGATAGAATAAGTGTCAAAACCACTCTTTTGACCATGAATCATAATGGCCATGGCATTCCCTTCCAATACACCAAGTACTTCAGCAAATTTTCAATCTTTCTCTTCTACTTCTAGCTCCTTGCTAGAATTAAACCATTTCTTCTCGTACCTTTGTTTTTCCTTTTTTCCTTTGTGGGATTAGATCCACCATGTCCTGACCACCTCCACCAAATGATTATCTTCTTCTTTATCCATTTTTTTTGGGATGAAAGCCACCTTCTCTAACCACCTCCACCAAATGTCATCACCATCATCACTTTTCCAACCTTCATTGAATTTGAATCAATTACATCCATCTAGGCTCAACTCTTCTCTAATATATAATATTACCTTAGTTCACAAAACATACATTTGGGCATATAAATGATCACCCATATCCTCTAATACTACATGTAGGATAGTCTTCACCTCCTCATCTCTTGTATTCCTCATTACTATGTCAAGTAATTCCTCCACCTCTATTACAACATTATCTTCAATATATATCTTTGATATAACCTCATACTCTTCTCCACATGCTTGGGCTAATAAAAAAATTGACTGATTCATCACATCCTTTCATTCTCATTCTCTTCATATCATATCTAGCTTGATTGTTATCTCCTTTCTTCACCACTTCTATGCCATGTGAAAATAACCTTGTACTCTCCTTGTCCATATGGGAATAATGCATAACTTTACTTATGAGATTCCCTTTGTTAACACCTACTTGGTTGATCCCATATATATAACACCATATTCATTCTTCATTTGTCTTGGTAGAAACAAGTCCACCATCTCAATATCCTTGCTTGCCTCTATGCCACATGAGTGGCATTCTTCATCTCTCCTTGTCCAAATGTATATTTTTATAAAATAAATAAAGTGTACATGAAATACAAGAAATAATAGTATCCATTGTTGAAGATAGAAGAGCCCATTGAGGGTTACTATGTTACTAGTTTGACACACCAAAATGAAAAGCAATGGCCTCAAAAGAAAACATGCCCAATAGAAACATGTAATTACAACGAATTGTGACAGTGAAGGGTATATTAACCAACAACTTGTAATGGCTACCATTGCACAGGGAGTATGTATAAGTATGAATATAAGATTTAAGAGGGATGGGATTTTGGGCCATCAATCTATGATGCATTGTCAAGGACCATTGACCAAATTTGAGTCGGTGGTAAAGGTAAATGATTTAACATTGTTGATGCACCGTAAAAATTGATAAGGGCTACTGTATAGTCGAATGATATGTACCAAGGTTGATAGAAAATAATATCAAAATGAAAATGTTATGATTTTTTAATTTTATTTATTTATTATTATTTGTAACTAATGTAGAAGTTTAAACTTATATAGATATTGACATCTTTACTTATGTTATTGTATTGCCGAAAACTGTGTACCAAGGTTGTAGAACATAACATTTAAATGGAAATGGTATGTTTTTTATGTTTTCTTCTTTTACTGTTAACTACTATGTACACAGGTTGATGAACATAAAATTTAATGGAAATGGTATGATTTTTATTTTATTTTTTAATTTTGATGTAGAAGTTTAAATTCATATAGATATTGACATCTTTGTCCATGTTTTGGATTATATATAGCAGATTAAAACTATTGAGTAAGCGTATATCTAAATATGAGCATTCTTTCAGCTAAGAAATTATGGTTAGTCGACATCTAATCCATTTAAATTTGAGCATTATTTCAGCTAAGCAACTATTATTAGGGGGCATCCAATCTATCAAAGTCACCTAGAGAACGATCCTAGCTTTATCCAATTAACTCTTCGTCTTAAATATCTACAGGGAATTACATCTTGGTAGATGACCTATAAACCGTCATCCTTACCAACTGAATTACAACCCTTTTGATCATGAAATTTCAATCATAAAAATGAAAGGGAAAATGGTCTCAAAACCGTTGAGTGCATGAAAAATAATTTTTGGTCACAAATGTTAGAATTGGAAAATTTTATATTTCATGTCATCTAAGTTTATTGACATGTTATGCATATAATTTTCATAATATATTCTTAAGGTTCATGATTTGAATAATAAAAAAATGTTAGGGTGTGGAGCTAAAAGCTTCACCTTAGGCAAACAGGAGGTTTTCTGCGCATGACAGTCACCGGCGTCGACAGGCCAAAACCGACGTTGGTCAGGGGACAGTGCAAGGGAAACCAGCATCAGCAGGATATCGGCCGGCGTCGGTCACCTCCAAGAAAGCAGGGACCGACATCGATCGCTTGTGGTGGTCAGAACTACTGTTGACAAACAGTCAGTTAAATAAACGTGGAGTTTGCATGATAAAGACCAGTTTGAGTCTTTGAGCCACTTGCCTAAATTAGTGTATGCATGAGATCTATATAATAGACTCATGGGCTGTATTGTTAAGTGTTGAACTTGTAGAAGAGCTATGTAGAGATTGGAGAGTTCTTCCCATGGTGGAATCAAGTAGGATTCCCCATGTATGTAAGATCAGGTTTGATATGCAGGGTGTTGCAGTATCATGGTGGAGATCTACATATGATAAGTAAGATCAGGTTGGTCTGCAGGGATGTGTGTATGCGAGGGTCCAACAGAGATCAGCGGGGGAGCAAGGTCCAAGGTGACAACAATACATCAGGAGCAGGATCATGGTGAGATCTACTTGGAGTACCGGTTCATACTCGATTGTACAGATGTACAATGAGGTGAACAACAGCTTGTGTTAGCTATGTGTTGTGACCTATGAGAGAAGATTACTCAAGTGGGAAGATTACTTGGAGCCCTTGAGGAGGAAGCCTCACAGAGGTGGAAGAAGAGTGTGATCTCTTTATTGTAATTTCCTTTGTAATGAGTTGAATACAATTGTGTGTTGCCTCTCATATTCTATGTGTTTTCTCATTGATAGTTACTTGTTCTTCTGTGTAATTCCACATGTTTAATTGCTTATACATTGGTAATCATGTGCGCTCTTAAATTTGACAAGTTGTGTCAGAGCTTTGGGGAACTTCGGTCCTATCAAATGGTATCAGAGCGAGGTTGGACGTTCTCAGAGCGAGTTTTGACTAACAGATGGCCTAGATCTGTTAAGTGTTGTTGATTACAGGTTACTCACAGGGGTTGCTATTTGAGTGGGAGTATAGCAATGGCAGAAGAAGGTAAGCTGAGAATGAAGAAAGTCAGGCATAGGATTAACACCACAAGGAGTGTGGTGGGTTGTCTTCAAGTGGGAGCTTGAAGAGGAATACAAGCCAGAATGCAGATTAGACAGAGTACCGGTTTAGATACAGGTGCAGTTGTTTATCTCCAAGTGGGAGATTGTTAGGGTGTGGAGCTAAAAGCTTCACCTTAGGCAAACAGGAGGTTTTCTGTGCATGACAGTCACCGGTGTCAGCAAGCCAAAATTGACGTCGATCAGGGGACAGTGCAAGGGAAACCGGCATCGGCAGGATATCGGCTGGCATCAGTCACCTCCAGGAAAGCAGGGACCGACGTCGGTCGCCTGTGGTAGTCACAGTCAGTTAAGTGAACACAGAGTTTGCATGATAGTGACCAATTTGAGTCTTTGAGCCGCTTGTCTAAATTAGTGTATGCATGAGATCTATATAATAGACTCATGGGCTATATTGTTAAGTGTTGAACTTGTAGAAGAGCTATGTAGAGCTTGGAGAGTTCTTCCCATGGTGGAATCAAGTAGGATTCCCCATGTATGTAAGATCAAGTTTGATATGCAGGGTGTTGCAGTATCATGGTGGAGATCTACATATGATAAGTAAGATCAGGTTGGTCTACAGGGATGTGTGTATGCGAGGGTCAAACAAAGATCGGCTGGGGAGCAAGGTCCAAGGTGACAGCAATACATCAAGAGCAGGATCATGGTGAGATCTACTTGGAGTACCAGTTCATACTCGATTGTACATATGTACAATGAGGTGAACAATAGCTTGTGTTAGCTGTGTGTTGTGACCTATGAGAGAAGATTACTCAGGTGGGAAGATTACTTGGAGCCCTTGAGGAGGAACCCTCACAGAGGTGGAAGAAGAGTGTGATCTCTTTATTGTAATTTCCTTTGTAATGAGTTGAATACAATTGTGTGTTGCCTCTCATATTCTATGTGTTTTCTCATTGATAGTTACTTGTTCTTCTATGTAATTATGCATGTTTAATTGCTTATACATTGGTAATCATGTGTGCTCTTAAATCTGACAAGTTGTGTCAGAGCTTTGGGGAACTTTGGTCCTATCAAAAAGGTTTTATTTTTTAATACTAGTTTTAATTATATTAAAATAAAATTTAATTTAATATTTAAAATTTTCACTTTAAGTGAGTTGTAGTTTAACTGTGAGGATGATGGTGTAAAATGTGTTATCTAACCATTCACCAAAATATAAATCCCAAAAAAAAAGAGATGAAGCTAAAATCATACCTCAGATAATGAAAAAATGTTATATACACCTAATCCATGTAAAATCAAATTTTCAATCATAAAAACTACCATATCAAACATTTTTTAAATATAACATGCCACATTTAGGTAGTACGTTTATGCAATGATGTCCCTATACTGAAATAGTGATGTGATTGTGCATGATAAAAAACAATTTTGATTGGAATATGGCCATCAAAATTGCAAAACCATTTTGATTAAATATAAGAAAAATTTCAAGTGATTGATTGGATTTATTGTTTATTTTCTGAAAAATAAGAGCTTAGATTGCTCATAAAAAGTTGTTCACGGCATAATTAGAGAGATGAAACTAATAGTAGTGTGTGTTCGCTATATTTTTGATATAGCCTATTTTTTGAGAAAATGTAAAACACAAGCATGATCTAATGGGTTGTGATAAATTACATATATATATATATTTTGATGGATTTCAATAAAATATTGATTTCTAATGGATATGAAAAATTATATACAAATAACATTCTAAACAATAATAATAATCAAACATTTAAATAATTTAAATTAAGATTTTATTTGTTTCAAATTTGTAAATTTAATTTTTTAACAAACATTTAAACCATACAAATAAGTTTTGGATGACTATACATGTAACAATGTAACAATAAGAACATACTCAAACCATGTGAATGTATATGATTAAAAATAATATATAAATGATAAGATTCTTTTTATAAATATATTAATTTAGCAGCAAAAAGATAGATAATATATATAACAATTGAAATAAAGATGGAATTTTTAAATTAAAATTAGATTATGGTATTATATAGTATTTTGGGTTTTTTTAGGGATCAATGTCTTTTGAGCAATGTTCAATACAAAATATTTAATGTATATTTTACTTCTTGCATATGTTTTAATTAAACTAAATTATTAAAAACAACTACTACTTTAAATACATATTGGATACTTATAATTATTTAAAGGGATAACTTAAAAAAAGAACATGCATCTAAGATTTATTAATATGATCTAATACAAAATAAAGTAGTTAGAATGAAGGAGTTTTAACATGCCCTCCGCTTTAAAATGGTTTTGGAACCTCAAAGCTTGAGGTGAAAAAACTGTTGCTGCAAATGGAATATGGGTTCTTACATTGCATTTTATAATTTAAGCATGTCATGCCTTTAGCTATCCACATTTGGTACAAACCTTGTTTCACCATGATTTTATGTGACTTTGTATGTATAGATCTCAAACTATGAACTAAGTTGGTAACATATTTATTTTGGACTTTTGATCATCTTATTGATTCTATTTGGATATACAACACTTGTGTCCTATCATTGTTAGCTTTCTTTGTCATATTATATAGATCTTTAGCCCTTTATTTCATCCCGAAGACTTTTTAGACATTGGATTAGTTTTGCCATTTATGGTCTATATTGATTCTCGATATTGACCAAAGATTATGGATGTGACCTAGGCATGTTTTCAAATTATTTCAGAGACATTTCACTTTATTACCCTTGTTTGGACATGTTTAAGTTTCTTTTGATTAAATTTACATGCCACTAAGTCCTTAATTCAAAGTTAGAGGATCTTATATCTACAAAGTCATTGTAAGGTATTTTGGGGCAAGCACTTTTCATTATTAGAGTTAGATAAGATTAGATATTGCAACTACATAATTTCTAAAGCTAAATCAAAAGTTTACATAGGTCAATTTACATATGCATGCTTGAACCAAGGAAGGATAGGATAAATAAGATCTAGACTTGCATCCTTAATTACACACATACACATTAGTAGGAAAACTACATTCGATTTTGATCCTTCTTTAGAGTATTAGAGTAGTGTAGTTTTTGGATAGCCAACGTGGATTGACCAAGGTCAGTCCAACTCAAGACTTTTTTTCATCACCCCCATTTGATATTGGGTTGCTTATTCAAAACTAGGTTTTGAATATACATTTGCATTCACATGATTTCAAAGGTGATAAAATACATAAATAGGCATTATAGACACATGCACATCATCTAAGAAGAAACCAAGAGCTCTATGTGTACAAATTTAATATCAACTTTCAATACTAACCTAACCTAACTTGAAGGAAAGCAGGAAAGGTCCATAATTGAGAGGAAAAATCAAGGTCTGAGTTTTCCAAGTGTACAATATTGAGGTGTTATATAACCCATAAATATCATCTACATTTCCTTCCCTTTTATCTAGTAATGAAACTATTAGTTTAAAGGGAAGGAATGTGTACTTGGGTGTATATAACAGACTTTGTCTTTACATGAGTCCAACTTGAGTGCTTTTCTAGTGACTAACCTACAACCAAGAGCATGTTATAGTGTGTAATTAGTGTATATCATCTAAAAATTGGAAGTATTGAAAAGATTGAAATTGAAAGAGCAAGTTTTAGGATTAAACTTGTCTGTTGATTTAACTGTCTTGCCTATTGGAAAGTTGATTTGAAAGATGTATCATTACAAGGCTCTAAAACTAAGAATAGGTCAAATATTTATAAATTTAGAAAATACATATATCTAAGGAGATAGAGATATATATTGGAAGGTAATGCCCCCAACCTTAACGAAAATGTGAGTTGTGACCCAGTAATTGAGATTAGCTTAACCGTGTAACCCAATGATACTTATAACTTAGTAAGGCTAAATAATACAATCAAGTCTAACCTAAAAACTTGGAAAGATTGAGTGATTTAATCACCTCAACCATATCAAAATCAAACCAACTACTGTAGTAGATTGACTCAATATAGTCCTTAAAACTCCATAATATGGTAATAGTCTATTAAGCACACATTTCATACCATATGCACCTTAGATATGTCTCATGTTGAAACCGTGTACATCAATGGTACAAATTTATAGAATTCTACCATAACTGTGAATCAAAATCATATAAATATGTGCTTTGGCCAAATTAGAAATTATGTAAGTGTGGAGAACATGCTTCCAAATCATGTCCCCACTATATATGGAGAAATGGGGAAAATTAAATAAGTACCAATGTGGAGAACATGTTTCCAAAGCATGCCCCCACTGTAATCTAAAGATGTTGAATACTGGATAAGTGTGGAGAACATGCTTCCAAAGCATGCCCCCATTGAATCTTAAAACAATGAATGTGTGGAAGCCATGCCTATATGACATTCCCCCAATGAATCTAAAAACTATGAATGTGTAGATTCTATGCCTATGTGACATGACCCCATTGAATCTTAAAACTTACATAAGTACCCAATACTGAATAAGTGTGGAGAACATGCTTCCAAAGCATATCCCCATTGAATTTGAACATGTCAAATGTGAATAACATGTATATATGACATGCCCCCACTGATATTCCCCTCCTTTGAGGTGAGGGAAGAATATAAACTAGTAGTTACATCACCTCAAAAGGATAATATAATTGTATAATCTGTGAATGTAACTATGTAGCATCTAAAAGGAACGTGTCTAGATAAATGTATCATTGAAATGCATGGAATAATGTGATTACATGAAGGCCTAAGATGCATGATAAAGATCATAGAAATATTTGTATAGTAATATGATAATCTCAATAAACAAATCAAGCACACATACAAGAGAACTCAAAATCAAGTCAAAAGGCAATAGTCTGAAGAGATTGCAAACAAGGGGCATGTTCGAATGCCACACAATCTAAGGGACATGACTTAATCAAATGCCCACAAGATTGAGGATGACATATTTAAATTTTCATATAATAATCAATGACATGTTTAAATGTCAAAAAAAGCACACATATAAGCATGGGGGTCACAAACAAAGGAGCATATTCAAATACTCGAATAAGCAAGATAATAACAAGTCAAGGTACTCAAGGAAGTAAATAAAGGAAAGCATAATCAACCAACATAAACATATCATAGTATCCCATGGATCGAATGTGTTATCAAAAAATGTTAAGTGGATAGCATATCAAGTACCCCATGAAATATATAATGATGGATAAAGGCATGAATAAGTACATATATGAGCTTGAAACATGATAATGTAGAGTGACCATAGAATGATATAACCCATGAGCATCATGATCATAGAGGTGGATGCCCACAATGCCCATATGACATGAGTAGAGGGAAGGCCCAACATCCAAAATAGGAATAGATCTTATATATGTATATGTCTATATCACACTCAAGTAGAAACAAGACACACATGTGTATGCCGAAGTAACTGATATGCCATCCATTAACATAGAACTAACACATAAATTCTAAGGACCTAATAGAATATGTAGGTTTCAAAAGTGTTTTTTGATTTTTTGGTATTTTTAGGAATGTTTGACAATTTCTCATGTAATATATTTTTGCAAGTGTATAATGTTCATTATACTTTTTTTTAAAAGTCCTTAAAGTGTATCAATGTGGTGTAGCCTTTTCCCCACTTTTTTGTAATTGTGAATGGTCTCAACCAATTTGGTTTGAAATTTCCTTTTCTATATTTTTAAATATTGGTATTCTTTTGATTTTCTCTAAGTATCAGGTCATGCACATCAAAGTCACATGGCTGACCCTTTTTGTTTTATGCTCATTTTACACGATCCTAATATACACGTAAGTACTCAACAACTTGTGTGTTTTTGGATCTCAACAATTCTAACTGATGTAATATCTTTTCATGGTTTTCATTATCTTTGACAATGTATTTAAGAGAATATATTACCTATAATGCAACACACACAAGGAATTAATAATCACGAGGTAACCATATCATAATCTATATTGATCTCTATCACAAGTGGAACTCCTTTACAATGTATCAACATTATATATATATATATATATATATATATATATATATATATATATATATAACCTTTTTCACATGACTCTATTGTTTCACATTCCTCATTTTGCTACAAAGTGGAACAATTTTATTTGCCTTCCACAGATGTTAGGATTACAACAAGTGATTGGAACAAGACAAAAAGGATATACATATTATACAAATGTGCATTACACACATGTGTCAACTATAGATATTCTATGATTTTATAGTCCTAAGCTACTGCCAACAACTACATAAGTCTATGGCCCTCTTTAAAGTATTGGCTATATGGGAAGCACTCATTAATAGAGGGGTATTTGGGGTAGCTCGACACTATGTGCCCAATAACCCATTTTACCATAGCTAATATGAATATGAAAAACTAGGGTTTTACTATTTGATAAGGAGTGACAATCCATGACCCAGATATGAATACACTAGAATAAATGTGACACATAACCTAGAAGCATCCAGTTGGTTACATCCAATTTCAATAGGTATATTATAATAGACATGTGCATCTGAGTTAGATAGTATTATCGATACAAGTGTTCCAGGTTGATGTAATTTTTTATGGCTATAAAGGCACAATTTATAAAATGAGGTGACTATTCCAAAATCTAGATCCATTCCACCTTTTACATGTTTTAGGTCCAAATTTGTATTAGCATTAGAACCAACAAAGTATCATATTTTCATTATCATTGAAAAATCTAACATAGTTGTACTTTCTATCTTTAACATCTCAACATAATAAATTTAGTATATGTTCTATCAAAGTTTCACAAATAATTGGCTTCCTCTAGAGATAGTCTACCATCCTTGTGACCTAGGCTATTGCTTACCCCTTTAGCTTTAGGTCCCCGACATCTATATATTAGGGTTAAATAATATTTGCTATGTTTTATATTATATTCTCTTACACATATTTTGTTTATTTATTTTTCTATCTAATTACTTAAGATGTCATTTATACATGTTGGTTCTTTTAATTATTTTTTACCATGCCTTTTCTCACACTTGCTTAATTAAACATACATCAAATGATAGAATCATCATAGCATGATACTAGGACCATAATAAATGTTAATTTAAAAAATAAATATAATCCAACAAAGAATCAAAATCAATCACACACACACACACACACACATGCCAATTTTTTTTTAAATTATATATACGTATGTATGTATGTATGTAAGTAGGTATGTATGTATGTATACCTTCATCATTATGTGGGAGAGGTGCCACACTCCCCAAAGAAGTTGTGAATATAGCCACCTTTAGATACCTCTCCAAAGTATGAGTATGAGATGGAAATCCTGCAACTTTCCCATGTGCCTTGGCCATCTCATCTCTAGCTCGAGGATATATTGTGTTGGCTCCCTCTCACATTATGTAGTAATTGTAGAAGTAACTACCTACATTGCTCTCTCCATGGATAATCTAGCCACCTATTTCCATGCCATAGCCTCTCATCTTGTTGGGACTATCACCACAATAGCTATAACAACCTCTCTCACCAACATATGTCTTCTATGATAACCCATACCAATTTAAACCAGATATAATGCTCATCAAAATTGCATACAATAAAATCCATCATAGATATTGTATCACACGCATGAAACATGTCATCTAAGATGTCATGGTGTGCAATCTTGACCATCACTCTCCACCATGACATATCTACTATAAAATTTGTAAAAGTAAACCAAACCAACATTATATCTCCATATATATCAAAACTCACAAGAGGGTCTATCACTAGTACTTAGCATGTATATCTCTAAGAAAAGAAAATGAAAGTGATAGTAAATGTTTATCACATTTTATACATGTCTGGGGAAGATCCTCTATAATTGTCTCTCCATTTGTTTTACCTCCAAGGATAATCTTTTTATATTGGCTCAAGTTTGGTCAAGCTCCTCCCCATATATTTCACCAAACCATTAAGAAACAATGCCTTGATGGTTGCATTATCCCTGAATGATCTATTTGTGTCATCTTAGTGGCTCAACCTCTACCATAAGTGTATTTATATCAACTTTCACATGCTCCTCTATTTCCTCTCTAGGCGTTGTTGATACTATCATTTCATTCCATGTGGGGTAGGAAAGAGTATCAAAATTGGGAAATCAACTAAAACCCCATGCCCACTTACTCCTTGTGGATTCCTTGAATGCTGCATCCAATGGTGTGCTACTACTAATGGAACTATTGGATGTGGTTGTGTGAACTATCCCAAAATTTGGGTCACACAAATGAGACTTTGTCCACTATGTGTAGTGACCCATGATTTGAGCCCTCACCTATGCCTATTTAATGGAGGGACATGACTACCATGTATTCACAGTGCCTTGATATGGTGTCCATACTATATGATTTATGTGTATATCTTCTAGTGCTAGCTATAGAGAGATCCAACACACCACACGATTCTAATCCTACATTCTCACCTAATATATGTGGTCCTCGATATGATGTAGTAGTTTTGTCATTTTTTACATGGGAAACCTCTTGTATGTTTAGATTGTGAATACTATGATGGGACCCAAAGTTTGGCATCCTTGACTAAGCATTATGTATAAGTTGTATATGAGCTTCACCTATATAGAAGCTCCCATATTGTACATAATTCCATTTTTTGAGGTAGGTCGACATAAGGCTAGTATATATAATGGCAACACAACATTTGACTTGTAACTTAACACACACACAATCACTAAGATGGTGATAACCTTTTGGATATTCATAATTACTGACACAAAGAATGAGGTGTCTAATGATCAACCTACATTTATTAAATCGATTAGACTTTATAGCCCAAAAATACAACTCTTGATGTTGTGTAATGGGCTTAGGCATGCCCTTGATCAATAACTCTAGTATAACATGTATTTTTTCCAAGGTGATGGCCACCTCCACTATGTCCCCGTCCACCTCCTACCTAATTATGTTGGTAATCCTCACCTAATGCCCTAGAAATACTCTATACTAAGATCCAAATCATCTCCATAATGCCTCCTAAACCCAGACTGATCAAACATGCCTCATCCACATTTATGAGTGTAATTAGTAGATCCAACAACCATCTCATATTTATGCTCTATTATAATCATCTTCATCTCTATGAAATGCCAAACAATAATATCTAGTTTGATTTTAAGTTTGATTTTACTTAAAATTTAAAATCAAATAAAAATATAACTAAAAATTACATTTAAATTAAAATTGGTATTTAATTATACTACATCAACCCTTTTTATCCTATTTCTATTGTATCATCTACCTACAATTTTTATGGCATTGGCCATATATTACTAAATTCCAATGCACCAACCATACCAGTATGATATCAGTTATGCAGTCTCTACTACATTGATCACTTACATATTGTATTGACAATGTTTTTTAATATTCCTTATGTATCAACCACACCATTTGATATCGACCATACAACTAATCTTATTAGATACATGCCATAGTTGAATGACATCGGCCACTTTTATCACCCTTTATACTATATCAGCCACCATAAACGACACTGACCACTATAGTAACTTTTGAGATTATAATTGCATTGGATTTAACCTACCGTAGCACACATGGTAACCAATTTTTCTTTTCCCACCTACATCAGCAAACTGATACAATTGTCTAGTGTCAAATTTTTAATTATCTCATGCCTAATAAATACCCATATCCCTAAATTTTAAATTTGATTTTCTACCCATCACTTGTAAAAAATTCTTTACATTTTAATGCATGTTAGGGGAGATTCTACTACATAGAGTTTCCTGAACATGTATATTTATTTAATTTATTCTATTTTACTATATCTACTTAATCAAATAATAAATGTTTTCCCTACTTACATGGCCCCTATGGTATGTCCTTAGCAATCTCCCATGCTTTTTCCTCATTTTCTTCTATCCATTGTCTCTTATCGTGCCACAAATGGTTTTCCAAGATTTAGGTTTCCAAAAATAGAAAATGACAAAATAATTTTATTTTCACTTATTTAGAACTCCCAATTCAAATTTCTATTTTTTTTTTTTTTTAATCTTTAGATTTCATATTTTTCTCATGTCTTTGTTTATATGGGTATTTTTTACAAACTTAAAGAAACGTTAAGATTTTGGCAAAGTAAATAATTTTTTGGTGGTAACAATTTTTTTTTTTTAAATTTAGATTTTTATTTCATTTTTTAGGTTTGTTTATTAAAATTTCAGACTGGCACCTTTTATTAGTTGTAGCATATGCAATGTCATTTCTATAGTCACAAAGGTAAGTGAAGATACATATTTATTTTTGTTTAATTATTTTCATCTTACTTTTGTTTTTTATACAATTTATTTTTATTATATTTTTTTGTTATGCATCTTTTTAAAAATATCGTTTCGCGTTACATTATTGTGACACGTGATGATCTTTGGGTGGAATATATATATACACATAATATTCTTCATCTTTATTATTTTATTGATAGTTTATTTTGTAGAGACTTGTCGATGCATCAATACTCTTGAGTGTATTGGAAATGGGGTGGAATCAGTGCATGGTTCTTTGTGAGAGACATTTTCATATTATTGTGTCTTACATTAATTACTATCAATCTAACTTCCTCTGATTCTCTTTCCATATTACCTCTCTATCTATTTTTTTATAGTTTTGTCGGCCACCCTATATCCTTATTATATTGGATAGGCTGATATAATGTGTTTCATGCTTAGTTATTCTTTTATTGTATCAGTTTGAATGATATAGTTCTAATTTTTGTCCCTATTAATTGTATTGTATTAGTCTGACCAACATAGTTCTATGTTAATTGGCATCCCATTCAACTATATCAGTATTCATGATACCGTCAACTCATGATACCGTCAACTTAGAGTTTAGGGCTATTTCAAATTTTAGAACCATATATATAAGGGTCATATTTATCATTTCCCATAACACAACACTCCTCTGCTCTATATTCTCACATTTATGTCACTAAGTAGTAAAAGGATGAATTAGAGGTTAAGGTCTTACTCTTGGAAGTTTATTATTTATTAAAGGTCATAGCTCAATAGGAGAAGTCATATCAAATAGGTACACTTTGTATTTATAATCCCAAAATAAATATATATAGGTCTTCTTCTTGCCATATGAGGTCTTCATCATATAATGTCTCTTGCAAAGTACCACTTGAACTAAGGGGGGTATTGATGCACCAACGAGTCACTCCAAAGGTAAGTACATATATATTATTCTTCTCTTTAATTTATTTACTTATTAGATATATTTGTTTTGTATATTATTATATTTGATGCATGGTATTTGTTTTTACTTAAGTCTTCCTTATATTGAATAAGCTAGTATAACTACAAGGTTCTTAGGCTTATTATTTATCACCTTATATTGAATAGACCCCCCCATTGATTTACTATTGTAAAACTTATTTAGTACTTAGTTTATTATTTACAACTACCTTGGATTTAGGAACGCTTATTTTTTAGTCACTTGCATGTGGTATCTTTATTATATCTTGATACTCCACTTTGTTACCATTACTATATCCTTGATTTAATTTTAGATATAGTTAAAACCATATCTCATATCTTATACATAGGACTTAGAACCTTATATGCTTGATATTGAGTGTGTATTTCCCTCTGCTAGATATATGTCCACCATGAACACCATCACTGTAACGTCTAAGTATACACATGCTATAATGTTATAGCCTTTATTTGTATCTTAGTCTATAGAGAGAAAGATGGTTTCATTTGGTCATCTTAGCCTATGCATATAATTACAACCATTTTGATTTCATAATTTAGTGCACTTACCCATGTCATTATATATGGAACATGATATTCCAACCTATGAATGAACTCTTCCAAATCCTCTTTGAAAAAATACTAGGGAATTTATTGGTTTATAGTGAAAATCATATGCATAAGCCTAGTTTATTTGATTCCTCACATTCAATTTATTATTTCCAAATCTCAAATTTTGATCTTGTAGGTGATCTCATAGATGGTGACTTGTAACTTGTTCCTTGAAACTATTGGGGTACCTAGGGTATTTGAATTGGTTGACTCCATGGATGATTTATCCCTTAGAGCCCCTATAACTCTTATGTATGTTGTAATGAATAGGGAAAACTTATGTCTCACACTAGGTCTCTTTTAGGCTCAAACATTCAATCTTAGCCTTAGTTTCTAACCTATGTGCATATGGAAAACATGATCCTTAGGTATCATATATGGCTCAAATTGTACTTTATTTGATGGTATGATGATAATGACATCATCATTGTGAACTTCCAAATGATTATCCACCATTTTTATGTTCATGCCACCATTGTAAACCCATTTCTTCCCAATCATTATGTTGTAGTGATTTCATCTATTTTTATGTTAATTACCTCAAAATCCTCACACAAACTAAGTTTGACCACTTTTATCTCCACATAGTATAGAATTTTAATAGGTTCAACCCACCCATTATTTTATAAGTTCAAATTCATATGGATATAGCTTAGCACTGAACTTTTGATTATTTTAAGTGGATCTATGGATCATTTTAACATTACTTTTGAAATCAAAGTATAATAACCTAAAGGTGGTATTTGAGTGCTAAGAGTGCTACTTGAGACTACCTATCCCTAGATTATCCCTATACCTATCCTAGAACCTATTATCACACTTATTAAACCTTCATGTGGGTGACAAACATCCCTAGTTAGCTCAAATGTAGTTCTAGACCCTCATTTCTTGATCCTAGCCCTTCGTGCCTAGTGTTTTTCTAGTTGGATAGTAGCACCATAACAAGTACACTAGAACCATGCAGTGCTAATTTCCAAAAAATGGCACCATGTCATTTACCCTAAATTTATATCATGAATATATTTTCAAAATTAAAATCCTCCTAAGGTTGGCCTAGACATCTTTTATTATCCGTACAAGCAATACAATGGTATAAATACATGACTTGTATCCCTTTATCCACTAGTGTTAGAGGTACAATCATTGGGAAGGGGGTGGAATTAGTGAACCTAGAAAAACTAACTTCAATTTAAATATTTTAAATTTCTTAATCAATTACCATAAGCATTCATGAAGCATACACATCATTCATAACAATGATCAAGAGAGACAATGCAAAATCAATCATATAACACATGACATATGTGGGAAACCATCTTGGGGGAGAAAACCCACTAGAACCTACAATTTGAATACAATCCTATAATAAAAATAATAAATTTAGATCAGCTACAACTGATCAAGGAACTACAATCCCTATTTAGTGAGACTACAATCCCACAAGGTGCTACAACACCTATCTAGTTGAGCTGCAACAACAACTAGACTTTTAGCAAGTTTCACCTTGCAATGAGGTTGTAAACCCCTTAGATGATAATATGATTCAAAAACACCTATGAACACATGCATCTATCAACTGATGTCTCCAACACCTGATGATGGACCTCAGATTATCACTCTTCACCTTCGCTCACACTCAATCTGTAAGAGCATTATTATACCAACATAATTATGACCAACTATTCATACAAATAGTCCTCAATCTATTATACTCTTCAACTCATCCATAGGGCACTCTACCCCTCCTTCACTCCATAATTCACACACACAAGCCTCTCTTAAATCTCTCACTCTAATCTTGAAACCAACACATTTGGTTTCGCTATTTATAGTGCAATCATAACCATCACCATCTTGATCAGTCATTTAGGCATGAATTAACCCTTAATACATATATAATATGAATACATAACTCAATATAATCTTCATAGGTCATACATAGCATCTATGGGTCACCTTTAAGTAGCTACACCTTTCAATTAGGCCCTTGTAGCTCTTACAGGTCTCATGGAGACCTATTCACCGATTTAGAACTTCATCAAGAAAAACAAGAACATAAGACCAATTTAAATTACATGGGTCCACCCCTTATGTCCCCCTCAAACATCCTAAAATGATCACAGTCAACTCTACTCACATATGCATATGCTCAAATAATCAAACATTGACCTTATGCATAGGAACAACATGAACAAATACATAGTCAACTTATAAACCATTGTTCATACTACATACGATTGATAAAACCTTTATAATGCAAATGGGTCATCCTCATGGAGTCTACAACACTACCCAATAGGAAATTCATCATTAAACATATAAATAACATCAAAACAAGCTCAAACAATCTTCTCCGATCACTTGTAGAATATAGATGAACACACAATCTAATTTAGAGATCAATATATTTGATTGTACATATAATTAGACCTTAAAAATTATATTTATATAAGTTTCTTGGAGTCCTCTACAAGTTCAATTTTTATACCATGAGAAAATTCTTCATAGATCAAAATATATGGCCCAAAGACTAGACATTGGTCTTTCCTTTGCAAATTCAAATATTCAAATACAAACAGTCACTGTTAAACTTCAAACACTATAGTTGCATCTCATGTCATCGCATATTAGATCAAATAGACACCATAGATCTTATTCAAACTTTAACACAAAGTGTGCCAATGCCCAAATGTTAAATTTCTATCAGTTAACCTCATCTCATGCAATCTGATAACTTTGATTCAATGTACACCATCAATCTCTATGGATTAGTCCTTGCTTTAACAATGCTAGAGAATTTTCACTTTGACATTTTGACTTTAAAGCACATCATTTATCTTTATCTGTACAATCACCCACTCACTATTGATCCTTGGAAGAAGCTTGATCTTTATCTCTAGGTAGCATTAAATAGTAAACACTTTTCACCATCTTGGTGCTTTCTGAAATCTTGGAGCAACATGCTCCATTGTTGTTGCTCAAACTTTAAATTATGAAAAAATGACTAAGTATGGGAACCTTTATTTATCTACCTAGAAGGCCCACTTTGCACCTCCATATCTTTTGCTTCACTTTAGCACATGT
This sequence comes from Torreya grandis, assembly GCA_037957365.1. Classification (NCBI taxonomy): domain Eukaryota; kingdom Viridiplantae; phylum Streptophyta; class Pinopsida; order Cupressales; family Taxaceae; genus Torreya; species Torreya grandis. The sequence goes on from JARHVA010000463.1 coordinate 911,126, forward strand.
TCTAAAATTTGGACCATATGATCTCCTCACATAGGAGAATCCAATCATGTGACAATTTGATCCTAGCATCCTGACATGAGTGAGATATAATTCCATTAATATACTTAGATTTATCTGTCACAGATCCAACTATGTCAAAAACTTATCTAGGAGGCCAATTTTGAAAATGCATATCTTTTGTTTCCTTTGGCACTTGACATAAAAGTTAGTGTAAATCAAATAGGTACAAAATAGAACAAACCCATATGATCACCTTCTCCTGAAACATCCACATGTGAAAGATATGCCACCATCAAACTGCTTACTTAGCTCTTTCTTGCCTCATGCAAAATTGGCTAAGTATGGAAAAACAATGTCAAATTGCTTGGGATCCAAACTTTGCCCTTATATATCTTTTGACTCACTTTGGTGCATGATCTAAAGTTTAGTGAAAATAAACTAGGGACTAATTTTATCACAACCATATGACCAACTCCCCTGATTCATCCACATGTGGTAATGGTGACATCATCAAATTTCCTACTAAGATTTTCTGCCATTGGACCCAAAATGTCTAGATTAAAAATATGGACAACCAGATGAATTACACTTATGCACACAAGCACTCAAAGCATAAAAGACATCTTAGAGACCTATTACACATCCTCAAATCACCATATTCATCCTTGAACATCTCTAACCATGCCAAAACTAAAGATCAATCAAATCACCTTCAAGCATACTAGGACAAGCACAATGCACACTTTGTCATTGACACTTAGATTGTCAAGGATATTCATCTATTCACCTATACACCATCATGATATTATTGAAAATGCTCTAAAAATCTTTGCCTTTGTCATTGATGTCAATAAACATCATTTATCTCATCTTCCTTCTCTCTCTTCAAGCACTCTCATAATAGGAACTTTTTCCCCCTTTGACACAATGACAAAGTGGGCACAATCTAATCATGAGGACCTAAAAATAACATTAATAGGATAATACCATCATATAAAGATGATACAAACTACCCCTTATCTTGAGCCTACCTCTTCTTTCCTTGATAACTTCTTCTTGCTCCATGCCAATACTCTCTTCAACCAAGCACTATAATCAATGAAGAAAGAACAAACAAAACACTAAAATCTGATGGAACACATCAAGAAACATCTAAAGGGATACCCCTTAATATTTATGAGTAGATGCACCTTCTAATCATCTTTAGATCTCCATACATCATGAAAAACCACCACTTATGCTTACTAGCCTTCTCTCTCAAGCTACCATAGAGACCACTAATAAAACTTCATGCCACTCACCAAATAGGAATAATGCACTAAACAAACCTAAGAACTCATATTAAAACATACATACCTTGTTATCTTAAAGAAACTAAGCAAAAAGACACTCTTCTTCATACTAGGCCTGTTTAGCCTCCTTATATCCCTACCTAGAACTTTCATATCCCATAATTTCTAGTAGATAGACATTCAAGACCTAAAACTTCATATATGGATCACTTTCATATTCCCCCTAAATCACACCAATTTGCATTACCTAGATCATAATCTGCAACATATTTCCTTCACAAACCTAATAGCCAATTAGGCCTCTATCTTGACAAAAACTTGAATAAATTGAAATACACAAACCTTCAAATCTTTATGAATCTTTATTTTACAACAAATTTGGCCCATTAAACATATTAAGAAGCCTCAAACCTCAACTCAAAAGGCAAACCACTTTCTAGCCTAGCCCAAGACCCTAGAATCTCAAAATAGTCAAGGTCAATAAACCTTCTTCTGGTCAATGCATACTTATAAAACTTCTTGCACACCTGAAGACACCCATCACACCCTTATGGACCAATATTTGAGCCTTCAAACCTTTGGGATCATTTATTTCCTATAACCCATTTTAGGCCTACTTATCCTTGAGCATAAATTGGGAAACCTGAGAGCACATAAAAATATCTTCAATTTGCACAAACATGCCTTCAAACCAAAAAATAACTTGGAACACATCACAAAGAAGTGCACAGACCTTTCTAAGCACCAAAATCTTCTTGAAATTTCATCAATGTCATTAGGCCACCTAGAAACACTCATTCTAACCCTCCATTATAGCTCCTTCACAAATCTCTAAAACAAGCTCATGATCTTGTTGCTTCCCCTTAGCCAAAGACCTTCACTGATCAACACAAGTCTCTATATAGATTGGAATTATGATCTTGAGCACACAAACTTGCTTCTCCATAAGAAAATATGTCTCATAAGAAACATAGGTAGAGACACCCTACTTCATAATGTCTTAAAATAATGTGAAACCAAGAGTTACCCACAACTCCTCGTATTCATTCTCCTCCTTGGTTATATGATACTTGTAGTTATTTTTATTATTCTTAGGCTTAAGATAAGAAACATGATCAACCACCACAACATTCTCCTTTTCTTCTAAGATTGAATTGATAATACATCGAGACAACAAAGATTTCTGACATACCTTTTCATCTATAGAATCTTCCTTGCAGCTTGGAGCCTCATCACTAGGCACAAACAATTGATTTCTTTGCATGATGCATGCTCAACAATAGTAGGAGATTCACTTGGATCCATACACACCTTAGAACTAGCCTCAATTAGTATCTTGGTCATCTCTTTGAGCTTGTTCTCTTCATTCTCAATATGAGCAGACAATGAGACCTCTTGGCACTCTTCAACTTTTATAGCTTTCTCCACCATAGAAAACAAATTAATTGGACCTAAAGAATCATCATGACTCACACTTGTCACATTTGGCTTCCATCTGTTAACTTTCCTTCTTCCTTACACTCCAATAGCCTGATTGAACTCATTTTGTCTTGTAAACCTTTACTTGTAGAATCTAGCAATGTGACCTCTATGTTGACATTTGAAGTACACTATACCTTTTGCAGGAAAATTATCTTGCCTTACCTTATTTGGACATAAATTTTCAATGTGTCCTATATCAAGATAGTTGAAGTACTTAACTTTGTGCACACCTTTTGAATGATGACCCCCATCATAGTTCAATACAAACTCATTTCTAACAGGTCTCTTGCATTCTCTAGCCCTATGACCAAATTAATTACATGTATACCAGTAAGTATTGAATCTTGTATACCTCATGGCATTTAGCTATCTGATATGATTTTTATTTATTCTACTAGCACCTTTATTTCTTGTTTGATGATTTCTCTTCAAAATATGATTGTCTTTGTTCACATTAGTCTTCATCTTATCTTAGGTTACATTCTTTTATTCTTATTCATATCCAAGACCGGTTCTATTATTAGCATGATTTTGACCACTCAGAATATTACCTAGATCACATGAGCTCTTTTCAAATCTCACAAATGTCTTCACTTTACTATATGTCTTCTCTAACTCAAATTTTAAAGACTCATTCTAAGAAACATACCTTAAACATTCATCTTCTTTAAATTTTAGGCTTGTAAATAGGATTTCCAATTGAAAACTAAGATGTTTGACCATATTTTCATGCTCCTTAGAATCTTCATTCAATCTTGCTTCATACATAATAAATTGATCCTCATAGTCCTTGAGTTTAGATTTCATCTTCTTATTGATCTTCTTCTCAATCTTCAGTTATTCAAGAGCATTCATCAATATAGTCTCATATTCCACCTCATCTTCATCATCATTTGAATCATTCCAAGTAGACACCTTCTGATGTGAGCAACTTCCTTCTTCAACCATGAACAAAGATTCATCTTTAGCATTACCATCATATTCTGAGTCACTATCTTCACTCTCATTTGATGATTTGCAATATTTTTTGGTATAGAGACTCTTTTTGTTGTTGAAGTAATTTTTATTATTATACTTTATGGATCCTTTCTTCCTATATGCCTTATTTTCTTTGTCATCATTTTTCTCATGATTATGAGGGCACTTATGATCAAAATATCCTATCTCTCCATAGTTGAAACATTTGAAGGGTAGTTTACCCTTATACTTATCTGAGCATGTGTTCAATTTCCTAGTAATCAAAGCAATTAGTTCATCCTCATTAATATCATATATGTCATCCTCTTTGTATTTCTTACCTTTGAACTTCGTCTTAGGCTTCATCATTGTCTTGAATATTACTTCCTTCTTTGGTGGTATATGTTAGGTTGTGGAGCTAAAAGCTTCACTAATGCAGACATGGAGGAGGTTATCGAGAGGTTGCTGAATTGCAGGGCAACCGACGTCAGTCTGATTAGCTGACGCCAGTCATATATAGTGGGAAAGGCAACCGACATCGGTCAGGTATCGGCCGACGTCGATCATCTCCAGCCTAACAGGGACTGACGTCGATCACCTGTGCGGTTTCAAAATTGTCGGTTGCATGAATAGTTTGTTAACGAACCGAGTATTTGCATGTTAAGATCCAATTTTAGACTTGAAGTTGTGGATCTAATTATTGTAATTAGATGTCTAATTATTTTTTACATGAGATCTATATAATAGACTCATGGGCTGTATTGTAAGGTGTGCTAGTTTGAGTTGAGAAAAGTTAGCTCCTTCTGTGTGTGAAGTGAGCAAGGGTGTTCCTCCTAGTTCCACAGTAGTGCCAAGTGTGGGTGTTGGTTTTGGAGAATCAGAAGGGTTATTCAGGTGTGTAGGATCTTGGTCAGCAGGTGTGTAAGGCCATGTTTGGAGATCTACATGGTAAGTAAGATCATTGATCTACAGGTGTATGTGTGTGTAGGATCCAAGTTTTTAGGTGTGCAGAACCAAATATTTGCAGGTGTGCAAGACCAGGGAGGACAACAACACAACAAGGAGCAAGATCAAGTAGGATCTACTTAGAGTACAGTGGAGTACTCGATTATTGAGCAAAGAGGAAGGCAAGGTAGTTCCTTCCATAAGTAAGATCATTTGAGTTGCAGGTTGTTGCAAGTTCAGGGGAGATCTACTTGAAGTATGATTGTGTACTTGGAGTGCTTGGAGCACTTGTGGAGTGTGTGGAGCACTGGTGTACTGGCAGTAGTGGATATTAACTGGTTGGAGGTGAACACCAACTCTGTGTTTGAGTTGTGTGTTGGGACCGTAAGAGAGAGAGCTTTGAGGAAAGAATTATTGTACACTTGAGGTGTGGGAAGCCTCTGAGAGGTGTGAAGAAGAAGTGGCATCTTCTTTATTGTATTCTTTTTTGGATGAGTATTAATACAAGTTGTGTATTGTCTCTCATATTCTGTGTTATTTCTGGTTTCTAGTTACTTGTTACTTCTAGTTAATTCTGCATCTTAAGTTGCTTGTATATGGTGATCAATTGTGCTTCTATATTTTCCAATAAGTGGTATCAGAGCTAAGGTTGCAGGGAGTAGGTTTTGTGTTTGGTTACAGGTCACTCTTAGGGGTTTCTAATTGAGTGGGAGTATAGCAATGGCAGAAGAAAGTACACTAAGAATGGAGGAATTGAAAAGCACGAATGGTCAATTACAGTCCTATGGAAAGAAAGAGCAGGGAAAAGAAAATTGTTGGTTTGTGGAAGATCAGCATGAAGGAACTGAAGAAGCAGATGTTGCAAGTGTTGTTACACAGGATGCTCTGGTATGTTTCTTGGATAAAGTAGAATCTTGGTTTATAGATTTTGTTGCCTCTTTCGATGCAACCCCAAAGAGAGGTGCTGGTGAGCCTTGTCAAAGAATTGGCAAAGGGGAAGTGAAGCTAAAATTGTAGGCGGCCAACACATGGGTGTTGAAGAAGGTCATGCAAGTCCCAGTCTTGAAGATGTGGCTAATTACTTTAGGAAAGTTGGGTGATGAGAGATGCACAAGAACTCTCATAGTGGATGCACTTGAATTAGCTGGTGGTAAGAAAGTAGGTACTATTTATCTACTTGCTTATATTACTGATTCTTCTTCTGTTGTGAAGACGTGGCTTTGTAGGCTTGGTCACATGAGCAAGAAGGAGATGCATGTTCTTAAGTAGAAGACAGATGTGTTCGACAAACTTAAGAACTAGAAAGCCTTGGTGTTCTTGGAGGAGATGATGAACAAAGATCAGTGGATGGGGCTGGATACCTCTGAGCAAGGTGGTTTGGATAGGGTTTTGATCCATGGAGAGCTCGCGAGTAAAAAGTCATCACTCATAGGCATACACAGGTACCAGCGTCAGTCAAGGGTAACCGATGTTGAACGAACAGGTGTCGACATCGGTCATGTGCAGACCAGAGAAGTCGATGGTGTCGGGCAAGTGGAGACCGACATCGGGAGGATAACTGGCGTCGGTGACCTGGATAGTCGCATGTAACTGACGTCAGTTAGGTGCAGACTGTGTGGTGATCGAGGTCGGTCACTGAGACAGATTTTGGGTGGATAGCAAGCTGTCAAGGAGTCTCAAATGCCCATGGAGAGGACTAAAAGTGGTAAGTAAGCCTCAAATTCATTTTTCCTCTTCTTTATACTCGTTGCTCACTGCAGATCAGGAAGGATCTAGGAAACAGTGGGAGCATGGCATCAACAAGATGCAGAACCAAATGGGAGATTTGGTAGGGTTGCTAGCCGATATGAAAAGCACTGAGATGAATGGATACCTTGGTTAAAGAATAGAGAGAATGGACACGTGAGACGGAAGGCTAGGTCATATGGTCTTGAGGAAGCTGCAGGACAGTGGTACAAGTTTTGACAGGTGGATGACAAAGTAGGGCTTTAGTCAATGTCAGTGTAACCATTGTGTTTGTCTTACCAGGTGGATGATGATAGCTACATTATCCTGTTACTGTATGTGGATGGTATGATAGCTAGCAGGTTTGTACATACAGGGTTTTATTGAGCTAAGGGTAAGGTTAGTTTAGTGGCATGTCATGAGGAATTTGGAGCAGTGAAATTCTTTGGCATGAGAGACATGGAAGATCACAGGTTGATTTTGTCTCCAGTGGGAGCTGATGTGAATTAGGTGTTGGCAAGGTTCAATATGTAGGATGCAGAACCAAAACACACCAAGGGCTAGACAGTTTAGTGTCTGAAATCACATGAGGTCTGGTATAGACCTGAGTTTGCCCAAGTAGTGGGTGCTATCAGAGAGTTAGGAGCCAATTTGGGGAAGTGGGTTCTCAAGTATTTGAGAGGGACCAGCAGCAAGTATACATGCTATGCAGGGTCAGGGCTTCACTACATGGGTTTATAGGTTCAGATGTGGCAGGTTACTCGGATGACAGGAGGTGCACCATAGGATTTGTGGTGGTTGGTCTTCAAGGTTGAGCTTGAAGAGGGATACAAGCCAGGAAATAGATTAGATGGGGTATAGGTATAGGTACAATGCAGCTATTTATCTCTAAGTGGGAGATTGTTAGGTTGTGTAGTTAAAAGCTTCATTGATGCAGACATGGAGGAGGTTGTCGAGAGGTTGCTGAGTTGTAGGGCAACTGACGTCAGTCTGATCAGTCGATGTTGGTCATATACAGTGGGAAAGGCAACCGACATCAGTCAGGTATTGGCCGATGTTGGTCATCTCCAGACTGATAGGGACTGACATCGATCGCCTGTGTGGTTTTGGAACTGTCGGTTGCATGAACAGTTTGTTAACGAACTGAGTGTTTGCATGTTAAGAGCCAATTTTAGACTTGAAGCTGCAGATCTAATTATTGTAATTAGATGTCTAATTATTGTTTGCATGAGATCTATATAATAGACTCATGGGCTGTATTGTAAGGTGTGCTAGTTTGAGTTGAGCAAAATTAGCTCCTTCTATGTGTGAAGTGAGCAAGGGTGTTCTTCCTAGTTCCATAGCAGTGCCAAGTGTGGGTGCTAGTTTTGGAGAATCAGAAGGGTTCTTCAGGTGTGTAGGATCTTGGTCAGCAAGTGTGCAAGGCCACGTTTGGAGATCTACATGGTAAGTAAGATCATTGATCTACATGTGTATGTGTGTGCAGGATCCAGGTTTGTAGGTGTGCAGAACCAAATTGATTTTCAGGTGTGCAAGATCAGGGAGGATAGCAATACAACAGGGAGCAAGATCAGGCAGGATCTACTTGGAGTACGGTGGAGTACTCAGCTATTGAGCAAAGAGGAAGGCAAGGTAGTTCCTTCCATAAGTAAGATCGTTTGAGTTGTAGGTTGTTGCAAGTTTAGGGGAGATCTACTTGAAGTATGATTGTGTACTTGGAGTGTGTGAAGCACTGGTGTACTGGCAGTAGTGGATACTGACTGGTTGGAGGTGAACACCAACTCTGTGTTTGAGTTGTGTGTTGGGACCGTAAGACAGAGAGCTTTGAGGAAAGAATTACTGTACACTTGAGGTGTGGGAAGCCTCTGAGAGGTGTGAAGAAGAAGTGGCATCTTCTTTATTGTATTCTTTTCTAGATGAGTATTAATACAAGTTGTGTATTATCTCTCATATTCTGTGTTGTTTCTAGTTTCTAGTTACTTGTTACTTCTGGTTAATTCCGCATCTTAAGTTGCTTGTATATGGCAATCAATTGTGCTTCCGTATTTCCCAATAGTATATCATCATTTACTCTCATCTCATAGGCAGTAAGGGTGCCATGTAATTGATCTATCTTCAACTAAGTAAGATCATGACTTTATTCTATAGAAAATACTTTTGGATCAAACTTGAGAGATAAAGACCTTAGTACTTTTTGAACTATAATTTCCTCTTCAAGGTTCTCTCTAAGACCTCTGATGATGTTCATAGTATCATCAACTCCCTGCAGAAAGGATGCCACAAAATCTTCTTCCTTCATCTTGAGACTTTCAAATTGCCTTCTATGAGTCTATAACTTAACAATATTGACCTTTGAATCTCCTTCATAAATTATCTAAATTTTGTCCCATATCTCTTTAGCATATTTTTTATGGATTAACATAGTGAGCTCAGTCTATATAAGACCACAAGTGATGGCATTCATTGCCTTAGAATTATTCTCAAATAGCTTCTTATCTACCACACTAGATAAAGGAGTAGTAGGAGCAACATAACCATCAAGAATAGATTTCCATATATCAAACCTAGGGACATAATATATGTCCTCATCCTTACACTCCAAAATCATAGTTGGATCCATTAAACATTGATGCTTGCTTATTAGAGAAACCTCCTTGATGACTACCCATATTGTACCTTGGATCACCTTCAAGCTGTTAAGCCTTTACCAAAGGACCTACTCTGATACCAATTGTTAGAGATATAATCAATGGGGGGTGAATAAGTGAGCCTATAAAAACTAACTACATTTTTAATCCTTTCAAGTTCTTAATCAATTACCATAAGCATTCATGAATCATACACATCACTCATAGCAATGAGCAAGAGAGACAATGCAAGATCAATCACATAACACATGACTTATGTGGGAAACCCTCTTGAGAGAGAAAACACAATAGAACCTACAATTGGACTATTATCCTCTAATAACAAGAACTAATTTAGACTAGTTTCAACTGATCAATGAACTACAATCCTTATTTAGTGAGACTACAAGCCTACAAGGTGCTACAACACTTGTGTAGCTGAGCTACAACAACTAGACTTTTAGCAAGTTTTACCTTGTAAGGAGGCTATAACCCCCTTAGATGTTGAGATACCACAAAACACATATGAACACATCCACCTATGAACCGATGTCTCCAATACTTGATGATGCACCTCATATTATCACTCTTTACCTTTGCTCACACTTAATCTGTAAAAGCATTATTTTGCCAATAAAATTATGACCAATAGGTCATACAAATAGTTATCAATATATTTTACTCTTTAACTCATCCATAGGGCACTCTAACCCTCCTTCTCTACATAATTCATACACACAAGCCTCTCTCAAATCTCTCCCAGGTCTCTCACTCTACTCTAGAAACTAACACATTTAGTTTCACTATTTATAAAGCAATCATGATCATCACCATCTTGGTCATCCATTTAGGCATGCATTAACCCTTAATTCATCTATCATACAAAGACACAACTCAATAAAATCTTCATAGGTTAGTCATAGCATTTATGGGTCACCCTTAAGCAACTACACCTTTCAATTAGGCCCTTGTAGCTCTTATAGGTCTCATGGAGACCCATTCACCCATTTAGCACTTCATCAAGAAAAATAATAACATAGGACCAATTTAAATTACATGGTTCCACTCTTTATGTCCCCTTAGACATCCTCAAATGATCACAGTTAACTCTTCTCACCTCTACATATGCTCAAACAACTCAAACACCGACCTTGTGCACAGGAACAACATGAATGAATATACACTCAACTTATAAACCATTATTCATATTTAATATGATTGGCCAAACCTTTATAATGCACATATATCATCCTCATGGAGTCTATAACACTTCCCAATATCCAATTCATCATTAAACATTGAAACAACATCAAAAAAAGCTCAAACAATCTTCTCAAGTCACTTGCATAATATACATGAACACATAATCAACTTTGGATCTCAATATCTTTAACTGTATACACAATTAGACCTTCAAAATTATATTTCCATAAGTTATTTTGAGTCCTCTACAAGTTATCTTTTTATACCATGAGAAAATTCTATATAGATTGAAAGATATGGCCTAAGGACCAGACATTGTTCTTTCTTTTACAAATTCAAATATTCAAATACAAATGGTCACAATTAAACTTTGAACACTATGCTTGCATCTCATGTCCTCATAGCTTAGATAAAATACACACCATCGATCTTATTTTAACTTTAACATAAAGTGCACCAATGCCCAAATGTTAAATCTCTACTAGTTAACCTCATCTCATGCAATCTAACAACTTTGACTCAACACACACCGTTGAACTATGTGGATCAATATTTGATTTAACAATGCTATAAAACTATCACTTTGACATTTTGACTTTAAATCACACCATTTATCTCTATTTTTATGAACACACACTCATTATTGATCCTTTAAATAAGCTTGATCTTTATCTCTGGTCAGTGTTAAACAACAAACACGTAGCACCATCTCATTGCTTCCTTACATCTTGGATCAATGTGTTTTGTCAATGTTACTTGAACTTTAAATTGTGTAAAAATGACCAAGTATGGGAACCTTTTCTTATCTACCTAGAAGGCCAACTTTGTACCTCCATATCTTTTGCTTCGCTCAAGCACATGTTCTAAAATTTGGACCATATGATTTACTCGTATAAGAGAATCTAACTATATGAAACTATTCTCCTAGAATCCTCAAACAAGCTAGATATAATGCCATTAATATGATTACTTAGATTTATCTATCATAGAGCCAACTATGTCAAAAACTTGTCTAGGAGGCCAACTTTGAATATGCATATCTTTTATCGCGCTTCAGTGCTTGACCTAAAAGTTAGCACAAATCAACTAGGTGAAAAATAAAATAAACCCATATAATCACCTTCTCCTGAAACATCCACACATGCAAGATATGCCACCACCAGACTACTTACTCAGCTCTTTCTTGCCTCAAGCAAAATTGGCAAAGTATGGGAAAATAATGTTAAACTACCTAGGAGCCCAAATTTTCACTTTCATATCCTTTGATGCACTTCAATGCATGATCTAAAATTTAGAAAAAATAAACTAGGGACTAATGTGATAACAACCATATGACCAACTCCCATTGACTCATCCACACATGATAATGGTGATGTCATCAAACTATCCACTTAGATTTTATGCCACTGGACCCAAAGTGTCTAGATGAAAACTATGGACAACCAGATGAATTCCACTTATGCACACAAGCAATCAAAGCATATAAAACATCTTAAGGACCTCTTGAAAATATTTAAATCACCATATTCTTACCTTAACATTTCTTGGCATGCTAAAACTAATGATCAACTAAATCACCTTCAAGCATACTAGGACAAGCACAATGTACACTTTGTCATCGTCACTTAGACTATTAAGGCTCTTCATCCACTCTCCTAGACATCATTGACAATGATCCAAAAACTAGATGGAAATAAGATGAAAAACACCTATTCAAATATGAAATAATTTGAGCAAAATTAAGGCTATCAATCCCTATTCTACCCTATGTTTGCATACTACTATCTACAACAGCCGTAATCTTAGATTTTATAGATTTGCAATCTCAAGCACACATAAGGCACTCAAGGGCACTATCCTACTAACAAACACACTTTTTAGATCATACCTTACTTATATAGAGGATTAGGGTTTGCACCATAAATTAGTCATTATAATAACAATATATATTTCCAAAATTCATGTGCATGGGAATAGACCCCAGAAATCTAGACACAGGTGCATCCAAAAGTTTGGGATAGTCTTCATTAGTGCCAATATCAGGAAACTATAGCCACATGGAGCTACTATATAATTATGGTGCTACTATCCAAGAGGGGTTCTGACATAGGGATCTAGTTGATGATAGTTAGACTAGCTTTTATCTCAATTTTTAGCACTCAGATCATCTATATCAAGTGTTTTCCAGATAAGTTTTTAATTGCACTATTTATTACTATTTTTAGAAAATTCAAAGCTAGTCAATTTTGCAACAAATCAGTGGCTATATTTTATTCACATTATTTCCCTAATTTAGTCTAATCAACCCTTTAATCAAACATAGGATTAACATAAGTTAAACCCTAAAACGTTAAAACATTTGGTAAACCTGACTTACTTCAAACATTGCTCAAACCCTAACCCTAGATGATCTTAAGGTTTTTATCCTTCATTTTCATATTTTCATTAGCTACTTTAAATTTTTCATATTTTATATATTTTATTTTAATAGATTTATTCCAATTTATTTACTCTATATGCCATCTAAAAAATCTCTCTCTCTCTCTTCCATCAAGAAGTGTTAGGCTAGGTGGTAATCCTATATAGCATATTCAGATTCCTACTATTCAAGCTTATAATGTTGATAAGGGACCTATTGTAACTCATGTTGTTGATCTTTCACACTCTAATTATGTGGATTTCAATGATAATGCATCCAAAAATGAACATTATAATCAAGAACAAGATGATACAAAAATTAAAAATTGGGACACTCTCCCTCTAATTAATAATGATAACAAAATTCTCAATAAAGGTGAGGTCATAAAGATCTTCAATGATAGAATTTGAGAACAACCCCTTGATCATGCATAGATTTTACAAGCCATATGGAAATTAATAATAAATCAAATAATGGTCAATCTTTAACTACCCCAACTAATAACATTGTTACACCTATAATAGGGCTAACTCAGCTAGCACAACCTACAATTGTAATTCAACCTTTAGTGATAGCTACACCTCTTATGGCTAGTTCCTCCACTCTAAATTTACAATCCCTTATGCATGAGTTTCATACTCTGTAGACTAAGGTGTTACATCTTGAGAAGGGAGATAATAATCCATCAAATGACTTAGATTCTAATATTCTCATACATACACCTTTGGCACACCATACAATGGTAACTCCCTTACCATCTAGATTTATGGCACCTAATCTTACATTGTATAATGACAAGGGTGACCCAAAGCACCATATCTAATCTTTTCATGCAATATGTTTAGACTATGTGTCCAATGATTAGCTTCTCACAAAGTTATTTCCATGTAGTTTAAAGGATTACACCTTACCGTGGTTTTATGGCTTAACAAATCAATATATCACAACATTCAATCCTTTAGCAAACATGTTTTTTAGCACACTTATCCATCAATATTAGGTCCAAAATCTTATATGCCCAAGTTGCACAGTTGAAACAAAAGTCAAATGAACCTATCATAGAATACGTCTTATGATACAAGACTATATTATATAAATTAACTATCCTGATGGTAAACAAAGAGCTTAGGGACATCTTCAAACTGAGTCTTTTGCTAAAATTACAAGAATCTATCTTATTTAATAATTTTTTAACATTCACATATTTATGCCACACAATAAAGGAAAGAGAAGTCAAGCTTTTATCAATGGGCAAACTAAAATATACCAATGGATCAGAATCAACTAATAAGAGTTCAAGTGAACCTCCATACAAGGTAAGGTCCACTAAGAACATGAGTGATCAAAATACCATAGTTAACATAGCTTTAGATCCATCTCCTCATTTTGTTTTATCATCTTCTCAACACCGAATCTTTACCAAACTTCTATACTTTTTAGCATGGGTTTTACAATAGATCTTGGAATGCAATGTAATATCTCTCCCTCCCATAAAATAGGTTGATATGGCATGGCCTCTTTTAAAAATATATTATTCTAACTAATTTTATGTGTATCACAAGGCACAAGGCCATATAACAAACAGATGCATAAGCCAAAAATATAAGATATAAAATTTGATTGAGGCCAACATTATTGATGTGGGCACACCCATAGAGGAACTAAAAATACAAAAAATGGAAGTTAACCCATTAAATATATTCTCATATCCATTTCCAAAGCACACATCAAATGAGTTAGGGAGAACTTCAAGTGTTCATTACACATATCAGACACATCCACCACCAACTTCATATCCTACTACTATAGAAGAGGCACACTCATTGCATAATATAATTGGTATGTAATGTTATGAATAAAATTTACACCTTTTGGAAGGTATTTTAAGCCTCCTAAATTTGATATAACATGAAAACACCTCAAGGTTGAGGGTACCCTATTAGATAGGTGAATCTCTAGGTTAAAGGGATAGCTCCCCTTGATGAATCATTTAGGCTCAAACACTAATATACTACTTACTAGAAAAAAGGAAAGAAACTTATTATAATGGAGGTGATGCACCAAATATGATTAGACCAATACCAACCAACTATAATTTTACTTTAAACAAAATACTAACTTTCACATGACATAATCCAAATCTACCTCTCTACATCAATATTTTTCATGAAGGTTTGTGAAGTAAGCTTGAGCTAAGAGGACTAGTCGAGAGATCATGATGTGACACCAATGAAAATATAACTAAGTAAACACATATACACTCTATTTGAACACTTCAAGAGACCTTTAAAAAGGATTCCAAACTGAACATGAATGTTAAACAAGGGAAAACATGTCAAGGAAGTAAGACTGTCACTTAGAAAAATTAACTAGTCAAACATGCATACTTAAATTAGTCCATGGATAAGATAAAAATATATTATTCTTCATTGATCAAATCTTGAAAATGGGTAGGAATTTTCCATACCCAGATGGAGGATACAAACTTAGCAAATTAAGGCTCAATATATAAAGTGAGAGAAGAAGGAGAGAAGGTCAAAGAGAGTTAAAAAAAAGATATAAGTTATGAAATTATCTCAAGGTATTATAATCAAAGTTTAAACTTATAAATATGCTCTCCTTCTAAAAGTGGCATGGAAGTTTGATACTTGGCTTGACACTTTGCATTTGCTCTTGAAAACTACCCTTCACCTTGGCTTGTGAGATGATAAGTGTCTTTTTTATGGTCAGTTCATGTTTATTTACATATTTTATCTGATATTAACACCTTAAATTTTATCTCTATAGGTTCCCTTTGACACATCACTTCATTCTCTTGCTAGGTTTCTAGAAGTGTCTTTATCTCACTAGGCCAATCTTGCTTACAAGTGTAAAAACTTAGATTCATCTTCTCCAATTCATTTTATCTCCATGGATGGCCTATTAAATATTGGAATTACAACTAATAAGAGGGGGGTTTAATAATTTTCCTTGAAACAATCCTTCAATTTCACTTATCATTCATGAAGCATTCATTTACATACATAAATTAACCAATGCATAAACAAGCATCTATGAAATCAAACAACATAAGAACATAAGAGATATGTTGGAAACCCTATTGGGGGATAAAAAAACTAAAACACCAATTTTAATATATTAATATAATAAATGGATAAAAATTTAGTGAGGCACCAACCCCACAAGGAGCACCAACCCCTTATCTAGTCAAGCACAAACTCAACTAGTCCTTTAGCAAGCACCAACTTACAAGGAGGCACCAACCCCATAGGTAAATTAGCACCAAATCAAATAACTTGATCTATGATCAACATTTTACACCTTTTTATCACTCAACTAAATATGACCACCTTATTTTTCTCTTCTCACTCTTCTATCTCTCTCAAATAGCCTATTAGGCCTTTTCGCTCAACTAGTTCTTTCCTTAGCAGAATTAGGTCATATGACATTGTTCATCACCTGTAATAACATAGTTATATATTAATGAAATATTTATCACATATATATAATTTTATTAAATCCATATACTTGGTTTATAAAACTTTATATAATTCACTCATGTCCTCAAATATTCTAACTAATTAATTAGGCCTATTAGACCTTCTCTTTATACTTGACTCTTGATCTTACCCATCTTGGTCAACCAAGAAAATTTAAATAATTGCATAAAAAATTTAATATATAAATAAAAAAATTTCACAAGTGAAAAATCCACTACATAGGTTGGTCATTACCCTTAAGGTCCAAAACCACCATTAGGCCTAATAGAGACCTAATGCAATTAGGCCTTCTCAAATCACACATTTTCCTTTGGCCTCCTTGGAAAACATTGAGCCTCAAAAAATAGATGAAACACTTAATACATTATTATATTATACCCTTGAAAATATCACCTTAGTTCCACAACACCATTTAACTCATTTTACTTCTTGAACCACATAATTAGGTCTACTCGTAATTAGGCCTTCTCACTGCTAGAAAGTCTATCTTGAAAATATGATGTATACACTCAAATTTAAAATATAAACCAATAAATGAATTATATATATATATATATATATATATATAAATAATATTAATGACCTCAGGTTCATCATCATGTTAATTTTATTTCATTAAATAGGGTAGAAGATCTCAAACCAACCATTTTTATATTCTCACTTAGAACTATACATAGGCCTTAAGAACCTAGTCAAGAACCTTTGAATTTTCACTCCTTAATATGAATTTATCATGAATAAAAATGTGTTAAAATTAACCTATGATACATTTATTAAAAAAAATTGCATTTTATTATTCATATTTATTCAAAAATACTCAAGAACATCATTCTCACTCATACACAAAAAACTACCTGTAGCTCCAAATACATAGTCATGAAAATCAAGAATTAGAACACCTATGAGAACATTTTATGAATTTTAAAAAGGGTTTAAATTATCCTTAAATAACCTTATAATATATTTAAATATATATATATATATATATATATATATATATATATATATATATATATATATATATATTACATGGTTCAATATCAATATTGGTCTTATAGACCAATTTCATGTCTTCACCCTACATAGACCTCACTGTGTTAGACAAGTCACTTTGAGAACAAATTTTTTATTATTTATGTGCATCACCAATTATTATATTCAAGGGGGAAAGATTAAATAGGTATTTAAAATTACCCCATGCATTTGGATCCATCCCTAATCCACTACAACTAATCCCTAATCTCATTCTCACTTCTGCCTATTTTTCTTATTGTCATCCTCATTAGGCCTATTTAGTGATAAGTCAACTTACATGAAAAGTTTAGCATATTTAAGATATAAAACATGCTCATAAAATTACATGGGATAAAACTAAAAGTCTCACACATCATCCTCTAATAATTTGCATGCTTTGACCTAGTCAATCTTTCCTGCTACATTAAAAATCCAAGAAACAAGGGGTTTCCTATAGTTTCCACTCACTCTTATGATAGACCAATGCCACCTAGAGAAACCTAAGAGAGTCCTATACATGATCCAATAATAAAAATATGTCATTAAATCCATTATGATCCATTTTAAACAATTTATTTCCTCTCAATTCATTATGAGGGTTTTGACTGCTTTCCATTCTTAGCAATCATGCATAAAGGATTACCCCTCAAATACAAAACTTATGAAAAGAAATTCAAGATATGAAAATTCCAAAACATCCATGAATTAATCAATATCTCATTCAAATATTTCACATGCCAATGAGCATAAGAAAATCCTTCTTGGGTCTACAACAATTCATTGTATGTACATAACAAATCTCAACACCAAATTTCATGCTTTATCCTTCAGGTTTTGACCTCAAAATTGGTAAAAAAACCTTTAAAAACCTATCACACCTCTCAAAATACTCTTAATATATTAGTCACCTTGGTAAATTAACTTGACCCCTCATTAGGCCACACTAGGTTTCTTTCCACATTAGGCCTTAAATTCCAGTCACACTTAGACCTTGAAAACTCCTTGAAACCTCTTGTACTATTATCAATACATCATTCTCATGTCATATATCCTAATAACATGATCACACACTACCATATATTATCTCACAAGCCTTAAACTTCTCACCTCATAATGCTACCAAGCCTATGCCTTCTCACTAGGTCTCTTCATGCAAGGGTTAAGCCTCCAAATTGACCTTGGAACTCATCTAAAGGTTTTTTACCTCTTTATCATGTTTAAACAACTTTATAAACTTTTTCATGCCTATACTAACATAATTCACCAAGCTCCACTATGCTTCATGCATACACTTTCTCTCAAGGCTAGACTAGGCTTCTCAAGACACCTAGTACTCAAATATTTGGACTCAAACTAGCTAGCTCTCAATGATGCAAACCAAGAAAATTCTTAAATAAATATTATCTAAAAATAAGGCTAATCTAAATAGGATCATGAGCTTGTCACATATTAACATTATGCTAAGACCTCACACAAAACTCAAAGACTGCTAAACCATGCATGCTTACCTTGTATGCTCCTCAGGACTAGAGCTCAACAATATGCTTCCATTTTATCTTAAACTTGACTTTTGCATGTCATCAACCTAAGAATAATTATCAAGTTTCCTGAAAATTCTCTCTCAATATAGAGATAAATGGTTTCCTTCAAATTTTCTCTTGTCATAAGACTTCTTTGTCTCATACCACTCTACCATGCATGGCCTCAACTCTTGACCTTGAAATTAATGACATCCATCTTAAATTTGACATAAATTAAAACATAAATAACTCAACACCAAAAATAGGATCATATAAAACCTAAAATAATTCATTTATAAGTCTCAAACTAACCCCAAGAACTCCTTCTACACCAAAAGCTCTAATTAGGCCTATTTTCCTTGTAGCCCTAAAATCATGCAAACCTCCTTATGTATAAAAGTGTATGGATGTTACAGATAATATAAGGGAATATTTAAGGACATATTATGGCTTTACTTCTCCATTTTGAGTTTCAAGTCTAGAATCTGAGTAGAAGTGTTTTTTTACCTTTCTCTCTCCTCAATTAAGCCTCCTAGCCTAAAAGCCTAATTTTTTGCTCTAGATATCTCCCACACATGTTAAACCACCCAAAATCATGTGATTCACTTTCACTAGGATATTACCAACCTCCATTTCGAACTTGAGGTCCTAAGACCCTATGAAAGTGTGAGAACCATGAAATGGCCTTGCAACCTAGTCTCTTTTTAGGCCTATTTGAGATTGTCTTAAAAAATGGAGTTTGTTTTATCACTTATAGAATGTCATATGTATATTTTTGGGATTAAATAGGTGTAAAACAACCCAAATTACCTCTCCCAATAGTTTTCAATTTCTCCATTATTCAAAACCCCTATAAAACACCAAAAACCATGAAAAATAATGTATTTATTATAGTTTGTACAACTACAAGTACAAAAAAAATACTCATGGAGAATCCACTTGGAGTCACCAAAAATGTTCATGAGGTTTTAGAGTCAAAATAGGATATTTCATGTGCTTTAGATGTTTATTTCTCTTGAATAGTCACTACTAGGGTTCTAGGCATGTTTCATTCTTAAGGATTGTTTATAAAGAATAGATCCTCTTTATCTATCCTAACGACACTATAAATAAGGAGACCCCTATAACACCTCCAAACACCATTTATACCCATGCACCTTATCAGGAAAGATGTGATCAAAAGTTGGTGCCACTGAGGTGGTTGAGTATGCATTTAAGAGGGGTTTGCATTCTTAGGATTTATTCATGAAGGTAAGGAATCTAAACCAATAACAACTATAATAATTTAGTGTACGGAGCTCAATACCATCATTAATAACCATTTATCTCCATGCATAGGGTCATGACCTCACCAAATAATATAAGTTTAATCTTAAATTACAGTCTTGTATGAGAGAATTTCAATGTGGTCTTGAGACCAATTGACACTTTCCCTATTTTTGCTTTAATTTTGAAATCCTCCCAAGGGTCTGTACTAACATCTTGCATCTTCAAATATCCTTAGACCTTTATTCTATCCTCACCAAACCTCCTTTATCATGATTGCACCTATAGGTCTACCTATGTTTGATCTTAAGCTTATTTGGCCTAAATAGGGTTTCCAATTTTGTTTCATTTCTGGCATCATGGTTTTGAGGGTCTAAATGTGATCCTAAAACATATTTAGATTATTTACCTTTCAGTCTCATATACCTTTAACTCCTTTAGTCAAGCAAAATCTCTCATAAGGCAAATAGGCCTATAGGTCTATGATTGTATGTAAAGGGTTGAGATTCAATTCAGTCATTTAACTAAGTATGAGGACCTTATGGATTTATTATTACCAAGAAACCATTCCTAAATGTTTTAACTCTCTTTAGACCTCTTTCTTTCACTATAGGCAAGCAACTTTCTCCTAACAAGGTAGGTAGGCCTGTAGGTGGTCAATTGGCTATGTATGGAGAGTTGAAGTGAGTCTTGATTTAATTACCCTCATTTGTTCCTCCTTTAGATATATTTTGTCCCATATGACTTTATTACCTTTATTTATCTATCTAAACTCCAAACCCTCATAAAAAAAAAGACCTTATCAAATTTAGAAACCACTTGAGTTACTTAAGCAAACTTATAGGTAACCATTATGCATGTGTGTATACATTTAAGATTGGTCTTTAATCTTGAGGTTTTAGGATATTTAGTTATAAACACTAAACCTATTTAATAAATCCTATCATTTTATTGATATTTTAGGACCTTCTCAATTTCCTAGAGACCTATACTTCACCAACACCACTATTCAAGACAACCTTCACAATAGGTGGTTATAGGTGGTCATTGGAAGGGTCAGAATGCATCTTATGTTTCAAGATATTCAATGCAGACTAATGAAAAAAATATAAAATTCTTAATTATATTAAGAATCTAGTTAAATTCCTTCATACCCTCTATGCCCTTCCAAGACATCATACTCCACAAACCTACAATTTTCTTTCTTGCACTTTCTAGGTTGGTTATAGGTGACTATTTGAAAAGTTTTACATGAGCTTAAGACTGATCTTATCACTCCATCATGGCACATTGAAATAATTCATACCATCATTGAAGGTTCATTTCCACTATCTTACAAAGTCTATTGACCTTTTAATGTCATTTTCAAACCCTTGATTTCTTGTCTTCACATGCAGACCTGTGTAGGAGCATTAGGTTTGTGAACTTAGTCTTATCCATTTTATTGACTCTCATTTGAAATTTAAAATAATCATATTTTTTCATCCATTTGTTGATTTTCTCATCTTTACATCTGTACTAAGTCAAACTTATGTATCAATCATTTTCATCTAATCTTTGGCTGATGTTCAAAATGAAGACCTACAAGTTTGGCCCTATAGGTTTGCCTTTTACTTTAGTGATTGTTAGAGTACCTTCCTGAGATATTTAGACTTATAAATTGTACTAATCATGTTAATTTATTATTCCAATCTCTCAATAAGCTTATATACTTCTAACTAAACATTCTACCACTTTCAGATTTGTCTATTTGGTTTGTACAAACATGTGTATCAGTCAACTCAAGGCTTTATATGAAAGTCTGTGCATAGAGGTTAGTTATATTCATCATGTTTTTATATTTTAATGGTGGAAGTGAGGGGTAAGTAAAATTCTAATGAGTTTCTCTAAGTCTATATCACACTCTCCATTACCAAAATACTTTAAACATGAACTTAGATTCATAGATGCTCAGTCACAAGTTTGCAGACTTGTTAGTGACTAAAACATCCCTATAGCCTTTATTGGAGATCATATACTTAGGATACCATTTATTTTATGTTTCATTTCCTTCCTCAAAATATCAAGACTCTTATACAACCTTGCAAAATTTGAAACCAAACCTTGTTACTTTATTGTTATAGGCAACTTGCACACAGAATCATCAAAATGAAAGAGTATTGTGAATTACTTGGAGACAATGGTGTTGGGGTTAAAATAGATATTGGTGGTATTATATAGCATGATAATAATGAAAACATGATATGAAATGTTCATTCATCACCTTAGACCTTGAAAACTATAGATCAAACAAAAACTATGACATATATTTTGTAAACCGTGCAAGAAAGTAGCTTTATTTGCCAAATGGATTCCCACACATGCTAACCTAGTGGATGAAGGTGTAAAATGGATTTATAGACCTCTGAGAACCAATTATAATTGAATTCATGTGACCAATAGTGAACTTACATGGTAATTTCACAAAACTCAGCTTATGTGGATTTTAGCTTCAAAAAATGACATTAGCTCCTTAGTGATTGTTCATAAAGATAAGGAGCTTAATCAAACAACCAATGCCACTAATTGGAAGCCCAGAGGGGTCTCAAACTCTGGTCAAAATGTTATCCTCTAAAACTACTTATATTATTGTACCATGCATTTTAATTTGGCCTTCATGATCTTGTAAATGGAGCAGTGGAGGAGAGAGAGTTTAATGCATCTATTAGAGTTGAAACTTGATC
The DNA here is from genome assembly GCA_037957365.1 of Torreya grandis. NCBI lineage: Eukaryota > Viridiplantae > Streptophyta > Pinopsida > Cupressales > Taxaceae > Torreya > Torreya grandis. Next base: position 933,799 of record JARHVA010000463.1, read on the forward strand.
TAAAGCTAGAATATGACTTGTAGAAGCCTAAGAGACACCTTTTAAATTTTTTATTTTAAAATTGAGTTCAATAAGTCTGTATAAGTGTCCAATGTTGGCATGTTGTTATCATTGATGTCAAAAGGTTTCATCATGCAAAGGCATAATTATCATTAATGTCAAAGATGTATCATGTCAAGGTTGATGTCAAAGATGAATAAGGATATATGATAGTATGTGATGTTTCAAATCACATAAGAGTGTTGCATTGATGAAAATTGTCATAAGTGGTGTGACCGTGGAAGATACAAGTCATGGAAGATGTTTGAAGATAATAAATATCTGCATAGGAAGCCATGTGACATGATGCATTTGAAGGCAAGAGAGAATTTGAAGATGAGATAATTTTAAGGTAACTAAGGTCTTATGGTTTCATTAAGGCATAGGTCAAGATGTCAAAGGTGTTTAGGTGCATGGAAGAAAGATGTCTAGTCATATGAAGCTTGGTCATGTGGTTTTAGGTTTGTATGAAGCTATGGAGGATTTATGTCATCAAAAAGATAATGTTGAAATGATATGAGTGAGATGTAATGTATTATATCTTCTTGGTTGATTTTTTTTTTGAGGTTATGACATGGAAGGAACAGGTCATTGCATCAAGTGTTTAAGTATCCTAAGCCTAGTCATGACATGAAGAGACCTTGTGAAAAGTTTTGAGCATGGTGGCCTGGTGAGATGAGTTTAATTAGGCATGAGTGGTTGTATAAGTTTGTTTTATCATGTATTTGAGGCATTATAACACTCATAATATGTTTAGGGTGAGCCTACAAGGGTAGGACCTTCAGTCTAGGTTTACATCTAGACCTATCTTAAACCTTGCCTAGCCTAATGAGTTATCATGATCTGTTGTCAAGGCATTTGAAAGATGTATGGAATTATTTAAGCATGAAAGAGGTTTTATGGCATGATAGTGAGATGTTGATCATGATAGTGAGGTGTTGAGAGCATGGAAAGAGGCATGAAGGTTAGTTCAAGGCCTAGTAAAGTATGAAGACTATGGTATAGAGAGAAAGTACAGCCTAATGGGGTATCAAGATTAGTTTTCAAGATAAATATGAGGAGGTGATCATTAAAAAAATTTATTTAAGTTTTTTTAATCATGTGCATGAATTTTTAGGTTCTATTTTGAAGGACAAGGCATGAAACATTATTTGAAGGTCTCTTGAGTGCTCAAAATGAAGGGTTCTCAACCCGGTAAGGATTTTCTTATGTTCATTAGCTTGTAAAATCTTTGAATAAGAACCTAATTATTTCATGGTAGATGGTTAAGGGTCCTGGATAAAAATTATAGGTATTATATTTTGGATTTAGGGGCTATGCTTTATGAACGATTGTTAAGAGTGGAAACAAGTTTAAACCCTCTTAGAACCCTAATAAGGACCTAATGTTGAATATGTTGATCAAAAAAGTGACCAGAATGGATTGGTATACTCAATTAATGTATTTTATCTTATATTGGACTCCCCAGGTACCTCCAGGTGGTATTTCTTAAAGAGAGGAGAGAGAAAATGTTGAGTTATAGGCTTGTTTTTGAAGAAGTTATTGTAGAAGTCAAAAGTTGCATTAGACATAGTAATAAAATGGATGGAATAAGAAGGTAGAGACTCATTTTTCATGTATATGAAGGTTTTTTGAAATTTTATATCCATAAAGTGTGTTAAACCATTCATTCAAGTTAGTCAGTCGCTAACATGCCTAATGGTACAAATAGTGAAAAACCCAGGCAATAGTGAGAAGATGAATTGGAATGTGTTTTCGTGATAAAATGATGAAACCAAATGAATACATATGTTTTTAAGTAATTTTAATAAATTTTCATGTTTGATATAGTTTTTTTAGGTTAGTGAATATGGTGAAAAATTTGCTCACAAGTTGACCTGTCTAGTTTAGATAAGACAGTGAGATATAACGCCATGAGATTGGTTTGAAATACCAATATTTTCCATTAGACCATATGATATTTATATCTTAGGATGGTATATATATATCTAATAGGAAAATATAAATGCATCATAATTCATTTAAAGTGTCTATATAGGTGTTGGAGCTTTGAGTCACCATGACTGGTCTTTAAGGTAAAAAAGTAGTTCTAAGTGAGTTGCAGAGATGTTCTTGAGCCCTTATCTCCTGAGTGGAAGTGTTTAATGAATATGGTGATATTTTTGAGGTTATTTAGGTTATTTATAAGTGAATTATTGTCATTATTTTTTGGCTAAATGATGTGTTATCTCTAGTTGTTCAAGATAGACTTTTTTGTGTGTTCAAAGGCCTAATGTGAACAGTGCTAATGGTGTGTTTCAAGGGATGGTTAGACATAAAAAGTGTCATGATGATTTAAGGATGTTGTTTAAGGCCTATTTTTTGTATAATTTTTTTGATATGTATATATGTGTATAATTTTCCAAGGGGTCATAAGATAACATGTCCTAAAGTAGGCCTAATGGAATTAGGTCTTCATGAGACCTAAAGAAGGATTTGGTCTATTTGAGTTATGGACAACCTAATGTAATGATTTATTATTAATTTTAATGTGTCCTAAGGAATATTGTGTTTCCAATATAATTGGACAAGTGTGTGTGGATAAATAAGTAGTATATGAACAAGGAATGGTATATATAAGGCAATTTTAAGCCTATTTGTGCAAGAAAAGGATTGGATGTGCAAGCAAATGAAATAACACATTTTTGACCATAAGGAGGTATTTTAGACCATAAAAGGATTTTATAAGATCTATAATTAATATATGATAATGAATCCACATATTAATATCAAGATCATTTGATTTAACTAGTCTTGAAGATACCTAGTTGAGTGAAGAGGCTTGGAAGGTAGTTTGAGAGGGTTAAGAGTGCAAAAAGATAAAAAAGGTGATCATCATCTATTAAGTGAAAAACATAGTTTTTTTAAGGTGATAAAATAAATCAAGTGGATTAGTTGTTATTGAGTCATCTAAGGGGTTGGTTCCTCCTTGCAAGTGGGTGCTTGCTAAAGCCTAGTCAAGTAGGTGTTTGGCTAGTCGGGGTTAGTGCTCCATGTGGAGTTGGTGCTTCACTAAATTTCATTTTTGTATTATATGACTATAATCCATTTTCATATATCAACTATTTTGCTTCCCCTTGAGGTTTCCCCACATATGTTATGTGCTCTTATGTTTCATGCTTATGTGGATAGTTACTTATGATTTCTAGATCTATATGTTTGTTTGAATGGTTCATGATTGCTTAAGTGTAATTGATTGAAAGGTTTTGAAGACTAATTCACCCCCCTCTTATTCATTGTGCTTCCAACACCCAAAAATATCTTCTAAGAATTTAAATATAATATTATAACTTCTTTCTGACATGTTGACATATGTGGCAGTTACTTAACTTCTCCAAAGACCTTGGAAAGAGTACTTGTGTGAATTTTCACTTTGGTGGGCCTTAGTATACATTGGAGTTAGTCAAAAACATCTTTTTATTTCATTAAAATTTACCTTAAAGTAAAAAAAATAACCTTAACTTCTCCAAAACATCATGAAATGCTTAAACAAGGTGATTAAAACATAAAATGACCCTGAAGGACACCTAAATACCTATGACACCTATTGACTAAGTTATATTATACCATGACAAAACTAGACCACTACAAATCAAAGAAAGACCACTACCTTAAATTCTCTAAAATTACCTTAAACAATGCTAATAAGGTTTTATGAGGACTTTTAGAGACCATATAAGCCATGACAAGACCTTGAACTAGGTTAACAAGACATGATAAAAAGTTTTCACCTATAGGGGTTGACCTTTTGACCTTGGGGGTCAAAATTGATCAAGAAAATGGGAGGAATGGGGGTCAAGGATTTAAACCTTCAGAACTAGGTACTGAGAGAAATGTTAGTCCACAATTTGGTGTTCAAATTGGAGGCTTTATGGGTTAAGGTGATACGTAGTAAATATCTTTCTTTGGATGATCCTTGGAGCATCATATCTATGATAGATCCTCCTAAACACTCTCATCTCTAGAATTTTCTCTTAAAATGTAGACCCATTATTTTTTAACATATCTCATGGACCATTAACAATGGTAGGACTTCTAATTTTTGGGAGGATTCTTGGAATGGACACAAACCTCATACCAAGAATCAGTGCTTAAAGGATGCTAAATGCATTCTCACTTTGGCTTGGGGTTCTTCTGTAGTAAATTATTTTGATATTTAGTTCAATTCAAGACTAAGATTTTAGGGTTGGAGATATTTTGAGGGGTTGGGTATTCCAAATAACTAGGTGGTATGTCTTTCATATTATCTAAAATTGAGGAATTTTTTTCCAAATGACAAATTTGATTCCTTGCATTAGATTGGGGCTAAAACTAGTATTTATAAAGTTAATCTTGGATACCAAATGGCTGATGCAATGGATGACTTGATGTCTTAGGCATGTTTTTTATGCTAAGATAAAAATGGATTGCAAAAAGCTAGGGATTTTTCTTGGTTTATGATGCAAGATCGTATCTTAACCCAAGATAGATTCTCAAAAATGGGTGTTTGTGTCCCATCAAGGTACTTCCTTTGCAAAGATAATGAAGAAATAGTAAATAATTTACTCTTTGTTTGTCTTTTTATGACTTGTTATTGGTATTGGCTCTATGACAAACTAGAATGGTCTTGGGCCTGATTCCCATTGCTACTTGCTGCCTTTTCCTCTTGGCCCATTGGAAGTAAAGAAATAAGTGCATCTTTGAAGTTCAAGAGAAGCCTATTTCCAAGATTCTTAAAGAAATTGAATTACCGATCTCTAAAGTCATATCCTCTCATTTAAAAGGCAAAAAGGACATCTTACAAGCTAGGATATGAAGATGGTTGTAAGGTGAAATATGATCTCTATACCCCTCATTAATGGGTTAACCATAACTAGTAAAAAGGGTAGCATTGGGAAGTAGAATTGGGTTCCTCCTCCTACAGGTTGGTTCAAGCTCAATTTTGATGGTTCTTCTCAGGGGAACCTAGGAGCATCGGGTGTGGGTTGCATCATTCAGGATTGAAATAGATCCTTTATTCAAGCTATGTCTATGAAGATTTAGGATGGGACTAATAATGAAGTAAAAATGAAAGTACTTGTGAATGGGATCAAATTTTTTATTCAATGTGCTATTCTAAAGTTTATCATAGAGGGTGATACATAAGTCATCATTTTAGCTGTGAAAAAAATGGAGGCTAGCTCTTCAAACTTAGAGAACATCTTGACAAGCACCTAGAGGAAATTGGAGGCTTTTTCTTTGGTTGATTTTAATCACTACTTTCAAGAGGCTAATTTGGTTTTTAACTTCTTAGCAAATTGTGGCATAGATCAAGCAGAAGCATGTCAGGTGGATAATGTGAGAGATTCTTGGGAAGACTTCCCATCTATATCTTTGATTGATTTCGGCTAATTCCTATCTCTACTTATCTTTTTGTATTGCTTTGTTTACAAATCAACTTAAAAATCTCATAACTAATTTAGAAGGGATCTACTTTCATAGTTTTTGCATTGGTAAAATCTTTTTTGATGGTCTTTCTTCTACTATCACTTCCATCATATCATGAACATTATCTTGAATGATGTGGCATTGATTTTTAAGATTTACATTTATGATGGTGGATGGTTAGTATTGGAAGGACCAAAAGTTGCCCATGGAATGAGGGAGTCATGAGGCTTCCCTCATGCCTCATTATGTTTTGGCATTCCTAGCCTTTTTTAGTTATTTATGGAGAATGTTCACACACCATATACCCCTTATTATCTATAGAGGTTGAGGTAGGTGGAGTTGTGAATGGAGAACATAAGCAAAATTGCCTAGGCAACATCTTACATCTATGGTGGTAGTGAGGCACATGAGATAGCCTTTTATGGCTAAATTTTGTATGCCCATCTTAAGCATGTCTTCTGGCTACCAACAAAAGAGGTGTTTAGTGCTATCTCAAACATTTTTGGGTAGGATTTTATAGTGTAGGGATTTCATAGTAGGGTAAAGTTGAAGATTGTGGTAGTTTTTACATCTAACCTAATGTTCCAGGTCTTAGATTTGGAGGTGGTAGCATGGGTGGTAGAGTTATACATGTACCTAGAATTTTGCATTAGGTTAGTGAAAAAGATTCTTTTGCATGATTTGTCCCCACTACCCAAATTTCCATTTTCAAAAAGGGATGGTTTGGGTGTGGTTTTAGTTATGGCATTCAGAGCACTTGAAACATAGTTCACGATCCTTATAAGGTTTGTTAAAGATTTGAAGAAGAAGGTCGATTTGCCTAATTCAAAGGAAGGGAAGTTTATTTCCTTACCCCTCATGTTGTAGCTTCAGAGCCAAATTCTAAAAATATCATAGTTATGGGCATACTATCATGAAAAGAGGCATGTAAAGGTAGTAAATAAATTGGTAAAAAGGGTTCTTAGGGGATAGGTTACAGTGCCTCTTTGGTATAGTAAATCTCTAGTTGAAGAGTCTGGGTTAGACACCCTTGCAACCACCAATTCCTCGTTGGTGTTTACTTTTGGTGGAAAAGCCCTTATGAAATAAGTTAAGTGTGAGGTCATGGATGAAGTGGAGGAGAAAGCTTACAAAGGATGGGAAATCATCTTCCTAGAAGATACGGATGATGAGGTTCATACTGGTCTAAATTTTTGAAGTTGATCCACATCTTATGTCTGGTCATACTAATCTATTTTGTGGTAGGCTCTTTTTTGGGTTTTTCTCTTTTAGTGGTTAGTCTATAATTCATCCTTATTTAGTTGGGGTCTTTTTTCTTGGCTGATTATTGATGGTTGTTGTTGGGATTTTTGTAATCACGTATGTGCCTTTGAACTAAATATTGTAACTCTTTTATCTTCAAGTTAGGGGACCTAATATAAACCCTGTACCTATCTAAAAAAATAATTAATATATTATATTATTAATAATAATGAATATTATAGACGTGCTTATTCAACATGCACTACCAACATAGTGCATGCATCACCTCCATTGGGACCACCTTGGTCAGCATTGAACTTGATGGTCATCACCAAATCAGCTTGACAAATCTCAACCCATCTAACATCATTAGTTAAGCTAGTTACACTAATTTCCATCCTCACTAACCCAACAACCACTCACCACTAAGGAGCTATTCAAAGGTTTCACTATATAATCAAATCAAAATATCTTTTAAAATGGACTTTATTTATATTTGACTCTTATCTTATATACTATTAAATGCGAAATAATTTCTTGTTATTTGTCACAAATTTCTCTCTCTTTTAAACATGATACATTGGTGCATAAGGGGGCATCATTCATGATGCAATATGAATGTCAATGTAGAGGAATCACCAATTGAGACAAAAGGTCATTGATTGGCAATCAATCTCAGGTAGAAGGGAGAGTTGGTAGGTTTAATTTTCAAGTAGTAGGTTCACCCATTACATCATGTAAAGATAAGTAACTCACCAGGTGCCATGCAGATGACCACCAACATGTTGCAGATGAGCATTAGTTCTTTGTAGATGATTTAATGGCCATTGGTATGATGTTGGCATCCATCTACATGGAATGTGTAAACATTTGCATTATGTCAACATTCACCCACATCATGCTAGCATTCATCTATTATGCAAGAATTCATCTGCATAGTTCTCTTATCCTCCCACATCATGTTGGTGGGCATCTATATTACATTGGTGATCCCCTACATCATATTGATGGGTGCCTATACCATATCAGTGCATGTCTATAGGGTGTCAAAATTTATTCACATGATGTCAGCCTACATCTACATGGTGTATAATGTTGGCATCCATCTACATGATTCATGCTACCAGTGTTCATCTGCATGATGTATATTATCAACGTTCATCTGCATAGTTTTGATATTCATCTACATGATGTTGGTATTCATATACATTATGTCGACATGTATTTATACCATGTAGTGTATTAGTATTCAGTTTTTGGATGTCATTATTCATCTACACCATGTCATCATTCATTTATAGACTTATAGTGCATCACTGGCTATCTTGCCTCAACATTTTGTGCATCATAGAAACTTGTCCAGACTTGTACAATTCATCATGTGGCCTGACATGATTCACCTATGCAATGGTATGCTTCTATCATTTGCTATATGTTTCACTTAGGTCCTATATACTCTATAAATATAAATTAGTACTTTAATTTTTTATTATTTATAGCATTTATTATATTAAATCAAAATAACACATTAAATAACTATGCAACCAACTCATATAAAATAGTAAATATCATATTACATGGTTTAGGCAATGCAAAACTCATTTTAAGGCATTTTTTGAGGGATATATCCAACTTTTGGTTGTGTTTTTTATCAAAGGAGTGTGTGTAAGACCTACAACAAGGCATTTCAACCACTTTATCTCTCATCCATGTGGTGTCAAACATGAGATAAGTAAAAATTTCATTAATGTCAACCTTAAATTTCATTAAAATCCATTTTTTAAATGAATAACATTCCCACAAGGGAATGATAATATTTTAATCATTTTTGACTTATCAAAAGTAAAAATAAGGCAAATTGAAAACCAATTTAATTCATTTTTTGAAATAAACAAAATTTGAAAATAAATCAAATTGTGAAAATAAACTACAAAAATGTAGTGTTTGGTATCAATGTTTGGTTCACATTTATGAGTAAACTAATTTTGATTAAACTACTGCACTCATAACCTAACATAACTAAAAAAATGACACTTCTAGCTTTATCCCAATAAACCACTAGGGAAAAATAAGGAAAAAAATCATTTTCACATTCCCTTCATTACCCATTTATGACTATCACTAGACATAAATTTTGAAATTGAGAAGAAAAATCCAAGTATATAAGATTATCATGCCCACATATAAGGAGTTATCTTTAAGTGGGTGTTTTAGATAGAAAAATATTTTTCATGCACTACCTAGGTACCATGTACCATTTTGATCTCATGTGCTTTAGAATCTTTTTCACATATCATCAGGTATATAGAAAGGATGAGCTTATTCCACATACTAATCGGTACATAGGAAGGGTGAACACATATAAAGGTTTGGTATATTGATCATGTGGTATATAAAAACAATAACTTTTTGGAGTGATAAATAACCTTTCCATCTCTTAACACATTTAAATGTATTATATAAAAATAATTATTGGCCCAATGCTAACTAGAACAAAAACTTGTTTAGAATGGTCTACACAAATGGATAACACACTAATCTTCAATTACTTGTAATTCAACATTTGATACAATAATGATCAACCTACCAAACTAAAGAATGTAAAGAAGATTCCATCATAAAATTAGAATAACTCTAAATTATTAACTTTAATGAGGGGCATAGTTGATGTAGAGGTGTTTTATCACATATAGGGGTGCAACATTTTTTGAGAAGATTTTCTCAAATTGAAGGATCTGTATGATTCACACTCAAAATTGGAGTTCATACAGTTACAATTGACATGTTCAATCTAGAGTTGAAAAATGAAGATGTCATGAGTTTGGCTTCTAAAATCCATGCAATAAATCATGATTTTTTTGTATAAATGATAGCCTTCATAAAGGCTCTTGTTCCTACATACTCAACCAACTTGGAGTCATTACAAGGATGCAGTTTTTTGAAAACTCTCACATTTGATCAATTGGTTGAGAAAATGGTTGAATGAGAAAATATTTAATAAGAATAACATAATCCACTAGAGAAATCATTTGTTATGAAAATTAAAAGGTCAATTCTTCCAATAATAGATGAAATGAAAATGGCAAAGGGAAGAATAAGGACGAGGTACAAAATCATGCAAAAATAATCAAGAAAACTTGAATGACAAACAACATGTGCATTGCAAATGATGTGATATAAAATGGAGTCTTGAGACCAATGAATGAAATACATCATAGGAGAATATTTAATCCTACAAAAAATATAAAGTAGAAAAGGAAAATAAGAGAAAATCATAATCTAATTTACCTTAGTTCTCTTGTGATTGTGTGTTTTCCATCTTTAATAAAGTGAATAATTCTTTAGAGACTCCAACCTAGGATAATTATTTGGTTTAAGACACTAGTTCCACACATCACATGAATTTTTGAAGGTATTTATTTGAAAATTTTCATGAATAAAGTTGTGTTCCATTGTATTTGGTAGATAAAATAAGTTTATGATGTCAAGGCAAGGGTACGATCCAACTCAAGTCACTAGGACATCCAAATTTTATTCTCCACAATGTACTATACCTTTCTTGTTGAAAATAAAATTGTTTTATCTTGTGTTGATTCAAAAATAAGGCCAATACATACTGATTTATTATGGATAGGTGAAATTCATAAGAAAATGTGATAACATATTCATTTTGACTAATAAAGAGGAAAGATTTTTTTTTGAAACTTAGGGGTGAGCACTCATTGCCAATGTTTATTTATCATCTCACAGAAGAAGGGATGCTAGATATTATAATTTGGCATGCCATATTTGGGTACACACACTATTATATCATCAACATAATGTATAAAAATGGTGTTGTAGGCTTACTAACTTTGCCTAAAAACATCGAAAAGTGTAAATCCTACATTTTGGTGAAACACAAAAGAGAACCATTTAAAAATGTAGAAAGGAAATCCAACATAAAGTTATAACTAGTTCAATATGATCTATTTTATATCCTAATACTCTCTATTGGTGGTCATAAATACTTCATGATGATCATTGATCACTAAAAGAGGATGACATGGATATACTTTCTAAATAAGAAATCAAAAGCCTTTGAAACATTTCAAAAGTTTTGAACCATGGTTGAAAAGGAATTCCAATCCAAAATTGGCACCCTTGGGATTAATAATGGTGGTGACTCAAATTCAAAAGGTGTTTGAAACCTATCTCAAGTACAATAGAATTAATAATCATATCATAGTCCCTTAGACTCCATAACAAAATGGATTAACTGAGTGGATGAGTCAAACTATCATAAATATGGTTCAAGGAATATTTTTTTTAAAGAGGTAAATCTACACTTTTGGTAAAAATTAGATCAATTAATAGTATACCTCCATAATAGGTCATCATCAATAGCCCTACAAATGAAGACTATGTATAAGGTTTGATTTGGTCATCTCCATTTAGTGAGACATCTTTAGATTTTTGGATCCACATACTACACATTGATTCCAAAGGAGAAAAGAAACAAACTAGATCACATGAGTTACAAATGGACACTTTTGGGATACTTTGAGTCTTAAAAATCATACAGGTTATTTGATGAGAATAACAATAAATTTCTCATCATAAGGGTTGTATTTTTTTATGAAAATACAAAGGAAAACTCAAACATTAGTTGAAAATTGAATCAAATAGAAAAATATGCCAAATTTGATGTTTTCAAGGTGGTTAATATGGAAGTTCCAAACATCAAAAGGGGAACCTACAATTGGGAAACACTTGAATCTCTATTGAATCCTATAACTAAAAAATGACACTCACCTTGAAAAAGGTAGTGAAAACTCATCAAAGGATGGCTTTATTGTATAAAATGAAGGAGATTAAAATTTAGAAACTAAGACATATGTGATTCAACAGACTAAAAATAAAAATATTCCAAAATGAGCCAAATAGACATTAAAAGATGTCTTACTTGATGAGGTCAAAAAAACATACACAAAAAGTGCTCACACAACCACACAATAATCATAAGGGTTCCTTAATAAAAGTAAAGGTAAGATCAAAAAGTTTACCTTGAAATACCTTCCTATAGAAGAATTAAATGTTAAATTTGACTTTGAACCCACTTAATTTAAACAAGCTAAAAATCTTGAGTCATGGAACATTTCTATGATAAGTGAGTATGATGTGTTGTTCAATAATGGAGTTGATCCTCCAACTGATTGTAAACACATTGGATACAAGTGAGTCTTTCACAACAAGTAAAAAGTAGAGGACTCATTTAAAAAGGATAAATAAAGTCTTGTTTCAAAGGGATTCACACAAAAATAAGGAGTTGAATATAATGAAACCTTTGCACCTACAAAAAAATGGACTACCATTCAAACCATGTTCACTTTGGTAACTCATTATGGATGGAAATTTCACCAAATGGGTGTCAAAACTATATTTTTAATGGAGATATGAATAATAAAATGTACATTATACATTCTAATGGTTTTTCATTAAATGAACAAGATCACAAAGTGTGTAAACTTGAAAAAATATTGTATGGTTTCAAACAAGCCCCACAAGCCTGCTATGACAAACTTGTTGAGCATATTATAAACATGAAATTCAAATGTTTTGAGTTTGAAGATGTAAATGTTTTTTTCAAAAAAAAATGACCAAAAATTTGTATTCATAGTGGTGTATTTTGATGATCTACTCATCATAAGAAACAATGAAATGTATATTTTAAAATTCAAACCAAATTTGATGAAATGCTTTGAAATGATAGATCTATAGATTATCTTCATTACTATTTGAGTATTGAATTAGTTCAAAAATCAAAGTTTAAATTCATCACTTAATGTAAATACATTGGTGAAATTATGAGTAAGTAGATAATGATAGATTGTAAACCTCTAAGTATGCTCATAGAATGAAATCCAAAACTAATATAAGAAGATACAATAAATTTAGTAGATGCTACTAAATATAGACATCTCATTGGATGTTTGATCTATGTGACCAAAAATAGATCAGATATTTATTTTATTGTTGTGTTCTTTCTCAATTTATGAAACAACCTATAGAAATTCAATAGGTAGCATCCAAAAGAGTACTTCAATATCTCAAAGGAATGTATAATTTTGGACTTAAATACTTCAAGGTAGGGGACTTCAAACTAGTTGAATACTCATATTTTGACTATGTTAGTGATTTAAAATATGGGAAATATACTTTAAGTTTTATAATGAATCTGGAAACACCATTTTTCACCTAGAATTCAAAATAATTAATGTCGATAATTTATTCAACAAAAGTAGAATACATGGTGGATTTAGAGGAAACTAAAGAGATTTTATGGCTCATAAGGGTTCTTTAAAGTTTTCAAGAACAACATGTTTCATCAACACCTCTCATGGTTGATAACACTTTTACATTTAAAATGACAAATAATCCACTCTTCACGACTAAACCAAACACATAAACACCAAATTTCATCTGATTATGTATTATGTGAAATATGGCAACATAAAATTTATCCATTGTCCTATTACAGAGCAACCAAAAGGAATTTTGACAAAAGTGTTGGGATGAGAAAAATTTGGAAATTTCTATGGCATGTTTGGTCTCATAATAAACCCTAAAATTTTGAGGGGGAATGTCACATTATTATAATATAATATTTAAATCCTAGGAGTAAATGTAGGGAAGCTTTTGTCTCATATTGGTAAGCTAGAGAGTCTTTATAGGTAGATGAAAATTAATCTATAATATGGAATGAATAGTCATAAGTTTGGCTATTAATATTATAATCTTTCATTCTTTTGAATAAATACAATTTTTAATTCTTTGGTTTTCACCAAATACCTTCATCTATCCTAGCTCGACATGTGTTTTTGATGTTCATCCCTTAAATCAAATAAATGATTCTTGAATGAACTCAAATAATATTACAAACACAAAATACCTTTTCATTTTAAAATCTTGATTCAATGTTAAGAGTTTTTTTACACAAAGGATGCAACTCAATTATAATTGGTTTATTTTTAAATAATCTTTTTAGTATGTCATATTGATTCTTGAAAAAATTATTGGATTGAATCGAAATAGGTCCCATTGTATATGTTATTTATTTATTAGGCTTATTAGTATATTATTATTGGTGTACACATGGGCATTATAAATACTATAATCCCTAAGAGATGAGGTATGGTCCTTTTCCACAAAGTCAATAGTCATGCAAGTGAGATAATTTAATTATTTTCAAGTTGTAACATGTAACTTCTCTTTGATAGGTCCTATAACACTATCGATAGAGATGTGTTTATTTTCAAGATCTCATGGTTGATAAATAAATGAATGAATATAATAATAAAATATAAATATGCAATCACACATATCCTTGTTTTGGCCTTATTAAAGATTTTAATGTTCTCATATGTTTTTCTAGGTCCATTTTTAATAATATATTTATCTAGGAAGGCTTATTGTAAGCATAGAAATGCATTTAGGGACACACTAGGTAAATTAAATAACAAATATAAGGATTCACCACTCAATGTACTATAAAACAAATGAAGCAAGATCAAACCATTTTTTATGCAATACATTGATAAAAAAATGGCATGAAGGTATACTTGAGAACATCTATGACCATAAAATAATTTAATTTTTGAAATAAATAGGTCATGAGAAAGAGGCATGTTAATCACATCCTTAGTAAAAATTAGTAAAGGCACTACATTTTCCCAAACCCTTACATGGGAACACTTTTGATGAAGAAAAATATTATGAACTTCCCTTTTTAAAATCCATATAATATGCATCATACTCATTATCTCATGTGTAGGAAAGTTGGTATTTTCAATATGTTCTTTCAAAGTTTGAGTAAAAGGAATATTATTGATCATAGGTGTTAGATTTAAACACTAATTACAATCACATTAGATGTAATAATACAAGCACAAGCCCTACGGGTGTATATATGAGAAAAAAATGTATTCTTTAACTCCTTATCCATTTGAATTATTTCATGAACAATATGTTGAGAAGTGTTTTAATTAATGTCAAGGTCAAGGCTTATATCATTGATGTCAAGGTCAAGGTTGATGTCATTGATGTCAAGGTACATCTGGTAAATATGCATGGTTAGTGGTATGTGAGATATGAACCATGTGACGAGAACATTTGAAGGCAACCTAATGATTCTCTATTGAGAGAGAATTTGAAGGAAATATAATGATTTATCTGAGCTTGATGTCAATATTTAGGTCAAGGTAAGCATGTTTTGAGTACTAGTCCTTGAGTACAAGGTACCTTGAGAAGTTTAGTCATAACAAGCATAGACAAATCATGAGTATGTGCATGATGAGCATAAAGAGGAATGTAAAGAGGTATGATATTGTCTAAGTAACATGAAATACATGTGAGAAATGTGTATAAGCATCAAAGAGTTTTTTCAAGGTCAGTTGTCAATCTTCAAGAGCTTGAGAAGTCTAGTGATGACATTGGTCATTATATGAAGAGACCTTGTGAGAAGGTATGAGTTTGGTGGCCTAGTCAGATAGATGCATAGAGGAATAAGAGGTTGTATAAGGATTTTAAATCATGATTATGAGGCTTTGAAACACTTAGGTGAGTCTTAGGGTAAGCTGATAGGGATAATACCTACAAACCTAGTATGCAACTAAACCACCTCTAAACCCTACTTGGCCTAATAAGGCAACATGAGCTGTTGACAAGACATATGAATAATGTTTGACATTGTTTGATTATGTGAGATTTTTTATGAACATTTATATGAGGTGGAGAGAACATGAAATAGGATTGAAGGTTAGTTTCAAGACCTAATGTGGTTTGTAGGTCAAGGTCCAAGCAAGCAAAGAGAGAGATGGTGGCCAAATGAGGTATGTGTTTTAGATTTCAAGATAAGCATGGAAAAATGAGAATTGTTAGAGCTATGTCATGTATTTTTAAATATTTTGACCAAGTGTCAGGTCAAATTTTGAAGGTTAAGGTAATAAAAAGTGTTTTAAGGTCTCTTTAGTGCATAGAATGGAGGGTTCTCGACCTACGAAGAACTTTTAAGTGTTTATTGGCACATGTAACCTATGCATGAGAGCTTGATATATTCATGGTATATTGGGAAGGGTCTTAGCTCAAATTTGTAAGCATTTTTTTTGGAATAAAGAGTTAAGCTTTATGAATGATCGTTAAGACTGAAAGATGGTTTAAACCCTCTAAGAACCCTAATAGTGACATGATGAGAAAGATTTTGTTCTAAAGTGATCATAATGGTTTGGCATGAATAGTTCAGTGATTGGAGGTTGTATTAAACTTTTCCAAAAACTTCTAAGTGTGATTAGTTTGTCAGGTGAGTGAGTGGACCCTACAAGAAAGGCCTTGTTTCTCAAATATTTGTTGTAGTAGTCAGAATTGACCAAGTCAAATTTGCTAAATGGATGGAGGATAAAGATTGAGACTTTTATTTTATGTCCATGGTGGTTTTTGAATAGGTTTTATCCCTCAAGAGTGATAAACTAGTCTCACAAATAGTTTTTTTTTAGTGTAAAATCTTTGTTAATCTATGAATATTCCATTTTTTGAAGTTGGCATTTGGTTATTTCTATGGAGTGGTCGATAAAGCGAGATCACCTAAATTTTTAGGGTCAAAGTTAATTTTAAAGATAGGTGTGTCTACATTTGAATATAAATTTCCTCATATAAATGTAATTTTTTAGTACCTTGAAAGCTAATCTAGAGGAATTCACCACATACCGTCGGCAACTTTAGGAATTTTTTTGGTGGTTTGTATTTCAAGTCCTAAGAGGGCTTTAAGAATCAACAATTTCCAACAAGGTATGCAATGATTTTTTTCCAATATATTTTTTTAGTATTTTTTGACTATAATTTCATTTATTGCTCTTTAAGTTCCATCACAATAATTAAATATGAGGGCATTCGATGATGGCCTATAGTTGCCCAATGACATCCTACGAGTGATGTTGCTCGATGATAGACTATGTGCACTTGACTGCAGCCTACTAGCATGAGATGATAGCCTCCAAAAGATTGATATTAACCTATGAGTGTGGATACCCAATGGCATCTTATCAGTATCCAATTACAGCCTATCGATGCCTAATAGTAGCCTAATAGCACTCAGTGGTAGGATATGGGCAAATGCTGACAGGCTATGGGTGGATGTTGGTAGTCTATAATCAAACACTGATAGGCTATATTCAAGTGCCCATAGGATACCATATAGTGTTGATAGGTTGTATTCAGATGTTAATAGACTATAGCTAAATGCTCATACGTTGTCATTGGGCACCCACGCTCTCAAGATACCATCAGGGTACTGTTGGATGCCCTCATGTTTGATTGCTACCATGATTGTTTATTCATCTATCAAGCATCTTTGTTTGTTATCAATCATCTTAATTTTGTTGTTAATCATCTTTCATTCATGGCTCCATAAGCTTGATTATATAGCTTCTAGAAATGTTAAGGCCTTTAGGAAATTTAAAAAATAAAATAACTTATTATCTCATTTTAGCCAAATACTAAAAATAGGTACTAAATTTTTAATTAACTAGTGTTTTTTGTTTATTGGCTTGTGTTAAAGTTAAATAATAATTGAAATATCTTAAACCATTTTACATGTAGAACCCACTGATAACTCTTTTGAAGAAATGTCTCCACAAGAATACATACCTGAGTATGAATTTGAAATGCCAAACAGAGGTATCAACTCATAAAATACCATTTTTTAATTAATTAAATATTCTTTTAAAGATTCAATAATAATGACAAGGTATATAATAATATTGCATGTAGAACCCATTGATAAAGGTATCGAAGAATTCATAGACATAATTGGGAATGAAATGCCAAACATAGGTACTGAATTATATATATTATTTGATTTAATGTTTTTTATTTATTTGTTCTTTAGTATTGGTATTTATTAAAAATTAATGTCATACAAACTTTTTGCATGTAGAATTCAATGATAAAAGTATTGAAGACTTGTATAACACTTTTGAATATATACCTCCCCTAAAATAAGTCACTCAGAAGGAAATACCCATTGTCCCACTGAATTCAAGGAAATAGAGATGTGACATCATAAGTAGTGGTGTTGATGATGAGTTTCCAACACCAAATGAGATATCTACTCACCCAACATAATCTTCAGATGAGACTAATATGCATCCAAAACAATCTCTAGTTGAAAAAGGCATAAAAAAAACTATGCAAAAGAAGAAAAATACATGGACAATCAGATGGTCATTTCAATATGAGTGGGCATCTAAATACCCATTTATTAAACTTGTCGAGCCAAAAAATAGTATTGACACACCAATAGAATGAAAATGCACATTATGTAATTAGAAACTTGGAAAGGACCACAAAATGCAACTCAAATTGGACACAACTGAGCCCTAGGAAGTCATTATTGAGTTTTTGTACCATTTGCTTAATGGCATCTAGCTCAGTTTTAGTGGACTCTTGAGGTGTGGTCTTGGTGTTGTTAGTTATAACTCATGCCACTTGATTTTGAGTCCAGGGAATTAGATTTGGACCCCCTAGGTTTAGGAAACCCACTTATTGGTTTGTAGTGGGATGACCTAGTGGGAGTTGATGCGTTACAAGGAGTGGATGAGGCATAGGTACATTTTGGTTAATGCTAGGTAATAATTTCAATTCAAGCATTTTTGGTAGCATGCCAAGAGTGGGGGTCAAGGTGTAGCCCTGGAGGTTCAGTTACCAATCCTCTTTAATGGCCCCTTAATATCTAAGGATAGGTCTATTATAGATGCATCCCTTCTCAAGAACTAATCATCCAGGGGTCCAATGAATTATTATACATTTCAAGTTCTAGTTGAGGGTTGGGTTGGTAAAGTGTGGTTACTCGACTATACATATTTTAGAACATATCATTGAAATTTATAATGGGCTCATTGGGCTCTCTTTTGATACAATAAAACTAATGGTACATGATGTTAGGGTCTATTACTTGGATAAATTGGGAAAGGAAAGTGTTTCATTATGTTTTATGTTTATTTTATTTTTCATTTTAAGAAAACAAGTAAAAACTTTAAAGCAGGGTATGGTTTAGAAGAACCTCGATTTAGTTGTGCACTTGTGATCTAGTCGATGTAGAGAACTCCTCTTTGACTTGGGAGGATGACCTATAATAAGAAATAAGCTATGAATAAATTAATTAACAAGATAAAGTAGACATCCAATTCCTAACACTATTTGTGTTGAAATTGTCAATCTTACTCAAATTGCACTTAAATGCATAATTTAAGCCAAAATCATAAAAAACGTGCTAAATGGTTCGATCTTATAATATACAAGTGTCAATTTAGACTAATGTATCCCTAAATGGGTAAATGCATTTTATGTGATTCCTAACTTTGATCAATTCATTTTGAGTCAAAATGATAATTTCATCTTTTTATGCTCTAGATCACTCTTTTCTTCTTATTCATTAGTGTGTGTCACGTACCTTTGTTATTTTGTATCGGTAACATCCTAAATGGGAATATGGTCTGAACACATCCAACATCGCTTTCCAATTCTTCTCGAGTCAAATTACAACCCAGTAATATGAATTTTTTACCATTTTGATTAATTGAGCACCAATTTCTAAAGAATTGCACTAAAATTGATTAATCTTGTTTAAGCTAATTAATTCAAATTAAGAGGTTAAGTGGATTTTCCATGGAGGTTATTGATTATTTCATTATTGAAAATTTATTCTCAATATCTGCATCACCTAGTGTCATGATCTATGAGGTGGCATCCATAATCCATAATTGTAACACATATCAAGATTATGGACACTCATGCCTAAGTAATGCCCCTTCTTCCTAAATCATTATGAGGATATTTATGGATTTAATTTCAAATGTTAGATTAATTCATAGCCACACATATCAATCTTGAGATGTATGGTCATTGTTGATCCTGACCCATTTTAAAAAATTATAAATAGAAGGGTATAAAACATCATTTTTATGCTAAATTATTGTAAACTTAATTGTCTCCACAACCTTTTTTTATGTTGATTATTGTGTTTTATTTGAAAGCTTCATTTGATAGGCATATATTAGATAGTTCTTATCATGATCCTAGATTTTCCAAAGTGTTCTTGAGACATTGGAGGAATTTTTCCACCATTGTTAACAAAGACAATAATGCTTGATCAAGAGTGTTGTTCCCAAAATCTGTCACTCATTTTTGGGACAACATATGAACTATATGGGTCCTACAGGACAAAAATTCCCTCTTCTCTTCTCAAAAATTGTTTTGGGCATTCAAATTCTCCATTTTTCAAGATTTTTCAACTCACGAACTTCGCTGAAAGAAATCTACGGACTCTGAAGGCTTAAATCTATGAACTCTGTAGGCTTAAATCTACAAACTCTATAGGCTTAAATCTATGGACTCTACAAAAAAGAAACAAGCTCTCAACACTTAGGAAATTTCAAGGTTGGTTCAACGCCAAGGTTCAACAATGTTGGCAAGCTTAAAGAGTTAAGCACTTCAGCAAAAGTTCAAAGTTCAACCGCTTCAGCAAGTTCAATGGCTTCAAAAGACTTAATGAGAAAGAAGAAGGCTTGAATCGTTGAACCATTGAACCTTGAACCAAAATGGTTCAACGGGTTCAAAGGTTCAATAAGCAATTGGTTCAAAGTAGTTGGTTCAATTGGTTTGTTCAAGCGGTCAAGTGGAACACAAGAAGAAAGTGATTGAACCATTGAACCTTTGAACTGTTGAACCACAATTGGTTCAATCGGTCAGTTAAATTGGCCAGTTCAAAGGAATGCCCCAAAGTGAAGAGACCAAGTGCCCTTGCAGAGGGCAGTGAAGAAAAGAAGACTTTGAAGAATAAAGGAATGAATCATTGAACCATTAAACCATTGAACCTTGAACCAAATTGGTTCAATGGGTTCAACAGGTTCAATGAGTTCAATGGATTTGAAGAGATCAATGGACTTAGAAAAATAGAGAAGCGATGGAACAAAGGATGAACTAATGAACCAATTGAACCTTGAACCAAAAAAGATCAAAGTTTAAAGGTTCAACAGTTCAAAGGAAGTGCAAGACAAAGGAAGGAAGTGGATGATTCCAGAGACTAGTTCAAAGGGATGGTTCAACCAAAGAGCAAAAAAGCGATTGAACTGTTGAACCAAAGTTGGTTCAAAGGTTCAACGTGGATGGTTCAAAGGAGTGCCCCAAAGCTGAAAGAACAAGTGCCCTTGTGGAGGGTAGTGAACTAAGGGCAGGTGCCCTTGCGGAGGGCAAATAACATTGGTTCAAAGATCAAAGGAAGCACTAGACAAAGGGATGGTTCAATCAAAGACCAAGAAAATGATTGAACTGAGAAATCAATTGAACTAAGAAAGCGATTGAATCAAAAAAGTGATTGAACTAAAGAAGCAATTGAACTAGGAAAGCGATTGAACCAGGGAATCAATTGAACCATTGACATCCTTGTGGACATCAAATTTATGATAATGAAATATCTGTCGATTTTCAAGTACAACATAGACCCTATGAACAAATTCAACGACCAGTCAAAGAGATAGCTCAAGAGCTCAGATCACATAGATAAGGACAAAATATAGTAGAAGTTGCCACGTGTCCCTTATAAAACTTAGTGGAAAGTGCCAAGTGTTAACATCTACCATTTCTTCTTTCTGTCTCATTATTGAGTAAAGACTGTGGTGGGTCCCAGGTGAATTGCTAAGGTAAGCGGAGCACACCAAGTGGCATCATCCATATGAATCCAAATGAGTCCCACATGTTTTTATAGTATTTCTAAAAGCTCAGTAGAAGCCACCATGTGTCATCTTTCCTAAGACTCTCAAAGGATATCTTAAGCTTCTATAAGTTAAATGAATGCTGCCAAGTGTCCTTGCCTGCTTCACAGTGGAAAGTGCCACCTATCACTTCATCAAGAATAAAGCACCCAAGAGCTCAAAATACAACAAGGAAAGGGGAAATGATGGAGAAAGATCAGAAAATATCCACACATGGGATATGTTACTAGAAGGTGAAGCAACTGACCAAGTGGACATCAGAGAGTGTGAACATTCAATGGCACAGCATGTTCTCTTGCATTGAGTAAAGCAAAAATAGTTGTGCACACATCAGGAAACACATTAGGTAGCCCATGTTTAAGATCAACGCCCGATTCTAGCATAGCCCATGGATAGAATTTAAAATGCATTAAAGGTGTTGAATGCATCATAGGCCATCATTTTTGTGAAACAAAGTGCCCAAGTCTTTTTTAGAACACTATATATTGGACTCTCTCTTATTATTTTAAGAGGATCTCTCTGTTATCAAAAACAAAACTCTACCCAAATTGAAAGGCATTACTGAGACTTTGATCTCAGATTGTTGATCATATTTCATTATTTGATTAAGAAAACAAGTGACTTTTTAGACTTTGTGTTGGAATAGCTTGGTTGTTGGGGAAATTGTTCTTATGTATGTTTCCTTAATACATTTTTTGTCCATTTAATTAAATAAGCAAAATTAGTGAAAGTAATCAGGAAGGTGTCCTGAAGCTAGCTGTGGAGAGACTTTGTGCTGCCATAATTGTCTTTAGTTTGTCTATTTTCTATTCCTGTGTAAGGGATCTTGGGACGACTTTGTGCCCTCATTATCCTTCATATTTCACTCTTTGGTAGTTGATGTGGAGACTTTGTGCTACATTTCATCCTACTATGTTACTGCGCCCTGTTATAGTTACTTGTCACTACCCGAAAGGTTCCTGTTGTCTGTTGAACAACACTTCTAAAAGTAGAGGAGTGCCTTCTATCATATCATCAGGATTTATCCTTTGATTGGTTAACATCATCTCTGAAAAAAGAGAGATGGATGGTGTTATCCTATCCCTGAATGTTATTTTTAGCTTATTTATAGTAGATTAGCATATATAAATAGCCCCTTCATACTTACAGGGAACCTCCCCTTGATGAGAGGAGAGATTTGTCCCCTTTTTATGTAGTAAACCTGCACATCAGGCTAACCAATTTCCCTATGTTGTGTTTGAAGAGACCTATTTTGCTCATCAGTTAGCTGATTGACAAAATATTCACCCAACAATTTTTTGTGACTCCATTGGGGATTTACGTGCAATCTGAAGCCTCAAGTTTCAAATTGAAGTAGCCCATACCCTTATCCATTATAGACTCTGGTGACTTTATTCTATGTCTTACCCATTATCATTATAGCCTTACCATCTCCCTCTACCTCCACGTCAACTGGTATAGAACATGTAATTTGAAGCCTCAAGCTTCAAGCTAAAGTAGGGCCAATTCTTTTCCATTTTTGTGTTACAATCTAGCAGATCCATGGTATATGCGAAGCTAAAGGGTTAAAGGTATTGTTGACCCTATATTTGAGTTGGTACAATAAAGTAATTTTGATCCATTTCTTTCACCATCTCACCTCCAATGAACCAGGAGATTTCCTCCTACTAAAGTCAAGTCTCCATTACCAAGAAAAGTGTCTATTTCTATTATTAATAAAGCTTTGTCAATACTTACCCCTCTGAGATTTGTTATTCCACCTTTCCATAGTCATATTATGGCAATTCAAGGCCCTTGGGGTATCTCTTTTGGCCCACTCAATTTAACTCCACCTCTACATGAACTTCCATGTAGCTCAAGGGAAAATTTCTCCAAGTTCTATGGTGATGGGAAGTTCCATCTTGATGAACATATCGCAGCCTTCAGCATAGCCTGTGGTGTAATAGGTGTGGAGTATGAGGATGTAGCAGTCAGGCTGTTCATGGAAACTTTACAAGGTGCTGTTGTAGACTGGTTCTATCATCTACAGGGCTAGACTATGACTAATCGAAACACTCTCAAAGCCAAATTTGAAGCTAGATTCAAGCCTACAGAAGATGTGCATGCCCTATTGGCTCAACTCACACAAATGAAGAAGGAGCCTCATGAACCAATGAGGGATTTCATAGCCAAGTTTGACAAGCTGAGGACTAGAATTCCTATAATTACTCAGCCTACAGCTAAGAATCTCAAATGTTTCTTTATCAACTCTCAACTGCCTAAAGTGAGTTTTTTGTTGAGACGTGCTGGCTAAATAGACCTTGTTTTAGCTCAAGATTTGGCCATTGAGGTGGAAGATGACCTTATCTTGGTAGGAAAGATAAGGAGAGATCCTAACATAGGTAAATCTTCTTCATCTTTTAAATATTCATCTACAGGCACCACTGATCAAATGGTGCAAAAGTTGGCAAATGAACTACTAGGCTTGAAAAGATAAATGGCCCAAGGTATGCCTACTTATCCTTATTGGGATATGCCAAGGAGGACATTTCAAAACTAGTCATATCAAGGCAATGCTGCTAGAAGTTAAGGGCAACCAAATCATATGCCTTCTCCACAGGGAAAACTTGCCATTGAAGTAGCATCAACTAACTTAACAGTTGGATATCTGGAAATAAAACATGATTTCTCTTTCCAACCTGAGTTTGAGCAAGAAAATGATGCTGATCTTTTTGCAACAGAGCAAGAAGAATCAGCTGGCGACTCCAACATTGGTTTCCTAAATTACCAAGACGAACCCAGAGATAAAGGTGAAGTAGTCGATGGATTATATGTTGTATTCACTTGGTCCCAGAACTAGTCAGCCCAGTAAGCTGATAAAGTAAAAATAGGGGAAAGTTTTCAGCCTGCAATTTCAATTGCCAAACAAGGAACTTCTCTGCCTTTCCAGTCAAAGGACCCAATGAGTAATAAAAAGGTAAATACATCAAGCATTCCTCCATCTTCAACTTCAATTCCATAGACTAGTACCACCCCTCCTAAAAAATAGAAAGATGAACTACCTTCCTTTGTTCGTAGTCCATTTCAATCATTTGACATAATTGACCATGTCAAGAAGAATAAAATTCAAATGTCTGAATTTGAATTCTTGCAATCCAATCTTGAGCAGTTGGATAGGTTAGTTCAATGTGTGAAGAATAAAGCCATCCCTACAGGACAAGATGTTAAAAAGGTAAATCATGATCCCCCAAGGAACATGTCCATCCCAAACAACCTTTTCATTGCTCCTCCTACTACTTTCGAAAGCACTAAACCATTCTGTGTCTTCCTACTGATAAATGGACATCAGCTGAACAATTACATCATAAAATTAGGTGCATTAGACAATGTCATGCCTTCCAAAGTAGATAAATCCCTTGGTGTCACACTGACCAAGACATTTGGGAGATGTTTCTCCATGGAAAACAAACAAGTGCCACTACTGGGACAAATCAAGGATATTCAATTTGCATTTGTTGCCTTTCCAAAAAAGAGAATCAAGATGATAGTCCTGGTGGCCGACGTCCCAGCATCATATGGCATCTTTCTTGGGCAAATTTTTTGCAAGTATGTTGGAGGAGAATTGAGCATGGACCTATTTGAAGCGAGGATCCCTATCAAAGGCATCATGCAGAGGCTGCTTCCTGAAAAGGAGGCAAAATATGTTGTCACCCAAGCGTCGATCCCTAAAGCTCAAATTCTATTTAAGTCTTCAAGCAGGGGTAACTATTTTTTTATCTACTGAAGATGTTCTTGTTACAGCAAATAAAAGTCCTATAGGTGGAAATCTCGGAATTGGTTCAGATAAAATAATAGAAGGCATGAGAGAGCATAGTGCAAGCCCAAAGGAACTCTCCTCTCCAAATGAAGAAAAATCTGAGAAATGAGCAGTTTCTGATGATGTATGGATATTAGTATTTGATGGCAGTTGCTCTTCTAGTGGTGTTAGAGTTGGGACTATGTTGATATCTCCTCAAGGAGATATCTTTCCTTCTTCATACAAGTTACAGTTCAGCAACACCAACAACATTGCTGAGTATGAATCTCTGTTACTCAGTTGAAGGCTGCTCAAGATAAAGGTGTCAAACTTCTTCATGCTAAAGGAGATGTTGAGTTGATGGTTTGTCAAGTATTTGATGGGGATAATCAAATCATGTGTTGGACTGAACCAGAAGAGCAACAAGCTATGGTATTAGACCATACTGCTGCACACCAAAGTCAGGAAAAAGAACTCTTCACCAAGAGAGCAAAGATTTATGGTTTTCAGATTGGAGTCTACACCTTGCCATGGGGAAAGAAGAGAGAACCAAAAGGAGTGCATAGAAAATGTGATTCCTGGTGGAGACTTCCATTTGCCCATCACCGATTCTGGTGAGAAAATATTTTCTTACTAGTTTATCAAGATGGAATGCTATTTTCACTATCTCACAGTGGGCAGCATCTAAAGTGCTTCAAATCTTGAGGCATCAAATTAGATCATCTGTACATATGTATATTTGTATAGTCTTTAGTTCTATTTTATGCTTTTCATTTTTGTTTTTGGTACCTTTCTTTTTAGATAGCATGACTCCATATCCCAATGGCACACTTCAAGGCACTAGAGATTCTGGTTTCTACTTCCCTCAGCTGTTTCAAGTCTTCAACTGAAAGAAGTTCCCCAACTAGAGCTAGCATTTGTTCCCAAAATTTGTCACTCATTTTTGAGACAACATATGAACTATTTTGGTCCTGCAGGCCAAAAATTCCTTCTTCCCTTCTCAAAAAATTTTTTGGGCATTCAAATTCTCCATTTTTCAAGCTTTTTCAGCTCAAATACTTTGCTGGAGGAAATCTACGGACTCTACAGGCTTAAATCTATGGACTCTGTAGGCTTAAATCTATGGACTCTATAGAAAAGAAACAAGCTCTCAACACTTAGGCAATTTCAAGGTTAGTTCAATGCCAAGGTTTAATGACATTGATAAGCTTAAAGAGTTAAGCGCTTCAGCAAAAGTTCAAAGTTCAATCGCTTCAGCAAGTTCAACGACTTCAAACGGCTTCAAAAGACTTAATGAGAAAGAAGAAGGCTTGAACTGTTAAACCATTAAACCTTGAACCAAAATGGTTCAAAGGTTTAACCAGTTCAAAGGTTCAATAAGCAGTTGGTTCAATCAGTTGGTTTAAGCAGTCAAGTGAAACACAAGAAGAAAGCGATTAAACCGTTGAACCACAGTTGGTTCAATCAGCCGGTTCAAAGGAATGCCCCAAAGCAAAGAGACCAAGTGCCCTTGTAGAGGGCAGTGAAGAAAAGAAGACTTTGAAGAATAAAGGAATGAACCGTTGAACCATTGAACCCTAAACCAAATTGGTTCAATAGGTTCAATGGGTTCAACGAGTTCAATGGATTCGAAGAGATCAAGGGACTTAGAAAAATAGAGAAGCGATGGAACAAAGGATGAACCAATGAACTGATTGAACCTTGAACCAAAAAAGTTTAAAGTTTGAAGGTTCAAAGGTTCAATAGTTCAAATGAAGTGCCAAACAAAGGAAAGAAGTGGATGGTTCCAGAGACTAGTTCATGGGGATGGTTCAACCAAAGAGCAAAAAAGTGATTGAACCATTGAACCATTAAACCAAAGTTGGTTCAAAGGTTCAATGTGGATGGTTCAAAGGAGTGCCCCAAAGCTGAAAGAACAAGTGCCCTTGTGGAGGGTAGTGAACTAAGGGCAAGTGCCCTTGCGGTGGGCAGAGAACATTGGTTCAAAGATCAAAGGAAGTGCCAGATAAAGGGATGGTTCAATCAAAGACCAAAAAAGTGATTGAACCAAGAAAGTGATTGAACTAAGAAAGTGATTGAATTGAGAAAGTGATTGAACTAAGGAAGCGATTGAACTAGGAAAGTGATTGAACCAGGGAAGCAATTGAACCATTGACGTTCCTACGGATGTCAAATTTATGATAATGAAATATCTGTCAATTTTCAAATACGACACAGACCCTATGAACAAATTCAGTGACTGGCCAAAGAGATAGCTTGAGAGCTTAGATCACACAGATAAGGACAAAATACAATGGAAGTCACCACGTGCCCCTTGTAAAACTTGATGGAAAGTGCCAAGTGTCAATGTCTACCATTTCTTCCTTTTGTCTCATTATTGAGTAAGGACTGTGGTGGGTCTCAGGTGAATTGTTAAGGTAAGCGGAGCATGCCAAGTGGCATCATCCGTGTGAATCCAAATGAGTCCCACATGTTTCTATAGTATTTCTAAAAGCTCAATAGAAGCTGCCATGTGTCATCTTTCGTAGGACTCTCAAAGGATATCTTAAGCTTTTATAAGGTAAATAGATGCTGCCAAGTATCCTTGCCTGCTTCACAACAGAAAGTGCCACCTGTCCCTTCATTAGGAATAAAGCACCTGAGAGCTCAAAATACAGCAAGGAAAGGGGAAGTGATGGAGAAAGATCAAAAAATATCCATGCATGGGATATGTTTCAAGAAGGCAAAGCAACCAAGCAAGTGGACATCAAAGAGCGTGAACATTCAATGACACATCCTATTCTCTTGCACTGAGTAAAGTGAAAACAATTGCGCACACATCAAGAAACACATTAGGCGATGCATATTTAAGACCGATGCCCAATTCTAGCATAGCCCATGGATAGAATTTAAAATGAATTGAAGGCATTGAATGCATCATAGGCCATCATTTTTGTGAAACAAAGCACCCAAGTCTTTCTTGGAGCACTATATATTGGACTCTCTCTTATTATTTTAAGAGGATCTCTCTGTTATCAAAAACAAAACTCTGCCCAAATTGAAAGGCATTATTGAGACTTTGAGCTCAGATTGTTGATCATATTTCATTATTTGAATAAGAAAATAAGTGACTTTTTAGACTTTGTGCTAGAATAGCTCAGTTGTTGGGGAAATTTTTCTTATGTCTATTTTCTTAATACATTTTTTGTCCATTTAATTAAATAAGTAGAATTAGTGAAAGTAATCAGGAAGGTGTCCTGAAGCCAGCTGTGGAGAGACTTTGTGCTGCCATAATTGTCTTTAGTTTGTCTATTTTCTATTTCTGTGTAAGGGATCTTGGGATGACTTTATGCCCTCATTATCCTTCATATTCCACTCTTTGGCAGTTGAGGTGGAGACTTTGTGCTACATTTCATCTTGTTGTGTTACTGTGCCCTGTTACCATTACTTGTCACTACCTGAAAGGTTCTTGTTGTCTGTTGAACAACACTTCTAAAAGAAGAGGAGTGCCTTCTATCATTTCATCAAGATTTATCCTTTGATTGGTGAACATCATCTCTGAAAAAAGAGAGATGGATGGTGTTATCCTACCCCTGAGTGTTATTTTTAGCTTATTTATAGTAGATTAGCATATATATATATATATATATATATATAGCCCATTCATACTTATAGGGAACTTCCCCTTGATGAGAGGAGAGATTTGTCCCCTTTTGATGTAGTAAACCTACAAATCAGGCTGACCAATTTCCCTATGCTATGGTTGAAGAGACCTATTTTTCTCATCAGTTAGCTAATTGATAGAATATTCACCCAACAAAGAGGAGAACATGCTTGGAATCACTTGGGAAGGTAAAGGTTCATTGATTTTTTTCATTTGTTTCTTACTATCATTTGCAAACCTCACATGAATAGTTTGGCTTGATTTGTATAGCTCTTTATGCATTTTTCTTTATTTTATTGAGTAATGCTTGACTAATCTAATCTTGTAATCCACTCTACATTTTAGCACCTATCTAATACTCATAAAAGGATGTCATCTTTATTTTCAAAGAGTTGTTTAAATTGGACTCTTCTTAGAACCAATATATGTAGATCAATGCATGTTTTAGTTTCCTAGTCATTTGGGATGACCTCGCTATCTTGGACTTCTTGAACCCGATCAAAGTAAAATGTATTGTCATCAAAGTCCTCATCAAATGTAGGATTGTATTTATCTCCACTTCTAGTGTAACATGCCATGGATGATGGGTTGTTTTTTGTTTGTATATATGGTAAATGTGATAGATTTAAAGTTGGATTTTAAAAGTCTTGGTTGATTTGATATTTCACTTTGGATGTGGATTTCATTTTGATGTTTGATTTAGATCAAAGTAGGTGTTTAGATTGAACTCACTTTGTTTATCTTGGATTAAAGTTAGATTTTATTTAATTAGATTCATTTTATCTTAGATTAGGATTTAGGATTTGGTTTTTTATTGCACTTGAGTTTAAGTTGTGAGTTTTTTCATCAATATGGATTTAGACAATGTGCACATAATAATATACATGTCACAAGCCCTATGCTAGTGTAAATAGGTGTGCAACGTAACTAGTATCTTACATATATACTCTCATAAAGTGGTGATTAGATTAGTTTCCCACCACTCCATGAATGTATTCTATGAGTATCTTGGGAGAGATTGGTTTCCCTTGTGCTACTAACTATTTTTGGCTAATAGGTCTTAAACTAGGCTGAATAAGATAATATAGGGTCATCCTTAATATACCTTTCTGTACGTGAAGCCCAAATCCATGAAAGAGGATGATTAACAAGTTGCACAATAAGGTCAAGTCCCTTCATGATCACTTCATATGTAGGATTTTAGTGAATTGCTACTAAAAAATTGAACCTCGAGGGGTGTTACCTAGGGTAGGAGTATTAGAGCATGAGATACCCTCACTTCATGATTCATTTAGAACATGACACTTCTTAACCAATATAAATAGTTCATCCCCTAATTTATATACCCTCCAAAACATGAGATTGATAATAACACTAGAAGATGAAATCCCAATCATCAAACCCTAAACAAATATGTTTAGGGATAAAAATCCAAGTCACAACCAAAAGAAAATAAATGTGTGATATTTATGATTCCCAAGATCACCTTACAGTGCTAAGGAAGAGCATTGTAGTAGTTTCTTAGGGATTAAAATAATTGATATGGGGTATTTTTTATTCGCAGGTTTGCCTTGTGGTGCGAGGAAATAACATACATAATGATAAATCACATAAACACACACAAGACAAAAGTAAAAGCAATACGTTCTAAGCCCTAAATAAAAATATGTGATCAATTTTTAAAACCTATAATGAAATATGAGTGTGTTTTGATTGTTTGATTTGATGTCTTTGACAAGAAAAATTTGTAGAAAATAAGTTACCAATCTTTTTTGATTACCTTTGGCAAGCAAAAAACTTAAAAACATGTAAAATGCAAACTTGTCAATCCATAGGGCAAAACCACTACTACATGGGGTAAACTCAGTGATCTACAAGGTGAACTTGTTGATGATTAAAAAATATAAAAACTAGACTATTAAAATTTATCAACACACAAGGTATTATCATTGATATAAAGAGTGAACCTACTGATAAAATGACAACAAAATACAAAATAGAGTGTTGTGATATCATTGATAGACAAGGAGAAACTGGCAATAAATAGGGGAAATGGGTGATAAATAGGGAAAACTTACTAATGACAAGAAAACAAAAAAGAGTGTTGTGATATCACTAATATGCAAGGCAAACTTGGTGATACATAGGGAAAAACTAAAATTAAATTTGGAAAATATAACCCACTAAGTGAGGCTATGTGATCATGCATTTGTTAATCAATATTTGGAATGTGTGTCCAATCCTTCTAAGTAGGTGGCTTAAGAATACAAAGGCTAGTTAGTCCTTTAGCTCCATCATTGCCCCATGAAGTGAAGTTATTAACCAATAATGGTATGAATGTGTGTCATATGAGATGGATCTTGAAGCCCATGAATGCTCTATAATCTATCAATGTGGCATGGTTAGTTGAATGTGTATTAAAAACTAGGCCAATCGGAGCCAACTCAAAAAAAAGGTGGAGATTAGGTTTGTATGAAAGCCACTCCAAAATTGGGCCATAGGCTTATGTGGAAGCCACTCAAAAATGTGGAGGTTGGGCCTATATGAAATCCACTTCAAAATGATGCCATCCACCTGTAGATGGATTAAGGCATGCAACTACTGAGAATCCTAGGTAATATGTTGAACTTAGAAAGAAAAGAAGACCAATGTGTCATGCACATTGCCCCTAATCATTAATGTCTATAACATGGATTCTAATCTAGAAGTTATACCAACTACCCAATCTAAAACTATAAGTGAGATCCATCATGACATGCATGATGCACCCTATATCTGGATTCTCAAAAAAATTGTATTAAAACTATTGAAATTAAACTATTTATGTGTAAAAATATAGTTGAGCTTACCTTTTTGCCTATTTTTAGAAAATCTAGCTTTTTTGTTATTTGGATAGGAGTGCCAAAAATAAGACACCCTGGTGTCCAAAACTATTGTCCATGTCTGGCATTGTTGTCCTTTACTAAAACTAAAGACTGTTCTGGAATTGTTATTATTTTTCTAGTTTATTTTGCTTGGTTTGACCTTTGATTATTGTTTTGAGTGTTCTGAAAATTGATTTTTGTGATCGGTAGGGGTTCTAATCTCTATAAAAAAACCCCTCTTTATTTCCCCCTCTTTTGAGGGTAGGAATGAAGACCTTATAATTAATACCCTCAGAAAAAAGAGCCCTACAAGTGTGTTATGTTGTGAAATACATGATATAGCAATGATAATCAAAAAGATGTCTCAAGATATAGCATGGTTTATATTAGAGATTGTTAGATCAAATAAGGGTATGCCTAGATATATATAACAATGTAATAGCATGTGAACTATACTAAATTGGAATTAGAAATGTTATTTGTTTGTTATTAGTTGTCAAGGAGGGATAGAGCATGGTGTCCATCATGGCATCCAAACAAGCAAGATAATGCATGATGTGGATCATGGCATTACAAATAGTGAACAACAAACAAGCAATAATCACACAAGGCAAGAACCAATAAGCATATAAGAGTGTTTAAGGGCCAAGCAAACAAGGGACAAGGGTACATGTCACCCAAACTAGAAATCAAGCATACAAGGTATGTTCAAATGCCACATATACACATAATTAGAAACAAATAAGGTTAGCACGAGGGCTATAAGCACATAAAAGAGTACAAATAAGACATTGGAAAATATAGTAAGGCACACACAAGAATAGAAGCAAAGGACATTGGTAAATGTCCTAAGGCACATACAAGAGACAAAACAAAAACTGATAAATGCAATCACACCTAGTTATGCAAAACAAGAAAGGAAGGCATGTAATATACTGGAAATACAATTGCATCTAAATAATCAAAGAAAGAATTGAAAGTATGAAAGACATGGAGTACAAGATTATTTATATGCTAAAAAATACACATGTGTTATATACTAGTGAGTGTCGATAGAGTAATCTATGTAAACTATTAAGTAATGTACATCAACATGATAACTAGAGTGTGTGGTGTAGGAATGACATAACCTAGATGGTGTAGTCATGTAGAAGATGACCTCAGTGGGTAAATATATTCATGTATGTCTCAAATGTATGAAGTAGGATGCCCCCTTAATGGGTAGAGTGAAGCAATCAAGAACCTAGATGTCACTACACACACTCAAAGAACATCAAGTGAAGCATGGTAATGTAGATAAATCGACAAACAATAGCATAGAATAGCAGAATGTAAATCTAGCATGGTAGTAGAAATTTAAAGCATGGGGAATGCATACAATTGAAATGTTTTTATGTTTTTGAATTATTTTAATGTTTTTGTATTTTAAAATAAGCTACGTACAATCAATCATGAGGAGACTATGTACAAGAAAAATTGAGAAACTATGTACAAGTAATTTTTTTTTTAAATTACTATGAAATTATAAAATAAGAATTGAATTAAATAGGCAAGTAAAATATTAAAAAAAATTATAAAAATTAGCAAGGAATTTACCCTAGGGTTTCTAGGGTTTTTATATGCAAATGAAGTCAGGTTCACCAAATGATTTAATAGTTTTGGGAATATTAGAGTCTTATTCCTAATTTAGTTAAAGGTCTAAGTTAATTAAATTAGTAAAATATATTACAATAAATAGAGTATTGATTTGTATAATTTGATTGTAATTTAAACCTTTCTAAAAATAGTAATAAGTGAGGGAAAATGTAACTTATCTTAAATAGGATTGAGATAGCTGAGATAAAAGCTGGTACTAGATATGTAGGATTGGGACACTATTACAAATCAAGATATTGCTTTCATTTAATGAAAATATAGGAGCACTAAAAATAAAACACTTTGGGGTCTGGTGTTATAGTCCAGGTCCTACCACTATTATCCAAACTAGTCATAAAGATCTGAGTTTTCTAGGTTTTGTCCATTGTCCCTATATTAGTCCACCTATAAAATTTCAAGTCTTGACTATTGATGAAGCTCCTTATAGAACTAATTTAATTTCCAACCCTAGATCTTCCTTGTGATTGAACTTGAATGAAAACTTGGAGAAAGAGGGAGGTTAGTGTGTGTAAGATACACTGAATGTGTATCCACACCCCTTGTGTGTGTGCACTGCCTACATACGAATACTCTAAAGAGGGATCAATCCATATGTAGTTCTCCCACTTGATGTGCTTTGTGGAATAGTGTTATGCAAATGCAAAAATGCTAAATTGGGTATGCTTGAGGTGGCTAGGGACTAGTATGAGAATTTGAATATGCTAGTGGCTATATTAGATGGTTGTATGCATAGAATAGGGAATTTTACCTTAGTGGTCTTGCTTATATTCTTTCTTGATTTTGAAATAATTTCCAACCCCTTTTAAATGAACTTTAAAATTGATTTGATAGAGATATATTAGTCATGGGTTAGATGCATTCATGCTAGGCTGGTATAATGAAGAAGAGGAATCAAGATAAAATGGTCATATGGGCTCAAAAGGTGATTGGATAGGAACATTGGAAATAGGACACCCTACGGTCCAACACCATAGTCCATCTTGGGTGATATTATCTTGAGGGTACGAGACTTACGGGGGATGGAATAAGCATGGAAAAAGGGTCCTAGTGAAGCTAAAATGAGGTCTTGAAAGCCTATGGATGATTGGGAATTAGTGAAAAGATGCCTAGAAGGGTCATGAGAGCATACAAGGACCTATGGATTGGGTGTCATAAGCCACACTCAAGCTAGCAAATTTAACATTTTATATGAATACAGATTGTATGGGCCTATGAAGACCTTAAGGTCTTTAACCTGAGAGTAATTACTCACACCATCCCCTTAAGACCCATCCAAAAACCCTTTAGGCAAAGATAGATGCCAATAAATCCAATCTTGGAGCCCTTGATCCACAAGGAAGTCCACAAATTACTCTCTATGGGAATAATTTTCCTAGTCTAACACTCTACCTGGGTGGTTAACCTAGTCCCATTGTAAAATAATAATGGTGAAATTTGCCTTTACATGGATTTCTAAAACAAGAACTAGGCCTCAGATAAAGATAACTAACCCTTGCCCTCACTAGATGGGCTGATCCAAATGGTGAGCAATTCTCAGATGATGTCCTTATTATATGGCTTCTCAAGATATAACTAGGTCCTAGTCAACCCACGAGATAGAACTAAAACTACTTTTACCACCAAGTGGGGCATGTTTGCTTATAAATGGATGCCTTTTGGGCTAATCAACATTAGTGTAACCTTTCAAAGGGAAATGTACTTTGCCTTTAAAGGCCTGATAGGTAAGTGCATAATAATATATATGAATGACCTAACTATGTTTTCTAAATACATATCAGATCATGTGCACCACTTGGAAAGGGTATTCAAAATATGCAAAAAGGTATGACATCTCCTCCAACCCAAAGAATAGTGTGTTTGATGTCACTGAAGGTAAGATTATTGGGTTGAATTATCACAAAAGAAGGTATTACCATCGACGCCAAAAGGGAAGATGTAATTTCTAAACTACCCTTGCCTAATAGTAAGAAGGAACTAAAATCTTGCTTTGGGAAAATTAACTTTGTAAGTTTATTTCTAGATTTATTGAAATGGTGAAGCCCTTAAATGCAATGTTGAAATAGGATACCAAAATGGAGTGGCACATAAAATCAAAAAAAAGCTTTCTAAGATATCAAAGACACTATCATGTAAACCCTGATCCTCATCAACTTCGACTATACATAGGACTTATATATTTGCCCTTTCACTTCATAGCACACCATTGCCACCTGTCTCATCGAGAGGTTAGAAGGAGAAGAACACCCTGTGGTTTTTATGAGCAATAATTTTAAAGATATTAAACTTTGATATTCTACCCTTGACAGGCATGTTTATGTCATGGTCAAAGAAATGAAGTAATTTAGTCATTACATCCTTCAAAATAAATAAAGTACATGCCAATGTCCCAGACCTGATTATAAACCAAATGCTAAGGCATAATGAGATAGGTGAAAGGATAGGTCGATAGATGACAAAACTACAAGATTATGGCTTAGAAATCAAATGGACCAAACTAGTTAGGGGATAAGGACTAAACTAGTTAATCATTGAAAAAGACCCAAGAATCATGGTACACTAGGTAGACTAACAAAGGGTATGACACTCATATTGGTATGCACCAGTCATGCACTTTATAATTT
Organism: Torreya grandis; assembly: GCA_037957365.1. Taxonomy (NCBI): domain Eukaryota; kingdom Viridiplantae; phylum Streptophyta; class Pinopsida; order Cupressales; family Taxaceae; genus Torreya; species Torreya grandis. Next base: position 969,888 of record JARHVA010000463.1, read on the forward strand.
ATGGAAATGTACCCCTGTGACTCAACCATACAAAGAAAAGAGCCCTTTGGTTGAAAGCTGCACATTATATGCTAAAGAAAGGAATTCTCTTTAAAAGAAACCATGAAGGAATTTATCTCTAGTGTGTATCACAAGAAGAGGCCAAGGAGATAATGGAAATTATGAATGAAAAACTAGGATCAGGCCATCCCATGGCAAATGCCATGGCTTACAAGGTTTTTTGGGTGGGTTACTATTGGCCCACACTATTTATAGATGTTCATGCTCATGTTCATTTCTACCACTAATGCCAAACCTTTACTAAAAGAGAAATGCATGTTGTAATGCCACTACAATCTATTGTAAAATATGTGTTGTTCACATAGTAGGGATTATATTTCTTGGGGTAATTAACCCCAATTCATCATTTGATCATAAATTCATCCTTATGGGCATGGACTATTGCACTAGATGGTTTGAAGTAGTTACAACCAAAAGGAACACTATTATTGAAGTCATCAAGTTCTTGGAGAATTCCATAGTCACCTATTTTGGGGTCCCCATTTCTTTAGTCTGTGATAATGGCCCTGCTTTTCAATCTATAAAATTTATAGATAGGGCCTATGATAATGGGATCACACTAAAGTTATTGTACAATCACTACCTATAAGGGAATGAATTAGTAGAAACCATAAATAAAAATGTGATCACCACCATCAAAAAATCTAGAGAGAATCCTCAAGAATGGTAATCATTATTAAAGTTCATCTTATGGGAAAACTACAGTAGGTATAAGCAAGCCCTCAAAATCTCTCCTTTCCTTCTAGTCTATAGATTGGAGCCAATCATATTGGTCACTCTCAAAATGTCAATTTATAAGTTCATGAATTAATTCATGAAACTAGATGACAAAGTGAATTCCAGAATCCTAGACCTAATTCAGTTAGATAAATCCTGAGATGAAGCTCTATTAATCTTTATAAAGAAGTGGTTTGATAAGAGAGTAAAGGACAAGACCTTCAAAATATTGAACCTGGTCCTAATGTGGGATAGGGCCCATGAAAAGAAAGGTTAGCATTTAAAATTTCCCCCTTTGGATTGGCTCGTACCAAATTATTGAAATCTTGGGCCAAATTGCCTTTTGTCTCAAAGATTTTGAGGGAAATGACTTACCACTTCTAGTAAATAGGGTAGTTTTTGAAGCACTATTTCTCAACTATCCCCTCTAATGTAGTTTCTTAGTAGCCCAAATAAAGGTGGTAATGTATATATTAGATAGATTTGATTTAGTTATGTGTTTTCTTTCATCATGTGTTTATTTTTCTTGTGTGTTTTTATTTTATGTTTTGTTTTTCCCCTCTGACCACTTATTTATTTTGCATTATTCCTCTAATGTCTAGCCCTTATTTGAAACTACTTCAGGGAGTGGCCAAAACTCAGGAGGATTGTTGAAAAGTAGGGACACGTAAGTTAAAGCCTTTAATTGAATTAGTTATGGGATTGTAAAAAGGGACTTTTAACATCTGATATTTGAGAGGCAAATGATTCTAAGAGAAACATGTGGATTTTAGAATAGCGTACACCCAAAGATAGACACCAAGCTACACTTAAAATAATGGATCAAAAAGATATAAAATTATTCAAGTTGATCAAGGACTAACTAGTTATTCAAAACTTCCCCTTATCCATCCACCCTTAACTTGGTCTCAAACCCTCAATGGATAGGACTAGTAAAGAATGATCTCTTATCGGGAAGGTTGGAAAAGAATAAAGAAGAGCTTACCTCGAAAGGACTATACAGGCAATCTCCACTATTGGTTTTTCAGCCTGGGTGTAAGTGGAGCAATGCCATGAATATGACCATAATCATCTATGTTAGGGATATGGATGCTTGTCAAGTATTCAATCAATGCCTTAGCCATCCCCTCCAACCATCAAGCCAATAACACCCCAAATAAAGTTTGATAACCAGTCCAGCCTTGACTATCTGAAGGTAATCCAAGAATGAATCGGGAACAAAAATCACTTCTCACACATGTTGGTGGCCATCTGTGGGGTGGAAGCTCAGTATGCTACTTAATATTATAAGAATTTAGTGCCTCATATTTTATGTGGATGATAAACACCCCCTATATAATCTCTATGTTGAGTAAGGATTGAAGAAGAAATTAGTTGGGTTCTAAGTGTTTTTCTCTAAAATGGGGGACCCCTAAAAAAATTTCACAAACCAAAGCTTCAATATCCTTTATTTTGTTTTCATCAATGATAACTACTCAGATCTTTAGAATACACACAACCTTGATTTCTTCAAGTAGTAATAAACATCATTTAATTTATCTTCAAAACTAAGGAGTGATTGTTCTCTTTTTAAATCATGATGCTAACATTTTAGGTTGGTTTTCACTTGAATCTCTCAGAGTCTAGTTCCATTACTAGAGCAATAGACTCGTTGTCTTCCATAAAAAATCAAGTTCTCCATATCTAATAAGTAAGCTTTAATGTATCGTATTCTTTTTATCTTTCTTAGTCATTTTGTGAATTTTTTAGAGCCTTTCTGAATGGGAAATTTCCACATCATCATGAGTTAAAAAGTTCAATCTCCCAAACACTTCATAGAAGTCAAATCCTGGGAAATCCCAGTCGAATGGGAAGTTGCCATGTCATTATGAGTCAGAAAGGCTAGTCCCCCATACTTGTCAAAGATGTCAAAGCCCAAAATACCACAACCAAATGGGAAGTTGCCATTGTTGATTGAATATTTTGTCGATCAGCGTACTGATAAACAAAATAGGTCTGATCAGCCAAAGTAGGAAGATTAGTCATCCAAATGTGTAGGTTTACCACATCAAAAGGGGACTAATCTCTCCTCTCATCAAGGGGAAGTTCCCTGTAGGTATGCTATATATATATATATATAATAATAATACTCAGGGGTAGGACAAACCATCCATCTCTCTTTTTTTAGAGATGATGCACGCAGATCAAAGGAAAAACTCAAGGGAAATGACAGACAGGACTCCTCTTCTTTCAGAAGTACTATTTAGCAAACCACAAGAATACTCCTGGTAGTAACAGCAAAATGTAACAAAGGATGTAATAACTAGCAAATTGAGATGTAGCACAAAGTCTTCACCTAGATTGCTCAAGAGTAAGATACGAAGGATAATGAGGGCACAAAGTCACCCCAAGGTCCTTTACATAGAAATGAAAAGAAAACACACTAAAGGCAATTATGGGGGCACAAAGTCACCCCAAGGTCCTTTACAGAGAAATGAAAAGAAAACACACTAAAGGCAATTATGGGGGCACAAAGTCTCTCCACAATTGACTCTTTAGGACATCTTCTTGACTGTTGTCACTAATTTTGCTTATTAAATTAAAGGAACATAAGATATATTGAAGAAAAAGGCATAAGAATAGTTTCCTCAACAACAAAGATATTACAGCACAAAGTCTGAAAAACCACTTGCTTTCTTGTTCTAGCAACAAAATATGATCGACAATCTGAGCTCAAAGTCTTAGTAATGCCTTACAATTTGGGCAAAGTTGCATTCTAATTGTCAAAAAAGAGATCCTTTTACAATAGAAGAGAGTTCCTTATATAGCCATTTCAAGAAGGACTCGGGAACAGTAATACATCATTTTGCATTGGAATTTGTTAAGAAGACACGCTGGAACTTAGGGGCATTTTACCCATTTGATTTTATCAATGCAGGGAAACAAGTCACACTTATTGAAAGTTTGCAACTTTCAATGTCCACCTGGCAATCTGATCTTATCTTCATCATTCCTCCTTTTTTGGTTAATTAAATCAGGTCCTGGATTTAGTTTGTTGTTTTGTTCCTTCCCCACTTTTTGTTGGTCTTGGCCTTGAGATCTGTGAATGTATTTTGGTCTGTATGTTCAAAGGATCAATGGCTAATTTTGTTGTCTTTAATTTTGATGTTCGCACACTTGTCACTATGTTTTCAACAGCTAATTTGTTGTGTTGAATTTGATGTCTTTGGGCGTGTCACCCCTTGGTCTTCTTTCGGCTTTTTGCTTGGCACTTTTTCGGATTAGACTTGCCCTTTCGGGCCACAACTTTGAACCTATTGTTGAACCAAGCTTTGAACCAAAATGGTTCAAGCTGATGGTTCAATTAAATGAACCAAGTCGATGAACTAAGCATTGAACCAAACATTGAACCCGCCTTTGAACCATTTGACGTTGAATCAAAGGATGAACCAATCATTGAATGTCAGGCACCTAAAACAACAAACATGCTCTGATACCACTTGTCAGGATCTTGCTCTACCAATTAGAGCACATATGATTACTACTCGTATTAGCAACTAAACACAGAATTTAACCGGAAGTATAAAATAACTAGAAATATGAAACAACATAGGATATAAGAGACAATACACAATTGTATTATATACACAGAAGAAAATACAATAAGAAAGATGCCACTTCTTCCTCCACCTCTAAGGTTCGCCACTCCTTAAGACCTTCTTCCCTCTCTCTCTTGGTCCCAACAATCAACTCCAATATAGAATTGATGTTCACCTCACCAACCAGTCAGTAACACGCTGCCAGTTCACCAAGTACACAACCGTACTCCAAGTAGATCTCCCATGAACCTTCAACCTGCAATTCAATAGACCATACTCATAATTGTAGATCTCTCTACACCCCTAAAGAACCCTTCTTCAACCAGTACCTCGGTGGATCAGCTCCTTGACCTTGCAGACCTTGCAACTCTCCCTGATCAAACACTCTCAATGCCCCTTTAGAACTAGGAGGAGCTACACTAGCTCTCTCTAAAAGCTCTATAGCTTTCTAGCACACACTTACAATACAGCCCATGAGTCCATATATAGATCTCATGCTTACAATAATTAGACTAACCTAATTACAATAATTTGACTCGCAACTCAAGACTACGACTAGCCTTCAACATGCAAACTAGCAGTCCAAAAATAGACTCTCTCAGATTCACCATGCAAACTGCCTGTTCTCACACAAGCTGCCGACGTCGGTGCCTCAATGACCGATGTCAGTCGACTTGTAACCGACACCGATTGCTTCCTCTTGCTATCTGACTGACGCTGGCTGATCAGATCGATGCCATTTTTTTTGCAACTGAATCAGCAACACCCCGCAACTCTGGATCCTCCTTAACTTCTCTTGTTTGCATCCTGGTGAAGCTTTTAGCTCCACAACATAACAATCTCCCACTTGGAGATAAATAGTTGCACCTGTACCTGTACCTATACACCGTCTAAATTATTCCCTGGCTTGTATTCCTCTTCAAGATCAACCCTGAAGACTGACCACCACACAACCTGTGATGCTACACCTGTCATTCAAGTAACCTGCCGCATCCGAACCTACATATCCATGTGGTGAAGAACTTGACCCTGCATAACAAGAAACCCTGCTGCTAGTCCCACTGAACTGCCCTCCAGTACTCCTTCCCCGAATTGGCTCCATACTTTCTGACAACCCCCACTGCTTGGGAAAACTCAGGTCTACACTAGACCTCATGTGATTTCGAACCCTGTTTCAAGCTAAGCTTGAACTGTCCAGCCCTTGGTGTGCTTTCAGATTCTGCATCCTGCATCATGAACCCTGCCAACACTGTCTTCACATCAGCTCCTACTGGAGATCAAATCTCCATGTCTCTTATGCCAAAGAATTTTGCTGCTCCAAATTCTTCATGACACGCCTCTGAGCTAACCTTACCCTTAGCTCGACAAATCCCTGTATGTACAAACCTACTAGTAAATCACCCACATACAGTAACCGGATAATGTCGTGACCCATCATCCACCTGGTAAGACAAAACCACAATAGTTACACTGACATTGACTGAAGCCATGCTTAGTCATCCACCTGTAAAACCTGTACCACTGTCTTGCAACTTCTTCAAGACCATATGCCTTGGCCTTCTGTCTCTCGTATCCATCCACTCTCTTCTTTATCTCAGGAATCCATTCCGTCTCTCAGTGCTTACATCCAGCTGACAAATCTACCAACAAATACATGTTTGGTTCTTCTCCAAGGACTCACACTCCTCATCCATGCCAAGCTCCCACTGTATTTGGACTCTACCTGCATTACCTCTTCCAACTTCCTGGTTCTTGACTATCAAAGAGGCAATATAAAGAAGGTGAACAACAAATATGAGGTTCACTTACCATTTTTAACCTCAACATGAGCGTTTGAGACTTGCTGTCTACCCACTATCCGTACCAGTGACCGATCTCGGTCACCTCCCAATCTGTTTCTGACCGATGTCGGCTCCTTGTACTGAACCTGACTACTGAGGTCATTTCCCTAGCCGACATCGGTGTCCCTTCTGTCAACGTCAGTTCCTTCATGACCGACGTCGGTCTCCCTGTTGCTGACGTTGGTTACTGTATAACCGATGCTGGTACCTGTGTTTGTCTGTGAGTGACAACTTTTTACCCGTGAGCTCTCCATGGATCAAAATCCTAATCAAATCAATCCTGCTCTGCTCAAAATAATTCAGTTTCCTCACCTGATCTCTATCCGTCATCTCCTCCATGAACACCAAGGCTTTCCAGTTCTTTAGCTTGTCAAAAACATCTGACCTCTGCTTTAAAACCTGCATTCTCCTCCTACGTATGTGGCCAAGCCTATGAAGCCACATCTCTACAACAGAAGGTGAATCAACAATATAAGTAGATAGATAAAGGATACCTACTTTCTTACCACCATCTAATTCAAGTGTATCTGCTGTGAGAGTTACAGTGCATCTCTCATCACCCAAATTTCCTAAAGAAATTAGACTAATCTCCAAGACTGGTACCTGCATGACTTCCTCCAACCACTGTGAGTCATCCGCCTGCAATTTCAGCTTCACTTCCCCTTCGTCAATCATCTAACAAGGCTCTCCAACCCCTAAATAAATCTCTCCAAAGTCTCCAAAGACATACCCATGAAAAGATGCTCTATTTCGGGCTGCATGGAAAGAGGCAAAAGAATCTGTAAACAAAGATTCCACTTTATCCAGAACACCCTGTACAATATTACCTGCAACATGTGCTTCCACCAGCTGATCTTCTACCGACCAACGATCTCTTTTAACCTACTCTTTCTTTCCATCAATCAGACCATTCGTGCTATTCAGTTTCTCCATTTGTAGCTTACTTTCTTCTACCATTGCTATACTCCCACTCAATCTGAAACCCCTGTGAGTGACCTGTAATCAAAAACACTACCGGATATGAAACCACCTGTTAGTCAACCCAACCAAAAGCTCTGATACCAATTGTCAGGCACCTAGAACAACAAACATGCTTTGATACCACTTGTCAGGATCTTGCTCTACCAATTAGAGCACATATGATTACTACTCGTATTAGCAACTAAACATGGAATTTAACCAGAAGTATAAAGTAACTAGAAATATGAAACAACACAGGATATAAGAGACAATACACAATTGTATTATATACACAGAAGAAAATACAATAAGGAAGATGCCACTTCTTCCTCCACCTCTAAGGTTCGCCACTCCTTAAGACCTTCTTCCCTCTCTCTCTTGGTCCCAACAATCAACTCCAATATAGAATTGATGTTCACCTCACCAATCAGTCAGTAACATGTTGTCAGTTCACCAAGTACACAACCGTACTCCAAGTAGATCTCCCATGAACCTTTAACCTGCAATTCAATAGACCATACTCACAATTGTAGATCTCTCTACACCCCTGAAGAACCCTTCTTCAACCAGTATCCTGGTGGATTAGCTCCTTGACCTTGCAGACCTTGCAACTCTCCCTGATCAAACACTCTCAGCACCCCTTTGGAACTAGGAGGAGCTACACTAGCTCTCTCTAAAAGCTCTATAGCTTTCTAGCACACACTTACAATACAGCCCATGAGTTCATATATAGATCTCATGCTTATAATAATTAGACTAACCTAATTACAATAATTAGACTCTCAACTCAAGACTACGACTAGCCTTCAACATGCAAACTAGCAGTCCAAAAATAGACTCTCCCAGATTCGCCATGCAAACTGCCTGTTCTCACACAGGCTGCCGACGTCGATGCCTCAATGACCGATGTCAGCCGACTGGTAACCAATGCCAGTTTCTTCCTCTTGCTATCTGACCGACGTCAGCTGATCAGACCGATGCCATTTTTTCTGCAACTAAATCAGCAACACCCCGCAACTCTGGATCCTCCTTATCTTCTCCTGTTTGCATCCTGGTAAAGCTTTTAGCTCCACAACATAACATTGAACCTATTATTGATGCTTATCAATGGAGATTTCTATTTAAACAAAGGCGATGAACCAATTCCAAAAATGACCAATTGTTAGAAACTGATTCTTTTGATTGAACCCACCTGCAAAAGCCATGAGGCCCGTTGAACTTGTAGAAATGAGCCTGTTTGTAGAGTCTATAGATTTAAGCCTACAGAGTCCATAGATTTTTAAAAAGCTTGAAAAATGAGTAATTTGAATGCTCAAGACAAATTTTGGAAAGGAAAGAGATAATTTTGGTCTGTAGGACCAAAATAGTTCAAATGTTGTCCCAAAAATGAGTGATATTTTTGGGGTACAATAGCTGGCTCCAGTTGGGGAACTTCTATCAATTGCAAAAAGAATTGAAAGGAGTAGAATCTAGAATCTCCAGTGTCTTCATGTGTACCATTGGGTTACAGAGTCATGCTACCCAAAAATGAAAGGCATCAAAAATAGAAATAAACAAAACAAAATAGAATTAAAACTGTACAAATATACATCTATACAGATGTAATGTTCTGACACTTCAAGAGTTGAAGTGTTTTAGAAGCTGCTTCTTGGAAGACAATGAAAATAGTGCTCTATTCTGATAAACCATCAAGAAGACATTTTGCCCCCAAAAATGGTGATGGGAAAATGGAGCTCTCCACCAGGAAACCATTTTTTGTGTCTTCCCCTTGGCTTTTTCTTCTTCTTGTTCCAAGGCAGGATGTGGTCTTCAAATCGAAAACCATAACTCCTTGCTCTCTTGGTGAAGGATTTCTTTGCCTAATTTTGATTTGCAGCAGCATGGTCCACCATCATAACTTGTTGTTCTACTGGTCCAGTCCAGCACATGATTGGATTACCCATATCAAACGCTTGACAAACCATCAGCTCAGCATCCCTTTTAATGTGAAGGAGTTTGACTTCTTCACCTTGATCAGTGTTCAATTTGAGCAACAGAGATCTGTATCCAACTTTGGAAGAAATGTTGACTTGCAAATTACATGAAGGAAGAATATCTCCTTGAGGAGATATCAACACAGTCCCAACTTCATCATTGGTGGAAGAATTGTTGTCATCATCAAAAGCTGATCTCTTATCAGATTTCTCTTAATTAGAGATGGAAGATCCTTCCTTGTTTGTACTGCATCCCACCAATTCTCTTGAAGTCTTGTTTGGATCAATTCCTGGATTGTCAGCTACAGGACTTTCATCAAAAATATGAACATCCTCTATGGTAAATAAATAATTACCCCTGCTTGAAGACTCAGATAGAATTTGTGCTACAAGGGCTGATGTTTGGGTGACCATGTATTTTGTCTCAAACAAGTTCGCATCTAGTTCTCCATCAATGTTCAATTGCTCAAGATTGACTTGCAGGGATTCAAACTTATTCATTTGAATTTTGGATTCCTTGACATGATCAATCATGTCAAATGACTGGAATGGATTTGGAAGAGAGGATGGGAGTTCATCCTTTTGATTTTCAAGAGGGGGAGGACTGATTTGTGAAGCTGAAGTAGAAGGTACAGAGATGTTTAATGTACTTACTTCTTTGGTAATCACCGGGTCCTTTGATTGAAAAAAAAGAGGGTTTCTCTGCTCAGCAATTGAAATTGTTGGTTGGGGTCACTCATTTGTCTTCTCTTTGTCGGCCTGTTGGGTTGACTGATTCTGGGACTGGATGAACACTGCATATGATCCTTTGATTGCTTCACCTTCACTTTTAGGTTCATCTTGGTAATTTAGGAAACCAATGTGGGAGTCACCAGCTGATTCTTCTAGATCCTTCTTGAAAAGATCAGCACCATTTTCTTGCTCTAACTCAGGTTGGAAATAAGAAACATGCTCTGTTTCCAGATATCTAACTACCGAGTTTGTTGGAGGTGCTTCAAGGGCAGGATTCCTCTGTGGGGGAGGAAGACAATTTGGTTGCCCTTGACTTCTGGCAACATTGCCTTGATATGGCTAATTAGGGAATGTCCTCCTTGGTGCATTTCTATATAAAGGAGTAGAAGACATACCTTGTGCCATTTGCCTTTTCAAGGCTAGCAATTCATTTGCTAGCTTTTGTACCATTGGGTCAGTGGTGACTGTGGGTGAGTATTCAGAAGATGAAGAGGGTTTAGCTCTATTAGGATCTCTCCTTATCTTTCCTACCAAGATAAGGTCATCTTCTAACTCAGTAGCCAAGTCTTGAGCAGCCTCAAGGTCTATGTGTCTAGCTCGTCTCAATAGAAAACTCACTTCAGGCAGCTGTGAGTTGATGAAGAAACACATGAGATTTTGAGGTGTCGATTGGGCAATCATGGGAATCTTGTGCCTTAGCTTGTTAAACCTGGCAATGAAGTCCCTCATAGGTTCATGGGGTTCCTTCTTCATCTGTATGAGCTGGGCCAACAAGGCATGTGCATCTTTTGTGGGCTTGACTCTTGCTTCAAACTTGGCTTTAAGTGTATCCCAGTCAGTCACTGATCCAGCTTGCAGATGATAATACCAGTCTGTAGCAATAACTTGTAGTGTCTCCACAAAAAGCCTGACTGCCACGTCTTCAAATTTCACCCCTGTAACACCACAAGCTATGCTAAAGGTTGCAATGTGTTCATCAAGGTGAACTATCCCATCACCAAAGAATTTGAGAAAATTCTTTCTTGAACTACGTGGGAGTTCATGCAGAGGTGGAGTCAAGTTGAGTGGGCCAAATGAGTTACCCCAGGGGCCTTGAACTGCCATAATCAGATTATGAACAATAGGGATAACACATCTGAGTGGAGTTGCCAAATTATAGGACAAAAATGGAAAAGAAACTGGCCCTACTTTAGGTTAAAGCTTGAGGCTTCAAACTGTGCTTTCTTTCCTAGTAGCTCTAGTTTTGCAGACCAAATAATATAATGGAGATGGATGAAAATGGTAAGGCTATAAATGGATAATGGGTAAGACCCAGATGGGATTTGTTAGACTCTATAATGGATAAGGGAAGGAACTGCTTTAATTTGAAACTTGAGGCTTTAGACTGCATGTTCTTCCCCAACGGAGTCACCAAAAATTGTTGGTTGAATATTTTGTCGATCAGCGTACTGATAAACAAAATAGGTCTGATCAGCCAAAGTAGGAAGATTAGTCATCCAAATGTGTAGGTTTACCACATCAAAAGGGGACTAATCTCTCCTCTCATCAAGGGGAGGTTCCCTGTAGGTATGTTATATATATATATAAAATAATACTCAGGGGTAGGATAAACCATCCATCTCTCTTTTTCAGAGATGATGCACGTGGATCAAAGAAAAAACTCAAGGGAAATGACAAATAGGACTCCTCTTCTTTCAAAATTACTATTTAGCAAACCACAAGAATACTTTTGGTAGTAACAGCAAAATGTAACAAAGGATGTAATAACCAACAAATCGAGATGCAACACAAAGTCTTCACCTAGATTGCTCAAGAGTAAGATATGAAGGACAATGAGGGCACAAAGTCACCCCAAGGTCCTTTACACAGAAATAAAAATAAAACACACTAAAGGCAATTATGGGGGCACAAAGTCTCTCCATAGTTGACTCTTTAGGACATCTTCTTGACTATTGTCACTAATTCTGCTTATTGAATTAAAGGAACAGAAGATATATTGAAGAAAAAGACATAAGAACAGTTTCCTCAACAATAAAGATATTACAGCACAAAGTCTAAAAAACCACTTGCTTTCTTATTCCAGTAACAAAATATGATCGGTAATCTGAGCTCAAAGTCTCAGTAATGCCTTACAATTTGGGCAGAGTTTCATTCTAATTGTCAAAAAAGAGATCCTTTTATAATAGAAGAGAGTTCCTTATATAGCCGTTTCAAGGACTTGAGAATAGTAATACATCATTTTGCATTGGAATCTGTTAAGAAGACACGCTGGAACTTAGGGGCATTTTACCCATTTGATTTTATCAATACAAAGAAACAAGTCATGCTTATTGAAAGTTTGCAATTTTCAATGTCCACCTGGCGATCTGATCTTATCTTCATCATTCCTCCTTTTCTAGTTAATTGAATCGGGTCTTGGAATTAGTTTGTTATTATGTTCCTTCCCCACTTTCTACTAGTCTTGGCCTTGAAATCTGTGAATGTATTCTGGTCTGTATGTTCAAAGGATCAATGACTAATTTTGTTGTCTTGAATTTTGATGTTCGCACACCTATCACTATGTTTTCAATGGCTAATTCGCTGTGTTGAATTTGATGTCTTCGAGCACGTCACCCCTTTGTCTTCTTTCAGATTTTTGCTTGGCACTTTTTTAGATTGGACTTGCCCTTTCGAACCACAGCTTTGAACCTCTTGTTAAACCACTTCGTTGAACCAATCAGTTGAACCAAGCTTTGTACCAAAATGGTTCAAGCCGATGGTTCAATTAAATGAACCAAGTCGATGAACTAAGCATTGAACCAAACATTGAACCTGCCTTTGAACCATTTGACATTGAACCAAAGGATGAACCAAATGTTGAACCTGTTGTTGATGCTTGCTGATGGAGATTTTTGTTTGAACCAAGGTGATGAACCAATTCCAAAAATGACCAATTGTTAGAAACCGATTCTTTTGATTGAACCCACCTGCAGAAGCCGTGAAGCCCGTTGAACTTGTATAAATGAGCCTGTTTGAAAAGTCCATAGATTTAAGCCTGTAGAGTCCGTAGATTTTTGAAAAGCTTGAGAAATGAGGAATTTGAATGCTCAAGACAAATTTTGGAAAGGAAAGAGATAATTTTGGTCTGTAGGACCAAAATAGTTCAAATTTTGTCCCAAAAATGAGTGATATTTTTGGGGGACAACAACCATGTCATCATGAGTTAAAAACTCTAGTCCCCCATACCTATAAAAAAATTTAGAGCCTAAGAGATCTCAGCCGAATGAAAATTTTTTACATCATCATGAGTCAAAAAGGCTAGTCCCCTAGACCTATCAGAGATATCATATCTTGGTTGAATATGAAGTTGCCACATTGGCATGATTTAAAAAGGCCAGTCTCCTAGACCTGTCAAATATTTTAGAGCCCAGAAGAGCCTAGTTAAATGGGAAGTTTCCATGTCTTCATGAGTCAGAAAGGCTGGTCCCCTAGACCTATCAGATATGTCAAGGCTTGAGAGAGCCTGATTGAATGGGAAGTTACTACATTGTTATGAGTAAAAAAGGCTAGTTTCCAAACATATCAGATATGTTAAAGCCCAAGATATCCCAATGTAATGGGAATTTTCCATGTCATCATGAGTCATAAAGGCCATTCCCCTAGACCTATCAAAAATGTTAGAGTCCAGGAGAGTTTGTCCAAATGGGAAGGTGCCACATTGCCATGATTCAAAGAGGCTAATCCCCTAGACCTATCAAACATGTCAAATCCTAAGAGAACCTAGCTAAATGGGAAGTTTCCACATCACCATAACTCAAAGTGACTAGTCCAACAAACCTATCAAAGATGTCAGATCCTAAGAGATCCTGATCAAATAGAAAGTTGCCATATCACCTAGTGAATGGATGAATTAATTACCACCTAAGACCTTGGGAAGCTCAGAATAAAGTATGGATGATACTTGAAGGTTAATTAAGGTGTGTCACATTTCCCCAAGTGACACATCACTCAACCTAGGGGAATGACCTAGCATACAAAACCATGCCTAAGTATTGCCATTAATGGGAGGACCAATGAATAGATGACATGTGTTAGAAAGTAGGACTTAGTTGAGGAGATTCTAAGAGATGTGACTGTGTGCCTACCATGTATTGGGCATTAACATAATGGGAAGTTGTTATTGATTGGATATTTTTAAAAAGATCCCATCACCATTTCTATATATAAATGATGGTAGAGGATGATGGGCTTCAAATTCAATTCTAGATTTAGAAATAAAGGAAGAAAGTCTATCCACAACTCAAATTCATAGCAAGTGAGTTGAAAAATGTCATTAATGAAAGGGGTGTATGCATGTGCTTATAAATCTTAAGATAAGTCCATTAATATTTACCATTACTAACTATGAAAAATCTCTAACTCCTTGCTTCCGAAATTCCATAGAGCCCCTATATCCCATGCCTTATATGCTCAAATTTCCCTAATCACCCCTTCATCTTACTCTAATGGCCATTACATCTTCAAAACGAAAGGCCAAGCCTGAGAATCAGGACACCACCTTCCCTACTAGTTTAACCAAGTATAGGCACTATAACATATATTTAAGGTAATTGAGTAGGTCTCCAAGGACTCTACCAATGCTGATGACTAGTTGGATGAGTATGAAGATGCCCTTAGGTCTTATAAGAAGTGAGGACTCCATAGAGCCATAGCCAAACTAGAGGTATTTCCTTACACTGACCTACTAAGTGACACCTTTCATAAGGCCATCCACATATAGGACACTATCAATGACTAGGTATGCTCACCCACCTCTCAACACCATATTTTTGATATATTTGGGAACTCCTTCAAGGCATACTACTCCCTCTTAGACTTCTCTTTCTCATATAATATAGTGGTAGTGTCAGTTTGGATGAACACCTATAAGATCTATGATGTCCTCCATGAATAGGTTGAGAACCCTGACTCCAAGCAGGTTAACAAGGATAAACTCATTACTTACATAGTTTGTACCTTCTAAAAGGAGATATGAGTAGGTGTGATCCTATTGGAGTGGTTGTTTAGGGACCTAGACTTCCAACACATCAACAAGTTGTGGGTTCCCCTCCTATATATGATCTTAATGGAGACTTGACCAACTTCAATTTGGTCCATGCTATTGTAGATGCCTAAATTGGAGGTGACCTATATATTATGAACTACTTGTTAGATGTAATCTATGAGACACTCTCATTCAAGCCTTTAGCCTTTTTAATGTGGGTTCCTGGTGGTTTGATTGTGTATGTGGTCTTTTATAAGTTGTATGGCCACTAGTTCCACTAGCATGTCTAGGATGTTCATGATCACTTATACCCAATGGTGTACTAGGCAGTCAATTAAACTCCAATGCCCTAGATCTCAAAGGCAATTCGGGACTGTCATAGCCATCAGGGACTATTGGTTGTACAAAGATGACATGATGAGCCTAATTATGGGATTTATCTAAGACCTCCTTTGCTTATCATATTATGTCCTTGACCACTTATCAAAGTAGGAGAACACTTATCAACTAGTGAACAACATCTTTTGTTTTTGTGTATAGTGTTAAAAAAAGGCATGCCCACAACTTTAAATCACCATATAGAACCATGTCTATAGGAACTTCCCCTTGATATAGAAGATGGAATTTAGGTAATATTCCTTCACCTTGGTAAAGTACAATATTTGATAATGGGACCCTAAAGGGGTGATTTGAGCCCATCTACTGTAATAATCAGCTTGACTCAACATCAACTACACCTATCAAGCCAAAAATGATGATGAGCTTTATTTGAATGCCACCAATGACCAAGAGGTTTTATCATAGATAACAATGAAAAATAATAATAAGGGGAAGAAGGCTCATGCAAGTCCCTATATAACTTCTCTAGCTCCTGTTCCATCTATGGAAGACCCAAATCCAATAGCTTTGGCCATCTCTTAAAAAATCTTGAAGGGCATCAAGTTGCATTCTCCTCCTCAATCTCTAGCTCTAGTTTTGATTCAATCATAAGCTCCAACTCATCAAGCTCCATCTCTACCTCTATCTCCTATAATCTCTCCTCATGCTCTACCTCTACCTCCTGTATAGTACTAGTAAGCAGGATATAGTAGAGCTAACCCCATACCACATAATGTCAAGTAGCCCATGCACAACTTGCTTAGTCATTAGCACCATAGCAGTTGAGATTTGATGCATCTAGTAGCTCAAAAATAATCCCAAAATGAGGCACCCATCTAGTTTCCCCCCTTCACTCCTCCATCTCCTCCAATTTCCCTTTCACCCCTAGTTCCCACCACATTCTAAATCTAAGTTTTGATGCCCACTAGTTTAGATCCTCCCCCTCTATTTCACATTTCTTCACTTCCATCTTTCACCCAATAACCTTTGGCCTCAAGCATTTAGAGTGTCCTATCTTCTTCATTCCCTTTCACTCCTCCCATATCACATCCTGGACTCTTCCCAGTGTTTCCCTTTGGCATGTCTTTAACATTAGGCATGACTATAGCCTTTAAAAGCATACCACTTCTAGAATGTATCCTCCCGATCCCCACTTCAGTTAGTATGACACTCTCCTTTGTATCTCTAAGTCCTCTACCATCATCCCTTGTCACCACTATCATCTTTATTAGAGCATCCAACATGGCACTTAGAGTGGACCCAAAAAAGAGGTCAAAGAAGAAATAGAAGGTGACCCATACTTTGTCTCTATCCTGAAGGCTTTTTACTATGATTCCACCTCCTCTATAGGTCTCAACATCTCCCCCATCCTCAGTATTAGAATCTTGACATTACTTCCATGACCCTTCTCTCCTTTACCTAAGTCCCCACCAGCATCAACTTCAACCAACCCATCTCTTCCATGTTGTTCCATGACCCATTCTTAAGGGAAATTCTACCTCAGGTTAACCTCACTTAGGAATAATGGTGAGCTCAAATGTTCTCATGAGCCTCACCATTAATTCTCCCTCTTTTCACTTCCATGCCCCCTCCACCTCCATTTCTTCCCTCTTTCACCCCTTCCACTTCTTTTATCTCCCCTCCACCTCGTCCTCTACCCTTCACCACTATTCTAGCCACACCTCCCACAATTAGAGGGATGATCCCAAGGTCACAAGCACTACAGATAGATGTCTAGGGTAACCTAGATGTACAATGGAGTTTTTACCAAACCTTTGGGAGTATGAAAAGGATGTTCATGTAGATATTTATCTAGGAGGGGAACCTGATGATATGGCAAACCCATCAGGATCTATTTTTCATCACCAAGGTGAGGACTACTACTGGAGAGGAGAAGATGATTGAGGACCCATTGTCCATCCTCTGAGCTACCCATGACATGTCTAAGAAGCTCGTAACAGACATGTATATCCAAGTTTGGACTCTCAAGGATCAAGTGAAGAGCACATTCCCAATCAGACAAATTAAGCAGGTCAAGGATGCTTTCCTATCACTTTCTCAATCCTTAGGAAAGTGGTGGAGAATCAGTCTGAGACTAATACAATTATACAGTAGACTCAAGCCTACATGGGGAGGATAATAAAAATCAATGGGAAGTGTCAGAAGTTATAGGTGGTAGTCAATAAGGGAATGTTTTCAAAGCTCAAACTAATGCCAACCTCAAATTTGGGGTTGTACCAAACTTATGTTAGGAATATGAGAGTAGTGATGGATGAGTGGCTAGCCTTAGACCGCACTATAACAAGACCCTTAGAAGAGGATGAGAAGAAGATATTGACTTAATTTAATGAGATCTATATCTCCATGTTATTCCATCTGAATGACACCTTACTTGACCAAGGGGAATTTGGAGTCAACCTGGTTCAATTTGACCAGGTTATAAGGGAAAAAGTTGCCAAGGCAAACTAGGAAGGGTCCTGAGCAGTGTTGGACCTGTTGAATTAGTCTATGGTGAGAATCAACCAAGTCTCTAGAGTTCAAGAATCAATGGAAACAACTTATTAATTCTCTCAAAGACTATAATCTTAGGTTGATGTGATCTTCAAGGAGCTTCCAATGAACTTGGCCAAGCTAGACAAGGAGTTTGACCTCATGGTAGCTGCATTGGAAGCTAAGAGTGCCTAATCAAGGCAGTTAGGAGATGATCCCTCTTAGTCACCTCCCTATGTCAACTAGTGGTCCCTCATAGATCATGTGTGGGTTTATAGCAATCGTTTTGGTTCAAATTTTGAAATATGATTATAATTATAATGAGTGGCCATCATGGCCTAGGATGGGATCCTCATGTTTTTTGGAGGCAAGCTCTAATCTTTATCTATATAAGAAAGAGTCATATTATATTATAGGTTAGACCAAAATTGCTTGAAAGTGTTGTTAGATTATTACCAAGATTTCACTTATGTTTACTTCATCACTCTAAATTGTAAAAGTAGCCCAAATCGATTATTGTAGCAGTATTTCACTCTTTTAATGAATATAATCTCTATTTTCTACAAGAATGTCTCTTATGTGTTCAATTTTCTTTCATCTTCATGTTTGAATGATCATTAGTGCTAGGTTAATTGGATTAACATTATTACTTTATGTATGTCATGGTTATGATGTGCTTAGCTATTATAATCTATGTGTGAGTTCTTTCATTTCCCTTTTAGTAGCGTTGATAATTTTTATGTCTAGCTACAAATTTTCATATGAAATTTATGTTTTTTTGACAATAGGCCCCTAGTACTCATCATTATTAGTAACTCATATTAAAGGCATACTCTCAATTCCATCAAAATGTCCCCATTGTATCTTCTTGGAGGTAGAACTCTGGTGAAACTCAATCTACAGTGGTATAACTATAGAAGAGTCACTTGGTTCAATGGCCATTGCATTGATCTCATTTTAGACTTGGAGGCTTCCCTTCTCTACCTTACCTTTCCCTCTCCTTTGTGTTTGATAAGTGGAATTGAAATACCCTTTCTCCTTGTGTTTAAAAAGAATAATCCCAACGATCAAGTATTCATAACTATCCTTAACCTGTGTGAAGTATAGTGTATTGAACTTCTAATGGTAATAATGCATCTCTTAGAGTCTATTCATGTAGACTCTATTTGTGAAGTCCAATACCCATAGTCATGCCCTAAGATGATCTCATATCAGTCCTAAAATGGAGTATGAAAGTTTGTAGTTGTCCCCACCTTCCCCTTTTCAAGGAATGCCCAATCTCATTGGCATCTCATGATAAGGAGTAGATTGGAGTAAACAACACTTTGGAGATGGGATTAAGACAATAGTAAAAATATGTAAGTGAAAATATATATAAATGTTAGAGTGTAACTTTCCCCTAACCTTAGAGAAAATGTGAGTTATCACTCGATAGTTGACATTAGCTCAACCATGCAACCCAAACATACTTATAACCTAGTGAGTGTGAGTGGTCCAAATTAACTCACACTATAAAACTGGTGCAGGTGGATGATTTTATCACTCCATCCTAAAAAATTGGTAAGATTGAGTGATGTAATCACCTCAACCTTGCCAAAATTTAACCAATTATTACAGTAGATTGACTCAATAACAATCTATAAAAGTCCATCCTAGTGTAGGTTAAAGTTTGTTAAAGTATTTAAATTTTGAAATTTGATTTGATTTTTTAATTTAAGGTGATATTTTACATTTCATATGCACCTCATATTTTTCAAGTTGAAATCTGGGTATAACAATGGTACCAATGTATAGAATATTGCCACAAGTGAGTATTCGAATCATATAGCCATGTCATTTTCCCAATTTTAAAATTTTGTAGATGTCGGAGACATGTTCCCATAACTTTTCCTCATTTAAATCTGAAACTGAGAGTTGGTATAAGTGTGAAGGACATGTTTTCATAACATTCCCCCATTTTAATCTAAAATTTACAGCTGGTAGGTGTGGGAGCCATGCATTTTTGGCATGCCCCCATTGAAATTTGAAACTATAAAAGTGTGAAAGTCGTGCCTCCATGACATTCCCCCATTGATATGCCCCTTTTGAGGTGAGGGGAAGTAGAAACTAGTATTCACCTTACCTCAAAAGGATAAGATAATTATATAATATGTGAATGTATCATATAACATATTGGGGTACCATGTCTAGGTAGATATAAAAATGGAGTACATAGAATGTGATCACATCAAGTTCTAAGATGGATGATGTAAATCATGACAACATATAGATATTATCAATACAAGCTCAATAAGAAATCAAGCACACATGCAAGATCACTCAAAATCAAATCAAAAGACAATGGTCCAAGGAGACCTCAAATAAGGGGCAAGTTCAAATGCTAGATAATTAAAGGTACTGACTTAGTCAAGTGTCTATATAGAAATAAATGTCAACAAATAATAAATTATAACATATATAAATGTCAAAATTCAAAAACTTAAGCATAGGGGCCACAAATAATGGGGTATATTCAAATACTCGAACAAGAATACAATGCAAGACAAGACACTCAAGGAAGTGCATAAATGAAAAGCATGGAACATAAGCAACTAACATAAACATGTCATACTAGATTTTGTATGTATGTGTTAGTAAAATCATTTATTACATAACATATCAAGTACATTGTGAAATATATAAGCATGGATAAAGGCACATGTAAGTATATAAGCTCAACTATGATAATGTAAAATGATCATAGAAGGAGATAAGCTAGATGTATCATGATCAAAGAAGTGGATTCCCCCAATGTTCAAATGATATGAATGGAGGGAAGGCCCAACATCCAAAAGTGCATAGATCATTTACCTGGGTATGCCTGTATCACACTCAAAAGATGCATGAAACATATGTGTATATCGAAATAGATTATTTGTTATCTACTAACATGGAACTAATATCATAAATACGAAGGAGCTAATAGAACATGTAAAAGAATAAAATATCTTTAAATTTTTTATTTTTTTTATATTTTTATAATAAAGACAAGAAAAACTATCCTATGAATTCATCTAAAGGATGGTCATAGGTATCTATCCACTATGAACCTAGTTCCATAAATTGATGATATTACCAAGGAGCATGCATATGTGTAATATCTAGCATTATAGGATTTGTAGTGATTTAAATATGTATAATAGGAGTATGTGGTCATGAAGATACAATAGAAGGAGTAGGGGTTTGTAGAACCCATCATTGAATGGTTGGTGGTTTCTTTGAAGTAGCAGTAATAGGGACATGTTTGGTGTTATAGATATTTGAATGTGGTACAGAGTAGATAAGGAATCCATAGAATCCATTGTGTCTCTGATGCAATGGTCTCTCAATTAATGGCCACCAAGGAAAGTGGATTGTGTATTGCTTACCCTTTAATGGAATATTAACCTTAGTAGGTTTTATAATTAACTACCTTGGTATAAACTTCTCTGGTTTAAGTGGATGTTCATATGGATTCCCAAAAACTATAATTACCATGTTGTCATGAATGTATTTAACACACCCATGCATTGTAGAAGGTACTGCACATAGTGTATGTATTTAAGGTATTCCTAATAACATATCAAAAATACATGTGTAAGGGATAATAGAAAAGGTAGTAATCACATGTGTTGGACCCACCTATAAAGGTAAGTCAATCTCACCAAAAACCTTTTTTGAGGTCCCATCAAATTTTCAAAGTGATCTAGTCAAAGGATGTAAATCATTGTGTGTATTTAACCTAAATACATAAGTAGTTCCATGGTGTAAACATTTTCACTTTGACCATTATCAATCATAACACTATGTATAAGCTAGTGATCCAAGTATGCTAGGATGAATAAGGAATGAGGATTTGAGTTATCATCCATAATCTCACTTTTATTAAAAGTAATAGAAGGTATTTGAACCATAAGAGGTGTATGTTGCTTATAAGTACCAATAACCCCATATAATGGTTGCTCATAATGTGATGGAGGAGGATGTACATTGTATCCCATTTGCACTTTTGGTTCCTTCTTAGAATGGTCTTGTAAATTATTGTTAAATATCTTCTATTTATGGTGATCATTGGGTTGTGAACCTAACTCCTTTGGAGGATCATCAAATGTAAATTTTTGTTCATCAATAAGGTCGTGAATATTATGCTTCAAGGTAAAACGTTGGTTCATATAATGCCCATAGCCTTGGTGATAGTCATAATAAGCATTTGAATCATATCATTTGGGTAGAGGCCGACTCATATCAACCTTTATAGGATGAGGGAGATATATGAGGTGACACTCCACAAGATTTAGAAGTAACGAAGTTGGAGACTAAGGTAAGCATGTAAATTGTCTCCTTGGTGTATTAAATGAGACAATTTGATTAGGTTGTTGTGACACCATATTGACTGTGGTAGTTGTTTCTTTTTTAGGCCTTGTTTATTTTACTTTGTAACTTTGTTTGATATTAAAATTAGTATTTGATGTAGTTGATTATGTTTGTTACATATTTAAGTTTATTCAATGAGATAAGTTTCATTTCAAAATCACAAAAAATATGGCATAAGTCATCTAGAGATTTGAACTTTTTGAAAATAGTGAACTTGTGTAATTGGGCAAGCAAACTTTGCTTGAAGATGTCTTACAGTTATTTATCTACCATTGGATTGTTCATTTTATCTAACATTGTCTTGTTCCTTAAAACATATTCATTGAGAGGTTCATTGGTTCCTTGTTTAACTTTTGTAATTTAGGAATTGGAAACCCTTTCGATAATATTGATAGAGAAGAGTGCCAAAATCTAATCTGCAAGAGGTTTAAATTCATTAATTGATTGGATTGGTAAATCATAGAACCACCTTAGAGCATAGTCCTTGAGGTTTCTTAGAAATAGTTTAGTCAAAATTTTATCATTGGAGGCATAATCAATCAATGCTACATAGAAATATAGAAGATGTTTGGATACCTTTTCCATCATAAAATGTGAACTTAGGTGCAACAAAATCAATTGGTAAGTGGTGCAAATATGTCTTAGGTGCAAGAGGGTTATACAACACCTCTTGTGAATTAATAACATAAGGTGATTTTGTATAATTTTTTTCAATATCAATAACTTTAGCTTATAATTGTTTTATAGTTTGGACAAGAGCTTGCACCTCTTGGTATTAACATTAGAAATTTGGGAAGTTACCAAATGAGGTGTACCCATATTTTAAGTAAATATAGGCAATGAAACTAGTAATTAGGTTGAAGTATAAATGTTTCCCATGTAAAATGTAGCAATAGTAGTTTCAGGGAACAAAAGTCTGAACACATGTCTCATGCCCCCATCATAAGTATGAAGCAATGATGTGTCCAAGGGGAGTATTATTGGTATAGAATCAATTGTAGTGCCACCCAAGGATTCACCATCACTAGGTAAGGGAGCCTCACCCTTAGCATGCTTACTGATTTCATCTCTTGTAACATATAAAAAAGCACCAATTAAGCCCTTGTTATTATTAAGATGAGTAACCAATGCTTATGTATCTTTCATTTTAAAATGAGTTTCTTTATTAACATTTTCCATTTTTTATAAATGAAAAAATTATAATTTGAAACATATTAAAACAATCAAAAAAATAGGAGACTCTAAGCTAAATTTAGGGTTTGCATTTAAAGACATAGAGGTCAATTTCACCAAATGTTTAACCCTGGATTAATATGGGTCAATATGGTATAAGGTTAAGAATATATAAATGAATAAGCAAAAAGGTGATAAATAGATATATAATAGGCCAAATAATTTGAAAACTTGAATAAACAATGTTTTAAATTTATAATACTGAGATATGTTAAAAATATAAAGTGCAATTGTTGATTAATATTATAATAAATTAGAAACAAGAGTGCTTAGTTGATTTATTGTGGCATGTAGATCTGGGCTGAAATAAGCTAGAAGTGGACTGAATCATGATCCTAGAATAGTCATAAGATTCTAGAAATTTAAATTCTAGAGACTTAGATGTTTGCATCAGATCTAAAAAGTTGTGTCGATGCTACTATCTAATTTGGATGTTGTTGATGTGGGTTTTAACATGCATCCAATAATTAGGTAGGGGTTGTTAATCCTTCCCTCTCCTAAAAGGAAATTCATGTGAGCAGGTTTCCCCAAGGTCTTGGTTACCATGTTTTGGTACACAGGATAACCCAATCAGCTAATGTGCACTATTCCATGTCAAGGGTCTTGGTATTGATGATTTGAATCATAATAATAGACTCTAAATAATATATTCAATAAAGATCATGCCTCCAAGATTTGATTTCCTTCACCATCTAACTCCTCTCATTAGTCTATCATGTCCAAAAATGC
Organism: Torreya grandis; assembly: GCA_037957365.1. Taxonomy (NCBI): domain Eukaryota; kingdom Viridiplantae; phylum Streptophyta; class Pinopsida; order Cupressales; family Taxaceae; genus Torreya; species Torreya grandis. Next base: position 993,994 of record JARHVA010000463.1, read on the forward strand.
AATAATGCAACAACAATGATAAACATCTAATATGATTTTTATAGAAGCAATCAGGATAAGTAATTAGATTTATATTTTTGTTTTCCTAAGTTAACCTCATCATTAAAAAAAAACAAAAGATTAGAATTAAAGAGAAAAATACTTTATATGGACACAAGTGAAATTAAAGTTATCTAATTGAATGAATTCCCATTTAAACCAATATTCAGCTGAGCCAAACTTAGCACAACTTTGATTGAATATAGTGAAAGAGTCTGGGAGAGAGAGTAATTGTAAGAAATAAGGACATTACTACTATAAAAATGTGCAAAGAATGTCTACACAATATTAACAATATTCTGATTATCAGAATTTTACTTTTGATTAATAATGTACTAAAATTCATATAATCATTAAATTCAAAAAATAATTATGTAAATACAAGATAAAATAAGAGAAGGGAAGAGATTAATTTAGAAAATTTAAAAAAAGAGTCTAGTTCTATATGTCTCCTTTCACAATCCACAAAAAACTAGCCATTTTCATGATATAAGAGCTATACTTAAATAGACATGTAGGCTTGTGGAGTTCAAATGCAAATTCAAATTCATCTCATGAGGTAGTTGTAAGAATCCTCGATGTAGCTATCCCTCTTAAGGCTCATTGGGAATGAGCCCCATTTAATTGCATCATGAGGATAGTTGTAAATGTGTTAGAGCAAACCAAGAACAAATGCAAATGAGGAAATCAGGATTGCACTGAGATCATCAGATGTTCATGTCTTATATAATTAGAGACATGTCACTTAAAGGCATATTCTTTGGCACTTATGCTCAAGCCATGCTTATGATTCATGCTTCATTCATAATTTAGTTGGGCAATGATCCAATTCTATGAATCACATTAGATGCATGGTCAAATCTTGGCTTTTGATATTTTTGATGGCCAGACAGGCCATCAAATTTAAGCTAGTGCCTTGTTGACTACATAGCCAGATGTCCTTCATTATGACAGGTTTCTTACCATGTGGATCTCTCTCAGATTTTCTCTATTTTTCCCTTATTGTGTACTCAACTTCTACTTTTGTGGGCCCCAGTTGACACTTGGTAACTCATCAACACCCCCAAACTTCATCTTTATTTGTTTGCCTTCATCTTCTCCCTAGACACATGGCCTCTTTTCATTTCCCTAGTCTCTTAATCTCTTAGTCCCTTTGCTACCAAGTGTTTATTTCTCAACCCTATGGGATTTTTCCTTGTCATTACAAATGATCTTGACTTTGAGATCATTCGCTCTAGGATGTCACCATGTGGTGTCACCCTGCTCACCTGGGGCTCTACCATCACTCTTAGCCTACATAAAAAATATTAGTTTAGTGGGGTAGTGGGATTATGCCACATAGCATGATCCCACTAACCCACTATCTTAAATGTATTACATAAGTACAGACATCTCTGGGATAATAGAGCAATGGGATTGTGCCATATGGCATCATCTCAATGACCTGTTAGCCTAAAGCTTTAATTACATATTGCCTCTCTAAGAAACTTTAAATAAAATTAACCAAGTGTCAAAAAAAATTGAATGGGCCCACAACCACTGGGAGATTGACACGTGGTGTTGGGATTCATCCTATAGAATCAGCTAAGTCCTTCGCAGCAATGGAAAAGTGACACATGGTTCCAAGTAACTTTTGTGAAACTGGCTAAGTGATGGAAGTTATTTTTAAATAGGCTTAAACCTTGGGGTGTTTTAGGAAGATGACATGTGGCTCTAGGAAGTATTAAAAAACTAAAAAATTTATTTTTTTAGAGAAAATATTATAGAGATTTATTCTAAAGACCCAAGTCTTCATAACTTTTGTTTAGGATTTTCATTTATGAAGTCTAAGTCTTTAGAACTTTTACTATGAACAAAAGTCCCAACTACTTATTTCCTACTTAAAAATTATGAATGTTTCTTTATCAAACACAAGGTTTGAATGATTTTACTGATGACAAAGTCTGGCCACCATTCTGTCGAACATAAAGCTTGACTACTATTTTGTCAAAAGAGTTCAAAGGGTAACCTATGAACAAAACATCCAAAACATAGTCAGCAACTTAGATTCAAAAAGCAATGGCTACATATTCAAAAATAAATAGCTATGCGCATTCAAATTAAAATGGCTAAGTCCAAATCTAGAAAAATGACCAAGTATAGAATGTCTCAATGCAAAGACTTAGCCATTTTGTTCAATTTAATAGCAAATTTAGTCCATTTACATGAAAAGTGACTAAGTTAAGAGGAAAAATGTTATAAGTATTTAGTCATTATAAACTAAAAGAAAATAGCAATAGATAAAATCACTCAAGAAAATTAGTAATAAACTCTGCAATAGTTGGATAATTTGTACAAACCCAAGGCTAAATAACCTGAAAAGAAGATGTAAAATTGTTTTAAAACACAAGCAAACAAGCAAACTAAGACTTATCAAATTGATGCAAATTTAGATAATAAAATTGAAATAACCTAATATGTGAATTTCCATGTCGAATGTTTTATAATTCAGAGTTAATTTTATAGGTTTGGCTAGAATAATGAAGCACATTCATATTTAAATCTTCACATCTAGTAGAATAGACTCCCAAGAAGGTCTATTCAAACAAACAACCAACAAACTCTTGGGAAGTATAAGATCAAACTTTGAAAGAGGGTCACCATTTTCAGACCGAAAATAGGGGTGTTGTTTTAGACAACAATAAATGGTGACTCTTATTGGGAAAAACTCTTGAGTATTTCAAGAATATGTAATCTCTATTTCACAAGAAGAAAAAACATTAGCTGCAAGTTATTACTCAAAACAAACCAAAATTTAATAGGTACAAAATTATATAATAATAAGTGACATACTAAGATATGATTCTATAAAAACCATTTATGTGTGTGGATAAGTGATTTATTCATTATTTTTTCATTCACACGTAGTGATTCAGATTTGCATAAGATCAGAACTAGTGAAGGAAAATATTTTACACTTCATCTTAGGGGGGAAGTAGTTTGGGCATTGCTCTACTACCAGCCAAGCATTCATAACCCTGACAAAGATACCTTTGGTTCATTCCAAAGGCCTTGATCCACATCCAACTAGGATGAAAACCTATGGTATAGGTTATCGAGATCACCCTTTCGAAGATAATTTTAGATCTTATATTGTATCTCAATTATTTTGAATGGAGATTTTGTGATTTTATCCATAGAGGGTTGGGGACCAAACCATGGGTAAAAGGAAATCAACAATTCCATGATAACTTACAACAAACTAAAATCATAGCAATGTTACATTTTTCATCAAATATTTCATTAAGTGAACTAGATGGTTTCAAATAAGAATATAGTTGTTCTTAAGTTCACAAGTCCTATTATGAATCAGTGACCTTTAGAAGTCAGGAAGTGATCAAAGCAATAATGGTAGTTTCACATAGAATTTTCAATTAGGCTCTCTAATCATCATTTTCATTATCTTTAAAATATCCTGCCACTTCATTCTTGTAATTAGCAAGGGGACCACAATGCCAAAAATAGTTGAGACAAACCCGATAAAGAGGAAAAATAGAAAACAAACGAAGAGGAACTTAAGATAACAAATAAGGAACAAGAAATAAAAATAAAAGGCAAAAGATAAGTTATTTATAGGGGCTTCCAAGTAACTTAAGCTTAGAATTAATGCTTGAGTAATTGTCTATTAATAGGCAATGGGACATCCTTGCCAATAAGACACCTTAGGCAAAATGGAATCTCACTTAGGGTTTTAGAGATTTGGTAGGGATTAAGCCATAATGCATCAAATTTCGCATGTTTTCCCTTTTTTTCATGAGCCCTATCCCATAAAAGGACTAGATCTGAGATCTAGAAAGCCTTCACTTTGGCCCTTTTATCAAACCAATGTTTGACTACCTCTTGATGCATACTGAAGTGTAGCAAGGCTGCATCTAATTTTTCTTCCAACTACATTAATTTAAGAGGTGAACCTCTATTAGATCATTAGTTTATGCATCTAAATTTTCTCACCTTCAATGGCTTGCTAATTTTGATATTAACATCACTAATTTCATCTAATTACATCATTAGTCCCATCTAATTTTGTCTAAATTATCCTTACCAATCTTCCTAATCATTATTTTAACACCCCTTTCATTATACATATCTATGCACTAACATTATATCATCCCAATAAATTAATTCTCTTAATCATGTATTATTTCTCAACTAACCCTGACTTATCAATTACACAAGAATTTAAAATTCCCATAACCCACCTACCTGCCTACTCCTAGGTTTTCCTACAAGCCTACCCCCTACTCCTCACCTAACCTTTATTCTAAATTTTTATAATCTTTCCCTAATCATCATTAGATTCTCTAATGGAATTTAGAACTCGCCACCACCTTTCTATTTCTCTAGATAGTTCTCTCTCTAAAGAATTCTAAGGAATTTTAAATTCCTTAGAAATCCCTCTTTCCTCTCTAGAGCCTTCATTCATTGGAAAATATCCCTCCCTTACCTATTTAAACCATGCTTCCCTCCATTCCAAACAATGAGAAAACAACCAGAAATATCATGAATATCCATAGTATAATAAGTCCAATAAATCCATGAATCCATTATATCCAAGTCTTTTGATCAAGCTAATATGATGCTAAAATTTTGAGTCTATTTGTAAGCAATCTATTATCCATAATCATTTAGTCTTGTTTTGAATATTGTTTACAGAAATTAGATTTAGATTTTATAATGTTGTTATAAATATTTATTTTAGTTGCATTGAAGTCTATTGGCTCTAAATTCATGAAGTAGATTGTAGATTTGAGTAAATTTTGATATAATTTGCATATCATAATCAATTGCTCAAATTTATCATCTCACATTTGGAAATCATAGTGGGATCCCTCCTTTGTGATAATTTTGTGTGTGAAGTGTGATTTTGAAGCTTGCAAGATTAATTTGGTATGAATCTGGGCTCACATATTCAAAAAATTCAAGTTTTAGGTGAAAAGTGTTTTGCTCTACAAAAGGTGATTTCACACTAGTGATATTTACTTTGACAGTCATAATTTTGCACTGACCATGAAAGTTAACCATTAATAGTTAGTCTGTCTACCTATTTTGCTGACCATTTGCAAAATCGCTTATAGACAATTATGATTTTGATTTCCATTTACAATTTTACACATTGCAATTATAATTTTGATTATCTGTAATTAGGTTATCAGACATTATAATCTAGTTTATCTTTGATTTTTACTCTCTATCTAACCTGGTTGGTTGTAATAAATATGAAATAATTATGTCAAACTTAAATCATAAAATCTCAAATTTTCAAGTAAAATCACTTTTAGCTAGTTACAATTTTGACTCATAGTTGCAATTTTGAATAAAATTAATTAAATCATGTTTAAGTTTCAATAGCTAGTGTAAATATCATATTTGGTCAAATCATTCTCACACAAGCCCTTTTAATATCATTTAGTCTCTATAAATCTATAAATAACTCATTTTCTACATAGTTTTCAAAATCACCTCTAGTAAATCATAATTTTGACTTGCTAGTTATAATTTTGATACTGGTATTTTCATTTTTGACATCATAGTTTATAAAATTTGTTCCTTTTTTATTATTATTAATTCTACTTAGCATAATCTACTACTAATATCTATAATTATATACATATTAGACATAACATAGCACATTGAGCTTCAATATAATCTATTTTAGGCATTTCAAAATTGCTTGTGTGCTTCTGTGGTTTTGCTTCTGTAAGTTGTAATTTTGATTATCCTATCTATGATTTTAAACTTAACCCTAATAGTTAACCATGATGGTTTGTTTCCTATTTGAAAAATTTCCAATCTTAGTTGCAGTTTTGATCCCCAATTGCAATTTACACTTGTCATAAGTGCTTTTGAATATACCTAACCATGTAGTTACTATTGTTATCCCCAAAAATGAGTGACATTTTTTGGGACAACCTATGAACTATTTTGGTTTAACAGACCAAAATCATCTCTCCCCTTTTCAAAAATTTCTCTAAGCATTCAAGTCCTTCATTTTTCAAAGCTTTTCTAGAAATCTATGACTCTGAAGGCTTAAAACTATGAACTCCATAGATATGTTTCTGCGGACTCATCATGCTTGAAATTAGCAGGTTCAACAGGTTCAAAGGCTTCTGCAGGCGAGTTCAATCAAAAGAACAAGCGTCTAGCACTTAGGCATTTCCAAGATTGGTTTAATGCCTTGGTTCAACCAAAAGATTTCATCGGCAAGCTTCTAAGCAAGGATTGAACCATTGAACCATTGAATCATTGAACCTTGAACCAAACGGGTTCAAGGGTTCAATGGGTTCAAAGGTTCAATGTCATCGGCAAGAGTTAAGCTCATTTTTCAAGGTTCAAAGTTCAACCATTCCATGGCTCCAGACACTTAGTGAAAAAAATAAAAGCTTGAACCGTTGAACCATTGAACCTTGAACCATTTTGGTTCAACGGTTCAACGGGTTCAACGACTAATTGGTTCGACACGCTTAGTTCAAAAGATCAAAAAGACTTGGCCAAATAATGAAGAATGAACCAATTGAACCATTGAACCTTGAACCAAGGTTGGTTCAATCGTTGGGTTCAACTAGCAGGTTTAAGGGGTTGCCCTAGGGCTGAAAGAACAAATGCCCTTGTGGAGGGTGCCAACAATGGTTCAAGGGTCAAAGAGAAGACAAAAAAGATAGAATTCCTTCAAATTTGTTCAAAGGCTGATAAGGAACATTTCCTTCAGACTTTTTGTCTAAAGGAAATTATTAAGTGAAAGAGCCATTAGAATTCAGGAAGAGTTTTCTCAAAAAAAATGGTTAAGGCAAAATTCCTTCCGACATTTTGTCTGAAGGAATTCACTTGGGAAGAAAGCCTGAAGAAATTGAAAGGAATAAATGGCTAAGGAATAGAAGTTTTCCTTCAAACAAATTTCCCAAAGGAATTCCTTCAAACTTTTTGTCTAAAGGAAAAGCCCGCAAAAAAATGCCTGATGAAAAAAGACAAAGTGCAGTGGAAGCCGCCACATGTCCCTTCTAGAGTCGAAGCAAAAGCTGCCAAGTGTCATCTACTGGGACATAGTTTCTAATAAGTTTCAAAGTTGTGGAACATGCCACATGTTCCATTATAACTCAGTGGAAGTTGACTAGTGTCAACATCCACAGTCTCTCCCTTTTATGTCATAAAGACTATGGTGGGCCCCGAGTGAGTAGCTAAGGTCAAGTAGAGCGTGACAAGTGGCATCGTCTGTGTGAATCTAAATGAGTCTTGAATGTTTCTATATTGTTTCTAAAGTAGAGTGGAAGTTGCCATGTGTCATCTTTTGCAAGACTCTCAAAAGGTTTCTAAAGCTTTTATAAGTTAAGCAGAACATGCCATGTGTCCCATTATAACTCAGCAGGACGTGACAAGTGTTTGCATCAGGCGTTCCCCTTTTAAAGCTGCTCGAGCAAGAAGTGTTATGGATCCCAATTTTTGTAATTTTCTAATAAGTTTCATAACAGTAGAACTTACCACAGCCAAAGAAGGAGCCGAAGGAAGAACCAAACGACTGGCTAAAAAGAGCACCCAAAGACTCAAATTGTTACAGGGGAGAGAGGATCGAGACCAAAGGACCAAAAATATCTTCAAAAGAGTTATTTCTAGTAGGTGAAATAGTGGATCAAGTAGACTTATAAGCACACCAAATCAAAGATACGGCCTATTTTTCTTCCATGAAGTAATGGCAAATTGGACAGCTACACAGACATCAGGAAAAGGACCAGACAGTCCATACTAAGGAAGAGACATATTAAAGGAATGGACATGCCATAGTTATGGCAATGCACTATTCCTAGCATGGTCCCTCTAGGCAGAATTGAAGGTGCATTGAAGGCATTCAACTTAGCATGGACCTTTTTCATGAAAACAAATGCCCAAGTCTTTCTTGGAGCGCTATATATTGTAATCTCTCATTTGATTTGAGGACTTTTCATTTTTACAGAAGTGAAACTCTGTCCAATTGAAAGGAGAATACTGAGACTTTGAGCTTAGATTGTTGTTCATTTCATTTTATCTAAATGAGAAAGCAAGTTGTTTGAAGACTTTGTGTTGGCATAGCTTGTACCATTTTAGGAGATTGTTCTTATGTCTGTCTTCTGAATGTGTTCTTGTTTATTTAATCTAACAAGTAGAATTAGTGGAAGTGATAAGGAAGATGTTCTGAAGTCAGTTACTTTTAGACTTTGTGTTGTTATAGTTGCCTTCAATGTGTGTTTATTTTTTGTTTTTGTGTTAAGTATTTCGGGATGACTTTGTGCCCCCATTATCCTTTGTATCTCACTCTTTGGGCAGCTGAAGTGGAGACTTTATGCTACACTTCATTCTATCGATTATTGCACCCTGTTACCAGTCACTTATCATACCTGAAATAAAATCATGTTGTCCCCTGCAAGAACACTTCTGAAAGGAGAGAAGTGTCTTCAGTGTTTTCACCAAAATTTTCTCTTTTATTTATGAACATCATCTCTGAAAGAAGAGAGATGGATGGTGTATCCTACCCCTAAGTATTATTTTTTGCATATGTTTATAGTATATAGCTCCTGCATATTTATAGGGAACCTCCCCTTGATGAGAGGAGAGATTTGTCCACCTTTGATGTAGTAAACTTGCACACTAGGCTGACCAATCTCCTTTGCTATGGATGATAAGACCTATTTTACTCAATCAGATAGTTGACTGACAAAATATTCACCCAACAGTATTTTTGGCGACTCCACTAGAGTTTCGAACAAGCAGTTCCTATCCTCATCCATTGTATACTCTGGTGACTTTGGTCTGTGTCTTACCCATTATCCATTTATAGCCTTATCCATTTCCATTATATAATCTAGTCTGCAAACTAGATCCACTGGAAAGAACGAGCAGCTCCAGTGCTTTCCCATTGTTAATTTTTCCTCCCAGCTTCACGTAATAGTCTTTTTAGCGACTCTGCCAGGGAATAGCACGTAGTTTGAAGTCTCAAGCTTTAAGCCGAAGCAAATCCTGCTCTTTTTCATTTTTGTTCTACAATCTAGCAACTCCACGTTATACCAGAAGCCAAAAAATCTCAAGGTGTTGTTGACCCTACTTTTGAGTTGGTGCAACAGAGCAATTTTGATTTGTTTCCTTCACAACCTCACCTTCAACGAACTAAGAGTCTTCCTCCTACCCCTACCAGGTCACCAATACAAGGTAGAGCTTCTTTATTTGCTATTAGTAGAACCTTGCCTATCTACACGCCACCAAGATTTGTTATCCCTCTTTTTCATAATCCCATCATGGCAGTTCAAGGCCCCTAGGGTAACTCTTTTGGTCCACTAAATTTGACCCCACCTCTACATGAGGTTCCACGCAGTTTAAGAAAGAATTTCCCCAAATTTTTTGGTGATGGAAAAGTTCACCCTGATAAACATATTATTGCCTTCAGCATAGCCTATGGTGTAATAAGTGTGGAGTATGAAGACATAGCAGTCAGGATATTCATAGAGACACTACAAGGCACTGCTACAGACTAGTTCTACCATCTACAAGCTCAGTCAGTGACTGATCGGGACACTCTTAAAGATAAATTTGAAGCCAGGTTCAAGCTTATAGAAGATGTGCATGCCTTGTTGGCCCAGCTCACACAGATGAAGAAGGATCCCCATGAACTTATGAGGGACTTCATTTCCAAGTTTGATAAGCTGAGGCACAGGATTCCCATGATCACTCAACTGACACCTAAGAATCTCAAGTGTTTCTTCATCAACTCATAGCTACCTAAAGTGAGTTTTTTGCTGAGATGGGCTAGACACATAAACCTTGTTGCTACTCAAGACTTGGCTACTGAGATATAAGATGACCTTATCTTGGCATAAAAGATAAGGAAAGACCCTAATAAAGGTAAATCCTCTTCATCCTCTGAATACTCACCTATAGTCACCACTGACCTAATGGTGTAAAAGCTAGTAAATGAAGTGCTAGCTCTCAGAAAGCAAATGGTGCAAGGGATGTCATCCACTCCTACATATAGAGAAATTCCAAGGAGGACATTTCAGAATCAAGCGTACCAAGGCCATGATGCTAGGAATGAAGGACAGCTAAATCACCTTCCTCCTCCATAGAGGAACCTCACCCTCAAAGCACTTCCAACCAACTCAGTGATTGGATATCTTGAAGCTGAATCAAATTTCTTATTCTAGCCTGAGTTGAATCTTGAATATGATGCTAATCTCTTCACTAAAGATGAAGAAGAATTAGTTAGTGACTCCAACATTGGTTTCTTGAACTACCAGGATGAACCTAGAAGTGAAGGCAATGCAGCTGGGGGATCATATGTTGTATTCACCTGATCCAAGAATCAATAAGCTTAACCAACTGATAAGGAGAAATCAAAGGAGTAACCTTAACCAACAATTTCAATTGCTAAGTGTGGAACCACTCTACCTTTCCAGCCAAAGGACCCGGTAGTTGCTAGAAGGGTAAGTGCCCCAAACATTTTTGCACCTTCAACTTCAAATTTGTAGTCCAGTTCTCCCCTTCCCAAAACTCAAAAGGATGAACTCCCATCCTCTGTGCCTAGTTCATTTCCAACATTTGATATTATTAACCATATAAAGAAAACTAAAATTTAAATGTCTGAATTTGAATTTCTACAGTCCAACCCCGAGCAATTAGACAAACTGGTTCAATGTGTTAAAAACTAGGCCATCCCTATAAGACAAGCAATTCCAAAGGTGACTCATGATTCCCCCAAGAATGCAATCACCAAGAAAAACTTTGTCATCACTCCTCTTGCTACCCTTGGTAGGACTGAACCTTTTTATGTCTCATTGTTGATAAATGGACATCAGCTGAACAACTGCATCATTGATTCTAGAGCTTCAAACAATGTCATGCCTACCAAAGTGGTAGAATCTCTTGGTCTCACACTGACCAAGACATTTGGTAGATGCTTCTCCATGGAGAATAAGCAAGTACCTCTACTAGGACAAATTAAGGATGCCTAATTTTCATTTACAGTGTTCCCAGACAAAAAAATCAAGATGACTATCTTGGTAGCCGACGTCCCAGCATCATATGGCATCCTTCTTGGGTAGAATTTTTGCAAGAACGTTGGTGGTGAATTGAGCATGGACTTATCTGAGATGAGGATTCTAGTCAAAGGTGTTATGAAGAGGTTGCTCCCTAAGAAAGAAGCAAAATACATGGCTACCCAGACCTCAGCACCTAAAGCTCAAATTTTGTTTGAATCTTTAGGCATGTGTAACTACTTTCTAACCATGGATGAAGTTCATGAGGCATCTGATGAAGTTCCTATAGGTGAAAACCTAGAAATTCATTCAGTTGGAATAGTAGGAGAATTGGTGGAGTGCAATACCAATGTGGAAGGATCTCCACCTCTGAATGAAGAAGAATCCAAAGGAAAAGCAGTGTCTAATGAGGTATGGGTTCTTGAATTTGATGGCAGCTACTCCTCTACCGATTTAAGAGCTAAGGTTGTGTTGATATCTCCTCAAGGAGATATTTTTCTTTTGTCATATAAGTTACAGTTTAGCAATACCAACAATATAGCTGAGTATGAATCTCTATTGCTTAGATTGAAGGCTACTCGAGACCAAGGCATCAAATTCCATGCCAAAGGAGATGCTAAACTGGTGGTTTGTCAAGTGAAAAACTTGTATCAAACTAAGAATGAAAGATTGTGCCACTACTGCAACTTAATTTGGGACCAAATTAAAAGCTTTGATGCTTTCAATATCTCTGCCATTCCTAGAGAATTTAATGATCGAGCTGATGCACTGGCTGTCTTAGCTACTCTCTTGGTCTCCCACTTAGACTTTAAAGGAGACAGGTACACTATTGAGTTGGTCTTTCAACCAAGTGTACCTAATAATGCCAGTCATTAGCAAGTGTTCAATAATGACAATTAAATCATTACCTTCTTGAAACAAAAGGACAGCTTTAAATGGCTGCATTTTGAAGGTAGTGAACCTTAGAAGTGTGAGCCATCTCCTGAATCAAATATAGATGTAGGTGAGGAGTTCCTACAACTTAAAAGGAATAAAATTCCCAAAGGCCTGGTTTCCCTTGAGAAACTTTTTGACAAACATGGCAAATTTATCAAACAACAGCAAATGGATTCAAGCTCCTCCCAGGAGTTTGATCAAGTAAATCTAGGTACCAAGGATGATCCCAAGATGGTGAACATTAGAAAATGTTGTACTTCTGAGGAAAGGTTCAAGTTCACTATTTTGCTCAACTAGTACATAGACATCTTAGCTTACTCCTATGATGACCTGAAGTCACTCAGGCCTGATAAAATTCGACATGACATTCCCCTCAAGGCTGATTTAACACCCTATAGGGAAATGTCCAGACAGTATAATCCAAAAATATTAGGTACCATTTTGTCTGAGATACAAAAAATGCTAATTTCTAGGATAATCTTCCCAATCCATCATTCCACATGGATTGCAAATATAGTGCCTGTAAGGAAGAATAATGGTGAAATTTACCTCTGTGGATTTTAGGAACTTGAATCAGTCATCCTTGAAGGATAACTATCCTTTACCAATCATGGATCAAGTGCTTCAGACAGTGACTAGTTTAGAGATGTTATCAATTATAGACAGCTTCTTAGGATATAATCAGGTTGAATTTCGTGAAGCAGATCAGCACAAGACTGCTTTTACCACACCTTAGGGCACATTTGCATATAGAAAGATGCCTTTCAGTTTGATAAATGTTGGTACCACCTTCCAAAGAGCAATGGACCTTATCTTCAAAGATGAAATTGGTAAGTTCATTATAGTTTATCTTAATGACTTGATCATCTTTTCTAAGCATCACCCAGATCATATACGCCACTTGCAACAAGTGTTGGAACGCTGCCACCAAAATGGCATTTCCTTAAACCCCAAGAAGTCAATTTCTAGAGTAATGGAGGGGAAACTTATTGAACACATTATGTCCAGAGGAGGCATAAATATTGACTCAGATAGAGTCAAGTCTATCCAAGAGCTTACCTTACCTACAAGTAAGATTGTCGTTCACTCTTTCTTTCGAAAGGTGAATTTCTTACGGAGGTTCATCCCTAAGTTTGCTAAGAAGACTAGACATATTGTAAACATGATGAAGGGAAAGGCCACCTTTAGATGGACTAAAAAAGGCAAGTCAGCATTTAAGGATATCAAGACTGTCATTGCCCATGCCCTAATTCTGGTTTGTCCAAACTATAACAAAGAGTTTACCATATACAGTTATGCTTCAGAACACTTTCAGTAATTTTGGTTCAACAAAATAAATAAGGTATGGAATCTATTATTTCCTTCATGAGTTATCCTCTCAAAGCTCATGAGTTGAAGTACTTGAACATAGAGAAGCATGCTTATGCAGTAGTGAAGGCGCTAAAGCATTTTTGCTTTTACATCTTGAATTCACACACTACTGCCTTAGTTCCTGACACCACAATCAAATCCATACTAACTCAGTAAGAGTTTGAGATGAAAAGAGGTAATTGGGTTGTAAAGATCTAGGAGTTTGATCTGGTCATCAAGCCAACAAAGTTGGTACAGGGAAAAGGCTTGTGCTAATTAATTGTTGATAACAAGCTAGAAGGAATAGAGCATGAAGAATCAAAAGAAGAAGACGCACCAACAGTCCTCTTTGTCTCCACCACGGATGAGTGGTATTCAAGTATTGCTCATTTTCTTACTTATGGTGAGTGTCCTGCTCACCTATCTTATAAATAAAGGAGGACTATCAAGTTTAAAGTTGCCAATTTTGTCCTTTGGGACAACGGCCTGTATAAGAGGAGCCTTGATGGAGTGTTCCTTTGTTGCGTGGACAAGGAGCAGCAAAACCAACTTTTGAAATCCTTTCACAATCTAGCCTATGGAGGACACTTTTCTACTCCTATGACTGCCCATAAAATTTTATGAACCAGGTATTATTGGCCAACTCTCTTTCAAGATGCATAGAAGTGGGTTAGGAAATGTGAACTATGCTAGCAGTTTGTTGGGAGACCCAAGTTAGCTGCCCTGCCTCTCAAGCCAATGGTCATAGAGGAGCCATTCTAGTAATGGGGAATTGATTTTATTAGAGCTATGAACCCATCTTCAAGTGCTAGACATGATTATGTCCTCACAGTAATAGATTACTTCACCAAGTGGGTGGAAGCAATTCTAACCAAGCATGCTACTTCAAAAGTAGTGTGCAATTTCCTCAAAGAGAATATCATTTCCAAGTTTGGGGTCCCAACCAAGATTGTCACTGACAATGTAGCTTGTTTCACTTCTCAGGAGATCACTCAATTCTATTTCTACTATGGGATTACACTCTCCCACTCTTCTGATTACTTTCCACAAGGGAATGGACAAGTTGAATCAAGCAATAAGAACCTGGTGACTATCATCAAGAAGCTGGTGGAGGACAACCAAAAGACATGGCATAAAGCATTGGTTGATGCTCTATGGGTAGACAAAATTACACCAAAGAGAGCAATTGGTATGTCTCTTTTTCAACTTCTTTATGGCATCAATGCTGAGATACCAATCACCTTAGAATTGCCAGCATTGAAATTGGCTAAGGCAATTGAAGATCAGACATATGAAAGCCCCTTTGATAAGAGGATCATGTGTCTAACTGAGTTGGATGAGTAGATAACTATCGTGGTGGACTGAATTGCTGCCCACCAAAGTCTGGTGAAGAAGCTCTTCGACCAAAAGGCAAAGAACCATGATTTTCGGGTTGGAGATCAAGTCCTGTTGTGGGACAAGAGAAGAGAACCAAAGGGGATGCATGGAAATTTTGATTCTCTTTGGAGAGGCCCATTTATTATCCATCATCTCAATGGTCAGAATAGATTCTTATTGAAATATCAATATGGCACGCTCTTTACTCTACCTCATAATGGGCAGCATCTGAAGCACTTCAATTCCTGAAGTGTCAGATAAGTTCACCTGTACATATGTATATCTGTATAGTCTTTATTTCTACTTTGTGTTGTTCATTTTTGTTTTTTGGAGCCTTTTTTTGGGTATCACGACTCCATAGCTCAATGGCATACTTCGAAGGCACTAGAGATTCTAGTTTCTACTCCCCTCAGATGTTCCAAGTTTTCAACTGAAGGAAATTCCCCAACTGGAGCCAGTTGTTGTCCCCAAAAATGAGTGACATTTTTTGGGACAACCTATGAACTATTTTGGTTCAACAGACCAAAATCATCTCTCCCCTTTTCAAAAATTGCTCTGAGCATTCAAGTCCTTCATTTTTCAAAGATTTTCCAAAAATTTACGGACTCTGCAGGCTTAAAATTATGAACTCTGTAGATATGTTTCTATGGACTCATCATGCATGAAATTAATAGGTTCAATAGGTTCAAAGGCTTCTGCAGGTGAGTTCAATCAAAATAACAAGCTTCTAGCACTTAGGCATTTCCAGGATTGGTTCAATGCCTTGGTTCAACCAAAAGAGTCCATCGGCAAGCTTCTAAGCAAGGATTAAACCATTGAACCATTGAACGGTTGAACCTTGAACCAAACGGGTTCAAGGGTTCAATGGGTTCAAAGGTTCAATGTCATTGGCAAGAGTTAAGCACATTTGTCAAGGTTCAAAGTTCAACCGTTCGATGGCTCTAGACACTTAGTGAAAAAAACAAAGGCTTGAACCATTGAACCTTGAACCATTTTGGCTCAATGGTTTAATGGGTTCAATGACCAATTAGTTCAACACGCTTAGTTCAAAACATCAAAAAGACTTGGCCAAATAATGAAGAATGAACTAATTGAACCATTGAACCTTCAACCAAGGTTGGTTCAATCGGCAGGTTCAAGGGGCTGCTCCAGGGCCGAAGGAACAAATGCCCTTGCAGAGGGCAGTAAACTAGAGGCAAGTGCCCTTGCGGAGGGTGCCAACATTGGTTCAAGGGTCAAAGAGAAGATAGAAAAGATAGAATTCCTTTAGATTTGTTCAAAGGCTGATAGGGAACATTTCCTTTGGAATTTTTGTCTGAAGGAAATTATTAAGTGAAAGAGCTGTTAGACTTCGGGAAGAGTTTCCTCAAAATAATGGTTAAGACAAAATTCCTTTAGACATTTTGTCCAAAGGAATTCACTTGAGAAGAAAGCCCGAAAAAATTAAAAGGAACAAATGGCTAAAAAATAGAAGCTTTCCTTTGGAAAAATTTCCCAAAGGAATTCCTTTAGACTTTTTGTTTGAAGGAAAACCCCATGGAAAAATGCTCAATGGAAAAAGACAAAGTGTGGTAGAAGCCACCACGTGTCCCTTCTAGAGTCGAAGTAGAAGCTGCCAAGTGTCGTCTATCAGGACATAGTTTCTAATAAGTTTCAAAGCTGCAGAACCTGCCACGTGTTCTGTTATAACTCAGCGGAAGCCGACAAGTGTCAACATCCATGGTCTCTCCTTTTTATGTCATAAAGACTATGGTGGGTCTCGAGTGAGTAGCTAAGGTCAAGTAGAGTGTGAAAAGTGCCATCATATGTGTGAATCCGAATGAGTCCCAAATGTTTCTATACTGTTTCTAAAGCAGAGTGGAAGCTGCCACATGTCATCTTTTGTAGGGCTCTCAAAAGGTTTCTAAAGCTTCTATAAGTTAAGTAGAACACACCACATGTCCCATTATAACTCAACAAAATATGACAAGTGTTTGCATCCACGTTTCTCTTTTGAAGCTACTCGAGCAAGAAGTGTCGTGGATCCCATTTTTCGTAAGTTTCTAATAAGTTTCATAGTAGTGAAACTTGCCACGGCCAAAGAAGGAGCCAAAGGAAGAACCAAGTGATTGGCTGAAAAGAGAGCCCGAAGACTCAAATTGCTATAGGGGAGAGAGGAACGAGACCAAAGGACTAGAAATATCTTCAAAAGAGTTATTTCTAGTAGGTGAAATAGTGGATCAAGTAGACTTTTGAGCACACCAAATCAAGGATGCGGCCTATTTTTCTCCCATGAAGTAATGGCAAATTAGACAATTGTACAGACATCAAGAAAAGGACCAGACATTCCATACTAAGGAAGAGACATATTAGAGGAATGGACATGCCATAGTTATGGAAATGCATTGTTCCCAGCATGGTCCCTGTCAGGATCTTGCTCCACCAAGAGAGCACATATGATTACTTCTTGTATTAGCAACTAAACACGGAATTTAACCAGCATCAATAAGTAACTAGAAATATGAAACAACACAGGAATATGAGAGACAATACACAATTGTATTAATAATCACTCAGAAGAATATACAATAAAGAAGATGCCACTTCTTCTTCCACCTCAAAGGCTCGCCACACCTCAAGACCTTCTTCCCTCTCTCTCTCGGTCCCAATAATCAACTTCAATATAGAATTGATGTTCACCTCCACCAGTCAGTAACATGCTGCCAGTACACCAAGTACACAACCATACTCTAAGTAGATCTCCTACTCTCTACTACTACCTGCAAATCACTAGACCTTACTCACCATTGTAGATCTCCAATAGAAGCCATGCTCACCTGCTAACCAAGATCATACAAATACGAAGAACCCCTCTGATTCTCCAAACCAGCACCCACCTTGGTACTGCGGCACTAGGAGGAACACACCATTGCTCTCCTCTCTCAGAAGGAGCTTATTTGCTCTCTTACTCTCTAGCTACAAGTTTACAATATAGCCCATGAGTCCATATATAGATCTCATGCTTACAATAATTAGACTATCTTAATTACAATAATTATACATGCAACTCAAGACTATGACTAGCCTTTAACATGTAAACTGACAGTCTCAAAATAGACTCTCTAGAATCAACATGCAAATTGCATGTTCACGCATAGGTTGCCGACGCTGGCTCCTCCATGACCGATGTTAGCCGACTGGTAACCGACATCAGTTGCTTCTTCACTGCTATCTGACCGACGTCGATTGATCAGACCAATGTCAGTCTCTCTGCAACGCATTCTGTAACTCTCCACAACCTCTGTAATCTCCATACCTCCTCCTATTTGCATCCTGGTGAAGCTTTTAGCTCCACAACCTAACAATCTCCCACTTGGAGATAAACAGCTGCACCTATACCTGTACCTATACATCGTCTAAATTATTCCCTGGCTTGTATCCCTCTTCAAGATCAATCCTGAAGACTAACCACCACAGAACCTGTGATGCTACACCTGTCATTCAAGTAACCTGCCACATCCGAACCTACAACTCCATGTAGTGAAGACCTTGACCCTGCATAACATGTTAACCTACTGCTAGTCCCACTGAACTGCCCTCCAGTACTCTTTCCCTGAATTGGCTCCATACTTTTTGACAACCCCCACTGCTTGGGAAAACTTAGGTCTACACTAGACCTCATGTGATTTCAAACCCTATTCTAAGCTAAGCTTGAATTGTCTAGCCCTTGGTGTGCTTTCTGATTCTGCATCCTGCATCATGAACCCTGCCAACACCGTCTTCACACCAGGTCCCACTGGAGACAAAATCTCCATGTTTCTTATGCCAAAGAATTTTGTTGCTTCAAATTCTTCATGACACACCTCTGAACTAATCTTACCCTTAGCTCAGCAAATCCCTATATGTTCAAACCTTCTAGCAAATCACCCACATATAGTAACTGGATAATGTCACGACTCATCATCCACCTGGTAAGACAAACACAATAGTTACACTGACATTGACTAAAGCCATGCTTAGTCATACACCTGTCAAACCTGTACCACTGTCCTGTAGCTTCCTCAAGACCATATGCCTTGGCCTTCCGTCTCACGTATCCATCCACTCTCTTCTTTAACTTGAGAATCCATTCATCTCTCAGTGCTTTCTTCCAGCTGACAACTCCACCAACAAACTCTTGTTTGGTTCTTCTCCAAAGACTCACACTCCTCATCCATGCCAAGCTCCCACTATTTCTGGATTCTACCTACATTGCCTCTTTACGTATTCCTAGTTCTTGACCATCAATAAGCAATATAAAGAAGGTGAACAATGAATATGAGGTTCACTTACCATTTTTAACCTCCATATGAGCGTTTGAGACTTATTAACAGTGTGTTGTCTGCCCAATATCCGTTCTAGTGACCGATCTCAGCCATCTCCCAGTCTGCAACCGACCGATGTCAGTTCCTTGCACTGACCCTGACTGTCAATGTCATTTCCCTGGCCGACGCCGGTATCCATTCTGCCGACATCGATTCCTGCATGGCTGATGTCGGTCTTCCTATTGCCGATGTCGGTTACTGTCTGACCGACGCTGGTACCTGTATTCCTGTGAGTGATAACTTTTTACCCGTGAGCTCTCCATGGATCAAAACCCTGTTCAAATCAACACAGCTCTGCTTAGAATAATTTAGTTCCCTCACCTGATCTCTGTCTGTCATCTCCTCCATAAACACTAAGGCTTTCCATTTCTTTAGCTTGTCAAAAACATCTGTATTCTGCTTAAGAACATGCATTTCCCTCCTACATATGTGACCAAGCCTACAAAGCCACATCTATGTAACAAAAGGTGAATCAGTAATATAAGTAGATAGATAAAAGATATCTACTTTCTTACCACCATCTAATTCAAGTGTATCCACTGTGAGAGTTACAGTGCATCTCCCATCACCTAACTTTCTTGAAGAAATTAGACTCATCTCCAAGACTGGAACCTGCATGACTTCCTTCACCACCCGTGTGTTATCCGCCTGTAATTTCAGCTTCACTTCTCCTTCGTCAATCATTTGACAAGGCTCTCCAACCCCTAAATAAATCTCTCCAAAGTCTCCAAAGACATACCCATGAAAAGATACTCTATTTCGGGCTGCATGGAAAGAGGCAAAAGAACTTGTAAGCAAATATTCTATTTTATCCAGAGCAACCTGTGCAACATCACCTGCAACGTCTGCTTCTACATGTTGATCTTCTATCGACCAATAATCTCCTTTTCCCTGCTCTTTCTTTCCATCAATCAGACCATTCGTGCTATTTAGTTTCTCCATTCGTAGCTTACTTTCTTCTACCATTGCTATACTCCCACTCAATCTGAAACCCCTGAGAGTGACCTGTAATCAAAAACACTACTAGATCTGAACCACCTATTAGTCAACCCAACCAAAAGCTCTGATACCACTTGATGGTATCAGCTCTTGAACCTACAACCAGGCTCTGATACCACTTGTCAGGATCTTGCTCCACCAATAGAGCACATATGATTATTTCTTGTATTAGCAACTAAACATGGAATTTAACCAGAATCAATAAGTAACTAGAAATATGAAACAACACAGGAATATGAGAGACAACACACAATTATATTAATAATCACTCAGAAGAATATACAATAAATAAGATGCCACTTCTTCTTCCACCTCAAAGGCTCACCACACCTCAAGACCTTCTTCCCTCTCTCTCTCGGTCCCAACAATCAACTCCAATATAAAATTGATGTTCACTTCCACCAGTCAGTAACACGTTGCCAGTACACCAAGTACACAACCATACTCCAAGTAGATCTCTTGCTCTCTACTGCTACCTGCAAATCACTAGACCTTACTCACCATTGTAGATCTCCAATAGAAGCCATGCTCCCTGCTGACCAAGATCATACAAATACGAAGAACCCCTCTGATTCTCCAAACCAGCACCCACCTTGGTACTGTGGCACTAGGAGGAACACACCATTGCTCTCCTCTCTTAGAAGGAGCTTATTTTCTCTCTTACTCTCTAGCTACAAGTTTACAATACAACCCATGAGTCCATATATAGATCTCATGCTTACAATAATTAGACTATCTTAATTACAATAATTAGACACGCAACTCAAGACTATGACTAGCCTTTAACATGTAAACTGACAGTCTCAAAATAGACTCTCTGGAATCAACATGCAAACTACATGTTCACGCACAGGCTGCCGACGCCGGCTCCTCCATGACCGATGTCGGCCGACTGGTAACCGACGTTGGTTGCTTCTTCACTGCTATCTGATCGACGTCGGTTGATCAGACTGACATCAGTCTCCTTGCAATGCATTTTGCAACTCTTTGCAACCTCTGTAACCTCTGTAACTCCTCCTATTTGCATCCTGGTGAAGCTTTTAGCTCCACAACATAACAGTCCCTCTAGGTAGAACTGAAGGCGTGTTGAAGGCATTCAATTCAGCATGGGCCTTTTTCATGAGAACAAGCACCCAAGTCTTTCTTGGAGCGCTATATATTGTAATCTCTCATTTGATTTAAGGACTTTTCATTTTTACAGAAGTGAAACTTTGCCCAATTGAAAGGAGAATACTGAGATTTTGAGCTCAGATTGTTGTTCATTTCATTTTATCTGAATGAAAAAGCAAGTTATTTGCAAACTTTGTGCTATCATAGCTTGTATCATTTTAGGAGATTGTTCTTATGTCTGTCTTCTGAATGTGTTCTTGTTTATTTAATATAACAAGTAGAATTAGTGGAAGTGATAAGGAAGATGTCCTAAAGTTAGTTACTTTTAGAATTGTGTTGTTATAGTTGTCTTTAGTGTGTGTTTATTTTATATTTTTGTGTTAAGGATTCTGGGATGACTTTGTGCCCCCATTATCCTTTGTATCTCACTCT
Organism: Torreya grandis; assembly: GCA_037957365.1. Taxonomy (NCBI): domain Eukaryota; kingdom Viridiplantae; phylum Streptophyta; class Pinopsida; order Cupressales; family Taxaceae; genus Torreya; species Torreya grandis. The sequence continues at coordinate 1,015,610 of JARHVA010000463.1, forward strand.
TTCGGTAGTTGAAGTGGAGACTTTGTGCTACACTTCATTCTATTGGTTATTGCACCCTGTTACCAATCACTTATCATACCTAAAAGAAATTCCTATTGTCCCCTGCAAGAACACTTTTGAAAGAAGAGAAGTGCCTTCAGTGTTCTCACCAAGATTGTCTCCTTTTCTCTTTAGCATCATCTCTGAAGGAAGAGAGATGGATGGTGTATCCTACCCCTGAGTATTATTTTTTGCATATGTTTATAGTATATAGCTCCTGCATATTTATAGGGAACCTCTTCTTGATGAGAGGAGAGATTTGTCCACCTCTAATGTAGTAAACTTGCACACTGGGCCAACCAATCTCCTTTGCTATGGATGATAAGACCTATTTTGCTCAATCAAATAGCTGACTGACAAAATATTCATCCAACAACTATCATGATTTATATAATTACTTATTTCCATCTATGATTTTATCTTGTTATAAGTGTTTTTGACTATATAGAGGAAATTTTGCATAACATGGACTATGTATATGCAATATTGGTTACTCTAGTAGCAATTTTGTATTCATAATTGCCTTATTTTTGCCTTCAAATTATTCTTTTTGAGTGCATCACTTAAGATCTTTTTGGTGAAATTTGAGTCATTCTAAGGGTTTCCCAAGTCCCAAATTATTGCCTCTTGACCATGTAAGGGGTGTTGCCCCTTGACCACACTGGGGGATGTTTCCCTCAAACCCTCACAGCATGGGCCCTCATTCAAAAAATTGTAGTGTAAAAATCATGATTTTTTTAGTGTTTTTTATTGAGGCTTATTAAACTAACATTTTGTTTTGATTTTCACAAGGATAAATTTGGTGGCAATTTTGTCTTGCTTAAGACTACTAACCACTTGTCTTATAGGTCATATTTTTACATTTTTATCTTTGTTTAACATCATGTCTTATAGGTTACCCCTTGAGATTGCTAAATTTAAACTACTAATCACTTACTTTGCTAGACACTTGACAAAGATTTTATCATTTTGAAAAATAAATTGTATATTTTTTATATATACCACACTTAATTAATTGGTTAATCAACCTTTTGCCTACTTATTTGTACCCAAGGTTATAGTGGTGTATGTTATCCTCCCTAAATCCTAGTGTTGGGTCTTTGAGGATCAAAAACCACTAATAAACCCTCTCATTTTTATTTTTTAGAGGGAAACGTGACGTGGAAGTGATTCCCATACACTTGTCATAGTCTTGTAATTTGGTGACATAAATTTTATCATCGTACATTTAACCACATTCCATGTTTTATTGGAGTATAAAAATTAAGGATAATTATCATTAGTCTAAGCAATTGACCCCATACATGTCTTCCATGAAGGGAAAGAGTTAACTCTCTAACCCAAGCATCAGATAACACCCTATATGAAGTCAGGCCCCATATACCTAGTGTTTATTGAGGATGCTCTTAGAGAACCCATATAACCTAGAATAAAAACTTTAGTCATAACAGGTGACTTAATGCTAGAGTTAGTATCATCTCCCAAGTGACTATTACATACAAATGGGGTTGAGAGGGTTTGGAAGATTTTTTAATAGGTCACCAACCTACAAACTCACCCATGAATCTGTTAGATGTTATATTCATCAATTTACACTCTTGAGTCAGTCATTAATTTTATGTTTATGGCTTACTTATTTTTGTTGTGTTGTGGAGGCATGTATTGTTTGCACCCCTTAAAACTAGACACACAAAATCTCATTCCCCTAGTCAAACATAGTCCCTAAGTCTAGCACCATCCCTTATTTATATATCACCTTATTCTCCACCATCATCTCATGTCCCCATCTTATTATTTTGACTTGACCTTGTCCATTCATACATATAACATCCTAGTCTTCATCTCTTAACCTAGTTCTCCCTAGTTGAAACACACTTCATCTAGTCACTCTTTTGTCCTAAGTCATAACCTTGTCTTGACTTTCTCATCATTGATCCTATCCCCTTGACCTAGTCATCCACTATTACATCATTTTTTGACCTAATCTTTGGTCATACCATGTTATCCCTAGTCTTACCATAATACTTTTCACACCTTTATCTTAGGTCTGATCCCATCCTAGCTTACCTTCATACCCTTGTCACACCTCATCACTTACCTTGGTCTTGACTTGGTCCTCACCCCATCATATTCCAACCTTGCCACATTATCTTCATTTTGTCAAGACTTGTCTAAAACATTAAGACATTCCCTCTTGTCACATCCATCCCCCAAATCTAATCCCATCATATGTTTGATCTTGAAACCTAATCATAACCTGTCACTCTATCCTTGGGTCACCATAATCAAAACCATGTCACTCATATTGACTTTATCTTCCCTATTCACCTTTTCCCTTATATATACCATCTAACCTAATCATAGTATAGCCAATCATCTTTATCAATACTAGCCATCCCGTCAAGTTTGTAGTTATACACTAGCCTTCACCTGCATTGGTAAAATAACTATTTTTACATCAAGGTCCTTGCTATCACTTTATTTGTGTCTAATAAAGTTTTACTCATACACAAAATCCAATCCTAATAATCCTCTTGTCTTATCTATCAAGTCATCCCAAGTCAAGTCGAATCATATTGGCCTTGAACTAGTCTTAATCCAGTCATTCCTAGTTAAAATTATGTCTCTTGGGCCAGTTTATCCCATTTTCAAACTTTAGAGTTTGTATTAGATCTCTCAATCAAATAAATTCTAAATCATTGAAGTCTAGCTTACATCCTAATTTGGTCTACTTGATCTTGCCTCACCTCATCGAACATCACATCATGTCAAACATCTAGTTAAACTTGAGATTAGACTAAAGCAAGCCTTTGTCCAAATTTGTTCCACACATTCCATCTCCATCCCTTAATCTTTCCATTAAATCCCTTGCACTTGTCGATCAGGGTCAACAAATCACATCATCCATTCTCTCTCTTGTCTTGATCTATGACATCCAAAATAGACTTGTTTGATACCTTGGTTGAGAAATGCCTCATGGACAATAGGGATGTACTCCTTTCCCACCTATTTGAGATGATCACTCCACATCCTAAAAACTTTGATCCTATCCACCCAACATTACTTCTAGTCAGCACCCATCCACATCAGTCTATTCTTAGCCTCCAAACTACCCAGTCTCATTTAAACCCTCCATACATTGGTCATAGACAATCATATACCCCTTCCTACACTAGAAAAGGGAATGCAATCTTGACCAACTCATCTATTACTAGTTTTCCCACCCAATTATGATAACAACCATCTAATTTTAAGTATAATACTTTATCACCCAAGTCAAAAAGTGAAGAGAAACCCTATACTCCTCTTTTTATATCCTCAGAATCCCTCTTCCACCAACTTGTTATCGATGGCATGATGATTTATCCACCCATATGACATCTTGATCCCACCAAGCCTAAGCCCTTGGTATAAACCAAACCACTATTGCATCTATCACTGAGCCTCAGGCATACCAATAATCGATGTCATAATTTCTAAAACTCTCAAACCTCATCAACTGTGGTGACCTCAAAAATAAGGATCAATCAAATGAATCTACACCTGAGGGTGAATGAGAAGAACTATGCCAAGATTTCATTCCTAATCATGATCAATCCCTTCACTTTATGATCTAAGGTCATGACACCAAGTCCATCTTCCATGGTCCCCCCATCCTTGACAAATCCTCCATTGAAGATGATTCCATTTCTCTTAAACCTAGTCCTCTCTTCTCTCATGAGTCCTTATTATATGGGCCTATCTTTGTCAAATCCATTCTCTCCCCATCATTACGCCAAAGACCCCATTTTGAGAGGTTACTTATAAATAAAGAATCTAGAAGAATTAGATCATGTATATCAAAGTCAGTATTGGAGTCAACACCAATGTTATCTACATCAAGATCATATTCAACATTAGTTTCCAAATCAGATTCCTCGTCAAAAACATCATCCCTCATAGATATTTTAGCTCATGATGAAATCTACTTATTTTAAGATATACTAAATTAGATTTCAAATAATCACAAAGCATATCTTTTGATCCCAACCAAGATGATGAAGTCATAACAGAGTTCTTACAAGCTTTATCTATGAAAGATAGTCAGATTGGATTTGATACCACATCAGATGTGTCTTATAACTAGCCTTAGTGATCCTTTTACTAATATTGAGAAAATTTTATTTGATGTTGCAATAGTGTCTTTTAGGAACCCCTTTGAGGACCATATTGTCCCACCACCACTCATTGACCTCATCATACCATCTCTCCCACCTTCATCCATCATAGACCCCTTTCTTCATGTCAATGATCAATTAATCACCTCCTCCATAGGGATGAACATGAAAATACATCATTGGACCCTTCCTTGAACAAAATAATGTGTGCCATAAATACAAATATCCAAGACCATATACTAAAATTCATACATGATGATCAAATCACCTTTGATCCAGCAAGACAAAATCAAGAAAAGTCAAATCACCAACCTAATCAAAAAGTGTCTTCCCCTATTTAAACCCTCTTTGAGGCACTAGGGGACCATAGAAGTCAAAATAATCATCATCTATCAAGTCAAAGATCAATCTCCTTGGGTGAAGCCCAATGTCAAGCACTAGGGGGTAGTCAAGATATAATCAAGCCTACAAATCAAAATAATGTTAAGAGAAATATCAAGATGGCCAATAATCCTTAAAATAATTAGATCAAATAATTATCAAAAATTCAAAGTGTCTTGGATCTCTTAAAATATTTTATCATCTAGAACTAATAAAATATAGAATGTCCAATGATGTGTGCAACTAATAGTCCCACTTCTCAATTACCCATCACTTCTCCCTATCAAGATCCTATCATCCATTCAAGTCCTACACATCACCATCAAATCCAAACCCTAAATTCATCCATTCCACACCTCACAAACTTAGGCAACATTATATCTTGTAGGGGTGATGAAGACAACTAGTATATATTTTTTGAGGGGTATCAATCAAGAGTTAATGAAGGTCAAAAAAACATTGGTGCATCTAATATTAACAATATGATCCTAACAACACATCTACCTAGAATAGGTGTTGGCTAAAGATCAAGAAATTGTTATCATTCCTACATATTGCATGCATATCTAATAAATTGAGATATCAAAAGTCAAAAAAATCATTCATTCAATGGTGAAAACCAGTCTTGTAGTACCTTGAGCAAGTACCATGATGAAAACTAATTTTTTTCATCATGGTAAAATAGTCAATTATCAATAGGTACCTCATCACTTGGGCACAAAATATATTACATCCCTACAATCATATATTTAAGTCCCTTCTCACCCCCATCTACATCATTTATCTATCCCATCTATTAGTCCATCATTCATGTCCATCTTATTATCTTCATCCTACTATATCCATCCTTTATTTTAGTCTTGACCTTCGTAAGGGAGTGGAATATGTCTTGGGAAATATTATACAATCATCTTGGCATATCATCTAATGGACACTTGGGAAACTAAATATTTGGTTCCCTCATGATGTGATTATTGGCAATCCTTAGTTCATTCTCCCTTGGTCCTCATCCCCTTTTTAGCCTCACCCTCATCCTTTTATCATCCCATTCATCATTCCATTCATCCTTATCCTAGTTGTTAGGCTTGGTATTCCCTTTGTTGGTAACCCCCTTTATATATTGTACATATATATTCTTAAAAGACCTAAAAATTGAAATATTCCAAAAAAAACCTAAAAATTATAAAATCCCAAAAACCTCTACATTGTCTTATCTTATGTCTTAACTATCCCAGTCATCTTATCCTATATCTTAAGTTGTCCATATGATTGTCATCCTACCTTGTATTATGTCATAATGATCTTATCATTTTTTATCTTGCCTTGTCTCCACATCTTAGCCATATTATCTTATGTCTTTTGTAGCATTATCCTAATCGTAGCACCTAGTCTAATCCAAATCCATACCCTTGTCCAAGTTCCTATCCTTAATCTAAATTCACATCATCACAACAAACTTATTCCAACCCATCACCTGATCAATCATCCCATTGACTCTCATTAGGCAAACAAATAAGACACTAATCATAATGCATCTATGTAGATATGTGTGTATATTAATTATATGCTCTATGTTATTTGACTTATTTATATGTATTTTATCATGTATATATTTACATATATGTTTGTTTACTTGTCTTTGATATTAGTCTTTTAATTAGTCTCGCATCATGTCTCTTTCATCAAGGGTGTAATGAATGAAGATGCTATGATCACATCAAAATCTATAGTGATGCTTTTAAGTGCCCTTGATGATGCAAAGTTCATTATTTACCCCCTTTATAATCATTCACTTTGGCACAATGTCCTCTTAGTCATACTTATATCATGGGGCATACTGCTTAGTGCTACATTTAACATTAGATTGGTTAGACTATGATGATCCATATTATAGTAATGATGGATTGATAATGGATTACATTCATCATTTCTCCTATCCTCTCTCACTTGTATAAACACCTAATCATCTTTATCACATCATCAATTTAATCATCTAGGTCTAATCATCTAACCCAACCACATATCATAACATCTAACATCTCATAGACAATCGTTTCTCCTAATCCTTTTATCTCCAAGTTTAACATCTAAGTTAAATCATCCTCCATATAATAACTAACATGTCTAACAATTAATCGTTTCATCTATAATCTAGTCCAAACTACATTGGCTAGAGGTCTTTTCAGACTATGTAAGTAGTTCTCAGTCACATGATGTGCTTGAGGTTAGATCGAACACTCTCTTCTCTTTCCACAACATTCATCACATTTATCTTATCCTTCCTCATCCTCACATTTTATATCAATAAAATCCTTGAGATATAATATCAATCATTAATCAATTAGCTTATTGATCAATCACCATCCTCATAATCATCTCCTTGATCTTTTAATTAGCCTCCTACACGTATCAGTTAGGCTTGACAAGTCACAACATCCATCTTTTCTTCCATTAGTTATCCATTATCACTAATTAGTTAATTCATCATTTAAATTTTACAATTGTTTCCTTTGATTAGGTCATGACCAAGACCATACCTTTATTATCGCTCCATTACATGTGTCCTTGTTAGGGGCATCACCACTATTGATGACACTATGGTTCATTGATTCGATGCAATTCAATCTAAGTCTTCCCCTTCATCTTTGGTCACTTGATCATATCATTTATTCTCTCTCATCCCCTTCATCATATCGCTTGACTTTAGATTTGAACTAACTCATCATTAATCTTTAGCCTAATGTTCTCTTATGTATGTGTCCTTGTTTGGGATATGTCAAAATCTTGTGGCCTTTCCTATCAATCATCTAGGTCTGCAGCTCTCCTTGACATGTGTCCTTGCTTGAGATATGTCTAAAACATATAACCTTTTATCTTATCATCATCATGTCACAGTTAATTCCCCCTTGGAATGTGTCAACAACCATGACATAATCATTCACTCCTTGTGCATAGGTCTTTGCCAGGGGCATCATCAATTTGTAGCTCATGGCTCATGTCAAATTCATCATCAATCTCACATCTAGCATCCCAACCCCTTATCTTTTCACACATCCCACCCCTCATTTCCTCTTTTGAGTGGCAAACCATCTCATTATTCCCTGCATATCCCCTTAAGGGGCATCATATGTCCACTAACCTTATTTACTAGCATTCATCCATGATTGTCTTTCTTCTTTGAAATACCATTACTCTTTCTACTTCATTCAATTATAATGCCCTTTCAAAGAGGAGAAAAATGTATGCATCTAAATTTTTTTACCTTCATCAGATTACTAATTTAGATAATAACATTGCTAATTTCATCTAACCACATCCCTAATCTCAGATAATTATGTCTAAATTATCCTTACTAATCCTCATATTCATTATTTTAACACCCATTTCATTATACATATCTATGCACTAACATTATATCATCCCACAAATAATTTAATTCTCTTAATCATGTATTATTTGTCAACTAACCCACACTTATCCATTATAAGGGAATTTAAAATTCCCATAACCCACCTACCTACCTACTCCTAGGATTTCCTACAAGCCTACCCCCTTCTACTTACCTAACCCTTCTTCTAAACTTGTCTAATCTTCCCCTAATCATCATTAGACTCCCTAATAGAATCTAAAATTCTCCACCACCCTTCTCCTTCTCTAGAGAGTTCTCCCTCTAGATAATTCTAAATAATTTTAAATTCCTTAGAATTCCCTCCTTCCTCTCTAGAGTCTTCTTATCTATAGCCTTACAATGAATTTTTTATTCATTAGAAAATCTCCCTCCTTTGCCTATTTGAAACATGCTTCCCTCTATTCCAAACAATGAGAAAACAAACAAAAATCTCATGAATCTCTATAGTCTAATAAGTCTAATAAGTCTAATAAATCCATGGATCCATTATATGAAAGTCTTTTGATCAAGCTAATATGATGCTAAAATTATGATCCTATTTGTAATCAATCCATTATCCATAATCATTTAGTCTTATTTTGAATCTTATTTAGAGAAATTAGATTTAGATTTTATAATGTTGATATAAATATTTATTTTACTTGCATTATAATCTATTGGCTCTAAATTCATGAATTAGATTATAGATTTGAGTAAATTTTGATATAATTTGCATATCATAATCAATTGTTCCTATTTATCATCTCACAATTAGTTCTCAGGTACTCTTTAGTGAACATCAAGATAGGGATCTTTAGATTGGTTGAGAAGATAGGACCTTGGTCATCTATTAGATGATAAGGACAGGTCCCTAAGGTAGATTTGATCCTAGTTTTATCTAACCACAAAGCAAATTTAATCTTGGTATGCCAATCCCTTGGGTTTTTTTTATAGTTTTATTAATTATACTCAACAAAATCTAGTTTGTTGATTTAGCCAACCCATTACCCTATGGATAATATATGCAATGGGAAATACATCAAATCTATAAATATATCTTAGATTAGAGAAGATAAATCCTACTTATACTTCTCATTGTGGATATATTATATGTTTGGGTTCATGACCAAGATGGATCCGCTAGACCTAGCCAAGGGATATCTTACCAAAATATCAAGTAAAACTATGCAATAACCCCAACTAGGTCCTATGTTTTCATATTCACTAAACTAATAACAAGTAAATTAAAGTCTAATATATAGCTTGTCAAAGCTTGTGGCACAAAATAGAGGTTAGTAAACATAAAATTAAACATGCATAAGAGAATTCTAACTAAGATATGTATAGGTAAAACCCTAATGCATGGAGAGAGTAATATATTCAAAAGCCATTACTTATGCTACTTCTATCTATTAAAGAGAGGAGCAAAGTTAGAATAATTTACCTTGAAGATAAACCCATTGAGACTCATTCTCTCCCTTGGCCAAAGGTACTTCGTAAAAGGTTATTGTGGTTTGTAAAGATCACTAAGAAAGGCCAGAGCATCCAAGACTTCTCCACAAAATAAGATTCTTCTCCAAGTAGAAACTCTAAGCTAAGAGTCCTCGAGTAGAATGGCAAAAGAGCAGATTTAAAGAAGTGAAAATGCATAATTAACTCTTGTTTTCTCTCTAATAATAGAAAAATAGATGTGTTTATATAGGTGGATCTAACCTTAATCCTTTCTAAAAGTTTAGGCTGACAAGGTCGACCTAGTATCATTATTGACAAAAAAATTAGGTCATGATCTAAGTTAGCTAGGGGCTGACCTAGACCCTAATAAGTTTTATTAATTAGAGTACAAGGTTGATGGGGCCAATACTGTAACGTAAACTATCAAAAAGGGTTTTAGGATAGGAAAGGGCTAATGAAGGTAGTAAATGACTAGAATAGTGTGAAATAGGAGGCAAAGCCTAAGGGAACATTTTTAGGAGTTGGGTGTGTAGATAAAAAGCTGTAGTAAGGTACAATAATCATATAAAGCATCAATAGTCTATCCACCCATTTTCTAATGTACCCCTTAGGGTGTGCACTCAAATAAATTGAGAATCGATGAGTTCTTACAAGATAGAAAGTATTATTAATTAATAACGTTTGAAAATATTATGTGTATATATATGCCCCACTTGAAGCTCATCACATGTCATTTAGGTGCAATAGTGGATGGTGCTTTGAGAAAATAATATAGCAACACACAACATTGAGGCTAAAAAAAGTTACAATATTTAAAAGCAAAAATAATTAAAAGTAAATGATGGAAAGGGAAATAACTAAAAAAGTAAATATATGTGTATCTTGACTTACATTTATCATTGGATGGTTGTCTATTGTGTTTGTAGTTTTAATTAGGGAGGGCACAAAGACTACTTTCAATAAACCCAAGGATACAAAACTAAAGAGCAAAAATAAACAAATGAAGGAAATCCAAGATAATTAATGCTATGTGGATGGAACATACTTAGAAATTTGACAAGAAGGGGTGATAAGTGTTATGTTAAACCAAATGATGAAGTTAAAATTTAGATTAAATTGGGTAACTGAAAAGCCAAGGCTACTAAAATCTGAAAAACATAAACAAGTAAACCTTACATAAGAAAGGCAAACTCACCAAGTCAAACTAAGGATATATGTCAAAAAGGGTAATCAAACATCAATTTAAAAATAGTAACAATCCTTACTTAAACAAATATGGGAAATAAAAATGGTAAAAGAACATTGATGAGTAATCAGTGACAATCCTTACTCAATCATCAATAGAAAAACTGCATAAAATGGAAAACAACATTGGTGAGTGAGAAGTAACAAGCCAACCTCACTTAACAATGGAAAAAGTACATGAAAGAAGAAACAGACTCAGGTGTCTACAAAAAAAATTAGTACAACAATAATAAATGGTAAAAGAAAGCAAGGTGATGTTGAGATGTAAATCAATGGTGTAAATAGAGTAATCCATAGTGGCTCAAACACATTATTTTATTCTAAGGATAGATAAAACTGAAACTAAGTAATGTTAACATGTTTTTAAGATGTGAAGAGGGAAGCAGAGAAGAGGAGAAACAAATTTAGAATCATACTTGCCTATCAAGGGGGAAATGAAATGGGTGGAGGGGAGGATGAAGGAAAAACCAAGGTAGAGGAACTTTTTATCAAAGTCGAGACACTTAAATTAGGTTTGTCAAAATAAGAGGAATTTTGACCTTAAAGACTCTAAATAACTTATCTTAGTTACACAAGTTTTAGATTAACAAATGCTTTAGGTAGATCATCCCATAAGGCTATATGCATAAAAAGTAAAAATGGATCTACCTTCCCACAACATGTTTCCAATTCTTTAGGACCCCTTATAGAGTCATCAGTCTACTGTGAAGAATGAGTACTTGTGTGAGAAAGTAGGTAGCACCATAGAGTTTTTTAAATTCTCCTATTCCAATCTATTGGCCTACCACACCTCAATAGACCTTGAATCTATCATTAGGCCAACTATGGAGTTTAAGATTCGATTAGAGATAGGATATGTGCTTTTAATCACATATTTTGATGTGATTTTGACTTTTGAAATTTGTATGTTGCCTTTTATATAGCATTACCTTTTGTTTCAAATGATTTGGCTTTTAAATTTCTTGATGTCTTTTTCTAGTCCTCCTCCATATGGATTTGGAAAAGGCAAACATGGGTATTAAAATGAATTTCATTTGAATACTTGGGAATTGGTTGCAAAGAGAGATAGCTCAGAAAGCATGATGCCTAAGAGTCTTGTCAATGCAAGTGAAATAAAAATACTATCTTGACTTCAACCTTGTTTTATCCAATGTGGAGTGAAAGGAAAGGAAATTAGGAATGGAACATGAAATAATTAAAATTACTTCAAATCACAAAAAGTGTGATAAAGGGTAAAAAGGATATAAAATGACATTGAAGTGTGATTCCTAATCATAAGAATGAGTGAAATGTAAGAAAACATAGTAACACAGTTAATACAAATTTTATCTACAAAAGAAGCAAAAGCTAAAGTTGAGAACAAGGATCAAAAACTCATAATCATTGTTAGATACATTCTAGATAAAGAATATTGAATAAAATATGGTAATTGTATGAGGAAGGCTAGGTCATATCCATGGTCTTACACTGTAACTCATAAAAGAGAAACCCATTAGAGTACCAAAGAATTTGAAAAGTAAATGGGATAAAAATGGTATTTGTGAGGAAGGCCAGGTCCTATCCATGGTCTTACACTACAACTCACAAAAGAGAAACCCATGAGGGTACCAAAAAGCATGTAAAAAGTACAAAAACAAAGAGGAGAGAAAGAAGACATGGGGAAGATGAGGTCCTATCCGTAGTTTTATAATGCAACTCATGAGAAAAAGGGAAACCAAAAGACCAAAAGGAAGGACTAAGGTATGTGAAAAGGGAGATCTATTACAGAGGGTGAGACCAGTGTAAGTATCCTAAAAAAAAAATTAGATAGATAACATATATAAATTATGAAAAGAATGGAAGGATTTAGTCAAAATACTTATTAAGTAATTGTGCATTGGCGGGCTCTTTGAAAGTATGGTCATCATTAATTTGAAGGTGATAGGTGCTTGGACCAAGAATGTCTTTGACCAAATAAGGGCATATTTACCTTTTTTTATCATGAGTGTATTCTAATTTAAGGATAAGATCACAAACATTAAAAGTGTGAGCTTTAACTCATTTGTTATGTTGTTTGGCAATACAGGCTTTGTATTCATGATTGTGTTATAAAAAATAAAGATGGTGTTCATCAAGGATATCAAGAGCATGAAGATGAGCTTCACATAATTCTCCATCGATTATGATACCATGAAGAGATATATGAAGAGAGGGAAGCTCAACTTTTAATGAGAGGACTAATTTATAATCGTAGACTAGAGATAATAGTGTTGCCCTAGTGGCAATGTGTATGCTATTGTGATAGGCCTAAAGATCAAGATAGAGATGAAGATGTTAATCCATGAAGGTGGAATGAATTAACTTTTGGATAATTTTATTAATAATTTTGTTTGTGGCTTTGGCTTGGCCATTATATTATGGATGGTAGGTGTGGAAAATTCATGATTGGTTTTAAATTAAGCAAAAAGCTATTTAACATCGTTATTTTTGAGGTTACCACCATTGTTTGAAATGATAATATGAGGGACACCAAAGTAGAAAATAATTTGATTAAGGATAAATTTGGAGATGGTGGTACTAATGACATTAATGAGGGGCACAGCTTCGACCCATTTGATAAAATATTATGTGGTTTTGATTATAAAGACATGTCCATCTTGAGATCGAGGTAACTTGCCTATGAGATATAATCCCCACATGGAGAAGGGCAAGGGAGACTCCATGGTTTGAATCTCGGTTGGAGGTGCATAAATTATATCATCATGAAGCTAGCAAGAAGTATACTTTTTAGCAAATTTAATGTCATATTTTTCAAGATTGGGCCAAAAATATCTCATATGTAAGCATTTATGGGTTGTAGCATATCCACTACATTGGCCACCACAAATGCCCCCATGTACTTATTCAATAAGAGGAGGAACCTTTATTTTAACACAAAGGAGCAAGATACCTTTAGCATTGTGATAATATAGGATGTTATATCAAAATACATACTTAAAATCTTGTTTGTGAATGTGAATCTTTTCACAGGAATCGATGTTTAGAGGATAAGTTTGATGTTCAAGAAATTGGATAATATCTTTGTACCATGGGTTTTGGTGAATGGTCATGGCCTAGATGTGATAGATGAGTAAATCATGTGGTTGAAGAGAATATGGGGAGTTTCTTATTTAGATAAGAAAAGTGGGATTGGTAATAACTTGGTGTGGATGAAAAAATACAATGAGGAGGTAAGTGAATTAGCAATAGAATTTTGATCTCTAGGGATAGGCTCAATGGTAAAAGAATCAAAATATTTGGAAAGGGTAGTTGCAATTTGATGATTAAAAATCAGATTCTCACCTTTGCATTGATAATCACCATTAACTTGGAAAAAAATGAGTTGGGAGTCACCTAAAACATGCAGATATGTGATATCTAGATCAAGAGCTACTCTCATGCCTAGGATTAAAGCTTTGTAATCAACCACATTGTTAGTAACATCACATTTGAAGAAAAATGCTAATGGGATAATCTTTAAAAGAGGGATTCATAAGGATACAATTTTCCCCAGCTCCTTGAAGACATTTAGCACCATCAAAATGAAGGGTCCACGTATCTTCACGTAAATTGACATTAATTTTAGGAAGTTCTTTGATAACTACTTTTGGTTTAGTAGTGTTAGGGAAGATAGAATCCTCTTCTAGATTACTTGTTTCAAGGTCAAAAATGAAGTTATGTAATTAATCTTTAAGAGATATGGCTTGGTTGAGACCTTCAATATAGAGAATATTATCATCAAGAAGGTTATCTTGAAGGCATTTAGTAGTTAGGATTGGGACTATGGTAAGTTGATCAACAATGATTTGTCCTTTGATAGCCTTTTAGGTAATAATTCAGAGATCAAATTCCATGAGAAGGGCCATCCACTTACCAATTCTATATCCAAGAAGAATGGATTTGAAGAAAAATTGATGAAGGGGATCAAAATGACCAATAATGTAAGTTGTTTGATAAAACATATAAGTCAAAGTTTTACAGTGTCAAAATATATGGCGAGGCAATCACGTTTGACTTTTGTATAATGATTCTCATAGTCGATGAGACCTCGGTTAATATAGTATATGGAATATTCCATCCCAATATCATCTTGTTAGGCAAGCATTTCCCCAACTGATATGGTTGTGGAAGAGGTATATAATATTAATAATCAATCATTTGAAGGTAGATGAAGCAATGATTATTTCATATTATTGAATGCTTTTAGATAAGGATCTATCCATTATAGGGCATTACCTTACTTAAGAAGAAAATTGATAAAATAGATATAGTAAGCCATTTTGGGGATGAATCATTCAATTTACCTAAATTTATAGAGATAAGTGCGAGTATCTGGGATGGATTGAGGTATGGGCATGTTGATGATAGCATTAATCCTGGCAGGGTCGACATCGATGCTATGAAGAGAGACTAAGAATCCTAATAATTTACAAGAGGTGACACCAAAAATACATTTTTAAGGATTTGGTCTAACTTTATATTTAATGAGGTGATCGAAGATGACAACAAGATCAGAGAGATGAGTCTTACAACTTTTAGATTTGGTAATGAGGTCATCCGCATATATCTCTATAATATTGTGAATAAGATCATGAAATATGTGATTCATTTCCCATTAATAGGTAGCTCTAACATTTTTGAGGTCAAAAGGAATTTTAATGTAGCAATAAGTGCCCCACTCTATGGTGAAACTTGTCTTATTTTGGTCTTCGGGGGTAGTCTAAATTTGGTTATAACCTGAGAAACCATCAATAAGAGACAACATCTCATAACCAGTAGTGGAATCGATGATGGCATCGATAGAAGGTAGAGGAAAATTATCCTTGTGACAAGCAAGTTTAATATTATATAAATCAATGCAAATGTAAATGACCAGGTGACTTTATTTTGAATAGGTAAAATGTAATAAACCCATTTAGAATAGTCCATAGGCTTGATAAACTTAGCATTAAGAAGCTTGATAATTTCTTTATGGTATAAAGTTGAAACTTTTGGTAAAATTTTGTCTTACTTTTATCGTATGACTTTGGTATCAAGGTAAGTGATAATATTGTGCACCATAATGCTAGGTTTAATAGCTGGCATATCTTCATAGGACTAAGTAAAACTCTCATGATATTTATCGAAGAATAAACTAAATTTATCATGTTCAGTTGGTGTGAGTTCACAAGAGATTGTAATTGATCAAGGGCATGATGGGGTACTAAATTCAATTTGAGTGGTTTATTAGATAATCATAACATTTCCATCTTAGAAATGATATGGTCCATTAGGTAAAGAGGAAATTGGATTTGTTTTAGGGTCGATGCTAGTAATGAAGTTGTTGAAATAAGGGGATTTCTTTTTGAAATTCCCAATTTTGTGATGTTGTCAAGGGAGTTGAGATTCTCGAGTAGGAAGCAATTCAATAATGTCTTCATCACTAGGAAAAGTGGGAAGAGGACCATAATACTTGACATCTAATTCAAGATAGAGAATTTTATTACCATGGTGATCATATTTAGAATGTATGTGACGTACATCTATGGATTTGGCATCTGATGCAATCTCGAGAGTAAGGGGAGTAGGGGAAGATGGTTGATCAAATTTGATTGGTTTTTCATTAACATAATTGATGGGGGAAGATGCAAGGATTGAATCTATAAGTGGTTTATAAGATGTAGGAATTAATGGTAGTTTGAAAGGCAAGATTTATTCTACCACCCAAGGAGTATCAATAAGTGGATAATTAACATGAGGTACATGACCTTCAGGGGATAACTCAAAATTAGTGGAAATGGTATGAATAACATGGTTGAAAGCATGTATTTAGGCTAAAGTTTTTTGATAATATTGAACATCCAAGTCTCGGGATTAAGCTTGGGCCATGATGTAGTTGTCCATCATAGGTTGGAGAAATTCTACATGCTTGAGATTCAAGAGGATTTTTAGAAGGGGAGATACCTGGATCACTGAATTTATATGGAGACATGATTAAAAGATCTTGTAATAATTTGGTCACTCTATAATCATTGCATGTGAAGGAATCTTTTGGGTAAAAATCATCTTAAGCATTGTATGGAGAGGGAAAATTAGTGATCTCATCAATGAGAGGGATAGTGTGATCATGAGGTAATAAAGAAGGAAGAAGCCACTCCAATATGTAAGGAGGTAGCTTAGTAGTGATGTGATTATATTTTAATTCATTACATTCATCATTATCTAAATCAACTAGAGTGACATGTAAGTCTAGATTGATGTTGATGAATTCAGGTAAGGGAGTACTATTAATTGTTAAAATGGTAGGAATACGATATTGAGATTTAGGATTGGGAAGTTGAATAATCCAAGGGTTAGGATCAGCCTAATGTTTATACCTTTTTTTGTTAAGCAAGAACTTGATGCATTGGCTCACATTCTATGAGTCCATGGTTATCTTAAGAGTATGCTATAAGATAAGGCAAATCAAGGACTATAAGCTTGGTTCGAATAGTCTTAAGTCTGATGCTAAGCGGGAGAAAAATACAACCAAGTGGATTTTGATTAGTTTTATCAAATACATGACATGTTATGTGGGTTTTCTTGAGATGATCCTTATTATATTTGAGTGTTGAGCATGGTCATTGATGTTAGGTTATCACTAAAGTTAAAGAGAACATGAAATACTAGTGCATTAATGACAAAGAAGTTATGTTTGATATATTGATGGTGTGTTCATGTTTTAGAGACCCTATGGGGTGTCATGAGTGCTTATGGAAGTGAAAGGAATTCATCAAAGCAGTCATTTGAGTGTCTAGGTTCAAGTAGTCATCTTGATAGGTACGGTTGAGTGAAAGATTGATGACATAATATTTCACACATGTGAAGGTTTTAGGATTAGTTTGATACATTTATGGATTCCCTTATGAGAGGTAATCTTGTGGTTAAAATTTCAAGTTTGGACATTGAGCATAGCAAAATTTATAATAGTGAAAAGTTGACCTCTCAGGTAGAGTTCACAAAGTTTTTATACTTAACCAAATTTGCAAGAGGATATCCATCGATGAGCATATATTTGTATAGATTATGATCCAGTGATGTGCATAAATTAAATTTTTCAAAGGATACATATATTATATATGGAAATACCAAGTGGCATAAGTGCATGGAGACTAATATCAATGTGTTCCAAGAGCACATGGGACTGTCAACTGGTGCAAGCGCATTAACTGAATAGAACATGATGCTCAAAAGGCATGTGAGGACGTCAAGTTTCTTAATCATGGAAGTTTATATCAATGATAAATGGTGTATATTAATTTAATAAGTCAAAAAAATTCTCAAAAGGCATGTGGGGCTACCAAGTGGCAAAAGATCATTGAAGACTGACTATAGGGTGTGTAAAAGGCACGTGGGGATGCCAAGTGGCACGATACCAAAAGTGAGGATCAAATATCAATGGAGACTGATGAGAGTCAAAGACAATAAAATCTTGAGGAGATCGATAGAGCATATTTGAACAAGTTTTTAGGGGACACAAGATGAAGACACGTGTCTGCAATGTTTGCATTACATAGTGACCGTTGGCATTTGAATTAGCAAAGGAAAAAACCAGTCTATAGTATTTTGCTAATATATTTTGGTCTAGGACAAATTTATTTGTAAAATTCAAAATTTAAAAGGAATTAAATTCACATCCATAAAATTTGATTATAATATTTTTATATTTATACATTTGTAGATATTGAGCTCCAAATTTGACTGAAGGTTTGACTATGTTTTGTAAGTGACCCAAAAAGGATAATTGAAGAGTTCTTGATGGTATTTCAATGTTTCAAGATGAAATAACTATTGAAGAGTATTGTATAGTCCATGAGAACCATATATGAGTATTTTTGAGGTTTGACCAATCCATCTTTAGTATAAACAAATGTTTAAAAATTAACTATGTTTGTTGGAGGCTATAGACAGTTTGAGTGACCACATTAAAGAAGTGAGTTGGAAGAGTTATAAGCAGAACTGAAGAATAAAATGAGTATGCATATGTTGTATTATAAGTATCAAAGGCTTATAATAAGGCATTGGTTGTCATGATATGCCCTCGATCAGATATCGAGAGTCAAAATAGCTTGACTATATTTTGAAAATATATGACCAGTCTAAGTGGTCATTTTGAGAGAGTTATTTTGAGTGCTTAGAGCTTGTGTTGAACTATGTAAAGCACATGAAGTACTTGAATATGTCCTTAAGGTTTCACCCATGTGATATAATCATATGTCTATGTGAGATATTTGAGTATTTGCTTTAGAAGTTTGAGACTGTGTTTTATGTATATGAAGGCCTAAAGAGCAAGTAAACCTAATTGGTAGGTTCAAGTGTTGAACTGGTGTTTTAGGTGGCATTGATGCTTATGAGAGTGAGAAAGGGGATATTGGAGATAGTTTTTATTTTTTATAATCATTGGTAAAGGATGAAGGTGTTCCAAGTAGTCTCACATGTAACATGTGAGTATGAAGGCCTAATTGTTTTTGGTCTCACCAAGACCTAATGGTGGTTTGGGGCTAATAAAGTAATTATCGATATAAGGAGTGTGTTGTTCTTACATGTAACATGTATGAGGACATATTTAAAACATATAATAATTATGGTAATCATTTTGGCTGACCAAGATGGGTTATACCAAGAGAGTGGTATAAATATAAGGCATTGTTGGCCTATTTGTGCTGAGTGTGGAAGTGTAGATTCAAGTGAAGGAGAGAAACTTTGAAAGAGAAGGTATAGGTCATTGAGTAATAATAGAGATTGAAGAGGATCATTCATGTTTGTATGATCAATTTTATGCTAGAGGAAACACAGGTCATTATACCTAATGAGCTTAAAAGAGGTAGTTTGAGCGAGTTAGTCCTAGAGGTAGCTTGAGAGAGTTTGGAGGTGAAGAGTGCAGACAAAGGTGGTCATCATCAGTTGAAGAGAAAAAAAAAGTATTTAAGATTATTTTTTCAAGGTATCTAAGTGGGTTCTTAGTTTCCTAAGGGGTTGGTTCCTCCTTACAAGATAAAGCTTGTTAAAGGTCTAGTTGTTGTGGGTGCTCAGCTAAACAAGGGCAGTAGCTCCTCATGGGATTAGTGTCTCACTAAACTAAGGTATGGGTGTTCCTTGATCAATTGGTTCTAGTCTAAATGTTAGATCTTATCATTATAGGACTATAGTCTAACTTGTAGGGTTAAGTGGGTTTTATCCCCCAAGAGGGTTTCCCACATATATCATGTGTTTTGTGTTTGATCTTGTTTTATCTTCCATGTTAATTATTATGAATGATGTGTATGCTTCATGATTGTATGTGTTGAATGTTTAATGGTTTAAAGGGTTTTGAATTAGATTGAATATCTATAATCACTGATTCAACCCCCCCCTCTCAGTGATTGTACCTCTAATAATTGGTATTAGAGCAAGTCCTTTTAGAGTAGGTCTAACAGCTTAAAGGTGATCCTAAGTAACGTAAGATGGATAAGTAATTGAAGAAAGAAAAATAAGAGTTGAAGTCTCAAGTATAAGTTACTTATGCATGTATAAAATCAATTGGACAAAAGTGTAACTAGTACAAGGTAATTTTGAGAAGTACAGAGGTAAGATGAGCAAGTATGATCAAGAAGAAGCTCATAAGATCATGGCCTCAAGCTTCAAAGATATTAAGGATGAGTGCATCAAGCTCAATAAGGAGATAGAATCCTTGAAAGCAAGCTCAAGATCAAAATATGATAAAGAGAAGATCAGTATTCTTGAGGATCAATTAAGAGTTACAAAGAGTAATCTAAGTTCAAAAGAGGAAGAATGCAGACATCTCAAAACTCAGTTGGAAGAGACAAATTCCAAGTTGAGTTCAAATTAAGGTGAGCATGATGAGTTGAAGTCCAATCTTGATTTTATAAATATTATTGAAGATAAATCATGTAGATTGAAGGATGACATTACTAAAGAAGCTAAGAGGGATAAGGAGACCATCCAAGATCTCAAAATTCAGTTAGAGGTTGCAAGTTCAAGTATGAGAGCTAAAGAGGATGAGAGTGTTTAATTGAAGACCAAGATAAATTCATTGAAGGATGAGCATGAGAAATTTTTTTTTAAGGTAAACAAGATTGAGAAAGAGCAAGAGAGGTCAAATCAAGACAAGAAGGTGAAAAGATTGATTAGGCAACTAAACACTATAAGGTACGAAAGTTAATTTCATGGTCATTATTTCACATGTAAGCTTTTTGTTCATAAGACACGAAACTTAGAAGGAAGAGAAGCTAGTTAGCTAGAGGTATGGATAATATAGTCTACTATAATTGTCATGACATGGGACATATTGCTAGATTATACCCTAGAATGCATGGAAAAAGACTTACCTAGGTATGGAGACCTAAGATAGTTACGATTGAGCATAATGAACCTAAGAGACAAGATGGTATGTTTGTTGAGATTCATAATATTCATCAAGAAGAAGGTATGAATGATGTAATTTATTTCAGTTGTCATCAAGTTGGTCATATTGAAAAATATTTTAAAATCAAGCCTTCAAGTCATAATAAGGTGCATGGACATCCTAGAGTGCTCAAGAAAGGTCAATCCTTGGTATGGAAACCTAAGGAAGTGAAAACCAAGAAAACTAATTCAAGTGAGCTGAAAGATCAAGGTGGATTTCCTGCTAAAGTAAATGAGGAATCAAATATGAATAAGGTTCAATAATACCAAGAGAATGTGTCATTTGTCTAGATAGAAAAGGAGAATCAAAAGTCAGTTCAAGTTGAGCTCAAAGAAAAGACCAAGGTGCTAGTTGAGGCTAGTTATGAGGTGTGTATGGATACAAGTAAACATCCTGCTATTGTCAAATAAGTTTCATGTGAAGAACATCAGTTGTGAATGTATAGTGATGAGGTGTGTCATGAATATTTTTTGTCTCCATCTATTTTCAATTCATTCTTAAAAGAAAAGGAGAATATCATAGTGGATGATCAAGTTGTTTCTCTTAAGTCTAAGAAAAAGAATAAGAACTATCAGTTTCAGATGACCAAGGAGGAGAAGGAATATGAGGAGTTATGGGAAAATCTTAGTTTCACATTGTTCTAGGACATTGTGGGTTAGGGTGTCTCTATCTAGGCTTCAATGAGACACTTGACAAGTAAGATGAATCATGGTGGATAACAGTTGAGCTTTGGTTGATGTTGTAGGACAAGAATATCATTTGAAGATGTGTTTGGCTAAGGGGGAGTTAACTTAGTTAGCTTGAGTGGCTTGAAGAATGTGTGCATGATGTGAATGAAAGCATATGTGAAGATTCTTTAGTCAAGATAGAAGTGTGAAGATCTCTACTATAGTTATGAATTCAAGAATATTGATATGATGACTTGATAAAACCATGTCATGTGTTTTGACAAGGTATTAAATATGCATGTATGAGAAAAGAGAGCTTATGATTTCTATAGGTAGATAGGTCCAAAGATCAGAGAAGCCCAAGTTTAGATTGGTATATGTCAAAAAATAGATGACATGAGATGGAGCTTTATGGGAGATTTCTAAGCTCTATGATAAGTTAGTCAGGGTAATGATCAAGTTGGCATATTGAGGAAGAGACCCTTTGTCATTAATGTCAAAAGAGGAGAAAGATCATAATGAATGATTTCAAATGAGTAAGAAGTCATTTTGAGGGTGTTTTTCCATCAATGAAAAAGGGGGAGATTGTTGATCATGGTCATTGATGTTAGGTTGTCATTGATGTCAAAGAGAGCATGAGATACTAGTACATTAATGATAAAAAGTTATTTTTGATATCTTTATGGTGTGCTCATGTTATAGAGACCCTATGGGGTGTTATGAGTACTTAGATTACTTATGGAAGTGAAAGGAATTCATTAGAGCAGACATATGAGTGTCTAGGTTCAAGTAGTCATCTTGACAGATATGACTAAGTGAGCAGATTAATGACATCATATTTCAAATGTATCAAGGTTTCAAGAGCAATTTGATACATGTATGGATTCCCCTATAAGACGTGATCTTGTGGTTCAAATTTTAGGTTTGGATATTGAGTGTAGAAAAATTTATCTCAGGATAACTTGATGTTAAGGGAGGTGATACACCAAATAGATTGATGACTTCCAACCAGCTACATGTTACACATGAAATTAAGATGCTAACCAAACATACACTTCTCAAATCTACATCTTCTCACATCAATATTACATTGTGAGGTTATGGATGAATTCTTAGGCTAAGAGGACTAGACAAGAGGTCTTGATGTCACTAGTGAATAGACTAACTCACTCAACCTTGACACTTCCTATAACACTTCACATGCCCTACAAGAAGAAGCTTTCCAACTAAAAATAGGATGAAAGAATGAGACAACATGCTAATGAAATCATAGTTATCACTAAGCAAGATCAATCATCAAGTAAATCACACTATGAATAGTCATGAAGAGGTAAAAATTAGTAGTGTTATTGATCAAATGGTATGCAAATGAGTAGGGCTTTGTCATACTTAGGTGATCAAAAGTTACAATGGCCAAAATAGCTAGTTCTTATAGAAATTGAGAGAGAGAGGAAAAGAGAGAAGACCAAGGGTCACAAGGACACTTATCAAGCTAAGATAATCAGTTACTTATGTATGATAAGAGGATATGGTATGAACCATGTAAGGTCAAGAAGCAAAAGTGTCTCTATAAGGCATAAAACTCTTGCAAAGTGGCATGAAACTCTTAATTTTGGCTCATAAAATTACCTTCATGATTTGGACCTAATTGAACATCCCAAAAATAATTATGGACATGTCTGATGATTGGGATGAAGGGGGAATTTTTTATACATGCCTCTCCATGCATTGGTTGTAAGCCTGGTCATCTAAAATCATCTAAGAATGAGCCATAATCATCTGCAGTCTAAAAAACTCCTAATTCATGCACCCTACACACTTGGCCTCCAAAATGCATAATTTTTCAATGAAAATCCATGGGAGGGATTTTATGACACCTATCAATACCCTTTATGACTTTATAGGCATCAAGCACACCTTAAAATTAGCTCACTTGAAGTTTTCCACCCTTCTCACTAACTTGGTCACTATGCCAATTTTGAATGGCTAAGATGAATCAACTAGTTGAGGCACTTAGGATTTGTTTTATTGAATTAAATTAACATGGGGATTTATCTTAAGTCTTGATATTCCCTCCCATGTGATTTCCATATCTTGAAACCTTCTACAACCTACACAATGCATAAAACTATCAAGAAAATCATTTGTTACACTCCATCCGTATAGTTCCATAAAACTAATCCTAATGTGGAGTAGCCTAATAGAGTCTTATAAAAGGTTAAATAATCATCTTGAACAAAATATTCCATTATATTATCCTTCCAACCTCATTTTCTTCATCGGGTCTTGACTAAGGGTTTACAAGGGTTTTAGGCAGTTTTTTGTCCTTAAGATTTGTTCATGCAAGTTTCACATTGAAATTCCAAAACAATGCCATATAAAGTTTTTTTATTAACTTATATAACTCTTCCAAATGCCTTTAGTCTCCATGCAAAGCACCAAGGGAGATATGAGAATTCAAATCTGACCTATCAAGCTTGATTCCTTATTTTAACAGGCTTAATCTTGTCTCTAATCCAAAATATGACCTCCTTGTGGTTTATCTACTTTATAAAATCTTTAACACATCTCTTTTGACCCCAAAAACATTCTCCAATAGGTTATAATTCATATCTAAGGTTAAAAGTGTGAAAGACCTCTTCTTTGGACACTAGGCCTAATCCTTGTTTAATAAGCCTGACTGAGACCCTTGTGGTCTAGACCATCCAATTGGTGTATTTAAATTCCATAATATTGAACACATATATAATTTTCCCACAAACATGCTTCAACAATATATAATTATCATCTCGATGTGGAAGTAACAATGACTCTCTTTTTGGCTTTTAAGCCTAAACCTACCTAACAAGCCTATCTGCAACCCTTGTAGGTTTAGACTACTCTGTTTAGTTTCATCTCTTTGTGATTGGTTTACATGATTTTAATAGGTTATTTCCATCTTATCAATCCTTCCTAAAATTTCTAAACATCTCCTTATTTATCCATTCCAAAATTCTTTCCAAGATTGAAGGTTTCATGCACAAAGGGAGTGCCCTCTATCTGAGTAAAAATAGAAGGCACTCCCCTATTTCCCTAAAAAATTGTGAATATTTTATGGGGATATACAAGCTATAAAAATTTTATATACCAAAATTTATCCCTTTGTGTGATGATTTGACCATCCAAACTCTTAAAGACCCAATACAGACTATTGTAGGTAGACTGTGTAGGATTTGTTGGAGTAGACTATGTACTGATTGTTTAGAGCTTTCCTTTGCTTGTTTTATAATATGTGAGGATGTATCTATTCCATAAAAACCATGACCAAAGTGTTTAGATTAATTTCATCACCCCAATCTTCTACATGCCACTTTATACCTTTGACTGATCAAGATTGTGTGTCCCTACCTAATAGTACTTCAGTAAGTCTTGTAGGTAGTTGTGCTTGGTTGAGACTTAAATATAGTGTTTATAACCTCTACATAGTCCCTTAGGACTATTTTATGCTTTATTGGATCCATGTATTCATCTTGTATAGGTATATACCTTATCAAAACACTCTCTTTACTCTCTGTCTAGTCCAAACTGTATACATAGATTTTTAACTATATTAGCCTATTTTGGGAGGTACCTATAGATGGATTAGGGTGGGATAAATTTTGAAATAAATGTATGACCATATTGAAACCTTAAAATATATTTTATCATCTTTTTGGACCTAGTGTTTCCCTGTTTGAGCTACAAACACCTTAAGGAATCTAATTAGCTTGTTCTCTGCCCCTCACAGTCAACTACAATTGACTGTGTGGGGTCCTGTAGATGTTTTATATGCTCTAGGCCTTGAAAATCTAAAATCAACCTTCCTTTAATCTCTCAACAATATATTCTAAATATACCTATTCTTTTTGTGCTTAGATTGAAATCTATCCTTAAGGTCTCTAGCCCAAACTTCATGGTGACCCTACAGCCAGCCTGTAGGTGCATGTTTTATGATGACAAGGAGGTTTATAGGTGATGTAGTGATCAGAATCAATATATAAACTTCCTTGGATAACTTGTATACCAAAAAAAATATTTTTAACCCTCTATAACCATCAAACATGAGGGAATGGTCTAGTATGCAACTTTTGGATGAAGAGTCACCTTAGGCTCAAGACTGTAGATATCAATGAAGAAAAATAGTGTTTAAATGGAAACTTTATGCCTTTTAATACACTAAACTCTACTTGATTTATGCCTTTTAAACTTTTTATAGGTATTATCCATGCTATATCCTATAATTTTGGGTCATCAGATGCATCAAAATTCATTTGCAACCCTGTTGTAAGATCTCAACAAAAACCTCAGGTTTTTTGTTTTACACTTTTAGGGAAAAGAGCCCTAAATATTGTAATTGAGTCTTTTATCATGGTTTGTAACTTCCCTTAGCTCATCTAAATTTAAACTAGGTCTACCATGGTATTTTAAAAAATTAATATCCAAAATAAGGTTTCACCACATGTCTAAATTCCTTCAGATGACATCTCAGCCTCTCTATTAACACCTATAAGTGACCATTCTAAAGTACAAGCAAATAGTGAATGATCATATGGATAGGATGCATAGTTCAGGGTTTCAATTAGGATTTAAACTATTCCAAAAGTTATAACATACTTTACTCACTACCCAAACTCTGCTCAGTTCAAATGCTCCTCTTCAACATGCTTGGTGGATCGTCGAGACACTTGTAGGTAGGCATATCATGTACAAGCAATAAATGCAAACTTAGACAGTCTAAATGATGTATGAATTATAATGGAGTTTGGTCCTTTTATAAATGTTTAAAATTGGCTCCTCTTACAATAAAAACATTGGTTATCTTAGATATTCCCCTTTCAACATGATTGGTCTCCATGAAGGCTCCTATAAGTGCATTAATGGTAGGTGACTGTAGAAGTGTTACATTGACATTATTTTCATGATTTATATGGTGTTGCTTGGATTTTTATTATTTATTATTGATTATAAACACATATAAACCTCTTTATACCTCCAATATATTTCCATTAACACACTAAACATGCTCTACACACGTGATCAACATGGTTGCAAGTAAGAATGAGCAAGGAGTAGACTGTGAGAAAGGCAAGATTGAATAATTTAGTCTAAACATGATGTTATGAGACTAAAAATTAAGGGAGGGTGATAAATATTTAATTTAAATATGGTAATAATTACATCAGATTTCTATGAGACCTCTTCTAAGAACTAAAAATTCTATAAACAAGGAAAACTGACTAAGATTGCACATTGGCATCTTCCTGCAACATGAGATAACCTGATCATACAAACACCATGAAACATGAAAATAAAAATGGAGATAATATGATAATATAGACCAAATCCTATGTTTTCAACATCACCAATTGGTTTATACAAACTTGCCTAAAATAGATCAAAACATATAGGGTGTAAGAAACAATAAGTAGAAAAACACAGTCAACTTCATGAGGATGGTTCATAAAGAACAAGACACAATTATTATAACTCTTATAATGTAAATTAATTTATCTTAGTTTAATATAACCTCCCAAAATTATTTTACCTAAAACCTCTTCAGCTATTTGTACTAAACACAAACCTATTGTTCAATTTTGTATGTCTAAAAGGGCAAGAAAGGAGTAGAATGGTTTTGGCTCAACAATGGCACTTCCAGATCATGTCAAGAATTTATATGAGTTTTAGGAAGATGAATAGGCATTAAATGACCTTACCCCACATGTCACACTTCCACATGGGTCGTACAAGTGCCAAACTCCCCTTTTTTCTCAAAAAAACTGCCCTTTCTTCTAAAGAACCTGCCACTTTTTAGTTATGATAGTTGATTAAGACCTCTTAGGATACATAGGATGTGAAATCACCTTTTTTAACCTTTAAATTTTCCAAGGAGGTTGTACAACCTATTCAATGCTCAATTTAGACCCCTAAAATGATTCAAAAGGACAAAATGACTAAGAAGACTAATGACCAAGGCTAATGTATCATTAAATGGCATAAATTTACACATAATACACCTTAAGACATAATAATAAACCCCCCATAAGCCTATAAAGATCACTTTTTTTACCTATAAGTGCCCCAATTTGACCTACAGGGTCAAATTTGGTCAACAAATTAGTGACACATAGGGGTAGCATGCTTGTTATGTTAACTAGACTAGTAGCCTTATCAGTCCATTGGGATTAGAAGTAATCTAAAGTCTAAGACATAACAAGAGGACTTTGACCATAGGATTTGATCAAGACAAGACCACTTGATTACATGAACCACACAAAAGCAAAGCAAATTAACTAACAAGACACACACACATGTGCTCAAGGTACTTAGAGAAAATAGGATTCAAACTATTATCCACAAATAACAACTAGGCATACCTCCTTTCCTGGATCAAAAGGAAAGTTCCTTGAATCTTCTTCTGCATGAGATGAGTCATAGTGCCAAGCATGTCTCTCCTTAGATTGGATTCTTTGTAGATTAGACCTATTCCTTGACACTTCATTTGATATGTTCTCAAGTATATCATATTCAAATAGGTATCCAATGTAGATATATTCCTCTTGAACTTGTACACATACCTCATACTACTTCCTACTCTTCATCTCATGGTCAACTTGCATCTTTTTTATAGGCATGACTTCAAGAGGATTGGTTTCTTGTTCCATAGAAGTTAAGGCCAATAGGATCTTATTCCATTCTTTAAGAGTTGATGTATTTCTCCCAACTATTTGAGATGATGATAGCCCATATTTATGATTTCAAACATGTCATCATGAGATGCATATGCCTCTTAGAAGGATAGATTTGAAAAGTTACCTTTTCTTTGCATACTCATTTGAGTGCCAAGGCTACCTTCACAATTTATGATTAGCTCATAGCCTCTTGAAGAGGAGTATATCCTGCTCTAATGATTACAAACAAGTCATCCAAAGGCTGATTAATAATTTGTTCTTTCCCATCCATGATATCTTTCATAGTGATGGAATAACCAATGACTATTTCTTCTTCCTCGGCAAAAGTAACACATTCTTCCATATCAACCCAATCTGAAGATTTAACATAAGAGACCACCTCTTATTTAGCATCTATAACATCTTGAGGTATATCAAATTGCATCTTAAACTCTACAATAGGACTTTGGTTCTCAAGGGCTACAATATCTTCAATCTCCTTCTTTGTTATTCCAAGACTAGGCATCTTGAAGTCATGTGACTTAGTCTAATGAGGCTACCAAGGAGTTAGGCTTTCTTCAAACAAGAGTTCTAAGTTTTTTTCAACCAACTACTCCTCTTTATATTAACATACCATAGGTCCATCAAGGCAAATGGTGATGGGGTGAAGACAAGATGAACTAGTTGGAGGAGGTGGCACATAGAACTCAAAATCAGATTGAGAGTGAAATATAGGGGATTATTTAGAAGATCTTAAGGAAAGGGAGGTAGACCTTGCACTAAAACAACTTGATTTTCTTCCTTCTAATTGAAAATCACTTCATTCACGTCTGATTTAGCTTTAGGACTCTCTTGATGAAGAGTGGATGGGGTGTGTTTAAGCATAGGATCTTATTTTGGGTTTAAACCTTCCATCACACCTTGACTTAGAAATTTCATCTTTGCCTCTAACTCTTCAATCTACTTTGCTAGATTCTCTTTAAAAAATATCTCTTGAAGTTCATAGGCATCATCATGAGAATGAGGAGTACAATAGGGTTGACATGGAGGACAAGAGGTTTCTTGAGGAAGGGTAGGAAGGGTTTGTATAAGATCAACTTCATTCTCAACTTCACACTACTTATCAACCAAACTTTTATCCTCTTTCTTTCCCCATGACTCCACTATCTTACTCCGAATTCGGATGTTAGGATTAGAAGTCTTCTTTTGAGGTGGTGATGCAATTTGATGAGTGGGTGAAGTGTTCATTAAACTTGGGATCTCCTTAGGCTTTGATTCTCCACCTTATCTCTAACTTGGAATGGCATATCTAGATGTTAAGCATGGGATATACTGAGAGGGGAGGGTGAATCAGTATATCATATATCTTATAAAATTTTACTTAATCAAATTCCAATTAACCATTCATTCAAGACATGTAATAAAACTAAAATAATATGCACCACACAAAAGAGCTAGAGAGACCAGATTTGTATGTGGAAACCCAAAGTGTAAAAAACCACAAAGAATAATCTCAAGTATATAAAAGAGCACAAACTCAAATTACGAAGTTTGTAAGCACCAACTTTCAGGAGCACCAAGCCCTTTGTCGAGCACCAACACAACAACTATTTATGAGCACCAACCCACAGGTGCACCAACCCCTCTTGTGTATAAAACACAACTATCTCTCAATGTTGCTTTCTCAACAAATGATAAAACTTTACAATATCTCTTTCTATTCTCTCCTCTTTTCTTAAATAAAACCATTACAAACCATGCACACTACAAATGGCTTCTCAAACCTTTATTTATAACTTTTCAAATGACCTTTGGCATTCACCCTTTGTGACTCTTTACTCCTAATACAAAATGGCACCAAACTTGCATGACCCTTCAAATCCTTGTATTTGAAAAGTCATATGGTGACCCTTCATAAATAAATGCATTCTTTCCTCTTTTGTCTTTATCTTGGTGATTTTTTTTAATTTTTTAAGGTGATTCTTCACAGAAAAATTCACCATACCCTCTTTTATCTTCACTTGGTGACTCTTGGAATTTCTCAAGATGACTCTTCATGGGAAAATGTCTCCTATTCCTCTTGTGTCTTTACCCCGTGACTCTTTGACTTCTCCATGGGCCCTCTTTTGACTTTTATGCAACCAAAAATATATTCATTAATATTAAATAAATATCAACACTTTTTAGTCAAAATATGAACATTAAAAACTCTTTTAGATAATAAATGTTATGGGGCCTTTGTCATGTTAGGGTGTGGAGCTCAAAGCTTCACCTTGATGCAAACAAGAGGATGCTGAGTATGCAGTCACTGGCGTCGAAAGGCCACAACTGACATCGGTCAGGGATCAGTGTACAGCAACCGACATCGGCAGGAATCGGCCGGCGTCGGTCACCTCCAATCAGATAGGGACCAATGTCGGTCGCCTGTGACGGTTCCAGAACTGTTGTTGACGAACAGTCAGTTAAGTGAACGGGTAGTTTGCATGATGAAGACTAGTTTGAGTCTTGAGCCACTTGTCTAAATTAGTGTATGCATGAGATCTATATAATAGACTCATGGGCTGTATTGTTAAGTGTAGGACTATGTAAAACTTGGAGAGTTCTTCCCATGGTGAAATCAAGTAGGATTCCTCATGTATGTAAGATCAGGTTTGATATGCAGGGTGTTGCAGGATCATGGAGGAGATCTACATGTGATAAGTAAGATTAGGTTGGTATACAAGGATGTGTGTATGCAAGGGTCAGAAGAGGATCAGTGGGGGAGCAAGATCAAGGTGACAGCAATACATCAGGAGCAGGATCATGGTGACATCTACTTGGAGTACCGGTTTGTACTCAATTGTACAGACATATAATGAGGTGAACAATAGCTTGTGTTAGCTGTGTGTTGTGACCTATTGAGAGAAGATTACTTAGGAGGGAAGATTACTGGGAGCCCTTGAGGAGGAAGTCTCACAGAGGTAGAAGAAGAGTGTGATCTCTTTATAATAATTTCCTTTGTAATGAGTTGAATACAATTGTGTGTTGCCTCTCATATTCTGTGTGTTTTCTCATTGATAGTTATTTGTTCTTCTGGTTATTTCTGCATGTTTAAGTTGCTTATACATTGGTAATCATGTGTGCTATTAAATTTGACAAGTTGTGTCAGAGCTTTAAGGAACCTAGGTCCTATCAAATGGTATCAGAGCGAGGTTAGACGTTCTCAGAGCGAGTTTGACTAACAGATGGCCCAGATCTGGTTAGTGGTTTTTTGATTAAAGGTTACTCACAGGGGTTTCTATTTGAGTGGGAGTATAGCAATGGTAGAAGAAGGTAAGCTGAGAATAAAGAAATTTAGGCACAAGATTAACACCACAAGGAGTGTGGTGGGTAGTCTTCAAGTGGGAGCTTGAAGAGGAATACAAGCCAGGATGCAGATTAGACAAAGTACTGGTATAGGTACAGGTGCAGTTGTTTATCTCTAAGTGGGAGATTGTTAGGGTGTGGAGCTAAAAGCTTCACCTTGATGCAAATAGAAGGAGGATGTTGAGTATGCAGTCACCGGCGTCGGCAGGCCACAACCAACGTCGGTCAGGGATCAGTGTACAGCAACTGACATCGACAGGAATCGGCCAGTGTCGGTCACCTCCAGTCAAACAGGGACCAAAGTCAGTTGCCTATGGTGGTTCCAAAACTGTTGTTGATGAACAGTCAGTTAAGTGAACGGGTAGTTTGCATGATGAAGACTAGTTCGAGTCTTGAGCTGCTTGTCTAAATTAGTGTATGCATGAGATCTATATAATAGACTCATGGGCTGTATTGTTAAGTGTAGGACTATGTAGAACTTGGAGAGTTCTTCCCATGGTGGAATCAAGTAGGATTCCTCATGTATGTAAGATCAGGTTTGATATGCAAGGTGTTGCAAGATCATGGAGGAGATCTACATGTGATAAGTAAGATCAGGTTGGTCTGCAGGGATGTGTGTATGCAAGGGTCAGAAGAGGATCGGCAGGGGAGCAAGATCAAGGTGACAGCAATACATCAAGAGTAGGATCATGGTGAGATCTACTTGGAGTACCGATTCGTACTTGATTGTATAGGCGTACAATGAGGTGAACAACAGCTTGTGTTAGCTGTGTGTTGTGACCTATTGAGAGAAGATTACTCAGGAGGGAAGATTACTGGGAGCCCTTGAAGAGGAAGCCTCACAGAGGTGGAAGAAGAGTGTGATCTCTTTATTGTAATTTCCTTTGTAATGAGTTAAATACAATTGTGTGTTGCCTCTCATATTCTGTGTGTTTTCTCATTGATAGTTATTTGTTCTTCTGGTTATTTCTGCATGTTTAAGTTGCTTATACATTGGTAATCATGTGTGCTCTTAAATCTGACAAGTTGTGTCAAAGCTTTGGGGAACCTAGGTCCTATCATGTCACCAATGCTAGACCTTTGTCATCAATGATAATATTTCTAACAATCTCCCCCTTTTTCATTGATGGTAACCTCAAACTGAAATTGTCACATCCTAAAACCTGTACTGCACATGTCAACCTGCACATACTACCATCTTAAAAAAACATACAATAACTCTCCCTTACTGTAGCATCTTGTACCTATTCTCTATACATGTTTCCTATACCTTTTTTTGCCCCTGTTCCCTATACTTATTTTTGCACCTGTTCCCTGTACCTATTCTAATACCTATTTCCTATACCTATTTCTATTCTTCTCCCCCTTTGACATCAATGGCAAAGGACCTATTTTGGAGCTAACACTTAGCTCCCCCTCAACTGATGCAAATCTTTAATGATAGGAAGTAAAATAAATTACTCCCAACATCTCTTATAGATACTTGAATGTGTCTTTTAGTAGTGCCTTTGTAAAAATATCTAAAATCTATTTTGTAGTAATGATATATTCCATCTTAACCTACTGATCTACAACTTGTTTTCTCAAGAAGTGATATTTGATAGAAATATGTTTTTTTCTTGAATGCATCATTGAATTCTTAGAGATATTAATAGCACTTATGTTGTCACAAAAAATAGAAATAGGTTCATCATATTTTACCTTGATATCTTCTAAAGTTTGCTTCATCCAAAGCACTTGAGTAAAACACAATACCATTACAATATATTATGCTTCATCTGTAAAAAGTGTTACTAAATTATGCTTTTTGCTTAACCATGATACTAAGCTATCATCGAGGAAGAAATATCCTTCACTTGTACTCTTTCTATCATCCAAGAAAATTGCTCAATCTGAATTTGTATAAGCAACCAAAGTGAAATCTCTATCTTTGGAATACCACAATCCATAATCCAATGTCCCCTTGACATATCTAAACATTCTCTTCACCAACTAAATATGACTCTCATTCAGGGCCACCTAATATCTTGCAACCATACCTATTGCATGCATGATGTATGGCCTTGAAGCTATCAAATATAAAAGACTACCAATCATATATCTATATAAATATTGATCTACAATGCGTGAATCTTCATCCTTACTCACCTTGTTCTCTATACTCATTGGTGTGCCAATTGGTACATAATCCCCAAAACCAAAAATTTTAACATTTTCATGGCATACTTACTTTGAGATATGAAAATTCCTTTATCTGACTAAAATATTTATAACCCTAAGAAAAATGACAATTCTCCAAGTATAGACATCTCAAATTCTTTTTTCATATTATCAACAAAAAAAATTGTCATATTTTCAATGTTTTCTCCAAAAATTATGTCATCAACATATACCACAACAATCAATTGATGCTCACCTTCTATTTTGATGTAGAGATTACTGTCAACAAAACCTCTCTTGAAACCTTCATCTTATAGGTACTTATCAAGTCTTGCATACCAAGCTCCAGGAGCTTGCTTCAATCCATATAGTGCTTTCTTCAATTTGCATACATGGCTACTATCATTTGAGAGAATAAATCCCTCAAGTTGCTCAATGTAGAACTCTTATATATTCTTATTTAGGAAGGTAGATTTGACATCCATCTGAAACACTTTGAAAAATTTAAACATTGCATATGGAAGAAACATTCTAATAACCTCTAGCCTTGCCACTGGTGCAAAAGTTTTTTCAAAATTTATTCCCTCAATCTGAGCATATCTTTTACACACTAACCTTACTTTATTCCTGATAACTTCACCATTTTCATTGAACTTATTTCTGTATACCCATTTTGTTCTTATCACATTGTGATCTTTTGGTCTAGGTACTAAATCCCAAGTATCATTCTTTTCTATCCAATTTAATTCTTCATCCATCACCTTAACTCAATGCTCATCATGTCTAGCTTCTAAAAAACTTTTAGGCTAAATTTTGGATAACAAAGAGAAATTAACTTGCTCAAATTCACTTGCCATCATTATTCTGATGTGAACTCCTTCATTTATGTTCTTGATGATGTCACTTTCATTATGATTTATATGGACATATTTGGATGGGGTTTTGGTGTCCATTTTCTCCTTCATCTCATCTTCATCTAATTCTTCAAAATCTTCTTCTTCAATGATTTTTGGAGTGTCTATTGGATCACTATCTCTTTGTGTTACATCTTCATCTATCCTGACACTTGTGCTTTCAATAATCTTCTTGGTTCTTTTGCTACAATATTGATAAGCTTTACTTTTAAAAGAATATCTAATAAATATACCTTCATCTTCTCTTATTCAAACTTACCAATTTTTTCATCAGTTATTTTTTTGAAGCATTTG
Organism: Torreya grandis; assembly: GCA_037957365.1. Taxonomy (NCBI): domain Eukaryota; kingdom Viridiplantae; phylum Streptophyta; class Pinopsida; order Cupressales; family Taxaceae; genus Torreya; species Torreya grandis. The sequence goes on from JARHVA010000463.1 coordinate 1,050,780, forward strand.
CTATCAAAAATTCTAAAATAATCAATTGTAGCTAGTTTATCTTTCTATAGCTCATAGAGAGTCTTGTCACTGTTGACTCTCAATAATGCTCTGTTCTAGATATGCACTATTTTACCTACTACCTCTCTCTAATATTTATTTGTTATCTTGGATTCATTTAGCATTGTCCTCACCATTTATTAAACTATACTATTTCTCTGCTCAACTACTCCATTTTGCAATGGAGTTTTAGTTGTTGAATAATGTCTATTTATCCCATTGTCTTCACAATACTCAACAAATTGATCTGACATGAATTCTCCTCCTCAATCTAATCTCAAACACTTAATTTTTAAGCTAATTTCATTCTCAATTAAAGCTTTGAATGCTTTGAAATGTTTGAAATCTTTTGATTTTCTTTTCAAAAATATCACCCAAGTCATACGTGTAAAATCATCAACAAGAAACATAAAATATTTCTCGCCTTGAGTACTTTGAGTTCTTATAGGTCCACATAGATCAATGTGAATAAGCTCTAACATTTGAGTAGTTGAGTATTCTTTTGTTTTGAACCATGTTCTGGCCTGCTTCCCATGATGACAAGGTTCACAAAGCATGTTGGAGGGCTTTGTAATCTTTGAAAAATCTCTAACTACTTGCTTTTTACTAATGTTGACAAGATTGTCAAAATTTATGTGTCTCATTCTCCTGTGTCATATCCAACTTGACTCAACTTGACTCAAACAAAAAAATTGATATTTGATATATGATAACATATCAAATTGTTACCTATTCTCTAAGCATCTAGAATCAGCACATCTAAATCTTTTTCCTAATTTCACAACCTTCTAAATAAAACTTTAGTGTGTGTCCTTGATCACACATTTGACTTACACTCAAAAAATTATGATTAAGACCTTCTACATATAGAACATTTTCAATCTTAGTTTTACCATTATCCAAACTTAGTGTACCTTTTTTGGCAATTCTGGCAGTAGTATTGTCTCTAAATTTTATTATGCCACCATTGATCTTCTTCAAGGTTATGAACTTGCTCTTGTCTCCTATCATGTGTCTTGAATATCCATTGTCAATGAACCATGGTTTTTCTTTGTTTTTTGTATGCAAAGTTGTCTAGACCAACATAGAATTTTCATGTTATTTTTTCTGTCATGAACCTGTCTGAACTTTCTTCTTAATGAATGGAGCCTTAAAACTGTGGTCCTTCTTGAATGACTCGAATACACTTATGTAGTACCAGGCTATGTGTCTAAAGTTATTACACATGTAACATATTATGGATTTTTCATTAAATCTTGATAGAGGAGCAAAAGAGTTATGGCTTCTGCTTGACTCTGCATGAGTTTTCTTCTCTTTGTTTCTAAAATTGTTAGCTCTTTTTTGACATTCTATTTTCTTATGACCATATCCATTACAATAAAAATAGTAACCATAAAAATAGAACCTATTTATGTATCTCTAACCTAATTGCCTTTTGTAGCTCTGCTCCTTCCAACCTTCTTTATTTGAGATTTCTTTTATATTCTTAACTTCTTTCCTTTTTATTCCACTTTTGTAAGAGCTTCAACATAGCTCTTTCATTTTTCTGTGTTAACCTTGTCTGTAAAAGTAGTGGCCCCCCTTTCTCTTTTTTAAATCTGATACCTATCTTATCTAACATTGATCTTTGACTTTCTAATATATTTTTCAACATATTAGTGTTATTTTCAAATTTTGAAACATTGGCTACTTTATTTATTTTTTCAAGATTTGCTTTTAAAGAGGTAATTTCAACAACAGACCTTTCACATTCTTCACTTAATTTTTGTAACTGAGATGTTATATCTTCTTCAGTATTTTTGGCTTCTTCAATGTGTGCTTGTAGATATTCAATTATTTCTTTTGACTCTTTTTCATTTTTCTCGATCTGGAGCATCAATCCTCAATTCTTCTTTTCAAGAGCTTTTAATTCTTCTAAGGCACAAATGAGTTCTCCTTCTAGATTCACTTTGGCTTCATCTTGTTCTTCTTCTTGATCATCTATATTTTTTCTTATGGAGCCATCTTCATGTATGGCCATGAATAGAATCTCTTCTTCTTCTAAATCACTGAATCTACTATCTTTGGTTGAGCTAGGATGTTTAGAATATAAACTCTTCTTCTTGAATCCCTTCTTGAATTTTCTTTTGAAATTCTTCTTACATGTATACTTTCCTTCTTTATTGTCACCATTACCCTTATCTAGGCACTTAGCTACAAAATGTCCAATCTTTACATAATTAAAATATTTGAAAGATAATTTTTCTTGATATTTACTTGTGCCTTTTTTCAGCTTACGAATGAAAAAATCTTCATTGTCATCTTCATCATCACTAGAGCTGTCACTTAATTTTTGAATCTTAGTCTTGTCTTTATTTGATGTCTTAAAAACAACTTTTTTTTTAGAGTTTTTCTTGTTTGGTCCGCATCTCATATACCATAAGAATACCATGTAGTTCATCCATCTTTAGCATAGCTAGATCCTTCATCTCCTCGATTTCTAAAACTTTTGCATCATATCTCATTGGTAGAGATCTCAAAACCTTTTACACCACCGTTGATTCTTCTAACTTTTCTCTAAGACCTTGAATATGATTAACTATTTGATCAACCCACAAAAGATAACTTGCTATATTTTCTTCCTCTTCCATTTTAAAACTCTCAAACTGTCTTCTAAAATTTTGGAGCTTAGCTTGATAAACCTTTCCATCACCTTTGTAAATATTTTCAAGCTTTACCCAAGTCTCATGATCAGATTTTCATTGCATAACTTTAACAAATTTTGATTCACATAAACTACATAAAATAGCATTTAAATATTTAACATTATTTTCACTTTCCTTCTTTTCTGCTGGAGTAATCACAAGTGTTTGTGGCTCTTCGTATTCCTCCATAACTACTTTTAAAATGTTGAATCTAAGAGACATCAAATAAGTCCTCATCTTTATGATCTAAAAAACATAATTTGTCTCATCAAACAAAGGTGTCTTATTTGTATAAAAACCTTCATGTGATCTAGCCATTGTGCTTTCCTCGATCTACCTTCAAGCTGTAAAACTCTTTCCAAAGCAACCTGCTCTGATACCAATTGTTAAGCATGAGATATACTAAGAGGGGGGATGAATCAGTAAATCATATATCTTATAAAGTTTTACTTAATCAAATTCCACTTAACCATTCATTCAAGATATGCAATAAAATTGAAATAATATGCACCACACGAGAGAGAGAGAGAGAGAGAGAGAGAGAGAGAGAGAGAGAGAGAGAGAGAGATCAAATTTTTACATGGAAACCCAAAGTGGGAAAAAACCATGGAGACTAATCTCAAGTATATGAAAGAGCACCAACTCAAATTACAAAGTTCACAAGCACCAACTTTCTGGAGTGCCAACCCTTTGTAAAGATTTGTGAGCATCAACCCACAAGAGCACCAACCCCTCTTGTGTATAAAACACAACTATCTCTCAATATTGTTTTCTCAACAAATGATAGAACTCTATAATATCTCTTTCTATTATCTCCTCTTTTCTTAAATAAAATAATTATAAACCATGCACTCTTTTGCACACTACAAATGGCTTCTCAAACTTTTATTTATATCTTTCCAAATGACCTTTGGCATTCACCCTTTGTGACTCTTCATTCCTCATAGAAAATGGTGCCAAACTTGCATGACCCTTCGAATCCTTGTATTTGAAAAGTCATATGGTGACACTTCATAAAAAAATGCATCATTTCCTCTTTTATCTTTATCTTGGTGACCTTTTAAATTTCTTAAGGTGACTCTTCATGGAAAAAAGTACCATACCCTCTTTTGTCTTCACTTGGTGACTTTTGGAATTATTCAAGATGATTCTTCATGGGAAAATGCATCCCATTCCTCTTTTATCTTTACCCCATGACTCTTTGACTTCTCCATGGGCCCTCTTTTGGATTTTATGCAACCAAAAATATATTCATTAATATTAAATAAATATCAACACATTTTAGCCAAAATATGAACATTAAAAACACATTTAGACAGTAAATGCTATGGGGCCTTTATCACCAATACTAGACCTTTGACATCAATGATACTATTTCCAACACTAGATTTCTCTTCTTGAGGTGGTAGTGTAATGGGAGAGGGAAATGAGGGCTTGAATTCCACTTATTTTTATGCTAAGATGGACTATTGCATTTGCCTATTAACCAACTTAATTTGTCTATCAAGATTAGTTTCAAAAATAAGGTTTCTCTTCTCAACTTTTTCTTCCAACTAATTGGGGAAAGGATGACTTTGGAAAGCTTAATTAGGATTATGAGTAGGGGTCAAGTGGGACTAATATCAATTTTAGGGAAGTGGATATGAAGGTTGATAGGTTTGGTGAGGCTACCTTTCATGAATTCTTAGCCTATCCTCTAAGGAAGAAATCAAACCACTCACATCTAGCATCTCACTTGTGAGCCTTTGCCAATTGGCTCTCTCAATAGGTTACCACTTTCTTTTGACCAAATCCAATACATCTCTAACATTATAAATAAGATGACTAGGAACATCTAGACCATATCCACTTTGTGTGTTAGAATCTATCATGTACCTCTCATATCCCAAGGGTGTTCTTTTTAAGGAGGAAATGGATGGACTTGAGAAGTGGCTAGGTTGACTAGGAGAAGCAAGACATTGAGAAGGTTGACTATAGGATAGATACACTTCATGAATGGGTTGATACACTTCATGAATGGGATAATACACTTCATGTTGGAGTTGGTAAGGATCATGATAAGGATAATATGGAATGTCATATGTTGGATATACTTCACCAACTTATGTAAAACAAAACTCAACACCAAGGTTAGCCATAAAAATTCATTAAGAGAAAGAATATAAGGAATGGTTATCAACAATCTTCAAAAAGAATACCTAGTTGCTTGACCAGTTGATGTAACTTCAGAGTTGACATTGATGCTTAAATAGATGCCTCCAAAGGTTGATTGTTAAAAGACAACACCAAAAATATTTCAACCTCTTGGACAAAGAATCCCATCAATCATGCGAAAAAAAATTGTCACTTAGATTTTCACCCTTTGAGGAGATGTCTCAGCTCTCCTAATCCAAGTGGCATAATTGAAACACCTCTGGGCTTGTGGGTAGCCTAAGGATGAGGTGAATTTCTAGATAGGGTTAGCTCCCTTGATGTACCACTTGTATACCACCACTATACCTAAAATTTGGGGGAGAAAAGGGAGAGAGATAACTCAAAGCAAACTATCCTAAGGGAGGTGATACACCAAATATATTGATGACTTCCAACCAACTATATGTTATACATGAAATCAAGAGGCTAACCAAACATACACTTCTCCAAAGTACATCTTCTCACATCAATATTACATTGTGAAGTTATGGATTAATGATTAGGCTATAAGGACTAGACAATAGGCCTTGAATGGCACTAGTGAATATATTAACTCACTCAACCTTGACACTTCCTAAAACACTTCACATGCCTTGCAAGAATAAGCTTTCCAACTAAAAATAGAATGAAGGAATGAGACAACATGATAAGGAAATCATAGTTATCACTAAGAAAGATCAATCATCAAGTAAATCACACTATGAACAGTCATGAAGAGGTAAAAATTAGTAGTATTATTGATCAAATGGTATGTAAATGAGCAGATATTTGCCATACTTATGTGGAACATAAGCTATAATGGCCAAAATGGCTAATTCTTATAGAACTTGAGAGAGATAAGAGAATAGATAAGTCTAAGGGTCACAAGGACACTTTTTAAGCTGAGATAATTAGTTGCTTGTGCATGAAAAGAGGATATGGGATGAACCATATAAGGTCAATAAGTACAAGTGTCTATACAAGGCATAAAACTCTTACAAAGTGGCATGTAACTCCTCATTTTGGCTCAAAAAATTGACTTCATGATTTGGACTTATTTTAACATCCCAAAACTAATTAGGGATAGGTATAATGATTAGGATGAAGGGAAAGGCTTTTAGACATGCATCTCCATGCATTGGTTTCAAGCTTGGTCATTTGAAATTATCTGAGAATGAGCCATCATTATCTACAATACAAAAAACTCCTCCTTCATGCACCCTACACACTTGGCCTTCAAAAAGGAATCAATTTTATATGAAAATAAATGGGATGGAGTGGATGACACTTTTCAAGACCCTTCATGGACTTAGATGCATTAGACACACCTTGAAATTAGCTCACTTGAAGTTTTCCACCCTTCTCACTAGCTTGGTCACTATGCCAGTTTTGACTGGCTAAGATGAATCAATTAATTGAGGCACTTAGGAGTTTTTATATGGAATTAAATTGACATGGGGAGTTATCTAAATTTCAAGCTTACCTCCCATGTGATTTACATCTCTTGAAACCTCCTACAACCTACACAATGCATAAAACTATCAATAAAATCTTGTTTTACACTCCATCTGTGTAGTTATATACAACTAATATTCATGGGGAGTAGCCTGAGAGAGTCTTATACAAGTTTCAATCATAATCCTAGACAAAATATGTCATTAGATTATCCTTCCAACCTCATTTTCTCCATCAAGTCTTGATTAAGGGTTTGCAAGGGTTTTAGGCAATTTTTTATCCTTAAGCCTTGTTCATGCAATTTTCATGTTTAAATTCCAAAATAATGCCACAAAAAGGTTTCTTATGACCCTATATAACTCCTCCAAATGCCTTGAGTCTCCATGTAAAGCACCAAGGGAGATATGAGCATTCAAATTTGACTTATCAAGCTTGATTCCTCATTTCAATACGCCTAATGTTGTCTTTGAGCCAAAATATGACCTCCTTGTCATTTCTCTACTTTATAAAAGATTTAACACATCTATTTTGACCCCAAAAACATGATTCAATAGGTTTAAATGCATGTCTAAGGCTAAACGTGTGAAAGACCTCCTCTTTGGACACTAGGTCTAATCTTTGTTTAATAAGCTTGACTAAAACCATTGTGGTCTAGGCCATCCAATTGGATTGTTTACATTTCATAAGCTTGAACACATCCATAATGGTCACGCAAACATGTTTCAATATGCTAGAATGATCATCTCAATGTGTAAGTAACAATGACTCTCTTTTTGGCTTTTAAGCCTAAACCTACTTAACAAGCCTATCTGTAACCCTTGTAGGTTTTGTTGGGTGAATATTTTGTCAACTAGCTAACTAGTGAGAAAAATAGGTCTCTTCAACCACAGCATAGGGAGATTAATCATCCAAAGTTATAGGTTTACTGCATCCAAAGGGGACAAATCTCTCCTCTCATCAAGGGGAGCTTCCCTATAGGTATAAAGGTGTTATATACTATATATATAAACTAAAAATAACACTCAAGGGTAGGATATACTATCCATCTCTCTTCTTTTAGAGATGATGTTCACAAACAAAGGAGAAAATTTTGGTGAAAACACTGAAGGCACTTCTCTTCTTTCAGAAGTGTTCTTTTAGGGGACAACAGGAGTTCTTTCAGGTAGGATAAGTAACTAGTAACCAAGGGCGTAGTAACCAGCAGACTAAGATGTAGCACAAAGTCTCCACCTTGACTACCCAAGAGGGAGATACGAAGGAAAATGAGGGCACAAAGTCATCCCCAAGGTCCTTTACATAGAAATAGAAAGAAAACACACTAAAGGCAATTATGGGGGCACAAAGTCTCTCCACAGTTGGCTTCAGGACACCTTCCTGATTACTTCCACTAGCTCTGCTTGTTAAATTGCATAAACAAGAATACATTTATGAAATAGACATAAGAAAAATATCCTAGAATGATACAAGATATAACAGCACAAAGTCTAAAAATAACTTGCTTTCTGATTCAAATAAATAAATATGATAAACAATCTGAGCTCAAAGTCTCAGTGATGCCTTTTAATTTGGGCAGAGTTTAGCTTTTGGTAATGGGAAGATCTCCCTTAAAAAAACCAAGAGATTACAATATATAGAGAGGCTAAGGAAGGCTTGGCTCTTTGTCCCATGGAGCAGCCCATGCTGTACATTAATGCCTTGAATGCATTTTTGGTTCTGTCAGGGAGGGCCATGCTAGAACAGGGTAGCTACCTTAACTATTGCATGTTGATTCATCTTGAATGCTTCTCTTGAGCTTGAGTCACTCTTTCTATCACCCACTATCTGCATAGCTATCCATGTTGCCTTTATGCTAAAGGGGACAAACATGCTGCACTTTAAATGTTTACAGGCCTAAATACCTACCTGGTGGACTGTTCCACCTACTGGAAATAACTCTTACTGATATTTCCCTCTTTGTCTCTTCTTCTTTTTGGCCCTAGCCTTAAGGTCTTTGAATGCATTTGGGTCCACGTTCTAAGCCTACAAAGATCAACAGACACTTTATTGCCACAAATTTGACGTCTGTGGGTCTTTCATCTTTTAAAGGTTAACGGCTAGTCGGTCATCCTAAACTTGATGTTTGCGGACCTGTCATTCTCCTTAGTGATTCCTTCATGCTTTTCTCTCTTGCTATGGCTACTTTCTACTGTGACACAGGTGAGGATATGTGGCAAGATCCACAGCTTTGAAATAAGCTTATTGGAATAAGCTTTGAAACTTATTAGAAACCTAAAGTGTGGATGTAGACACTTGTCATGCTCTACTTGTTTACAAAGGACACATGGCAGGGTCCATTGCTTTGAAACTTATTAGAAACCTAAAGTGTGGATGTAGACACTTGTCATGCTCTACTTGTTTACAAAGGACACATGGTAGGGTCCATTGCTTTGAAACTTATTAGAGACTGTATCTTAGCATGTGACACTTGGCGACTTCCACTACACTTTGAGGCTTGATCCTTCTCAAAGGGGACTTGCCCTTCAGGGTCTTGAAAGAAGGTCCATTTTATGAGTGTCGACTATCCTCCATGAGGGCACCTACCCTTTGAGATCTCCCCAGTGGGTTTTGGGCTTTAATTTCTTCGATAAGGCTTGATCCTTTATTTCCTTCTGGTAATTTCTCTAAAAGAAATCTTTCCTTGGCTCTACATCTTTGTATTGGGAGTGTTCCATTTTTGACCCATGGCACATTCTATTGCTTTTAACAAGTGACACGTGGCATCTTCTGATGGAACAGGTGAGGACACTTGGCAGCATCCATCTAACTTATAGGAGCTTTTAGAAACCTTTGAGGGTCCTACATGAGATGACACATGGTGGCTTTTGCTAAGCTCTAAAAATGCTATAGAAACATTCAAGACTCATTTGGATTTACATGGATGATGACACTTGACATGTTCCATTTGTTCCTGTGACTTACTCAGGGTCCACCACAGTCCTTACTCAATCACTATAGATGTTGACACTTGGCGGTCACTGCTGAGTCTTCCCAGGGACACATGGCAACTTCCACTCAATTTTAGCAATCAAACAGAGGATGACACTTGGAGTACTCTGCTTATTCTTTTAGTAACTCGCTCGAGGCCCACCACAGTTTTTACTTGATAATGAAACCAAAGGAAGATACAGTGACTGTTAACACTTGTCAGCCTCCACTGAGCTTTGTAGATGACACGTGGCACATTCCATTGCCTCAATAAAAAGATATTGAAACCTTCCATAGTTACCACTTGTTGCTTTCCATGAAACTCTACAAGGGACACATGGCATGTTCCACTGCTTTGAGAAGCAAATCATAATGTGTCTCAGTAGATGACACTTGGCAACTTCCACTAATCTTTTTCTTTCACGTGTTCCTTTGAACCGTCTAATTGAAATGAACTTGAAAATCTATAAGTGTTGGAAACTTGCTCTTTCGAAGGAATTTACCTATTAAAGCCATTGAACCCTTTGAACCTGTTAATTTCAAGCATGTTGAGTCTGTAGATTTTCTCCTGTGAAGTCCGTAGAAATTGAGAAGCTTGAAAAATGAGGAATTTGAATGCTCAAGACAAATTTTGAAAAGGGAAGAGATAATTTTGGTCTATGCAGGGTCAAAATAGTCCATAGGCTATCCTAAAAATGAATGACATTTTTGGGGGATAATAGCTGGCTCCAATTGGGGAACTTCCTTTAGTTGAAAACTTGAAACAGCTGAGGGGAGTAGAAACTAGAATCTCTAGTGCCTTTGAAGTATGCCATTGGGCTATGGAGTCATGCTACCCACAAAAAAGGCTCTAAAAAATGAAAATGAAAAGCACAAAATAAAAACAAAAGACTATACAAATATACATTTGTACAGGTGAACTTATCTGATACTTCAAGAATTGAAGTGATTAAGACGCTACCCATAGTGAGATAATGAAAATGGTGTTCCATCTTGATAAACTAGCAGGAAACCATTTTGTCCCCAAAATTGGTGACGAATGAATGGAACTCTCCACCAAGAATCACATTTCTTGTACACTCTTTTTGGTTCTCTCTTCTTGCGACATGGCAAGACGTGGTCTCCAATCCAAAAACCATAAATCTTTGCCCTCTTGGCAAAGAGTTCTTTTTGCTGACTTTGGAGCACAATAGTATGGTCCACTACCATAACTCGTTGATCTACTAGTTCAGTCTATCACATATTTTGATTGTCCCCCTTAAACTCCTGACAAACCATCAGCTTAGCATCTCCTTTGGTGTGAAGGAGTTTGGCATCTTGGTCTTGAGCAACCTTTAATCTAAGCAACAAAGATTCACATTTAGCTGTGTTGTTGGTGTTTCTAAATTGTAACTTGCATGAAGGAAAAATATCTCCTTGAGGAGATGTCAACACAATCCCGGCTCTAGCAATGGTAGAAGAATTACTGCCATTGAATTCCAAGATCCAAGCATCATCAAAAGCTAATCTTCTATCAGATTTCTCTTCATTAGAGATGGAAGATACTTCTTTATTTGTATTATGCCCTACCAATTCTTTTGATCTCTTGTTTTGATCAATTCTTGGATTACCAGCTACAGGAATTTCACTACAGAAATATGAACATCCTCTGTGGTCAAGAAATAATTACCCCTACCCAAAGACTTAAACAGAGTTTGAGCTACAAGGGCCAACATTTGGGTGACTATATATTTTGCCTCCTTTTTAGGGAGCAATCTCTTCATTACGCCCTTGACAGGGATCCTTGCCTCAGACAAGTCCATACTTAGTTCTCCACCAATGTCCAACTGCAAAGGATTGGCTTGTAGGAATTCAAATTTAGTCATTTAAATTTTAGATTTCTTGACATGATCAATTATGTCAAATGACTGAAATGGACTAGGAAGATAGGATGGGAGTTCATCCTTTTGGTTTTTGGGAGGGGGAGGACTGGCCTATGAATTTGAAGTACAGGCATAGGGATATTTGAGGCACTTACCTTTCTTGTAATCACTGGGTCCTTTGACTGGAAAGGAAGAGAGGTTCCCTGCTTAGCAATTGAAATTGTTGGTTAGGGTCGCTCCTCTATCTTTTCTTTGTCAGCCTACTGGGTTGACTAGTTCTTAGACTGGGTGAACACATCATATGATCCCTCAGCTGCATTGCCTTCACTTTAGGGTTCATCTTGGTAGTTTAGGAAACTGATGTGGGAGTTGCCATCTGATTCTTCTTGATTGGCCATGAAGAGACCAATGTCATTTTCTTGCTCAAACTTAGGCTGGAAAGAGAAATCATGTTTTGTTTCTAGATATCCAACTGTTGAGTTGGTTGGGGGTGCTTCAAGGGTGAGGTTCCTCTGTGGGGGAGGAAGATGATTTGGCTGCCCTTGATTTCTGGCAGCATTGCCTTGATATGACTAATTGGGGAATGTCCTCCTTGGTACATCTCTATATGAAGGAGCAAAAGACATACCTTGTGCCATTTGCCTTTTTAAGGCTAGCAATTCATTTGCCAGCTTTTACACCATTTGATTAGTGGTGGCTATGGGTGAGTATTCAAAAGATGAAGAGGGTTTACCTCTATTTGGATCTCTCATTATCTTTCCTGCCAAGATAAGGTCATCTTCTACCTCAGTAGCCAAGCCTTGAGCAGCCTCAAGGTCTATGTGGCCAGCACATCTCAATAAAAAACTCACTTCATGCAGCTGTGAGTTGATGAAGAAGCATTTGAGGTTTTCAGGTGTGGGTTGAGCAATGATAGGAATTCGATTCCTCAGCTTGTCAAACTTTGCTATGAAATCCCTCATGGGTTCATGAGGTTCCTTCTTCATCTATGTAAGTTGGGCCAGCAAAGCATGTGCATCTTTTGTAGGCTTGAACTTGGCTTTAAGTGTGTCCCAATCAGTCACTGATCTAGCTTGCAGATGGTAGAGCCAGTCTGCAGTGGCACCTTGTAGCGTTTCCATGAAAACCCTGACTGCCACGTCTTCAAATTCGACCCCTATCACACTGCAGGTTATGCTAAAGGCTGCAATGTGTTCATTGGGGTGAACTCTCCCATCACTAAATAATTTGGGAAAGTTCTTTCTTGAGCTGCATGGAAGTTCATGTAGGGGTGGAGTCAAATTTAGTGGACCAAAAGAGTTACCCCAGGGGCCTCGAACTGCCATGATTTGATTATGAAAAAGTGGGATAACAAATTTGGGTGGAGTATGTATTGACAAAGCTCTACTAACAACAAAAATGGATGCTTTGCCTGGTAATGGAGAAGGACAGGACTGCTTCAATTTGAAACTTGAGGCTTCAAACTATGCATGCTTCCCCAGTTGGCGTGGGGGTGGAGGAAGTTGGTAAGGCTATAATGATAGTGGGTAAGACACAGAACGGAGTTGCTAGAGTTTATAATGGATAAGGATAGGGACTGCTTCAATCTAAAACTTGAGGCTTCAGACTGCACATTCATCCCCAGCAGAGTCACCAAAAACTATTGGGTGAATATTTTGTCAACCAGCTAACTGGTGAGCATAATAGGTCTCTTCAACCACAACATAGGGAGATTGGTTGTCCAAAGTTGTAGGTTTATCGCATCCAAAGGGGATAAATCTCTCCTCTCATCAAGGGGAGGTTCCCTATAGGTATAAAGGTGCTATATACTATATATATAATCTAAAAATAACACTCAGGGGTAGGATATACCATTCACTCTCTTCTTTCAGAGATGATGTTCACAAATAAAGGAAAAAATCTTGGTGAAAACATTGAAGGCACTTCTCTTCTTTTAGAAGTGTTCTTGCAGGGGACAACAGGAGTTCTTTCAGGTAGGATAAGTAACTGGTAACCAAGGGCGTAGTAACCAATAGACTGAGATGTAGCACAAAGTTTCCACCTTGACTACCCAAGAGTGAGATACAAAGGACAATGAGGGCACAAAGTCATCCCAAGGTCCTTTACACAGAAACAAAAAGAAAACACACTAAAGGCAATTGTGAGGGCACAAAGTCTCTCCACAGTTGGCTTCAAGACACCTTCCTGATTACTTCTACTAGCTCTGCTTGTTAAATTGCATAAACAAGAATACATTTAGGAAATAGACATAAGAACAATCTCTTAGAATGATATAAGATGTAAGAGCACAAAGTCTAAAAATAACTTGCTTTCTGATTCAAACAAAGAAATATGATAAATAATTTGAGCTCAAAGTCTCAATGATGCCTTTCAATTTGGGCAGAGTTTAGCTTCTGGTAACGGGAAGATATCCCTTAAAACAAACCAAGAGATTACAATATATAGAGGCCAAGGAAGGCTTGGCACTTTGTCCCATGGAGCAGCCCATGCTGTGCATTAATGCCTTGAATGCATTTTTAGTTTTGTCAGGGAGGACCATGCTATAACAAGGTGGCTACCTTAACTATGGCATGTTAATTCATCTTGAATGTCTTCTCCTGAGCCTGAGTCACTCATTCTATCACCTACTATCCATGCAACAATCCATGTCGCCTTTATGCCAAAGGGGAAAAATATGATGCACTTTCAATGTTTGCAGGCCCAAATACTATTGAGGTGTGGAGCTAAAAGCTTCACCAAATGAGTATTTTACAGGTTGCTAGTGTTACACAGTTATCGGCATCGGTCAGGAGCGATTGACATCAATCACAGGCAGACAGGCAGGAACCGACGTCGGTCACCTGTGCGTCTAGAATGCTATTTTTGTGGACAGAATAGAATGTTTGCATGTTAGGATTAAGTAGTCATTAACTCTATCGTTGTCTTTGCCTATGATAAATTAGATATCATAGTAGATGCCAGACTCAATCTTATAGATCCAAGAGCCTTTATATCAAGAACTTCCCATTCTTCATCATCCATGTCTTTGGGCTTCTTTAAAACCCCACCTAACGGTAAGTATAGATCTTTCTGATACAGATAATCCTCTATCTGCATTCTCCAATGTTGATAATTCTTGCCATTGAACTTCTCCATTCTCAGTTTACTTTCTTCTGCCATTGTTTCTCCCACTTAAACAGAAATCTCTGTGAGTAACCTGTAATCAATACACACTAACCAGATCTGAAACACCTGTTAGTCAACTTGAGCTCTAATAATGGTGGTGAGTTCTGCAGCCACAAGTTCAACTAGTATTGTTATATGCATGAGATCTGTAGGCAAAGGATGGTTCCAAGGACACCTCAGCAAAATGGAGTTGCTGAAAGGATGAACAAAATAATAATGGAGCGTGCAAGGTGTATGAGATTGCATACTAGTTTGCCCTTAGAGTTTTGGGCAGAATTTGTTGATACTACAGTGTAATTGATTAACAGAGGACCCTCTACAGCTCTGGATGGTAGAATTCCAGAAGAGGCATGGATAGGTAAAAAGGTAGATCTCTCATTTCTCAAAGTTTTTGGTTGTGAAGCCTTTGTGCACGTTGATAAGGAAAATAGAAAGAAGCTAGATGCTAAGTTTATGAGGTGCACATTTATTGGCTATGGCTCTGATGATTTTAGATTCAAGTTTTGGAATCTAGGAACTAACAAGATAATTAAGAGCTGTGATGTTGTTTTTAATGAAAAAGTGATGTATAGTGATCAGCTCAAGAAGCTGAATCAATCTGGGCAGAGCAATGGAGAATTGGACAAGGGGACAGTCCAAAATGAGCTCGTGAGAAAAATTAATCATAGACATGAAAACACAAAGACCGACGTCGATCAGGTAGAAACCAACATTGGCAATACAGGAACCGATGTTGGTCATATAGTGACCGACATCAGCCAGGCAGGAACCGACGTCGGTCAGGCAGAACCAA
Source organism: Torreya grandis (assembly GCA_037957365.1). Classification (NCBI taxonomy): domain Eukaryota; kingdom Viridiplantae; phylum Streptophyta; class Pinopsida; order Cupressales; family Taxaceae; genus Torreya; species Torreya grandis. The sequence continues at coordinate 1,065,914 of JARHVA010000463.1, forward strand.
CGTCAGCCAGTTACAAGCCTAAAAGTGACCGAGGTCGTTCACTGTCAGAGAATTTGGGTGGACAACATGTTGTGAATGAGCTCAGACGCCCATCAGGAGGTTAGAAAGGGTAAGTAAACCTCCAATTCAATATTCCCTTTCATTATTCTATTTATTGCTTACTGATGGTGGAAAATCAGAGAGTTTTGATGAAGCAATATAGGTGGAATCCAAGAATCAGTGGGAGCTAGGCATGAATGAGGAGATTGATTCCTTGAAAGAGAACCAAACATGGGATTTGGTTGAGTTACTAGTAGGAAAGAAGACACTGAAGAATAGATGGATCTACAAGTTAAAGGAAGGTGAGAATGGACAGATGAGATATAAGGCCAGGTTGGTAGTGAAAGGATTTGCACAGAAACCAGGTATTGATTTTGGTGAGATTTTTTCTCCTGTTGTTAAAATGAATTCTATACGGACTATATTGTCTTTAGTTGCTATTGAGGATTTGCATCTTGAGCAGCTTGATGTTAAGACAATGTTTCTTCATGGAGATTTGGATGAAGAAATATATATGGATCAGCCGGAAAGATATGAGGTCAAAGGTAAGGAGAAGCTAGTGTGCAGATTGAAGAAAAGCTTGTATGGCCTCAAGCAAGCTCTTAGACAATGGTATTTGAGATTTGATAGGTTTATGACTGAGCATGGCTACAGTCGGTGTCAATCTGACCATTGTGTGTATTTTAAGAGATTGGATAATGGTAGATATATTATTTTGTTGTTGTATGTAGATGATATGCTAGTTGCAGGATCACACATGCAGGATATCTCTGAGCTTAAGGTGAAATTAGTTCACACATTTTCCATGAAGGATTTGGAAGCAGCAAAGAAAATCCTTGGCATGAGTATTAAGAGAGACAGGAAAAATCACAGGTTGATTTTGTCTCAAGAGGATTATGTGAACAAGGTGTTGAAATGGTTCAATATGCAAGATGCAAAACCGATAAGCACACCTTTGGCTAGACATTTTAAATTGAGTAAAGAACAGTGTCCTAATTCACATGATGAGGTAGAGTACATGAGTAGAGTTCCATATGCTTCTGTAGTAGGGAGTTTAATGTATGCAATGGTTTATACTAGACCGGATATTGCCCAAGCAATGGGAGTTGTAAGTATATGGCCAATCTAGGGAAGGAGCACTGGAAAGTAGTTCAGTGGATCCTTAGATATCTAAGAGGGACCAGCAGTAGGCATTTATGTTATGGAGGTTCAGATACTTCTCTACATGGTTATGTAGATTCAGATATGGTAGGTGATTTAGATGGCAGAAGGAGCACCATAGGATATGTTTTCACTGTTGGTGGAACGGCAGTTAGCTGGATATCAAAGTTGTAGAAGGTTGTTGCCTTGTCAACTACAGAAGCAGAATATATTGCAGTCACAGAGGCTAGCAAAGAGATGATACAGATGACACGGTTCATGGAAGAGCTAGGAAAGGAGCAAGAGAGTTGCAGATTATACAGTGATAGTCAGAGTGAAATTCATTTGGCTAAGAATTCAGCCTTTCATTCAAGACCAAAGCATATACAGCTTAGGTACCACTTCATAAGACAGGTATTGGAGGATGGTGAGTTGAAGCTGGAGAAGATTCATACAGATAAAAACCCTATTGATATGTTAACCAAGCCGGTAATAAAGGAGAAGTTGAATCTTCATTCAACTTCTGTTGGTCTTCATGATTGAGTTGAAGATGGAGAAGCTAGAAGATGTTGTTGTACAGGTACTGGTGCAGCTGTTTATCTCCAATTGGGAGATTGTTGAGGTGTGGAGCTAAAAGCTTCATCAAATGAGTATTTTGCAGGTTACTAGTGTTACACAGCCACTGGCATCAGTTAGGAGCGATCGATGTCGATCAGGAGCAGACCAGGAGATGCCAGCATCGGTCATGGATCGGCCGACGTCAGTCACAGGCAGACAGGCAGGGACCGATGTTGGTCACCTGTGCGTCTAGAATGCTATTTCCATGGATAGAACATAATGTTTGCATGTTAGGATTAAGTGATAGTCTTAAGTCTGCATCTCTATTTTAAGTAAGACTGTTTAGAGCCCTTGATTAGGAGGTGCATCTAATGGCTGTAGTTGTATGCTCATGTTTCCTAATATTATATATAGGATTAGATATTCTTAGCTTAGTGTGTAATGTTGAATTGAATAGTACAGTATTGTATATGTGTATCAATCCAGGTTGTTGGAATTGATTGTAATTGAGAGAGAAAGCTCTTGAGGGAAAGAGATCTAGAGAGAGATCTGTACATCTGAGAGAGGTGTGGAAGAAAAGAAATTTCTTCAATTGTATTCCTTCTGTAAAGAGTTTAATACAAGTTTTTAGGGTGGTTTCTTGTATCTATTATTGTTTGTTATTATTTGATTCTAGTTACTTATCTTTCTGGTTTAATTCCGCATTTAATTTCTTTCATATTGTAATCAACATTGTTGGTTGATCCCCAACAAATACCTACCTAGTGGACTATTCACCTACTGGAAATAACACCTGTTGATATTTCCCTCTTTGTCTCTTCTTCTTTTTGGCCATGGCCTTAAGGTCTTTGAATGTATTTGGGTCCACGTTCTAAGCCTACAAAGATCAATAGACACTTTATTGCCACAAATTTGACATCCACAAGTCTTTCATCTTTTGAAGGTTAACGGCTAGTCAGTCATCCTAAACTTGACGTTTATAGGCCTATCATTCTCCTTAGCGATTCCTTCATGCTTTTCTCACTTGCTCTGGCTTCTTTCCACTGTGACACAGGTGAGGATACATGGTAGGATCCGCAGCTTTGAAATAAGCTTATCAGAATAAGCTTTGAAACTTATTAGAAACCTAAAGCATGGATGCAGACACTTGTCACGCTCTACTTGTTTACAAAGGACACGTGGCAGGGTCAATTTCTTTGAAACTTATTAGAGACTGCGTCTCAGCATGTGACACTTGGCGGCTTCTGCTGCACTTTGAGGCTTGATCCTTCCTGAAGGGGACTTGCCCTTTGGGGTCTTGAAAGAAGGTTCATTTTATGAGTTTTGACTATCCTCTGTGAGGGCACCTACCCTTTGAGATCTCCTAGGTGGCCTTCAGGCTTTAATTTCTTCAATTAGGCTTGATCCTTTATTTCTTTTGGATAATTTGTCTGAAGGAAATCTTTCCTTGGCTCTGCGTCTTTGTATTGGGAGTGTTCCATTTTTGACCCATGGCACATTTCGCTACTTTTAACAAGTGACATGTGGCATCTTCTGACGAAACAGGTGAGGACACTTGGCAGCATCCACCTAACTTATAAGAGATTTTAGAAAACTTTGAGGGTCTTGCAGGAGATGACATGTGGTGGCTTCTATTGAGCTCTAGAAATGCTACAGAAACATTCGAGACTCATTTCGATTTACATGGATGATGACACTTGGCATGTTCCATTTGTTCCTGCAAGTTACCTGGGGTCCACCATAGTCCTTACTCAATCACTGTGGATGTCGACACTTGGCAGCCTCTATCGAGTCTTCCCAAGGACACGTGGTAACTTTCACTCAATTTTAGCAATCACACGAAGGATGACACTTGGAGCGCTCCACTTATTCTTTTAGCAACTCACCCGAGGCCCACCACAGTTTTTACTCGATAATGAAACCAAAGGAAGACACATCAATCATTGACACTTGGTAGCCTCCACCAAGCTTTACAAATGACACGCAGCACATTCCATTGCCTCAAGAAAAAGATATTAAAACCTTCCGCAGTTGCCAGTTGTTGCTTTCCATGAAACTCTACAAGGGACATGTGGCATGTTCCACTGCTTTGAGAAGCAAATCATAATGTGTCTCGGTAGATGACACTTGGCAGCTTCCACTCATCTTTTTCTTTCGCATGCTCCTTTGAACCATCTGATCGAAACGAGCCTAGAAATGTATAAGTGCTGAAAACTTGCTCTTTCGAAGGAATTTACCTATTAAAGCCATCGAACCCTTTGAACCTATTAATTTCAAGCATGTTGAGTCTGTAGATTTCCTCCTATGAAGTCCATAGAAATTAAGAAGCTTGAAAAATGAGGAATTTGAATGCTCATGACAAATGTTGAAAAGGGAAGAGATAATTTTGGTCTGTGTAGGGTCAAAATAGTCCATAGGTTGTCCTAAAAATGAATGACATTTTTCAGGGATAACAGCTGGCTCCAACTGGGGAACTTCCTTCAGTTGAAAACTTGAAACAGCTGAGGGGAGTAGAAACCAGAATCTCCAGTGCCTTTGAAGTATGCCATTGGGCTATGGAGTCATGCTACCCAAAAAAAAAGGCTCTAAAAAATGAAAATGAAAAGCACAAAATAGAAACAAAAGACTATATAAATATACATATGTATAGGTGAACTTATTAGATACTTCAAGAATTGAAGTGATTCAGATGCTACCCATTGTGAGATAATGAAAATGGCATTCCATCCTAATAAACCAGTAGAAAACCATTTTGTCCCCAAAATCAGTGACGGGCAAATGGAACTCTCCACCAGGAATCATAGGTTGTCCCAAAAATGAATGACATTTTTTGGGGACAATAGGTTTAGACTACTCTACTTAGTTTCATATCTCTTTGATTGGTTTCCATGATTTTATTAGGTTTTTTATAGCTATCAATCCTTCCTAAAATGTCTAAACATCTCCTTGTTGATCCATTCCACCATTCTTTCCAAGATTACAGGTTTCATGCATAAAGGGAGTGCCCTCTATCTGAGACAAAATAGAGTGCACTCCTTTATCTCCCTAGATAAATGTGAACATTTCATGGGATCTCCAAGCCAAAAAAATGTTACCTTACCAAAATTTATCCCTTGGTTTGATGATTTGACCATCCAAACTCTTAAAGACCCAAGACAGACTATTGTAGGCAGACTATGTAGTATTTATTGGTGTAGATTATATATTGATTATTTAGATCTTACCTTTGCTTGCTTTATGATATGTGAAGATTTATATATTCCATAAAAACCCTAAATAAAAATTTTCAAGTCATTTCATCACCCCAATCTTCTACATGCCACTTTATACCCTTGACTGATCAAGACTGTGTCCTTGGCTAACTGTACTTTAGTAAGTCTTGTAGGTAGTTGTGCTTGGTTGAAGCTTATATATAGTGTTTAAAACCTATACATAGTAACTTAAGACCATTTTATACTTTATTGGATCCATTTATTCATCTTATATAGGCATAAACCTTATCAAAACACTCTCTTTGCTTTTTGCTTGGTCTAGACTGTATACACAGATTTTTGACTATATTGGCTTGTTTTGAAAGGTACCTATAGATGGCTTACATTGGGATAAACTTTGAAATAAATGCATGACCATATTGAAACCTTAAAATCTATTTTAGCATCTATTTGGACCTAGTGTTTACTTTTTTGATCTATAAACACCTTAAAGAATCCAATTAACTTGCTCTTTGTGCCTCACAGTCAACTACAATTGACTGTGTGGGCTCCTATAGATGTTTTATATGCTCTAGGACTTGAAAATTGATAATAAAACTTCCTTTAATATATCAACCCCATATTTTATATGTTCATGTTCCTTTTGTGCTTAGAGTGAAATCTATTCTCAAGGTCTCTAGATCAAACTTCATGGTGAACCTACAGCCAACCTGTAGGTGCATGTTTTTTGATGACAAGGAGGTCTATAGGTGATGTAGTGATCAGAATCAATATATAAACTTCCTTGAATAACCTATATACCAAAAAAATTATTATTAACTCTCTAGAACCATAAAACATGAGGGCATGGTCTAGTATGTAACTTTTGGATGAAGAGTCACCTTAGGCTCAAGACTATAGATATCAATGAAGAAAAATAGTGTTCAAATGGCAACTTTAAGCCTCTTAATAACTAAAGTCTACTTGATTTCTTCCTTTAAAACTTTGTATGGGTGTTCTTCATGATATAATATGAAATTTTGGGTCATTAGATGCATCAAAATTCATTTGCAACCCTATTGTAAGATCTCAACAAAAACCTTAGGTTCTCTATTTTACACTTTCAGGAAAAAGAGACTTGAATATTGTAATTGAGTCTTTTAGCATGGTTTGCAACCTCCCTTATCTCATTTAACTTGAAACTAGGTTTTCCATGGTATTTTAATAAATTAAGACCCAAAAGAAGGTCTTGCCACAGTGTAAATTCCTCCAGATGACACCTCAGCCTCTCTATTAACACCTATAAGTGACCATTCTAATGTACAGGCAGACAGTGAATGATCCAATGGATAAGAAGCATAGTTTATGGGTTTAAATTAGGATTTAACCTTTTCCAAAAGTTATAAAAGACTTTACTCACAACCCAAACTCTGCTCAGTTTAAATGCTCCTCTTCAACATGCTTGGTGGATCATGAAGACACTTGTAGGTAGGCATATCATGTACAGGCAATAAATGCAAACTTAGACAGTCTGCAAGGTGTATGAGTTCCAATGGAGTTTGGTCCTTTTATAAAGGTCTAAAATTATCTCCTCTTACCATCAAAATATTTTTTTCTTTAGATAATCCCCTTTCAATGTGATTGGTCTTTATGAAGGCACCTGTAGGTTCATTAATGGCAGGTGACTGTAGAAGTGTTTTATTGACTATCTTCTCATGCTTTATATAGTGTTACTTGGATTTTTCTTGTTTTCTCATTCTTATAAACACATATCAACCTCTTGATACCTCAAATATAGTTCCATGAAAACACTAAACATGTTCTAAACACATGATCAACATGGTTGCAAGTAAGAATGAGCAAGGAGTAGACTGTAAGAAAGGCAAGATTGAATAATTTGGTATAAACATGATGTTATGAGACTAAACATGAAGGTATGGTGATAAAAATGGAATTTAGACATTGGAATAATCACATCACATTCTTATGAGACCTCTTTTAAGAACCAAACATTCTACAAACAAGGAAAATTGACTAAGACTACACATGGTGGCACCTTCTTGCAACATGAGATAACTTGCTCATCCAAACACCATAAAACATAAAAATAAACATGGAGAGAATATAAAAATATATCTCACATCCTCTGGAATAAACATCACTAACTATTTCATACGGACTTGCCCAAAATGGAACAAAACCTATAGGGTGCATGAAATAGCAAGCAAAAAAACACAATCAACTTCATGAGGATGGTTCATAAAGCAAAGGACACCATTATTATAAATATTATAATATAAATTAAGGTATCTAAGTTTAATATAAGCTCCCAAAATTATTTGACCTGAAACCTCTTTAGTTGTTCGTACTAAGCACAAACTTGTTGGTCACTTCTATATGTCTAGAAGGGCCAGAAATGAGCAGAAGGGTTTTGGCTCAAAAATGGAATTTCCAAAGCATTTAAAGAATTTATATGAGTTTGAATAATATGAAGAGGCATTCCATGACCTTACCCCATGTGGCACACTTCCACATGGGTTGTACAAGTGCCAAACTCTTTTTTCTCAAGATAATTACCCTTTCTTTTGAATAACCTACCACTTTTCAGTTATGATAGTTGATTAAGACCTCTTAGGACACATGTGACATGACATCACCTTTTGTAACCTTCATATTTCCCAAGGAGGTCGTACAACCTATTAAATGCTTAATTTAAACCACTAAAATGACTCAAAAAGACAAAATGACTAAGAAGACTAGTGACCAAGGCTAATATATCATTAAATGACATATATTTACATATAATACACCCTATGACATAATATTAAACCCCCCATTAACCTATAAAGATAAATTTTTTAATCTATAGGTGCCCCAATTTGACCCATAGGGTCAAATTTGGTCAACGGAGTGCAGAGAAAGGTGGTCATCATCAATTAAAGAGCAGCACCAGGTGTTTAATATGATCTATTCAAGGTAGATGAGTGGCTTTTGAGTTACTAAGGGGTTGGTTCCTCAGTTTAATATAAAGCTTGCTAAAGGTCTAATTGTTGTGGGTGCTTAACTACACAGGGGCAGTAGCTCCTTGTGGGATTGGTGTCTCACTAAACTAAGGGATGGGTGTTCCTTTATTAGTTGGTTCTATTCTAAATTTTGGATATTTTTATTATAAGACTGCAGTTCATCTTACAAGTTTCAGTGGGTTTTATCCCCTAAGAGGGTGTCCCACATATATCATGTGTTTTGTGTTTGATCTTATTTTATCTTCCATGTTCATTGTTATGAATGATGTGTATGCTTCATGATTGTATGTGTTGAATGGTTAAGGGTTTAAAGGGTTTTAAATTGGATTGAATCTCTAAAATCATTGATTCACCTCCCCTCTCAATGATTATATGTCTAACATCGACTTGTTGGATGAGCCACAAAGATGTCACATTAATACCAAACCCTCCATCAATTAAAAATTTATGAATAAGGGTGGTATTAATGGTTATTTTAATGAATAGGGGTCGATCATCAGTGCAAAAAAGGATCTTTTCATTAATTATGTATTCTTCAATAAATTCAATGGAAGGTTTAAAAGGAGGACCAATGGATTCAATGGTATGCACATTGGTAGATTAAGTCTCAATAGAGGGTGGTTCTTCTTCTATAGAAGATGGATCTTCAATTTCTTTCAGTTATTGCATGAGAAACTTGTGATGATAGGGGGAGGTGTGAACTAACTCCATAATAGGAATCTTGCAAGGTATGGAATTGATTTCTTCTAAAGAGTTCCAATGGGATTTAGAAAAAGAACCATTGTGAAGTTTTGAAGGTAAGATAGATTTTGAAGGAATGGAAGTGGTTGGTGGTTCCAAAAGAGGAGATTGTTCCTCATGAGCTTCCAAAGTTAAGTGAGCAATTGTAATATCTTTGAGGAGTTGCTCTTCCAAATAGGGTTTCTTAGGTTTGGTGATAGGATCTTTATGAGCCTGTTTGTGATGATAGTTGACCTTAGCTACATTAATTTATTAAGAGTTGTAATATTGGTCATAGTCAACATCAATGGCACAAACATCCTTGGTAGTTTGTTGAGTGGTAGATGTGGGGAAATATTTTTTGTTATTCGAAGAGGAAGCTTTGGGAGCTTTTAGTTTTTGAGAAGCAGTGTGGTACTCTTGACAATGGAGATGGATCATGGCTTTGTGATTGAAGGAATCACCAAGCATATAGGAGATAGAAAATTTGGTAAGCCCTCTACAAGTTTCATGGGAATGACCAATGTTAGCATGGAACCAACAAAATTGATTAGGGTCATACCATTTAGGAGGATTACTGGGATAAGTAAAAAGTTTAGAGGGTGCTAAAAATTATTTCATTTATTACACAGTTAATGGTGTGTGAGAAGATGGGGGATTATCGGCCTTGGCAACTCCTAATTTAGTTTAAGGAGTATTATTGGTGATTGAATTGGTAGAAGTTTGAAAATATCCCTTAATTGATTTTGTATTAGGTTCAAATTTCTTCATTAAGAAGTCTTGACACTTGGCTTGGTCAAGAGGTTTGTCAAGCATTTGAGGGGAAATTTTTTTAACCTTATATTGAAGAGGAGTTAAAGCAGTTATAAAGAGTAAATAAATTATCATTAGTCATGTTATGGTCAGCCTTGTGGGCTAAATATTTCCATCATTTGATAAAACCATGAGTTGATTCAGTGGGAAATTGCTTAGCATTGATGAAATGGCCAAGGCAATTTTTGGGAAGGTCATTATATTGAAATTCTTTAACTAGAGAATTGACTAAATCCTCTAGTTTCTAGATGGAATGTTGGGGAAGTTGGTTGTACCATTCTAATACATCACTAGTGAAAGTTTTAACTAGAAGTTAAGTGGTGGCAAAAGTATTAGTTTGGATCCACTCTTTATAAAGATTTCCAAATGCTTTAAGAAAAGATGCAGTGTCTTTAGTCCCATCATACTTGATAATTGGAGAGTTGTTACCAATATCAATGGAAATGTTGAAAGGAGTTAAAGGCTTGTTTTGTATGTTTTGAAGCATCTTTTTATTCATGATAGGTTGGGGATTAACAATTCCTAAGGCATCTCGAAGAGGTGGAGGAATAAAAATTTGATTATTTCAAGGAATTAAAATTAGAGGTTGATTGGCCATATTGATCAAATGATGTTGAATTGCATCATTTGGGAGGTGTTAAATGTTTGCATTATGTTCATTTGTTGCATGATTTTTTCAAGAAATTAGGTTGTATCAATTGGTGGGTTGATGTTTATAGGAAGACTCCTTGAATTGGTATTAGGGAGAGGGTTATTAGGAGGTGGATTACCAGTGGCGTTATTGGATAGACTTGTGTCAATCGCTCCCACATTATGTTGAGATGCTTGAAGATGTTAATTATCTTCATAGGTATAAAAAGGATCAAATTCACCTCATTCATATTTAAGCATGATTTGAACCATGTTACAATCCATAGATGAAGGAGGGGAAGAAGTGTTCTAAGAGTGAGGATTATCTTGGGAGGTAAAGAAAGGGAGAAAAGAATACCCCATATAGTGTCTAAATGGATTTGGGTTGTCCAATAAGATTATGATAGGGAATTTCATGATGTTTGATGAAAGGAATATGATTTTAAGCAAAGAGAGATTAGGGACATAGAACCAAGTCATCCAGATAGAGAATGAAGTCAGCGAAATAGAGAACTAAATCGGCCAAATAGAAGAGCAAGGTCAATAGTTAGGTATAGGGTTGATTGGGTTGATAGAGTACTACAAGACAGAAGATGATAAGGGTACAAATTTGATTGGATCAATTGTGTACTACTAAACAAAAGGTAGAACAAATAGATAAGAGACATAATCATGTTGATTAGCTATGTACTATAGGCAAGAGGTGGAATAATCTGTAATAGATTATATTGACCAGAACAACAGTGTTTTGAAATAGGAAAAAAGTTTTGCAAGATAAGTGAAGCAAGAATGAAATCAAACATACCCACAATTGGCTCAATATGAGTGATCCAATTGGGGCACACATCACAAAACCTTACACCAATGTTGACCAATGCAAGTTTTTATAATACAACACATAATGATTAGGGAGCAAACAATAAATTGAAAATTAAATGCTCACTAAATGGTCATCCTAAGTATTATTAAATTTTAAAAAAGTATTAATTTAAGTGTGATAGAAGAGGTGGTTGCAATAGGTAACTAGAAAAGCAATCTATGGATGGTTTCAGGACATTTGGGCTAAAAGGGATCTATGTTGGCAATGGTATTGGCTTAGTATTGGGACCTGCCCTCTCACTTCACAATCTCATAGCAATAAGGGTGTTAGGTGCTTTTCCAATATATACCATTAACCACGTATTTATACTTGGCCAAAAAACCAAGTCAACTTCCCCCTTGGTGATGAATCCAAGTAGGTTGGCCTTGGGAATGCAAGTGTTTAAATACATTTTGAATGGTATGTGATTTGGTAGTGTATGCAAAAGAGTGAAATAATATAGTCAAATGGTAATTTGAAAAACCATCTATTTAGACTATGTGAGTTACTCTAAGCATGCAAACAACTGAAAAAGGAAATGTGAATTATTTACTAGAAAATAGTTGTTAATTCCTTGATTTGAGAATAGCACAAAGTTAGTTTAGGTGATACTATATACAAATAATATAGAACAAAGTCGACTGGGTTGTTACTATTCTACAGAAGTAAAGTCTTTAAGAATAGAGTTGAACAGGTTGACTATGTCTCCTAGACAAAAGATATAATACAAAACAAAGTCAACCAAGTCAACCTAGTTGGTTATAGGGTTGTAATTTTGAAGACTATTGACTTGTGCAAAATAAAATTGAATAAATTACTAAAATGATAGAGAGGGGAAAGAGAGAAACCTTAGTTGGCTTGAATATGGTTAAGATTATAAATTTTATGCTAAAGGGCCTTAATTACTACTTTCAAATTTTGTAAATTGAGTCGACTGGTTAGACCAAGTTCTATAAAACTCTGTGTTGAATAAGAATAAGATGACAAATTGGACCTATTCAACAGTGTTTTTTGCCCTGTATGCTGGCAGAGAGAAAAAGATGAAAAAGTTAACTTGTTCAACTTTGTATGCTTATCTAAAACTAAAAATGAGTACCATATTGCCCTATTTGATCTAGTAACATGTATATGATGAAGACCTACACAGATAGAACAAAGTCATTTTGATGCGACTATGTGTTAAACTTATACATAGAAAGTTAAAATTATACTGAATAATTTGATACAGTACTATAAATATGGAAAAATATAATAAGATGATAAAAATGATGGCATGAAATAAAACCTACAAGGGTTAGATTCATGTTAGGTTCACCAAAATGTATGCAATGGGAATTGTATTAGATCTATAAATCAATCCTAGCTTGAACAAGATAAATCCTACTTACACATATGATTACAGATATATTAGATATTCAGGGTCATGACCAAGATGGACCTGCTAGACCTAGCCAAGGAATCTCATACCACAATAAATTCACTAGGGAGGGTTTTAAAGCCTCCAATCAAGAAAAACTACGTAATAACCCTAACTAGGTCATATGTTTTCATATTCACTAAACTAATAATAAGTAAAGTCTAATTTGGTGCTCAAAAAATCTTGTGGTACAAAATGGGGGTTATTAAACATAATATTAAACATGCATAAGAGAAAATTAATTTATGTATAGGTAATTCCTAATGCATGGAGAGAGCCATATATTCAAAATCCATTATTTATGTTACTTTTCTCTACTAAAGAGAGGAGCAAAGTTAGAGATACTTACCTTGAAGACAAACCTATCAAGACTCAATCTCTCCCTTGGCCAAAGGTGTTTTGTAAGAGGTTATTATGGGTTTTTAGGATCATTAAGAAAGGCAAAAGCATCCAAGACTTCTCCACAAGACATGATTCTTTTCCAAGTAGAAACCCTAAGCTAAGACTCCTCAAGTAGAATGGTAGAAGAGCAGATTGTAAAGAAGCACAAATGAATAATTAACTCTTGTTGCCTCTCTAACAATCATGAAATAGATGTGTTTATATAGGCTGATAGAACCCTAATCCTTTCCAAAATTTTAGGCCAACAAGGTCAACCCAGTCGACCTAGTATTGTTATTGACAAAAATAAATTAGGTTATGGTCTAGGTCAGCCAGGGACCAACCTAGACCCTAATAATTTTTATAAATTAGAGTACAAGGTCAATGGGGTTGACAGTGTAATATAAACTATCAAAAGGGATTTTAGTTTAGGGAAGGGCTAATGAAGGCGGTAAATGACTAGAGGAGGGTGCAAAATAGGAGGAAAACCATAGGGGAATGTTTTTAGGATATGGGTGTGTAGATAACAAGTGATAGTAAGAGAAAACAATTTTGTGAAGCACCAATAGTCTACCCACCCCTTTTTTGGTACAGCCCTTAAGGCATGCACTTGGAGAGATTAAGATTCGATGGGTTCCTACAAGATATAAAGCATCAATAACTAATAAAATTTGAAAATATTATATCTATACAGATAATAATTAGAAGAAAACTTGAGAGTTGCATGATGGTCATAAGCCTATTCAATGAATTATAGGGAGGAGAAAGAAGGGTCATTATCACATACCAGTGTAGCAGGCATACCAAACCTTGTAGCAATGTTTTCCTCTAAGAATTGAATATGTCTATGGTGTAATTTTGGTATGGTTTGGCTTTAGCCCCATGAGTATATTAATCCATCACTATTAAAATAAATTTATATCAAACATAGAAATTGGCATTGATGGCCCCCATAAAGTCCAATCCCCACTTGGAAAAGGGTTGAACCTTAATGACCAATAGCAGTGGCATTACTAGAGTGCATTCACGGGATGTAGTGACCTGGCAAGTATAGCAATTCCTCACATGTACATGAGAATCTTTGAAAAGATGCAGCTAATAGTAACCTGTCCTTAGTATTTGATGAGTTTTAATACTTCATAAACCATGCCTAGTTCTATATTTCCCATGGAAGTCTCTAAGTACTGTAACTACTTCCTCCTTATTTAGGCATCTCAAATATATGCCTTCATGGTTTTTTCTATAGAGAATGCTAGCTTTGATCATGAAATGGTTGTTTTTTAAGTGTAGTGCCCTATGTTTCATGTAATTCAAGTGCCTTGGGCACTCATTATTTAATAGATATCCAAAAATATCTATGTACTAATTATCATTTATGATGTCGTGTAGCAAGTACTGTTGGCAAATAATTTAGGGATCCACCTCGATGATAGTATTGAAGAGTCCTTATCCTTGGACAATCTTCATTATCCATAATTCAAGATCAAAATCCTAGAGTATGGTCATCCATTTACCATACCTCTCCCCCAATTCATTCTACATTAGCAATGCCTTCACGACTAGATCAGGTACCACAATAAACACCTTTCTATGCAAAATGTAATGCCTAAACTTCCTAACATCATTGATCAAGGCAAAGTCTTATTTAATTAATGTAGGGTATTTGAGTTCAGTGTTCTTGAGTGGGTTGCTCATGAAAGACACCAGTCTTTCATCTCCCAACTCTTTCTTATGTGTTAATAATATGGCCATAGAGTGTTCCAATGCAAATGAGTAAAGGTAAAAGGGTTGTATATAGTTATGGCTAATAAGCATTGATGTGTTAGCAATGGCAATCTTGATTTGGTCAAAATCCATCTTCACCTCAATAGTCTAATTTACCTGGCCATCCTTCTTTAGCATGTTGTTAAGAGTTTGATTATCTTCGAAAAACCTGAGATAAATTTTCTCATGAAGTTAATCTTGTCGAAGAAACTCTTTATCTCTTTCATGGTGTGGGGGTGAGGGATCTTCAGGATTGCTTCCACCATATCAAGATCTATAAGAATGCCCCTATCAGAGATAATTTGGCCCAATAATTTACCTTTAGTCACTCTGAATATGTATTTCATGGGATTCAATGAAATTATATGGTATCTACACCTTTATAGCACTTTCCTCAAATCTTTTACATATTCTGATATTTTTTTGGATAAAACTATAAGGTCATCCATGTAAACAAATATGCACTTACCCATTAGGTCCTTGAAGGCAATATCCATGGTCCTTTGAAAGGTGGCACCTATGTTGATCAAGCCAAAAGGAATGTTTTTATAGGCATAGGTGCCCCACTTGGTAGTGAAAGTTGTTTTGATCCTATCTTCATAATTGACTACCACTTGGTTGTAGCCTGAGTACCCATCAAAAAAGGACATCATCTGGGCACCATTTACAATTTTCAACACCTCATCCAATAAAGGTAAGGGGTAGTTATCCTTTTTAGAAGCCTTGTTGAGGTTATAGAAATCAACACATAGTATGATCTCTACATTATTTTTCTTCACCAGTACCAGGTTTTGAAACCCATGTAGAATGTCTCATTGTGAAGATGATCCTTGATGTCAATAGTTTCCACACTTATTTAAAAACTAAGGGTTCTAATAGGGGATTTATAGGCCTCTATCTTTGTCTAAATGGCTTGATTCTAAGATTAAGGGGGATAGTTTACGTTAGGATAGAAGTGTTAAAGACCTTGAGATCTTTATAACTCCATATTATCACATCCTTAAATTATTTGAGATTTTATATGAAATATCACTTCTCTTATATAGTATAATAGTGCAAGTGGTGCCCAACAACACATTTTTCACTTCATTTTCACTACCCAGGTTACACTTATCATGCAGCATACCCTTGACTAGGGTGGACTTCTTTTCATTTTCATGATAGTCTATCTTGAATAACCTTTCAAGTGAGATCATCCCTTTAGGTATGTTATTAGTTTTTAGATTTATCATCTCATCCTTCTCCAATTTGAAGTACATGTTGGTAATCGTTAAACACTTTAACATTGGTGATGAATTCTAATACATGTTGGTAATCATTTAAGACTCAAAAATTATTGATGTTATCAGGGACTGAAGGGGTAGAGACTAGCTCTACTAAGAATCTTCTCATTCTTAAATGGGTAATGGGTTCCAGGGTACTCGCAATGGTATCCAATGCATTTGTTACATAATTATTCTATCTAGGCAATGTTTGAATGCTAAAGTCATTAAAGTCTTTGATTAGGATCTAGAATTGGATATGATATCTAGATAAATGTTTGTCATTGCAAGAATATTGGCTTCTAACATGTCTAACTACCAATTCAGAGTCACCCAATACCTTGATGTTCCTCACTTTTTTGTCAAGGGCAAACGTTAGACCATAGATCATTACTTTGTACTCAGCCACATTGTTGTTGCAACTGAATTAGAGGTGGAAGGTAGCCAAATAAGACTTTCCTCTTGGATTGATCAATTCCACCTTAGTATTGCATCCATTTTATACTTTAAACCATCAAATTTCAATGTCCATAAGTTTGGGACTATAGTTAGCATTAGTGTTTTTGGGAGTAGCGGTGTTGCTATGATATCTACCTTCTGATGAATAGTCAATTCCATACTATCATCCTTGGTTGCATGGTGGCTTGGAATTACTTGTGAAGAACACAAATGTTCTTCTCTCTTGTTAGATTCGCCATGCCCTGGGCTACCACATTCAAGAGTGATATTCAAGAAGGATACTAACTCAGGTGCTTCACAAAAGTCTTCTTCATCCAGTAAATCCAATTCTTCCACCTCTAGGCTCTGTTGCACACTAAGTATGTTAATAGAGAGAGAATTATGCCTTCCTTATTTATTCAATACGTATAGTCCCAAATCAGATTCTTCATAGAGAATCTCATTTTTTTAGTTGTACTCAATGATCATATGGACCACCTTAGGTTCACATTATATTTTGATCCGATTGGGTAAACCATGCCAAGATAACCACATATGGCTAAAATTAGTGGCTACATATCCATTCAAATTCCTTGACCAAAAATAACTCAAAAGTATGTCATAATCATTTGGAATATCCACCACTTGGATATCGATGTATTGTTGAAATCTTGGATTGGAATCCAATTGCATTTCAATATTGTTTAACTCTCCAACTAAATTTACCTCCATTTTGTCAAAATGGATAACCTTTTGGTTTGACTTTGTAGGTGTTAGGCCCAGCTGCTAGCAAATGCCGTAAGGCATGACTTTCCTTGAAGCACCTAAATCAACCAATAGTTATGTAAGTTTTTACCAAATATCCTGACTATTAAGAGGAAAGGGGGAGTTTTAGTCTTCTCCTTATAAAGAACAACATGTGCCTAAGAAACATTAGCAGGTTCTTTCCCTTTATTACCAAATAACTCTTTCAAACTTTATTCCCTTTTATTATAAATTTGAAGCAATTCAAACATAGTTATATTTGCCTTAGTCTTCTTAATATCTTCAATGATATCATAACTGAGTTTGGACTTCTCTACTTACTTATTATCTAGGGCATATGTAATATGATTTTTTGGTATATAAGAGGAGGGAGATCTTTTGGGTGGAGGGGGATTATTACCTGAATTCACATCAGGTGGAACGTGAGTGTTATTTAGTGGAGTAGAGGTAGTCAATGGATTAGCTGACTTACTCATGACTTGGTAATTGTTCCCTATCTGGAACTATCTAAAAACATGGAATTTTTATAGATTGTCTTTGTAATCATTTTCATTTTTAAATGGAAATTCATAAGTGTCTAACACAAAGGTCGTGTATGAGTT
Source organism: Torreya grandis (assembly GCA_037957365.1). NCBI lineage: Eukaryota > Viridiplantae > Streptophyta > Pinopsida > Cupressales > Taxaceae > Torreya > Torreya grandis. The sequence continues at coordinate 1,083,516 of JARHVA010000463.1, forward strand.
TCCTCCTTCTAGGTTTTGGTTATCTTTTGGAGTAGGCACAATCTCCATGCTATCCACCTCCCTCTAGAAGATATTTGAAGCAACCAAGAATTATACGCAGTTGGTTTTTGTATGGTATATAGTAGTTCAATTTACACCAAGTGTTTAAGGCTAGGTCCATAAAATTCAAATAATGGAAAGCATTATTGTTTTGATTGCCACTATCAAGAGGACTCGGCACATTCCCATTATTAGGCCTCGAATTCCATTGTTAATTAGGTCTTTGGAAATTAAAATTCCCATTCTAAAATTTATTTCTATTATTTTGGTTGGAATTATGGGGTCCTTACCTACATAATTTGGTCATATCATCAGAGAGTTTTTGAAATATAAATTGCTTACCTCAGAATCTATGCTAGTACAGTATTGGCCAGCTAATTGAGGTTATGAGCTAGCTGTGGGTGTCTAAGTGTGAGTATTAATATCAAGGCTTTGTGGATTTAAGTAGGATGGAAGGGACTATTGAGTAATATCAAATGAAACATACCCATTGGTGCTTATCTAAGCTATAATGTTATTGTGTGTCAATAAGAGCAACTAACAGGGGGCTGAATGGTTAAGAGGCACATAAGTTAGATCACTAGGCTGATAATTCATTGGAGTTGGGTTATAAATCAAATTAAGATTTACATCTAGGGTTCCTATGATATGACTCATTAGTAGAGTGTGTTGTTGTAGGACTAATTGATCATTGGTATTTAGTTGTATACACCCAACTGACCCAATTAAGGCAAAGGACCTAGTCCATAACCTTATGGCACTATTTATTGCTTAATGTTGATAGCTTTATTATAGGCCAATGATAATGATGCCAATGCAACTGGGGTTATTCTAAAGAGCATAAATGTCATTGAATCTAGATCCCTCGGGTAGGTTTGTATGGAAGCTACTTTGACCTAAATATAAGGGTCCTTCAAATGTTGATATAACTTGTGAAACTGAGCATTAAACATAATCATGAGTTCATTATGTTCCCTTTTGGTAGCTACAAATTTATGATATAGGATTACAAGGTCAATGGGGATTCTGAAGTGGTTTATAAATACCATTTATAGCTTAAACCATGTAGTAATAGACCCAGTGGGTAGCCCCAGATACTAGGCATATGTTGTTTCCCCCAAAGAGTAGGTAAATGGTTTATAGGCAACATCCTAATGTTGGACCTGGGTTCTTATTAAGGCATCCTTGAAGGCTTGGATGTGTTCTTCAGCTATTTGGACACCTCTTACTATGAACCTGGGATAGAACTTGTTTGAATTTTTGGGTAAATCATGAGCCATGCCTAAGACATTTATAAGATAGTAGCCTCCTTATCTAGGCCAAGCCATGCTAGCCATTAGTAAAGACTAGAGGATTACAAAGGGGTTAACAAAAGGGGTAAAATACCAACTGACTAGTTGGGTTTAACTTTTCGTTTCCATTTATTATCTCTTGTTTTTGGTATTCAATGGTAAGGGAGTTCCAAGAGTTCCAAATTATCCCCAATAGACTTTGATCAGGCGTTGATCCTTCTATTCTCCAACATAGTATAAGGTCATACTCATTAGGATAGAAGGGTTTTGAAGTGTCTTTGTATGATAATTTAACTAATGAATTCAAACTATGGCCAGGGCATCCCTCCTTCTAGCATCAAAACATATTGATGCGAGTTTTGATATGTAGCCAATAATTAGATAGGGGTTGTTAATCCCTCCCTCTCCTAAAAGGAAACTTATGTGAGCAAGTCTCCCCAAGGTCTTAGTTACCAGTTCTTGGTACGTGGGCTAACCCAGTCAGTTGATGTGCACTATTCCATGTCAAGGGTCTTGATATTGATGATTTGAATCAAAATAATAAATTCTAACTAAGATATTCATCAAATATCATGCCTCTTAGATTTTATTCCCTTCACTAGCTGAATTCTCTCATTAATATATCATGTCCAAGAATGTAACAATGCAATAATAATGATAAACTTTTGAGATAATTTGTATAAAAGCAATCAAGATAAGTAATCAAATTAAGATTGATGTATTTCTAAGTTAACCTCATCATAAAAAAAAAGCAAAATATTATAGTTAAAGAGAAAAATGCTTGCAATAAACACAAGTGAAACTGAAGTTATCTGACTGAATGAATTCCTATTTAAACCAATATTTAGTTGAGCTAGACTTAGCACAACTTTGACTGAATATGGTGTGAGAGTCTGGGAGAAAGAGTAATTGTAAGAAAGAAGGGAATTACTACCATAACAATGTGTAGATAATGTCCATATAGTTTTAACAATATTCCAATTATCAAAATTTTACTTTTGATTAACAATATACTAAAGCTCATATAATCATCAGACTTAGAAAATAATTATGTAAATAACAAGCCAAGGGAAGAGATTATCCTAGAAAATTAGAGAAAAAAAAAGAGTTTGATTCTATATGTCTCCATTCACAATCCACAAAATCCAACCCTTTCCATGGTAAAAAAGTTATTCTTAAATAGGCACACATGCTTGTGGAGTTTAAATTCAAATTCATCCCATGAGGCAATTGCAAGAATCTTCGACTTAACTAGCCCACTTGAGGCTCTTTGGGAATGAGCTCCATTTAATTGCATCATGAGGATAGTTAGAAATGTGTTGGACTGAATCAAAAACAAATGTCAATGTGGAATTCAATTAAGATTACATTGGGATCATTGACTATCCACATCTTGTATAGTTAGAGCCATGCCTCTTAAAGTCATACTCTTTGGTGCTTATGCTTAGGCCATGTTAATGATTCATGCCTTATTCATCATTCATTTTGACAATGATCTAATTTTGTGAATCACATTAGATACATGGTCAAATCCTAGTTTTTGATCGTTTTAACGGCCATATGAGATGTTGAATTTAATCTAGTGCCTTGCTAGCTACACAACCAATATGTCTTTCATTCTAATGGGTTTCCTACTACATATCTCTCTCTTAGGTTTCTATATTTTTACCTTAATATGCATTTAACTTCTACTTTCATGGGCCCCAATTGACACTTGGCAACTCATTGGTGCCCATGAGATTCATCCTTCTTTGTTTGCCTTCATCCTCTTCCCAACCATATGGCCTTTTTTCATTCACCCACGCTCTTAATCTCTTAACCCCATCACTACCAAGTGTCACTTTCTTATCTTTCCAAGTTTTTGCCTTTATCACAACAAATGGTCTTGCCTCTAGGATCATGGGCTTTGGTATGTCACCATGTGGTGTCATCTCACTTGCCTAGGGCTCTAACATCACCATTGGCTTACATGAAAACTTTTAGGTTAGTAGGGTAATGATATTATGCCACATGGTATGATCCCACTAAACAAGAGGTATTGCATAGGTAAAAACATCTCTGGGATGGTGGAGCAATAGGATTATGCCACGTGGCATCATCCCATTGACTCGTTAGCATGAAGCTTCAATGACATCATTGCCTATCTAGGATACTTTGAAAAAAATTGACTAAGTATCAAAAGACTTTTTGAATGGGCCTGAGACCACTAGGAGATTGACATGTGGCACCTAGAGTTGTCCTATAGAATTGGCTAAGTCTTTTGAAGTAGTGGAAAAATGACACTTGGCTCCAGGATTTTTTTTTGAAATCGAATAAGTGCTAAAAGTCATTTTTGAATAGGATGGAACCTCATGGTGCTACAAGAAGATGACATGTGGCTCTTGAAATCATCAAAACACTAAAAAAGTTATGCTTTTAAAGAATTTTTTTTGAAAATTTATTCTGAAGACCCAAGTCTTCGAGATTTTTGTTCAAGATTTTCATTTGTGAAGTCTAAGTCTTTGGAACTTTTATTATGAAAAAAAGTCCCAACTAATTATTTCTTATGTAAAGCTTATGGATGTTTCTTTATCAAATACAATGTCCAAATAATTTTGATGATGATAAAGTATAACTGCCATTCCACTAAACACAAAGTCTGACTACCATTTTGCCAAAAGAGCTTGAAGGCCAACCTACAAACAAAACATCCAAAACATAGTTAACAACTTAGGTTCAAAAATCAATCGCTACATATTTGAAAATAAATGGTTATGTACATTCAAATTAAAATGACTAAGTCTAAATTTGGAAAAATGTCTAAGTATAGAATGACTCAATGCATAGACTTAGCCATTTTGTTTGATTTAAAAGCAATTTTCATCCATTTACATGAAAAGTGACTAAGTTAAGAGGCAGAATGTTATAAGAATTTAGTCATTATGAATTGAAAGAAAAAATAATTGAAAAAATAACTTAGGAAAAATAGTAATAAACTCTACAATAGTTAAAGAATTTGCACAAACCCAAGGTGAAATAGCCTGAAAAGAAGCTATAAATGTGTTTTAAAACACAAGTAAATAAGTAGACTAAGACTTATCATATTGATGCAAATTCAGATATTAAAACTCAAGCATCCTAAGATGTGAATTTTTATGCTAAGTGTTTTTAATGCAAAGTTAATTTTATAGGTTTGGCTAGAGCAATAAAGCACATTCACATTTAAATCTTCACATCTAGAAAAATGGACTCCCAAAAAGGTAAATTCAAACAAGCAACCACAAAACTCTTGGGAAGTATGATATCAGACTCCGGAGTAAAAGAGGGTCCCCATATTCAAAGTGAAAATGGGGCGTGTTGTATTAGACAATAATAAACATAGGCATCCAATAAAGAATAGTAGTTAGATGGGACCACCTGGAACCTTTTAGGTTTTTTATCACCTTTACTCTAGTGTGTTCAGATCATGAGCACAAGTTTTTTCTTTTTTTCAAATGATCAAACCCTAACTTCATCATTGTTAGAGTTACTATGGGAAAAATGGGTTAGTAGGCACATGGTATCAAGTTGACCCAAGGACCCCTCTATCAATAGGCACTGCCTACATAGCCAATAATCTAAAGAGGGCCTCATACTTATGTAGTTCTCCCTACATGTTGGCTTGTGTGTGCATAAAGATGCAGAGTGTGATAAATAAGTACATGGAGTGACCTATATTTTAAATTGGAAAGTATGGCTCATGGAGTGTTCCTTCAGTAGTTAAGACTTATATATGGATTATCCTTATGAGTGATATTGAAATATGATAGAATAGGAAAGCTTTGCTCACTTGAATTCTTGATTGGGTACCTTTAGTAAGTTGCCTTGTGGATTATTAGGTCTATGATAGGTGATGAATGAATGAGGTTTGTTCTTGTATATATACCAATCCCTTTTAGAAATATCTCATATAAAATCACTTAGGCTAGCTATAAGGATCCATTTTATTTACAAATTTTATGACTTTAACGCACTTGAACCTTAGTTTGGCACATGACACTAGCATCAACATAGGCATTTAACTGGGACACAAATGTCTATGATGTTGGTGTAATCATCTAAAAATGACACTTCAATGTCAAGAGTGTTACTTGAGACCACCCATTCTTAGCTTAGACCTAGACCTATCTTAGGGTCTATTTAGACACTTATCTAGCTTTTGTATGGGCTATACACATCCCTAGACATCTCAAAATCAGTCCCAGACCCTTCTCTAGGCATCTAGGCCCCTAGTGCCTCAAGTTATGCCACCTGGACACTAGTGCCATAAGTGGACAATAGCACCACAACACTATTGTCTTATTTGGGTGCCATTGTCCTTTTCCCTCTTTTGAGCTCCAATGGATATCTTTTTATTTCCTAAATCACCTAGGGTTGGCCTAGACCTATTTAAAACCACACACAAACACCAGATCAATATATATACATGACTTTTATCCTTTTATCAACTACATTCAAATACACACAAAAAAACTCATAACAAGGTGTGCATAGTCAAGGTTATCAATCCTTATTTTGCCTTAATTTTGTATACAATCATCTACAATCCTTCTAATCTCATATTACATATTTTTAGTCTCAAGCATCACTCAAATCACTCAAACTAGCATTCATACTCGCTTCACTTGCACTTGCACCAAAACTTAGGTGGAGAAAACTACATTGGGCTTTATCCCTCATCGAAGTATTGGTGTGTAGGCAAACTCTCATCACAATAGAGTGTTGAGGATGTCTATCCTAAACAATTAACACCACACATTTACTACTTATGCCAAGTCAAATACTCTAATAATATGGAGGTCTAGGGTTTTGCATAGAAAATCAATCACAACAGGTCATAGATAATGAATTGAGGTTTGTCTATATAGGAATAGGCTTGGTAGACTTAGGCATAGATGCTTACAAAAGCTTAGAATAATTCTTGCACATAGGACACTAGTGTCACAATTCTACTATCCAGGGTAGGGCAATATTATCCATGAGGATTTTTAACACCTAGATCCTATTTGTGACACTAAGACCAGCTCTTGTACCACTTTTTAGCCTCTAAATCCATCATCTCAGGTAGTTTTCAGCTAAGTATTCATTTGTCTCCTTCATTGTTATTATTATAAATATTAATTTAGCGTCGTTCTTTCACAAGTTAGTGGTTGTATCTATTGCATATTTTATACCTTGACTTACTATACTTAGACCCTTTAACAACCTAAGGCTTACACTTTATAAACCTTAAAAAGTTAATGCATTTGGTGAATCTAACTTACTTTGAGTACATTGTTTCAAACCCTAGTGTACAATTAGGGTTTCCCTTATTATTTTTATAATATACTTAGTTTTTAGTTTGTAGCCTTTCATCATGATTATCATGATGGATGTCATTTTCTACTTTTTTGTACAAAGTTTTATGGTTTATCTTGCATGCCTATTATTTGTCATTTGTATAAATATTCACATGTATGTCACTCCTCTCATGAACCATGTTAGAACTTAGCTTATTTCACACATTAGTCCACCCTCTCTTGAATCCCACTTCTATGTGGATCATTTTTGCATGGCTCACTTTGAGTTACCTATGGTTACTACTCGATGAAAGAGAGCTTAGAGGACTCCTTTTGTTTCACCTCCACCTAAACCAATTAAAAACAACTCATCTCCTATGAGTTTATTTGATTGTATTACTACCATTTATTCTTATCAATCTTCTGCAGATCCCATTCTATAATCTGAGTGTTGTCTTCCTACTCTAATCCTTCCCACTATACTAAATACCTATCATAACTTCCTTATCTTGTGTTTATTGTCTTCTTATCTAGAACTTGCATTATATTTTCCTTCTTCTTTGGTACCTGTTGCTTCCAATCTACTTCATCATCTTCTTCACTTTCACCATACTCTCCATGGAAATCATATAAATCTAAAACATTAAATACTAGAGAGCTATCAAAATTATGTGCTAAATTCACCTCATAAATATTGTTATTGATTTTCTTCATAATTCTACATGGTCCAATCTTATTGTACTTTAACTTGTTATATGTGCCTTTCAAAAATCTCACTTTCCTCGAGTCAACCATCACTAAATCTCCTTTAAATATTTTTGATCCTTCTCCAAAAAAAATTTGTTGCTTTATACTTCTTATTACTTTCTTATAATTTTCTTCTTACTTCTTGTAACTATTGTATATGTTCTACAAATGCTTCTGCATGAACATCCATCATATCATCTAAATGAGATATAGGAAACCTATACTTGATTATAATTTTATTGATTCCTCTACTATCCACACACATATTCCACCCTCCATATTTATTTGGATTTAGCAACACTAGTGTTGCACATGGACTCATGCTCTCCCTTACTACACTCTTCCTCACCAATTTAGTAACCTGCTTATTCAATTTTGCATGTTTTGTTGGACTCATCCTATAAGTTGCTTGATTGGGTAGAACTGATATCGAAATCAAATCAATATGATTATGGATATCTCTCTTTTATGGTAAACCATCTGGTAACTCACCAGGTATAACATCTACATATTCTTTAACACTACTACGTCTACTAGTATTTGCACCACTTATGTGTCATCTTTCTTCACTATTAATACATAGCAACAACCTGTCATCTTCATATCTTTGATAAATTCTTTTGCAGTCAACATGCTTTCAACCTATCCTTCTTCTTTAAGAGGTAATAAAACTACCTTCATACCACCTTTTCAAAAAGTATACGTGTTATTTGATCCATCATGAATTGTTCTTCTATCAAACTATTATGACCTTCCCAATAACACATGGCATGTATCCATTGGTATTACATCACACCATATTTTATCCTTGTAAGTTTTATCTATATAAAAATTGATTAATCACCTTTTATCTAATGTAACTTCATTCCCTTTCTTAAACGATGAAATATGATAAAGATTATGATGTTTTTCACACTTCAAACTATTGGAAGTAGCTATTGAGAGGGGGTGGATTAGTATACAATAATGAACCTTCAATTCCAAAACCATTCCATCATTCATTAACTTGATCTAGCAACATAAACATGAAAGCACATACATCTAAAGCATGAACAAGAGCATACATCACATCAACACAACATCTACGTGGGAAACACTCTTGGGGAATAAAACCCACTGAACCCTGCAAGATGGACTACACTCTTATAATGACAAGATCTAATTTAGACTAGGTACAACTAATGAAGGAAATACCATTCCTTATTTTAATGAGATTGCAATCCCATAAGGAGATAATACACCTATCTAGATAAGCTACCACAACAACTAGACCTTTATCAAGTTTCTCCTTGCACGGAGGTTGCAACCCCCTAGATGTTGAGCTACCACAACAACACCTATAAACATCTCCACATTTAAACTGATGTCTTCAACACCTGATTATAGACCTCTGATTATCACTCTTCACCTTTAATTCTTTCACCCAACACTCCTTATTATCCAAAGCACATTACATACTTCAACCAACACTAAAAGATCAATTAGGACACATTACATATCCCAACTAACCCCACTCTTCAACTCTTTACTCACACTCAATCTTCAAACCTATAATATCACCATTATGACATCAGAAATATAACCTATAGGTCATAAAAACCATCATCAATCTTATTTTCCCTTCAACCCATCCAATGGGCATACACAACCTTCATTTTTCCTTCACTCATCATACACACTCTCTCAAATAGCCTCTTGAGCATACTCACTCATTCTACCTCTTCTAAGATTATTAGGTCCAATGACCTATGTGATCACCTTCATCACCTTGATCATACAATCATGTATGATCTTGTTCACTCTCTGTTGGTCCTCACTGATCTATACCATCTCTTTCAAAGGTTATCTACTTCACTTGGTTCCACATTCACACAAGCCTTCACTTTGAGCACCTACTTACAAGTCTCACATAAATATCTAGAAACCAACACATTTAGTTTCACCATTTATAGAGAATTCATGAATTATCAAGTCCACAATATTCTTTTTTTTCCACAACACATGCCTTCACTCTTAATGCATCTACATGGGTCACTTTAAAGCATAACCCTCTTTCAAATAGGCCTAAATCATCTTTAAGGTCCTATGAAGACCCATTCACCTCTTTGACACTTTTTCAAGCAAACTAAGAACATAGGACCACTTCCAAATGTATGGAACCATTCCACATGACCCCTTTGACATCCTCAAATGAACATAGTCACCAAAATACTCTTCTGCTAAAGCATAATTTGCTCAAACAACATTTTGTGCACACAGTCACCATGAACAAACACACAATCACCTTTTTAGTAATTAGTCATACTAATTATAGATTTTTCATACCTCCAAAAACCATATAAATGGTCCTCATGGAATATAAAACACTCTCCAAAATTTATCTCATCTTGAAACATCAAAAAACCATCATGAACAACTTAATTACCCTTCTTGGGTTGCTTGCAGAGCATGAACGAACACATAGTCAACTTTAAACTTCAATATCTTAGTCTATACACACTTAAAAATCTTCAAATATATATTTCGAAATGTGACTTGGAGTCTTCTAAAACTTTTCCTTTTAATTCATGGTCAAATTCTACATAGATCAAAAGTTATGGCTCAAAAACTAGGCATTGGTCTTTCCTTTGTTAAATTCAAATATTTGAATTCAAATGGTCAAAGTTAAACTTCAAACACCATGTTATCATCTCATGTCCTCACTAATTTATATCAATCACACACTGTTGATCTTATTTTACAAAGCTTGACCTTTAAATCATAGTGTGCCATTGCCAAATGTAAACCTTGAATAGTTACCTCATCTCATGCAATCTTATAATATTGACTTAACGCGCACTATCAATCTCTATAGGTCAGCCAAGTTTTTATCTTATAGTGCTTACCATTTGATATTTCTCAAACCCCCCATGATCATGAAACTTGGCACCCTCACATTCCTTTTGAGAACTTTAACTATTGAACATCGAGCACTTGTCCTCATCTCACTACTTCCAGACATCTTGGAATGAACACGCTCTATTGATCCTTTTGTAAGGAGATTGATATTTAACGTCATTAACCAACAAATACTTTGAAATCTTTAACTTGTTGTACACCATAGATATTCACTATATGATCACCTATGAGCCATTGGATATCCATATGATCTTGATCTTTAACATTGTGTAAAATAGACTAAGTATGTAGACCATTGTTATCTACCTAGAAGGCCAACTTTGGACCTTAATAACTTTTGTTGCACTTATATTCATGATTTAAAACTTAGACCATATGATCTCCTCATATATAATAATCTAACCATATATAAATATGTTATTATAACCCTCACATGTGTGAGATATAACAACATTAAAATGCCTCCTCATATTTATCTATTCACAAAGCCAACTATGTCAAGAACTGTCTAGAAGGACAACCTTGCAAATGCATAGCTTTTGATGGGATTCATCACATGACCTAAAATTTAGCATAAATTAACTAGGCACAAAATTGAATAAACCCATGTGATCATTTTCTCCTCACACCTTCACATATGTGAAATATAACAACATCAAAATGCCTACTCAACTTTTCTTGCCACATTACAAATTTGGCTAAGTATGGGAAAACACTATCAAACTGCTTAGGATCCCAACCTTGCATTTTCATATCTTATTTTGTGATTCATCACATGACCTAAAATTTATTTTATAGTAACTAGGAAATTTTTTTATCACAACCATATGACCAACTCCCCTTGATTCATCCACATGTGGTAATTATGATGTCAGCAAACTGCCTACTCAGATTTTCTACCACTAAACCTAAAAAGTCTAGATAAAAACAATGATAAACCAGGTGAATTCTAATCATGCACACAAGCTCTATAATAATACTTGACCATTGATAGGACCCCTTGCACATTCTCAATAATTTAGACTCATTCCTAATCATCTCTAACCATACCAAAACTAAAGATCAACCAAGCATACTGGGACAAGCACATAACACACTTTGCCATTGTCACTTAGACTATCAAGGAACTTCATCCACTCACTTAGACACCTCCATGACATCATTAAAAACTCTATATCACAAACCTAGTTTCTTAATCATATCTTTAGAAACCATATTTTCATAATTACCACCATCTATAATTACCTTGCATACCTTACCTCTCAATGTACACCTTGTTTGAAATATATTTGTTTTCAACAATGCATCACCACCTTCTTTATTTTACACATGTTCTTTCCTTAGATCAATCATTGTTATTCTCATCATGATATTTTATCCATTATCTAATGCTACAACTTCAATATTTTGCTCTTTCGTTTCAACTTCAACTAAATTCACTCTTGGGTGATCCTCTTGCCTCCTTTCTTGATCTCGGTAGTGTGGACACTTAAACACTCTATGGCCTTCTTCTATGCATATGTAACAAACATAAGCCCTGCATTGATTTGGAAACCATCCTACACCACCACCATAGCTTTATCCTCTCTGAAATCCTCTTCCTCTTTGCTAGTTTTGAAACCCTTGTCTATTATTTTCTTGTCTTTCTAGACCACATGATGATTCTCTTCTAGTGGTATTAAACCCACATCAATTTATATTAAATCTACCTCATCCTATTATTATAGGATATTTTCCTCATTTTGGCCCAGTAGATGTTTTTCTAAAATTTTATTTTTTTTGCCTTCAAAGCTAACTAATAAGCTTCTTCTATGAAAAGTATTCTATGCATGCTTAATTCATCTTGAATAGAAAAATTCAAACCATTTACATACCTTTCAACCATTTGCTCTTATGTCTCATCATGATCCACGTGTATGGAAATCTTATAAACTCATATGTATACTCTTGTATATTGTGACCCTTCTATCTTAAATTTTAAAATCTTCTATATAGGCTTTGTACATAATCCACAAGAAGAATTTTCTCCTTCAGCTTCTTCTCCATCTTTTTCCACGAGTTGATCTTCTCTTTACCTTTTATTTACCTTTATTTTTTTTGATGATCCAACCAAATCATTGCATGACCTTTCAATTTTATGCATGCAAACTTTACCTTCTTATCTTCTCTCATAGTTCTCTATTTAAAAAACTTCTCCATGTTGTTTATCCAATCTATCAACTCCTCTAGTTTCAAACTTCCTAAATAATCTAGAACGTCAACCATGATTCCTTCATTTCTTCCTTCTAAATCTCTAAACATCCTCTTTTTCATTGATGGTGGCTATTCTTGTTGCTTTTCTTGCATAATTTATTCTTCATGATCTTTGCCATCTTCTACATCATCTTATGTTCCCCTTTGTCTTTGATTCATAATGATCTAAGTTAAATGTTCTACTTGCCTTTACATCCCTTCCATAGTATAGTTCATCTGAGCAATTCATCCTCATCCTCTTACCATCTCCTACACATCCAAGATTCGAACTTGATTTGATACCAAATAATGAATCATAATACTATCAATAAAAATAAAAAATATCATAGGACAAGATTTTAAATAATAACTAGTATTGATTTGTATTGAATGATTCAAATAATACAAACCATGCATAAATAAGCCTCAACTCAGAATTGGAGTTGACATGCAAAATTCAAAACTCTAAAAATAATAAAACTTGACCTCCTATTTTTAGTAAGTTTTGCATGCAAGCATGAGCATCTCTAAAATTCTCCAAAAAAAACTAAAATCTAAAATTAACCTATTTGATGAATTTTAAACAAAGTTTAAGTCTGGTTATAAAAAGAGATAATTTTTAAATTTAGAAAAATACCAAAAAAAATTAAACTATAATTTTAGACCTTGTATGGTCATGTTTGGCCTCTTAAAAATATTGAAAATGTCTCATAATTATAAGTGTGGGTTATGGCAGTATTGAACTTTTTGAGACAGTCATTTTGGCATGAAGACGAGCTCAAACAGAGCTACAGATCAAAAGTTATGGCCTATGGAAGTTTGCCCTCTTTTTTTGCATCAACTTAGAGGACTCATTTTGTTTTGCCTCCACCTAGACCAATTGATTACTTTTGCTCACATCCCACCTCTACTACTTTCCCTTAGCAAATAGTAGATCCTATAGTTTGAGTTGTTACTAGATAGAACAGGATGCCTCCTCAGCCTATACAGGAGTAGCATAATCCAACCATCCTTCCTCATCCCCAAATCATTACAATGGGACCTAGGAATCAACACATAGCATTTGATATTGTGGATCAACTGATAAATAAACCAACTAAAATTTCTATATTACAATTACTTGAAAAGGCAACCATTTTCAAAGATATTATTTTTAAAATACTCAATCATACATCTTTGCCTCATGACAGAGAGCCTGCTCACTTTGTATTTATCATGAGCACTATCAAGGACATTTAGGGAATTATATATTTTACCAATGAGGATTTTCCCTTGATTTATTGATCATAATCTACCACTCTTCATTTAGGTAAAAATCAATACCCTCACTATTAAATGAGTTCTAATTGATAGTGGTTCAAGACTTAACATATGCAACCTCACATTTCTATAGACTATAGGGGTTAAAATGGAATCCATTTAGAATATATAAGAACATTAGAGTTTTTGATGACATTTTTAGATAGGCATTAGTATCTCTTACATTGGATATTATGATTGGGCCAAAAATCCTACCTACAAAGTTTCAAGTGATGCCTAATCATTTGCACTACAACCTATTACTTGGGAGACCTTTGATACATGTTATGGAGGTTGTACCCTCTTCATTAGATAGATGAATTAAGTTATTACATGATGGATACTTATATACTTGTCTAGCAAAAAATAAACCATTCACATATTGTAGAATCACCGAGCCTATCGCCATGAGTACATATTTATATGGAACATCTCATGTTCTTATAGAGTCCCCACCTCACAAGATTCTAATTGAGAATATACATACATATGAGGTTAGGTAATCTAGCACCACTATTCATACATTAATTCTATATCCTTCTACATCATAGTTACCTTCACCCATGATTGAGGAGGCCCCCCTACAGTACAGTTATCCCCACCCACAATGAATGATGGGATTCTCATAACATAGTTACTATTGACTGAATTTCAACATAAGTCAAATTAGGTCATCCCCCTTGTATATTCAAATTTTTCATTAGGTATTTATAGGTTTGAAATGTCTACCATGGTCCTAAATGAGGTCACATAATATGTTTTCACCTTGGTCACATTTGTCTAGTATGTCATATGTCATTTTATACCACCTTTTGGGTCATTGTAATGAATTTGTACAGTTTCTCACCACAAAGACAAATATCAAGGCTCAAGATAATGCACCACATGTTAGGGGATGTTACAGAATAGTTTTGAAATTGAAAATTTGTAGGTTCCATGTTAAAATAAGAAGATCAACTATAAAAAGGTAGTTTCTTGTAGTTATATGGACTGTATGACTCATCTAGCACATGTGAAAGATTCAAAAAGGTGTGTTGAGATACCCAAAAGTCATTTATAGGCTAAAGTGGCTTCAAAAAATCCAAAATTTAGAAAAAATAGTTTCTCTCTCCTATCACTCCCTTGGACAGGTCAAGAAAGGTCAATGATTTTCAATCGGTATGAATAGGATAAGAAGAGTTGAAGTGAATGCAATTGGTGGATATTAGGGGTCAATGTGTACTTCAATTTTATGGTCATGGTTTTTATATTGGTGGTCTATGTTGTATTAACAATCACTAAGATTATTATCACCTTCAAACTGCTTGTGCATTCCCAATGGCTCAGTATTCTCATTTGATTGCATTGGTATTTGTGAACTAAGAAGTGTAGGTGGAATTGTAGAGCATATACACTCATGTCATGATGATTCCAACCTGGTGTGGTATGTGTGGACATGGAAGGTAAGCATAATCATCTCATTATGATAGAAATGCATAATGGTGATGGTCTGTAGAATAGTGTTTTGATAGTTGTAGGTGAAGGTGTGAAGTGGAGGTTTGAAAAGCAACTTGAAATGAGTACTCACACTCCAATGTGATTTCTAAATCTAAGTTGATAATACATGCATCTAGTTTGAGGTCATAATGGACCTACATTCTCATTTTTATCTATACGTAGAAGTGCACATTGAATATGTATGTCTTAGAAGTTGGAGGTGTCCATGGTTTGTGTGAGAGTCAAATTGCATGTTTTGAGTTATAAGTCTCCATTACCTCCAAAGCACATGACATTTTATGCCCATTCAAGAAGAGGTATAATTTTTACAAATAGTAAGACCACTTCTTACAGTCAAACCTAGATGGAGACCTACAGGAATGAGAATACCACACAGGCCTCAGACATTGATAAAGTTGAAAGAGATTCAAGAATGAGGATTTTTGGGTTTAATCACAAGATAGAGCTCATATATAATTATTGAAATGGTGAAACATCTTCAGACCTCAACCTAGGATCAAACACTTGATTTCAATGTTCATAATTGAATAAAGTTTCTTAATGGGAAGTTTTACCTTAACTTCTCTAAAAAAGGATTCTACTCTATACAATTTCCAAGGTGAGGGTCATGAGGTCTAGGTAAGCTTAATATTCTCATTTTTGTAGCCTAGATGGAAAGAGGATATATTTTTGGTTAAGAGAGGATGATGGTAGATTGGGTTTTAAACTTAGTCAAAATCTTGATAGAAACACTCAGAGAGCTACAGTGATATTAAGCCAAAAGAACCTAGAACATTGCAATACAATAATGACACATAGTGTATGGATGATAGTGGAATGGTAACATGGTCTCAAAGAAAAAAATGGATACATTCAGGTGTGAGATGACTATCAACCTTAGGAGAATAGAAAAGTGGAAACATAGTACTTAAGCAATGTATCACCACCTACGGGAATTTTTGATTCCCCTAATTGACACCTATAGTTTGCCTTTTGCCTAGACTAGCCTAAGCCAATGGAGAATGCAGGTTTGGGAGTTTGATAGAGGTGTAAAGTGAAATATACATGTTATAATCAATATCAAAGTGATAACATCACACTTTCATGATATTATAAAAGGTAGGATGAACATAGGTAATCATAATGAAGGGTTCTTAGGCCCAACCAAAATCCTGCACACAGTCACAAACTTAGAGGCTAGTCTTGAGATAAATTGATGTTTGAAGGCACTATAGGTATGATATTAGTTTGAAACTTAGTATAGAAGGATATAATTAGTTATAATAGACCTCCATGGTATCATTTGAGTCAAACTAATAGAGGATGTGCTCTTTGTTTTGTCTCAAACTAGAGGCACTCCATAGTCAAGGCAGTCTGTAGACCTAGTGAAGGTCATGGTGAATGAATGGAATGGTAGAGTCTTAAAAAAATTTAGGATGATGTAGGGTTGGATTGAAGATTAATAAAGGTTGATAATTTCTTACAATCATTGGGACCACTCACAGGTGGTCATACACTCAAACACACAGTCTATACAGACTAGGCCTAGAACTAGGCATGAACCCTAAGGTGTCTGACTTCATTAATATGATCATATGATCCTTAAAAAAAATTGAGAGCCTTTATGGGAGAGTGGAGAGTTTATTAGACCCATTAATTTGTAGAGAATAGCCCAGATTGGTCATTTTTAGCCTAAACTTGTCTCAGGGGTGTCCAAAATGCAAGCAACTAATCGAGAAGCCATTTTCTTTCACTCATATTTGTATGAATAATGTGCATGGTGTCTTAAGCACTTAGGGATAGTTGAGGGAGGTTATGAAATCAAACTCAGTGGCATTAGTTAGAGGGTTAAGGGCTTAACTTTTATGAATCTAATTTAATTATTTTGAGAAGATTGGATTTTTATTCCTATTTTAGTTAAGGCTATGGATTAATAAATCAGCAAATAATATTACAATAATTACAATCCCAATTTATATAATTTATCTATCTTTTTACCTTTCTAAAAATAGCAATAAATTAGGAGAATATAACTTAGCTTAAAATAAGATGACATGGTTATTACAGGGTCTAAAATTGGCTGTGCAAGACTAGGACAATATCACAAATTAGAATCTAGCTTTCATTCGGTGAAAGGACAAGATCACCAAAATAGGACACTTTGGGGTCTGACACTGTTGTCCTCTTTTGTTGCTATTGTTCAAACTAGTTTTTGAGAATTGAGTTTTGTGGGTTCTTTACATTGTTCTTATGTGAGCCTGCTTGTGAAATCTTGAGTGTTATATGTCAACAAATTTTGTTGTAGATCTATTTTAATATCCAAACCCTAACTCTCCAACATGCTTGATAAAATAAGATTTGAATCACTTGAAAAGGGGGGTTAGTGTGTGTAAAATACACTAAACATGTGATCCACACCACTTGTGTGGGCATGCTGCCTACATACCAATACTCTGAAAAGGGATCAAGCTATATGTAGTTCTCCCACCTAATGAGCTTTGTGAAATAGTGTGATATAGATGCAAAAATGCCAAATTAAGAGTGCTTGATGTGGTCAAGGACTAGTATGAGGGTTTGAATATGTTTGCAGCTATGTTGGGTCACTATATTCAAAGAATAGGAAAATTTGCCTTAGTAGTTTTCTTGTATTCTTGATTGATTTTTAAGGTTTGTTACCTTCTTTGTAAATAAACTTTGAATAGGCTTTTATAGAGAACAATTGGTCATGGGTTAGATGTATTCACACTAGACCGACATAATGAAGGATAAGAATCAGATGACATTGATCATGGGCTCAAAGTGTGATTGGACAAGAGCACTCAAAATGGGACACCTTAGGGTTCAATGCTATAGTTCCGGTATGACACTCCTATCCTATAGGCTCGAGACCTAAGGAGATAGGATTGACCTAGGAAATAGAGTTTGGCTAAGCTATAATTAGGTTTCAAGAGTCTATGTACGACTGGTAATGAGAAAAAAATATGTCTAGAAGGGTCATAAAAGCACGCAAGAAGGACCTATGGATAGGGTGTCATAAGCCACACTCAAACTACCAATTTGAATATTTTATATAACTATATTTCCCCCCCTTTATTCTAGTGATACAGGAAAGTGAAATACTAGGATAAAAGAAAAGTAGAAAGTGTACTTGAACTTATCTGCAAGGGTGAAGCCCATGAAGTTGTGTGATGCAGAGTGTGCATAGAGAGAACATAGTGTAAAGCATAAATTTGCAAGATACAACAAAGATTAGATCAATTATTACTAGACACATTATTTCTAAAATAAAAATGTACAAAAGTTGGGTAAAAGAGAGAGGAAGATAAAGGAATAAATACACCTCACTAGGTATGTGAACTAATATAAAACTTGTTGTGATGTTGAGTGATGTTGATTAATGTTGAGTAATGCTAGGTATGTGTTGTACCAAGAGTAATATCATGAATGGAGCTAAGTGCTCAATTCCCTAAGGGTGGCTCAAGAATATAAAGGCTAGCCCTTTGGCTCCATCATCACCCACTAAGTGAAGCTATGTGATCATACGTGTGTTATCGATGTTTGGATTGTGTGTCCAATCCCTCTGAGTAGGTGGCTCAAGAATACAAAGGCTAGCTAGTCCTTTGGCTCCATCATTGCCCCCTAAGTGAAGTTATGAACTGATACCAGTATGAATGTGTGTCATATGAGATGGCTTCTAAAGCCCATGAATGCTCTATAATCTGATAATATGGTGTGGATAATTGAATGTGCTAAAAACTAGGCCAATATTGGCCACTTCTAAAGGTGGAGATTAGGCTTGTGTGAAAGCCACTCTGAAACTAGGAACTAGGGTTATATGAAAGCCACTCTAAAATGATGCCAACCACCTACAAATGGAATAAGGCATACAACTATTGATAATACCTAGGTAATATAATGAACTCAGAAAGAAAAGAAGGTAATTGTGTCATACACATTGCCCCCAATCACTAGTGTCTATAACATGAATTTTGATCTAAAAATTATACCAACTGTGCAATCTAAAACTAGAAGTGAGAGCCATCATGCCACACATGATGCCCCCTATATCTAGATTCTCTAAGAAAATCTATATTGAAACTACTAAAGCTAAACTAAACTATAACTAACAAAACTATAATTGATCTTACCATTCTGTCTGTTTCTAGAAAATATGGGTTTTCTATTGTTTGGACAAGAGCACCAAAAATAAGACACTTATTGTCTACCATTGTAATCCAAGTATGATGCTCTTGTCCTTTGTTATTTTTTATCACTATTTTGTGTCCATCACTATTTCCTTGGTTTGCTCTACCTAGTTTGGGTTTTGGTTGTTGTTATGAGGGTTTTGAAAACTAATTTTTGATCGGTAGAAGGCTCTGATCTCTATGACAAAACCCATGTTTGTTACCCCCTCTTTTGAGGGTAGTAATGAAGACCTTGCAATGACTACCCTCAGAAAAAGTCCCTACAAGTGTGTTATGCTATGAAATACATGATATAACAATGATAATCAAAAAATATGTCTTAAGATATAGCATAGTTTGTATTAGAGATTTTTAGATCAATATGGGTATGCCTAGATAGATGTAACAATGAAATAGCATGTGTAGTATATTGAATTGAAACTAGAAATGTTAGTTGTTAGTTTTCAAGGAGGGATGAAGCATGATTATTATCATGGCATCTAAGAAATCAAGATAATGCATGATGTGAATCATGGCATTATAAATAATAAGAAGCAAACAAGCAACAAGCATGCAAGGTAAGAAACAAGAAGCACACAAAAGTTTCCAAGGGGCCAAGCAAACAAGGGACATGGGCACATGTCACTCAAACTAGAAATCAATCATACAAGGCATGCTAAAATGCCCACATACAAATATAATTGAAAACAAGTAAGGTTGACACGAAGGCCATAAGCACATAGGAGAGTATAAGCAAAGGACATTTGTAAATGTCTTAAAACACACACAAGAATGGCAATAAACGACATTGGCAAATGTCCTAAGGCACATACAAGAGATAAAATAGGAACTAAGAAATACAATCACATCTAGCTACTCAAAGAAAGAAAGGAAAGCATGTAAAAGTTGGAAATACAATTGCATCTAACTAATCAAATCAAGAAGTGAAAGTATGCAAAACATGTAATACAAGACTAGGTAGGTGCTAATAAATACATAAGTGTTATATACTAGTGAGTTTCGATAGAGTAATCTATGTAAGTTAGTAATGTATATCAACATGATAACTAGAGTGTGTGGTGTAGGAATGACATAACCTGGATGGTGTAGTCATGTAGAACATTCCCCCGGTGGGTAGATATGTCGATGTATGTTTCGAATGTAGAAGTAAGATACCCCCTCAATGGGTAGAGTGAAGTAATCAAGGATCTAGATGTTACTGTACATGCTCAAAAAAGATCAAGTGAAGCATGGTAATGTATATAAATCAACAAACAATAGCATAGAACAATAAAATGTAATTCTAGCACGGTCGTAGAAATGTAAAGCATGGATAATGCATATAATTAAAATATTTTAGGTATTTTGAATTATTTGAATGTTTTTGTATTTTTAAATTTTGTATTTTTTTTAGTATTTTTGAAATAAACTATGTACAATCAATTATAAGGAGACTATTTACAAGTAATATAAAAGAAAGAGTAAGAAGAAGTGATACTAACCGATGAGTCTCATGAGAGACTCCCTATCATGGTGTCCTATATCAAGGAGATGGATCGTGCATGATCATGAAACATGATGAAAGGGTTGAGACTCTGGCTCTGAAAGCTGTGTATAATGTAAGTGTTCTAAAATCTCTATAGTGGAAACTGACTGTGAGGTCCTCGTATAACTTTGAGAAGTGGATGCAACTGTGGAGCTCTTAGGGACCCATCTAGTAGTAAAAGAAGCTTTCTAAAAGTGTGCTCTGTGTGTAGAAGCATGAGATCTTAATGATACTAACCTAGGTGTGAATATTGTAGTTAAAAACTATCTAGAGTCCTGAAACTATGGTTGCTTTAAAAAAGGCCTCCATGGATGTGAATGAACTCTTTGTGCTGGTAAGGAAGGCCTCAACTATGGCTAAATCTGAATTGGAGGAAGAACTGTAACTGGTGGAGAAGCTAAAAATGGTGACTGTAGAGTAGTAGATGGCTCTAGAGTGGGGAGTGGTAACTCATACAAAACTCCACCAATTGTAACAACCTGATTAACGTGAATAAATTTCACACATCTATGAACTAAAGAAGGTACTACATGGAGTTTTTGAATCCATAGCTGACCAAGTAACATATCAAAGACTCATGTACTAGGAACAATAGTAAATGGTGTGGCCACATGTGTTGGACCAACCTATAGAGGAAGTGTAATCTCACCAAATGAACTTTGTATGTGCTCACTAAATTCATTGATAGCTGTGTCCATCGAGGTAATATCCTACTCTAAATACCTCAAATGCTAAAGTAATGTCATAGTGCACATGTTCACACTAAATCCATTGTCTATGAGAACACTATAAATGGGATGATGATTAATGTAAGCTTTGATAAAGAGTGCATGGTAATCTAAATCATCCTCAACTATATCCTGATTTAAGGAGATGGAAGGTCTAATTGAAACTTTGGAATTATACACACCAATCATGTTGCTCAAAGGATGTGACTCAACTAAAGGTGTCTAGTATGTAGCTAGTAGAGGGTGTGCATGATATGCATGGTGAACACCTGATGTATCCCCTATCTCTTATTTAGAATGTTGTGGAAAAGGATCTAAGAAAATTTTTAGAGCTTTATCTTGTGTTTGTTTTACCTAAGAAGGTGTTAGGTGTGGAGCTCGATTGTCTTCCAGGATCAAAGGTAAAAATTTTGATAATTATTTTAGCTAGGTTTGGATCCCATTCTGTGTATCCTTGTTGGTGTGGGGGTTGTGGAGTTTGGGGGTTGTGCACCCTGGTGGGGTTTTAGGGGCAACACCCTTGAAGTGAAAATTTTATTAAAATTGCCTTGTAAAATTATAATTTTGTAGTCAATTTGGATCATTGATTATAGGTTTCTAGATCTGATGGTAAAAGTTATGTTTAGGTGTTTTTCACCCTAAAATATATTGAGATATGGTTGAGATGTATGTGAAGAAAAATTAACATAGTGTTGAGGCAAACAAGGGGAGAGACCCTGTTTCTCTCTTGTATTATTGGAAATAATATACTAGACAAGTTTGGTGGATGTAGCCCATTTTGGGTGAACCACGTTAAATCTGATGTCTCCTATTATGTGTATGTTTTTGTTTATTTTTTGAATGTTTGATTAATTTTTTTCATAGTTTCTCTTGTATGTGATTTGAGGATAAATCTTGGTTTCAACTTATCCTAACAAGTGGTATCAGAGAAAAGGTTTTTTACATAATTTTAAATCACAGGAAGAAAAAGGTTTGACCTCAAGTGGGAGCTATGGTGGATGAAAATAAATCTAAGGTGGAGAAGTTCAATGGATAGAACTTTGGATTATGGAAGATGTAGATGGAGGATTACCTTTACAAAAAGGACTTGTATTTACCATTGGGAGGGCAAGCCAAGAAGCCATTGATAATGTCAGATGAAGATTGGTAACTATTGAATCAGAAAGCCCTTGGAAGCATATGGTTATGCCTTACATCTTTTATAGCATTCAACATATCATAGGAAAAGACAATAAAAGGTCTTATGAGTGCATTAGGCAAGCTATATGAAAAACCCTCTACCTCAAATAAAATATTTTTGATGAAAAAATTATTTAACATGAAAATGTCTAAAAATTGTTTAGTACCAAATCATTTAAATGAGTTTAACATGATTACTAGTCAGTATCATTCCATAAATATTGACTTTGATGATGAAGTTAAGGCTCTTCATATTCTTTGTTCCTTGCCTAAAATTTGAAATGACTTGGTAATGACAGTAAGCAACTCTATGTCTAACAATGCCAAACTAAAGTTTGAAGATGTGGTGGGTGTTATCCTAAGTGAAGAAGTGTGAAGAAAAAGCACAGGTGAAACATCCATATCTGGAAATGCATTATCAGTGGAGAATAGAGCAAGGCAAAAGAATAGAGGAAGAAGAAACTTTTATCACTCCAAAGAGCACCCTGTTTGAAGATGTGTAAGCACACCTTCTCTCTAGCTAATACAATGGGATCTTCTCAGAGTGTGGGTGACTCTGAAGTGATAAAAACCTCTAGAAAGGGTTGGTTCCCTTAAGATTTATCAATTAGATCTAATCTACTATGATGTTTTGGATGAAAAGGGGAAGGGGAAATTGAAGGGAAATATTATTTAAAAGGGTGATACAACTGAATTGTTTATATCCTCTGGAAGCTTTTTATATTCTTATTTTTCCCTTAAGCATAAATATTTTAGATAAAGGGTTGAAAGGATTTTGGATTACAAAATTTCTTTTACCTCTTCAAATGACCTGCAGAAGGTGAGATAGAAAGCAATAGGTGAGGAAGGGACCTACCAAAAGGAAATATAATCTCATTTATATGTTGATTCACAATCAAATACCCTCTATTCTCTATCAAAACTCATATGCAAAACAAAATCTTCTTTATTGATGTATGGTCCAGATTACAATTTCTTCTTTAGCTCTGGGAATAATAAAAAAATGGCTTGAAAAAGCTAATATATATGTCTCTAAACCTAATATAAGACCTAAGTGGCATTGAAAATGGACAAGGGGTGGTCTTGGTTGACTCAACTCAAGACAACTCCTTTTACAATGATTAATCAATTCAAAAATCCTTAAACATGCAAAAATCCTCCATCTTGGCATAGGAATAAGAATGGTAGACCCGTTTGGAAAGTCACAAATCTCTCCATGCATGATGATACACTAATCTTCAAAGATAAACTCCACTTTATTTGTTTGGAAGTTGAATTGGAAAAAGAGAATGTCCTCCTTTGCATGAAAATCAAGAGTGGATGTGTCACTTGACAAATAACCAATTGGAGCTCAAAACTAGTCAACCTCAATTAGCCTTCCTTTGCATGAAAATACATGCCAAAACTTGGATTTATAACTCTATCTGAAGCTGATTTGGAAGTGATTGAAAGTATTAGATGAAAAATTAACCAAGAATAGATGCTTGACTTGTCAACTAGTCAACCAAAGTGCAAGACTAGTCAACTCCAACTCACTCCATCTTGCATGAAAAGGGAATTTGAAGGCTAAAATGTGCATGAAATCTCCATGTAACAGCATAAAAGTGGCATGTAAATCCAAATGGAACTCTTTGATGACCAATCCAAATGTCAAACTTCAACTTGGCTCATGAACAATTAGGCCAACTAAGCCAAAGAGGTTTATTAGCCAACTTGTGCACTTGGACACCATGAAACCTACAAGAAAAATAAATTAGACCTATAATAACCTTCTTCATCATCAAATATGTGATTTTTATAAAAAAACCTTCATCAGTCAGTCAACGGAGTTGACTAGGCCATGTTGCTTAAATTTTTAGCAGACTGGCCATTTTACTTGAGTTGGTAGAGACACTTCCAAGATTATTTATGTTCAACTAAAGATTTTAATATGAATAAAAATTCCTAATATTTTATCTCCATTGATTAGATTCTGTTAAATTGTCGTGTAATTCATTTTACACACTTTTTTCCAAAAAAACATGATTTCTACCCTCATTTGTGTAGCTTTATGCATAAAACTTATATTTATAGAATCATCTATAAGTTTAATTGTCATTTGAAAATGTTTTATGTTGATCCATGGTGATTTTATAGCAAGAAAATCCATTTTTCTCAAAACTAGTTTTTTAAGGGTTTAGGAGGGTTTTTAAGTTGAATCTTCAAACTGATGATTCATGGAGTATAGATCTCTGAATCCTAAATTGATTCCATTTATACATATAAAATTTACCTCTCTGACATCCCAAAAAATATTGGGATCCCATGCGAAATATATGAAAGGTTACCACATAGATGAAATTTGCTTGTGGGGAATTGACTACATTTTGGGCTACCTACGCTCTTAGCAATTGTTCATAAAGCATAGCCCCTCAATTGATCTCTATTTTTAATTAATTTTAATTACATATGTGTCCTCAAAACATACTAATATCCTTCATCCAAACTCTACATGTGGTGAACAAAATGAGCATCTGAACAGGTGGCTTGGAAGGGTGCCTAGAACTGCAAAATGTGAAAAACTTCACTATGATGAAAATAATTCCTTTAAAGCTTCAAAAATCCTAAAAAAATCATTATGGGACCTGTACAATGCTATAAAAACACTATAAAAGTCATTTTTTCTTGAAAAGTCCAAAAATGCTTTTTTGGCCTAAGTGCCTATTTGCTTGCAAAACACTGTGCGAGCATGGTTTAAATAAAATTTGGAGTTTTTACATTATTTATAGGTTTTATTATGATTTAAAAACATCATCCCATGCCTTTTAATCCTTTACTTGGATTTAGAAGCTTCTGAGGCACTCTAGGATAAAGCATGCTCCAATGGTGACTTCAAACAAACAGGCTAAGATTTGAGACAAAATAGTGAATATGTGAACTTTTCCAATGGCCATTAAAAATTTTCATATTTTTATCCAACTCATTATGAACTTGCATACAAAATTTAAGGTCTTAACTCCACCTGTAGCTCCTAAAATCTTCAAATTTCCCTCAATTTTGATCTCTGTGCGTGGATTGTCTACCTTTTTGACTGAGTTTTGGTGTTTAGGAAGTTATTTAATGATTTTTAGAGGCTATAAAGGTCAAAAAAATCTTTATATGTCTCAAATAGTCCTTTTATGAGTATGTAAAACTCCTCTACCCCTATTTTAAGCATGTATAGACCTCCAACAAGGTAATCTTAACCTCTCAACTGGCATATTCCATACAATGTACTATAATTTACCTCATGTAAACATAAAAAGTGTTTTAAATTTATTGAAAATATTTAAAAATTCCTTGGTGTTCTTGGTAGGCATAATCACCCCATAAGTCATTCCATGACTTGAATGTTTTTCTTCCTACACCTTGTAAGCATGGAATTGTGCTTATGATTACCTTTTGACCTATTTTATGAGTTGACCTGATTGTACCTTATTAAATTGAAATAGATTTTGAATTTATTCTCATTTTTTCATAATTAAGGCATTAATAACCTTCAATGACTATGAGACTCCTTATTGTTTTGATGGGATTTCATCATCTCTACCAATTTGAAGATAATATGTTCCTCAAGTATAACTGTAGGTGTCTTTGGGAGTTTGGATTGAATAAGCATTAGGTTTGAAACATTTTATTGTATTGTTATGAAATCATAAAACCCTTTTGGTTTTCTTGAAACATCTTAAGAACAATCACATTCTCCTTCAGCTTGACTGTGGTTCTTCTTAGTGATCCCTTGTACGGACTATGGACTATAGAATGACATCATGAAAAGTACTTTTGGAAATTTGATCATCCAAGGTGCATCCAGTTAATCCATGATGTCTTCATGATAACATAAGACTCACATCATAACTTGAATTGGTTTACACTCAATATAGGGTCTCCAAATAGTCAAAACCCTTACCTAGTTGTATATGGCTCTTTGGGTGGTTGTAGGTCTATATTGGGGTTGTAACCTACATTTTATACCTCATATTAAGCCCTTCTTGCATCTTCACATTATTTTATTCTTTACACTCTTCCTTGGATGACCAAACTCACTCTCTTATCTATTTCTTTAAGGTTAAAAAAAACTTGATCTAACCTTATATAATCTTTTAGATATTCAAACCCTTACTTGCTTAAAACCCTCTCTTAGTTGTAGGTTCTATTGAGAGGGTTATAGATGCTTATGGCCTCATACTAGGCCAGACCATGATGATCATATTCATCATCATCCACTTGCTATGATTATAAAACCCTCACTTCAAAACCTTGCTAAAGATGTCCATTGGAATACATTCACCTACCTGCCTCTAGGTTACCCTGTAGGACTGTGAGTGTCTCATGATTACCCTTCTATATTGGTGTTGATCAAAATTTACACTCAAAACACTTCATGAAGTTTTAAATAACCACAACACATAAGACCTTAGTCATGTAGGTTTATACCTTTGTCACTGCTCATTAGCTTGAAGGCTAGTTGTAGGCATGTTTTTGGAAGGATATAACTAGTACACCCCACTTTTCACAATTTTTAATCCCCCCTTTGAGCTATAATGCTTTGATGAAACCCTTTTGATTATCCCTCTAACATGATGATCTTTGAGTATAAAATCTTCATTGAAAGGTTCAAAAACTCTTAAAGTACACTAAAGAACCTATTAACTGTGACATCTTCTTGGTGACTGTAGATGTGTACGGATGATGGCAAGATGTGAAGGTGCTAGGAGAATTTAAATAATGTTAAGTTGTGGAGCTAAAAGCTTTATTGGTATGCAAATGTGGAGGTTACTAAGTTACAAAGTAACTGACATCGATCAGGCCAACTAACGTCGGTCATCTCCAGCTACACAGTAACCAACATCGATTATGGTCGGCCAACATCGGTCAGACAGGAACCGACGTCAGTCACCTGTGTGTTTCCAGAACTATTGTTCTAATTTTAGACGGATAGTGAGTTTGCATGTAAAGAATAATTTTAGTCTTGAGTCTGCATTTCTAATTATTGTTTGGTTTGGGATCTATTTAAGAGACCCATGGGGCTGTATTGTAAGAAGGATTAGATCCTCAAGTGTAAGATCTAGAAGGTCTGCAAGAGTGCAAGATCAGGGAGATCTACAGGTAAGCAAGGTCAGTTGATCTGCGGGGTAGCAAGATCAAGAAGATCTATGGGGGTGTGTGTGTGCAAGCTCAGTTAGATCTACAGGGTAGCAAGATCAAGAAGATCTGCAACACACGGTGTAAGCAAGACCAATTAGATCTACAGGGTGCAAGATCAAGAAGGTCTGTGGATGAGAGTAGGCAACAAAAACCATTGGGTTGATTGTCACTGGAGGGAACAACTCAGTGTTGAGTTGGTTGTAATTGATTGAGAGAGAGAACTCTTGAGGGAGAATTACTGTACACCCAAGAGGTGTGGGAAGAAAGAGATTTCTTCATTGTATTTCCTTCTGGAAGAGTGTAATACAGATTGTATTGTTTCTCGTATCTCATATTCTTTGTTGTTTCTGAATTTCTAGTTACATATTACTTCTGGTTTAATTCTGTGTTTAGTTGCTTATACAAAGGTAATCAATTGTACTCTTAGGAGAGGATCCTGATAGTTGGTATCAGAGCTTGGTTCATTGACAGTTGGTATCAGAGCTTGGTTCACTGACAAGTGGTTCATCAGAGCGGGTTAGTGTTTGTTGATTATAGGTTCACTCTCAGGGGTTTCTAATTGAGTGGGAGTAAAGTAATGACAGAAGAAAGTAAGCTAAGAATGGAGAAATTCAATGGCAAAGGGAAAGTGTAGCTAAAATTACAGACTCGCAACATATGGGTGTTGAAGGATGTCATGCATGTTCCCATCCTAAAGAGGAGTCTAATTTCTGTAGGAAAGTTGGGTGATGAAGGTTTCACAGTAACTCTCACAACAGAATCTTGGAAAGTTTCCAAGGGTGCACTTGTAGTAACAAGAGGTAAGAAAGTAGGTACACTTTATCTATCTACTTGTATTACTGATTCTCCTTCTGTTTTATCTACTTTAGATGTAGATGCAAAAATGTGGCTCTATAGGCTTGGTCACATGAGTGAGAAGGGAATGGATGTTCTTAAGTCAAAAGCTAAGCTTTCAGATTTGATAGACCGAGATTTTTGTGAGCATTGTATTTTTGAGAAACAAGAAAAAGTGAGGTTTCTCAAGACTGGGTCAACAAAGAAGAAGCACGGGTTAGAGCTTGTTCACGCAGACGTGTGGGGACCAACTCAAAGAGCTTTTATTAGAGGATCACAGTGTTATGCTACAAGAAAGGTATGGGTTTATTGCATAAAGAGGAAATCTGATGTTTTTGACAAATTTAAGAACTAAAAAGCCTTGGTTTTCAAGGAGAAGATGATGGATAGAGATCAGCTCAAGAGGCTAAATAATTCTAAGCAGGGCAATGTTGATTTGGACAAGGTTATAATCCAAAATGAGCTCGCGAGTAAAAATCATCACTCACAGGAAAACATAGACACTAACGTCGGTCAGGCAGAGACCGACGTCGATCAGGCAAGAACCGACGTCGATCCGATGGAGACCAAAGTCGGTGATGTCGAGCAGGTGGAAACCGACGTCGGTCAAGTCGGTCACATGGAACCGACATTGGTCAGGTGTAAATTGAGAGATGACCGAGATCGGCCACTATTAGAATTAAATTTGGGTGGACAACAAGCTGTCAACGAGTCTCAAACGCCCATTAGGAGGTTTGAAAGGGTAAGTAAGCCTCAAATTTGTTATTCCCCTTCTTTATACTACTTGTTGCTCACTGATGGTCGAGAACCAGGAAGTTTTGAAGAGGCAATGCAGGTAGAATCTAGGAAATAGTGGGAGCATAGCATGAATGAGAAAATTGATACCTTGGAAGAGAACTAAATGTGGGATTTGGTAGAGTTGCCAGTCAGAAAGAAAGCACTGAAAGATGAATGGATTCACAGGTTAAAGAAAGGAGAGAATGGACAGGTGAGATAAGAGGCCAAGTTATATGGTCTTGAGCAAGCTCCAGGACAGTGGTATTTGAGGTTTGACAGGTTTATGACAAAGCATGGCTTTAGTCAATGTCAATGTGACCATTGTGTTTATTTTAACAGGTTGGATAATGATAGCTACATTATCCTGTTACTGTATATAGTGTATATGCTTGTTATAGGGTCACATATGTAGGGAATTGCTGAGCTAAAGGTAAAAGTAGCTCAAACATTTGCCAGGAAGGATTTAGGAGCAATGAAGAAAATCCTTGGCATGAGTATTTTTAGAGACAGAGAAAATCACAAGTTGATTTTGTCTCAAGAGGATTGTGTGAATAAGGTAGTGGAGAGGTTTGCTATGCAGGATGCAAAATCGGTAAGCACCTCTATGATTGGACAGTTCAAGTTGAGCAAAGAACAGTGTCCTAAATCACATAATGAGGTTGGGTACATGGTATGTACTAGACCTGATATTGCCCAAGTAGTGGAAGTTGTCAGCAAGTTTATGGCCAATCCAGGAAAAGAGCATTGGAAAGCAGTTCAGTGGATTCTCAGATATTTGAGAGGGACCAGCAGCAGGTATTAATGCTATGCAGGGTCAAGCACTTCTCTACATGGGTATGTAGATTTGGATATGGCAGGTGACTTGGATGGCAGGAGAAGCACCACAAGATATGTGTTCACTGTTGGTGGTTGATCTTCAAGATTAAACTTAAAGATGGGGATACAAGCCAAAAACAAAATTAGAGGATGTACAGGTACAGGTACAAGTGCAGTTGTTTATCTCCAAGTGGGAGATTGTTAAGTTGTGGAACTAAAAGCTTCACTGGTATGCAAATGTGGAGGTTGTTGAATTACAGAGTAACCGACATCGGTCAGGCCAACTGACGTTGGTCATCTCCAGCTACATAGTAACCGACATCGATTATGGTCGGCCAGCATTGGTTAGACAGGAACTGACGTCGGTTACCTGTGTGTTTCCAGAACTGTTGTTCTAATTTTAGATAGATAGTGAGTTTGCATGTAAAGACTAATTTTAGTCTTGAGTCTGCATTTCAAATTATTGTTTGGTTTGGGATCTATTTAAGAGACCCATGGGGCTGTATTATAAGAAGGATTAGATCCTCAAGTGTAAGATCTAGAAGGTCTGCAAGAGTGCAAGATCAGGAAGATCTACAGGTAAGCAAGGTCAGTTGATCTACGGGGTAGCAAGATCAAGTAGATCTGTGGGGGTGTCTGTGTGCAACCTTAATTAGATCTGCAGGGTAGCAAGATCAAGAAGATCTACAACACACAATGTAAGCAAGACTAATTAGATCTGCAGGGTGGAAGATCAAGAAGGTCTGTGGATGAGAGTAGGCAACAACAACGATTGGGTTGATTGTCACTAGAGGGAACAACTCGGTATTGAGTTGGTTGTAATTGATTGAGAGAGAGAACTCTTGAGGGAGAATTACTGTACACCCAAGAGGTGTGGAAAGAGTGTGATTTCTTCATTGTATTTCCTTTTGGAAGAGTGTAATACAGATTGTATTATTTCTCATATCACATATTCTTTGTTGTTTCTAATTTTTAGTTACATATTACTTCTAATTTAATTCTATGTTTAGTTGCTTATACAAAGGTAATCAATTGTACTCTTAGGAGAAGATCTTGACAGTTGGTATCAGAGCTTGGTTCATTGACAGTTGGTATCAGAGCTTGGTTCACTGACAAGTGGTTCATCAGAGCGGGTTAGTGTTTGTTGATTACAAGTTCACTCTCATGGGTTTCTAATTGAGTGGGAGTAAAGCAATGGCAGAAGAAAGTAAGCTAAGAATGGAGAAATTCAATGGCAAAGAGAAAGTGTAGCTAAAATTGCAGACTGACAACATATGGGTGTTGAAGGATGTCATGCATGTTCCCATCCTGAAGAGGAGTCTAATTTCTGTAGGAAAGTTGGGTGATGAGGGTTGCATAGTAACTCTCACAGCAAAATCTTGAAAAGTTTCCAAGGGTGCACTTGTATTAGCAAGAGGTAAGAAAGTAGGTACACTTTATCTATCTACTTGTATTACTGATTGTCCTTCTATTTTATCTACTTCAGATGTAGATACAAAGATGTGGCTCTGTAGGCTGGTCACATGAGTGAGAAGGGAATGGATGTTCTTAAGTTAAAAGGTAGGCTTTCAAATTTGATAGACCAAGATTTTTGTGAGCATTGTATTTTTGGGAAACAAGAGAAAGTGAGGTTTTTCAAGACTGGGTCAACAAAAAAAAAGCATGGGTTAGAGCTTGTTCACGCAGACGCATGGGGACCAGCTCAGGGAGCTTCTATTGGAGGATCACAGTGTTATGCTATGAGAAAGGTATGGGTTTATTGCATAAAGAGAAAATTTGATGTTTTTGACAAATTTAAAAACTGGAAAGCCTTGGTTTTCAAGGAGAAGATGATGGACAGAGATCAACTCAAGACATTGAATAATTCTAAGCAGGGCAATGTTGATTTGGACAAGGTTACAATCCAAAATGAGCTCGCGGGTAAAAATTATCACTCACAAGAAAACACAGACACCGACGTCGGTCAGGCAGAGACTGACGTCAATCAGGTAGGAACAGACGTCAGTCCAGTGGAGACCAAAGTTGGTGATGTCGGACAGGTGGAAACTGACATCGATCAGGTAAGAACCGACGTCGATCAGGTCAGTCACATGGAATTGACATCGATCGGGTGTAGACTGAGAGATGATCGGGATCGGTCACTATTCAAAATGAAATTTGGATGGACAGTAAGCTGTCAATGAGTCTCAAACGCCTATGAAGATTTTTGAAAGGGTAAGTAAGCCTCAAATTCATTATTCCCCTTTTTTATACTACTTATTGCTCAGTGATGGTCGAAAACAAAGAAGTTTTGAAGAGGCAATGCAGGTAGAATTTAGGAAACAGTGGGAGCATGGCATGAATGAGAAAATTGATTCCTTGGAAGAGAACCAAATGTGGGATTTGGTAGAGTTGCTAGTCGAAAGAAAGCACTGAAAGATGAATGGATTCACAGATTAAAGAAAGGAGAGAATGGACAGGTGAGACAAAAGGCCAGGTTATATGGTCTTGAGCAAGCTCCAGGACAGTGGTATTTGAGGTTTGACAGGTTTATGACAAAGCATGGCTTTAGTCAATGTCAATGTGACCATTGTGTTTATTTTATCAGGTTAGATAATGATAGCTACATTATTCTATTACTATATGTAGTGTATATGCTTGTTGCAAGGTCACACATGCAGGGAATTACTGAGCTAAAGGTAAAAGTAGCTCAGACATTTGCCAGGAAGGATTTAGGAGCAATGAAGAAAATCCTTGACATGAGTATTTCTAGAGATAGGGAAAATCACAAATTGATTTTGTCTCAAGAAGATTATGTGAATAAGGTAGTGGAGAGGTTTGATATGCAAGATGCAAAACTGGCAAGCACACCTATGGTTGGATAGTTCAAGTTGAGCAAAGAACAGTGTCTTAAATCACATAATGAGGTTGGGTACATGGTATGTACTAGACCTGATATTGCCCAAGCAGTGGGAGTTGTCAGCAAGTTTATGGCCAATCTAGGAAAGGAGCACTGGAAAGTAGTTCAGTGGATTCTCAGATATCTGAGAGGGACCAACAATAGGTATTAATGCTATGTGTTAGGTTGTGGAGCTAAAAGCTTTAACTTTGCAGATGGAAACAGAAGGTTGCTGAAGGACTAGTAGAACCGGCGTCGGTAGTATGACCGACATCAGTCAAGATGAAGCAAAAGGCAATCGGCGTCGACAAGAAGTCAGTCGACGTCGGCAGCACTAGGCAAGCAGGGACTGGCGTCGGTCGCTTGTGTGTTCTAGAACTGTTTGTTGCACAAATAGTTAGTTGAGTGAACGAAGTGTTTACATGTAAAGACCAGTTAGAGTCTTGAGCTGCGTGGATAATTAGTCTAAATTAAGAGTCTAAGTTATTGTTTAAGTCTAGGATCTATTTATAGACCCATTGGCATGTATTGTAAAGTATGAGCTGATAAGGAAGGCAAGAAAGTTCCTTCCATTGTAAGATCATTGAGTTACAGGTTGTTGCAAGCTCATAAGAGATCTACATGTGTGAGTATGGTCTGTTGAATTATAGGTTGCATGTTCATGAGAGATCAACTTGAAGTACTATAGAGTGCTTGGTGTACTGGCAGGGTTATTACTGACTAGTTGGAGAGGTGAACACCAATTCTGTGTGTGAGTTGGTTGTTGGGACCGTTTTTGGTAGGAGAGTGTTTTGAAGAAGAATTACTGTACACTTGAGGTGTGGGAAGCCTCTGTAAGGTGGAAGAGTGTGGTGGCTCTTTATTGTATTCTTTTTGTACAAGTGTTAATACAAGATAGTGTATTGTCTCTCATATTCTGTGCTATTTGTGAATTCTAGTTACTTGTGTTTTTGGTTATTTCCGCATATTTAATTGCTTATATTTGGTAATCATATTGTGCTCTTTCTGAAGAGCAAGATCCTAACAAGTGGGATCAGAATAGGTGTGTTTGTTCTTGGATTCCCCAACAATTGGTATTAGAGATTTTAGGTTGAGATACTAATAGATTGGATTAGATATGGTTAGTGTGTTTTGATTACAGGTTACTCACAGGGTTTCTGTTTGAGTGGGAGTTGAGCAATGGCAGAAGACAGTAAGCTACGAATAGAGAAGTTTAATGGCAAGAACTACCAATTATGGAGGATGCAGATTGAGGATTATCTGTATCAAAAATATTTGTACTTACCGTTGGGTGGGGTTGATTGCAAACCCCAGGATATGAAGGATGAAGAATGGGAGGTTCTTGATCGAAAGGCTCTGGGATTTATAAGATTGAGTCTTGCATCATCTTTGATTTCCAGCTTATCACAGTGTAAGACAACGGTGGAGTTGATGGAATCTTTGGCAAATTTATATGAAAAACCCTCAGCTTCGAATAAGGTATTTCTTATGAAGCGTTTATTTAATTTGCAAATGTTGGATGGTGGATCTGTACATAGTCATCTTAGTGATTTCCATGGTTTGGTAAACCAGTTAAGTTCAGTCAATATTGTTTTTGATGATGAAATTAGAGCTCTCTTAATCTTGTGTTCATTACCTGAAAGTTGGGAGAGTTTGGTAATGGCAGTTTCTAATACTGTGTCTGCTTCAAAAGTCTTAAAAGTGGATGATGTTGTGAGTGTGATCTTGAATGAAGAGATACGCAGGAAAAGCACAGGTGAATCATCAAGAAATGCTTTGAGTGTTGAAGGCAGAGGAAGGCAAAGAGAGAAAATAGAGCGTGGGAGATCAAGGTCGAAGATAGGTAGGAGATCCAAGTCCAAGTATGGTAGAATAACCTACTGGAAATATGGAAAGCAAGGGCACTTAAAGAGAGATTGCAGATCGGGTGAAGATCAGCATGAAGGATATGAAGAAGAAGCAGATGTTGTGGATTACATTGCACAGGATGCTCTGGTATGTTCTTTGGATAAAGTAGAATCTTGGGTTTTAGATTTTGGTGCCTCTTTTCATGCATCCCCAAATAGGGAATTTTTTCATGAGTATGTCCAGGGAGACTTTGGAGAAATTTGTTTAGGGGATGGTAAGCCTTGTTAGATGGTTGGCAAAGGAAAAGTGAAGCTGAAATTGCAGACAGGTAATACATGGGTGTTAAAGGAGGTCATGCATGTCCCAGTTCTGCAGTGAAATCTAATTTCTGTAAGAAGTTTGGGTGATGAGGGTTGCACAGTAACTCTCACAGTGGACTCTTGGAAGGTTTCCAAGGGTGCACTTATTGTAGCTAGAGGTAAGAAAGTAGGTACGCTTTATCTATCTACTTATATTACTGATTCTCTTTTTGGGTTATCTACTTCAGCTGTAGATTCAGAGATGTGGCTTAATAGGCTTGGTCACATGAATAAGAAGGAGATGCATGTTCTTGAGTCAAGGGGTATGCTTTCGGATTTGGAAGGCATGGATCGTGATTTCTATATGCAGAAGAAGAAGGTGATGTTTCTTGAGAGATCTGATGTTAGTGACAAGAACAAGAAAGCCTTGGTTTTCAAGGAGAAAGTGATAGACAGAGTTCAACACAAGGGGAAGAAGAATTCTGAGCAGAGCAAGGGTGTTTTGGATAAGGGTTTGATCCAAAAGGAGCTCACAGGAAAAAGTCAGTTCTCACTAGAAAAACACAGAGATCGACGTCGACAGGAAAATTGACGTCAACGTCTAGACAAGGACTGATGTTGGCTATGTGCAGCCCGATGTTGGTGACTCAGGGTAGATAACTACCAGCGTTGGCTAGGGGGAACTGATGTTGGCAAGGAGGCAGTCGCAGGGAACTGACATCGGTCAGGTGCAGACTGAGATGTGACCGGCATCGGTCACTGAGACAAATTTTGGGTGGACAACAAGCTGTAAAGGAGTCTCAAGCGCCCATATAGAGGACTTAAAGGGTATGTAAGCCTCAAATTCATCATTTCCCTTTTTTACACTACTTGTTGCTCACTTATGGTAGAAAACCAGGAAGTTATTAAAGAAGCAGAACAAATAGATCCAGGAAATAGTGGGAGCTTGGCATGGATGGAGGATGTGATTCCTTGGAGGAGAACCAAACAGGAGTTTTTGGTGGAGTTGCCAGCTGGAAGTAAGCACTAAGAGATGAATGGATGTTCAAGATAAGGAAGAGCGAAAATGGATACGTGAAACGGAAGGCCAGGGTATATGGTCTTGTATAAGCTACAGGGCAATGGAGGTTTGATCATTGTGTTTCTTTTTACCAGGTTTGAATAATATTAGCTACATTATCCTATTACTATATGATGTGCTTGTTGTAGGGTTACATATACAGGTATTGTTGAACTAAAGGTAAAGCTAGTTCAGGTGTGTGTCATGGAGAATCTAGGAGCATCAAGATTCTTTGACATGAGTGTGTTCTAGAGACATGGAAGGTCATATGTTGACTTTGTTTCAGGATGATTGTGTGAGACCGATTAGCACGCCGATGGTTGGACAGTTCACATAACAGGGGTCTTGATTCACATAATGAGGTTAAGTGCATGGTATGTACTAAACCTGAGTTTTCCCAAGTAGTGAGAGTTGTCACAAGTTAGCAGCCAATTCGGGAGAGAACCATTGGAGAGCAGTTCAGTGGATTCTTAGAGGGACCAGCAGCAGGTGCACATGCTATGTAGGTTCAAGTTATTTTCTACATGGTTTGTAGATGTGGATGTGGCAGGTGATTTGGATGACAAGTTTTGCACTACAGGTTTGTGGTGGTTGGTCTTCAAGAGTGATTTTGAGGAGGGATACAAAGCCAAGGGAACAAACTAGACAAAGTACAAGTACAAGTATAGTTGTAGCTGTTTATCTCCAAGTGGGAGATTGTTAGGTTGTGGAGCTAAAAGCTTCAACTTTGCAGATGGAAATAGAAGGTTACTAAAGAACCAGTAGAATCGGCGTCGGTAGTATGACCGACATCGATCAAGATGAAGCAGAAGGCAACCGGCATCGGCAGGAAGTCGGCCAACGTCGGCAGCATCAGGCAAGCAGGGACCAGCGTCGGTCACCTGTGTGTTTCAGAACTATTCATTGCACTAACAGTTAGTTGAGTGAACGAAGTGTTTGCATGTAAAGACCAGTTAGAGTCTTGAGCTGCGTGGATAATTAGTCTAAATTAAGAGTCTAAGTTATTGTTTAAGTTTGGGATCTATTTATAGACCCATTGGCATGTATTGTAAAGTATGAGCTGATAAGGAAGGCAAGGAAGTTCCTTCCATTGTAAGATCATTGAGTTACAGGTTGTTGCAAGCTCATAGGAGATCTACATGTGTGAGTATGGTCTGTTGAATTGTAGATTACAGGTTCATGGGAGATCAACTTGAAGTACTATAGAGTGCTTGGTGTACTGGCAGGGTTATTGCTGACTGGTTGGAGAGGTGAACACCAATTCTGTGTGTGAGTTGGTTGTTGGGACCATTTTTAGTAGGAGAGTGTTTTGAAGAAGAATTATTGTACACTTGAGGTGTGGGAAGCCTCTGTAAGGTGGAAGAGTGTGGCGGCTCTTTATTGTATTCTTTTTGTACAAATGTTAATACAAGATAGTGTATTGTCTCTCATATTCTGTGCTATTTGTGAATTCTAGTTACTTGAGCTTCTGGTTATTTTCGCATATTTAATTACTTATATTTGGTAATCATATTGTGCTCTTTCTGAGGAGCAAGATCCTAACAAGTGGGATCAGAACATGTGTGTTTGTTCTTGGATTCCCCAACACTATGCAGGGTCAAGCACTTCTCTACATGGGTATGTAGATTCAGATATGGCAGGTGACTTGGATGGCAGGAGAAGCACCACAGGATATGTGTTCACTGTTGGTGGTTGATCTTCAAGATTGAACTTAAAGATGGGGATACAAGCTAGAAACAAAATTAGAAGATGTACAAGTATAGGTACAGGTGCAGTTGTTTATCTCCAAGTGGGAGATTATTAAGTTGTGGAGCTAAAAGCTTCACTGGTATGCAAATGTGGAGGCTGCTAAGTTATAGAATAACCAACATCGGTCAGGCCAACCATCATCGATCATCTCCAGCTACACAGTAACCAATATTGGTTATGGTCAGTCGGCATCGGTCAGACAAGAATCGACATCGGTCACCTGTGTGTTTCCAGAACTGTTGTTCTAATTTTAGACGGATAGTGAGTTTGCATGTAAAGACTAATTTTAGTCTTGAGTCTGCATTTCTAATTATTGTTTGGTTTGGGATCTATTTAAGATACCCATGGGTTTGTATTGTAAGAAGGACTAAGAAAGATTAAATCCTCAAGTGTAATATCTAGAAGGTCTGCAAGAGTGCAAGATCAGGGAGATCTATAGGTAAGCAAGGTCAGTTGATCTGCGGGGTAGCAAGATCAAGTAGATCTACAGGGGTGTGTGTGTGCAAGCTCAATTAGATTTATAGGGTAGCAAGATCAAGAAGATCTGTAACACACAGTGTAAGCAAGACCAATTAGATCTGCAGGGTGGAAGATCAAGAAGGTCTGTGGATGAGAGTAGGCAACAACAACCATTGGGTTGATTGTCACTGGAGGGAACAACTCGATATTGAGTTGGTTGTAATTGATTGAGAGAGAGAACTCTTGAGGGAGAATTACTGTACACCCAAGAGGTGTGGGAAGAGTGAGATTTCTTCATTGTATTTCCTTTTGGAAGAGTGTAATACAGATTGTATTGTTTCTCGTATCACCTATTCTTTGTTGTTTCTGATTTCTAGTTACATATTACTTCTGGTTTAATTCCATGTTTAGTTGCTTATACAAAGGTAATCAATTATACTCTTAGGAGAGGATCCTGACAAATAAATCACCGAGTGTCTTTTGATTGAATTAACCATCAGGATGACCTTCAAATCAAAAACCATCTCGAAGTGGTTCCTATATGGAAGCCTCCCCTAAAACCCTCACTTGACCCTCTTGGTTGTAGATGTTGATCATTGAGTGGTTGTCGGTCACTTGATTGTCTGATGGTCTCATGATTGCCCTTCAACTCCAATAGACCTTAATATTGTACTATCTTTAAGCCAAACCACTAAAATTAATTGTCCTCTGTATTATATTGGCTAACCTTTTCCATCTTGACAAGCTTTTAGGGCTTATAGAACTTTAGTTACTATAAGATTTGGCTCAAAACAAGCCTATAGGTGCCTTCTATAGGTTTTGACTATAGGCTTATTTTGGAGGGTTGTAAAATGTCTTTTGGGTGCCTTTGGTTGTTAGCCTCTATCTAAAACCCTCTATCCTTGCTTTTTTGATAACCAAACATGGTTAACACCTTGCTACATTCTATTTCCTCTAGATTTCTCATATAACTGTGTATGTAAACCCCTTATGGTGGTTGTAGGTGAATTTCAACAACCCCATAGGCCCTTTTTAGTTTGAAAGTGCCTTATTCACCTTGAAAACTAGAGGTTACCAACCCTAAAAGTCTATAAGCCCTTGATGATCAAAAAACATTGAAAGTTTATACCTCCTAGGGATTAGACTTTTCTCTATTATGGCATAGGCCTGTAGGTTTTATCTAAGGTTGTAGGTGCATATTATGAAAAGGGTGATTACCTTTATTGCATATTGCTTACTTGGCTGTGTCATCTTCACAATATCCATGACAATGTCCTAGGATTAGGTTATAATGCTTTCTTAAGATGTATGGATGATCTTTGCCTTCACTGTGGGTGAATACACCTACAGGCCTATAGGTGCATCCTAAGCTAGTTGTAGGATGGTTTTATGATCCTTCACACTATGAACCCTTCATTACACAAACCCTTCAATGCATATGTAAACACTATAACACTCCTATTTCAAAAAGCCTTCATAGACCATTGAACTTGAAACCTTCCTAAGAAAATTACCTTTTTCCAAACTTGACTGTATGAGGAGTGTACAATTCAGAGCAAAGTCTTTTTGTGTTTAGAAGCCATAAACCACAAGAAAAGTGTTTGGTGTCATTTAGGCTCATAACAATACTATTCAACAACCTTCACTCACTATTGAATACCTTTGTCTTATATGTTATTCAACCTTCATGAATTAACCTTTGGATGTAGGTTCTACATAGGGTTGGCTACAGCGTGGAATTGTAGTCACTGTAGGGTTTTTCTATTGATAAGACTATATACTAGCTTGATATCCTCTTATGTTGTAACCTCAATGTTATAGTATATTGATGCTTGATCATTAGCTTTCTTGAGGCTAGAAAGACTTCACCTTTGCCAAGCCACTATAGGTTACTGCAAAGCAAGCCTATAGGGTATCATAGTGGGTTGTAGGTGCACTTTGGATCTTTTAAGCCCTTCTTGGATGATGATATGAATGGAAGCTTCATATGGTTTTAAAAACCTCTATTGACTACCTATTCTTCTCATTACCTTGATGTCATGATAACCTCACATGGACTGTACCTGACAACTGTAGATGCACATATGATGCCATCATGTACATATTAGGATTGTATATGCCCATAAAGAAGGTTTAAAACATGATTTGAACCTTGTTCCTCTTCTTGAGTGCACTCAAAGAGGTCATTGCATAAACCTTTATAAAAATCTCCTTACCACTTTGAGATTGATGCCTTTGATGGATCTTCATGACTATATGAACCTATTGCTTGGCCTACTTGATTATATCTTGATGCTTTTATAGGGGATTGTATCCTTTGACCCTGCTTTCGATGGTTCAACTAGACCTTCATCACCCATTGTCTGCTATCACTTAATGAATCATGCTTGGAGGATGCAATTAGAAACCATGAAAGAACATCTTTAAATATATCTTTCCTCTTCCCTACACATGAAAGTTATGACTATCATACTGTTGTAGGTGTTCCTTTCATGGTTGTGTATGCCCTTGACTAGCCTACAAAACTATTTATCATGCTCATATTGCTCCTTGGTCAACTTTTAGCTCCTTGATAGT
Source organism: Torreya grandis (assembly GCA_037957365.1). Lineage (NCBI taxonomy): Eukaryota > Viridiplantae > Streptophyta > Pinopsida > Cupressales > Taxaceae > Torreya > Torreya grandis. Next base: position 1,124,896 of record JARHVA010000463.1, read on the forward strand.
GAGACTAGGTAATGGAAATGAGTATGAGGGTGATATGACACGAATGAAGAATAGAAACATGATGGAGGGATAACAAAAGCTCAAAGACAATGGGAATTAGTTGTGTGTGGTAGTGAGATGATGTGGACGAGATGGAGGTGGAAAAGGAGGTGAAGGAGCATGAGAAGACCAGAATAAGGAGTCAAATGCAACATGGACACTAAATAATCACAACACATGAATTTTGAGGCCATCAAAGGAGTGCAAGGAGGTGTATTTGAAACATGGTTTTCTCCAAAAACCTTAAAATTTGAAGGAAAATCTTAAAATATGCTAAATAGGCCCATTGGAGACACCTTTAAAGCATGAAGATGGGCATTCTACTATGAATCCTAGAGATCTTATGAGAGTTATTCATGGAAATCATGAAAACTTCATGAAAACCCTCCAAAAACACACATTCTTGAAAATTTGAAGATAATTTATTTCTTTCGATCGTACAATTCACTTTGCAATCTTGTCAATATTGTAGATTTGGACTGGCTGAGTTTGTGACCTTTGTTTGACACTAAAATGGATGAAGAACAACTTAAAGATACCATTGAAGGGTAGAGAAAGTCCCTAATAATCTAGAATAATTTTAATTTCTCTAAAACTCTGCCCAGGTGAGGAAAAATTGAAGAAAAATAGTTGCCTTTTTTGATGCTAGGCAACAAAATTTAACCTAAATTCAACTGGATGGTTCATGATCCTAGAGAATCTAATTGGTAAACCAATTACACCATCGGGAATTTTTTTGAGTCTAATTTCTTCACCCCAAAATTGAGAGTTGTACCCTCCTCCAATACACTGTACCATCAAAAAACCTATAGGCAGGTCTCTCTATGCCAAGAAGTAAGAAACTAAAAGAAGACTAGTTTAGGGCCCATATGGCCATAAATCCTCATGAAATTGATGATGAATCCTATAAATTCCTTGGAAATGACTTCCCCTACCCTGGATGTATGAATTATATACTTTGCTTGAAAATAGGTGAAAACAAGCTCTTTTGCCCTTTTAAAAGATAACTAAGGCTTCCCACCACTTGGAACATAAGATTTTAGAATAATTTCATGCCATCCGTGAAAAATCATATTTTTTGAAACCTTTTTCATGTTTAAAACTTTTAAAATGGCACGTGTGGGCTATTTTGGGGCCTTTTAGGCTATTTAACACATGAGATGAACTTTTTAAAGTTTAAAACTTTCGATATAGGCTATGTTGACCCTTTTGAACCTGACTAAATCTATTTTGAGAAAATTAAATGATTTTTTTAATAATTCTTGACCCTTTTTATCCCATTTTTGACATTTTTGGCCAAAATTTATGTTTCAAGACCATAATTCATCAATTTGACTAGCTACAAATAGAAATTGACCATTTTTGGGAAAGCTTCAAATAATAAGGGTAGTAATATGGCCTTGATAGGCCAAATTACTAACATAAACTATGGAAAATAAAAATGGGGTGCAAGATCTAAATCAAGAGGTAAGATGGAATGTTGGGTTTGTGGCAAGCCAGGACACAAAGAAAAAATGTTGGTTTTGAAAGGAAAAAGTGGGTAAGGACCGATAAGAAGGTAATAGAGAAGAAAATATAGCAAGTGATGTATTACAAGATACTCTTATACATTCTTTGGATAATATTGTTGAATCTTGAGTTTTAGATTCAGGTGCCTCTTTTCATGCTACCCCTCATAGACATTATTTTATAGATTATGTTCAAGGTAATTATGGGAATGTTTAACTTGGTGATGATGAACCCTGTAGCATTATAAAAAAAAGAAGTTTTTGGATTAAATTATAGAATGGAAACACTGGGGTGTTGAAGGATGTCAGGCATGTTCCAATCTTGAGGAGAAATATAATCTCTGCAGGGCAGTTGGGTAATGAGGGTTGTATGGTCACATTTATAACCAAATCATGGAAGGTTACAAAGGTTTTTTTGGTGGTTGCAAAAGGTAATAAATTTATCACTTTATATTTGACTATAGATAATGCTAATTCATCTTGTGATGTAACAACTACAAGTAAAGATGCAGCTTTGTGGCATTATAGACTAGGCCACATGAGTGAAAAGTGAATGAAGACCCTACATGCAAAGGATAAATTACTAAGTCTAAAACAATTAGATTTGGACTTTTGTGAGCACTGTGTATATGGGAAGCAAAAACATATAAGGTTTCTTAGGGTTGGACCAGCCAAGAAGGAGCAGAAGTTAGAGCTTATGCATACAGATGTATGGGGACCAGCATAGGTATCTTTACTTGGTGGTTCAAATTATTATGTTATTTTTATTGATGATGCAACTAGGAAGGTTTGGGTATACTGTATAAAAAGGAAGTATGATGTTTTTGATACATTTAAGAAATGGAAAGCTTTAGTTAAAAATGAAATAGGTTTAAAACTAAAATGTCTCAAATTAGATAATGGAAGTGAGTATTATAGTAATGCTTTTAATGATTAATGTTCATTAAGTAGAATTCATAGATAGAAAATAGTTCTAAGAACACCACAATAGAATGGTGTGTCAAAAAGAATGAACAAGACTATTATGGAGCGTGCCAAATACATGAGATTACATGTAGGTTTGCCTTTATAGTTTTAGGTAGATGTTATAACTACAATAGTTCATTTGATAAATAGAGGACCTTCGAGTGCTTTGGATGGTGGAATACTAGAGGAGGCATGGACTAGAAAGAAGGTAGATTATTCTTTTATAAGAATTTTGGTTGTGAGGCATTTTTTATATTAACAAAGATCATAGGAATAAGTTAGAAGCTAAGTCATAGAAATGCACATTTATTGGTTACGAAATTGATAACTTTGGATTTTGGTTGTGGAATATGGAAGATTAGAAAATAATCAAGAGTAGAGATGTTATGTTCCATGAAAACGTCATGTACAAGGATCAGTTGTAGGAAAAGAAGTAAGAAGAATCCAAAAAGGAATATACAGTAATTAGAAGACATTACATAAAAACATGTCCCAAAGGTTCCTGATCAAAATGTGCAACAAGAATAGGTACCTCAAACCCTTGTTAGAAGATCTACAAGAGTAAGTAGACCACCTGATTGTTTTTCTCTTTTTATATTATTTATTACTAACTGATGGTGGGGAGCCAGAAAGCTATGAAGAATCAGTGCAGATTGATGCCAAGGATAAGTGGGAGAAAGCTATGGATGAGGAGTATGATGCTCTAATGGAAAACCAGATATGGAATTTGGTGGAGCTTCCCAAAGGAAAGAAGGCATTGCAGAATAAGTGGGTATACAAGATAAAGGAGGAGGATGCAGGTAAAAATAAATTCAAGGTCAGAATGGTGGTTAAAGGTTTTACACAAAAAAGGTATTAATTTTGAAAAAATATTTTCTTCAGTTATTAAAATGACTTCGATTAGAACTATTTTGAGCTTAGTAGCTATTGAAAATTTACACTTAGAATAGTTAGATGTAAAGATTGCTTTCCTTCATGGGGACTTGAAGGAGGAAATATAGATAGAGCAACTAAAAGGTTATGAAGTTAATGGTAAGGAGAATTTGGTGTGCAAATTAAAAAAGAGCTTGTATGGCCTGAAACAAGCTCTAAGACAATGGTACATTAATTTTGATAGTTTTATGATGGAATAGGATTATTCTAAATGTCACTCAGACCATTGTGTATATTTTAAAAGATTTGAAAATGGAAGCTATATAATTTTACTTTTATATGTAGATGATATGCTTATAACTAGTTCGAACATGCATAATATTAATGTATTCAAGAAACAATTAAGTGATTTCTTTTCTATGAATAATCTAAGTGCAGTTAAACAGATGCTTGGTATAAGGATAACTAGAGATAGAACAGAAGGAAAATGGAATTATCATAGGGAGAGTACATCAAAAAAGTGTTGAAAAGATTTAATATGCAGGATGCAAAATTAGTTGGGACACATTTGGCTATATACTTTAAATTAAGAAAGGAACAATGCCCTAAAACACAAGAAGAAAAGAACTTGATGTCAAAAATTCCATACTCATTAGTAGTTGGCAGTTTAATGTATGAGGCCGAACATTGCACATGCAATGGGAATGGTGAGTAGGTTCATGGGTGATCCAAAAAAAAACATTGGAATGCAGTAAAATGGATCCTTTGTTACTTAAGAGGGACCATAGATACAATTTAAAGCTATGGTGGATCAGACATGACATTATAAGGATATGTTGACTCATATATGGTAGGTGACTTGGATGGTAGAAGAAGCACTATAGGGTGTGTTTATAGTATGTGGTACAATAGTTAGTTAGGTATCACAGTTATAGAAGGTTGTGGCACTTTCAACCATAGAGGCTGAGTATATTGCTACTACATAAGTAAGCAAGGAAATAATTTGGTTATAGAGGTTGATGGAAGAATTGGGACATAGTCAAGAAAGATATACACTATATAGTGACAGTCAAGTGCAATTCATCTAGAAAAAAACTTATCTTTTCACTCCAAAATAAAACATATTCAGTTGCGATATCATTTCATTCATTCAGTGATAGAGGAAGAGCAACTTAAATTGGAGAAGATACATATTAGTAAAAATATTGCAGATATGATGACCAAGGTAGTTACAAGAGAGAAGCTAAAGTTTTGTTTAACTTCTATTAGTCTTCATGGGTGATAATTAAATTAATGAACTTGTCCAGGTCTAGATAGTATAGTGGATGCAATAGTGGTGGAGTTGTTGCAATTAGTCTCCAAGTGGGAGATTATTAGGTGTAGAGCCTGATTGTCTTCCAGGATCAGAGGTTAAAATTATGATGATTATTTCAGTCGAGTTTCGATCCCATTCTTTGTATCTTTATTGGCGTAGAGGGTTGTGGGGTCTGAGGGCCACATGCCCTAGTGAGGGTTCAGGGGCAGTGTCTCCAAATCAATTTTTTTATTAAGATTGCCTTGTAAAATTATAATTTTGTAGTTAATTTGGGCCATTGATTATAAGTTTATAGATTTGATGGTAGAGGTTATGTTTAGGTGTTTTTCACCCTAAAATGTATTGAGATATGGCTGAGATGTATGTGAAGAAAAATTAACACAGTGTGGAGGTGAACAAGGGGAAAGAGGTGTAATAGGGTTTATTATAGGGTTTTGTTTCTCTCTTGTATTATTAGAAATAATAAACTGAACAAGTTTGGTAGATGTAGCCCATTTTAGGTGAACCACATTAAATCTAGTATCTCTTGTTATATGTATATTTTTGTTTATTTTATGAATGTTTGATTAATTCATTTGATAGTTTCTCTTGTATGTGATTTGGAGATAAATTTGGATTTTAATTTATCCTAATAGGAGGCTCAACTAGAGTGCCAAGATCAATAAGGTTACCATCTATCAAGTATTGTATCTTGTGTCATAAACTAGTGCATATGTTTTTTGTGTGGCCTGGTGCCTTGTGAAAATCACAAAATGCATTCTGATCATATCCATGTGGAAGAGGTTTTGTTGTATCAACTTTCCAAATAAGAGGGAGAGATATGATATTACATTCCAAAAACTACTGTAAGACTCTAGCTGGAGATACTGGCAGATTAGTAAAAGTTTATAAAGGAGGTGTTGATAAAGCCACTCACCAAGGGGGCTCTGAAGCCGCATTAACTGTAGGTTGATTTTGACTTTTTCTATCATTAACTTTTACTTTATATGGGAATTTACTGTTACTCTTGTTTATTATTTTTGATATGCTTGTGTACTTGAGTTTTCCCATTGAAATTAATTTGACTTCCCATTTCTTTAGTGTATGACATAACTCAGTAAAGGAAGAGAACCTTTTGAACATTATTGACTCATGCAAAGCTGGTAGAAGACTCTATTTGAAGAGATCATGTAATTTGATCGGCCATGGGGCTAGTCATTTTAGCCAAGATAGTCTTATATTGAATAACATAATCTATGAGATGTTCATTTGACCTTTGTTTCTATTGTGCAACTTGGGCATAAGAAACCTTGTCACCTATGTTAATAATAAAATGAGCTAGGAACATATCAGCTAAAATATTGAATGAATCGATCGACTAATTTGAAAGACTATAAAACCATTGTAGAGCATAATCTTTTAAACTCTATGAAAAAAACTTGATTAGTAACCAGTCATTTGGCACATAGTCCAAACATATTGCATGAAAAGCTCTCAAGTGTGTCTTTGGATCACCCTTGCCATCATATAGAGTGAGCTTGGGTTGAACAAAACTTGGTGGCAAGAGTGTAAAAGCAATATGACGTGTTGATGGTGTATGAAGTAGAGCAAGAGAATCCAAGGCCTGTGTAGGTCTAGAGGCACCTTGCTCAAGATGTAACACTTTGGATTAAAGAGATTTTATCTCTTGCACAACAACAGTCACATCAGGAGACAAAAATGTATTAGCCATAACTGGTGGTACCTCATGGAAAGGTGAGCTGCTATAGGGGTTGTTGAGACATGGTTGCCCCCATAGTGTCTTATGTAACTGGTTTTTTTGTGGTTTGAGAGGATTGACCATTGTTTGATTTTTGTTGTTCTTCTTGTAGTATTTTAAGCATATCATCTTATATATCTAGATGTTTAGTTAAAAGGTCTTGAAGTTCCCTTTTATTAATTTCATCAAAATTCGTATATTGGGCCATTATTAAATTAGGAAAATAAATTGAAGATGGATTGAATTTTTTGCAATGAATTGTAATAAGCAAAATGTGATATAAGGAAAGTAATGAATAAAGGAAATATAAAGTCCTAAAAATAACAAATTGGAATATGCATAAAAAGGATACGAAACTCACAAACATGTAAGGTGATACCTCAAAAGCATGGGACCTAGTATATGCAACTATGGTTTTAAAGAAAATGATTTTCAAAATTACTATGATAAATTTTAAAAATTAAATGGAAAATTTTGATTTAAATATGCAAGAAATTTTTTAAAAATACTAGAAAAATATTGGGACATAGTATAGGCAACTAGGGTTTTGAAATAAATAATTTTTAAAAATTACTATGGTAAATTTTTAAAATTAAATGTGAAATTCCGATTCAAATACACAAGGAAAAAAATCAAAAAATTATTGAAAAAATTAGCAAGGAATTTTCCCTAGGGTTTCTAGGGTTTTTATGCATAAACGAAGTAAGTTGGGCTCACCAAATGATTTAATTGTTTTGAGAATATTGGATTTTTATTCCTATTTTAGTTAAGGGCCTGGATTAATAAATTAGTAAATAATATTGCGATAATTTTAGTTTTGATTTATATAATTTATCTATCTTTTTTACTTTTTTTAAAATAGAAATAAATTAGGAGAAATATAACTAAGCTAAATATGTTGAAATGACTATTGTAGGGTCTGAAACTGGTTGTGTAGGACTGGGACAGTGTCACAAATTAGAATCTAGCTTTTGTTTAGTGAAAGGATAGGACCATTGAAAATAGGATACTTTGGGGTCCAATGTTGTTGTCCTCTTCTACCGTTGTTGTCCAAACTAGTTTTTGAGACCTGAGTTTTCTAGGTTCTTTACATTGTTCCTATGTGAGCCTGCCTATAAAATCTCAAGTGTTGAATGTCGATGAAACTTGTTATAGAGTTGTTTTAATCTTCAAACCCTAACTCTCCATCATGCTTGATAAAATGGGATTTGAATCACTTAAAAAGAGGGGGTTATTGTGTGTAAGATGCACTGAACATGTGATCCACACCCCTTATGTGGGAATGTTGCCTATATACCAATACTTCAAAGAGGGATCAAGCCATATGTAATTATCCCACCTAATGTGCTTTGTGCAATAGTGTGATGTGAATGAAAAAATGCCAAATTAAGAGTGCTTAAGGTGGCTAGGGATTGGTATGAGGGTTTGAATATGTTTGCAACTATGTTGGGTGATTGTATGCAAAGAATAGGAAAGTTTGCCTTGACAGTTTGCTTGTATTCTTGCTTGCTTTGTAAGATTCATCACCCCCATTGTAAATAAAATTTGAATGGGTTTTTATAGGGAATAGTTGGTCATGGGTTAGATGTATTCACGTTAGGTTGACATAATGAAGGATATGAATTGAATGAAATTGAATATTTGGGCTCAAAGTGTGATTGGATAAGAGCACTGAAAATAGGACACCTTAGGGTTTGGTGCTATAATCCAAGTGTGACACACCTGTCCTATAGGCTTGGGACCTGGGGGATAGGATTGGCCTAGGAAATAGAGTCTAGTTGAGCTAGAATCAGATTTAAAGAGTTTACAGATGACCAATACTAAGCAAAAAGGTGTCTAGAAGGGTCACAAAAGCATGCAAGAAGGACCTATGGATAAGGTGTCACAAGTCACACTCAAACTACCAATTTGGATATTTTATATGACTATAGAATCATTGTTAACAACCTAAATGACCTAAAACTGTCTCAAGAACCCCATGAGAAAGATATGGTGAAAAATGCATCCAAGAGGGGTCAATTGACGTGGAAAGTGTTTTGGACCTAATTAGCACTCTCTTAGACTCCTTGAAATTCAATTATTTTGTATTGTCACTTGTACATATGAGCCAAATTCTCTATTTTCTATAAGATTTGAGTTGAATTGAAGGTACAAAAGAGAATGGATAGCTGAGAACCATTATGGAAGGTGTATGGAGATGTATTTCAACTATTCAAACCTGATTCTCATGCATTAAAACCCCTATGCTAAGTTGATTATTGTAGGCAATTTTGGACATAAAAGTGAGAAACAAGGTGACTACCTAAATTGGAGGTGAGAAGTGTGATACTAATTTTCTTGAAGTATACATAATAGACTAGAGGATAAATAAGGTATGAATAGGTATCCCACATCTCTGCAATGAATCTCCTTAAACATGTACAGGTCATCCTAGTGACAAGTGTATGAATTCAGGACTAAAGGGTTAGTGAGTAGTTGCAAGGAAGTGAATAACAAGTGTCAAAGAAGAGGTCATCATTTGGGGGATGTATCATGACTATCATAAATCATGTTTCCACTCTCTCAGTTTATAACACATGTGTAAACAACTTCCAAAGTAGTTTTAAGCATATAGTGAACTCCTAATCAAGAGGGCAGTTTTAAGAAAGATAATAGAGTGTCCTTCACTAACTTCAAGAAGATGCTATGTTTTTAGATTGACACATGTTCAAGAGAACTTCATGACTTGTTTTCTAACTCCTCCTACATGATAACTAGTTTTCAAGTCTTAACACTTGGCATGGTGACTCTTCAACGTCATTATTTCTCTCTCCTCTCCTATGCTCTATTTATTGAAGCCATTTTGGCATTATAAAGAATCCACAATTGGTATGTTGAAGCCCTGCTAGTTTGACATCTTGTTTTTCCTTTTAATAAAGTTATGAAGTTGATTTAGTCTTTGTAATTCTTGCCTAAGTATGTCAAGTAGTCCATTTGGATGATAAGTGATGAATGCCTTGTCCTTGCTTCCATTTTGCTCTTGTATGCTTTGTGTGAGTAGTATTTCTTATAATAGGTCTCATGAAGTGTATATGTTTATTAGGTGTATTTTTAAGTGTGAAGGAGATTAGAAGTTTCTAATATCATACCTTCTAGTTACCCACCTTTGTATATGCATAGCAGTTTACCTCCATGTAGAAACACTTATGCTAGAAGAACCTTGAGTTGAGATCAATTTTAGCAGTCTGCCTTCTTAGTGCAAATGCAAGTATGTTTATGGAGTTATCTTTAATGTGTCACCTTCATTAGTATAGGTTGATTTTATGTTTTCTTCTTCCCTTTTCACCCCCAATAGTGATTAGTCTAGTGTAGTGTGTGATCTTAAAAGATAGATCAAGGGCGCTAGCCCATATTCTAAAGATCTATCTTTTGTAATTGCTTGCATATATGTAGAGATACTTCCATGCTATCCCAAATTTGAGGTGGTCTCTTTGACTTCTCTAGGGTGAAAATTTGGGTTATAACAGTTACCATTACTTGTTAATTCTTAGAAAGTATGTATCTGAAACTCTAATATAGATTCCTAGGCCACCACAGAGGATGATCCAACACCCATCGACATTGATGATTACTTATGTGGATTTAGCTTCTACAGACATTACACTTCAGTTTTACATTATCTCATTTATTTCCAGCATTTACTTGTGTGTAGTGTCATTGATTCTTGCTTCTTGTATATAGTTTCATTTTCATATTGTTTGGACATAGCTTATATCCAAAAATTACAAAAATAATATATTGTGTTAAAAAAACAAAAAGATTCAAATATTTACTCATAAAATACAAATTATAGATTGTCGGTATTTCCATATTTACACTTCTTATACTTACTAGTTACTACATATGCTAGCTATCTTAGTGTAGTCAATTTTATCACACATACATGCTTCACTTGTTATTTTTGAGTGTTAACATATGCTTATAGGACCCAAGTCCACCACACAAATCCATATTTGTTACTATCTACCCATTGGGGGCATATACATAGATACACAAATTCCTCGTTTAATACATTCACCCATTTGGGGGCATCCTATTCACAATTCTGATTGCTAGGTTACATCTTTATAAACCCTATCACATATTTAACATTTTTATATATTGATATTGATCATCCTACACTACTCATATTTATTACATACTACTACTAATTTGGACTTAGTTTTTGTACATCCTTGATCTTATACAGATTTGTACCATATGTTCATGCATACTTTTATTTCTAGCTTCATTAGTTTAGACTTGATTGTGCCTCTATGTTTCTACATCTATTCTAGGGCATTTAAATATGTGTTGTTTTATGGCTCTATGCCACTTTGTTCATTGTATGTATGCTTTGGACATATGCCCATGTCCTTTTGTATGCCTTTCTTGATTATGTATGCAGACATTTGAACATGTCCTTCCATTTGGCTTTAAGCCAATTTTCTTATTCTTTACATATGTAGACATTTGAACATGTCCTTGTATGTATTACTTTCTTAGATTTAGTGACATGTGCCCATGTCCCTTGTATTTTGGTCCCTTGGCCTTCTTTGTGTGCCTCATGTGTGTTCTATGTATGCTTTTGTGTATGCATCATGGCCATGGCACTTGTCTCTTGCTTATTACACACTCTAGTTTTAGATGCCGTGAGGGACCTCATGCATCTCCCCTTCCTCCCTAGGTCCCATGATGGACATCATGCCCCATCCCCTAGGTAGTTACTCAATTTATTACTTGGTTTATTGTTCATACACATGATTACATTGTTATATCTATATTGACAACCTTGTGAATGTTAGATCTAACATACATCATATATTAAAAACTCATGCTCAGATTATATTACATTCAAATGTCATTTATATGCATAATATTGGTTTATTGCGTAGATATCATATATGCTCAGGCTAACACATATCATAAACAACTTTTTCTTTTGAGGACAGTTCTTGCATAGATTCAACAAATCCCCTCAAAAGAGGGGGCATTCACATAGGTTTTTCATAGAGTTTAGGTTGTCTGAATGCACTCAGAGTACAGTTTCTAGCATACAAACGCATAATGCAGAGCTCAGTTTTAGAAAAACATAGTGAAAAATAGTCAAACAAAGATGAGAGTCAGTTTGATAGAAAAATAACACAATATGACACTAGCACCACAACACTACTATCTAAGGTATGGTGTTATTGTCACATAGCCCCATATGAAAAAAAAATCCAATATTACCCAAAAGACACGATAGTTACAATCCAAGTTTACACATATTTAGTTATAAATTACTAGTGTTTGCTCAGTTTTGCATAAAATCATACCAATTTGCTCAGATTAGGGGTATGAGCACTCCCATTCTATTTTTAGATACTTTGATACATATTATTACAACTCAATCCATAATCCATATGTTCAAATATCAAATTTGAGGACATGTATGTGACACATTATTTCCATATACTCACTTATGCACTAGTTGATTAGATGGAATGGAAAACTCCATGTCATTATCTATGTTATACACACTAGACACCATGTTCTAATTAATACACCGGATTGATGCCTTACTCCATTTGTAACAATTGACATTACTGTGTAATCCTTGAGCTACACACTTGAGTACTGGAGGAAACCCTTAGGTCGATTTTCATTCTAGAGTTCTCAAGAGGCTGCAAAGCCATTATATACAATTTCAATTACAATAATACAACTTTAGTTAAATTACACATTTTAATTACATATGCATCTACTATACATGGATAAACAATGATGGAATAATAATCTACTTGAGTTTTGAACCACCTACGTAAGAAGGTTGGATAAGCCATTAGTCCAATTTATGATATTCACAGGTCACAATCCATCGAGTAGGGGTGGGCATGGATAGAGTCAAAATTGGATTGAGATCTTGGACCACCCACATGTGGGGATTGAGCAAGCCATCAACTCAGTCCAAGCTATTAAATGATTTGATCGCTATATATATGCACACACACATGATATCACCAGGTTTATATATTGGTTTGCATACCCAATGAGGTGTATTCATTCCTTTCCTCTCTATTATATCTTTACTCAATTTTATCTTTCCTTTTGATATATCTTAAGTAAGGAATTATCTATGCATGTTTCATTTATAGGACACATAATGGAGCATGCTTCACATACTCATAGCCAAATTCATGGACTTGGCCTCATAAGTAAGTCTAGGTACACTTATTTTTCCTTTATCCTAGTCATTTTACTTTGCTACATTTATAAAATTAAGGGGGGGGAATGTAATCATCTAAAAATGACACTTAAGTGCCAAGAGTGTTACTTCAGACCACCTATTCCTAGCTTAGCCCTAAACCTATCTTAGGGCCTATTTAGACACTTAATCTAATTTTTGTGTGGGCCACACACATCCTTATACATCTCAAAATTAGTCCCAAACCCTTCCTTAGGCATCAAGGCCCCTAGCGCCTCAATTTCACCCACTTGGACACTAGCACCATAAGTGGATAATAGTGTCACAATGTTATTATCCTATTTGGGTGTTATCATCCTTTTCCCTCTTTTAAGCTCCAATGGATATCTTTTTAATTCCTAAAGCATCTAAGATCGACCTAGACCTATTTCAAACCACACACAAACACCATATCAATATATATACATGGATTTTAGTCCTTTATCCACTGGATGAAAATTAGATGCAAATACACACAAACAAACTAAAAACAAGTTGTGCACAATCAAGGTTATCAATCCCTATTCTACCCTACTTCTACATACAATCATCTACAACCCTCCTAAGCTCAAAATACATAGATTTTTAGTCTCAAACATCACTCAAAGTACTAAAAATGGCATTCATACTAGATTCACTTGCACTTGCACCAACACTTAGGTGGGGAGAACTACATCGGGCTTGATCCCTCCTCGGAGTATTGGTATGTAGGCAACTCTCATCACAATGGAGTGTTCAGGATGTCCAACCTACCAAACTAACACCACAAATTTACTACTTATGACAATTCAAATGCCCTAATCATATGGAGGTCTGGGGCTTTACATAAAAAATTAGTCACAATAGGTCATAAACAACGAATCAGGTTTTGTCTACACAGGAATAGGGTTGGTAGACTCAGATACAAGTGCTCCTAAAAGCTCAAAATAGTTCCTACATAGAGGAAATTAGCACCATAAGTGGACACTTATGCCACAACACTATTGTCCAGGGTAGGACACTATTATCTAGGAGGGTTTTGATGCATGAATCCTATTTGTGACACTCAGACCAACTCCTGTACCAGTTTTTAACCTCTAGATCTATTGTCTCACGCTGTTTCCATCTAAGTATTCATTTATCTCCTTCATTGTTATTATTAAAATATCAGTTTATCTTAGTTATTTCACAAGTTAGTGGTTGTATTTATTACATATTTTATACCCTAATTTACTGTACTCAAAACCTTTAATAGCTTAGGGCTTACACTCCATAAACCCTAAAAAGTTAATTCAATTGGAAAACAAGTAAAGGTCCAAAACTTGAAGAGGATGATAATAAATAGGTTTATAAAATTTTGAGTAATATAGAAGGCATGATCATCATAATAACACATGGTCCAACTAAGAGATAAGCAGTAGGCATAAGAGATATTGGATGCGAGCCTTTCAACAACATAAAGGTTTTGAGAGCTGAATGATATGGCTATGATAAGTTCTTGCCAAGTATACAAGACTAAGGTGTTATATAATTTAGGTATAGTGTCTACACTTTGCATGCCAATGAAAATGATTTAATTAAGTCCACCACCCATTGTGAAAGAATAATAACAACAATTTTAAGCTTTCGTCTAACGATGTTGATAAAACTATATTATCTTTACCACCTAAGGTGGTCATTTAATGTGATATTCAAGTATTCTTACTTTATGGAAGTCTTATTAATAGAATAATTACCACCTTTGGCCTCTAATGAATAGTACATGCCCTTATGTAATCGATAAATGGCGTATGTTGAAACCCAAAGAAACGATTTAAGAACTGTCTGCTAAACTGCAAGGTTATGTATAGAGATTTGTAGTTCCCTTTGAGTTAAAAACACACAATTCTATTTTGACATGAAATCAATAAATTATTACCACAATTATTTATAATCAACAATAATAATCAAATTCACGTTAGCACAACATACATATCATACCAAACTTAGATACCCACAATTTATTCAAATGGCATAAGTCAACATGAACATCATACAAATTACCAGACAAATAACATGCATGTAACATAAACATTAAACAATTTATACTGCCATATTGAACAATACTACATGAATGTGTGAGTGTTCATATATTGTTTTCATTGCCCCTAGCTATCATGATCTACCGCCCTCTCCCTTAGTATTTTGTTGTGAGGGAATGACCAAATTGTCTTACACCACATCAACTAGGGAAAAGGGTAGTTAGTTTATTTTCCACGTATACCAAAAAAACCAAGAGAAATAATCCATAATAAATGCATCAAATAAACCACTTCATAAAAATCAAGATACAAAAATAAAGAACATAAGTATCCATTTTTTGTGATTACTACAATGTTATAAATACATATCAAAATGCAAGATATTAAAATTTGAGTTAAATTAAATACAATAGTACTGAACTTAATCAATCAAAATCATAAATGATAGACTTAATTGTAATGTCATTGTAATTTTCATTGGGAGCAAAATTGGATGTAACACATATGCATATTTAAGAAATAAGCTTGCATAGATGGTGGAGACAATTAACCACACGTAAGTTAATAACTCCTAAGAAAACTAGCCCTGGGACTAAACCACCTTTCCTAACACCTTGGTCGAGGTCTTTGTGTTGTGCAACGATAATAATAGTTATAGTGGATGCAAACATACTTCTAGATGTGAAGATCTATTCTTCTCCTTCTTCAACCCATTCAAATAAATCATAGAGGATGGAAACATAGTTTAAGGAGAAGAATAACATAAAAATATAATAAACAATCCAACTACTCTTTTAAAATATAATTTACCATAAAAAGAAATTACCATAATCAAAATAAGATCCATAGATCATTAGATTGAATCTCATCCTTCAACAAAGGAGAAATCATAAAACATAGACATAAAAAGGGGGAAATTCATCATAATAAACAAGCTCACAGATTGTACAAAACCACATCTTAAATTGAACAAAAGAGAAAGAGGCTCACAAGTCACCATGGAGGTTATCTTTTCCACAACTGCAATATTGCCAAGTTTTCATGGTCTCCCTTCCAATTATCTATTCCAAATTCTTTATTTTCCTCCTCCTTTTTAATTTGATTGGTGTTTTGTTTAAGTGGCCGTGTATTATTTTTAAGACAAAAGATCACATTAAATTTATGTTGTCTTGTCTTACCAAACTCTACCTCTTTTAAATGTTGTATTTCAAACTTTTCTCTACAAATTAATTTCTCCTAACTGTCATAGAGTCTTGAGTTCACTCATGTTGGTCCCAAAAACAAGAGGCAAGATGGCCATTCTTTAATTCTTTGCTCACTCATGGTTTTTTTTGGTGTTCTTCCAAGATTTTCCCACTTTTTTCATTAATTGAAATAATAGTTTGTCATGGCTACCACTTTGTGTATTTTGTTCACTTAATGGTAATTTATAATTATCATTTTGGTGCAAATCTCTTGTATTTTTTCCCCTTGTAATTTACGTGACCTTTTTCCATTTTATCACATCAATATCTTAGTGGTCACAAAGCATGTCCCTCTCTTTATTTTATTCTCTTTTCCATTGTCATATGCTCATGTAATAAGTCCACAATAAAACATAACGTGTCCATTTGTATCTGGGCCACATAATCATAAGATACCAAATGTCCAATAGATCAAAGTGCCATCTAATGCATTGTATGTAAGGTGGCTATTATCATTGATTCCACTGCTAGGGTCCATTGTTTGTGGCCATTCTCTACTAGATCTCCCACTGTATTGCATTGACTCAAATATCACTTTGATGGTCAATATGTAGATCCCCTACCAACTCATCTCAATATTGATAAACTAATTCTATCTTCCCTATCATTTAAATAAAAGTCACTTTTATCACAACACCTCTATGGTATATTAAGGTGGATCCACAACCCTAATATTCAATGACACTAATAAATAAAACCATGATCCATCACATAATCATCATTTTAATTTATAATTTAAATGCCACGTCATCATCATGTCGATGAGAAATATGAGCTCACATAAATTAGTAAGGTGTTCACACACAAATTTGACCTCCCAATTACTCATAAAAATATATGAATCCACAAATGTATCACATCATATAAGTATTTAAGTTACAACATATAAAGTTTTACAATAAGTTTTCACCATAAAAAAAGATAATGAAATACATAAGTCCATAACATAATAATAACTACGAGGAGGACTCTTGTGGCTCTAAGATAGGGGTCTCAAGGTGGGTCATTTTAATTTGTTGATGGAGGTTGGTTTAGTCAAAAGTGTTTTTTGAATAAAGTCATACTATTGTTTGTAAAATTGATATAAATTCGTCTAATTTTATAATGTTTGTGGTTGTCCAATTCAAAAAATATATAGGTCTAGCATGGGATGTGAATAATCTTGAACATCTTTAAATCCCACTTGTTAGTCTCGGTAATTAAAAATAACTTTTATTTAAAATAACTTGACCTCTAACAATACATAAGTCACAACACCTAATATTGCAAAAAATAAAAATTGATATCAAAGAAAGTTTTTTTTAAATTATTGGTAAAAGAGGGTTTTTTGAAAGGGACCCAACCCTATTACAAACATAGAAAAACAAGGCCAGTAAAGTCGAAAAAGCAAAAAACCTTTCATTATGTCAGTGAAGACCAAAGGGACATCCTCCAATCAACAATACATCAACCACAAAACAACGATCCAAGTTAGCAAGAAGGGGTTAAGAACGCATAAGACAAACATAATCAAAGAGGCTCAACAATCCCTGATCCCAAACCACTAACACTCATCTAACATAAAACAAAATAAGACTAACCAATAAAACACCTCAAAAGGATGGGTAGAGAACCAAAAGCTCCAATGGATAATCAAAAGAATTATCCATACATTGTAGTTGCTCTTCTTCCACAATGAGTAAGAAGATCATCTAGAGTCTATTACACGCCATCATTCACTAAAGACACCGCTTCTGCTCCCAAAAGCTTTGCCTCATATTTGCGACGTTTCTTTTTAGAATTAGCTCCCACATCAACTACTAATTCCAAGAACAAAGGTCTAGGAGGGGAGGGAGCCTCCTCACCCGGTAGAGGAGGAGCTAGAGAAGGGATAGGGGAGGAGGTAGCCTTGGGATCCTCTTTTACAGATTCCACACGAGCTTGAGTAACTAGAAAGGGGGAAGGAGGGTGGTGGAACTTCTCATGATTTTGCCACAAGAAATCCTAGTCCAAGGTCCCTTCTTTCTTTCTCCAAACCTGTCTTCCATGAGAAAAAAACAACAATTGACATCTAGACGAGCGCCCAACAACCCAATGCCCCATATTATTACAATGGAAGCAACAGAAGGGAGACATTCATAGTTGAGAAATTGAGCCTAAGAACTTAGTGAGGAAAGCAACGTCACTGAGTGGAAGAGAGGTTTGGATAGATCCAAGAAAGCACAAGCACAAACAAATCTAAGGCCCTAAGAACCATCGTCGATTTTCACAGAGGAACCAACACTATTCACCAACAACTTGATGTTTTCTTCATTTCTAAAGATTGGAGGCAAATTGTACAATCTGATCCACATTGGAATAGCCGAGATGGATTGAAAAAAGGGGACCAAGGACAGAAAAAGAAACCACAATTCTAAAAAAACCAAGATCCCAAATGCCACACAAAATATTTATCCAAGAGGCTTTAGAAAACCATGAAAAAAAAACCCGAACTGAAAAAAAGAGAATTTATGTTACTCCAAACCTTCACAACCCAAATTAAAAACTCTAAAATCGAAAAAACAAGATCCCACACACTTATCGAAAAAAGCTTTACTGCCCACCTCATCCTCCTTGGTGCACCAAAGCCTCTAAGAAAAACAAGTTAAGGATATCCTTTGAAAAATCAAGTACATCGAGAAATCTTAAGGATTGACTTCTACTCCAATTTCAAGCATCAGGTTTTGCACTGATCTCTGTCCCAAATCTTTCTTTAAAACATGCCATATTCCAATTTGACAACCTTTGTAACATTAACTTTCATCGTGTGGCTAGGCATCATGTGCAAACATTTCCATACACGTTACAATTCCTATAGTAGAAAGTCTACCCAACGAAATTTATAGTAGTGTCTTAACGGGGGCAGAAGGTGATGAGGTCAAACTCAAAGATTTTGACGCGGGAGGCAGGCAAACTGGAGCCCGTAAGTAATTTTTCAAAGATTTTGAATATCTCGGTCTTCAACTTTTATCGTTTTCCCACTGTAAAGCAAAGTCAAAAGTAGGGACATGCATAGAAAAGTCTTAACCTTGGAGAGGCGGCCACCGAGCCACCAACATCCCCATTTTCATCGTAACGCACCATCATCTCACTGCCCCCTCACATTCGATTTAAATTCCCAAGTTCAAACAAAAAATATCATAAATTATACTTCAAATAAAAACCCCAACAAAAAGGAAGTCGCCCCACCGCTGTGGACTACAGCCTCCCGTTGAGCTTCTCTGACGGGACCTGTGACGACAGGCGCAGCGGAGCCCAGGCGCAGCATATTTCGTTCGACTCAAAAGGGAGGTATTCAGGTAAAGCTAAACCGAGAAAATATCAAGTCCGATTTTGAGTTTTTTTCCCCCTTCTTTTATGGCCTTGCAATCCTACTTTCCAGACACATTTGTTTGAGTGAGAAAACAGTTGAGTTTTTTTGAGATCAGATCGGCCCCGGATTTCTTCCCCCGGTCGAATTCCGGCTCGAAACGGAGTTTTGAAAGCTTGTAGAAGGGGTGGGGTTGTGTGTGGAGAAGCTTGTAAAAAAAATAGGGTTTTGTGGCAGTGGATGCGTAAAAAGACGGCGCCATGGAAGGCGGCGCTGCAGGAGCAGATGCCCAGATACAGGGAATTTTAACCCATGATGGGCGCTATGTACAGTATAATATCTTTGGCAACCTTTTCGAGGTTTCTACTAAGTATGTCCCGCCCATACGACCTATCGGCCGCGGTGCTTATGGCATTGTCTGGTAGGCATTCAAAACCTCTGTATGATGTTTTTAGTGTTTTTTCATTACCGCATTTGAGAAGTCCTGCTGAAATCCGTGCCCTTGCTTGTCTATTATTGAGCTGATTAGCAGACAGTCTCAAGCTTTTAACTTTTTGTTAAGCTGATAAGCTTTTGCCTTGTGCTTATTTTTGTTATATATGGCAAGCTGCGAATGCTATTTTAGTTTGTGCAATCTCGACCTCTGATTTGGTTGTTCTTTTTCTTGTTCTATGACAATTTATACTTTGAGATATGATCCATGTGGTCGGGGTTCCTATTTTCAGTTTTAGAGATTGCGGAATTGCAGATACGATATAATTTCTCTCCGGCTAAGTAGATGTTTGGAATTTTGAATGGGATTAATGGACGTTATTTTTTGAAGAATATTCAAATATCTTTCGAAGATGTTAATACAATTATTGAGAGAAAATACAAGAACTGTATCTTCCAAAAGCTGAATTAGGATTAATGGAGTCTTATTAGTTCAAATTCACTATACCTGTTGCCTACAGGAAATTTGATTATGTTAGGATTGGCTGTATTTTTTTTACTACTGTTTAAGGGTATTGAATGGGGACTAATTGTTATAAACAAGTGGTTGTGAACTTATCATAAATTTGTTTTGGAGATTGCTAAGTTTTTTCACTTATCATCTTTATTGTGCCAATTCCATTGCCAGCGCTTGAGGATTATAATAGCTTATATCTCAGCCAGAGCATGGTCTTAACAGTGCCCAGTGAAAATGTTTGCTTTGTTCAGTGAAAATGTCTGTGCAAAGGTTATCGTAGTTCTCTAACTGAAACTAATTATTTTGACATTTTTTGATAATCTAAAACAAACCAGATTAGTCTGGCATCTGTAGTAATCCACAGTCACTCTATTTTTCCCTAGAATATGCCCAAGACTTGCATCCAGCGTCATCCATTTTTGACCTGCAATATTGTGATCATTTTGACATACTGTTGCCAAAATACCGTCGTGGTAATTGCTGCTTTGCATCTATACCATTGCCAGCTAGATTCCTAGTAACTCTAATGAAGTTAGATTTTAATTATAACTTTATTGATACAGAATGTTTCATTAAAAGGGGATATCCACCACATGAAAATTTCCATACCGGTGCATGGGCTTATCTTTTCAGATTGTTCTTTCTGTCTTCCACATGTCTTCAACAAGCTGGTAAAATGGATTTAATCTTAATTGGTGTTTCAGCAATCAATTTGTGAGCCATTTTCTCAAGGAACCGACAAAATATAGCTGTTTCACTTCGTTTGGAGGGAGGCTCAACAACACTAACACAGAGCAGGGTTTGCTACCCTGCAAAATCTGAGTACCTATCTGCAAACAAAATGAGATTTGTGCTGATTAAATAGGCCTTAAAGCTTCAAATTTCCTTCATTAATCACGAATTTCAATTCAACTGACAACAGAAATAATTACTGAACTGTAATTGAAGAAATCTTAAAGTATCTATAGACCAAGCCCTTGTAATCTCAACTTCTACTTCTAACATTCCTCTTGCTATCAAAATCGAGACTGTGTCTCCTTACTTTAGGTCAGCTGTCTGATGTTACCTGCAGTGATACATTCTTCAATTGGGCCCAAGCTGATGGTACTTTACACACTGCCTTTCTTTGGAAAAACGTTCCAAGTTCCCCAACCTATCTTGAATCTGTGCCTACTGCCAGCAAACTCCTAGAACTCTGTTGGCACAAGTGCCTACTGCACAAAAATCAACTTGAAGTGTGTACGCTTCGCTGCTCATTTAAGAAGTGCAATTTGCCGACAACATAACATATAATTAGTCCCCACACTCATTTTTCATGACAATTCTAAGGCATAACTTGAAGATTGGAAACATATGTGGGTTTTATGAGCCCTTTTCTGAACTCAAGGGAAAGATAGAATCTTTGTCCTCATTTAGTTGGATACAGCAAGTTTGTGGTAATCTAGAACAACTAGATAATAAAAAAAACAGCATAAGCAATACCTATGTGTTTCTCTTGTACACGTTTTATTTATCTGCTATTTGTGGACTCAGTGACGTGTTGAGGTTGGTTTGCTAACTCTTAGGCTATTGCTTTGAAATTATTGACTGTTTTTATTTCTTGCCCTACAGCTGACAATGGCTTGTCTTCTTCTAGATTGTTTGGATCTAATGAGGTAGCCGTGGCAATGGTGTTGTTTAAATTGTAGTTTCTCTTGTTTGCGTTGCTGTATTGGCAATTTTTGACAGGAAAGTCCCCATTCAAGCCAATACATTGATCATATGATTCACCTCTTCTGTGTAACATATAAATCATATTCAAGTAATTATTTTATAAATGGAATAGGGTACGGTCTATAACTTTGTAATAAGTATAATAGTTTTTTGCAGTCTTGTACCCTACTTATTAAGCCTACGTGCTTTCTATATTGTCACAATGATACAAGTCTCTTAGCTTCATGCCTTTGGTGGTTGATGATTGTTCATCTTTCTGAATAAATACAATTTTTTTATGCTTCATGATACACTTGGATACTTACCAACTGAACTCATTGAAAACTAAAGAGCAATTGATCAAACTGTGTTGTTTTTTGACTGATGGTTAGTGGTTATCATCCATCATGTTGGTTGTCTACCAACCATCTATATGAATTATCAAATTAACTCTTTTGTGGTCATTGTCCACAATGTTTGTCTACCTACTGTCTATATGGCTGTAAGCCTAGCCTCTTCAGATCATCATAATTTGTATCTCTAGTATTCTGCAAATGATGAATGTTTTCTTGCATAATCTATGAGATTCTCATGAATGCTAGTTTCAAATCATAACTAACAGTGACAGTTTTTGAAGAAGTTCTTTTTGTAGTCTCATCTCAGGGACATGTTTTATACAACAAATGACTATGTTGACAAATTGACAGACCAGTATTTATGCTTTAACTAGTAGAAGGAAGTCAAAACAAGAATACCAGTTTTAATGACCAATTTTGATTAAGAAATTGTTGTTTGCAACTTTGCATAGATTATGTTGAGTTAAAATTTTAGCTTCTACTTTTCTACCCTTTGATTAACTTGGATTTCTTGTTTTGTTCACAGCTCAGCTGTGAATTCAGAGACAAATGAGGAAGTTGCTATCAAGAAAATTGGAAATGCATTTGATAACAGAATAGATGCTAAGAGGACTCTCCGTGAAATAAAGCTTTTATGCCACATGGATCATGAAAACGTACTCTCTGCAACCCTTCTATTGTTTCTTGAAAAGATATACTGCTGCTAAATTCACTGTTCATGTAAGGGTTTCTTTAGAAAAGAGGGTTGGGGGGATTTCTAATAAAAAGCAAAATGACATAATGGGTAGAAAATATTTATTTCACAAAGATAACTTTGTCTGATTTGAACGTATGCACAGTATCTCTGGCAAATGTGTATGGACAACATCGTTTTCTCATATCTTTGCATTAATGCAAAGCTTTAATCGACTCTCCTTTTTTCAATAGCAATACTCGTGGCTGCTGTGGATGTTGTTTAGCTTGCAACTTAAGTTTTATCCATTGTAGGAATTTTTAATTGATTGATATGTGGCAGTCAGATGTAATAACATCCATAACTTTACTTCATTATATTTTACAGGGCAGTATTTAGGTGTCACAAAAATAAGGTTAACATTGTAAATTATTGTAGATTTATTTATGAAGGGATGCCCTTGATTGATTTCATTACATGTTTGTTGATGTGCTGATTCACTGGACAAACTTGTTAAAACGATCAAATTCTTTAATGGATGCAACTTATAACAATTCTAAGGAAGGCTATTTTCAATTAAATATTGTGAAAGGACCAGCCATAAGGATGGGCATGGAGATGCAATCTGTGGCATTGCTCCCTAGCTTGTTACCTTTATAACAAATAAAGGAAAGGAGTAGATGGCTAGATGCTGTTGTGGAACCCTTCTGATTGCTGGCATCGTATGAAGTTTTTGCTTTGCCCATACCTCATTGATTTAGTGGATAAAATGTTAATATGAAATTTGGTGCCTAACCTTTTTCTTGTGGCTGAAAGTCTTCAACATAGCAGAATGGGAGGGAGATAGTGTTGCTGGGAGATTAGATGTTTCTGGTCCTCTTGAACATGAATGCATGAGGCTTCTTGCTGTAGCTGTCATTAACTGGATACAGGAAAACCTTTTTCTTGGTGGTGCACTTTGTCAAGCAGGCAAAAGGGGTCAAGGGAGGATTCATGCCATGTTAGACCGATTTTATCCAAACTTAAGATGGTCACCTTCACTAGATTCTTAATTGGATGAGATCAAATGCTAGCCTGTCAGTCAGAGCTAAATGGGATAAAGAACGACTAGAGAAGTAAGGCAAGCATGGAGAGAGTTGGAATGTGATCCCTTTAACCTTAAAAACCGAAAAGGTTAAGCAAGTTAGGGACATTAGTCTGAAAATATGAACTATATAGAGCTAGGGATAACAGAAATAGGGTCAAACATGAATGGATAATGGGGTTGCTTCTAACAAATTTGATTTCTACTACTATAAATAAAAACTTACCATTGCACAGATGCGGCAGTTAAGAATGCACAAGGATATTGATTGAGGACAAGAATTTCCTCAGATATCTTTCAAGTCCATTTTCAGTGATTTTTTCCTTCTACACGATGCTACATTAGTAGTTGGCATTATGGGAAATCATCAAACAGGGGATCCCTATGGATGTTATCTAGTCTGATTTTTTAAAAAAAAATCTTAACTTAGCGACTTGAAAGAATTATTTCATCCGAAGGTATTGAAGATGGTTTGTCTCATGGATTAGATATGGTTTGCTATTTTTAAGAAATTTTGGCATGTGATTGTGGAAGATTTTTAATTTGTTTAAAACTTAAAAAGGCTTTTAAAATTAAACTTTGTAATAGGAAAGGAAAGGAAAGGCCTTTTTAAGGTCCAATTGTGCTTACAAAAGACTCAATCTGCCAAAATGACTGCAAAGTTGAACAAATTTTGTATTTGATTGGAGAAATCAACAATGTCGGCAAAACATCTCCTTAATTTGCCCACATTGATAGAATGTCTTTACCATAGAGCCACTGATTTGTTATTGCTTGTTAAATCCTCATTGCTGTACATTGCAGACAAAATATGGTCTTCTAGAAATTTTTCACAACATGCAAACACAATCATTGAGTCATTGCATGCAAAGACAAATGTTAAAAATTATCAAATATCAATTTTAATGTCTTGAAAGAGGTTGTGCCAAAATTAGCTATTTGAGATTATGTATATCTTCAGGGCACCATCAAAGGTCTGTACCAAAAATCTTGCGAAACAGGTTTTTGGTATTTTGCAAGTTGCATGCTTAATTCTCTGGAAGAATATGAGAATGCCTATAATTAAAGAAGCATATTTGAGGGATTCTACAGTGAATATATATATATATATATATATATAAAGTATGTGCTCACACACACACAAACAGTATAAATACAATGAAAAATATAATAATATTAATAATAACAACAATAATATCAACAATAAAATAATAATAATAATAGTAACAAAAATAATCAACAAAATTATAGTAAAAACAACATAGCAATTAATAGCCTGGTAGTACCAGTTCGCCATTTTCCAAAAAAAATATATATATATATATATATATATATATATATATATATATATATATATATATAAAGTATGTGCTTACACACACAAACATTATAAATACAATGAAAAATATAATAATATTAATAATAACAACAATAATATCAACAATAAAATAATAATAATCATAGTAACAAAAATAATCAACAAAATTATAGTAAAAACAACATAGCAATTAATAGACGGGTAGTACTGGTTCGCCATTTTCCAAAAAAATAGGATAATTCGTTTTTCGTTTCCAAGTACTTGTCTCCTATTTTTACGAAAAATGGCGAATAGGTACTTGTACCCATTTTTTAATAACTATTTTATTTTTGCTATTATTATTATTATTGTTGTTGTTGTTGATATTATTGTTATGATTATAATTATTATATTTTTTTTTGTATTTATACTTTATTCATATATTCTTGTGTCGTCTCCAAGCACATGTATCATATTTTTCTGAAAGAAGGCGGACCAATACTCGTACTTGTTTGTTAATAACTATGTCATTTGCTATTATTTTGTTTATTATTTTTGTTATTATTATTATTATTTTATTGTTGATATTATTATTATTATTATATATATTTTATTGTATTTATACTTTATATATATAATTTAGAGAAAAAAATATTATACAATGGCCATAGCATTTTAAAAAATGTAAATTGTATTAAAAACAACCTTTTAAAGTGAAGAAATAAGACATCAATAAAAAACAATTATATTGATATTTGATATCTCATCATATCTAGGGTGAAGAGCACATCGTACCACACTAAAATGCCAACAAATAGGCATGTATAAAACAAAATTCACAAATGACAGAATCTTATCTCATTAGATAGAATAGGGTCCACTACAATATCAGCTATATGTCATATGTCTCTTGGTCCTCTTCTTGGATGGTCTTTAGATTCTCATCACTCTCACGCTCTCCTTTGTAGGAAATCGAACAAGGGGTAAATTATTTAGGCCATTTGCCTCAAGCACCTCATTCACCATCAAGTGGAATATGGTTCCATTTTAATGGACCGTCCTTGTTGTAACTTGGGTCAATATGAGAATCAAAACAAAGTGTGCTATGAATGTAGACTAGGTTCACTGCCTTCTTAGACGAGAGTCGGTTCTTCTTCATTGAATGAACAAAATTGTAAGTACTCCATTTCCTCTCTCAAAATAAAGAATTGGTTATTTGTGAGAATAATTGTATTGCGAGTGATTGGAAGTTAGATGCTTCATTGCCATGGTTCCACCACCACTTTATTGAGTCCTTTGCATGCATATCATACATGGCCTCCATCGTAGAAAACTCACTGCGCCCATGTGAAAATTTATTCCATTGAGCCATGATGATAGATGCCTTCTTTGCTTGGTCATAAATCATTTTCATCGCAGCCCAAAATCCCTTCATTACCTTTATGTATTGATATGGAGCGCTCTTCCTTGACTTTTGTATCATATCACTTTGGATTTGAAGCATAAGCAACCAAATTTAGAGGTTTGTTAAGTTTGTTCCATCTTCCATGTACTTTTTTCTTAATCAAAGGATATAAATAAGGATCTCTTAAGTCTGTGATTTTTGTTGTTCTTTCATCCATGGAATCAATTTCTTCATAAACCTCTCCTCAACATGGCTTGTTTGAATTTACAAAATGGATTATATCACAAATGGGTTGGATGGAACCAACAACAAATTTAACATCGATTGAAAACTGGTCATCAAGGACCATTTGTCTCACCTCAACTGCAGATATAGATTGCCTCCAAGCTGCCTATACATCAATGACTATAGTGGAACAGTAGGTCCCAACACTTATACCGCAGTTCAGCAGACAGTCATGCCTAATGCAAGTGTCCAACCCTTATCCTTTCAATAAATGCAAGTAGTAGTAAATGCCATATGCTCTTTCACTATATGCTTGACTTCTGCTTTTGGTATAGGGGGTTGCTCTAATAAAATGAAATCCTTGCTTTTACAACTTCAATATAGATCTAATGGGAATATGCTGTCCTAAATGCACTAATGCACTTATGTATTGATAGACTTATTGCATGCAAGTTGACACACAACGGGCAAGAAAAGCCAGCGAAAGAGGACCAAAAACCCTAGTGGATCCAAAATTAGAGTCAAAGGGCTCACAACAAGAAGAGGACCGGGAATGTTGTATTTTCTTAGTCAGCATAACTGTACTGCTATGGTCTTGGAGAAATCCCTGAAAAAATCAGAAAATAGAGGGGAGATAAAAACCAAGGAAGAGAGAGAAAACAGGAGAAAGAGGAAGAAAACAAGAAAGAACAAAGAGAGACAAAAAAGAACAAAAAGCTGACATGAGAAACATAGAGTTGAAAGTGTTGAAAGCTGAACAAAACACAAGGAACACATTGAAAGTTAAGCTAACAAAAGAAATATGTGCCAACAAGAGCCTAATTTGAATCAATGATCAATAAGCACATAAACACACTAATATTGTAGCAAATAACTAGTCATGTACCAAACTAGTTGTTTACATAATGCTCCACGTTGATGTGTGTGCATGTATACATGTCAAAGCAAATCGATTATATGGATACAGATAAGCTGTGGTTGTTTTGCTACTTGTTGAGAGTTCTTGAAGTGAATATATGAATAATAGTGAGCTGAAAGTCAAAAGGAGAAAGAGGCCACTTAATTGCCATAATGGAGGGCTGAGAAGATTCAAGAACTAACATCCATGCTCATGTTTGTGATATAAAAATTTGCCCCCCCCTATAAACATATGAATACATCTACAGGTGAATATGTGTCTATATAAATCCATAATCAAGGAACTCCTATAATTAAGGAAAGAAAATGAGGATAGGAATGAATACACTTGATTGTGCTGAAAATCGTCAAGCTGCCTTTGTGAAATCCATGCCTTGAAATTTATCTTGGATCTAAATATGTATGCTGTAATGTCCCTTCTAGGGCAGAATTAGAACCAAAGGGGTTTGCCAATAAACCCTAACAATAAAAGCAATTTTCGGATTTTCTTTTTGTTCAAACCTTAACAAAAAATTCAGAATTCTGAAAATATGAAAACCAGGGCACAAGTTACAAATTTTCACCATTAAATAATTACCAAAAATTCTAGAATAATTACAGCTACCACATCCTCTTCAAATCTGATTTTTTAATTCAAATATAGGCCTGAAAATATAGGAATAAATACCAGCTGTATGTTCTATTAAAAATATATCAAAAAAAACAATTGGCTGCCCCAAAAACAGGAACTCCCATGTGGGTCGCCCCACTAGAAAAAGCCCCCAAATCAGGTCGCTGGTTCAAAACACCTGCAAGTTGGATTGCCACCCTCCGAAAAGGTTCTTCAAACAGCTTTGCTCTTTCCTCGAGTGTTGCAAACTGTTGGTGAAACCCTAGGTGTCACAAATTGATCAAATCTGCCCAAATATGACTTCTGAATGAGGCCACTCAACTGAATATGTGAGGGTTTTCATCCCCAAATTCTGATTACCAAAGAAGGGTTTTGTTTTCCGAGGTAGCAAGTTAAGCAAGCATGCTCCAACTCATTAATTTTATTCAAAAACATAACATAATTTAATGAGTCTCCTCTTTTTATATCCTTTCCCTCAAAAGACTTTCCTTTTCAAGTCAAAACAATTTAGAATCAAGTTGTTGACATAAGTCATTTTTTTGGCAACCAAGGCATATTATTATTATTTTTTTAAAGTATTTAAAAATACTCCTTATTTTAATAATAATATTATTTTATTTTTAGAAAAGGGGACATTACAGTCCGTCTTTCCCAAATTTGCTTGCCCTCAAGCAAATGCAAGCTCACTTTCTATTATCTTTGAAATACCTGGATCCCACTTCAATTTTCGGAACTTGCAACCCCAAACACTTGCTTCATAAACGTAGCCTTGAGCTTCAGTTGGTTCCGTCTTGTTACTGTGGACTGAAAACAAACTTAGTTGCCCCCACTCATGTTTTTCACATGTCATGATCATCTTTCTTTCCTTGGACATATATAAACTATGCACTCTTTGACTCACAAGTGTCTCTTTATCAACACTCATATGGGCTGTTCTTAGACCTGCGCATAGAACAAACATGTCAATGAAATCAAGAGCTCTTCACACCACTTCTTCAACCGCTTCACCATGCCTCGTAGGCATGTTGTTCAAGTCTCCTCCCATGCTTGCAACTTCTTCATAGTTTCCATTCATGTGATGGGCTTCCAAAGGTCCATTCTTGTTGTCCAAATTATGGCTGTAGTTGTATTGTTGTATTTTATTGTTCATAACCAACATTGTGGTGGCTAAGAACTCTTCCATAACAACTGCAAACAATCTCTCATTGATGGTAGGCGGAACATCCTTCCACCTTGTGACTGAAAATACTCTTGTCACTGTCATAAAAATTGTTAAGGGGATGGTTCTGTTGCACATAGTACCAAAAAGAATAGGGCAATAATTGTCATATTTTAATTTCTTCACAAAATTCAGAAATGGTAGTGTTATAGGGGTTGGAATCAACCATATAGCGATTGAAAATGTTTCAAAAATATCAATCAATCGAAAGTATCTCATAAACTTCATTTCGATCCAAATGCATGAGATAAAGAATTCATTAATAATAGCAACATTGAACTCCTTAAAGACCTTACCCTTCTTGTGTCTTCAAAGATCACCTAGATCCCAAACTTTCATGTACAAGCAATTTGGAACTTGTATGAAAGGATCTATGTGCCTTTTGCCACTCAAAGTGTTCATCAGTTTATCATCATTGTCACTATGTTGCCCATGATAACCACAATTTCGTCATGATACACTATGAAGCATGAAGCTTGACATATGATCATTCTTTTCAACATGCTGCCCATGATAATAATAACTCTGAAATGGCCTAATATGAAACAACAAACTTGAAATATGACTTTTCTTTTCATACCTTAGGTTGGAATCCAATTGTTTACTTCTTTTTTCAGATTTAAAAGTAGGAGCTTTTGAGGGGCATACCTTGGCACAACCATCTTTGCGTTTAACAAGAACCATACATGTTTCTACTGACAGTTCTCCATTTTCCACTTGCATGGTGGATTCCTTTATGGGCTGCTTACTAACTTCTTTCAAATCTGAATTCTTTTGTTCCTTGATTTCTTCTTTGGAATTCTCATGAGGGTTTGTCTTTCCATCATTGACCTTCAAAATTACTTGCAACTTAGATTTTTCTTCATTCTCCCTTCTTACAATTTGGAATTTCTTTTTCTCTTCATTTTTCAAGGCATGCTAAAGATTGCTTGGATTGCTAGAACCATACTTGTCTTTCTTCAATGCCACAAAATCTTCAAGGCTCATTTCTTCTTTGATTGCTAGTGGAAAAGTCACATATTCCTTATAGTTTGCAGTCACATCATTCTGTATAGAAAGCTGCTCATTTTGTCTTCTCATCCACACCTCTTAGATAGGATTTATGTATTCTTCTTTTGGTAAGAACTTAGGTCGCCAATTCATTGTAGACTACTCAAACCCCATAACCAACCAATAAATGGCTTTGATGCCATTGTAATGTCCTTTCTAGGGCATAATTAGAACCAAAGGGGTTTCCTAATAAACCCTAACAATAAATGCAATTTTTGGATTTTCTTTTTATTCAAACCCTAACAAAAAATTCAGAATTTTGGAAATATGGAAACTAGGGCACAAATTGCAATTTTTCACTTTTAAATAATTGCCAAAAATTCTAGAATAATTGCAGCCATCAAAACCTCTTCAAATCTGTTTTTTTAATGCAAATAGAGGCCTGAAAATTTAGGAATAAATATACGCTGTATGTTCTATTAAAAATATATCAAAATCAGCAACTAGCTGCCCCAAAAACAACAACAATGGCCTCCCAAGTGGGTTGCCCCACTAGAAAAAGCCCCCAAATCAAGTTGCTGGTTCAAAAAACCTGAAAGTTGGATTGCTGTCCTCCAAAAAGGGTTTTCAAACAGCTTTGCCCCTTCCTCAAGTGTTGCAAACTGCTGCGCTTCAATTGGTGAAACCCTAGGTGTCACAAATTGATCAAATCTTTGCAAATATGACCTTTAAATGAGGCCACCCAGTTGAATATGAGGGTTTTCTTCTCCAAATTCTGATTACCAAAGAAGGGTTTCAACAAGCATGCTCAAACTCATTAATTTTATTCAAAAACATAACATGATTTAATGAGTATCTTTCTCTTTTTATATTTTTTCCCTCAAAAGACCTTCTTTTTTAAGTCAAAACAATTTAGAATCAAGTTGTTGACATAAGTCACTTTTTTGTCAACCCAGACATATTATTACTTTTATTTAAAGTATTTAAAAATATTTTTTATTCTAATAATATTATTATTTTATTTTTAGAAAAAGGGACATTACATATGTGTCTCGCAATAAGACCAAGTGAAGTGTGTTGTGCACCACCATGTGATTCCTTTTGTGAAGGGGAGCAATGAGCGTATGTTGTGTGCCACCGTGTGTGCGAGCAAGGGAAACTATGTTGTGTACAATCATTTGATTGAAGGTAAAATAAGGAGATCATATACCTCCCTTTTGAGGTGAAATCGCACATCTCAAAAGAAACAGATAATCCGCACCATGTGTAGGATAGAAAAATAAAGCACAAATTTATAATCATAGTAAGATATCATCGTGAAAGCATGTATGTCATTGATAAATGACTTCAAATGGGCTTGAAGGATAATCTATACAAGCATAAGTGTAACATGCCCCAAAGTGGGCAAGATATAAGCAACGTAAGCGTAGTAACAATGAGATGTCCCTTATGGACAATATAGGCAATCTAAGTACAACTGTGATATACCCATTATAGGCAATATGTAATCAATGAAGCTTAAATAATAGCATGCCCTAATATAAGCAGTGTAGCAACAAATATATCAAATTAAAGCATATACATGGAGCCCTGTACCAATAAATGCATGATATGAATTATGGCGACATAGGCAAACAAACAAGACATTTGTATGATATGGATTGTGGCAAATCAAGGAACACCATACATGATATAGATCATGGCACCAATCATATAACAAGGAAGACACCAAACACATAATAAGTATGTCACATGAGTAAACATCAAAATCACACACCCAAAAAATGGAGCAATCAAAGCATATATAGGAAACAAACACAAACATGTAAGCAAGGAACATACAATAGTCATCTCGCAATCAAGAGAGGCACACCAAACAATAATCATGTGAAGCAAATATATCAAGCACAAGGCAAGCAAGAGAGGCGCGCCAAACAATAAGCATATGGAGCAAACACACAAAGCACTCTAGAATCAAAGAATTATAGTGGAAGCCAAGCCCCTGCATAACTAAGTGCAAAGCCACACTGAATTAGGTATACACTAGGCAAAATAAATTAGGAATATATAATTTAATGAAAGTTCAATATGATAAAGGAAAGTGTGGAACATAAAACCTAAAGTAGTACTAGGAGATGACCCCAACATGTCCCTAGAGTAGGCACGAGAGCTGCCACCAACCAATTGTGAATCCATAGTCATGTGCATAGTTTAAAAACTTGTACTTTGTAGCCCAAACTTTTTACCCATACTCATGACTCGGCAATTTTATCGCTACTTAAAAAAAAATATAAATTTATAAAATAAATTGAAATAACATATAAAACACAAAAAATTGAAATGAATGTAAAGAACACTTAAAGTATGTTTTCTATTAGTTTTCGACCAAACAAGAGTACAATGCTCAGTGTAGGCAAAAAAAGAGTACAATGCTCATAGACTAGTCATCAATGCACCATAATTATTTGCAACTCCTCTGTTGTGCCCTGGAAGTGGAAGGTAAAGATTCCTCCTTTGGAACAGCATTTGCAAACATATCGTCTAGATCCTCACCAACCCTTCTCGATGCCTCTGCTTCCCCCATTGCTATCGTTTCTTCTGCTCCCATCTCCAAAATTTGCGACCTCCTAGGTAATCAATAATCCAGTCTACAAATGGATCAATATCATCCAAGTCAATTGCCTCGTGACTATTTTGCCCTTCCACTCGTGTCATATGAAGAAGAAGATTGTATTGCACAAAGGCAAGGTCATTAAGACATTGTGTTGTGAACCTGCTGGGCTTCTTTGTGTGAATGGCCACAAACATGCTCGACTTTTGTTCACACCCAGAAACGCTACAGAGTTGGGACAAAATGTGGATGTCTAACTTTTGAAGATTTAGTGTTTTTGCATCATAATCTTCCCATCACAAATTTGCAAATGGAACATTTATAACTTTGTAAGTCAAATAGACGTGCATTTATTAAAGAAGTAATGAGACTACAATCAAATGACTCAATTTTAACTTTGTTTTTACTTGGTTGATGGGTTGTTCTCTTTCAAATGCATAAAGGTGAAGAAAAGAGCCTCCCCTCTATAGTTTTGTAAATTTGTAGGTCATCGACAATTATGTTTCTAGTGGCTTTGTCAGGGGTCATCCTCTTTATGCATGTGTTTAGGACATACATGACCTCTTCATCGGCTCTAAATGAATCGATGAAAAAAAACTTGGGGTTCAAGTATTAGGTTGTTGCATGTATATGTTTGTGGAGTTGCTTGTTCCATTTTTGATTAGTTAGGTGCCAAATGTGTTCATATGTTTTTTATTTTGCCCATAATAATTTATTGTGGCCTCCTTGGCCCTGTTCATGGCTTCATACAAATACCCCATTGAAATTTTTGCTCCATCCATCAATTGTATATTTCTAACTAGAGGCTTCGACACCTAAAACAAAATAATGTATGATTTACGATTAAAATTAAGAGAAAATTGAGCGAAACAAAATTTAAAAAATTAAAAGATAAATAAGAAATAGTTAATTCTAAAGTTATCTTGATGATCTCATCTGTGGTCTTTGCAAACACGTTATAAAAAATGGTCTTTATGACCCTTTCTCCTTAGGCCTTTTTGCGATAGGGAGACACCAACCACTGTGGACTCACAAACATCTTTCTAAGAGATGTTAGTGACACTGCAATGCTCTACAATGTGATGAAGTTTGTGGTGAATTGTGTGGTTCCTGGTTGCACAAACTCCTTTCCTTTGGTGTGCTTTCTCATCAAGCTTGACACCCAAGGACGATCGTAGATGTATTTTGTGATATTTCTTGTCTATTCAACTACATTTTTAATCCATGCCATTTTCTTTATGTCCTTAAGCAGGAGATCGATGCAATGGGCTAAGCAAGGGCTCCAAAAAAGTAAAGGGTTTCCCTCCTCAAGAAGGCTTTTCATTGCTACATATATTTTTGCAATGTCAATTACAACTTGGATGATGTTTTCCACATCCACTTCTATGACAACCTCGTCCAACTTATCACACAAAATGTTTGTATTTTTTACTTAGTGGGAGGTATCAATTGACTTCAAAAACACCAAGTGCCCACTTGAAGCCATTAGAAAGTTAATCAAGGTGCAGTTCTTTCCATCCATCCACCCATTAAATAAAATGTTGCAGCCCTTTTTGCAGCGTTTTTTTGGCTTATTTACAATAATTTGTGTATTTTTATGATGTCCTTTAACAATGGGTCTCACAAATCATGAGTAGGGATCTTGAACCCCTTTCTAGCAACGGTCAATGTGGTTACCAAATTCTTCGAGTATGGGCTTTTTGCCACATTGAATGAAATGTTGTAGTATCAAAATTTTGCCACAACCACCCTTGCTTCATTCTGCAATTCTTGGTTCCAAGCTATACCTTTGAGTGAAGGTTGTGCCCCAGGGGTATTTCAAGGAACCAAAAACCATGCCTAGGTGAACCCAAGCTGTCTCTTGTAGATGAGCCCCGTTGTCGAACTATCCTCGAGTCAACAAAAGAGCTAGAGGCCTTCTAACTCATAAGAATCAACTCTTGCTACCGTCTATTCATCACCGTTGCAAGTGCTTCGACAGTCCTTTTTTTTATTCCCCTCTTCATAAGCAACAAGGACAACAACCACCTTTACCATCTTTCTTTGAGCTTTAGGTGACACTTTGTTGGACAGACACACATCATTACTTGGAATCTGTGTTATGTGGTATTTGAGGCGATTGATACCGGCACTCATTTTAAGCCCACAATAGTTGCGTATGACGGAGTTGTTCTTTGGGCTGTCATAGCAATGCTTTCATTCAGGGTTGTCAGACTTCTTATGCCTATGAGAACAAGATGCCGTTTTTGAAGTTGAAAACTTGAAAGCTGAAACCTTAAAAAACAACATTAAAAAATTTAAAACCTTAGGTTTTAGCAATTGGAAGCCTAGAAGTAGGAAGAAAATGGAAATAAATAAATAAATAAATCCTAGATGCAACCAATCTTCTTACCTCTCAAATCTGCACTTCAAACCCTTCATATTTTGTGGGTCTTTCTTGTATGCTTTCCGTTGGCAAGTGTAGGAAAAAGTGGAAGCTGGAGCATTATGTGCCGAAGTGTTTATAAGAGGCTACAACATATATAATGAAGAATATCACAGGGTACAATAGTGTAGTCACAAGCAGATATAACACTGAGTGATAGCATTTGGTCAATTATTGTTTGTGGTTCCTTCTCTCTCCTTACTAGGTTGTGGATGTACAACTTTTGGACAATTTAAAGCTAAAACCTAGTGCTATATTGCTTTATATCAAAACCTGCAGGCACCCTTGGCATTTGCGACCAAAATGATGGATGCATGTTGTGATTCTTTACATGAATAGACGACAATGATAAAATCTTAGATGGAAATTTGCATAGCAGAAATACCTGTAGAAAAATAGCAAAATGACGTATTTTTTCACACTAATTGTTATGTCTTCCACTTATTAGACCGATGCTTGTCACTTGCGGTTTTCGGCTAGTAACCGTTGGTAATTAGCATCGATTTGACTCACGGTAAGTTGGCTGGAAAATGTTTGCCAAAAAAAATCTGGGTACCCATAGGTTTTAATACATAGGTCATGTGTATATACCTATAACTCTTGCATATATCTCACTGATACCATCAATAACATGTATATAAACAATATAACCTCTATCAATAGGCGGATAATCCTTATAATGCTAAGTTGTGTACCCATGTAAAATTCAAAAAGATAAAGGCAAAGACATTTTAGAAGACATGATATAGTCAATGAAATTAGCCAATCACAAAAGGAAAACAAGAAGGCAAAATCATAAGAAGAGAGAAGGTGGGGATCCCCACTAACTTACGAGTTCCCTCATAATTGCATGCGCTAGAGACAATGTGGCCTCAATGTATGGTGTGTTGTCTTCATGGGGAAGTTCACACAGGTTTTTGGGATGGGACACAATAAACAAAGGCAAGGATGGAAAGCAAATGGAGACTAGCACCTTTGAAGAAGGAACCGCAAGTAGACGAGGAATGAGGAAACTTGAAACACACAAGCTCTTAGAGGAACTAGAGAAGGAAGCCAAAATAAAACAAAACCAACATATGAAAAAAGAAAAAGGTAACTTGAAAATTCAGGGAAGAATACGTAAATAACACTTGAAAGCTAGAAGAAGCTAAAGGCAAAGGAAGACCCAAGTGGGTAACAAACAAGAGAAAAAAGCAAATAAGAAAGGAGGATTCCCAAAAGCCACACACAAAATGGAAGGAGGAAATTAATTAAACTAAGATAGTCTTAGGACCCACTGTGATAGGTAATGTAATACTGTCAAGTGGTTTCCTAATGATCCCATCATATCTTTTAATAATCGTGGTAGTACCGGCTAAATCTCTTTGACAATAACGAAGATTGGTAACAAATTTCATTGTGAACATATTTATACTTGAACCATTATCAATCATATTTCCATTTGTTGCCCTTGAATGTGTATTTATCAAGACTTGAATGAAGAGAAGTCCATTACTAGAGTCATCCTTTGGAATTTCATGATTATAGAATATAATTGGAGGCAACTCTTTGTGTTATATTGACCACACCTACGAATCCATCAAATGGATGAGCTTTCAGATTTTGTGATAGTTGTTTTTAAGTTATCATAATGAACATTGCCTTGATCTTTAGATTGAGTGATGTGATTTGAAAGAGGATTTATATAGATTTTCAAATGTTGATTTTGTTGAGCTACTGAGTCATTCAAAATACCATTGAGACCCTCTATTTGAATTTGATTACTTTCAATGAGGTCTTGGATCTTATGTTTCAACTTAAAGCATTTGTTTGACGAATGTTTGGATACATGATAATCATAGTATGCACCAACATCATAGTTTTTAGGCAAAGGCCTTGATGAATCATCTCTCGACATAAGCTTGCTAAAATGATGCTATTTCCCTCATTGATTTTGGATTTTGTTTTTCATCAAAGCCCTTTGAGCTCCTCTTTTGTTGGTTTATTGAATCCTTCGTTAGTATGTTTTCAAAGAAATTGGTGGGACATGTCAGTATTTTAGTTGCTGTTGGAGCATTCTTTTGGAGAACAAGGTGAGTTTCATGGTTTAGGTTTGTGAGTTTCGTGGTTCAGATTCGTGAATGTTCGAGGATGGTTTGTGGTAAATCATGATAAGGAAGGTTTGTCAAGGCTTAGGAAACTCGTCACAGAGGAGGTTCGTCACAAAATACAGTTGTGTTTTTTGGGTTTGGAATTACAATCATGATTTTCAAGAAGGAAAGCGTGAAAGACCAGAGCACTATGGGCTACAATCATGATTTTTTAGGAGGGAAAATGTGAAAGTCCTGATCGTGCCAGGGTTTATTTCATCCTTACATATAGTCTAGTACAAAAAAACACGTTTTCCCATTAGGGCATGAAGAACTAGTTGTAGGCCACCATAATTTCTAGAACGTGTTGCAGACAAAAGAAAAGCAAGTGAAGGTTTGCATAAATCACGATCCAGACCGAACACCAGGGCATGGGGTAAAGAAATGTAGACCAATTTAGTACATAAATAATGACGGAAAAGGCCCTGATTGCTTTCTACGGGCTAATATAGGGAATATTATGGAGCTCCCTCTAACATAGGGGTCTAAAATCCTCACCATCAGAAGGTGATGACACCCAAGTTTAAATACGCTTGCATTTGCAGCCGAATAGTTGGAATTGAAGCTCTAGGTTTGGAATTCCAAGATGTTTTGTCACTGTTCCAAACACAACTGCAAGAAAAAGATGGTATTATTGCTGATTTGCAAGGTAGAACCACTAAACTTTCGTGGATTCTCCATGCCCATAGCAACTTAATGAAGTCGTTTCAGAAATTCAAAACAAGCAATTCGAGATAATCATTCAACACGAACACCATAAAAAAAAACCACAACCTAACAACAATCTATCCAAAAACAGCTTGAAGAACAAAATTTATGTGTACAAGTGGTTAAGGGGAAGAAAACACCTTCAGTTGTGGAAATGGCTGTCCAAGAAAATTTTGAAGAAGAAATGGCATGCCAAACCAAGGTTCTCAACCTTCGTGTTCGTGGCCTCCCTAAACCAGCGGAGCCCTTAAAAGTAGATCACGCGTTCTTGCGTGAATCTTTGGACTTGAAAGATATCTCCCTCAACAAAGTTTGGACTTTGTCGGACAACACCATTGTTATCCAATTCCGAACTGTAGAAGAACATTTGCAAGCTCTTAATGCAAAAAAGAAACTCTTTTCCCTCTCGCTAAAAATATACGTAGATGCAGATCTTACAAGACTCGAAGTAGAGGAGCTTCGAAAAGCTCGTATTCAGTTTGCAACTACCAAAAAGGAGAACAAGTGGGCTGTTATTAGAGATTGTAGGGCTATCGTTTATGATTCTCTACTTCTTGGGTGGTCACGCCCCAGATCATTAACATGACGATGTTCTTGGGTCTCAATGGGTGGTGATGGCATCTCCATTGCTTCTTGGAACTGCAACGACACTTTATGGTCTTCTCCAGGTACCTTCTAGGATGTTTTCACTTCTTGAGATCTCATCTTCCTCATTGAGGACAATGAAGGCCCCAAATGGGCCCTCCCTCTAGTCATAGGGTACTTGTGGGTTTTGGCCTTTCATCATGAGACACGCAGATCAGGTGGTGTTTTTGGTTTAGGATGTGTGGCTTG
Organism: Torreya grandis; assembly: GCA_037957365.1. Classification (NCBI taxonomy): domain Eukaryota; kingdom Viridiplantae; phylum Streptophyta; class Pinopsida; order Cupressales; family Taxaceae; genus Torreya; species Torreya grandis. The sequence goes on from JARHVA010000463.1 coordinate 1,164,276, forward strand.
CCTCATTCGGGGCAGTCTTAGATCTAGAGTTGCACTTGTGGCATCTAATGTCTACTCTAGATATATATGGCTTTAATTTAAGAGAGATCCACATTCTTTTCGAGGTGTCTTCATAGTTGCTTGCTAGTCCCGCCTCGCCACATCTCCATTTTCTATTCATGTTGATGGGGACCCATACCTTGACCCCTATCTAGAGTTCTCTTGACACTCCACTATTGGTGATATCATTCTTTTGGGCAATTTTAATGCTTGTACAGGGAACCTCTAGATGCCTATTCATGACCTTGCTCATGATGAGTTATGCCTTAATGAGATAGATCTTGAGGAGTTTGGTTTATAGAGAGATTATGTTGACAATAATGCTATAATTACAACCTATGGCAGAAACCTCTAGTTGGGTGAATCCTAGAGCCTTCACATCCTCAACGAGGTTTCTCACTTCTTCGACTCTAGTAGATTCACTTGTTTTCTGCATGACTGTGGTGCGAGCATTGTGGACTAGGTTCTCACCAATATATCCATCATCCCTCATATCTGCGATTTCCTTATTTTGCCTCAGTTCCCCCTTACTGACCATGCTGTCTTGACATTCACCCTCCATACTGTTTCTTACCCCTCCTCCCCACCTTCACCCCCTTCCACCACTTCTCCTAGCACTTGACACACCACAATCCATTTTGATGGTGATTACACCATTGATTATGTTCCCTGTCTCTCCCTTCTTATGTTTGGGTTTTACTCTCCCTCTTCCCACCACTGATTCCATGTATGAGTTCTTACATCAAACCCTCTGGGATGCTGCCCTTGATTCAAGTCCCCAATTACTCCAGATCCCTTATCCATCACGGAACTTGCCCCATGAATCGATGATATGATAATGAGTGTAAATCCCTTCATCAGAGACTTCAGTGTTCCCTAACCCATGCCCCTTCCTCCATGCCTACCCTTCGTAGGGAGTACTGTTGCCTTCTTCGATGTAAGAAACAAAACTTTCTTGTGTGTAGATGGCTTTCACTCCTTGCTGATTTCCACCACTCTCCTAAGACTTTTTGGCATACTATTCTCTTGAGAAAAACCACCATTTCTGACATCACACTTGAAAGCTTGGGTTTCTTTACCTCTACAATGCTCCATCCCATCCTGCTGCGATTGTCCCCACTCCACCATCCTCCTCTGTTTTCACCACTTCCTTCATCAAGAGAGCTATTTTGAAATTACACACAACAAAGCAGCTGATTGTGAAGGCCTCAAAGTTGAGTTCATCAAATACGGGATGGATTCCCTTGCCTTTCCCCTTGCCACATTTTTTAATCAGCGGGTGTATTCAGGGTTCCCTCAATCATGGTCCCAACACATTATTCACCCTATTCATAAGTTTGGGGATCCCTCTATCCCTGGAAACTACATGGTCATTATGTATGTGCATACATTTGCCAAACTTAATGCCATAGTGTTAGACATGCAATTGTCATAATACTTGGAAAGGAATAATATCAGAGCTTAGGGGCAAGTTGGCTTCAGAAGGGACTACCAAACTGTTGACCACATCTTTATATTGTGGGCTATCATTAAACAAGCTCGTCATAGGCTTCCAAAGTAGTTTGCTATTTTGTTGACTTCAAGAAAGCCTTTGACTCGGTTTCGAGACACCTATTTTTTCAAAAGTTGAGAGATTTTGGCATCCTAGATTCTCGGATTATTGCAACTTGGAGGCTTTATGAGATAGTTATTGGGTAGCTTCATACCTCTCACAGTTTGTTTGACTTTGTGAAGAGTACCATTGGGGTCAAGCAAGGTTGTCCTCTCTCACTGACTCTTTTCAACATATACATTGATGAGTTAGAGGAGTTTCTTGGACAACATACCCATATGGATGATGGTTGTCTTTTGCATGAGGTGCTTATAGCGATCCTTATTTTTGTCGATGTTGTTGTCCTCTCACACTCTGCAAAGGGCTTACAACGACAACTTCATGCCCTTGCTCATTTCTTCAAACTCCAACAACTTGTGGTCAACCTTAGTAAAACTAAGGCCATGATCTTCATTATCTCCAAGTGCTCTCTCCCCAAACTCCCCTTTTTCTACAAAGGGGAACTTCTTGAGATCACATCAGCGTAAACTTATTCGGGAGTCGAATTTTCTAGTCCATGCTTAACATGAAGTTTGTCGCTCAACTACGCCTTTGCAAGGAGTCTGCCACTGTTTCTGCTTTGGAACGTTAGTGTTTCCAGATCCACATCCAGGACATCCCTTCCAAGTTACGCTTGTTTGATACTATCATCAAACCTACAATTTTGTATGGTTCAAAGGTTTGGGGACCTAGCGTAGGGGCAGTTGATTGGGCCCTATTGAGAGGGTCCGTACTCTCATGGTGCAGTGCATGATCCATTGCAAGAGGACAGTTCCTCAGTGCATCGTCCAGGTTGAATTTGTTTTTCCAATCGCTATGCCTTGAGACTATATTTAGTTTAATTTTTACATCCACATGATTAGATTTTTGGGGGTCTTAGGGTCTGGTCATGAGAGGTATCCCTACTTAGCACTTTGCTCTTCATAGAGGATTGCTTCACTAGTCCTCACCAGAGGTCGACATTGTTGGTACTTTGAGACTACGTTGTTCCTTATTTCAATTGGCACTTTCATGTATTCCTTAGATGCCCCCTCGGGTTTCTTCCCACAATGGACATTATCACTAGGGCTGCTAGAGAGGACATCTACAATCAGTATATCTAGACCACTCGATCTCCCCCCCATGAGCCACTCAACCCCAAGCTTGATTTCTATGTTGAGCATTTCTTACAAGTGGTGGATGGTGTTATTTGTCACCCTCACTATCTCCAAAGCCATTGGTCTCATGGCTTGAGGTTTCCCCTTGGCTAGATGAGAGTTTGTTCTCTATAGTTATGGGTTGAAATAGACCATCACATTCTTTGTCAAGACAGGATTTGTTGTGTTTGCTCCCTCTAGGAGGTGGAGACCGAGGACCACTTCATTTTCAGATGCCCCATTTAGTATTAGATATGGGGAAGATATCACTGCCTCTACAGAGACTCAGATAACACTCTAGCTACTTTCTTCAAATACACAAACCAATAGTGCTTGGCTCTTTATCCTCACGAGGCTGTCACTTTTTGACGCAGATTCTTATAGGAGGAACCTAAAGGCTATAGAGCTCTCATGCTGTTCACCTCTTTCTTTTAGCGCATCCAGGGGATTGGTAGCACGAAGCATCCTTTGGACACCAATACATCACACATCAGAGTGGATAGTTCAACTAGGCGACACTTCTCTCAGCACATCATTACTACTCAAACCACTCAGATCTCCAAGCCTTCTATCTCTTGGCATCGGGGCTTTACTACACCTTGTCAACGTGGTTGTGCCCCTTTCTGATGACATCGATCTATTACTTGCTCGCTGCCACCCAGACCACAAGGGCAAACTGATATTACGAGCTTATTTTCTACTACGGGAGTTACACCGACCTTGGATGTTAGGGAAAATTCTAGAGGAAGTGTCTTTCTTCCTCCTAGGATCCCCTAACCCGACTCCTCCAACCCTCTATACTCACTGTATAACGTTATCAAATCTCTTATAGTGATCGATAACGGCTTGAATGGCTCCGCTTCAAGAATAAATAGAGATTCGATGAGATTTACCTGCAATCTTCATAAACACATAATTTTAGGGCTTTTGTTTGCCCCTCATTGCTATTTGTATTGGTTTCTTTGCCATTTGTGTTAGTGGCACATTGTTCTATTTTGTCTTTCGCACTTTATTTCTTTTGTTCACCTTTAGGATTCTCGCTTCCTAGAACTTTCTATTGATAATGGTTGTATCCTTTAGTCCCATTGACCTGCTTTTGGTCATATGTGGACATTAATATAATTTCTTTCTCTTTCTAATAGGAGGTAAGGTAATCATATTGCAATCAAGTAATTATTTATGCACATTTTGAAAACTTCCACTTAATCTTGTAAATTGTCTTCGTTCTCTTTGTTGTGATAATACTAACTTGTTAGGTGGTTGGTTCGCTGTGTTCACGACATTCTTGACCTCATTCTTAGATTGGAAAGCATTTATCATTACTCTTAGCTTTGAATGTTGATTTATCTTTGAATTTGGCTCCACTATAGGCAGGGGCATTAGTCCAATGTTTAAGCATATTGGCTTTTAAAAGTTTGATGTCATAGTTTTTTACCACATGACAAACATCATTGAAAGATGGATATGTGTTGAAGGCTACTTTGTATTTAATGGGTAAAAGCAAAATTTGAGCAAGTATACTTTGTAATTCACTATCAGGGAATTGGTGAGTTGTTTTTGTAACCATCATCTTTAATCTTAGCACATACTAAGATTCTTATTAGGTCCTTGTTTGAGTTGAACAATTTATGAAAATGTTACCTTCACATTAATTTTGATTGAAAAATGGACTAAATAATCATCGGCTAAAGCAATGAAAGAATGTATGGATCCACATGGCAAGACATAAAACCTACGTTGTTTGGAAACAGAAATGGAAACGTTTCTGAAACTTGGAAACAAAAATCCTTAATTTGGAAACGACATGGAAATGCTCGTACAATATATATATATTGGAAACAGAAATGGAAATGTTTCTGAAACTTGAAATATGGATTTTCAAAATCCTTTAATGTGGAAACGACATGGAAACGCCCGTATTATATAATTATATATATATATATATATAGTGCATAATACTCATTTATAGTCTATAAAAGATAAAACACTTAAAAATATAGTATTGATTCATTCATTACTTCAAAAAATATGGATTTTCAAAAACCCTTAATTTGGAAACGACATGGAAATGCCCGTATATATATAAAGATAAAACACTTAAAAATATAGTATTGATTCATTCATTACTTCAAAGACTATATATTCAATACTATATTTTTAAGTGTTTTATCTTTATATATATACGGGCGTTTCCATGTCGTTTCCAAATTAAGGGTTTTTGAAAATCCATATTTTTTGAAGTAATGAATGAATCAATACTATATTTTTAAGTGTTTTATCTTTTTATATAGTCTTTGAAGTAATGAATGAATCAATACTATATTTTTAAGTGTTTTATCTTTTATAGACTAAAAATGAGTATTATGCACTATATATATATATACAAAATGTACATTCAAATGTAGAATAAATCATCTAGATTGCCCTCAAAATCATGAATGCCACTCCCACTATTTTTCAACTTTATCATTTTCAAATGCTTTCTCTTGCAGGGGCTCACCAGTGTAATTAGTCTCCTTGAGTGGATGCCTTAAGGGATGCACAATGAATGGGGTGGGATTGACTTGTGGCACTTTGCGAGAGATGTTATTGTACTATTCTATCATACCTACATCCTTTCATGTAGCCTTCATACCTCCTATGATGTTCCTTGAAATCTTCAAACCCTGAAATATGGCTAAGTTTGAAACCCTGAAATATGGCTAAGTCTGAAACCCTGAAATCTGACTAAGTCTGAAATATGATAGGATCCTCCAAAACCTAGAATTTGCATTATAGCTCTTATAGGTCCAAAACCACTCTCAAATATCTTGAAATTAAATAAATAAAACCTATCTAAATGTAAACTTATACTTAAATGTTTATTTTATATATATATATACTATCTGGTTCGGGCTAGTTTTCCTTTTTATTGGTTGACTTTGATTGTGTTTCTGCCGGATTCCCCTTGGAAATGCGGTTTTTGGGAAAATTTTTGTTGACAATTTATCATCATGTGCAAAATCTAGACAAGAAGCATAGACAAATTCAATATGACGAGAATAACCTTACCATTGATTAATTGAAACTTTGAAGCCACAAACCCTATAGGCAGGTTGGCAAGAACATTATAAGCCAAGGGGTTAATAATATATCATTTGAAGTGACCCTAGTACTTGGCTTTTGAGATCTTTGAGAAAGGAATTTTACTTGTTGTTGAACATTGCACAAGGTTTGCCTAAGAATGGTAATTTTGAGATTTGGAAGGAAGTGGTGGTAGATAGAAGCATTATTTAGTTGAGAAACACTATGAAGAAGAGATGAAAGTTGGGAAACATGTTGAGATGGTTAAGTAATTTGATAAGCAATGAGTGAAGGATTAAAACCATTTTGAGAAGGCAAAGGAACATCAACACAGTTAGAAGAAATAAGAGGGATAGAAATACTAACAAGTTGGGAAACAATCACATCATCAAACATGGAAGGGGATCCTCTAGAAGGTTGATCTATGCTATTTTGACTCAAAATATCCTTGTTCACTCTATAGAGTATATCTTCAATGTGAGGCTCTTGAGTTAGGGTTTGGTTTTGGATATTTTTCATGCATATCGCATCAATTTATTTAGGATTTTCTAGAATGTGTTTTCTAAACATAACAAGTCTTTCAAGTTTCAACTCTATCATTCTCAACATTAGAAGCACAAGCATTCACATTTGTATCAAAACATGTATTAATAGGAAGAACATTAACATCAAATGCTTGTGTATCAAAACATGTATTAATAGGAAGAACATTAACATCATTGAGAGACACCATTTTCATTTTCAAATAAATACGAGTATGAACCAAAGGAATTTCAACAAAATCAATAGGTTGCAATTCAATCTATAACTTTGCCTAGTAGGGTTCTTAGATCTAATCACCTTAGGTGGCATAAGATGGAAACATATATAACATTCAAGATACCCAAGGGTTCCTTGGATATAATAATCATAACAAACTAGGGTTTGCAAACCACAAGGGCTAGGGCTATTGATTGCAACAAATAGATCAAGGCCTCAAAAATAAGATCTACAACAATTAAAGTAATATCTAATCCTAGAAGGTAGTAAAGCATGCAAAGTAATGTGGGTTCACCAAATTGTAATATGGGAAAGTGGTTTTACATCAAAATACAATACATCTACTGATAATCAATTTGCAATAAGATCTAATAAGATTTACCCTAATAAAACAGTAAAAATCAGTCCTAATTGCAGGAAGGAATATTCTAGAATCATTGAAATGTGCAAAGAGGGGGTTTTGAGAAGAATACTGAATTGTCGTTAATTTGGAGACATTCGGAGTATGAAAACAGTGGGAAATAGGTCCAGACAGCAAGGCAAACAAAATCCAAAAAAATTGTGGTGAACGTGGAACTTTTCAATTGACCAAGAATGCTCGCATAAATCTTGGCACTGCTAGAACCAAACCAGTGTGTTCTAGGCAATTGTAATATTCAGCAAAACAAATTTGACAACCATGAAATTGTTCTTTTTGCAAAACCATAAAATTTGGAGGGGTCAACAGGGCCTTGTGTTAGCCCTTCATTATTATCAGGGCCCCAAAAATTTGATAGTTTCACAATCAACACTCAAGTATAATTTAAGCTTAACAGGTAGTCATGTGCAATGCAAGTGTCCCAACCCTTATCCTTTCAATGCACGTAACAAGTAGTAAATGTTGTTTTTCACTATATGTTTGATTTATGCTTTTGGTTTATGGTGCTCTAATAAGATGAAATTGCTTTTACAGCTTCAATACATAGATCTAGCGTGAATGTATTTTTTTAATGCAATAATGGACTTATGTATTTATAGACTTCTTGATTTCAAATTAGGACCCTATTGGCACGCGCATTAACACAATGGACAAGAAAAGCTCACAAAAGATGATCACAAACCCTAGGAGACCCAAAACAAGGGCCAAAGGGCCCACAAAAAGAATAGGACTAGGAACGTAGTGGTATGTTTGTGGTCAGCTAGAACTGTACTCCTATGGTCCTGGGATAAACCCATAAAACAGGGGGAGAGAGAAAAACCAGGGAAGAGAAAGAATACATGAGAAAAAGGAAGCAAACATGAAATAACAGAGAGAGACACGAAATAGAACATAAAGCTAACAAGATAAACATAGAGTTGAAAGTGTCGAAAGTTGAACAAAACACAATGAAGCCATCAAAAGTTAAGTAAACACAAGAAATATGTGCCAACAATAGCCCAATCTGAACCAATGATCAATCAACACATAAATACATTAATGCCATAGTAAATAACTAGTCCTGTACCAAAATTAGGTGTCTACACATATATGAATGCATATAAAGGTTCACAATATATTCAGTGGTGTGTTTACGCTCGTATGGATGGGTACCTTTAACCTGGCCACCGCCACTGATGGGTTTCATCTTCCCTTTGGACCCCACACCTTTTAGTTTCTTAGTGATTCTATGTTATAGGATCCTAATATTATGATACAATTCTTACACGTAACCTTGGAAACTAAGTATGCTATTATAGATCTATATCTGTTCACCTCTTAAAAACAGTTATTAATTTCAATTTCACTTAAAATGAGAATGAATACAATTGTAATCAAGCATCTATTTGTAAGGTTCTGTTTTATGACTTAAGGCCATATTTATTTTTTGTTCGGTTGTGCATGGTACCTTAAGATACTGTGTTGGTCAGTGTAGTGTTACACTCTGCATCGATCAACAAACCATCATTTTTGACTGTATTAATATGGGGCGTATTTCCTACTTTGTTATCAAGTAATTTAGTTGTTCTCGCTCATATTCTGTTTTTTTATTTTTATATCTTATGTATCTATATATGTCACTGGTTTCAGTTCTTTTAAATCCTTAATCTGCTCATCAACACTAAGAAAAGTATTATCATGCCCTTTAATATTTTGGCAGCATCATTCTCGTCTTTGTTGAGCAATTTTATGTCCTCTTCTTTTAGTTCAATATTTACATTATTGCGTCCATGGGGTAATTGGGTGCTTTCATAAGTGAGAGACACAAGTTCAAATTCCACTCCATGAATATGCAGCTCACCCCTGATGAACTCCCCATTAATGGGTGCTGCAATAAAGCGGTTTAAATTGTGGGCACAAATAAATAGTGCTTAAATTCCCATCCTCAGTATGATGTCATGTCTGGGCTGTGGCCTGAGCGATGTCCCCCATTACCCAAAGCAAAAAACAATATTTACTTTATTGTTGCTTTCTTCATTTAAAAAATAAAAAAATACAGTCATCATTCTATAAAATTCTTTATCATGTTACCCATGAATATAAAATTCATTCTCATCCTTTTAAAAGGTTTATAGCGTGATTTCAATTTTATTTATATCCACATAACAACAAGCAAAATGAATTTCCGTTGGATGTACCACTTCCCCAACTGCTTCACAGAGTTCTTCGAGTCTGAATTTTATAGTACCCAAGGTGACTGCACTTTAGGAATTGTCACTTACTGCAATTGTAATTTCATTTTTTTTCTTTAGAAATTTTACTCTCCACATTTTAATTTTTGTGTCTTATGTTTCCAAAATCTATTTTCCTGTCAGCAATCAAACTCTAGTTCTATATTCAATGCTGCGAAATTTAAGATTCATAAATTATATTAACTTACACTTACGATGAATAATATATACTGTATAATATATATGATTTACATACGTGTCTTTTAGTGGGTCTGCTCCCACACTGATGGGTCCCTTCACCTTGGCCGCCACCAGTTGTGGGTCTCTTCACTGCTTTGACCGCACACCATATATATTCTAAGAGATTATAATAGATAAGCTCCTAATATTAAGACATGATTCTTACATGTAAGTTGTAACATTTTGAAACTAATTATACTATTCTATCCCTAACTGTCTTATTGGTCAGACCATAACACGCCTGTTTAGCATGTACTTGAACATTCAATCATCAGGTCTATATAGCTGGGCACTCATACTATATTGAATTCATAGCTCATACATTGATCACACATGATAATGGAGAGATGAAATTATATTAGGTACTGCATCAAACATTACACATATGGCTAGCCCGAGGTGGGCTTCTGTGTGCGCCACACTTCCTCACATCATTCTCATTTTGCATATTTATCGCACCGCATTTGGTTATGTTGGTTTGACCACCTAACCACTAACCATAAGTGTATATATCTACCTTGGTCACATGTTACATTCCTAACAAGCTACTGAGAAAAAGTCACATGCAAGTTCAAGTCACAATAGAAGAAAGGGTAACATTGGATAGATTTAGTGGGATGGCAATGGGACATTGAGATCTTACTTGAATGCAGAAAGGGTTTCTGTGGCAAGGGTTGTCCTGCTAAGGATGGTCCTTCTGTGGAGGTTCACAGTACTTGGTGCTTGGTATAAAGTGAACAGGGACTAAATTGTGGAGTGGTTAGGCAAATCAGTGGCAATGATGAGCCAAGTTGTATATTTGTTTTGAAGAAATGACAGAGCTATGTTAAAGTGATCCCTCAATCAACACAGCAGTGTTGAAAACTTCAAAGTAGAGCCTAACCGAGAGTTGGGAGGTGAATTATAATTTCCTCAGTGGTTTGGTGTATAAGAGCAATTTGTTGAAATTGTATAACCAATACACAATGTTGGTAAGTTAATTGTAGTGGTGTTCAAGAGATAGATAATTTATCCCTGTATTATTCTGAGAAAAATAATATAAAACATTGTTATATATAAAACTAGGTGCAATCTTCTTGCATGGCTGTCATTTATATCTCTGTTGCTCTTATAAAAGTCTGAGTTAGTAAAGTAGAGTTGTTGCTGTCGTTAATAAGATTGTATATAACAGATGCTTCGAGATGTGGCATAGAGGGATGTTGTTTCAATTCAGGGAATGAGAGTGAATAAGGGTGCGACTATATTATATATAATTATAGTCACCAGAAGATGTGTACAGGGATGGCGTCCTCACCCCTATATGGGAGTTTACTGATGACTCGTTTATAAATATTCATATACATATAATGGTGATGACTCGTTCATAAATATTCATATACGTATAAAACATGGTGCAGTTCTATTGCATGGTGCCATTCATATCTCTTATAGCATACAGTTCTTTATCTCTAGTATGCTAATCTATTTCATTTGTACCTGTTAAAATTTTATTCTGGAAAACTTTTCCAGTAAGAAGGCAAGTATGTAGCTTCTTTGTGGCAGATTGAACATACTTGTTCAAACAGCTTTTTGTAGGCCATCATATCCCATAAATATCATAAAAAACATTTATAAGTCATTTGAAATCTCTTTGATGCAAAATTCCCCTTAGGCATGAAAAATCATGCTGTAATGAAAATGGTAAGATCTCGTGATGCAGTTCAATGTAGGATTGTCATCAATGTTGCACATGGATATAGATGATGTTGGGGAATGTTGTAGAAGGCAATATAAATATCTCCGAAGCTAGCTCTTCTATCTAATCTAAAGTCACATGTATTTTGAGTGTTTATATGTTACATGAATGGTACCTGCTGATAGCGATGGTATCATTTTAGTCATATCTTTAATATCATATGCCCAGTACATATGTCTGGAGCTGTATTTGCCCAATCCCTATTAGAATTTTTGGAAAAGAAACTATATATTTACACATTGGTAATTAGAGTTGTGAGTTAGGAAATTCTTATCTGAGATCAATACTTCCCTAGACAATGAATCTGCTTTTCATGGGAATATCTAGAATAATGTCCTTACATTATAGTTTTTACCTTTGCAGCCCCAAGGAATGTCTACCTGCTTTCGGGCATTGGAGGTTTAAATCCAGATTTTTTGTGATCTTCCTGGGCAAATTTTTGGTATACATTTTCATTTGACTTCTGGAAAAATTCACGATATAATATTTTTGTGTTCTTCCTGCAAGCATTAATGTTAAACTTCTTTAGAACTCTGCATCATTTTCTTGATCAATAGGTTGCTCTCATGATTTAGTCCTTGTCCAACTGGTGGCCTGTAGGCCATATGCGGTTCTCCTGCATTGCTCTTCTAATTGACCAAAAAGAGAGGAGGTTTCACTTCGCACTCACTTCTTTCCCCTCTCTCAATCTGATTCTTTCTGCATCTTCTGCAACTACTTTTCTAATAGCAATTAACTATTTGTTTGACCCAACATTTTGATAAATATTATTGAGATATTGCAGCATGTTTTCTGGTTGAGTGCTTTTCTCGACATGTGGAGTCCCCAACTGAGAGAAAAATCTTGAGTTATTTGGAAACAGTCAACTTGGATTTAGATGAGCATTGTATTTGGCTGTTTTAATCTCTATTTGTGCGGTTGATGTTGCTTACTGATGTTAAATGAAGATTGTTTGTAAGATTGATTATTGCAAGGTGAAAGAAAAAGGAGATAAAAAGGCATATTTTAATCTGTAAATACAAGAAAACATGACTTGGTTATGGACCTGCTTGTAAAGTATCATTGGCTAGAACACAAATAAATGCTTCTAAGATGGCTGATCTTGGATGAGACAAAAAGCAAAATGGCATTGAAAGAGCTGATCTTGCCCTGATAAATAACAGTACTGGAAAGTAATCTGAGTGGCCTTATTAACTGCAATGGGATGGCTGCAAGTGACCTTGAAAAGTGGTTTGAGTGTCTTAAAATGCATTGGGATTCTTTCAAAAACATAAAAAATATTTGAATAACTGTTAGTAGCCAATAGGCAATTTTGAGCAAGGCAGCAAACCACTTAGTTTTCAAATAGTGGTTTCATGGATTTTTTTAAACTGTTTTAGGACTTTGGTCGGTGGTTTATTGGGCTCATGGAGGCGACGCATGGCTTGGGTGCAGTGGAATTTGGCTTCCAAAGGCAAATGAAAAGTACTAAGTAGGAGTGGGTTTGTTTGCTTGGAGAAACTTTTTGAGTTGGAGACATGCTCTCTGGTTTCCATGCATTTCTCTAGAAATTAATGTCCAGAAGTCCCCGACACCATTGAGATATTTTGGGACGTCTAGAAGCAATATTAGTCTTGAAATATCAATTCGATTGTCAGGAGAATGAGAGATTTTTGTATGAGAGTTAGCATTAGCAAAAGTGCAAAGGCTGAGATTTCAGGGTAACGCTTATCATGGACGTGGACCCATGTTTTTTTTCTGTATAAGACTTCTTAGTCTCATATGATGTCAAACAGATGTATTCAGTCCTGAGTAAACTTTTCAGCACGCTTATTTAAGGCTTGTTTTTGAGATGTATTATATCTTGTAATTTTATTTTTAGGGTTTTCCAAAAGTTCCTTTTCTGGAAAAGTTCTGTTATGCAGTTCTTTGTGTGTGATCATAATTGACTAATTGGCTATCACTCTTTGTTGCTATTTTCAGTCAATTGCTTATTGATACATGAAAGAACATTTATATCCGTAATTTATCTGTGGTGAAATTATTTCAAAGATTTCATCCTAAATTGAATTTGCTATAGAGCCATGTATTTTAATGTTAAAACCATCTGGGATTTAACCTTTATTGACTGTTGCTTTTTGTGAAACAGATTGTTGCAATTAAAGACATCATTCGACCACCTCGAAAGGAAAATTTCAATGATGTTTATATTGTTTATGAACTCATGGACACAGATCTCTACCAGATAATACGTTCCAACCAGCCATTGACAGAGGATCATTGTCAGGTTTGCTCCAGTTTTGTTTCTAGAGTATTTTGCAGATTTGATATGTCATGAGCTTTGTAGGGATAGTTTTGTTCGTCTTTGCTTCCCATGAATAAAATAATGCATTGTGATCTTTGGAGAGATTTTTGAGCTTCATTCTTAATATTCTTTGTTAAAGAGAGTGGAAAAGGATCTGTAATATTATTATACAAATGAAGATAATACTGGAAGATGTGATAATTTACACTCGCATTCTTTTCTACCACTGAAAGTAGCCTTTTTAAGGTAGAAATAAGTGCGTTGTGCCCCATATCTTCAGGTGCATCTTTCCTTTTCACGCGCTAAATTATACTCTCCTTACAGATGCAAGTAATCTTATTATCAAAACCTGTATGTAGGAAGAAATATCAAAGTTACAGGCAATGTGCCATACCCTCTTTATAGGTGTGATCTAATTTTGTGCATAGAATGGATTAGGGGAATTTATAATGCAAATAATATTAATTGGAGTAGGCATTCTTTATCTTTTCAAAGGATCAAAGCAGCCCAATTTAAAGTTTCAACATGTGAATGCATATTATACCTTTTTTCATTGTTATTATATTTCAAAAGCATATGCATGGGACTGATCTTGATCTTTGTTTCTCTAGTTCCTATATGAATTGTTGAAAAAGAAACTAATATTTTCACATTGGTAACTAGATCAACACTTCCTTAGACAGTAGATTTAGATTGGATAACAAGCATTTCATATAATTGGAACACTTACATCTGTCTATGATTTTGCTTACGTAGAACCATCTTCACTGTGTTCAAGCTGCATCTATTTTACCATACCCAAAATTTGGGGGCAAATATGTTATTTTTTTTAATCACAACTTACAAGGTTCGACAGCTTTCATGTTAGAAAAGCATTATTCTTTTCCTTGAAAGTTTGACGAAGTTTATTTTTTCTTAAAATTGATGAGCTTCTATGTTTGTTTTGAGTTACCTTTCAAGTGCTTTAGCCCAGAATTTATTTACATATCAAATCCAATCTTATGTTTTTTAGTCCTAGACTCCCAATCATCTTTAGGTTATTATTTATTGAAGTTCCATAGGTTTTCTTTGGACTTGTAACAAATATTTCGATGCTTTTGATCACATTTACTTTTGAGTTATTGAAGTAAATAGCTTCCAAGCCTTTTGGAGTGAAAAGATTTAGTTTCTATAATCTCATTTTAGTTTTGCACAACAATGTTCATGTCATTACAACAATGTTTTGGATTACTTATGGGGCTAAGCTTTTTCCTATCTCTTAGCAATACTGGTATAAGATTTAGGCATAATTTTTTTGCAGATTTGCATTTGTGTTTCATACTATCCTGAGACTTTTCGATTAGTTGAACTTGATTTATTTGTTATAGAAATTACAAGCTAATTATCTTGGAAGTTTGTTATTGCACTTTTCTCTCGGATGATGGGCTTTTGGACTTTAGCCCATCTAATGCGCATTTGAAATCTGTCCCATCCACTACAACGTGAGAAGATGGAACTTGTAAAAGGACACTGGGTTCAGTGCTATCCACAGCATTGTGAGTCTGGCACCATAATAAAACAATTTGAATAGTAATTGTTCCTTAAGGTGCATGGGAGTCCTGTTCCAGCCACTATTAATGGGAAGAAAGGGAAAATTTTATCAAAGGCAAAGCCACTAGCTATCAGTGTCACCCCTGTCTACTATTGAATTTGGCAGTATGATAAAAAAATCTGAGTAAGGTTTTCTATACTTTGTTATTCCAAAATTTCTGCTCATGATAATCAATACTTGTTGCCCATTTGTGCTTATCCTAGTGTCCATTTTCTCAAGTTTAGGTAGCCAAACTATTACAGTGTTTTAGAATATGTCTCAGCTACTGTCAGCTTGAACATTGAAGCTGAAGTAAACTAAGCATCCTATGAAGGATTTATGCGGCCAGCATTCAGCATTACCTTGTGAATCCATATTTGCTTTATCGGCATTTTTAATTTTTTATCTGTTCTGGCTTTAATTTAATTATCAATGTATGCTAAACATTCTAGTTTTCAGTGTTGAGTTAGACAGGTGAGCAGTTATATATTCATTTTATTAGAATTTGTTAACCACATTTTGGCTGTCAGAAATCATGTTGATGCATCTTGACATAGACACCCTTTTTGCAGTATTTCTTATATCAATTATTGAGAGGGCTTAAGTACATACATTCAGCAAATATTCTTCATCGAGACTTGAAGCCCAGCAATTTGCTTCTAAATGCAAATTGTGACCTAAAAATAGCTGATTTTGGGCTTGCGCGGACTACATCAGAGACAGATTTTATGACAGAGTATGTTGTCACTCGTTGGTATCGAGCACCAGAACTCCTACTCAACTGTTCTGAGTACACAGCTGCTATTGACATTTGGTCAGTCGGTTGCATATTCATGGAAATACTAAAGCGGGAGCCCTTGTTTCCTGGGAAAGATTATGTTCAGCAATTAAGGCTCATTACTGAGGTAATGATAGTGGACAATCTCTCTCTTGCTCTTAATAACACAAGCATGCCTTTGATTTAAAGTTTTAAATGTGTAGTAACAAAATAATTATCAACAGTCATTGAGACAGATTTGCAAGGATGCTCGTCTTGAATCGTGGTGTTCTAATGTCTTCCATTTTGTTTTCTCAACAGTTAATTGGCTCACCAGATGATTCTGATCTTGGCTTCTTGCGAAGTGACAATGCTCGAAGATATATCCGTCAACTTCCGCAATTCCCTAAGCAGTCTTTTGCCCAGAAGTTTCCAAACATGGCTCCTGCAGCTGTAGATTTGCTTGAAAGAATGCTTGTATTTGATCCAAGCAAGCGCATTACAGGTATGTTCTTTCCAAGTCACATAAATGTTGTTCTATTATGAGATGCTCTGTGACATGATAGATTTATTGAGTCAAGCGGCCTTTTGGTGGCATTTAGAGATAAAACCTGCATTTAATGCTTTGATAAAACCTGATTTAATGCTTTGACTTGTCATATAAATGTGGTATTTCTAGATTTGATACATTAAATGTTTCTAATTTTGCTGCATGACAGTTGAAGCGGCCTTGAGTCACCCTTACTTGGCAAGTTTGCATGACATTAATGACGAACCTAGCTGCCATGCACCTTTCCACTTTGATTTTGAACAGCCCTCATTCACCGAGGAGCATATAAAAGAGCTCATTTGGAGGGAGTCTCTCAACTTTAATCCAGATATGATGCAATAGCCGGAGAAAATAGATTTATCTATTTTGAATCCCGCTCTAACGGTTGTGTTATTATAATAGGCTATATGATGGACTTGTTTTGTTGGATTTAGTTTTCCTACTATTCTTTGAAGGTCTGTTATAGCGTGCCTATGGACATGTTTACTCATCCAAGTAGAGATTGTGGGATTGTGCATTTCTGATCTGGGTTGGCATATTCACTTTTACTTGATTATTGCGGGAAGACAATGGAATGTAATCAGAAATCTAATAATGTAAAGTAGCTGCTGTCTCAAATGAGGGAGTATGAAATTCTCTCTTTGAAAACATGTTTTGTGACATTAAGGTGTGGAGTAAGTTGGATATAGTGCCATTGTTGGCACTAACTTCCATGCTTGTAGGCTTCGCTCTTGAAGAATATATAATTATAAAGTTGGCTGTATTTATTCACGAATCTTGTTGCGCTTAATATTATTTACACCACGTGCATGATAATCTAATTATTTTTATATTGTTTCGTTACTTTGTACTTGGTCTTTCTTGTGCAAGTTTTAGTGCATTTACGAAATGAAAGGAAATATTTTTTTTGTAGAGTATGTGCCCTATACTTTATTGATGCAGGTGTATGACTATCATTAATTGCTTTCTTGACTAAAGCGGTAGGAAGATTAGGTCAGATTGGTCCTGAGCGGTTTCTCTCAACACTTTGAATTTCGCAAGGCAATTTTTTTTTGTTGATCTAAGGTCGTTATAGATGTAGGTTGCCTCCCAGGGAAGTAAATCCAAATTTATGAAGACTATCAAGATAGTAGTTACGGTAAGCAAAATAATCTTTATTAAGCTGGCAAGGAACACTTGAAGTCAACTGAGAAGCCATAGTCAATCTTTTGTTGACTCTGATAATTGCATTATGTTGGTATGGACATGCATATATTTTGTATTTCCAATATAGAAACTGATGGTTAAGTTGGATGTTATTTGATTTACCGAATTGTATTGTCCAGAATGAATTTTAATAAACATTTGGCAGTTAGTTGCTCCAGTTATAATCGTGGCATTTTATTTTTTGGGTATTTCAAATGTTTTCCTAATTTTTAGTGAAGTAGTCAATTAGAGCTAATTGGATTCCTTTTTCTAACATGGGGCCGTCACAAACTTCAGAAGTTAGCAAAAATGAGTTTGGTAAATGCATTTTAAAAAAGCTTAAAAATACAAGGTATATTGTTAGGTTGTAGCCAGAAATGTACATGTCGCTTTTTATCATTTTCATTGGGTGAGCCGTATAACTCAAATTGATGCACACATGTACAGAAAAAATGCAGCGTTTTAATGATTGGGAAAGCTATTTTAGTTTGCTGTAAAATAGAATAGTCAGCGATAAAATGAACGATGGGGGAGGCATCTAGAGCACGCCGAGGGGGAGAGGTATCTACAGCACGCCAGGGTAATGGTTCGGGAATAAATGTACTGTAAACATGATTGCAGGTAGCATGAAATTAGCAAATAAATTATCACTGACATGCAAATAAATGGAAAATGTCTTATAAAATGACAAAGCATACATGGAGACCATGGTTTAGAAAAACTTGAATTTCTTTCGTTGCAACAATTTTGAAAATATTTATAATATTAATTGTACTTACAAATAATTAAACGGGGTGTTTTTGAGCTCACAATTTGTTTTGTACAGTTTTAACTATTTAATCTTTAAATGCATAAGTGACATAAAGAACAAAAACGTAAAGAACAATATGATATGATATTGGATTGAGAAGGCAGCTTCGCATTTTTAAAAGAGTCTCAAGAAGTCATGAGATTTGATGTTGGATCTCATCAACAAAAAGCATTCTCTTCGCTTGTATCATTTATTTTGTTTTGGGCCCTACATCCTTAGTATTTTTCGTGATGTATGCAACCTCTTTATTTCATATATATATATATATATATATATTTTTTTTTTTTGAAAAGAGGGAAAAGGGATTGTATTCATATGTAATATAACATTACAAGAGCTTTATGCGTCCTAATCCATTATTTTTTTACCACAAAACCACAAAGATTTGGGTGTATTGCTGAGCACGATATACACCTTATCCAGTTTAAAGTATCATTGTACATATTGACAATGCAAGTTACACTATTACAAATAAAAGTTCAAAGTAATTATCATGGTGCGATGGTGCCAAACCATACTAGGAGCCCCAAAATAGTATTAATGAACATTAACGAAGTTTTTAAAACTGGCACCTTAGAAACATTATCATCAAAACATAGCATTGACTAAATTTGAAGAGGTTGAGATAAAAAATCTCAGCTAGAGAAATTGTGCTTTCCCTTGCCATTTTTTGATTGAAATGTGCCTTCCATTAATTATGCATAAATTCCAGTGCCAGTTATACGAAAGAAACAGGGGGATTGGAATCACTTCTTGAGAAAGGACAAATCACAATGAGCCCCAAGATCAAGAAAGATCACAAGAGCTTTAAAAATCATTATTCAAATCACTATAAATAGAAGTATAATTAAAGTCAATAAAAGACTAGTCCAAAACAAACATTTTAATCAAGAAAGCGTAAGGCAAAATACCATGACAACAACATATCAACCCCTTAGGCATGGAACATGAAGCATCAAAGTAAGGCATGGAACATGAAACATCAAAGTATGTTAACCACCTAGAGTACTCAAGCACAAGCTAGTTGGAGGTGGTGGGGATTATTTGGGTTGTCATCCCAATCACTGCCCCCAAGAGCATTCACTATATTAGGTATCAGAGTCCACGTGTAATTGTTAGTTGACTTTTCTTTTTCTTCATCATCATGTTTGGTAGGGGAAATGGCAAGGACCAATCAAGGAAACTTTCTTTGTGGCGGTGCTGCCTAACCAACAAGGCCATGTGTGCATGTCCAAACCCACCATCCTTGTTGCTGTGGTTATGCGATGGTTAACCAAAATGCGGTGAGAAACTTGGTTGGCTATAGGAGCAATGTATTCTATGGCCTTCAAAGGTTACTATAAACTCTTTCGACTACATGAAAAACTTTGTATAAACTAAATTGGGCAATACTTAGCTAATAGTACATAGGATGCTTCCCCAATGGTTGAAAAGGGTTTGCAAATGCTCCACCTCCGATCTCACTTTTCAATTTTTACTTGTATCTGAAACATAACATTAAAAATGACTAATACTCTGTTACCTACAAAAAAGTGAAAATTAAGAGAGATTTTTTTAGATTGCATTGTTTCTTTCTTTCCAAAGTTGAAATAGAATCTAATCTATGCACGAAAATATGCCAAATATGATTGTCTAATATGATCGAATCCCCTAGAAGGGCCATTTTCCACATGATTTTTTTTGAAATAAATGGTTGGAAGAGAGTGTGAATCCATCTCCAAGTAGACTCTGCATGACAGAAAAAACCAAAAGAGCCATTTGAATGTCTCAAGATGACGACAAGCATGACATGAAGGGTGAGTAACCCTTATGTGGATAAGACTCTTTCTCATAGGTAGGCATTGATAAAGAATGCACCAAAGGAAAAAGGAGTTTTGGGGTTCAATTATAGGCTTCTAAAGGTTCGCAAATCACCTATTCCAAGTGGCTTTAGCAGAATGCTAACTCCAATGAGTATTCAAAGAATCAAATTGAATATGTTGATGGGAAAGCAACGGGGAACCAAACCGAGGTTATACCAATTGGAGGGGATCTCAACCAATTGCTTCCAATCTTCCCATCATAAGAGAGTGGATACCACTATTGTGAAGGTATTCCTTAGGGTGGTTGTTTGAATTTCACTAATGGTTTTGAAGTCCCTACTGCGAAGTTGCTACTTGGCTTTGAAAATAGTCCATGAGTGCCAATTACTCGATTGTCAACAAAAGAGCTTAGAAATGCTTTTAAATTGTTTTTTGAAAAGTTGAAGACTCTTAATCTAGGGTACTAAGGCTAAAGGGATACCATAAGAGAGAGAGTATTTCCAGTGTCCATAGAATTAGAGACCACCAAAGAGAATGGGCTTTAGTTGTAAATATCTTTATTTCAAATTAGCTTAGTCCTAAGTAACACCCATGCCTTCCAAATAATTTTAGCCATGAAAATGCTAACAATCTCAAATGGGACAAGGGTAATTAGAAGGGATTGCAACCCTAACCCCTACTAAGTTTTTCTGCCATAATGGGAACCCTAAGAAATATAATGGTGAAGGAGAAATTTCTAGGCCTTGTCCCCTTCAAGTGCTCTAACAATTCATTTGATGTAAAGGGTAGTACCTTGTACTTTAATGCCAATCAAGTCTAATCCTCCAATGTGTTTAGGTTTGCAACAAACATCCCAAGTAACAATGAAAACCTTTAGAGCCTTCATAGTTCACACATAATGCAAATAACAATGTGAACAAAATTGTATACACATTAGGTTGTAAGAGCATTATAGGAAAATCCACATCATTTATGAGGTCCACATCATCCATTGACACTTCTCTTTCTCGATCCAACAACAATGAAAGAAGTTGAAATGGTTGAAATATGAACAATCATTATTATTTGTTATCTTCTTGTTTGTAACATTATATTTCCCTCATCTTTTTGATCTGAAGCAGACATTTCACTTGAAGAAGATGCATGTTAGCTTCACACAATTCCATCATTTGCATACATTCTCAACATCATATAATCCTTGTCATCAATCGGCTCACAAGTAAAACAACTTTGGATTTGTAGTCCAACATTGTACTCTTATGTAACATATCCTATTCAAAGTCAAATTTAACAGTTGTATTTTTCTATATGATGTATCTACTAAATGTGTAATGATGCTTCAACTTTTCCTCATTTCCATTGCATATTCAACATAATTCACAAATTAATTGAGTAGATCCATATACTAGTTTGTGGATTTTCATCCGTGTGACTCTTGGGCTCGACATGGATCATTGATACTGGAGCAACTCACTGCTACCCTACCACTTGCCTTCCTCAAAGAAGGCATACAACCCAATTTTGTTCCAATATATCCTGAAGAGTGTCAACATAAAGCCAAGATGTTTGATTATGCGAATAATCTTATGAGACCTAATACTCCAACCAGGGCCCACAACATTCACAACTATTGGTAGTTTCTATTTTCAACACTAAATTCTGTTAAAGGTACAAGTCAATCTTGAAATTCAGGTGCTCCAATGCAAAATTGATGTTGAGGTGTTGGATGAATAACATGAACAATTGGAGGATTATGACATTGTTAATGATTTTACAGATGCAATTAGGTGTCCAAAATAAATATTGATGTCAATGTGCTGGACAAATGACATGAACAATTGGAGGTTTATTACATCATTAATGAGTTTATATATGCAAAAAGGATCACCTTCACAACTTTGAAGATGTCCAATTTGACACAAAGCTAGTGGAAGTATTTTAGTGCGAAGAAAGAGAGTGGATTCAAACATGTTGAAACTAGTCTAAGTTTATTGATGTGGTATGTGCATAATACTATACTCTCAAGCACTACCATTGGTGTGTATAATAAATTCTAGTTATGTCAAAAGGACAAATTAGTCCTAGATTACACCAATGAGTTCCATAAACTTTATGCTCATCTGAAACTATGCGAAATAGAATTGCAAGAAGTGTTGAAGTACACTAATGATCTTCACCATTATCTACTAGCTGCTATGGAGTTTCTTCAGTGCAAAAACTTGGGAGAAGCATATCACTGTGCTATCAAGTTTGAACAACAATCCAAGACAAAGTAGAAAGGCCTAACCTCCTTAAAAATGCCTAGCCTCCTCTCTTAATCCCTTGCACATGAAAGAGTTTTTAGGAAACCAAAATCAAGTTCACACTAAACAACAACCACCTTCCAATGGGAAAACTATGCCTAACTCATACGCAATTACACAATCAAAAGATCATGCCCTGAAGCAAGAGAGAGGGAAATGAAAGAAATACTATAGTATTCTTAAGGTTGACACCCATGATAGCTGAGAATGTGGTGCACAAAATATTACTTGCTTAATTTTGTAGTTGGCAGTTGGGTAAGAGTAACCCACCAATCCATTTGTTCCAAATCTCTTGAATATTAATGGCCATCCAACACCAATTGATTTTAAAAAATGAGAGTTTTTTTCATACCAAGTTTTGGGTAAAGGGATAACCACTCCATGTCATCAGTGACATTGAAAGCCAAAATCATATCATCATATAAGATAGTGTAAAACATCTAGGCTTCACAATTGAAGCAACCCTCCACATTTTTCACTTGGATAATTTTTACATCTATGTGAGCTCAATGTAATTATTTACTGCACATTTGAATATGGTATATTAGCCATATAAGATTATATTGTGATGTAGAACCAATTGTATTATACAATGTTCTTCTTGGCAAGCCATATATGTATGATAAATATGTTACCTCTATAGCTAAGACACAATAGTGGTTTGTCAAAGTAAAAAATTGTATCTATCGCATTCTAGAGTCCCCCTCTAAAGAAAAAATCTTGTTAGTTATTTTGAAGCAATGTAGAAATACCACCTTTTATGCTATGGAGTTTGTACTAACTATGGTCCACTTAAAATCAATGTGAAACATTGCAAAGAATCTCACTCCTACAACTCAAAAATGAAAACTTGAATATCTGCTACAACAATAAAAAGATGTATTTGAATATCCAAGAGGAATTTAAACACATTGTTTTGTCAAACATCGAATTGATCTCATTCTAGGATCTTTACTTCAAAACAATACACTCTATCACATATTAGTTTGAGAGAATGATGAGATTTGTAGGAAAATCCAAGGAAGCATTAACCAAGGTAAGATTCAATCAAGTTATTTGTTTTGTGATATTCTGATTATCTTTTCACCCAAGAATGATGGTTCATTGCGAGTTTGCATCAACTATTATGCACTCAACACAACCATTATGAAAAACATGTATCCTCTACCTCACATTGATTATATTTTTGGATCAGCTCCAAGGTGCACAATACTTCACAAGAAATGATCTCAAGTCCATATATCATCAAGTTCAAGTAAATGTAGAAGAGTTTTGGAAGTTTTATTTCAAGAAATATACTAGTATGTTTGTCATTGGATACTTAGATGACATTTTCATCTACAACAAGAATTGGGAAGAACACATTGCATATGTTTAGACGGTTATTTACACACTTCACACCCAAAAATTACAAGCCAAATTAGGCAAGTGTACATTTGGAATTACACGTGGTTAGAACTTGGGATGAATCATTGACTATCAAGAAATTCACATGATTTTGGAAGAGATACAAATTATTCAAGATTGGCTAACTCCTCGTAGCCACAAAAAAATGCGAAGTTTCTTGGACTCGCCAATTTCTATCAATGGTTTGTATTGGGATTCTTGCACCTCTACTGGCCATTGAATTAAAACATATGATCTAAGTCATATATCGGTGAACGTGTGTACAAAATCAAACATTTGAAGATCTCAAATCCAAATTCTACCATGCACCAATCATGAATCATAATTATTGATATCGATCAATCCTTTGAAATCGAGATCAATGCATTCAATTTCATACTTGGTGTTGTGCTTAATCAAGATACTCATCTTGTTTCATACCATTCATAAAAATTCAATGATACTATGTGAAGATATCCTACATACAGTCAATGAGACTATGTGAATATGTCCTACATATAAGAAGGATATCTAAGCAATTATTCAAGTAATAAATCAAACTTGGTAGTATCTCTTAGGTAAGGAGACCACCATTAAATTTGATTATAAGCCTCTTCAATTTATTCATACAAAAATTAAGTTGGAGAATGCAAGGGACTTGAAGTGGATGACATACTTGTGGAGGTTCCATCAGGTGCTCAAGCAAAAGAAGGAGAAAGACAACAAAATAACCGACTACTTTAGGTGACCTATAGTCACCTTGATAATTGATGTCACAAAACTGTGGATTAGGGGTTTTAATATTCTAGACAAACAAATTTTTTACCTACATCCAACATCCCTTCTAAAGGACAATATGTTGAACATTTATATCAATAGGGAAATCTTATCTCTTGGACATGTTGGTGTTTACTCATGTAGACTAACACACAACTCATGTGGGAGGCAAAATATGATGCGGGAGCATTTGAGTTCACATGTACTACTATATACACCAAAAATATTTTAGATTAGGAAAATTAGATATCTAGTTTTGATGAAGCTTCTAATTCTGTATAAGTATTTGTTTGTAAGTTTTATGCAAGTATGCTGATACACAAAATTGATGTCTTAGTTTGATTAAGTTTGTGAATCTTTGCGCAAGAGGGTTTGTTAGGTCTTTTGATCAAGCCATTTTATCTAATTTTGGATTAATGCAACCCTAATAGGAAAAAACTCAAGAAAAATTTAGATTGAATAAGATCTAACATTCACATACAAATTTGAATGTAACTAGCAGAGTTTTACTATTTTTTATAATTACTATGTAGAGAAATAATAAAGGAATTGAGTACTTAGATTATTTTTGGTATGTGCAAGTTTTTGATAGGGTACATTCATAAGCATAAATGAGGAAGGGGCTTGTGATTGCTTAAATTTAAAATTAGCATGCCTGCATCTGCAAGGATAGATGCACACTTCTTAGACGCTTATGGTAGTGTAGAATTGTCTTTGTTGACTACATTGATTTTGTGATTATTTTGCTCACTGCGCTTGTGTCTACTAGTACTTGTATATTTATATATCTATGATCCAACATGAATAACTATGTTTTCTTTCTGTTTGCTTCAAAACCCTAGCTCTTTGCACTGTAAGATGAAATCACTATGAATTGCTTGGAAAATAGGTGAAAGGGATGGGTTAAGCTGACCCCAACCACCCCCTGTGACTAAGTGCTACCTATATATCCAATAATTCAAAGAGGGAAGTCAAACCAAATGTAGTTATCCCACCTAGTTGAGTGCATGCAATCAATGTATTACTATCATGCAATGCAATCATTTATATGGATTTCAACACTTGACAACTTAGGATTTGACTTTCTAGTGAAATTCATACTTTGCTTAGGGCTTACTCATTTGAGGGGTTTCAACTTTGGAAACTTTAGGATAGTTACTCTCAAGGTGCATAGTGATTTCCAGTGGTAGATAAGTGCTAGTTTTTTATAATAGGCTTAGGTTTGATATGTTTATATAACTGACTATTTGGGTAATTTGTTTTGAACTGATGTGAAATGTATGGGTTGACCCATATGAAGAATTTGAATTTTAAAAATTACCGTTAAAGGGTGTACAGATAGATATGATATATGTGGACAAATCCATAGTATGACATTGTTCGAGGAAACATATACTTGTTCAAAGAACAAAAAACTAATGATATTAAATCAGGAGGCAATATAAGATTGATATTAAACTGTTCAAGTAGAGACTAGGGAAATCCTATGCAATAGTAATGATATTTCAAGATGGTCAAGCCCATATATGGATGAATGGATAAGAAATAATGTGAATAAGAGTCATGTATAAATGTATAAGTTAAGTATATTAAATATTTGTTAAATTTGACATTGTCAAGTGTCTAATACCAAATACGACTGTCTACATTTTCACCCTATTTATTCTAGTAATGAATTTGTTAGAGTAAAAGTATAGAAGGTGTTACCCAAGGATAACCATGATGGGTGTGCTCAAGTAGGTACTGAGTGTTGTGCCTTATTCCATGTAAACCTATAATGAAACATATAGAAATCAATTTTTTACTTATGATATAAATGTGAAGTGAAACATCAAATATATGTGAAATGAAGTATTTAGGAATGAATACACCTATATGTACGCAAACTAAGATGTATATTGGAGACTTGTATTCTAGAGATTATGGAGAATGGGGTGATCATTCCCCTTGGAGATGTCAGTGCTAAACCATGGGTTGAGATAAATATGCCCCAACTCTCATTAAAAATGAAGAATTTCATAGAAGATAAGTCACACAAAACTTCAACCCCACACAACTCACTATATCTGTGAAGTGGAATACACTAAGGGCTCCAAAAAATCTAAGAAATGCCCAAGAATATGTGTTAGGTTGTTAAATCATCCGCTATAGACAAATTATATGATTTAATTTGAGTGATGCCTAAGTAATGCTTGCATAATGCATGAGTGTATTTTTTTTAGAATGTGCCACATATGCCCTGTATATGTTCTTAATCTAATAACCTATGTAATTCAAGTCCAATAACGTATGTCAAAGTATCATAATATATGTGAAATTGTGGATTATATACCTCATATATGCCCCCAATCTAATGATATGTATAATCCAAGTCATATAATCTGTGAAATATTTCATAGAATCTGTGAAATTACCACTCATAATCCTATAAAATTATGACATATGCTCTACATATGCCCCAATTTTGTGCCAAATTTGTCATCATATGAGTAAAAATTATAATAATTTAAGTAAAACTATACCATTTTAAAGTTATATGTGTCAAAAATAGAGAATATTTGATTGTCATGTCTTAGTTTTGAAGACAAGCCACTATGCATGCCCCCTTTAAGTGAGGGATGTAGCTTACAAATTACTCATCTCAAAGTGAGTTATATGTATCATGTTATATATAAAAATATGTAATAAATGTAAATCATGTACTAACATGTGAATAATAAGTCATCATAATAAGAATATATCATCTGAGTATATAAGAACATACATCCTAAGGCATGCAAATGTCATGCCAAGATAAACATATCATTGAGAAACATAGTGAAAAGTAAACATAGTAATGAGCATGCATAAATTGAATAATAAATACTTATAAAGTGCATGATATGTATCATGACACCACAAACAAGAAGATGAATGCATGACATAGATCATGGCACATTTAAGCTTAAAAAACAATCCAATATTTATTCACACATAACAATAGATTGAAAGAGTTACATATAATTTCATGGCCATGAAACACACTGTAATACACACATAATAACACTCAAAGTAACACAAGGAACTAGCCTCACACAATGGACAATCAAATGTCACACAAGGAAATACACACAATAGAAAATCAAAAGTCACACAAAAAAATAGAGTCAAACATAAAATAAAGAAAAAGTCCCATAATGAAATAGACAAGCAAACATCTCACCATGTATAACACAATATAATCAATAACATAGAATAACCAAGATTACCTACACAATCAATGTATGCCATCATCACATATATACAAATACAATATTAAGTGAGATATCACTCTACGTAGTATGATTTAGTGCAAGTCATGTATAATCAGTGTAAAGTAGATTAACATAATCACTAAAATGGTCATAGAAAGATAAAACCTTATGTATAATAGCAAGATGCCTCCAGTGGAAACATGTCCCCAATGTAGGAAGGTATCTCTTAGGTGTAGGAATGTTCCACATTTGTATGCCCATGTCATATGAAACCTATATGTTTTACATTTCACTCATGTATACTATGAAATGCATGTGCATAAAAAATACTGGATATATAATCTACAATATATGATGAAGCGTAAATCATGTAAATAAGCAAAACATGTCATGCATAGGTCTTAGTTTTTAATTTTATAGAATTTTTAATATTTATTATATTTTTTTGAGTTTTATTTTTTTTAAATTTATGTAATGATAACCAACAATCCCATCAATTAGATGCTCATATGTAGGTTCTATGTTAAATGTGGCTAATGTTACCCTTTATGATCGAGCAATAAAATATTTGTGTCAGAATGTGAAAAATAATATTGTGCTATGACATATCCATCATGATCATCATCAACCATATAAGTCTATGTATGATACATAGTTTTATGAACCATAGTAATATGTGGAGTGTGATGCATAATAGAAGAATGTGTCTATGTTCATTGTGGAACATGCAAAAGAGTCTGTAACATTAGTATATGATGTGATGGAGTAGATAACGGTTGTTATGAATCTTGAATAACCCTTTGATGTAATGGGCACTGAAGTACTAGTCATCCAAGAAAATCCCATATCTCCCTATGAGTTGTCTAGGTAGAATGAACCTTAGTATGTTTTTCAAATGTCTATACAGATGGTGGGGGTAGAGGAGGAATAATATCCTATTAAAGAGGATATTCATATGAAATAATTAAAATTGTGGCCACCCTACTACCATGTATATACATCACACATATGTGCACTGAATATGACACTACACACATATTATGTATACAAGGATGTCTTAACAACATGTCAAATAAGCCTGTGCTTGATAAAACTAATAATAATGTAGAAACTATGATAGGATCCATTTTGAGTGGTAGTAAAATCCTCCCAATAAGTTTATATTTCCTTTCATCAAATACTTTAACCATATTCATTATATTGATCAAATCTGCTTGGGCATATCCATGAATAATAAAGAATGCCATGTTGTGAATATTTTCACTTGAACCATTATTTATCATGACATTATGTATAGGCTAAAAATCAATGTATGCACATACAAATAATGCCTTATCAAAATACTCATCATAAAAAATATCATGCTCATCAAATGTGACAATATGTTCGTGTGTCTGTATAGTCTGAAGTGTGTCAATAATACCATCTATAAGATGTTCTTCATTAGTTCTATAAATATAAGAATTCAGATGAGGATGTGCATTGTAAGTCATATGCATCTTAGACTTAAGAGTAGTTACTTATGCTACATGATTGGGAAAGGAATTTAAAAATATTTTCAACTTAACATTCCCATTAGGCTAAATCTTTGAATCATCTGTATATGTGTTAAGATCAACTGTGTTATCATCTATTAAATTTTGTATCTTGTGTCATAAACTATATATATGTAAAACTAGAGCTTGTGCTAAAAACTTGAAATGAAATCAAATACCTACTCTAGTTAAACATCACACCTTAGATTGAGAAAAATGATGAGAATAAATATATCTCAATTACCATGAAGATATATGCTTCAATGTTTTGATTGTGCTCAGATTTGTGTAAATGTGTGCTCAATTGGCTTCACACAATAATCTCGTAGCATGTCTAATTTTTGATGGCTTGATAAAGGATGAGATGATTGTTATGCTTGATATTCACAAAAGTAAAACTTTGTTAGGCCAATGGAGCTGGTTAGAAATGAGGGAGGATGGTTGGATTTATAGGATTTTTGGATGAATATGGGCTGTTGATCTTGATCCAAGATCAAGCACTGAGGATGAGTCAAATTTCTCATTGAGTGAAGGAGGTTGAGGATTAAATATGGGGAGTTGAGTGTCTAAGGACATGTATGGTATTGATTGATTATTATCTCATGACATTGGGATTTGGAGATTATCTTGGATTTTAGAGTGATGTGATCACTTGACTTGGGATGGGTGATGATATTATGATTTAATTTATTTATTTTAGATACTTGGTGCATGAAATTTATTATTAGACCAACCAATTAAATAATATGGTTAATTTAGTTAGTTATTCCATATTTGATAAGATAGGAATTAAATGGGATTAATATATTATTATCATGACAAGATTAATTAATTAAGGGGCTAAAAGTCTAAAAAAAAATGAAAAATATAAATTTAAAACTATTTTTTTTAAAATATAAGTTTGAATAAAATAAATTTAGAGTTCAATTAACTAAACATTCATTGAACTATAGTGAACTGGGCTTGATCTGACACTTCTAACTATTTTAACTTTCATGTCTTCTTTCTTTTGGGAGGTTGGGAGATAAAATCCTACTAGTACTTTCATGTCTTGGGTATAATTGAATTTGCTCTGATACAAAATAAAAGTTTTAAATTATTTAATGGAGTGAAAATCACTTTTGTTTTTATTCTAAAATTGAAGCTATGTATCAATAAAACTACTCCAGAATTACTAGCTGTATTGACCAAAAATTGTACTTAATAACTTCAAACTTGAAAATATATGATTGTTGATATAAATTAATGTATACAAAAAATAAAATAAAAGCTTGAGTATGCAAAAATATTTTCAAATTTTAATTAATGCACCACACTTCAATTATTTGTAACTTTATGAAATAAATAAAGCTAATTAGAGCTTATTATAAGGAAACTTACAATGCAAGTAAAGTCTAAAAGTAAAAATATTAATATAAAAATCCTAGACCACTAAGTGAATTGAAAATAAACTGAGATAAAAATAGATTATATAAGCTAAGTTAAACTCATTGTAAATATTTAAATATCATATAAGAACTCTTCAATAGTAAAGTCAAACATGTAACCAAAAAAGCATCCTAGTCAACCTAGGTGCCCCAATTGAGATAAATCTAGAAAATAAGATAAAAATAAATTTATTTTAAGTTATATTAATTTATAAAGTGTGCCCCACCTCTTTGGAGATGAATATATAATTATTTAGACTCAGTTAAGTACACTTTTATTGAACTACAATTAACTAGCAGTTCCAATTATTTTTGAGAAAATCACTAGAAAGTGTTTAAAATGATGAAACAAATAATTTAAGACATAAATAAATTAAATAACTTTCAAACATATAATTTTTAAAAAATAAACTAATTCTAAAAATAGAACTCAAGTGCCCATATTGGCATCATACTCAACATTCCCCCCTTTGATGCAAAAAGGTGAAATGCTTATCATCTCCTTAAGTATTATATGAATATTCTTGTGTAATATTTAAGTGAGAATATCAGAAAAATAATTTTTAGTTCTTACATACTCAATTAAAAATATTTTATCATTGACCAAGTCTTTGAAAAAATGATGTTTGAGTTCAATATGCTTGGTTCTAGTATGGAAAAATGGATTCTTGAATAATTGTATTATCCTATTGTTATCATAAAAAAATAATGTTAGCTTAAGTTGAGCCTCTCTAAAATCAACCAAGAGTATTCTCATCCATAATATATTTATGTACAAGTTGATGTAAGCTCTGTATATTCAATTTTAGTAGAGAATAATGCAATTGTATCTTATTTATTTGAAGACCAAAAAATCAACTGATATAACTTATTTAGGAATAATAAAATTTTATTTCTATTTTAGTTAAGGGTCTGGATTAATAAATTAGTAAAGAATATAACAATAATTATAGTCTTGATTTGTGAAATTGTTTATCTTTTTCACATTTCTAAAAATAGTAATAAATAGGAAGAAATATAACTTAGCTAGAAATAAACTGAGACAACTGATACAAAGGTTGAAAATGGCTGTGTAAGATTAGGATAGTGTCATCAACTTGAATATGATTTTCATTCAAAGAAAATATAGGAGAACCAAAAACATGACACTTTGGTGTCTAACACTATTGTCTGCTCTTACCACTGTTGTCCAAATTGGTCACATAGACCTAAATGTTTTTGGGTATTTACTCTATGCCTATATGAGCCTGCCTATGAAGAATCAAGTGCTGATTATCGATGAAATTCACTATAGAGATAATTTTTTCTTCAAACCTTAATCCTCCATTATACTTGATAAAATGATATTTGAATCACTTGAGAAAGAGGGGGGGGGTTAGTGTGTAAGATACATTGAATATGTAATCCACACCCCTTGTGTGGATGTTACCTATATACCAATACTCCAAAGAGGGATCAATCCATATGTAGTTCTCCCACCTAGTGTGTTTTGTACAATAGTGTGATGTGGATGTAAAATGCCAATTTGATAGTGTTTTAAGTGGATAGGGACTGGTATGAGGGTTTGAGTATGTTTGTAGCTGTATTGGATGAATGCATACAAATAATAGAGAAATTTTCCTTAGGGCTTTGTTTGTATTCTTGCTTATTTTGTAAGTTTTTTCACCTCCCTTGTAAATGAATTTTGAGTGGGATTTTATAGGGAAAAATTGGTCATAGGGTAGATGTCTTTGCGCTAAGCCAACCTAATTAAGGATAAGGACCATATGGAAATGACTATTGGGGCTCAAAGTGTAAATGGATAGAAGAACTAAAAACATGACACTTTAGGGTCTGACATTGTAGTTCAAGTTAGGCAATCCTTTATTATTGGATCAAGACCTAGGGGAACATGATTGACATAGGAAATATGGTCTGGATGAGCTAGAATCAAGGTTTATAAGGTTTTAGATGACTGGCAATGAGCAAAAAGGTGTCTAGAAGGGTCATAAGAGTATGCAAAAGGGACCTATGGATGGGGTCTCATAAGCCGCACTCAAACTACCAAATTAGAAATTTTATATGACCATATTTTTCCCCCCATGCTCCTCACCCCGTCCCCCCCACCCCGCCCTCCTTAATTATAGTGATAAAACAAAGTGAAATACTAGGATAAAGGAAAAATATAAAGCATACTTACTTGCAAGGGTGAAGCCCATGAAGATGTGTGATGCTGAGTATGCATAGAGAGAGCACAATGTGAAGCATAAATTTGCAAGGAAAAATAAGGAATATATCAATTTTTACTTAGACACACTATGTCTAAAATAAGAATATACAAAGGCTGGGTAAAAGAGTGAGGAAGAGATAGGAATGAATACACCTCATCAGGTATGCAAATCAATACAAAACTTGTTATGATGTTGAGTGATATTGAGTAATATTGAGTGATGTTGGGTATGTGCTGTACCAAGAGTAATATCATAAATGGAGCTGAATGTTCAATTCCTCGAGGGTGGATCAAGAATACAAAGGTTGGCCCTTTGGCTCCATCATCACCCATTAAGTGAAGCTATGTGATCATGTGTGTGTGTTAATTAATGTTTATATTGTGTGTCCAATCCCTTTGAGTAGGTAGATAAATAATACAAAGGCTAACTAGTCCTTTGGATCTATTATTACCCACTATGTAGTGAACTATGAATTGATATTGGTATGAATGTGTGTCGTATGAGATGACTCATGAAGCCCATGAATGCTCTTTAATATAAAAATGTGGCATTGATAGATGAATGTGTACTGAGAACTAGACCAATCTTGGCCACTCTGAAAGGTGGAGATTAGGCTTGTATGAAAGCCACTCCAAAATTGAGAACTAGGCTTAAATAAAAGCCACTTCAAAATGATGCCAACCACCTACAGATGAAATAAGGCATGCAAATTCTGAGAATACCTAGGTAATACAATGATCTAGAAAGAAAAGAAGGTAAATGTGTCATGCATATTATCCCCAATCATTGGTGTCTATAACATGGATTCTGATTTGGAAGTTGTATCAACTACCTAATCTAAAACTGAAAGTGAGAGCCACCATGTCACACATGATTTTCCTTATATTTGGAAGTTGTATCAACTACCCAATCTAAATTGAACTATAGTTGACAAAAATGTAATTAACCTTACCTTTTTGTCTATTTTTGAAACTTTTAGATTTTTGGTTGTTTGAATAAGAGTGCCAAAAATGGGACACTTCTGTGTCTGATGCTGTCGTCCACTTCCAATGATCTTATCCTTTAATTTTTTTGATAATTGTTCTATACTCATCACTATTTTTTTGGTCTATTCTATGTATTTTGAGCTTTAATTGCTGTTATGAAAATTGATGATTTTTTTTGACTGGTAGAGGGCTATGATCTCTATGACAAAACTCTTGTTCGTTTCCCCCTCTTCTGAGGGTAGGAGTGAATACCCTGAAATGAATACCCTTAAAAGAAAGAGCCTTGAAAGTGTGTTATGTTAAAAATTACATGATATAACAATAATAATCCAAAATATGTCTCAAGATATAACATAGTTTGTATTGGAGATTGTTAGATCAATAGGGGTATGCCTATAGATAGATGTAACAATGTAATATCATATGCAATATACTAAACTAAAACTATAAATTTGGTTAGTTTTTAAGGAGGGATGGAGCATGATGTCTATCATGGCATCTAAGAAGGCAAGATAATACATGATGTGGATCATGGCATTGCAAACAACTGAGAAGCAAATAAGCAAACAAGCATGCAAGGCAAGAAGAAAGAAGCATATAAAAGAGGCCAAAGGGCCAAGAAAATAAGGGATATGAGCACATTTCACTCAAACTAGGAAAGTAAGCATGCAAGGCATGTTCAAATGCCTACATACACATACAATTAAAAACAAACAAGATTGGTATGAGGGCCACAAGCACATATAAGAGTACAAGCAAAGGACATTGGCAAATATCTTAAGGTATACACATGTAACAAAATAAGAACTAAGAATTGCAAACACATCTAACTACTCAAAGCAAGAAAGGAAGGTATGTAAATACTATCGCATGTAACTAATCAATAATAAGAAAGGAAAGTATGCAAAACATGTAGTACAAGACTAGGTAGATGCTAATAAATACACAAATGTTATACTCTAGTGAGTGTCGATAGAATAATCTATCTAAGCTAGAAAGTAATGTAGATCAACATGATAACTAAAGTGTGTGGTGTAAGAATGACATAACTTGGATGGTGTAGTCATGTATAAGATGCCTCTGGTGGATAGATATGTCGATGTATATCTCAAATGTAGAAGTAGGATGCCCCCTCAATGGGTAGAGTGAAGCAATCAAAGATCTGGGTGTCACTACACACACTCAAAAAAGATCAAGTGAAGCATGGTAATGTAGATAAATTGACAAATAATAGCATAAAACAAGTCTAGCATGGTAGTAGAAATGTAAAGCATGTATAATGCATATAATTGAAAAGTTTTAGAGTTTTGAGTTATTTAAATGTTTTTGTATTTTGACATGTTATATTGTTTTTGGTATTTTGAAATATTGTATCATTTTTGGTATTTTGAAATATTTTATTATTTTTGGTATTTTGAAATATTCCTCTGTAAAAGCAAGAAAAAAGATAATATGTACAAGAAAGCAAGCCAAAAAAAAAAAAAAAAAAGAAACAAGTAGAAAAATTATGTACAAGTAAGATGAGATATTATGTACAAGTTGAGAAAAAAAATGATACTAACTGATGAGTCTCAGAAGAGACTTCATGTTATGGTGTCTTTTATTAAACAAAATAATCATGCATGATTGTGAAGCATGAGGGAATGGCTATGAATATGACTCTAAATATTTGGATTCATTATTGGTATCTT
Source organism: Torreya grandis (assembly GCA_037957365.1). NCBI lineage: Eukaryota > Viridiplantae > Streptophyta > Pinopsida > Cupressales > Taxaceae > Torreya > Torreya grandis. The sequence continues at coordinate 1,199,974 of JARHVA010000463.1, forward strand.
GGAAATCATAATAACCTGTATTGTTCCACTCATTATTATCATCTTGATTTTGAACCAATGGAATGCTAGTGATGACTTTTATTATCTCTATATATTTTTCTTTGATAAATTATGTCTATGAATGATTTGTCTTAGGATGTTCAATAAATCCCAAACCTTGGTGACAAACATTATCAACTTCTATAATAGGAGTAGCGATGCTTTGAGCATGCTTGCCCAACCCTTGACCTTGATAATCAAACTATTTTAGATATTTTTGACCAAACCCATACTACTTTGAAAGCTGAGCCTCATTTTAGAGAGGTAGATTTACATGTTTTTCATGCTTTACCTATGCTTGTGGTACTGTTTCTTGCTCTGATTTTGCTTTTTGATCCTTTTTGTTATTTTGAGTTATGCTTTGGTAACCACTTTTGTACTATTTCTAAGTTTGACCCTTTGTGAATGTGTTCCTATGTTACTATGGATTGTTTGACTAATTTACCTTATATAGGGTCCTCATTATCAATTATCTATTGTATATATTTTTTTAATGCCAAACATGAATCTATGTGATGCCCATGCATTCTATGATATGCATAATAATATTTGGATCTTCTCACTGGATGTAGAGGAGGTAGTTTCATAAACTTAGATTTAATCATTTCCCTTAGTACTTCACTTGAATTCTTATTCAATCTTTGAATGCTTTTTGAATCACTAGTTGTAGAGTTACTTTGTTGTGATTTCTTGTTTTGATATGTAACATTGCTTGCAACCAATTGACCAGGTGAAGGTGTATATACATGATTGACACTAGGGCACCTTTGAGGCTTTTGGATTATAATCTAATTTTCCAATATTATGATTTTTTCATGTAATAGCTGATTTTGTGTTTGTAAATCTGAAATTAACTTGCTCATATTGGTGATTTGATCTCTTAGAGTCTCACAAGTGCAAACCCAAGTTGCTTCTGATTGAACATGTAAGCACATATGTTGAAGAAGGTTTGAAGAAACTATAGGTTGAAGGTATGTATTAGGAACAATAGTATAGGTTGCCTCACCTTTTGGAGAGGTGATATCATGGACTTGGTTAAAGGGAAAGTAGATATCACCCTCTTGGGGGAGAGGAGGAGAAGGAAATTCTTTTCTATGCATAAGATATGACATTGAAAATTTATAGGTAGTTGCTAACTTATGTAATGGATCATCTAAGTATGTAAAGAATTTATTCTTAATTAAATTACACATAATAGAGAGATAGCATGTTAAAGAAGTAATGAAATATGACATATTTGAATTGGTCTTAAAATAGCATATATATATGTTTTTATGTCATTTTTGAATTCATGCCAAATGAAAGGAAACAAACATGCAAGAGAAACTAGAAAACTTTGCATAAGTAAATAGTGATTAATAAAATTAGAATATTTAGCCCAATGTGCAAAAATTAGAATTTTAATTTCAAAATCCTAGACTAGGGTTTGAAAATATCAGGACCTAGTATAGGCAACTAGGGTTTGAAAGAAATAATTTTTAAAATTACTATTGTAAATTTTAAAAATTAAATGTGAAATTTTGATTTATATATGCAGAAAAAAATCAGAAAAATATTGCTAAAATCAACAAGGAATTTTTCCTAGGGTTTTTGTGCATAAATGAAGAAAGTTAAGTTCACCAAATTATGTAACTTATTTGGGAATAATGGAGTTTTATTCCTATTTTAGTTAAGGGTTTGGATTAATAAATTAGTACATAATATAACAATAATTTTAGTCTTAATTTATGTGATTATTTGTCTTTTTCACCTTTCTAAAAATAACAATAAATAGGAAGAAAGATAAATTAGTTGGAATCAGATTGAGATGGCTAATACAGAGGATAAGAATTACTGTGCAAGACTAGGAAGTTGTCATAAACCTGAATCTAGATTTTATTCAGTGAAAGGATAGGAGTACCAAAAAGCGAACTCTTTGATGTCCGACGTTGTTTGTTCCTATCACTGTTGTCCAAACTAATCACAGAGACCTAAAACTTTTTGGGTATTTGTGCTGTGCTTATAGTAGCCTACTTATGAATAATCAATAATTTATTATTGATAAAACTTGCTATAGAGTTGATTTTGTCTTCAAACCCTAATCCTCCATTATGATTGATAAAATAATATTTGAATCATGAAGGAAAGAGGGGGTTAATATGTAAGATGCACTAAATGTGGAATCCACACCCCTTGTGTGGGCATGCTACCTACATACTAATACTTTGAAGAGGGATCAAGCCATATACAATTCTCCCACCTAGTGTGCTTTGTGAAATAGTGTGATGTGGATGCAAAATGCCAATTTGATAGTGTTTGAGGTGGATAGGGACTGGTATGAGGGTTTAAAGATGCTTATATCTATATTAGGTGATTGTATTTAGAGAATAGGGAAATTTGTCTTAGTGCTTTGTTTGTATTCTTGCTTGCTTTGTAAGTTTTTGTCACCTCCCTTATAAATATACTTTGAGTGGGCTTTTATAAGGATCCATTGGTCATGGGTAAGATATCTTCATACTAATTTGACCTAATTAAGGATAAGGACTGGATATAAATGACTATTGGGACTCAAAGTGTAAATGGGTAGGAGTGCCAAAAATGGGACACTTTAGGGTCTGGTGCTGTAGTCCAAGTTTGACGCTCTTGTCCTACAAGCTTGGGACTTGGGGGAATAGGATTGGCACAAGAAATATGGTCTGGTTGAGCTAGAATCAGGGTTGAAAAAGTTATAAATGACTAGTAATGAGCAATAAGGTGTCTATAAGGGTCATAAGAGTATGCAAAAGGGACCTATGTATGGGGTCTCACAAGCTACACTCAAACTACCAATTTGGACATTTTATATGACAATACTAACCCAATTCTTAATGTGAAGCAATAATTTGAAGTTGACTACTTGTCATTAAGAGATCCTCCCTAATATGACATTTGTTATCTAATTATACATAAAGAAATTTATGGTCTTAAATGAATACCATGATTATAAGTAATTTTTACATATCTAAATATTCTCTTCATTACTTGTAAATGCTTGAGTGACAGTTTACCCATAAATATAGAAACCACTGAAACCCCATCGCTGATATCACTTCTTATCATAATGAGAAACATCAAACCTTCTTCCAGACTTATAAATTATTTTTAATCAACTAAAGGAATTCCATCCTCCCTCATAGTATTTTGTCCACTTACAATTGGAGTCTATGGACTTCAAATCTTGAATATTGTATTTCTTTAACACATCTTAGGAAACTTGGCTTGATAAATGAATACTTCATCTTTATTTTGATGGAGTTTCATGCCAATAAAGTACATCGTGAAGGTTTAAAAATACACCAAATAATTTTTTTTAATTATTGTATGGATTGAGTGATAATTAACTCTTAATTAATCTAAAATTGAAGTTATGTCTCAACCAATTTATCCCAAAATCACTAGTTGTTAAATTAGTTGTGTTGTAAGTGAGATTGTCTACCAAAACTTGTACCAAATAAATTAAAAATTGAAAAGATATGATTTATAGAATTCATTTGTGAATACATAAATAAATAAATTTAGATATAATAATATGCAACATTAATTTATAAAAGGATTTATTGTGCTATGCTTGTGCACAATTCTTTATTTTATTTTTTTACTTTATTCTTTTTTTGAAATAACTTGTCACACAAGTTTATTGTAATAGGTGGGTATTCATATTATATAACCATCTATAAATCTTGAGTACACTCCTTGATATATTGAGATCCATACACATATTAAAAATATTGGGTATTCACTATCAAGCTCGGGTAGGGTATACTCTAGGATTAGGTCACTTTTGACCTTATGTGTGTTAATTGTTTTTGAAATGACAAGAGAGTCCTACCCAAAAAATAGTTTGGTCAATTTTGACCCCATGTATTTTATAAATGAAATTTTTTTTATCTAGTCCCAAATGGAAAAAGGGTTGGGTCAATTTTGATCCCATGTGCACTAGGAATGATAATTTTTTGGAGAGACTCCAACCCAACCCTATCTATAATTTTAGAGTAGATTAGCTAGAGATGTAATGATGATACGATGATGAAATATGATAAAATGTTGAGATAAATGAGGCTTAATGATATTATAGTGGATTGGGTATGAATAATGATAAATAGAGATGATTAGAGATGATTAGGGTTTTAGTGATGTTAGCATATAATAGTGAAATGGTGAGTAGTGTTGACATTGAAGTGGTGGATTTTAGGTGTCTACATTTTCCACCTCTTTGAAAGAAAATTGAAAAAGTGTGGGTGGAGAAATCAGTAACAATATTTAAAGGATGAATATGAAAAAAATTGGCATATAAGGATGCCCCCAATAATGTGGTGGTATGATGAATGACCCCTCAAGAGGGCATGTGAGGATGAAAGACATAGATAAGATCTCAAAATGAGAATAATGTTGTTAGTAAGGAAGAATGGAGGTTAAGATGGAGGGTTGTGAGAATAATAAAAATGGGTTGGGTTATATAAGGATGTGATGAGCATGTAAGATGATGATGGATATGGATATAGATATAGGATAAAATGGATGGGTATGATTGACTCACTTGAGTTAAGGTTACATGTTTTGAATATGGTGATTGATATGATTTTACCAAATAAAATTATATGCAAGGGAGTTAATTGGGAATGATATATACTGATGATAAATATGTAAGCTTTATTTACCTCAATCAATATGCAAGGGAGTGGATTTGAGAATGATATATCCCGATGAAGCTACACTCTTTGATTGGATTGATGGATTATGGATTTAGTATTTAAGATATGCAATAATAACTCAAATAATTAACCAATTAAATGGATTGATGATGCGATGATATTATTGAGGAATGATTTCATGGATGTGAAATATATTGCCACATAGTGAAGAGGTCATAAAAAACATGTGCACATAGGGATGCTCATAGGGATAATGGACTGATATTTCTACTATAATCAAATTGGATAGGAAGATATTAGATGAAGATTAGATGTGATTAGATTGGATTAGATTGCAGAATGGGATATTGTGTTGTATACACATGTAGTTCATGAGGAGTGGTAGTTAAATATGAATTTTTAGTTATAAGAAATGTGTATTTATAAAAGGGTGTTGATTTAGTGATGAGAACCTACTGCCAAGCTTGTTCAAATTTTGAATTTTGAATAACCTTATTTTTGATATAACATATGGAATGATGCACTATGATATGGAAAACCATGATGAAAATGTTTTCAAATGCTTTTGGACTGACATAGACATAAGAAAAAATAAAACACATAAAGAAACAAGCAAACAAATAACACAAACAAAAAAGTAGATGCTTTATGTTGTTTTTGATTTTATTTTCTATTGTTTTTGGATTTTTATGATTTTATATTCTTTTCAAAATTTTAGGATCTTATAATCTTTTTATTTTTTAATTTTATATTATTTTTAATATTTTTATGGATTTTATGGGTTTTCTAGGTTTATTTACAAAGAGTACCAATAAATGGAATACCTATTATAACAATGGGGATGGCAGTGGTAGTGGATGTAATGGATTTAGGATGATGCTTAAGGACAATTAGGGATAAATATGAGTGGATTAGGGAGGATTAGGGGCATATAAAAATGGATTAGGGATGATTATGTATGCATATGAGAGGATTAGGGATGATGACTGGCATCCAAAGATCATGCTAGGTAAGTATGATGTGTTTAGTTATTAAACCACCACTTTGTAGATATGATACAATATTTCCCAATAACATCTCAAGATTTCTTCCACTTCCTTGTCAAGATAAAAATGGAAAGAGTGATGGACACAATGGGATATAGATGGGGATGGTGATGGACATTCAGATGGTTGGAGTGGATTTTTCACCTAAGTATAAGGTACCTATAGATGACTTATTTATTCATGATGCCAGATATTGGTTTGCATCATGACTCTTGCCCAAGGTGCCATATAAATGGTTTTCACTTGCAGATGATTATTTCTCTTTTTTTAATTTTTAATTTTTCTATTTTTTTACAATAACATATGAACCTTTAAGTATCCACTCCAAATATGTATATGGGAACCTCATTGATTTACTAGTCATCTTCCTCTGAACATCTTATATGTAATTGTCATAGCCCTTATGAGGGAGGGTGCTACCAAGGAGAGTAAAGTAATTGTCATAGCCCTTTAGTTTATTGTTTAAAGGAATTGGTAAGATGGTATGATCATGTAGGTAAGTGTATATGGTTGAAGAGTAAAGGACACTAGGTCCAACAATATCACACACCATTAGTTATGCATATATGTCTATAGAAAGTTATATCCTCTACGATACTGGGTGTAACTTCAAGTTGGACAATTTCAAGATTCTTCATCATTCTAATGCTGTTTTGTGCTAATATAATAGGTAGATGAAGTTCCTATCCCATTGGAACCTCAAAGAGGTTTTCACCAATAAAATTGCTTTGATTTTTAGGTGTTTTTAATTTTTGTTGTTTGATATCACCTCAAGGAAGTTTTCTCTATGGGACTTTGATTTTTATTTCTTTGATTATTGGATTTGTAATGATTGAGGGACTCTTCTTATTCCCTAGAGTAGGATAATTATCTAGAGTGATTTGGAATCCCTATTCATAATCCTTTGGCTAGATGTTTCTCAGAGTCTCATGATTTCATTGATTGCTTTGTCATTCTTTAAGAGGTCTAATGGTGCATGTTCTTGTTGGTCCCTAGTGATGGGGTTAGGATGTTAGAATTCAAAATGGATGGTATGATTGGTGGCATCAATAAAAGGATTGGTGGTATCATATTATCATAGAGGTTATGATAATATCCTATTTCTATATTGTTAAAAGTTTCTTCAATTTTCATAGAAGTGTCTTTGACATCTTATTATTGATCATCAAGTGGTTTGTAGCCGATGTTGTGATTTAATTCATTAACACACAAATGGATGGGTTATCATTTCCTTTATTATGTGGGCCAAGTCATCTAATTTGATAACCCATGGTTTCAAATATATTTTTTATGATAGGATATTTATTACTTTGGAAACATGAGGCTAGACTTTCATTGTATAACAATGAGTCACTAGGTTTTTCAATTTGTGCATCTATAAGAAATCCTAATTTGAAAAATGATGCTGACCCAAACTAATAAGATGTTGATTCAAATTTTAATATGGATTTTAGGGTAAGCCACATGAAGGGAACTATGGATTGTGTTGTCTATAAGAACCTTTTTAACTTGAGGCATGGTGTTGGGAACTTTGATATGTGATGGTAAATTATATAATGAGTCAATAAATGGTATGATGTGTTGGTTAAAAGTGGGCTTGTCAAATATTTGAAGTTGGTCATGTTGGTCAAAGATTTGAAGTATGTATTAAGGGTCAATGATGGGATAGTCCAAGATGGGTTGGTCAAAGATGGTTTCACCAAATATAGGTTTGTCAAAGTTTGGTTGACCATCAATGTGCTCATCAAAAATAGGCAACACAACAATGGCTTTCTTAAAAAGGGGTTTGTCAAAGATGAGTGGATGCACATAGGGTTGATAAAATATGGTTAGTTTAATGATAGCTTCATGAAAGGTAGGATCATAAAATATTAGTTCATTAAAGATGGGTTGACTTATTTGGTTACGTAGGACGTTAATTGTGTGTTGGGAAGGTATCTTGGCATATCCCTAGCTAGTGAGTTTTAATATCTCTGAGTGCACACCTCAAAGAGTGCACTAGGAAAGGGCTGAGAATATTGATGGTGATTTTTAAGATACATTATTGTTTATCTATCATGCATATAACACTACACTTCCACCCTACTTGATCCCCTAAGCAATTTTTCCTCCTTATAAACCCTAACTAACCTAAGACCTATATTTTCCAACTATATCAACATGGGTCAATGTATTATTTTTTGCCTCCCACCAAATTTTAAACTAGGTCAACATAGTCTGAATGTGATGACATACACTTTGTAACTAAATCAACCTTAGCTGACCTAGTTTGAGGTTAAACAATAAATTTTTAACTACATTGAGGCTGGATGATGGCATTGACTAAAATTTGGAAAGGGTTAAGATCATACATCACTATAAATATAAGTCCCATTTCAATCCAATATGAAGGAACATTCAATTTCACACTATTATTACTTGAAATTCTACTTAAGTCTATGTTTAAAGAAACCATTGCTTAGATCTTGTCTTGGAGGGAAAAACTTGTCTTGTGAAGTCTTAGATGCAATAGGAGTCCTTTTAGCCTAGATCTTGATTTAACCTTTGTAATCTTTACAACCATAAAAATATCTTCAAAGAACCATTAGCCAAGGGAATATTGAGTCTTGGTAGGTTTATTCAAGGTAAGTATTTATAACCCTAGCTCTTTCATTTAATAGATATATATTACATAATTAATAACTTAAATGGATTTATAAAGCATTGTTTGAATCTCCTCTACACTTAGTGTGGCTATAGGGTTTTTCAAACTTGCCATTACCCACTTTAGGTAACTTAGGCCCCCATTTATCTACTATGGTTCCTTCCACTTTTTTTAGTTTAATCATCACCCTTATTTATGTTTCTAACTTAGAAATACTCTATTAGATTAATATTAAATATATAGTTAGTGTTATTTCAATTATATTGATTTCTTAGAGGCTTTATAAGCCTCTCCATTGATGTTATGTTATAAGTGTTCCTCTAGCTAGGTTTAGTAGATTTATTTGTCATGCCACGATATAACTAAGTATCTGTAGGATCTATTTGATTTACCTTATATGAGTTTGGATATCTTAGGTAGGATAAGTTTCAAGTTAATCCTAGTTCATTACATACATTCTAGTGAACTTGACATAAGCTAACAATTGATTTTTCTTCTTTAGTAAACTATATTGACATAGGTTGATATAATTTTATTTCTTTATATTTTTCATCAGACTACATTGATGCAAGTCGATACAATTTAATATTTGAGTATCTTTAGGAAAATTACAATGATGGGGGTCAATAACATTTTAATTAATTTTATTTTTTTAATAGGTTACATCTACGTAGGTCAATCTAGTCTAATTTTTGCATTTTTTAATTCAACCAACTATATCATCTAGATCTAATCTAATTTTATTTATCTGGTTTATTTTTTTGTATTTTATACAAACTACAACAACTTAGGTTGATCCAGTCTAATTTTTGTGTGCTTTCCAAAAAAATATATCGATACAGGTCGATATAATGTTAATTCTATGTTTTTATAGTAGGGTACTTTGATACAAGATGATCCCATTTTCACACTAATATTTGAATTATTTTAGTTAACCAACTACATTAAACAAGGCTGATCTGTCTCTATATTTCACGTAATTTTCTACCATACTATATTGACCCAGTCTGATATAGTATTATTTTACTATCAATTCCATTAAGAAAATTTTACATGCCATTAAATTTTATTTTACACAGACAACTATATTGATCTAGTCCTATATAGTTATAAATTTAATTTCTTCCATGTCAAACAAACTATATCGACCTGGTTGATATAATTCTATGTTTGTATTTGTTGTCAGTAAAATGTATCAAATCCATTAGATCTAGTTTAATTTGTCTATACTATCTAAATAACTACATCAGCCTGCATTGATATAATTATGTGTCCCTTCATTTTTAGGATAATAAAGTCAAATTAACTTTTCTTTTTGTTTAGTTTTAGCTAGAAATTGTGTTCCAATAGTTTTCAAACTACTTAGCTACTATCATGAAGGGCTACACAGTGTTATGTTTAAAATATTTATCTATTTATTATAGACATCATAGTGTGAGGGGATTTATCTAATACTCATAGCCATAGTACAAAGCTAAACACATACTCTAGTTTCTATGTACCTCACAGTGTTTAGGAAATGCCTAGGATTTTTTTTTATTGAACCTTAAGAAGCCAACCATCTATGTAATTTTGTAGTGCACTGATTAGAAATTATCACCAAGAATTTACTCTCAAATTACCTTGAAATTGAGTTTAGTGGACTATGGGAATGGTACTTCCTCCATAGTTAGTGCTCTAAAATATTAGGCTGACACTATCTGATGAGCAAACACCTTTGAGAGCATACAAATCAATCACACCCTTTTAGTACATCTACCTGATATTCATTTTAGATAAATAGCTAGAAAAAATAGTTTGAATTTTATACTTGTTATTGTATTCTATATCATAGACTGTATCAACCAACATTGATATAATTCTATGTTGTGTGTTCTAGCTGAATCAACCAATGTTGATATAGTTGTCTATGTGTGAATAGACTATATCACACATGTTCAACATAGTCTTCTATGTTTGTTTTGCTTTTTCCTTTTTTTATCAGGATGTATCACCCATGACCGATACTATTCAATCACCACACTATTAAATTTTCTCCATATTTAACTACATCAACTAGGCTCGATTTAGTTTTATCTCTACCTATATAGTCTATGTAGCTATATTGAGTAGGCTCAATATAGTACATTTCCTATTCCTATACTATTAAAATTCTTAGATTTAACTTTATCGACCAGGATCAATATAGTTTTATCCTTACTTTTTAGTCTATATAACTACATCGACCACAGTTGATATAGTACATTTATTGATCACTACATTCAATCTTTACCGATTACATCAACCAAGCTTGATATAATTTGTCCTTTCACATCTTTGGTATGTATAACTACATCGACCACAATTGATATAGTAAATTTTATAATCATTGTGCCCTTTATTAACTACATCAACTAGGCTTGATATTGACTATCTTTTATTATAACTACATTGACCATGATTGATAAAGTTTGCTAACTACATTGACCAAGCTTGATATTGTCTATTTAATTTGATATAATTCATTAAGAAATACTATATCATTTTAGGTTGATATCATTCATTTATTTCAATAAATCACATACCCTATAAATTTTCCATTCCACTTCAACATCATGAAATCACCTATTAGAATCTTTCTTGATAGTCTTAACCCATTTAGATTCTACATGGGTTGGTCTTTCCTACCTAATTTATCCACCAATGATGACCACACTTTATGGTGAAACTACTCCCAATATCCATCTATATATCAACTGTAACATGGCTCAAATAACTTAAAATGATGATCTAGATAATTTGTATATCTTCAAAAACCTAGATGACAATACCACTTATACTCCTAACATGAATGGTACTTTATCCAAACTTTCCTACTTCAACATTGGATAAATTGATACTAACATTGGAAACCACCATCTAGGGAATCCTTATATCACTTATATTAGGAATGGTCCTCCTGCCAATCTTAGGACTCTACCCCCTTCTAATAATCAAAATCCACTTATTGATACAACTCAAATTATTTCACAAATGGTTTAACAAATGAATGTTACACAAACAACTAACAACTTGCAAATTCTATAAATTTAAAAACATATCTTGGAAATGTTAATTAAACCTCCCATCATCTTGCCTCAACATAATAAAAAATTTATTCACCCTCCTCTTCGAGATGCCAATGTGAACATCATTATTCAAAGTCTTATGCATAAGAAAATGCTTCAACATCTTAAAAATGAAATTTTAACTCCATTTATTTTATCTATAGATATTGGAATCATTTATATAACTTAAATATGATGGGACTAAGGATTTGACTATTTTTCTTAAATATTTTGGTAATATTTATAAGGAACGAGTCCAAACTAATACCTTCACCACTACTAAAATTCTTGTCAAAACATTTATGGGAGACGTTTTATAATGATATAACCAAATCCATCAACATTTAATTTTACAAGTAGAAGATTTAGTCAATGCGTTGATCTCCCTGAAAATAACCTTAGCCATTTCATCAATGCTAAGTAATCACTTAATGAATCCAATCATACCTTTATCAAATGATAGAAAATATTAGCTCACAAATTATATCATAACATGAGTGATGATAATATTTTCAAACTCTTCATCACTACCCTTGAACCTACTCTTCAATACAAGGTTCATATTTTCTCTCCCTAAACTATAGAAGATGCTTTTAATCAGGTCAAAAGACAAGATTTTCTCATAACTCAATTTGATCCTTCTCATACTCTCGTCAAATATTTTATCCAAAATTAAAATAAATTAATAACCATTTCCAAATCTAAATTTATGCCTCCTCAAAAAAAATAAAAGCAACAAAATTTGATATTTAAACTCCCTCACATCTGCCCTTGAACATGTTAGAGATTAGGAAGTTATTACCCCCATACAAACCTTTCATTCACACTACCAACACTCCTCCCTCATGATATGATCCTAACAAATTTTGTTGGTTCCATACTAATATTAGTCACTCTCATAAAACATGTCATGCCCTTATAAAATTTATGGTTTAATTCATGTTAGAGATTTTTTTGATCATAACCTATGATCAAGACTAGTCATATTAAGTACCTTAGAGTTTCTCAATTTTTTTTCCAAATCTACCAATAAAAAAATCTTGAAAATTGTCTTCCGATCCCAATACACAAGATCCAAATGGAAATGTTTATGATATTGATGATAAATATGATTATATTATACTAATTTTAGTATGTGAATGTGGATAAAGTTAATTATCATCATAAGCCTAATCATAAAGATCCTATCACCAAACATAAGAAGCTCTCCACTGAGGAACAACTTATTAAAGATAATACAACTTCTCCTCCATCATATTCAGAACCCACCACTAGTGATAAGCCATCCCAACATGTGGAACCTCAACCTAGTTTATCCATTCTTACAAAGAACACCATTTATAATCAACCTAAGCCTCATGCTATTTTCTCTTCCAAACCTCATTAGAATTTTTTGAATGAACTTAACTTTATACATTACAAAATTCTACTCATGGAATTATTTATAACTTCTCTTTACCATCACAAGTTTCTTATGCAACAACTACAAGACATCAAAGAACCCCAATCTAATGATTCTGAGATACTTGATTTATCTTTTGATGGCCCCCCACCCATATGAGTTCACACTATTGAAATAATTTCTTCTTCCACAAAACCCATTATAGAATTCTTTTAAGATGATATGATTAATAACAAAAGTATTTTTTGAGCTGACAATCCACCACTCTTTATTAGAATTAGAATCAATAATAATACTTATGTATACACCTAAATCCAATTGCTTCCTTTATCATCACTAATATTCCTATTAGGTAACATTAATTCACCTATCATATCTAATATCATTTATGTCCTCTAATCATGTCTGATTCTGCCCTAATATTTTATCTAATATCCACCTTCATTATATTTTATTCCATTAACCTTTTCCCTACCATATAAATTAATTAATTCATCTAAATCACCATGATCTAATAACTAATCCCACTTTCTAATATATTGGAATTTTAAATTCCCATAAACCACCTACCCACCTAGTCTAGCCTATTTCTAGGCTATCCTACACCCCTAGTCCCTAATCACCTATCTAATCACCCATCCTAATACCATATTAATATTATTTAGCCCCTAAATGGATTTTAGAATTCTCTAATTCTAGAATCCTCTCGAACTTTCCCCCTTCTCTCTAGAAGCCTCTATTCTAGAGGCTTCTAAGGAATTTTTAATTCGTTTGAAATTCCTCCACCTGTGATCCTCATGGCTCAACTTTGAATGTGGGCCATTAATCTTCCATCCATAATTATATTTAAGCAAACCAATCCTCCATGGCCAAATTAACTAAGTGAACTAGAAACCAACAATAATCTCTATGCCAAATCCATGTTATCATCTAAATCAATAAATAAAGCTATCATAATGCTACAAATTTGAGTATAAGGTAACCAATCCCAATCCAAATACTTTAGTATTTTTATTATTTAATCTTGGTTTAGAGAAATTAGATTTAGGATTAAATTTTTGCTTTGAATGTTCATCCATCTATTTGTATTTTATTCTAATGGCTCTATATATTAATTTGTAGTTTGACATTTTTGGTATTTTGATGTAATTACATAATCAAATCTAATAGCTCAAAATTTCATCTACATTTTGGTGATCAAGGTGGGATATCCCCTCTTAATTTAACTTATTTACATCTTAGATGTGTTTTGATAGCTTGTAGGGCTGACTGATTGAGGAACAAGTGCCAAATTTCATACAATTATCATGCCCAGGTGAAATGTACTTTACCACTAAAACACAATTGCAATTTTATCATCAAGAGTCATGATTTTACGTTAATTGCCCAACCTTAACTACCAATGGTTAACCTTTTTCTTGGCAAGTTGTCACTCTTATGTAAAATTATGAATTTTCAAATGGAGATACTATCATAAAAGTCATAATTTTGTCTGAATAATAACAATATTGTCACTAACCGCTACCTTCACTATTAACAATTTTCTTTTTTGGTAGGTTTTGAATTTTCTATAATATCGCTAATTCATGAATAGTGATTTTGTATTAAAATATGTGGTTTTGTCCTCAAAGTCATAGTTTTAGTAGATATATAGTGTTTAACCAAATATAACTAGTTTTACTTAATATTTGATATTTTGTGAGTCCATATCATCTATTTTCATCTTGTAGTTTTCATCTTGTAGGGGTAGAAAAGTGGTGTTTTGTGTGCATGGTAGCAGGACATATTAACCTTAGATTACTTCATTATCCATAAGAAAAATTGCATAAACATAGTTGCAATTTTTCCTTGAAAGTCATGATATCACCTTTGAGAATAATGATTTTGCATTTTTATTTAAAACCATCAAGCTGACTTACTAACCCATTCACTATTTGGTCCCTATTTATTTGTGATTGTTTTCTATCTATAAGAAAAGGGAAGCAATGGGAAAAAATAGGGGCCACATAGAGAAGAAATCAAACTCCCAATTTTACCCCTTTAGTCACCCTATATAATATCATTATTTATGATTTAACAACTTTATATTAAGTTAAGCGATCTTATCTATTATTGAGTGATATTGACTTGATTAATTTATTCAAACATTAGTCTAAAAGAATTTCAACAAATTTTTGGTCATCTATATATATATTTATTCTTTGTATATATTTTATCCTGTTAATCATTTTTCCTCATCTCACAATGTCACTTATTGCAAAATTATGGTTTCACAATAAAAATCATGATATCACTTAAAATATCACATTTTTGCAAAAAAATGCATGGTAAATACTAGAGATTATCCCATTTTTGCAAAAAAATGCATGGTAAATACTAGAGATTATCCCATTTTTTTAAAATCATGACTTTACAGTCATGATATTGCAAAAAAATTCATGATTTTGTGCTTTTTGGAAGTGATTTTGTAGTCACTAATTGTGTATTTGTGGTTTTGTAATTGCATTTTTGCACTAACTTTTTCATTCAATTTCTTCTTTTTGAGTGAATTTTTAGAGTCAATTTTGGTGAATTTTGAGTCATTCCAAGCATCCCACAAGGCCCAAATTTCCTTTGGCATTCGGGGCACTTCCCCTTGACCCCACCTTATACCTAGGTAAGGGGTTATGCTCCTTAACCCCATAAGGGGATGTACCCCTTAAACCCGTAAGGGGAACTACCCCTTGACCTTGATGGGGGCTACCATCCCTAGACTTTTGTATCATGGCCCCTTTATCCAAAGAATTTAAAGATCTAAATTATGATTTTTAGTGGATTTTATTTAGGCTTATTCGACTAACATTTTGTTTCTCATAGGGGAAAAATCTAATAGAATTTTTTCCTTTATCTAAAATATTATTTTATAGGTCATATCTCTAGTTTAACATCTCATCTTGTAAGTTGCCTCTCCTAAAAGTGTCAATCAAACTACTAATCATTTTCTTACAGACTGCTTATCAAAGACATTTTAACACCTTAAAAATTATTTTTGTTCATGTAAGACTTGTAATCATTTTATACACATTTGTATATATCTTGTATATCTTTTTATAACTTTGATCTTGTATATATTTCACATCTAATTAATCAAATAATTAATCTCTTTTTGGTCTACTTGTCTATCACTTGAGGGCTATGATGGTGTATGCTCTCCTCCTTACATCCTTGCAATGATTCTTAGAGAATTAAAAACCACCTGCAAACCCTCTATTTTTATTTTATATGGGTAAAATGATGTGGAAATGACACCCATGCTCTTACCATAGTCTTAGGAGGATAATGATCATGAATTTCACCACCACACACTAATCCACACTCTATGTTTTGATGGAGTATAAATATTAGAAACAACTATCATTAGGTTAAGTGGTTGACCCCATATAGGTCATCTATGAAGGGAAAGATTTAAATCTATGAACCAGGCATTAGAAAACACCCTAAATAGACTTGGGCTCCACCATACCTATCATATATTTGGGATGCCTCTAGAGAGCATGTTTAGCCTAGATTAAGATATTTCAACTATAACAGGTGACTTGTTGTTGGAGTCAGTATCAACTCCCAAGTGACCGTCATGTGTAGATGGGTTTGAGAGGGTTCAAGAGATACCATAATGGGTCACCAACCTACAACCTCACCTATAAAACTATTAAATAATATAGTCATCAGATTACACATCTATTAGTTTACTAATCTTATGTTGGTGGTTTACCTAATTTGGTGTGTGTTGTGCTAGACCAGTGTTATTTATGAGTTAAATTAGCCTTCACCCAAGCCTATACATGGTTATCTAGGTATTGTAATATCATCATCTTCTATATCCCCATTATATTGTACATTCTAATCATGATCTCCATCTTGTATATTCTTAATCACCTTGTACATATTTAATCCTTGTACATATCCTAATTTGATTTTGTCTTGACTTATTTGTCATGCTATCCTTATCTTATCAAACCTTTTCATCTCATCTAGTATCCCCCTATCTAGGCAAATCCCATATTACTTTATTGGCTTCTTAGGTCATACACTTATCCAAATCCTACATCATAAACCTTGTCCTAAACTTAATCCCATCATCATTGATTCCTCCATTTATTCCCATCTATCCTTCATCACACAATCTTATATCCATCTAACCTTCAAAAAATTAGTCTAATCCCTGAGCTAGTCATTTTTGTTATCCTTGTATACAATCTTATCACTTTACTCTACCTTCATTTAGTCTATCAACTATCACTTGGTCATATTTCACTCTTAGTCGATACCCTATTAGCAACCTATCACTTGGTTAATTTCAATCTAGCATATAATCATCATCAATCTAGTTGTCGAATCACCTTTAATCCTATTATCTTTCCTATTCATATATATCACCCATCTAATCATTATCTTGCTAGTTTAAATCTAGGTACTAGTCAAATCCCAATCCTTTTACTAGCTTAAAAACTAGGCATCATCAATAGATTATTAGCACCAATCATACTATCAATTTAAAAACTAGGCATTATCCTATATCATAATTTTTTTAGTTTGTCTTATCCTCAACATGACCTATCATACTATCTCATTCATTTAGGCCTAATTTATTTTAGGACCATCTTTTAATTCGTCCTTATTCTATCTTCACCCACATGGATTTGAACCCTGTTATTGTGGACCAATACCTTTTTACAAACAAGGATGAGATTCTTTTGAGATCCCTAGAAATAGGTGCCTACCTACCTTCAAACCTTGATCCCATCAAGCCTAAACTGATTTCACATGTCCTTCCTCATAAAAAATTCCCATATTCTAGCCCACCAAGGTCAACCCCATGGTCTATTCATCATAACCATAGTCCTCACATCCCTTAATATATAATTGATAAAGTCACCCTATTTAATGAGTACATCTTTTCCTATAGGGATGAGGTCCCTTTATGACTATTGGATATGGGTGCCCTCCTTCCCAATGATTTTGAACCCCTAAGACCAAGGTCACCTACCAAAAAATTCCCTCATCAACCCCCATACCAATCCCATTCCAGTCCACTATCCACTAGTTCTAGCACTAGTCATGACCTTCCCAGTCCAAACATTTCCTTGTTTAATAAGTATATTACTAAAAATAAGGAGGTAGTCCTATTATGACTTCTTGAGATAAGTGCCCAACTTACCAAAGGTCTTAACCCCATCTAAATTACTTTACCTCTAGTCTATACCCATCCACAATCAAATCCTCCATCTATTAGACATGGTCCATCATAGATCTCCCATATTAATAGTGAAGGGAAGCATAGCTTGTCAATCTCATCTAGTTCCCATTTATCTCCTAAACAATCTCACATTCTACCATCTCTTTATGTCATGACATCACCATCACATTCTTCCACCCCAAAATCCAACATCATAGACAATCAATAAACTCCTCTCTTAATATCCATGAAAACCTTAATTTGGAAATTGAGGTCTATAGGCATGATTGCCTGTTAGGAAGCTGTGCTATCCCTTCTCTTTACTTTGTTAGTATATTAGTTGATATGGATGCATATGCTTTGTAAGTCATCCTGTAAGCATTTTATTTTATCCCACATTTTTGAGAAGTAGTAGTTACTTAGATTAGACTTAGTATATAAGTAAGTGTTGAGGCCAATGAAAGCATCCACAAATTTATTGTATTGAGCTTGTTCAAATGAGGTTGCCCCTTCAAAGTGGCCTATGATCAATATATTCCCTTTGATGTTTTTGGTAATAATATAAATCTATTATTTCATTCATTTTCATTAAATAAATATAATATTTCATGCATTTTAATTAATTTTTTGTAGGAGGATCCTCTCATATGATATCAGAGCACTTTTTAGGGCTATTTTTTTTCTATTCTACTACATAATTCATTTAAATATTTTCATGTATCATAATAATCCATTTTAGATGAAGTTAAATACTTAACTGCATAACTATTTGAAGTGCTTGAGTGTAAGACCTAAAACTCATTATGATTACCATAGGAACTGATAGGACCGAAACTCCCCAAAGCTCTAACACAACTTGTCAGATTTAAGAGCACACATGATTACCAATGTATAAGCAACTTACATGCGGAAATAACCAAAAGAAAAAATAACTATCAATGAGAAAACACACAGAATATGAGAGGCAACACACAATTGTATTCAACTCATTATAAAGGAAATTACAATAAAGAGATCACACTCTTCTTCCACCTCTGTGAGGCTTCCTCCTCAAGGGCTCCAAGTAATCTTCCCACCTGAGTAATCTTCTCTCATAGGTCACAACTAACAACTAACACAAGCTGTTGTTCACCTCATTGTACGTCCAGTACAACCGAGTACGAATTGGTACTCCAAGTAGATCTCACCATGATCCTGCTCCTGATGTATTGCTGTCACCTTGATCTTGCTCCCCCACTGATCATGTTCTGACCCTCACATACACACATCCCTGTAGACCAACCTGATCTTACTTATCACATGTAGATCTCCTCCATGATCCTGTAACACCCTGCATATCAAACCTGATCTTACATACATGGGGAATCCTACTTTATTCCACCATGGGAAGAACTCTCCAAGCTCCACACTTGGATTTTTCAAGTTCAACACTTAACAATACAGCCCATGAGTCTATTATATAGATCTCATGCATACACTTAATTTAGACAAGCGGCTTAAAGACTTGAACTAGTCTTTATCATGCAAACAACACGTTCACTTAACTAACTGTCCGTCAACAGCAGTTCTGACCACCACAGGCGACCGACGTCAGTCCCTACCTTCCTAGAGGTGACTGACACCGGTTGATATCCATCGATGTCAGTTTCCCTTTTGCATCCCCTGACCAACGTCAGTTTTGGCATGTCGATGCCGGTGACTGCATAATCTCAGAAACCTCTATTTGCAACAAGGTGTAGCTTTTAGCTCCACACCCTAACAGGAACTGCAAAGTAGCTAGCTCATTGAGAGGACATATCAATAAAATAGGCAATAGCCCCATCTTGATTGACTAGTTCTCACCTGTAAGGAAAACCAAGAGCCATCATTTAGGGATAAATCCATGGCTAAATTTTTTCTAAAGATAGTACTCACTCAGATGACATTGGTGGACAGAGAGAGATATTTAAAACCTTAGGTAGCTATGGAAACTTGGGGCCTATTTCTATCAGTTTTAGAATATTACTAGTGGAGTATCAAAAAACTTGCCATATTAGATCTTTGTATATTACCAGTAGAGTATCAACAGACTTGCCATACCAATTTTAGAATATTCCCAAAAGACTCTTAGAGGACTTGTAGCCAAACATTTGACAAAAACTAGAAACTAAAAAATATTCATCCTATTAATTTTAGAAAAATATCAGCAAAGTATTAGAAGACTCTCAGTCAGTGGACTTGTAGCCAGACATTTGATAGAAACCAAAAACTAGAAAACAAGAGTAATTTTTTTTTCATTTTTTTGCTATATATTTCCATCTGTAGCCCCATTAATCTTCAAACTTTATTCAAACACTTGAAATTCCATTCTACACATTTCTTCTTTGAGGTCTCATATCCTAATTCCACTCCTAATTCCTGTAAATCTCAATTTTCCCTTTTTTGGGTTTTTTCAAAAAAATTATTTTTGTCCATTTGCCTCAAAAATTTTCCATAGTGTTTATCTCCCTTTTCTTCTCCTTTGTCTCTCTTTGATAAATTTTCTATTTTTTAAATTTTCAATTCTAAAATTTCCCTCGCCTTCATCAATCATACTCCCACTATGCAAAAAAATAGTAAAAGTACCCTTACCCCCTATGATTTTGTTCAAATTAAAAAATTTAAATGTGTTTTAACTCTAGTTTTCCTACCCATTGCGAAAAAAAAATCTCTTATTCTGGCCATGGTAGTAACCCAAACAGGAGAAAAAAACATGGAGGATGAAATTACTGACCTTAAAACCCAAATCAAAGATCTTGATGAAAAAATTCTCAGTTTAAATATTCAACATACCAACTTGAACAACATATGATATCCATAGTGCTCTTCAGACACTGGATTTTCTTCTTCCAATAATTTTCATGGGCCAAAAAGTGATTTACCTTGATTCAATGGTGCAAATTTGATTGGCTTATTAGGTAGAATAATATTTTAGTTTGTATAATACTTTTGATGCCAACAAAGTCCTCCTTGTATCCTTTCACTTAGAACATGAAGCCCTTCAATGGTATCAATAGTATATCAAGGCTCATGATGAGGCAATATGAAGTGATTTTTACACACTCATTTTGTTATGGTTTGGCCCTAGTGCTTTGATGACTTCACTAGAGCACTCAATAAAATTCACCAAATAGGAACCATGAGAGAATATCAAATAGAATTTGAAAAACTAGCCAATCACATAGAGGGATTATTAGATGAATTATTTAGGAGTTACTTTGTCAGTGGACTAAAGGATGCAACTTGATTTGAGGTCAAAATGTTTCATCCCAACACGATGATAGAAGGCCTAAGGTGGCTAAGTTGGCAGAGGATAAGATCACAACTCAGTAGTGATTCAAATCCAATTTTTCTCCATTCAAAAATACAACTCCATAATGATCTCTTATAATTCCAACCCCCAAAACCACTCCTATCAAACATTTGACTGAAGCAGAGATGCAAATACATAAAGAAAAAGGACTATGTTATAATTGTGATGATAAATTCACTTTAGGACATTGATGTGTCGAGTAAAATCTCTACCTACTAGATGTGGACTTTCCACTTGAAACTAAAGTTTGAGAAGATGCTTAGGATACAACAAATGATCTAGAAAAAGCTCAGTCAATTATAGAACCTACTTCTCAGGAAGACCAACCAGAGAGCTTCTCCATGCCTTAGGAAGAGTCACCACCTCATAAACCATGTAGGTTAGGGTTTACTTTAAAAATATCCCTCTCACAATACTCATTGATTCTGTTAGTACTCATAACTTCATTGACCTTTAGATCGCTAAACATACTGATTGTTTTGTCCATCCTTACTCTAAATTTAAAGTAATGATTGCCAATGGGGGAACATTACATTCCAAAAGGAAAATGCCATAATGTGCATATCTCTATTGGAGATTATAAATTAATCTCCAACATGTTTTCCTTGTCCTTAGGTGGATGTGATGTTGTTTTGGGAGCCCAATGGTTATGCACACTTGGACCCATTTTATGGGATTTTGCTAAACTTTGGATGCAATTTTTAGATAATGGGAAAAAACACACATTAAAAGGCTTATGCCTGGGGTATCTCAGCATCATAAGTTCACATCACATGGAAATACTTATTAAGAATAATTCACATGGAATCATTGCTAGTTCCATTCCATTCAAATGCAACCATTAATGGTCTCAATTACTCTTGATCTACAAACTATTCTGCATAGGTATGCATGTGTCTTTACTAAACGAGTGGGATTGCTACCTTCATGGCTAGAGGACCATCATATTTAGATCCTTCCTGGAAGCATTCCCCCCAACATCAAGCTGTATCACTACCCATTTTAATAAAAGACTAAGATTGAGATGCTCATTCAAGACTTATTAAATCAAGGCATTATTTGCCCCAATATCAACCCATATTCTTCCCTAATTATCCTTGTATAAAAAAATATGGGTCATGGTGCCTCTACTTTTAATTTCAAGCACTTAATCACATCACAATCAAGGATAAATTTTTGATCCTTATTATTAATGAGCTTCATGGTGCTCATTTTTTCTCCAAGTTGGATCTCTACTCTAAATATCACCAAATTTGACTTCATGAGAATGATATTACTAAGACATATTTTCACATGCATGATGGACAATATGAGTTTATAGTCATTTCCTTTGGCCCCACTAATGATCCTTCAACATTCTAGGCATTGATGAATAAAATATTCCAACCCTGCCTACAAAAATTCATTCTAGTCTTCTTCGATGATATTCACATCTATAGTAAAATAGTCTAAATGTGGTTTTGGCCAAGATGAAGTGGAGTATCTTGGGATTATTATTTTAGCCCAAAGGGTTTAGGTGGATCCCAAAAAATTTGGCCTCATCGTCAGACACTCAATAGCCTCCATGGTTTTTTGGGGCTAATTGGATACTATCACAAGTTTTTCATGAATTACAAGAATATTACAACTCCAATGATAACTATGTTGAAAAAGGATACTTTTTCATGGACATAAGCTGCTAAGTGTGCATTTGAATAATTAAAACAAACTATGTGTACTACACCTATTCTAACTATGCCAGATTTTGCCAAGACCTTCACTATTAAGAACAATGCTTGTTGCAATAGACTTGGTGCTATTATCCTCCAAGAATAATGCTACATTGCACTCACCAAAAAATCCCTTTCTATAAAAAATTTAGTAATCTCTACTTATGAGAAATAAATGATGGCCATTTTACATGTAGTATAGAAGTGATGGCCATACCTACTAGGGAATCATTTTTGCATCAAAATTGATCACTAGAGTCTAAAATATTTCTTAGAACAATGGGTATCTACCCTATCATAATAGAAATGGGTCATCAAACTCATGGGTTATGACTATGAGATCACTTACAAGAAGGGTAAGGATAATATTATGGTTGATGTTCTATCTCACACATTTATAGACCAAGATTTTCTTTTTGATATTTTCGTGCCTATTTTGAATTGGTTGGACACTATATAATAGGGGTATGTCAATGAAACCTCATTATCTAAAATTATTTAATAGTTGGCCACTAACCCCTCTACCATATTTCATTATTATTATGATGGTACTTCCTTACAATACAAGGGGTGTCTGGTGCTTCCCTAAAGCATAAATCTTTAGCAAGATGTATTCTATGAACTCCAATGATTCTCCATCCCCAAGGTAATTAGGGTTTCTCAAAACTTATGAGTGGGTATGACACAACTTATTTTAGAAGGGAATGAAAAAAGAAATTCAAAAAATGGTGGTAGAATATGATACCTGCCAATGCAATAAGGGTGAAACAATACTCATTCCTAGGTTACTCAAACCCTTGTCTATCTCTACCAAGATTTGGATAGACATTTATATGGATTTCATTTAGGGGCTCCCTAAATTTGGAGGAAAACTAGTGATCTTGGTTATGGTTGATCACCTCTCTAAATATAGTCATTTTTATTCCCTCGTCCATCCCTATATGACCTTCATAGTCATGGAAATTTTCTTGGACCAAATTTTGCATCTTCATGGCATTCCTTTTTCCATTGTCTCATATCATGATGTAACCTTCACCAGCCATTTTTGGATAGAACTATTTTTATGCACCGGTGTCCAATTGAAGATGAGTTCTGAGTATCATCCACAAATAAATGGATAGACTAAAATTATCAACAAATGTTTGGAAACTTTTCTTCATTGCCTCACCTCAAAACAACAACATTAATGGGCAAAGTGGCTCCTTCTCACTGAATGGTGGTACAATATCTCCTACCACACTTCAACTAAAATTAATCCATATGAATAGTCTATGGTCAAGTACCACCAATGCTATTTCCATATACCCTTAGTACTTCATTAGTTTAAGTGGTTGACATGATTCTTTAAACCTAGGATCAGATCCTCAACACCTTGCAAGGCAATCTTCATATGGAACAAAATAGAATGAAGTTGTAGGCTAATCAACACCATTTCAAGTTCACTTTTTAAGTAGGTGATATAGTTTTTCTTCACCTAAAACCATACAAGTAATCCTCCCTAAAACTCAAAGGGTGACATAAGTTGGTTTCCAAGTTTTATGGGCCATATAAAGTTATCCAGAAGATTGGGTCAGTTGCTTATAAGTTGGAGCTCCCACCTTCTTCTTGAATTCACCTAGTATTTAATGTATCTTGTCTAAATAAAGTTCTTGGCACAAACATCAAAGTAAAAACTATATTACTTGAACTTGATGATGAAGGATCCATCCTTCTTGAGTTGAAGACAATCCTAGATAGGCACACACACTAACTTCACTCCTACTCCATCATAGAGGTATTAATTCAATGGCATGAAATGCAACCAAAGGATACAATATGGGAACCATTATTTTAGATTTAACACCAATTCCCACATTTGAAGCTTTGAGGACAAAGATTTTTCTAAGAGGGAGGGGATGTTAGGATCCCATGCTACCCCTTCTCTTTACTTTTTTAGTATATTAGTTACTATGGACACATATAATTATAAGTCATCCCATGAGCATTTTGTTTTATCCCACATTTGTGAGAAGTAGTAGTTACTTAGTTTAGACTTAGTATATAAGTGTTGAGGCCAATGAATGCATCCATAAATTTATTGTATTGATCTTGATCAAAGGAGGTTGCCCCTTGAAGTGGCCTACGATCAATATAATCCCTTTGATTTTTTGCTAATAATATAAATCTATTATTTCATGTATTTTCATTAAATAAATCTATTATTTCATGCATTTTCATTAATTTATTTCAGGAGGATCTTCTCATTGTCCACCCAAAAAAAATACCTCTAGATTTGTCTGAACATGTGCCCTCATGGTATCAAGCCGAATGATTTTGTATATACCATAAATTCCCTAGGAATTCTATCAATAGATTTTGTCCATTTATAGATTATATGCAAAAGTTGATTGATAATGGTGACATTGAAATTAAGGGTGAATCTAATGCATCCATGCCTAAAAGTGTGCAAAATGGGGTATGCCAAGAATTTATTCTTAAACATGATCAAACTTCTTCCCTCCTCAACCAAGGTAATGACTCCAATCTTATCCATCCCATAACCATCCCCCATCTTCACAAATCCATTCACGCATCCATCCTAAACCCAAAGTAAAAGAGGTAATTTCTGACAATGATGCTATCCAAAGGGACCTTTTTATGTCTACTATCAAAAAATCATCTATGTGATACATCACCTAGTCAACATCCCTATCAAAGTATACATTAGAATTGTATAGATCATGTTCAATAATAACATCTAAATCAAAAATCACATCAAAATCATCATCCCTTATAAATTATGATGGTTATACCAACACTTATCTCTTTGAACATGTCTCTACTATTGACCAGTCAAAAATAATGGATATTGATACATCCCAAGATGATGAAAATATAACATAATCCATGGATTATCCATTACTCAAAGAGCATCAAGTTAGATATGAATCAGCTTTAGATGCTAATTCCCTCAAGGTTCTTAATGATCCTTTTGAGATTCTGGATGACACTTTCTCTGATGTTGAGGCAAGGGGTCTTAGTGACATTTATGAGGAATATGTTGCCTATTATCCCCTTAATCCACCACACATTTTTAATCATCCACCTCTCCTCCATAATCCATACATCTGGTTCCATGAATGATATGAAGAGGAAAATGTATCATTGGATTACCCTCTATATGCAATATCATGTGTTGAATATACGAGGATCCAAATCCATAATTAGTTAATCCCATCAAATAATCAAACTTAATATGATCTATATCTAATTAGTCAAAGTCAAGATGAGTCTTATAGTCAACCAAGTCACAAAGAATCACCCCCTAGTATATATATCCTTGAAGTTTTAGGGGTATATCTAAATCAAAATCATTTGTCTAGCTAAACGTCAATTCCGTCTAATGAAGTGCACAATAAATAACCATGAGGAAATCCAAGTCAAATATCTAAAAGATAAAAATATTTAAAGAATAATTATAATATGGTCTACAATCCTCCTAATATTTGGATCAAAAATTAAGAAAGTCATAAGGTATTGGATCCCTTGATCTCATGACACCAATAAAAAATGTCCCCTTCATGATATTTAATAGTGTATGCACTTATTAAACCCCATTTCCACTCCCCTTCTAGTCACATTTTCCATCATAACCATATCACTCATTCACATCCTATACCCCACCATTAAAATCAAGGTGTAATATTATCCATACCATACACCACTTTCTTGGGTAACATGAATCTTATAGGGATCACAAAGACACTTGGTTGAGACATCCAAAGGATGTTAAATCAAAAGTCAACAAAGTTCACCAAGACATTAGTAAATCTAGCATTGACAACATGGTCCTAACATCACACATCTCTAAAACGGGTGTTGGTTAAAATGTCAATAAAGTATGTACACTCCATCTCGACCACCTCTAATAAATTGAGATTCCATCTAAAACATCAAAAAAATAAAAATAAAAAAAATCAAAAAATAAAAAAAATAAAAAAAAGTAAAAAATAAAATAAAATAAAAAATCATTCATCTAATGGTGAAAACTAGTTTACTTGCACCTTAGCCAAGTACCATGATGAAAATTGGTCTCTGACGTCATGTTAAAATAATATATTGTCTACATTTTACCTCAACACTTGGGGCCAAAATCTATCCTTTATCAAACCCATCCATTTCATCCTTATCTATCCTATCCCTTGGCCCATTGTTCTTACCCATCATCTACCATCATATCTTACATCCTCTTATGTCCATCCTTATCTATCATGTCATGCATCCTATCTCTCATTACTTCCTACCTTGACCTTTGTAAGGAAGTGGAAGGTGTCTTGATAAATGTTCTAGAATCATCTTGGCATATCTTTTAATGAACACTTGGGTAACTAAACATATGGTTCCTTTATGATGTGGTCATCTACAATCCCTAGTCCATTCTTCCTTGGTCTTCATCCCCTTTTTAGCATTACCTTCATCCTTCTATCATCCCATCTATCATTCCATCCATCTTTGTCTTGGTTTCTAGGCTTATTATTCCCTTTGCTAGTAAGCCTATTTGTATAGTGTACATACATAGTTCAAAAACCCTAAAAATTATAAAATCCACCAAATCCAAAAACATCTAAGTTATCTTATCTTATGTCATCTTATTCTATGTCCTACATATCCTAATCATCCTATCTATTGTTTTATCCATCTTATCATATTTTCTTGTCTTATATCCTAATTGTATTATCATCCTAATCATATTGTCCTATTATCTTTAACAACCTTATCCTAATCCTAGTTTCTTGTGTAGTCCAAGTCCATATCCTTATCTAAATCATTATCCTCATCCAAATAATCAATCTATTACCAGTCCATACCTTGTTTAAGTTCTTATCCTTAATCCAAAATCAAATCATCATAATCATGACAAACTTATTCAAACTCATCACCTAATCAATCAACCCATCGACTCTCACCAATTAGACAAGACATAATGGCACTGCATGTAAATACTTGTGTGTGTTACTTGTATGTTGTTTGATTTATTTGTATGTGTTTTTATCATGTATATATCTGATTTGTATTATGCTTTGTTTGTCTAATTTTTGTCTATTAGGAAAATAAAAAGGATGCTATGATGACACCAAAATCCATAATGATGGTTTTAGGTGCCCTTAATGATGCAGAGTTCACTATTTGCCCATGCACTATGGCACAACTTCCCTTTGGTCATACTGATATCATGGGGCTTACTATCAATTGATATATTTAATTGATTGATTAGAATATGATGATATTTATTACAAAAATTATGGCTTTATAATCTAAAAACTCATAATTTCTCCTATCCCCTATCATCTATCATCACCTCTACCAATCCATATCCAATCATTTATCCTAGTCCTTTATCCTCAAGTCTATTATCCAATATCAACTTGTCTAATATCAAACCATTCCTTCAATTCCTTTATCATTACATCTAACCAATCATATATCATATTTCCAATTATCAACATCTTCACTCAACTCTCAATCCAATCATCATTACCAACATCTATCTAAAAACTAATCCATCATCATCATCCTCTAATATAATCTAAAATACATTGGCTTGAGGTATTTTTAGACAATGTAAGTAGTGTTTAGTCACATAACATGTCTATGGTTAGCTTTATCATTATCTCCTCTTTCATCTTCACATTCCTTCCTCATTATAAATTATTGAATCAATCAAATTATTGAGATATAATATCAACCATTAATCAACTACTCTATTGATCAATCACCATCCCTACAATCATTTACCTGACATTTTTTTCAATTTCCCACACCTGTCAATTAGTCCTAATAAATCACAACATCCATATTTTCTTCCATTAATCATCCATTATCACCAATTGGTTAATTTATCATTTAAAGTTTATGGTTTACTCCCTTAATTGGGGCATGATCAGAACTGCAACTTTATAATCATCTATCACTTCCTTGAATGTGTCCGTGCTAGGAGCATCATCATTACTAATTATATTATGGCTCATTTATTTGATACAATGTAATCCAATTATTATAATTTCTCTTTTATTTACTTGATCATATCATTTCTTCTCTATCATTACCTTCATCATATCACTCAACTTTAACATTGAGCTACACTCATCAAATCCTTGTATTTTCCTGGCCAACAATTCTCATTTGCATGCATTCTTACTTGGGATATGTCACAAGCTCGTATCCTTTTATCCTATCATTACCATGTTATGGTTTATTGACCCTCGAGATGTGTCAACAATTATGAAACTGCCATTTCCACTCCTTTCACATATGTATTTTTTAGGGGCATCATCACCTTATTGCTCATTGCTCAGGTTGAATTTATTTTCTTCATCATCTATCACACATATATCATCCCTTCCCATTGTATATCCATTGTATCCCACCCCTCATTTCCTCTTTCATGTGGCCATCCATCTCATTATTCCCTGCATGTCCTCTCGAGGGGGCATCATAGTCACCAACATCATTTACTAACGTTCATCTATGATATGGTTTTTCCTTAAAAGACCATTACTCCTAATTAGGTGAAGTGGAAAATCCATTTCAAAGAGGGGAAAAATGTATACACCCAAATATGCTCACTTCCTTTATCATCACTAATATTCCTATTAGTAGACACTAATTTCACCTATCCCATCTAATATCATTTATCTCCTCTAATCATGTCTAATTCTTCCCTGATCATTTATCTAATATCCTCCTTCATTATATTTTATCCACTAACCTTATCCCTACCCTATATATAAATTAATTCATTTAAATCACCATTATTTACTAACTAATCTACTTGTCTAATATTTGAGAGTTTTAAATTCCCATTACCCACATACCTACCTACTCTATCCTATTCTTAGGATATCTTACACCCCTAGTCCCTAATCACCTCTCTAATCACCCATCCTAATCCCATACTAATCTTACTTAGCCCCTAAATGGATTCTAGAATTATCCAATTCTAGATTCCTCTTTAAATTGACCCCTTCTCTCTAGAAGCCTCTATTATAGAGGTTTCCAAGGAATTTGTAAATCTTGGAAATTCCTCCACTCTTGATCTTCATGGCTCAAATTTAAATGTGGGCCATTGATCTTCACTCCATCCTTATATTTAATCAATCCCCTATTGGAAAAATTATTTTCATTGATGTCAAAGGTAATGACAAAGTGGTGATGTCATGTTTGATCATGTGAATGAGGTGGAAAGTACATCCACAGTGGTATCAAGGTCAAGGTTGAGACCTAATCTTTGCATTGAGAGGCTTATTTAAAGGTCTAATTCTTAAGCTTGGTGAGGACTTGTTATGGCATGATGTTGATATATGAATGCATTTGATCCTAACATTGTGAAAGGTAGGTTTAGATGCATATGAGCTAAGTTGAGCATTTTTTTATGTTTATCATGTTGATGTTGTTTTAGGTCAAAGAGAGAAGACAAAATATGTGAATAATGGTTTGGTGGTCTTCTCATAGACCTTGTGTGGTGGCATAAGAATCGTAGCCTAATGTGTTAAGAAGGTTGAGGCCAGGTAAAAGAAGTTTGTAAGTTTTGGAACATGGATTAAAGGTGTATGACATGTTTTTGAGGTGGTGAGAGCATTTGAAGAGGTTTTAAGGTGGTTTCTTGGTCAAGGTATGGTCTATAGTTCTAGGCTTAGTATGAAAAAAAGAGTGAGACATAATGAGGGGTTAAAGTTAGTTTCCTATTTATGTGAGCTCTTGTGAAATTTGTCCAAGTTACCATAGGGTGTTTCAAGTGTGCGTGCTAAGTTTCAAGTCCTAACTTAAAGGACAAAATGTGAAAAAGTGTCCTTAGGCTTCCAAGTGTGCTAAAATGAAGAGATGTGAACCTGAGAAGAATGTTGTGATGCTCATTGGCAAATGTAGAGTTTTCATGGTGACCTGATCATTTTGGAGTAGTTGGGAAAGGATACTGAGAATATTCCAAAATAATTTTTAAGAGAAAACAATCCCTCAAATTTATGAACTAACGTTAAGAAGGTAAGAAGATTTTTGTGCTTACAAACCGTCATAATGGAGTGATTGGAAAGATGTGAATGGTTTTGGAGCAAAATGGATTGATTGATAAAGATTAATGATTATATTTTGTATAAGACTCCTCTAGGTATCTCTAGGTGTTAGTGGTGTGTTAGGAGTGAGTAGAAGGTACATAAATATGTTTAGTTATATTGATTTTATTGCTACAAGCAAGGTTGACTTGGTCAATGAATAAGAATCATTGGAAGTTGAAGTATAAATTTTTTTATTGATACCTATGGAGTTATTTTTATGAGTTATAATCATTGTGTCAATCATTTGAGTCCATCAATTTTTCCTATCGCTAAATTTGTAAAGAGTGCAAATAGTGAAAGAAACTAGGCAAAGTGAAAAGTGATTAGGGAAAAGTTCTAGGTGACTAGGGATGCATAAAATGGTTTGGGGTATTTTTTTAAGACCTATGTCTCCTGTTACCTTGGTTGATAAGTGTTTTTGGTAGTCATACATAGGCTATAAGGTGCTCACAAAGTGACTTGTCTGAATAAGATGAAGTATGAAGGTGTGTGTTCCATAAGATGGTATATATATTCCTTATGTACTATTCTAATTTCACATATTTTTGATTAGATTTTATAATAATGTGTCTAAGTATCTCATGAATGAATTTATAAGTCAAGGAAGTGATCTTATAGGTGTTAGGAGTCATGCTCATAATGAATGTGTTTTGAGTCAAGATGATTGCTACAGGGATGTTGAGGGAAGTAAAGTGTTTGAAGTCTTATGATAAATGGTGATGCATAAAATGGATATATTGATGTTTTTGGAAACCTAAATTAACTATTCATGCTTTTTGAAATCTTAGGAAATAGTTTAAGGTGTTGAGATGAGGAATCCAAAAGGGCTTGTCTAACTATATATGCACAGTATGAGAGTGGTATAAGGAATTGGTCTATTAGACCAATGAATAATGACAGAACAAAAGAGATAAATATTGGAGGTTGATATAGAATAATTATATTACTTATAAATATGAATTATATATATTTTAATCACTCCTAAAAGTGTTAAACATGAACATTTACATGACTGTACTTTGACTATGTTTGACCAGTCTTAGTGGTTCTGTAGCAGAGGTGATTTTGGATGATTGGAGCTTAAGTGAAGATGTCTAGTGGATATGATGATATTGATAAGGTAATTTATGATATATTCATGCAATTGCTTTAGTGGGTTGTTTGAAAAAATTGGTTGACTACTTCAGTTCTATGAGACAAATTTTCTTGGTATATGAAGGGCTAATAATGAGTAGGCAAAATGACTTGGTTCAAGTGGTGAGTTGGAGTTCCAGATTGTGTGGACCTATATGGAATTATTCATGGGTATATTTGAGGTGTGTTATATGTGTCTCAAGCATTTTTTGAGGATAAAAGTTATCCAATAAGTTCAAGTTATAATGTGTGCATTGATAAACCTAATTACTTTAGGTCTCATTAAGGCCTAATTAAGGTTTGGGGCTAAATAAGTATGACCAAAACATGGAGTGGATTGTATCACCCATGTAATGTGTGTATGTACCTATTACAAGTGTAAAAAATGTATTATAATTATCTTGTCAAACCAAGACTGGGTTAGATGAATTATGTCATATAAAGGCAAGGCCTAATTGGCATATTTGGACTGCGAATGATGATGTGAACTTAAGCGAAGGATAGAGCCTTTGAAGAAGGATAAATTAATTAAGGAACATCATAGGGTGAAGAATATAATTCATGCATATATGATAAATTTGATGCAAGTGGACACACAAGTCATTAGACCTAATGAACCTAAAAGAGGCATATTAAGCGAAGGAGCCTAAGTGGTTTGTATGAGGTAGAGAGGTAGGTTTACAGGTGTTAGAGATAGAGAATTCCATCATCAGGTGTGTCAAACATTAGATCAAATTTTGAGGTGATTGAGTTGGTTCTTAATCATCTATGGGGTTGTAGCCTCCTTGTTAGTTGGTGCTAGGTAAAGGTCTAGTGGGTGCAGGACTAAATTGAGGGGTGGGTGCTCCTTCATCAGTTAGTGTTGGTCTAAATTAAATCTTGTCATTATAAGATAGTAGTACATGAATATGGTTTAGTGGGTTTTATTTACCAAGAGGGGTTCCCACATAATCTCTTGTGTTATCTTGTGACATGCTTGTGTGATGGTTTTCTTATGCATTAATATCTTATGTGAATGTATGCTTCATGAAATAATGGTTTTAGAATTGAATGTACATTTTTGTTCTACTATTTCATCCCCCTCTTAGTAGCAAATTCCAACATCCACTCCTCTATGTCTAAACTAACTACATGAACTAAAAACCAACAACATTCTCAATGCCAAATCCATGATCAACTAATCCATGTTATCATCTAAATCAATAGATCAAGTTATCATAATGCTATAAATATGAGTCTATGGTAAGCAATAACAATCCAAATCATTTAGTGTTTTTATTATTTAATCTTGGTTCATATATTTTCATTTTATCCTAATGGCTCTAGATCTCAATTAGTAGTTTGACATTTTGAGTGTTTTGATGTAATTGCATAATCAAATCTAATAGCTCAAAATTTCATCTACACCTTAATCAGAAAATTCTCGATCGATGAAGGTTTAGGCATTAATGTTACCTCTCTTTGGCTCATCCAAAAATTGGATGCTCCAAATAAAACCTTAAACAAACTCACCTTACTTGTCATGGATTTGATAAAACCAACAAAAAACCACTTGGTTGTATTAAGATTCCCTTGATAATTGGACCCAAAATAATTCAAACCAAACTTAAGGTCCTTGATCTTCCTTTATATTTTATCATGATTTTGGGATGTCCATGGACTCATTGTATGAGAATTATTGCATCTTATGATATCCAATATATCAAATTTATCCATAATGGCAAACGATATAAATGTGAAGCAAATTCAAAACCTTGGAGCAATCACTTTTCAAATATTAATCTCAATAGTGCATTCCTATGATTTCTCATCTTAATATTCCTCCTCTGCCTAAGTTCATCAACATTTATTCTAATTTATAGGTCACTATTATAGACTCTGATGATTATGAACCCAATGAATTGCAAATAATTTATAATTTCACTTGATTACCTCCCTATATAGTAAAATGGATCCCTCCTTCTCTGCTTCCATGAGATCACACCATTCCTTCAATTGATGATATTTTTGATAGTCCTCCCACATGCAACACATATGAAGCTTCCTACACAGAAGATGATATCATTTGTAATGAATATAGAACAACCAAACTCTTTTAAGATCCTTTACCCATGCCTCCTTATACTTTAATTAACTTAAGTATATCCACTACCGATATCCCTACTAAAATTGATACATGCACAATTTCCCCATATTATGATGATGCTGACATTATGGCCCAAACCCAATCATGAGACATGGATTTCATGAATTATCAAGAAAACTTAGCTAAAATACATGCCTTTAACTATGATGTTCATGCCTTGAAGGTTATGTACCTCATACCAATCCACCCTTAAGATATACTCCATGGGCTATCCAAGAAATATTGAACCTAAAATGTTTGATGGTATTGATAAAATATATATCATTCAATCTCCTTTTTTAGATATAAACATTATTGACCACATCAATAGTGTTCACATTATTTCTCATATTTTTAATTATGTCGACCAAAGTAACATAGTATAATCATCATCATCTAACTACATCAACCATAACCAATACCTTGTTGATATAATTATTTTTGATTCACCACTTTCAGTAGCCTCACTTGACCAAGTTGATATAATAGATCTTATTCTTATTATTTATCAACCCATAAAAATTTCATCTAACACCATTATATCCAACTATAATGACTGGCCTGATACAATCAACTTAGAATCTCTACCTTCTACTTAACATCCTAGCATTACCTTAGATACTAAGGCTACTACCATTAGATAAATACATTCTAAGTCTGACATCCAAAGTAATCAAAATATTGATCTCAAAGTAGATGTCAAACACTATGGACCTCTACCCACTCTTTCTAGTGATGAATCTATATTATAATTACTCTATGCTTAAGAGCCTCAAATTCCATGCTAACTATATGTACCTTAATTAGATTACCCTAATAATTCCATTAATTCTACTCATTTAACCTATAATCACATTCCCTATCCAATTAATTCATATCCTAATTCCTACATAAAATCCCCTACATCCCATAAACCTTACTCCACCTTCACAATCAATTAATCACCTTCATTAATCCATTAACTAAGCTTACTTACCTACTAACCTACTCATTATCCCACTTGCCAATTTAAAATTAACTTTTATTCACCTACCCATCTACCACCCTACTAAACTAGCTGTTCCTACACCCCTACTCCCTAATGGAGATTATAGAATCTCCTCTAATTTAACCCTTCTCCTCTAGAATCCTCTATTTTAGAGGTTTCCAAAGAGTTAAAAACTCCTTAGAAATTCCTTGGCCATTGATCTCAATGGCTCAAAATTAATTTTGGGCTATTGATCTCAATGACTCAAAATTAATTTTGAGCCATTATTTTCCCCTCCCATGGCTTATATAAACATGCCATTCCTCCATGAAAACTTAACTTAGAGAAATTAAAACTTGAAACCATAAGCATCATTCATACTTGCATTTTCCAATCACTCATATAGCCTTATCAAAGCCATAATCAAGCCAAGAATCCATTGAAGCCATTGTCAATCATAATCAAACAATCTAACAATCCACTTATTTTTACACTCTAATTATTTTGGCAATCTTGGAGGGGAGCTATAAGAGATAAAATGATGGTAAGTAACTCCATTGTAAGTATCTGATTATATCTTTATCCTATCTATTTGATGTTATTTTCATTTTGGGTTTTATTTCTAAAAATAGTAATATATAAAGAATCCAAATTTTCTACTACATTTTGGTGACCATAGTTGTAGTGTGTAGATAAGCTTGTAGGTTGGGAAGGAGGATAAGTGGCAATATATCCAAGAATATATGTGAATAGACATATCCAAGCATTGGAAATAATGCAGGTGGGATTTATAAGTCCATTTTGATCCCTTTGGTTGTCTTTGAATCAAGTGTAAAATCATAACCTATGAGTTTATTGACTAAAATATAAACTGTGCTAATGACTTTGTTGATTGATTAAGAGAATTTATCAGGTTGTGTTGAAATAAAATATAATCTAATTCTAACATGTCTTCTTTGAATTTTATTTTATCTCTGTGAGATTTCAAATCACTGTTTAGGTTTATCAAAGTCATCATTTATCATTGGGTCGAGATAAGTGATATGTTGTGGATTTAACAACAGTTTTGTGGTTTCTAATTTAATCATTTCCACACCAGTTATGATTCAAGTATATTTTTGAATTTGGTATGTGTATAAAGCCAAAAATATTAGGACATTGAAATTAGTTATTTTTTGATATCTTTGGCAATAACTATTTACTCTGTTTGGTTGTCTACTAACAAGTGTAGGGTAAATCATGGCTTTGCTAGATCACCAACTTGCAAGTTTGACACCAAAATAAAATTTTAATCATGCTTATCATAAGACATACATAACCTATTTGAAGATGGGTAAAGGTTATATAATTTATCTTTTTACACCTAATTCAAACCTTAAAACCATGAGCCATCTCAATTTTCCTTACTTTCGACCAAACATAGGGTTTGGTGGGATTATGTGGCACACCAGGCACCTTTACAAAGTGTTTAAGATCCTCAAAATGAATCTTAGGTCTATGTATAAGGACTATGTTATATCCCAATGGTTATCATAGAGTAATCTAATCAAATGTTAAGCATTCCCCTCCTACCTTCAAAATTTAGGCCCTAGCTATTTTTGTGAATCAAAGAGTTATGACCTTTAAAGCTAGTAGCTCATAAAGTCTTTTGTCATTAGTAATAGTACCAACTAACAAACTAATATTATACTCATTCCCATTAATATAATGGCCTAGATTATAAATAGATAATGGTGTTTTGTGGATCTTATTCATAAATAGTTGTTTCAACCAATGTTGGTTCTCTTCACCAAAAATTAGTAAAATTTATGAGAAGCTTGAGATAAATATCATCAATATTAGGTATGGTACACTTGGTCTTCTTGATCTTCCCTCTTGATTTCAAACTGATACCCATTTTTCGAAATAGGTCACATGCCACATCTTGCAAAATGCTATCAAAGGCTAAGTGTATGTTGGTAAAAGTAAAGCAACCAAGTTTGATAACTGTACATTGTTGATACTAGTCCTTTGAGGTTTTATGTGAGATGCCATATTTTCCTAAATCATTTCCTTATTTGACACTTGGTGTAATATAATAAACATTATCTGCCATTTGGATACATCAATATATCAACCATACTAGTAGTTTTAGTCGACCATTGTAATATGTTAGTCAAAGCTCTTGGTAATTGGATCATTTACTTCTTATTGGTCTTTGATTTGTCAAATAGTTTATTATTTTACCTTTTTTTATAATCTTACCAAATGTTATTTATTTTATTCTATATGTGTGTCATCCAATAAATTAGAGTTAGCTTTTAGAATAGGGCATAATAGAGGCCGTATAGTGGAAAAATAGTAATCACAGGCATTAACTTCTAGTAAAAGATTAGCATCTCCATTCTGTATACCATCATAGCGCATGAGGCTTTTACAAACCACATACCTTAGTGATTTTTTTTTCAATAGGGCACATGTTATGTGTCATTATAAATTACGTATCTATCTTGATTTAAATCCATTAATTACAATGGTATTTACTGACAATTATAAAAGTTTCCTAATTGTATACCTAAGCCTACCATATAAGACCATCATCCATACTACCTCGTCTAAGTTGATTGTCTATCCTACAATTAATGAGAAGAACCTCTTGCAACAGATTACCTCCTACAATAGATTTAATCAAAATATGCAAAAATAAAATAACTCTTATGACTAACAGAAACATAGAAAGTTTATATTGATCGCATCCCACTTCGAGGGGGCAACCTCCTTTAGCAAGCTCAATACAATAAATTCATGGATGCCTTCATTGGGCCTCAACACTTACTTATATACTAACTCTATTCTAACAACTACTACTTCCCTTGTATGTGGGATAATTCAAATATGCTCAAAGGGACGACTTACAAAACATATGCATCCATAGAAATTATTACACTAATACTACAAAGAGAAGGGTAAGGCACATGTTCTTAACATCCCCTCCCCCTTAGAAAAAGCTTTGCCCTCAAAGCTTCAGATGTGGGAATTATTGTTGAATTTAGAAGAGTGGTTCCCATGTTGCATCTTCTAGTTACATGTCGTGCCATTAGATTAAGACCTCTATGATGGAGTGGGATCAAAGTTGGTGGGTGCGCCTGTCCAAGATTTCTTCCAGCTTTATAAGGATGGAGCCTTCATTATCAAGTTCTGGTAAAACTATTTACACTCAGATGTTGGACCTAAAAACTTGCTTCAAACAGGAGACATGAAAGATGGGATGAACTTGGGAGGAAGGTGGAAGCTCTAACTTGTAAGTAACTGACCCAATCTTCTAGAGAACCTTATATGGCCCATAAAACTTTGGATCAAGCTTTTGATGCTCTTTTAGTTTCAGTAATGATTGATTGTATGGATATAGATGAAGAAAGACCATATCACCAAGTTGAAAGGTACACTTAGAGTGGTGCTGATCAGCCTACTACATTCAATTTTGTGCCATGTGGAGATTGTCCCACAAGGTGTGGAGAATTTGATCCAAGAAAACCTATACGACTGTGGAGGCTATGTATGGGTGGCTGAGTGCACAAAAATGACTATATTTAGAGAGGCAGTCGACTATGACTAGGATCACTATCTTTCCCTTAGATTTAGGGAGGACCTCAATGAAATCCATGGAAATATCTATCCAGATCCTAGTAAGAATGGGCAAAGGCTCGAGCAAACTGGGAGTCAATGTGGTTTCACCTTTGTTTCATTGGCAAGTATCACATTCGGCCACCATCTATTTAATTTCAACTTTCATGCCTTTCCAAAAGAAGTGTCAATGTGCCTGCTCATAGGTTTTGAGAAATCTTGAGTGCCCTACTGAGGGGGAAGCATGGATTTCATAGAAGATGGCCTGATATAGGTCTATACTTTGGGAAACCACTAGATGACCCTTGTATTACAGAGAAGCACCATCCCATGAATAATGTGGTACTATAGAGGGGTTAGTGGTCAATTAATGAATGAGGTGGCATAAGGAGGGATCATTTGCATACCCTTGTTGGATAGATTTCAACCAGTTCAGAATGGGCATGGAGATGGCAGAGAGGGAA
This sequence comes from Torreya grandis, assembly GCA_037957365.1. NCBI lineage: Eukaryota > Viridiplantae > Streptophyta > Pinopsida > Cupressales > Taxaceae > Torreya > Torreya grandis. The sequence continues at coordinate 1,239,499 of JARHVA010000463.1, forward strand.
GGCTGGTCCTCGAAGGTTCTTGAGCATCAACCATAACATTGTCTTTTCCCTTCTTATAGGTGATCTCATAATCATAACCCATGAGTTTGGTAACCCACTTCTACTGAGCTGGGGATGAGACCCACTATTCCAAGAAATATTTCAAACTCTGATGATTAGTTTTGATGTAAAAATGATTTCCCAGTAAGTAGGGTCTCCATTTTTGTACTGAATGTAAATTTGCCATCATTTCCTTTTCATATGTAGACAAAGCTAAATTGTGGCCAGAAAGGGCTTTACTAGTGAAGGCAATTGGTTAGCCCTCTTGGAGAAGAATAGAACCCAATCTGATGCCACTAACATCACTTTTGATGGTTAAAGTTTTGATGAAGTTTGGCAATGCCAAAATTGGTGTGCTACACATAGCCTATTTGAGTTTAATGAATGCCTGATCAACAGTTGCACACCAAGTGAAAGCATCCTTCTTTAATAAGGAAGTCAAAGGAGCCATGATCTTTCCATAATCTTTGATGAACTTGTGATAGTATCCTGTTAGGCCTAAGAAACCATGAAGGCTCTTGAGGGTGGTTGGTTAAGGCCAATTCTGCATAGCACTAATTTTTTTGGGTCCACATAAACCCCATTAGCTAAAACAATGTACCCCAGATAGTCAATTTCCTCTTGACCAAATGAACACTTGGATTGCCTGGCACATAATTAATTGTCTGCTAACAGTTGTAATGCCCTATCAATATGTTGTAGATGCTCGGCCCATGTGTGGTTGTAGATCAAAATGTCATCAAAGAAAACTAAAATAAATTGATAGAGAAAAGGCTGAAAGATTTTATTCATGAGTGCTTTAAAAGTGGAAGGGGAATTTGTAAGGCCAAATGGCATGACAAGGAACTCATAGTGACCTTCATGCGTATAAAAGGCTATCTTGGGAATGTCATCAGGATGCACTCAGATTTGATGATATCCAGAACATAGATCTAACTTGGAGAAGAATTTGGCCCCATGGAGCTCATCAAGAAGCTCATCGATGATAGGAATTGGGAATTTATCCTTGATAGTGAGGTGGTTAAGGGCTTAAAAGTCAATGCAAAGGTGGCACGACCCATCTTTTTTATGGACAAGAAGGACTGGGGAGGAATATGGGTTGGTGCTAGCGTGAATAACTCCAAACTTGAGGAGTTCCTGGAATAAGTTCTCAATTTTAGTCTTTTGTAGATGGGGGTAATGGTATGGCTAGATGTTGGGTGGGATGCTTCCTGGAAGGAGAAGAATGTGGTGATCTTCAGGGCATGAAGGGGGTAAACCTATTGGTTCTAAAAAATTGGTTGCATGCTTGTCAATTATGGCTTATAAATCTGTAGGGTGGTTAGTAGCAATGGGGGGTTGGAGTTGAATGGAATGCAACTGTGCAATGACCCCATGTGAGCCTTTCTTCAAAAGTTTTTCCATGCGATGAGAACTGATGATGCTAGAAAATCTTAGTAATAACCCTTTTAAGGTGTGATTCTAACCATTATCTATGAACTGCTTCTAAAGCTTAGAGAATTCCCATAAAATAGGTCCTAATGTGCAAAGCCACTGTGCCCCTAAAATCACATCACACCCTCCTAAAGGTAGGGCAAACATATCAGAGCAAAAATTATAATTACCCATTGCAATACACACATTTTGACACTTCCCTTTACATGGCAATGTGCCCCCATTAGAAATTATGACTTTAAAGCTAGAATAAGGGTATACAAAGCAGTTTGCTGCCTTAACAATGTGAGGATTGATGAAATTGTGAGTACTGCCCAAGTCAATGAGGATTGTGAGAGGGATATTTTTGAAGCACCCTTTGACCTTCATGGTTTGGGGAGTGGTGAAACCTACTAGTGCATGCACTAAGATCTTAGGTTGAGTCTCTTGAACCATTGGGTCCTCTTCAGTGCCAGGTTCTTGAGCATCTTGAAATTTTGGAATATCAGGCTTGCTGTCCTGCTCTGGTGGTGACTCCACATCTAACAAGTAAAGTTTTTTTTAGATGCACTTATGACCCCTAACCCATTTTTCATCATAGTTATAACATAATCCATTCTCTTTGCAAGCCCACATCTATGCCTCAGTCAGGTGCTTGATTGGTGTGGTTATGGTTGTCTGCTGATTCACTATGTTCTTTGCTGGTGAAAAAGTGGGAGGTTGACGCTGTGTGGAGAGTTTATCTTCTACTAACCTAGATAAACCCAAAGCATCCATCATATTTTTAGGTCAAAACTTTTTTACCTCTGAGTGGATTGGATCTTTGAGTCCACTAATAAAGTAGCTTTTGCAAAAGTCATTTGACAACCCTTTAGTGTGATTAGTGAGTTTTTCAAATTCAATCTGATATTCACAAACAATACTTATTTGATGGAGTTTGGTGAGAACTCTTATGAAATCCTTGAATGCTAAGGGACCAAACTTGCCAAAAATTAAGGATGCAAAATTTGACCAATTGAGTTCATCATTTGAATTGAGATACCAATGGTACCACTGAAGTGCTTCTTGTTCCAGATGAAAGGAAGCAATTGGGACTTTGTTTGCAGAATAAGTATTATGGAGTTTAAATAATTGTTCAGCTCGATATATCCACCCTGTAGGATCTATACCATTGAACCATGGAAAGTCTAGCTTAGGTCCATGTGAGAAGTTGGAAGTAAAGGAGTGATGTTCTGAAGAAGACTCCTCCTTCTACACTCTGTTGAGCAAGATGCTATTTTGTTGATTCAAGCCACACATCATATTGGTTAACTCTATAACCTGAGATTTCAATGTGGTGATTTCTTCCTCTATGATTTTTGTGCCTACATGAGTGGTGACCATAACCAGTTGTTAATATCTAGGGATCCTTTGTGTGGTTGGAAATATCCTCAACTGTGGATATGCTGTTGTTTACTCTCTGAACCTGATAAGTTGGATATGGACCCTAAGTTTGTTTGGCTACCTAAAGGATTTTTTAAAATTCTCTCTAGCCACCAAAGCTATATGATCGAGTACCAGTCTCCAAAAATTTCTAGTCATGGGTTTACCCCTTAATGATAGCTTTTGGTTTACCTCACGGGTAGGAACTAGTCAATTAGGATGGGGCCATTGCCCTTTTTGCTGGCAGGTCCTCTCAATGGGCCAGCTACTTTGGGGTTCCTGTGGTACTCCTCACAATGAGTTTTAGGGCTTATGCCTAAACACTTCCCATAGTTAAGTGGATGGGTATTTACCCAATCCAAAATGATGGAAACTACATTAAAAAAAATTCTTACCAGAAATGGCGTAGCTCCTAGAAAGCCCTGCTTAAAAAAAAAATTGCTCCAAATCTACCCTCAAAGCCAAGAAAGTGCTCTGATACTAGATGAGAAGAACCTCCTACAACAGATTACCTCCTACAATAAATTTAATTGAAATATGTAAAAATAAAATAACTCTTACGAATAATAGAAACACAAAAAGCTTATATTGATCGCAAGCCACTTGGAGGGGGCAACCTCCTTTGAGCAAGCTTAATACAATAAATTCATGGATGCCTTCATTGGGCCTCAACACTTACTTATATACTAACTCTATTTTAACAACTGCTACTTCCCTTGTATGTGGGATAATTCAAATATGCTCTAAGGGACAACTTACAAAGCATATGCGTCCATAGCAATTATTACACTAATACTGCAAAGAGAAGGGTAAGGCATAGGTTCCTAACAATTAAACCCTGAAGATTCTAGATTTATAAAATCTGAATTGGAGATTTTAGTCAAAATTTTTAATGATCTTGAGATTTTTTCATTTTATAATGCAAATTTGAAGTTTCAAATTTTTTGTTTAGTCAAATATCTAAATTTTCAACTAGGGATTTAATTTGTTAAATCTTGATTTAAATTTGGATCATAAGTATATGTGTATTGCTAAAAATAGAAAATTATCAAACTTTGTCTTTTAATATGAGTTTATAACATTATAAGTCTTATTCATTAGATTGGATATGGTTCTTTTATTTTTGATAGTATATTAGTGTACCGAACCAATTTAGTCTAATCACTAATCATTAGTTTTGTAGGTTGATTCATCTCAGATAAATTAATATTTTTCAACCATTTTTAACTTGTAGATACACATGACCATTCAAGATGAAAATTATCAAAACTACTAACATTTGATTTGTAGGTTACCACTTATCAAAACTAATAATCATTTATCTTGTAGGTTATTCTTTTACAAACACCGATAAAAACTACTAATCATTTTCTTGTAGTCCACCTGTCAAAGACATTTTGGCATTTCAAAACCATCTTGTTTATCTAAGATTTTTAATCATTTTGTCATTTTATCTTGTGTATATATCTCACATCTTAATCAATTAATTGATCATTTTTCTTCTTGTTCATCACCCAAGGGCTATGTGGTGTATGCTCTCCTCCTTGCATCCTTGAAATTATTCTTGGAAGATCAAAAACCACCCACAAACCCTCCCATTTTTATTTTCTATTGGCAATGTGATGTGGAATTGACACCCACGCACTTATCATAGTCTTAGGGGGATAATGACCATGGATTTAACCACCACACACTAATCAAGACTCCATGTTTTGGTGGAGTATAAATATCAGGGGCAACTATCATTAGGCTAAGTGGTTGACCTCATATAGGTCATCTGTGAAGGGGAAGAGTTTGTTATCTGAACCAGGCATCGGACATCACCCTATAAAAACTTGGGAGCCACCATACCTAGTGTATATAGGGGATGCCCATTAGAGATCCCATTCAACCTAGCTTAGGAACTTTTAGCCATAATAGGCAATCTACTACTGGAGTCAGGATCAGATCCTAATTAACTATCAAGTATAGATGGGGTTGAGAGGGTTTGGTTGATATTGTAATGGGTCACTAGACTACAACCTCACCCATAAAACCATTAGATGGTATGGTCATCAAGTTACACACCCATTAGTTTACTAATATTAAGATTTTGTTCTACTTGCTTGGGTCTATGTTTTTATAGTCCAATTTTATTTGTGAGATGATTTAGCCTTTCACCCAAACCCATACATGACTATCTAGTCATTCTATATCATCATCTTATCTATCTTGTACATTCATAGTCTTCTTTTATATCCTCATCACCTTTACATGTCATCATATCTTGTATAATTTTACTTATCCATATTATCACCATATCCTGTACATACTTATCTTATTATCCCCATTTAAGTCTAATCCCATCCTATCTTATCTTACAACACACCTAGTTGGCTATTTAGGTCACATGCATATCCAAATCATAATCATCATCATCAAATCTTTAATCCCATCATCCTTGATAACTCCATCTATCCTTCATCATATAATTCTATCCTATCCCACCTTGAAATAAATAGTCTAAGGATTGAGCTTCTCTTTTCATCCTTACATATCATGTTATCATCCTAGTCCACTATCACTTTATCAAATTTTGTACCTAGTCGATGTCCTATTAGAAACCTATCACTTTGTCAGTTTCAATCTAGCATCCAATCATCATCAATCTAGTCATCTTGCCTATTAATAAATAACACCCATCTAAGCATCATATTTATAGTTTGAATCTAGGTACTAATGCATCCCAATCTTCTTAATAGCTTGAAAACTAGGCATTATCAATATATCATTAGCACTTATTAAAGTATAGGTTTGAAATTTGATCCTAATCTTACATCAACTCAATCATATTTCATCCATCCCATCCTTGCCATCACTTGTCATACTATCTCAATCATTTAGACTTGATTTGACCAAGCACCAGTCCAATTATTAAATCTACCTCCACATCATCCATTATCCCCATGGATTTGGACCCTATCCTCATGGAGAAATACCTATTTTCCAATAAGGATGAGATCCTTTTACAAGGTCTAGAGATGGGTACCCACCTACCTTCAAAATTTGATCCCATTAAGCCTAAACCAATGTCCCATTCATAATTCTAATCTATACCTAAGTCACACATTATCCCATCATGATCAACCTCATCATCCATTTATCATAATTATAGTCCTCACTATACAAGTGATAAGGTCACCCTATTCAATCAATATATCTTGACCAATAAAGACGAAGTCCTCTCACATTTATTGGAGATGGGTGCCCACTTTCTAGATGATTTTGAGCCCCTAAGACTAAGGTCACCTCCCAAGTAAGTCCTTCATCAACCCTAATCCCCATCCCATTCTATTCCACCATCCACTAGTCCTAGTCCTAATCATGACCTTCCCAGTCTAAAAATTTCCTTATTTAATAAGTATATTTATGAAAATAAGGGGGAAATCTTCTTATAGATCCTCGAGATGGGTACCCAATTTCTCAAAGGTCTTGACCCCATCTAACTCACCTTACCCCTAGTTTTTACCTATCAAGAGTCAAATCTTCCATCTACCAATCAGATTCCATCATAGATCCCCCATCCTATTGCAAAGGGAAGCTTAGTTTGTCAACCTCATCTCATTCTTGTTCACCTCCTAAACAATACCATAGTCGACCATCACATTGTTACACCTTTCAATCTAATACTTTCACATCCATCCTTATTGACAATCCATATACCCATCTCCCCATATCCATGGAAACTCTATTTTGGAAATTGAGGTCTCGAGGCATGATTGTCCACCCTCAAACATGACCTCTAGATCTATCCAAACATTTGCCCTCATGGTATCAACCCGAATGATTTTGTATATATCATAAAGTCCTTAGGTATTTAATTAATATATATCACCCATTTAGAGATTATATTCAAAAATTAGTTGATAATGGTGCCATTAAAATTTAAGGAGAATTTAATGCATCCATACCTAGGAGTTTGCAAAAAAGGGCTATGCCAAGAATTGCTTCCTCATCATGATCAAGATTCTTCCCTCTACAACCAAGGTCATGACCTCAATCCTTACCATAATGTAGTCATCCCCATTCAAACCATCCCTATAACCTATTCACATCCAATCCCCTATTTCCACAAACCCATTAAGCCTAAATCACCCATTTACAAACTGAAAGAGAAAAAAGTACTTATGGGTAATAACACAACTATTATAAGAAAAACATCTATTAGTGACATCACCTCATCAACATCCTTATTGGAGTCAACATTAAAATGGTCAAGATCATGTTTGGCATCAACATCTAAATCAAAAATCATGTCAGAATCATCATCCCTTTCATATAATGAAAGTCATATCGACACTAACTCTTTGAGGATGTCTCTACTTCAAATGTCAATTAGTTAGAAGGCATGACACTTGATCTATCCCAAGATGATTAAATTATAGCACAATCCTTGGATGATCTATCAGTCAAAGATCATCAATATGAATATGAATTGATTTTAGTTGCTAATTCCCCCATGAGTCTTAGTGATTCTTTTGAGATTCTTGAAGACACTTTCTTCAACATTAAGGCTAGGGCTCCTAGTGACCTTTATGAGGACTATGCTACCCATTATCCCATTAATCCACTGCATAACATTAATCATCCACCTCTCCTCCATAATCCCTACATCCTACTCTATGAATGGGATGAACAAGAACACGCATCATTAAATTCCCCTTTACATGTAATATTGGGTGCTAAATATACAAGGATCCAAACCCATAATTAGTAAATCCCATAAAATGATGAATCCCTCTATGATAAAAATCTACTTAATTAAATTCAAGATGAGTCTTACAATTGGCCAAGTAATAAAGAATCACCCCCTAATATAGATATCCTTGATGTGCTAGGGGTCTATCCACATCAAACTCATTTTTCTAGTTAAAATTCACTTCCCTTTGGTGAAGTCCACAATTAGGCACCAAGAGGCAACCAAAGTTAGAATGAAAATAAAAAATTAGCATACTAAAAGAATGTCAAAATCAATAATCATATGGCCAACCATCCTCTTCATGTTTGGATCAAAGGATCAAAAATACAAAAGGTCTTGAATCCCTTAATCTCATGGCACTAATCTAAAGAATCCCCTCTACCATATCCAATGATGTATGCAACTATCAAATCCCATTTCCACTCCCTATCTCATCATATTGTCTATCATGATCATATTCCTCATTCACATCCTATATCCCATCATCATAATCATGACATACTACAATCCATATCATATCTCAAATCCCTGGGCATCATTGTCCCTTGTAGGGGTTACCAAGACACCTAGTTAAGACATCTGGAGGATGTTAAATCAAGAGTCAATAAAGGACACCAATACATCTAAGAATCTATTTGTTGCATAGTCTTAATATCACATATCTCTAGATAGGTATTAGTTGAATATCCAGATAGTATTGACATTATTGCATCTCACCCTTATATAATAAATCAAGATGACCAAAAATTCAAAAATTCAAGAGTCAAAAAAATTAAAATAAAAACCATTCATCCAATGGTGAAAAATAGTATTTTGGTGCCTTGGGCAAGTACCATGATGAAAACTGATTTTTAGTATCATGGTAAAATAATTTGTTGTCCACATTATACCTCCACACTTGGGGGAAAAATCCTTCATTTTCATCCATAAAACCCATCCCTTGTAAATATTATTCATATCATATCCATCTATCCATATCGTGCATCCTATTGTGCCCCTCATTTATTCCAATCTTGACCTTCATAAGCGAGTGGAAGATGTCTTAAAAAATGTTCTAGAATCATCTTGGCATATCCTCTAATGAACACTTAGGTCAATATATATATGGTTCCTACATGATGATGTCATCTACCCCATTTCACCATAATCCTCATCCTTTTGTCATCCCATCTATTTGTTAGGAACTTGGAGTATAATTGATTACTTTTGTATAAGCAACTAAACATGGAATTAAACCAGAAGTAATAAGTAACTAAAAATATGAAATAGCGAATAAGAGGAGATATGAGAAACAACCAATCTCTATTAAACTCTTCCTGAAGGAAATACAATGAAGAAATCTCTTTCTCCTCACACCTCTTGGATGTACAATAATTCTCCCTCAAGAGTTCTCTCTCTCTCAATCAATTAAAATCAACTCAATAACTGAGTTTTTATTCCCTTCTCTTCCTTCAGTAGATCTTCTTGATCTTGCACCTTGCAGATCTAATTGATCTTGCTTACAACTTAATTACAATACTGCCCCATGGGTCTCTTAAATAAGATCCAAGGCATAAAACAATTAAAAACACAGACTCAAGACTAAAATTAGTCTTTACATGCAAACTCACTGTCCTCCTAAAATTAGAACAAATCTAATTCTAGAAATGCATGCAAATGCACACACACAGGTGATCGATGCCAGTCACTATCAGTCTACATATGACTGACATCAGCTGATCCCTGACTGATGTTAGTTGGTTTTGATCCATGCTTGACTGATGTTGGTGATACTGTTGATGCCAGTTACTGGTTAAGCCCAACAACCTCCACATGAGCTCAACAATGAAGCTTTTAGCTCCATAACTCAACAATCTCCCACTTGGAGATAAACAGCTACACTTGTACTTGTATAACAACATCCTTTGTCTTGTTTATCTGACTTATTTCTCCATCTTCAAGTTCAATCTTGAAGACCAACAAAAGTTGAATGAAGATTCAACTTCTCCTTTGTTACCAACTTTGTTAACATATTTACAGGGTTCTTATCTATATGGATATTTTCCAGCTTCAACTGTCCATCCTCCAATACCTGTCTAATGAAGTGGTACCTAAGCTTTATATGTTTGGTTCTTGAATGAAAGGCTAAATTCTTTGCTAAATGAATTGCACTTTGACTATCACTATACAATCTACAACTCTCTTGCTCCTTTCCCAACTCTTCCATGAACTGTGTCATCCACATCATTTTCTTGCTAGCCTCTGTGACTACAATGTATTCTGCCTCTGTAGTAGACAGGGCAATAACCTTCTATAACTTTGAAATCTAGCTAACCACTGTTCCACCAATAATTAACACATATCTTGTGGTGCTTCTCCTACCATCTAAGTCACCTATCATATCTGAATCTACATACCCATGTAGAGAAGTGTATGACCCTCCATAGCATAAATGCTTACTACTGGTCCCTCTCAAATATCTGAGAATCCAGTGAACTGCTTTCCAGTGTTTCTTTCTTGGATTGGCCATAAACTTGCCGACAAATCCCACTACTTGGGCAATATCAAGTCTAGTACATACCATTGCATACATCAAGCTCCCAACTACTGAAGCATATGGAACTTTGCTCATGTACTCAACCTCATCATGCAATTTAGGACACTGTTATTTGCTTAACTTGAAGTGTCCAGCCATAGGTGTGCATACCAGTTTTACATCCTACATATTGAACCTCTCCAACACCTTATTCACATAATCCTCTTGAGACAAAATCAAACTATGATTTTTCCTATCTCTCTTAATAATCATGCCAAGGATTTTCTTTGTTGCTCCTAAATCCTTCATGGCAAATGTGTGAGCTAATTTTACCTTTAGCTCAATAATTTCTTGCATGTGTGAACCTACAACAAGCATATCATCTACATACAATAATAGGATAATATAACTACCATTATCCAATCTAGTAAAATAAACACAATGGTCAGATTGACATTTACTAAAGCCATGCTCTGTCATAAACCTGTCAAATCTCAAATACCATTATCTTGGAGCTTGCTTAAGACCATATAAGCTTTTCTTCAACTTGCACACAAGTTTCTCCTTACCTTTGACCTCAAAACCTTCTAGCTGATCCATATATATCTCTTCATCCAAATCTCCATGAAGAAATGCTGTCTTAACATCAAGCTACTCAAGATGCAAATCCTCAATAACAACTGTTGACACTGGAGATTGCACTCAGTGGCAGGAAAATAGGTTTCTGCCCTCTCTCCACAACATGAAAACTCCTCTCTTGCCTGTGGGATGGTGAAGTAGGAGAGGAGAGTCTCTAGGTATGGGCTAGTTCCCTTTGATGTATCTTGTTTGTTTCAACGAATGCCAATACATACAGGCATATATATATATATATATATATATATATATATATATATAAACTGAGGGGGTGAAAAGGGAAGAAAGTGCAAGAAAACAAACTACTCTAAGGAGGTGATACACCAAAAAAGTGATCTTCTCACACCTACTCTCAGAATCAAACAAAGACCACAAACATACACTCAGGCTCAGCAGGGAGAACCAGGCTACAAGAAAATGGTAGGGAGGTTCTTATGAAAACATAAGAACAGAGACTCACTGAGATGCTACAGAATACATACTGTGAATGACTTCCCCTATTCTATATCTCCAAATGGAACTCTCTTCCTGTCACCTGCAGACAATGGCACCTTGTGGATAATTGGTGTGTTGGTGCTGGAACTGTGAGAGCATTAAAGACAATGACTGGACACAACTCAAACACTCAGACATACACATAAAATTTGACCAAGAAGAGTTAAAAATAGTATTTATAGATTTAGGTAGAAATTTTAGTAGGGCTGTGCCTTACCAAAATTGCAAAAAGATGCTTAAAAAATGACAAGTATCAAATATATAAAGAAAGTCCAAGAGGCTCATTTGGTGCTCTTTTTTACAAATGGCTGTTCATGAAAAGAAACAAGCCACTCAGAATATTAATGAGCCATGCGCTCTGTTCTACTTGAAGTCTGCATTCTTAATGTCAAGACGCGATTTATCCACCCATTAAATGTAAAATGAATAAACCAATTACATTCTTTAGCTATTGCATCTTCTCATGATCAATTTGCTGGTACTATTTCACCTGCCAGAGTCTCTTCTTCAAATTGGCACCACTTGGACTCAATTGTTTGCTTATTCTATGCATGTCCTCTTGTCTTTTATCGACTTTGTCTCTATCTACTTACTCGGTCCCTTAAGCGAATTCCTTGGCAGGTTGCTACATTTTGGCCCCTTTTCCTCATGTTTGGTGCCCTTCTAGATCAAAAACCCAATGGCTAAATTACTTTGTTAATCTGACATGTATATGGCCATCGTTAGTTTGGAAACCAATGGCTCTTTTGCTTGATTAAACTTGACATCCTCTAGGACGTCATCGGGTCTGCTTTATGTCTTTATTTTCCTCTCAAGCACTCTTCTGCCTGTGCATTACTTTGGCAGGTCCTTTCCTTTATCATGCCTGCCCTCTGCTAGGGCAATTTGACTTTTGAAGACTCCCTTTCGGTGAAGGACCCACCCTCGAACCAAATCCATTGAACCAAAGATTGGTTCAACGGTTCAAGGTTCAACTAATGTGCGCCAATTCCAAAGAAGGCTGAAGAACTTCATTAAACTTTTGAAGTTGAACCTCTTGGATTTGAACCAAACCTTTTTCGTTGAATTGAACCAAATAGAGAAACATTGGCAAAACTTGTGCCCTCTAGAACAATTGCCTTCAAATAGTGAAGAAGGAAGGTGAACAATTTTGGCCTGTGAGCAAAAAATTGGTCAACACATGGTGACTCATAGGGGAAGCATGCCCGCCATGCTTAAAGACTAGTTGCCTTGCAATCCATTAGGCATGGAGTCAGATGATAACTTTGAAAACTAGCAAGAGCTCTGTCAAAACTTAGAAATAGCCACGCAGATCTACCTCCATGAAAGACAAGACACACAAGACTGAGAAAACTACTACTTGTGTAATAGCACTTAGGGAAAAATAGGGAAGAAAACAAGGGAAAATATGTACAGGCAAACCCAAAAATATTAGTGGAAATGCTTCAGATGTATCCCATTAACTGGGATACATAGTTCTTCTCCATCCAACCTTGAAAGTTAGAATGCATTGTGCTGCTTGCACTGAGTAATCACATAAGGACCACTCCATAGGGTGTCAAATTTTGCATGTTTTTTGGGCTTAGCTCAATCTTTATCCCATTTCAGGACAATGTCTCCTTTAGAAAAATCTCTTGACAAGGACCTCTTGTCAAAGTGCCTTTTTACTTGCTATTGGTGACTTGTCAGAGAAGCCATACCCTGATCCCTCACCTCTTGGAGCTCCATTAGCTCACACAATCTGACCTCCATGCTGGTTCCTTCATTTAGTTGCAGTTGGTGGGAGAGATCCAATGTTGGCAATTCAAGCGAGATGGGAAGCCTGGATTCCCTTCCATACATGAGCATATATGGAGAATTTCTGATTGCCCTCTTCAGAGTAATTCGATCGGCCCATAGAGCTATCTTTAGCTTGGCATACCAAGTCCTCTAATTTTCTTCCACAGTCCTCTTTATAATATTGATTAGGTTTTTGTTGGTGGACTTAGCCAGCCCATTCCCTTGCAGATAATAGTTTGATGAAGTGCTGAGGTATATGCTATACTTCAGTGCCCATTCACTAGTTTTGATTCCCAGAAAAGCCAAGGTGTTATATGAGATTATGGTGATTGGGACTCCAAAATCTTGTTACCAAATCTTCATAGAAATCTAGGACTACACTCTCATTTGCCTCCTTTAAAGCAACAACCTCCACCCACCTGGTGAAATAATCCATGGTAGTCAGTACCCACTTATGCCCAGTGCTAGAGGGAGGGTTGATCATCCCTATGAAGTCCAGGCCCCACTGCATGAATGGTTGCTTAACTTGAATGGGCTGTAGAGGCATGGTGGCCAATCACTATTTTCCATCAAAAAGTGCACACTTTTGGCACTTTCTCACCCAGGCATGGGTGTCCTTGAAAAGAGTAGGCCAAAAATAGCCAGCTCTCATTATCTTTGCTACTGTAGCTCTAGGAGCGAAAAGACCACCAGCTGGCCCATCATGAAACTCAGCCAGTATCTTATCAACCTGATTAGGGTCAATGCATCTTAAGAAAACCCTAGAGAGATCCTTCCTAAATAATACTCCATCAATCAGGACATAAGGAAGGGACTAAAGTTTAAAATATCTTCTTCTGGCCTTATCAAGACCCTGTGGACACTCACCTATGAGAAGGAAATGCTTCATATCTAGCGTCTAATCCTTTATGACAGCCAGTTCTTCTATAGTGGCTGCATCATGGATTAGAAAGCTATTCTCCCCTTTATCTTGGTTGAAACCTACAACCAATTGTTTGCATAGACCTCTACCTCTCACCAGCTTGGTGATTTTAATGTCTACATCATACTCCATCACTTTGGTGATCCATCCCGCCCTTTTCTCATTCAAAATTCGATTGGTCAAGAAATCCTTGACGCTAGGATGTGTGACCATAAGGTGGATCCTATTGTTAGACAACATGTACCTAAATTCTTCAGGCTCCTTACCACTACCAGGACTTGCTTTTCTACATACGTGTACCTGACTTGAAAATCCTCTAATCCTTGGCTGAAGAAGGCCAGTGGCTGTTCAAGGTCTTCGCCATTTGCTTGGATAAGCATAGTGGATATCACTTCTTCATTGTTGAATGTATAGAGGTTAAAGTCCTTACTGAATTTAGGGCTGATCAGAGTAGGCACCTAGGCTAAAGCTTGCTTGATGGCTTCAAAGCTGTCTTTTCTTTGCACTGTCCACTTGAATTCTTCACCTTTCCTCAACACAGAGGTCAAGGGTTTAACTATCTCAACAAAATTCAAAATGAACCTTTGAATAAAATTTATCCTGCCAAAGAAACTCTGTAGGCCTTTCTTGTGCTTTAGTAGGGGCATTTCCAGAATGGAACAAACTCTCTTGAGGTCAATAGACAAACCCTCCTTGGACACAATGTGGCCAAGGATTTTGCCCTCATGAACAATAAACACACATTTCTTTGGATTAAGAGAGATTCCAAATTCCCTGCACCTCTCAAAAATCTACCTGAGGTGTTTTATATGCTGGTTCACTTTCTTGGAAAATACCATTATATCATCGAGATATACCAGCATGTTGTTATTTATCAAGCCATCAAAAGCCATGTCCATAGCTCATTGGAAGGTAGCACTAGCGTTGGATAGCCCAAATGGCATCTTCTTGTAGGCAAACATGCCCCATTTAGTGGTGAAAGCTATTTTATACTGATCACAGCCTTGCACCAGAATCTGATTATAACCTAAATAACCATCTAGGAGAGAGAATGCTCACTACCAGTCACTTTTTGAAGAATTTGCTCCATGCTTGGAAGGGGATAATGATCTTTTAAAGAGACCTTATTAAGGTCTCTGAAGTCGACACATAGCCTGATCTCCCCATTTTTCTTTCTAACAGGAACAAGGTTGGCCAGCCATGAGGAATGTTTAATTGGAAATATAATTTTGGACTCTATCAATTTAGCCAATTCTCTTTGCATGACGGGCTCAATTGTAGGATTGATGGGCCTTTGCTTTTGTGTGACTGGTTTGGTGCCTTCCTCTAATTCAATGGTGTGTTGAGCAAGTCTTGGGTCGAAACCCTTCAAGTCGCTGTAATCCCATACAAACACATCAGTGAACTCTTGACAAAGCAGAATAAAAGCTCACTTTTCTTAAAACGTGCAGACCTTGCCAAGCACCAGTAGCTTGTCCTTGAAGATTTCAACCTTTTCATAATTCTCCTCTTTGGTTGTGATGCATGCTTTGTCATTTCTTAGTTGGTCATCTTTGTTGAAAATACTTTCAAGTGTGACCAGACCTTTAGGGAGTTTATTGTTCTTCAACTAGACGATCTGATCTCCATACTACTACAATTTTGCTTGGTTATGTATTACAAACTCAATTTCCTCCTAGAGGAAGAGAGCTATCTGCTGGTCACTTTCAAAAACTTGCCAATCTACAATGTTATCTAGGACAGAGGGTCAAACTACCACTTTCAAGTGGTGCAAACCATAATCTCAGCTTATTTCTCTTGAAACATCAAACTGAGCACCAATTACTGCCAGCCTATCCGCATGTTTGTTCTGCTCCCTAGGAATCGAGGCAATGTTGAAGGCAAGGAAATCTTCCATCAGGTCCTAGACCCTATGTTTGTAAGACTTCAGCAAGGAGTTCTTTGATAGATTCTAGCCCTTCACCTGATTCACAATTAGCTCGCTATCCCCCAAGACCTACAACTCTTTAATCCCTCTTTTTCTTGCACATTCCAGCCCATGGATCAAGGACTCATATTTTGAAACATTACTTGTGCAAGAAAAATGGAATCAGAAGGCTGAAAAATACGTTTCCTTTGAAGGGGAGACCAGCATCGCTCCACCTCTAGCACCTAGCTTACTTTTGGAACCATCGAAATATAGTTGCCATAGGCCAAGGTCTGGTTGGTCAGCCTTCATCAAATTGGGCATGAAGGAGACCTCTTCATGCATGCAATATACTCCAAGGTCTATCTCCTCTATAAACTTGTATGGATCATGTTTTAAGTTATCATTTCCCCACTCATCCAAGAGTAGGTCCGTGACTCCTTCAAGAGTAGAGGATGGAGCTTGGTCTGCATGGGACTCTTCTAGGTCGATGATTGTGTAATTGACATTCACTGCCTTGGGAGTATATGATTCTAGATGGTCCTTGTAGAGTGGCTCAGACTCAATTTTCACCTTGGTCCCATACTTGGTTCTAAAAACTAGGTATGACCAATTCGCTGCTAGATAGCCACCTATTTTGGATGTAAAGTCCCTGGACAGGCACATTGCAAAAAATGGAGGAATTTCTATTACTACTATATCATGAGGAATTGAGAAGGTTGGGCAAGCATGCAATGTCAAGTCTAAACCCTTCAAAATTCTAACTATTTTTACAAGTGTCCCATCTAGCTGCAGGACTCCCTTTTTCATTTCTTCATACTTCAGTCCCATCTTATCAACAATGCACTTGGGCATCACTGAGGTGCTGGCCCTGCTATCAATTATGTAGTTATGCACCAAAAAGTCCCCAATGGTCAAGGATACATAGAAAGGGGGGGTCTTCTCTTCCTTCTTTACCTCTTTTGGAGTGGTAGGCTGTTCATTTGTCATTAAAATATTATCCATGTTTGCTGGAATAGCTTGCTGATTCAGCTTATGCAATTCTTTCTTCAATACATCCTTCTGCCCTAGAAGAGACAAAGAATCCCATAAAGAGATATTCATATGCAACTTCTTCATCTGGTCCACTATATGGACTTGGGGACTGCCTCCCTTCATGTTTTCCTTTGGGTTGATCCCAACTGGAGCTGTAGGCTGAGGCGCTAAAGGTGCAAATGACTGTTTGGAAATTGGGGCCCTTTGAAATGAGTGTGATGGAGGAGGTGTAGTTGATGCCTACATGGTAGCTTGCACCTCTTCCACTGCTCTCCTCTTAAATCTTGTATTAGCTACAACACAATTAGCCTGATTGCCTATAGCACCCCCATGGTTGATTGCACAAAACTCACCCTCTTCATAATTCATAAGAGCAAAATCCGACTGGCCCTGATTGCTACTCGTGCGGGGTTGAGCTAAAGCCTAAAAAAACTAGGAAAGAGTAGCATCTTGGTTCTCTATATTTTGGAAATAATTCACCATCTCGTTTGTATGCACAACCTGTTCTTGACCATATCCCATGGTCGAACAACTAGGCTGCTCTTGTACAAGATTATTCTGAATAGGCACTATGGCCTTAGATGATGAGGAGGGACCAGCATTGTAATTTTGAAATGGCCTGGTCATAGTGAGCTACCCCTAACCTTGATTATAATTATGAAAAGGGGTCTAAGGGCTTGACCATAATTTTGGTACCCTTGATTTGGTTTGTTGCCTTGAGCATGTTGCTACCTTTTAATGGCAATGAGTTCATTGGTCATGGCCTGCAACATACTCTTAACCTCATGAAATTCACTTGATGGGACAACAACTAGTTTTTTGATGGCAGGCAGAGGAGCCAATGTGGGAGCAGGGGCATGAATTGGAGGTGGCACTTTTGGGAAAATTGGCATGTGAGGCTTAAGGGTGATTTTCCCAGCCTGTATTAAATACTTCTTTACTACTATGGCTATGTCATAAGCAATAGGCAATATATGCCCTCCCATAGATTGTATCATGACTGCAACATCACTGTTTAATGCCTTCAAGTAGTATAAAAAAGCATAGCTGGGAGTCAGCCTTACCAGGATGGGAATTCTCTGCCAGGTCTTTTGAAACCATGTGTTAAAGTCTTGCATATACTTGTGTAGAGCTCTCTTAATGGTCATCAGCTACTCAGCAAGCGAGAGGTCATCACTTTTTCCCCCAAAATGATCTGTTAGCTGAATATCGAGCTCATTCTAGGAATGGATTGAATTCACAGGCAAGGTCCCATACCAGTTAAGAGCCTTGCCCTTAAGAGATAGAGCCAACAATCTGACTGTGACATTCTCCTCCATGATATTATGAATATTGACGAGGTTAAAAACATTCTTGATGTGCTCAAATATTGTAATGGGTCCCAATCCATTGAAAGAAGGTACATTTTTAGAGCTGCCCTTGGAATTGGGTCATATTGTGGGAGGTTCAAGGGGCTCTCACCACAAAAGGTTGCAAATGGCAAAGCCATAGCTGGGATGGGGTGTAATTGAGGCTCTGCTATAACTATCTCTTATAACAGGTCTAGGAGGATGCCTTGTTGGATAAGGATGAGTCTTCCTAAACCTTGATCTTTTAGCAAAAAATAGAGGTAGTGTAACGAATTCAAAAGGAATCCTTTTTGAAGCAGACCTAGTGGTGACTTTAGGCATAAAAATTTAGGACATTGGTCTTAATATGGAAAATGAAGCTCTTACCATTAGAGTCACCAGATGCTAGAAAATATTGAAATGGTTGCGACAGGACCAACATCAATCCTAAAAACTTACTACGTTATAAAATGGTGTTCCTACTGGGCGTGCCAAAACTGTTGACGTTGGAGATTGCACCCAGTGGTAGGAAAATAGGTTCCTACCCTCTCCCCACAACATGGAAACTCCTCTCTTGCATGTGGGATGGTGAAGTAGGAGAGGAGAGTCTCTAGGTATGGGCTAGTTCCCTCTGATGTATCTTGTTTATTTTAGTAAATGCCAATAAATACAGGCATATATATATATATATATATATATAACTATAAATTGCGGGGGGTGAAAAGGGAAGAAAGTGCAAGAAAACAAACTACTCTAAGGAGGTGATACACCAAAAAAGTGATCTTCTGACACCTACTCTCAAAATCGAACAAAGACCACAAACATACACTCAGGCTCGACAGGGAGAACCAGGCTACAAGAAAATGGTAGGGAGGTTCTTATGAAAACACAAGAATAGAGACTCACTGAGATGCTATAGAATACATACTATGAATGACTTCCCCTATTCTATATCTCTAAATGGAACTCTCCTCCTGTCACCTGCAGACAATGGTGCCTTGTGGATAACTGGTGTGTTGGTGTTGAAACTGTGAGAGCATTAAAGACAATGACTGGACACAACTCAAACACTTAGATATACACAAAAAATCTGACCAAGAAGAGGTAAAAATAGTCTTTATATAGATTTAGGTAGAAATTTTAGCAGGGCTGTGCCTTACCAAAATTGTAAAAAGATGCTTACAAAATGACAAGTATCAAATATATAAAGAAAGTCTAAGAGGCTCATTTGGTGCTCTTTTTTACAAATGGATATTCATGAAAAGAAACAAGCCACTCAGAATATTAATGAGCCATGTGCTCTGTTCTACTTGAAGTCCACATTCTTAATGTCAAGACGCAATTTGTCCACCCATTAAATGTAAAATGAAGAAACTGGTTACATTCTTTAGCTGTTGCATCTTTTCATGATCAATTCACTGGCACTATTTCACCTGCCAGAGTCTCTTCTTCAAATTGGCACCACTTGGACTCAACTGTTTGCTTATTCCATGTGTGTCCTCTTGTCTTTTATCAAAATTGTCTCTATTTGCTTACTCAGTTCCTTAAGCAAATTCCTTGGTGGGTCACTACATTTTGGCCCCTTTTCCTCATGTTTGGCACCCTTTTAGATCAAAAACCCAATGGCTAAACTACTTTGTTAAATATGACATGTATATGGCCATCATTAGTTTGAAAACCAATGGCTCTTTTGCTTAATTAAACTTGACATCTGCTGGGACGTCATTGGGTCTGCTTTATGTCTTTGTTTTCCTCTCAGGCACTCTTTTGCCTGTGCATTACTTTGGTGGGTCCTTTCCTTTGTTGTGCCTGCCCTCTGCTAGGGCACTTTGAATTTTGAAGACTCCCTTTTGGTGAAGGACCCACCCTCAAACCAAATCTATTGAACCAAATATTGGTTCAACGGTTTAAGGTTCAACCAATGTGCACCAATTTTGAAGAAGGCCGATGAACTTCATTGAACTGTTGAAGTTGAACCTCTTGGCTTTAAACCAAACCTTTTCCATTGAACTGAACCAAATAGAGAAACATTGGCAAAACTCATGCCCTCTAGAATAATTGCCTTCAAACAGTGAAGAAGGAAGGTGAACAATTTTGGCCTATGAACAAAAAATTAGTCAACAGCAACTAAAGACAATACAGTCTAAATAGAAGTCATCTTTACTATAGGAGAAAAAATTTCACCAAAATCAATACCTAGTTTATGTGTAAATCCCTTTACTACCAACTTGGCCTTATGTCTCATTTGTCCATTCTCTCCTTCCTTTAACCTGTAAACCCATTTGTTTTTCAGTGCTTTCTTTCCAGCTAGCAACTCAACCAAATCCCACATTTGGTTCTTTTCCAAGGAATTAATTTCCTCATTCTTGCCATGCTCCCACTATTTCTTGGATTCCACCTGCATTGCCTCATCAAAAATTTCTAGTTCTCCACCATCAGTGAGCAACACGTAGTATAAAGAAGGGGAATAACAAGTTAGAGGTTTACTTACCCTTATAGACCTCCTCATGGGCATTTGAGACTCATTTACAGCTTGTTGTCTACCTAATTTTTTTGACAATGATCGATCCTGGTCATCTCTCAGTCTACACTCAATTGATGTTGGTTTCACTTGATCGATGTCAGTCACTGTCTGACCAACATCAATTCTTATCTAGCCAACGCCGATCTCTACCTGATTGATGTCAGTATCTATGTTTTCTTTTGAGTTATGATTTTTACCTGCGATCTCATTTTGGATCATAACCTCATCCAAATCAAGATTGCCCTGCTCAAAATTATTCAGCGTCTTGAGCTGATCACTGTATATCACCTTCTCATTGAAAACTACATCACGACTTCTAATAATTTTTTTAGTTTCTAAATTCTACAATTGGAATCCGAAATCTCTAAAACCATAACCAATGAAACTGCACCACATAGATTTACCATCCAGCTTCTTTTTATTTTTTTTATCAATGTGCACAAAAGATTCAGAACCAAAAACTCTGAGAAATGAAAGATCTACCTTTTTATCTATCCACACCTCTTCTAAAATTTCACCATCCAATGCAGTAGAAGGTCCTCTATTAATTAGGTAAACCATAGTATCTATAGCTTCTACCTAAAACTGTAAGGGCGAACCAGCATGCAACCTCATACTCCATGTATGCTCCATTATTGTTCTATTCATCCTTTTAGCAACTCCATTTTGTTGAGGTGTCTTTGGAACCATCCTTTCCCTACGTATTCCACTCATAGAATAGTAACTATTGAATTTATTGCTATAATACTCACCACCATTGTTAGATCTAAGGCACTTCAATCTCAAACCTATTTCATTCTCAACCAAAGCTTTCCATTTGTTAAATATGTCAAAAACATCAGATTTCCTCTTTATGTAATAAACCCATACCTTTCTTGTAGCAGCATCAATGAAAGAAACATAATACTGTGATCCTCCAAATAGAAGCTACCTGAACTGGTCCCCACACGTCTATGTGAACAAGCTCTAACTTGTGCTTTTTCTTTGTTGACCTAATTTTGAGAAACCTCACTTTTTTCTATTTCCCAAAAATACAATGCTCACAAAAATCTAGATCTATGCATTTCAAATATGAAAGCTTACCTTTTGACTTAAGAACATTCACTCCCTTCTCACTCATGTGACCAAGCCTACAGTGCCACAACTTTGCATCTACATCTGAAGTAGATAAAATAGAAAGAGAATAATCAGTAATACAAGTAGATAGATAAAGTGTACCTACTCTCTTACCTCTTACTAATACAAGTGCACCCTTGGAAGCTTTCCAAGATTCAGCTGTGAGAGTTACTGTGCAACCCTCATCACCCAACTTTCTTGTTAAAATCAGATTCCTCTTTAGGATGGGTACATGCGTGACATCCTTCAACACCCATGTGTTGCCATTCTACAATTTCAGCTGCACTTTTCCTTTGCCAACAATTTGACAAGGCTCATCATCCCCTAAATAAACTTTTCCAAAATCTCCATGGACATAATCATTGAAAAATTCTCTATTTGGGGTTGCATGGAAAGAGGCACCAGAATCTAAAACCCATGATTCTACTTGACTATCCAAAGAAAATATAAGAGCATCCTGTGCAACAATACCTGCAACATTTGCTTCCTTATTACCTTCATATTGATTTTCTTTGTTATCCTTCAACTAACAATCTTTCTTTGCATGCCCTTTCTTTCCATAATTCTAGTAGGTTATCTTTTTATTTCTAGATTTGGATCTCCTTCCCATCTTTGACCTTGATTTCCCTTGCTTACCCTTCTCTCTTTGCCTTCCCCTACTTTCAATACTTAAAACATTACTAGATGTTTCCCCTGTGCTTTTCCTGTGAATATCTTCATTCAAGATTACACTAACAACATCAACTTTTAAGATATTTGAAGTAGATGCAATAACTCTAACTACCATTACCAAGCTATGTCAGCTTTTAGGTAAAGAGCATAAGATTAAGAGAGCCTTAATTTCATCATCAAAAACTATTTTGATTGAATTTAACTGATTTACAATTTCATGGAAATTATTAAGATGACTATATACAGATCCACCTTCCTACATTTGCAAATTAAATAATTACTTCATAAGATATACCTTATTCGAAGCTGAGGGTTTTTTATATAAATTTTCCAAAGTATCCATTAACTCTATCATTTTTTTTGCCTATGATAAGTTGGAAATCACAGAAGATGCTAGGCTCAACCTTATAGATCCAAGAGCCTTTCTATCAAGAACATTCCATTATTCATCTTGCATATCTGTGGGCTTACTTGAAACCCCACCCAACGGTAAGTATAGATCTTTTTGATATAGATAATCTTCTATCTGCATCCTCCATAATTGATAATTCTTGCCATTGAATTTCTCTATTTTTAATTTTCTTTCTTCTGCCATTGCTTTATTTCCACTCAATTAGAAACCCCTGTGAGTGAATCCTGTAATCAACAAACACTAACCTGGCTCTGATACCACTTGTTAGGAACTTAGAGTATAATTGATTACTTTTGTATAAGCAACTAAACATGGAATTAAACTAGAAGTAATAAGTAACTAGAATTATGAAATAACAAATAAGAGGAGATATGAGAAACAACCAATCTCTATTAAACTCTTCCAAAAGGAAATACAATGAAGAAATCTCTTTCTCCTCACACCTCTTAGATGTATAGTAATTCTCCCTCAAGAGTTATCTCTCTCTCAATCAATTACAATCAACTTAATAACTGAGTTGTTATTCCCTTCTCTTCCTTCAACAGATCTTCTTGATCTTGCAACTTGTAGATCTAATTGATCTTGCTTACAACTTAATTACGATACTACCCCATGGGTCTCTTAAATAGGATCCAAGGCATACAATAATTAGAAGCACAGACTCAAGACTACAATTAGTCTTTACATGCAAACACACTGTCCTCCTAAAATTAAAACAAATCTAATTTTGGAAATGCATGCAAATGCACACACATAGGTGTCTGATGCCAATCGCTGTCAGTTTGCATATGACCGATGTTGATCGATCCCTAAATTGATGTCGGTCAGTTCTGATCCATGCCTGACTGATGTCGATAATACTACCAATACTGTTACTACTTAAGCCCAACAACCTCCACATGAGCTCAATAGTGAAGCTTTTAGCTCCACAACTCAACACTATTATTTCATCCATCCATCCTTATTTGGTTTGCTAGGCTTGGTATTCCCTTTACTAGTAACCCTATTTGTATAGTGTACATACATATTCCAAAAAACATAAAAATCATAAAATTTGAAGAAAACCAAAAATATTCCATGGTTTCTTGTCTTATGCCTTTTCCTTAGTCTCATCCATATCCATGCCTTTCATATTTCACAATCACATCATCCATCTTCTTTTTCTAAACCAAGGGTAAAATCTAGTCTATACCAAGCTAGCATTGACCTAGTCTCACTTTTGCCTTATCGATCTTATGCATCTCATCTAAATTTATAAATAATTATAATAATACTAATCCAATTTTACATATCCAAATCCTCATTCGATTCCCTTTCCTATTTCAAAATCCATATCCACATCCATATCTTTACATAAGTCCTAATCTTAATCATCATCATTAGTCTATTCCAAATCCAAGTCTATCCTAAGTCCACAATCACATCATGATCATTCTAGTCTAGGCCATCACCCAATCACTCATCCCATCATTAGATAAGACATTATGACATTTCATATAGATACTTTTGTGTGTTACTTGTGTATTCTGTTTGGCTTGTTTGCATGTCTTTTCTCATGTAAATATTTGATTATTTTTGTCTTTTGAGTTTGTGTTTCATCATGACTCTTTTTGTCTATTAAGAACTGAACAAGGATGGTATGAGGTCACCAAATCTATAATAATGTTTATAAGTACCCTCAATGATGTAGAGTTTGCTATTTATCTATGCATTTTGGCACAATGTTCTCTTAGTCATTCTTATATAATGGGGCATACTGTCAAGTGTTATATTTAGTGGATTGCTTAGACTATGATGAGCCTTATTAAAACACTAATGGCTTAATCATTTATCCTAATCATTTAATCATTCTTATCCCATCATCAATTCCATCATCCTATCCCATTCATCTCATATCCAAACAAGCCTTTATCTATCATCTCTCTAGTCATCAACATCTAGCATCTAATATCCAAAATCATTTATCTTCATCTATTTCATTATTTATCTTCATCTAAGTCACATCCTCTATCTAAACACTAAAATATCTCTCTCATCATTTATCATTTAATCAAAACTACATCAACCTAAGGTATTTTTAGAATATGTAGGTAATACCTGGCCATAATTTTGTGCCCAAGGATAGCTCAGCCACTGTTAACCACTAGCCCCATCCTATCCAAGATAAATCACTTGACTTTATTGCATCATTCTAAGCTACACATTATACATCAAGTGGTTTATTATCACTAATAAACTCATCTAATCTCTATTATAAGATTTTAAGTCCTCCCTGGCATGTGTCCTTGCTATGGGAATTATCACCATCGTTTAGCCTATATCATCTCTTCAATTCCCAGTTAATATCTATGTCTTGGGAATTTAGCCTTATCAATCAATCTCCTTTATAGACCTTGATCATTTGTCTATAACCCATATATCTATACTAAGCCACTTTTTCCCTCACATGTATGCTTGGGGCATCTCAATCATAGCTAAATCATTACTCAGGGTATCCCAACCTCACATCATCATCCTGATCTTATTCCACCCTTGGGACTTCTGTTAGAGAGACCATCTGGGTCATTTATCCTCACATGCTCCATCGAGGAGGCATCATAACTACTAACACCATTTCCATTTTCAAACATGGTTTTTAAATGAAATACCATTACTCCTTCCATTCTATTCACTTGCAATACCCTTTCAAAAAAGGAAAAAATGTATGTACTTAAATCTACTCACACTAATAATTATATTAATTTTGCTCATTTAATTTATAATCTCATTCCTTAGTTAATTAATTCATATCTTAATTCCTACATAAAATCCCCTACATCCCATAAACCTTACTCTACCCTCACAATCAATTAATCACCTTCATTAATCCATTAACTAAGCCTACTTACCTACTAACCTGCTCATTAGCCCACTTACCAATTTAAAATTCTCTTTTATTCACCTACCCATCTACCACCCTACTAAACTAGCTATTCCTACACCCTTACTCCCTAATGGAGATTCGAGAATTGGATAATTATATAATATCCTCTAATTTAATCCTTCTCCTCTAGAATCCTCTATTCTAGAGGTTTCCAAGGAATTAAAAATTCCTTGGCCATTGATCTCAATGGCTCAAAATTAAATTTGAGCCATTGATTTTCCCTCCTATGGATTATATAAACAAGCCATGCCTCCATGAAAACTTAAATTAGAGAACTTAAAACTTACATCCATAAGCATCCTTCATACTTGCATTATCTAAGCACTTATATAGCCTTATCAACACCATCATCAAGCCAGGAATCCATTGAAGCCATTGTCAAACATAATCAAGCAATCCAATAATTTACTTATTTTTGCAATCAAATCAGTTTGGCAATATTGGAGGGGAGTTATAGGAGATAAAATTATGGTAACTCCATTTTAAGTGTCTAATTATCTCTTTATCCTCTCTTTTTGCATTTTGGGTTTTATTGCTAAAAATAGTAATATAGAAAGAATTGAAATTTTCTACTACATTAACATCACAAGCCTAGCCATTTTTAGAAAAATATTCCTTGTATCAATAATTATTTTTTTAATATTTATCCCAAAACACATCTTGTATTTAATTTTCCTCTAGTTCCATATCATTTCCAAGATGGAAATGCCATGCTTCTTGAAGAAACTATTGCAATCAATTATGGCACCATGGACACTCCTTGACCTATTCTTGTATTTAAATAACATCATCTTGAAGAACATGATAAATATAATATCTTCTTTGACAAATAATATTAAGATTTTAATTGGTAATATGAGGAAATGTTTGGTATTTATCCTTGTATTATGGTCCATAACATCATCACCTATCTTGATACAAAAACTATGCATCAAAATCAATATAAATTACCTCCCGAGATTTATGCCCCATGTCACAAATAAATCATCAAGCTTCTAGATGCTAAATTTATAAAACCAATAGATTACTTGGAATGGGTTTCTAATATTTTTCCTATTAAAAATAAAGTCACTATGGTCATTCACATATGTATATACTTTCATAATATTAACTTAACATGTCCTAAAGATAACTTTCCTTTACCGTCAATCGATTGCATTATTGATTCTATGATCGGATATGAAATATTATCTCTCATGGATGGCTTTTTGAGCTATAATCATATTCATATAACTTTCAAATATCAACACGAAACCAATTGCACCAATAAATTTTTTTACGTTAAAATGCCTTTCAGTCTCAAAAATACTAAAGCTACTTATCAACATGCAATGACCCATATTTTTTGTGACCTCATTCATTAAATAGTTGATAATTATATGTATGATTTATTTTCAAATTAAATCATAGTAAAAATCATCTTCATGACCTTGATATCATTTTTGACCAACTCATCAAATATAAAGTTAGACTTAATCATGACAAATGTGTTATTTTTGATAAATTTTTAGCCTTTTTAGTCTCGATTAGAGGGATCGATATAGATCTCATTAAAATTAAAGATATAACCAATATGACTATTCCTCATTCCATTCCAAATATATAAACATATCATGGTAAAGTTTGGGTAATATGATAATTTGTTCCTAAGATGGCTTACTACATCTATTCAATAAATTCACTCCTTAAGAGGGGTATTGCTTTTGAATGGACCAATGCCTGTCAAAATTATTTTGATCACATGAAGTAATAATTATTTTATCATCATACTCTTTGGACATCTTATAAATATATCCCCCTCATCTTATATTCTTCATCTACCCTCATATTAGTTGGGGCAATGCTCGCTCAAAAAGATGAAATAGGTTAAGAATCTACCATATATTACATCAGTTAGGCATTGATAGAATGTGAAACACATTACATAAAATTTAAATGTGATTACCTTGATATCCATTTCACCACCAAAAATATTTGATATTATATCTTTATCAAACTACTTATGTTATTGTACATTCTAGTGGACTTCACATTTTATTCTCCAAAGCCTTCTTACCTAGAGATAAAATTGGCAAATGGATGTTTGTCTTAATGTAATTTGACTTAAGAATTGTCACACAAAAATTAGTTAAGGTCCAAGTGATTATTGATATTATTTATGCTACACCCACACCAACTACTAATCACCTTTATGACACTCTTCATGACAAAGAGATCATTTATATTGAAGTTTTTAATTAGGATATTTCTCTTAAATATTACTTCCACAATTTCACTGTTGATCTTGAGGAACAATCCCTTGAAAAACCCAAAATTTACACCTCTAAACTCAAACCTAAAGTCATCATAAAATAATTACCCAAATTTATAAGTTAATTACATGAATAAACTTGGACACTTCATTTTGATGGTGTCAAATGTCTTCAGGGAGCTAGGGCAGGTTGTGTCTTAGTTGAACCCCATGGTAAAATAATACCTCTAGTTTTTTGATTAAACTTTGAAGTCACTAATAACATGGATGAATATGAATCCCTCATCTTAGGGATGCACATGTCCATTGATTTAGACAGCCCATATTTACATGCCCTAAGATATTCACAACTCATATGTCATTAAGTTAGTGGTGAATATTAATGCAAAAAGTGAAAATCTCATCACATATCATCAAATTGATACCATTCTTGATAAAGAATTCACATCTCATATTTACATGCCCTAAGATATTCACAACTCATATGTCATTAAGTTAGTGGTGAATATTAATGCAAAAAGTGAAAATCTCATCACATATCATCAAATTGATACCAATCTTGATAAATATTTCACATCATTTACTACTGAAGCAATCCCATGAGAATAAAACATGATAGCTAATTCCATTGCTTCATTAGATTCTCTATTTCACCCTCATCAACCACTTCATGACTCACAATTTCTCATTAAAATGAGGAAGTGATCATCAAATTTACATTAGAATAATGATTATATCATATGCCACATTAAGGCTGTCACTACTAGATAAAGGCCATGGTAAAAACACATCATACAATTCATTAAGCATCCTACTTATCCTCCATAGGTTGATTCATGCTAAAAGACCCAAAATTTGTAAGTAACAAAATATGTCCTTCTATAGGATATCCTTTATTATCAAAAAGTTAAAGATACCATACTTGGTTGTGTTACTCAATATGAAGCTCCCACCCTTATTGAGTAAGCACATTGGGGAATTTTTTGTGGTTACTATAGAAGACACGTTACAACCCATAAAATGTTATACATGGGATACTTATATCCTACTCTTGAAAAATATGCCATTACATTCACTAAAAATTTTAATCCTTGCTAACTTCATGATGATCTTATTCATTCTTCTCTGACTAAATTTAAAAACTTGGAATCTCTTCAACCATTTTTTATGTGGGGATTAGATCTCATTAGAAAATTACCTAGATCCCAATATGTCCATGTCTTCATCATTGCTACCACCAAATATTTCATCAAGTGGGTTAAAGCTATGCCTCTTGTAAATGTTACTAGCATAACTATTTAGAAAATAATCCTAAATCAAATAATATATCATTTTAGGATTCCTCACACCATCATTTTTGATAATGGTAGGACTGGGAACTTAAAAAATAAAGACATGAGATAATGTTGCGTAAAAGTCTAAATCACAAATAATTTTCCACACCATATCACCCTCAATGTAATGGTCAAGATGAAGCCACTAAAAAAATACTTAATAAAATATTTCAAAATACTATTAGATATTTTTACTTTGACTAACACCTCAATCTTTATCCTACACTTTGGGCTTATTATACTGGTATTTTTATTGCCATTGGGGCAACTCCCTTCTCATTAGTATATGGTTTTGAATCTGTCTTACTACTATAAGTTGAGTTAACTTCCTTGCACATTTCTATTCATGACATCATTCTCGATGAAGATATTCATGAAACCCATATTCATGCTTTAGAATTATTTTATGAAAAACATATGGGTACATTACATCATACTCACTAATAAAAATTTTGCATTACCAAACAACATAACAAAAAAGTCAAAGTTCGTACTTTCAATGTTAGAGACTTAGTGAAAAATTAGATTACACCCATGATAAATAAGGCAATTACACTCAAAAGTGGTGGGTTACTTATCTATTTAAATACATTATTAGATTTAGTACCTATCGATGATAAACTAATGAAGGAGACATCTTCAAACAATTAACCAATGCTAAGTTTTTGAAGAAATATTTTATTTGATTACATGTTTTTTATGCATTGATTTTTTAATACACTTTACTTACATGTTGCTACTTAGTCTTATATATACTCGAGAGCTAACATTTGTTTTAGGTCTTACTTAGACTTTATATTGTGCATAATAACATCAAATTCATTTATTTTCACACCCCTAGTTTCTCTCTTTACAGATTACCACTAGTTCCTAGTTTTATTTATTTGATCATTTTATATTTTTTAACACTATTTGGTTTTTCATTCTTATCAAAGCCTTTGGTTCCATTATTATCACTTTATGTACCTTTTTAAAATAATTTACACCTCTTGAATTCATATTTTGTGAGTTGCATTGTAAAACCTTGGATAGGATCATACCTTCCTCACAAATGCTCATAAATTCACCTAATTAATTACTTTTATCTTCAACCTTAGATACATGTCTTCCATGAAAGATAAGGTAATGGTTGAGAGTCATATTTTAATATACTTAAATTCCATCATATTATTTTTTCAAAAAACTCTAATAACATATTCTTATGTCTTTATTCACATTCACCATTTCTTATGATGATGATTCATGCCTATATGTCATTGTACCATCTTCATTACCACATATTTTACAATTCAGGGGAACCCAATCATTTTATGTTTTATTTCATAATATCTTCTAATCCACATCAATTTTGGCACACAAAGGTTGGTTTTGATATTTCACTGTTTCTCACATACAAGTCTAGGAATCTTGGACACCATGGTATTTAGGTTCTCTTCTCTAGCCACCAGTGTAAGTTATCTTATGATAGTCATTTTTAGCATTCATGTTTGGTTTTTTGAATATATATGGAGGAGGAATAAAAAAATATAAAATAATTAAAATACATATCATACAATAAAAGATAATGATTAAAATATAAATATGGTCTTAAAATTTAGATCACACTAAAAGATGTGATCTTTATTTGGCACATATCCTATCCTTGTCGAAGCTCAAATTCCACTATTGGCCTCATGATAGAGCCAAGGTACATTAGGGTGTGGTAGGATATTATATTGGGATAGGATATTACATTATCATATATACTTATTGTGCCACTTAATTTTTTAGACAAGTACCCAATCTTCATAGTAGATAGATGACTCTATAAGAGGTACTGAGAAATGGGGAGCACATCATGGGAAGGTAGGTATATTTTTATTTTCATGCATAACATAATAAATAATTAACTTAAGACTTATATTTTTTGACTATTTTGGCCTAGGTTGATTTATTATTTTTTGCCTCTTACCAAATTTAAAAAACTAGGTTGACATAGTTCAAAAGTTCTGACATATAATTCAAAACTAAGTTAGCCTTGGCCGACCTACTTTAAGGTTAAATAATAATTTTTAAAATACATTGAAGTTGGAAAATGGAATTAGATAAAATTATGAGAATATTTAGGATCATTTATCACTATATATACAAGTCTCATTTTAATCCAATACAGAGGAACATTCATTTTCTCAATATTATTGCTTGCAAATCTACTTAATTCTACATTTGAAGAAGCCATTGCTTAGATCTTATCTTGGAGGAAAAAGTTTGTATTTTGGAGTCTTGGATAAAATATGAGGAGTCCTTTTAGACTAGAGATTGATTCAACTTTTGTGATCCTTACAACCACAACAATATCTTGTAAAACAACATTGGCCAAGGTGGATATTGAGGCTCAACATGCTTATTCAAGGTAAGTATTTATAACCCTAGCTATTTCATTTGATAAATATATATTACACAATTAATAGATTGAATGGATGTATAAATCTTTATTTTAATTTACTCTAAACTTATACTTAGTGTGGCTATATGTTTTTTCAAACTTTCCATTTCCCACTTTAGGTAACCTAGGCCCTTATTTTGCCTATTATGGTTCCATATCCTTTTTAGTTTAATCATCCCACTTGTTTATGTTTTTAGTTTGGAAATACTATATTAGATTAATATTAGAAGAAAAATATAGGGTTATTCCATTATATTGATTGTCTATAGGCTTTGAAACCCTTTCCATTAATGCTATGTGATAAGTGCTCCTCTAGTTAGGTTTAGCGGATCTATTTGGTCATACCTTGATATAAATAAGTATCTATGTGATATATTTGATTTACCTTATCGAAGTATAGATCTCTTAGATATGATAATTTTGAGGTTAATTCTAGCTCATTTATTACACTTGGAGTGGTGATGTTAGGACATAAGTGGATTATTGTGGCTTAAGAACTGATAAGTGGGGTAATGATTTGGCATTGATTGATTATGGGATTATATATTATGGGATTATTACTTAAGGGCTTATTTAACATTGAGTTTATTCAAAAATTCAAAAAATAATAGCTTCTATGGTTTAGAAACCATACGAGTGTGGGATGGTTTTGGGTTTTATGGTTGATTTACACATTTATCCCAAAGTTTTAGAAAGTGTATTTTGGTATGGGATGTTAGATGGATTGATTGGGATGGGTTGGATGTTAGAATGGGTTTCCCTTTGTGGTTGACATGGGGTATATCATGATGGGGATTGAAACTAGTGGATATGAGGCTATCATCATATAAAAGGAATGGATTTGGACTAAATGGGTCCTTGTTTTTCATTTAATATACCATTGGATCAGGTTTGATTTGGCTTGACTTGAATTATTTTGATTTGATTTGGATTTATGATTAGATTTAGATTGACTTGATTTTTTATTTGGATTTTATTTGATTGGATTTAGTTTGGATTTGGTTTGATACTATTGTGCACAAGGGGGATGTAATCAAGACACACATGTAAGTACAATCTAGCAAATCAAGTAGGATTAAATTCATCTAGTGACCCACAGATAGTACCCTAAAAGGTATGTGGTGGGTAATATTTGGGAATGTTATGTTTCCTACACCACTATTGGTATGTATAGAATAGGCTCATAATCTAGGTTGAACAAGGTTGATCTAGGGGTGTCCTCTATATACCTTTCAGTATGTTGAGGCAAAAATCTATGTGACAAAGGTATTATCTGGGGCATGGGTATTGATGTAATGTCCCCATTCTAAATACAGTGTTAGTACATCATTGGTTTCTCATGAATTAGTAGTTTGTTTAGGGAACCATGGTGATTTGGCCTTG
The DNA here is from genome assembly GCA_037957365.1 of Torreya grandis. Taxonomy (NCBI): domain Eukaryota; kingdom Viridiplantae; phylum Streptophyta; class Pinopsida; order Cupressales; family Taxaceae; genus Torreya; species Torreya grandis. The sequence continues at coordinate 1,272,767 of JARHVA010000463.1, forward strand.
GATGGGCCATTTGGATGTGTAGTTTTGGTTTGGATCTAGTTGGCATGATCAGTGGTAATTTTGGGTGCCTTGTGGAGTACTTACTATTTTTAGTAAGTTTGGGTTCAGTGTCAGATCAATATTTTTAGAGTGGGGTTAGATGAATCTCATCAGGACCTTTTTGATGAGATAAATATCAAGGCATTTTGACATCATCTTCATATTTATTTTAAAGTTCAAAGTTATATAATGTGTATTTGACAAGACTTTAATAAAGTGATTTCAATAAAATAAAATAGTATTCTAGAAGGTTCTTGAAGGATGGAAAAAAAAGAATAAATAGAGGTCTTGGATAAGCTTATAATCATCCAAGATATTCGATATGTGACTTGTTATGTTGTGGAGAATCCTAGGGTTTCTACAAAATATTCCATTAGTCATTAAGAATGTTCACTCCCATTGATTCACATAACTGAGGTAGTGAAAATATCTAATAAAGGGTTACATATTAGAGAGGATATTACAATGATTTAATTGGAGATAAATTTTGTGGCCAAAGACCAAATTTGGATATTGTGATTTCATATCAGCTTAGTGAAGCATTTTGGAGGGGTTTCATTACAGGTTATCCTCAAATTATCACTTGTCTAGTCTCATATTTCCATTGATTCTACATGAGCACTTGAGCACCTTATTTAGGGAGGTATGGTGATCATTTGTGGAGGTTTTATAAGGGTAATTGGAAGACTATAAGTTTATAATATTTTTATGTTAAGGAGATCGACCAACCATGGAGTTCAGAGATTTTCATTGTTGGAGGCTTATCTAGATACCCTTTCATTCTGGGTATTTGACAGATAAAATCCTCTTATGAAGATAATCATTTTTATATCAGTTTAGAGGAGTTAAAAGGCTGCATTTATTTTTAGTAAATATTTATAGGTAAGGGTAGGGGAGGCTACTTCTCGGAGGTACAATTTCATGTAAGGAGGCTCAATAAAATTGAATAAAAATTAGAGATAGATATCATGGCATCTGATGACTATTTGAGACTTCATAATCAGGTTCTTTAATGTATTTTACATTATTATATCAATTTACATAAGGTGCTACTGTAGATGATCATTTTATATTAGATTGGTGTTGTATTGGAAATTCATTGTAATGCCAAGAGTCCTGGCTCATCATTTAATATCAACATTGTAATGAGATAGTACATCAATGGAAGGAAGGATAGGTTGCATGATAAATATTGATGTAATGCCTATGGTTATAATCTTCATAGATAGCATAATATTTGCATGCTAAGTGTTTGGCATAATTCCTCATGGATGTAGCTTCTCATTTGTATAAGGAGTTTACACACAAAGTGTTTTTCAAAATGATTACTTACTGTAGGTGTTCCTTTGCATAGTTAGGATGCATGCCAAATGTTTGACTAAATGTCTATTAGATGTAGATGCATATTAGCTATCTTATTACATTGACAAATCAAAGTATATCTTGCATAACACTCTCATTCCACTTAGAGACATTGTGCATTGTTAGTTAAAGATATTATAAGCACTTCATCATCATCATGCAAGGTGAAAGTCAAATTGAAAACACTTACCAACCAAGAACAAGTTTGAAAGCAAAGTGTTTAATGAAATTACTAAGTGCCTAGAATAAAAAATGAAAGGCCAATTCAATAGGGGTCTTTACAATTGATGGGATGAAACTAACTCACTTCACAACACTAGTAAAATATAAAACAACCTATCCAATAATGTCAACTCCTTAATAACTTATATAGTCCATGAGAACATAAGTTTTGTCTCTATGCTAGGTGATGAAAACCTAGTTACAAGACCATAAAAATATAAAATAAAATAGGCATGAACTACTTATTGTAGACATCTAGTTCTTAACACTATTTATAGTAAAATTGTCAATCTTACCTGAATTGCACTTAAATGCACACTTTAGGCCAAAATCACTAAAAATGTGCTAAATGGTTTGAGTTTGTTTTATACAAGTGTTGATTTAGGCTAATGTATCCCTAAATGGGAAAATGCATTTTATGTGATTCCTAACTTTGATCAATTCATTTTGAGTCAAAATGATGATTTTGCTTTTTTGTGCTCTGAATCACTCTTTTCTTTTAATTCATTAGCACATGTCACATACCTTTGTTATTTTGTGTCAGTAACATTTTAATGGGATAACAATTTGTATGCATCTAACATGACCTTATCATTCCTCTTGAGTCAAATTATGACCCAATAATATGACTTTCTGACTATTTTGATTAATTGTGCATCAATTTCCAAAGAATTACACTAAAATTAATTAATCTTATTTAAGCTAATTAATTAAAATCAAGAGATTAAGTGGATTTTACATTAAGGTTATTGATTATTTCATTATTGGAAATTGATTCTCAATATCTGCATCACCTAGTGACATGATCTATGAAGTGGCATCTTCAAGCCATAAATATAATAAATATCAGGTTTATGGGCACCCATGCCTAATTAATTCCCCTTCCTCCCAAATCATTGTGAGGATATTTATGGATTTAATTACAAATATTAGATTAATTTATGGCCACACATCTCAATTTTGATATGGATGGCCATGGTTTATCTTAACTTATTTGAAAAATCTATAAATAGAAGGCCTCTCACCATCATTTTAAAACTAAATTATTCTAAACTTATAATGCAGAATCATCTCCACAATCTTCCTTTGTGTTGATCATTGTGTTTTATTTTCAAGCCACATTTGATAGGTAGAGATTATATTTGTTATCTTGAGCCTAGGTTATGCATAGTGATCTTGATACAATGGAAGAGCTTGGCATCCATTGTTGGCAAAGATAAGAACACTAGATCAAGTGGAAAAACATGTTTGGATATGCTCTTGGATGGTGGAAGGTAATTTGTATTGCTTTCTTTCAATTTATTTTTATTATCATTTACAAACCCAGTTGGAATAGGCTGGCTTAGTCTATTAAGTTCTTTATGCATTTTTCATGAATTTATCGACTAATGTTTGACTAACTAACTTTTTAATCCAATCCTACATTTTGGCATGCTCAATGGGACCATAGAGTCCATTCAAGCAAGGAAGACATTGTGGAAATTCTACATTTTCATTTTAGTAATTAAAAAGTCCTTAAACATCATTTTAGCTCATTTTATTGTGTTTTTAACATTTTTGTGAACACACAGGTTACACAATGACCATCGATGGTTCTTAGTGATTGATGACGGTTAGGTTCAACCATGATCGATTGGGTTACAGGGGAAATATAGCTTAAAAATTTGAATTTTGAGTTTTTATTCAATTTTATTTTGAATGATTTGGATTTTATAAGTCTCTGGTCTGTTGTCCCAAAAAATGTCAGTCATTTTTGGAACAACATATGAGCTATTCTTAGACCTATAGGGCCAAAATTCCTCTCTTCCCCTTCTCAAAATTTATTTGGGAGCTTTAAAATTTCTCATTTTTTCAAATCTTTTTTAGCAAAGGGATTAGCAAGTTCAAAGGTTCAATGTCTCAACAAGAGCTAGGTGCATTTGACAAAGTTTAAAGTTCAACCATTCCAAAGGATCTACAGTCCTAAGCATTTAATGAGTCTCAAAATCTTGAACCGTTAAACCTTGAACCATTTTGGTTCATCAGTTCAATGGGTTCAATGTTCAATCAGTTCAATGCACTGAGTTTAAAGGTTCAAAGATGGCCTCAGTTATGAAGTGAAACATGTGAAACAAAAAGAGTCAAGCGAATACTGCCAAGTGTCATCGGTTGAGCTATTATACCTTGTTCCTAAGAAGTAGCGGAAGCCACCATGTGTCAACATCCACACTTCCTTCCTTCCATTCCACTATAATGAGTAAAAACCATGGTGGGCCTAGGGGTGAGTGACTAAATGAAGCTGAGGCTACCATGTGTCTGCATCAATGCGACTATTATAGGGTCTCTTTTGACAAAGCTTCTACTAGAACTCTATGGAGGGTGACAAGTGGCAACCGTGGAAGGTTTTACTTTATTTTCCTAAGAGCAGTAGACTGTGCCACATGTCCCATGTGTTAAGTTATGGAGTTAAAAGCTTCACTGATGCAAATGTGGAGGTTACTGAGTTACAGAGTAACTAATGTCAACAGGCCAATTGATGTCAGTCATCTTTAGTGGACAAAGTAACTAACATCGATTAGTAGTCAGCCGGCATCGATCAGACAGGAACCGACGTAAGTCACCTGTGTGTTTCAAAACTGGTCTAATTTTAGATGGACAGTTAGTTTGCATGTAAAAGACTAATTTTAGTCTTGAGTCTACTTTTCTAATTATTGTTTGCTTGGGATCTATTTAAGAGACCCATGGGGCTGTATTGTAATTAAGGACTAAAGGATTAGATCCTCAGGTGTAAGATGAGTTGATCTACAGGTAGCAAGATCAGGGAGATCTACATGGTAAGCAAGACCAATTAGATTTGCAAGTGTGCAAGATCAAGAAGGTCCGCTTGGTAAGCAAGACCAATTAGATCTGCAGGGTGAAAGATCAAGAAGGTCTGCAGAGTACTAGAGGGAACAACAACTCGGTGTTGAGTTGATTATTGATTATAATTGAGAGAGAGAGAAATCTAGAGGGATAATTACTATATGCCCAAGAGGTGTGGGAAGAGTGAGATTTCTTCATTGTATTTTTTTTGGAAGAGTGTTGAATACAAGATTGTATTGTTTCTTGTATCATCTATTCTTTGCTATTTCTGAATTCTAGTTACTTATTACTTCTGGTTTAATTTTGTGTTTAGTTGTTTATACAAAGGTAATCAATTGTACTCTTAGGGGTGGATCCTAACAGTTGGTATCAGAGCTTGGTTCACTAACACCTTGGTTTTCAGAGTGTGTTAAGTGTTTGTTGATTATAGGTCACTCACAGGAGTTTTTGTTTGCATGGGAGTAAAGCAATGGCAAAAGAAAGTATGCTAAGAATGGAGAAATTCAATGGCAAGAATTATCAATTATGGAGGATGCAGATAGAGGATTATTTGTATCAAAAAAAATTGTACTTACCATTGGGTGGAGTTTCAAGGAAGCCCACATGTATGCAAGATGAAAAATGGAAGGTTCTTGACAGAAAGGCTCTTGGAGCTATAAGGCTGACCCTGGCAGCTTCTGTGTTTTCCAACTTATCTTAGGAAAGAAAAATGGTAGAGTTAATGGAATCTTTGGCAAATTTATATGAAAAACCCTTAGCTTCAAATAAAGTATTTCTTATGAAGCAATTATTTAATTTGAAATGCTGGAAGGTGGATCGGTATATAGTCATCTTAGTGATTTCCATGGTTTGGTAAACTAGTTAAATTCAGTCAAAATAATTTTTGATGATGAAATTAAGGCTCTCTTAATCTTATGCTCTTTACTTAAAAGTTGGAATAGCTTGGTAATGGCAGTTAGTAATACTACGTCTGCTTCAAATATCTTAAAAGTTGATGATGTTGTTAGTGTAATCTTGAATGAAGAAATTCGTAGGAAAAGCATAGGAGAAACATCAGTTAATGTTTTAAGTGTTAAAAGTAGGGGATGACAAAGAGAGAAGAGCAAGCAAGGGAAATCAAGGTCAAAGATAGGCAGTGGATCCAAATCTGGATATGGTAGTATAACCTACTAAAATTGTGGAAAGAAAGGACATGCAAAGAAAGATTATTGGTTGAAAAAAGATCAACATAAAGGTAATGAAAAAGAAAAAGATGCAGGTATTGTTGCACAGGATGCTCTCATATTTTATTTGGATAGTCAGGTAGAATCATGGGTTTTAAATTCTGGTGCTTCTTTCCATGCAACCCCAAATAGAGAATTTCTTCATGAGTATGTCCATGGAGACTTTGGAAAAGTTTATTTAGGGGATGGCGAGCCTTGTCAAATGGTTGGAAAAGAGAAAGTGCAGCTGAAATTGTAGACTAGAAACATATGGGTGTTGAACGATGTCATGCATATTCTCATTTTGAAGAAGAGTCTAATTTCTGTAGGAAAGTTGGGTGATGAGGGTTGCACAGTAACTCTCACAGTGGAATCTTGGAAAGTTTCCAAGGGTGCACTTGTATTAGCAAGAGGTAAGAAAGTAGGTACACTTTATCTATCTACTTGTATTACTGATTCTCCTTCTATTTTATCTACTTTAGATGTAGATGCAAAGATGTGGCTCTGTAGGCTTCGTCATATGAGTGAGAAGGGAATGCATTTTCTTAAGTCAAATGTTAAGAACTAGAAAGCCTTGGTTTTCAAGGAGAAGATGATGGATAGAGATAAAATCAATAGGCTAAATAATTGTAAGTAGGGTAGGGTTTGATTTGGACAAGGTTATGATCCAAAATGAGCTCATGAGTAAAAATCATCACTCACACAAAAACACAGTTATCGATGTCGGTCAGGTGAGAACTGATGTCGATCAGGTAGGAACTGATGTTGGTCTAGTGGAGACCAAATTTGGTGATGTCAGGCAGGTGGTAATCGACATTAGTAAGAACCAACATTGATCAGGTTAGTTAGGTGGAACCGACATCGATCAGGTGTAGACCGAGAGATGACCGAGATCGGTCACTGTTAGAACAAAATTTAGGCAGACAACAAGCTGTCAAAGAGTCTCAAACACCTACAAGGAGGTTTGAAAGGGTAAGTAAGCCTCAAATTTTTTATTCTCCTTCTTTATACTACTTGTTGCTCACTGATGGTGGAAAACTAGGAAGTTTTGAAGAGGCAATGCAGGTAGAATCCAAGAAATAGTAGGAGCATGGCATGAATGAGAAAATTGATTCTTTAAAAAAAACTAAACGTGGGATTTGATTGAGTTGCCAGTTAGAAAGAAAGTACTAAAAGATGAATGGATTCACAGGTTAAAGGAAGGAGAGAATGGACAGGTGAGATAGAAGGCCAAGTTATATGGTCTTGAGCAAGCTCCAGGACAGTGGTATAGGTTTGACAGGTTTATGACAAAGCATGGCTTTAGTCAATATCAATATGACCATTGTGTTTATTTTACCAGGTTAGATAATGATAGCTACATTATCCTGTTACTGTATGTAGTGTATATGCTTGTTGTAGGGTCACACATGTAGAGAATTGTTGAGCTAAAGGTAAAAGTAGCTTAGACATGTGCTAGGAAGGATTTAGGAGCAAAAATACTTGGCATGAGTATTTCTAGAGACAAGAAAAATCACAGGTTGATTTTGTCTCAAGAGGATTATGTGAATAAGGTAGTGGAGAGGTTCAATTTATAGGATGTAAAATCGGTTATCACACCTATGGTTGGACAGTTCAAGTTGAGCTATGAATAGTGTTCTAAATCACATGATGAGGTTGAGTACATGGTATGTACTAGACCTGATATTACCCAAGTAGTGGGAGTTGTCAGTAAGTTTATGGCCAATCTGGGAAAGGAGCATTGGAAAGTAGTTCAGTGGATTCTCAAATATCTGAGAGAGACCAGTAGTAGGTATTTATGCTATACAGGGTCAAGCACTTCTCTACATGGATATATAGATTTGGATATGGTAGGTGACTTGGATGGCAGGAGAAGCACCACAAGATATGTGTTCACTATTGGTGGTTGATCTTCAAGATTAAACTTGAAGATGGGGATACAAGACAAAAATAAATTAGAGGATGTACAAGTATAGGTACAGATGTAGCTATTTATCTCCAAGTAGGAGATTGTTAAGTTGTAGAGCTAAAAGCTTTGCTGATGTAAATGTGGAGGTTGCTGAGTTACAGAGTAACTGACATCAGCAGGCCAACTAACGTCGATCATCTTTAGTGTACATAGTAATTGACATCAGTTAGTAGTCGTCCAACATCGATCAGACAAAAACCAATGTCGGTCACCTGTGTGTTCTAGAACTAGTCTAATTTTAGATGGATAGTTAGTTTTCATGTAAAAGACTAATTTTAGTCTTGAGTCTACTTTTCTAATTATTGTTTGCTTGGGATCTATTTAAGAGACCCATGGGGCTGTATTGTAATTAAAGACTAAAGGATTAGATCCTCAGGTGTAAGATGAGTTGATCTACAGGTAACAAGATCAAGGAGATCTACATGGTAAGCAAGAACAATTAGATCTACAAGTGTGCAAGATCAAGAAGGTCCACTTGGTAAGCAAGACCAATTAGATCTATAGGGTGAAAGATCAAGAAGGTCTGTGGAGTACTGGAGGGAACAACAACTTGGTGTTGAGTTGATTGTTTATTGTAATTGAGAGAGAGAAAACTCTTAAGGGAGAATTACTATATGGCTAAGAGGTATGGGAAGAGTGAGATTTATTCATTGTATTTCCTTTTGGAAGAGTGTTGAATACAAGATTGTGTTGTTTCTCGTATCATCTATTCTTTGCTATTTCTAAATTCTAGTTACTTATTACTTTTGGTTTAATTCTATGTTTAGTTGCTTATACAAAGGTAATCAATTGTATTCTTAGGGGTGGATCCTAACACCATGCAGAGAGTGGTGGAGGTCAACAAGTGTCATTGTCCACGAGAGCCTGACTGAGCCCCAAACATTTTTGTGATGTCGCAAAGACCTGAGAAGGTGGATGATGCCATGTGTCCCTGGTAAGATTCAATAGAAGATGCCACATATCACTTGTTTAAAGTGGTGAAAGGTGCCACATGTCAAGGGATGGAGCACCTCACAATGTAAAGGCACACATGAAGCCAAGGAAAGGATTTCCTTTGGATAAATTATCTAAAGAAATTCCTTTAGACATTTTGTTTAAAGGAAATAAAGGACCAATAGGGCCATAGGCATCAAATTTGGAGCGACTAGCTAGCTGTTAACCTTTAATAGAGGAAAGACATGCGAATGCCAAATCAGTTGCATTTAAGTGTCTATTGATTCTAGTAGACTCAAGGCATGGACCCAAATGCATTCAAAGAGCCTAAGGCCAGACCTAAGAGGAGGAAGAGACAAACAGGGAAACTCAGCAAGAGTTATTTCCAGTGGGTGAAATAGTTTGTTGGGTAGATATTTGGGGCCTACCAACATTGAAAGCATAGCCTATTTGTCCCTTTTAAGATAAAGGCATAATAGACAGTTGTGTATCTAGGTAGGTGATGGAATGAGAGATTTAGACATGAGAGGAGGTAGTAGAGATGAATTGATGCATCATAATTAAGGCAGCCGCCCTACTCTAGCATGGCCCTTCCTGACAAGACCAATAATGCATCCAAGGCATTGAATGCACCGAATGGGTCACTCAATGGGACAAAGTGCCAAGCCTCCCTCAAGCCTCTATATAATGTAATCTCTTATACCATTTGAAGGAGATCTTTCCCTTACCAGAAGCAAAATTTTGCCTAAATTAAAAAGCATTACTGAGACTTTGAGCTCAAATTGTAATTCATATTTCTTTGATTGAATGAAAAAGCAAGTTAGTTATAGACTTTGTGCTGTTATAGCTTGTGCTAATTTAAGAGATTGTTCTTATGTTTGTCTTTTGAAAGCATTCTTATTTATTTGATTTGACAAGCAAGACTAGTGGAGGTGATAAGGAAGGTGTCCTAAAGCCAACTACTTTTAGACTTTGTGCTATCATAGTTGTCTTCAGTGTGTGTTTATTTTTTGTTTTTATGTAAAGGACCTTGGGATGACTTTATGCCCCCATTGTTCTTTGTATTTCACTCTTGGGCAGTCGAAGTGGAGACTTTGTGCTATATTTCAAGCTACTGGTTACTCTGCACCTTTGGTTACAAGTTACTTACCAGAAAGATTCTTGTTGTTTGTAAGAACAAGCACTTTTGAAAGAAGAGAAGTGCCTTCTATCATTTCATCAAGATTTATACTATCTAAAAAGGGATCTGGCTCTTGGCTAAATGTTACTTTTGAAAGAAGAGAAGTATCTTCACTAATCACCCAAGATTTCTCCTCTATTTGTTTGCATCATCTCTAAAAAAAGAGAGATGGATGGTTTATCTCACCCCTGTGTCTTACTTTCTACTTATATATATATAGTATATAACCTCTGTATATTTAATAGGGAACCTCCCCTTGATGAGAGGAGAGATTTGTCCCCTTTGGATGTGGTAAACCTACAACATTGGATGACCAATCTCCCTATGCTATGGTGATAGGAACTATTTTGGTCACCAGTTAGCTGGCTGACAAAATATTCACCCAACAATTTTTAACAACTCTTCTAGGGAAGAGCATGCAGTTTGAAGTCTCAAACTTCAAGCTGAAGTAGATCCTACTCTTTTCCATTTTTTGTTCTACAATCTGACAACTCCACATTATATTAGAGGCCAAAAATCCCAAGGTGTTGTTGACCTTGCTTTTGAGTTGGTACAATAGAGTAATGTTGAGTTGTTTCCTCCACAATCTCACCTTAGACAAACTAGGAGTGTTCTTCCTAGCCCTACGAGGCCACCAACACAAGGCAAAACTTATTTTTCTACTGTTGGCTAAGCTTTACCTATCCATGCTCCACTTAGATTAGTGATCCCACTTTTACATAATCAAATCATGGCTCAAGGCCCCTGGGGTAATTCTTTTAGTCTCCTAAACTTGACTCCACCTCTGCATGAGCTTCCACGCAATTTAAGGAAGAATTTTCCCAAATTATTTGGTGATGGGAAGGTTCATCCTAATGAACACATTGTAGCTTTTAGCATAATCTATGGTGTAATAGGGGTGGAATTTGAAGACAAGCAGTTAGGTTATTTGTGGAGACACTACAAGGCGCTACTGCAGACTAGTTCTACCACCTTCAGGTTAGATTAGTGACTGACTAAGACACTCTGAAAGATAAATTTAAAGCTAGGTTCAAGCTTGTAAAAGATGTACATGCCTTGCTAGCCCAGTTCACTCAGCTGAAGAAAGAGCCTCATGAGCATATTAGGGATTTTATTGCCAGATTTGATAAGTTGAGGCACAAGATTCCCATGGTCACCTAGCTGATGCCTCAGAACCTCAAATGCTTCTTCATGAATTCACAACTACCTAAAGTGGGTTTCTTACTGAGATGTGCAAGACACATAGACCTTACTACTGCTCAAGACTTGGCTATTGAGATAGAAGATGACCTTATCTTGGTAGGAAAGATAAGAAAATACCCTAATAAAGGTAAATCCTCTTCATCTTCTGAGTATTCACCTGCAGTCACCACTAACCCAATGGTACAAAAGATAGCAAATAAAATGCTAGCTCTCAAAAAGTAAATGGCACAAGGGATGTCATCTACTCCTACATATAGAGATATGCCTAAGAGGACATTTTAGAATCAGGCATATCAAGGCAATGCTGCCAAAAATTAGGGACAACAAAATCACCTTTCTCTTTCATAGAGGAACCTTTCCCTTGAAGCACCTCCAAACAACTCAGTAGTTGGATATCTTGAAGCTAAAGTGGATTTTTCACTCCAGCCTAAATTGAATCCTAAATATGATGCTAATCTCTTCACTAAGGAAGAAGAAGAATTAGCTGATGACTCCCATATTGGTTTCTTGAACTATCAAGATGAACCCAAAAGTGAAGGCCATGTAGCTAAAGGGTCATATGCTGTATTCACTTGGTCTAAGAATCAATCAGCTCAACAAGATGATAAGGAGAAAGCAGAGGAATGACCTCAACCAGGAATTTCAATTGCTAAGTAGGGATCCACTCTTCCTTTCCAGCCAAAGGACCTGGTGGTTTCAAGAAAGGTAAGTACCCCAAATGCCCCTATGCCTTCTACTTCAATTCTGCAGTCTAGTCCTCCCCCATTCAAAAATCAAAAGGATGAACTTGCATCTTCTGCTCCTAGCTCATTCTAGACATTTGATATCATTGACCATATAAAGAGAACCAAAATTCAAATGTCTAAATTTAAATTTCTGCAATCCCATCCCAAGAAATTAGACAGACTGGTTTAATGTGTTAAAAACTAAAACATCCCTGTTAAATGAGCAATTCTCAAAGTGACACATGATGCTACCAGCAATGCACCCACTAGAAATAACCTTGTCACCACTCCTCCTATTGCTCCTAGCAGGACTGAACCTTTTTATGTCTCATTGCTGACAAATGGACATCAGCTAAATAATTGTATCATTGATTCTAGAGCTTCAGACAATGTCATGCCTACTAAAGTGGCCAAATCCCTTGATCTCACATTAACCAAAACTTTTGGTAGATGCTTCTCCATAGAGAACAAGCAAATGCCTTTGCTGGGATAAATTAAAGATGCCCAATTTGCATTTACTACATTTTTAGACAAAAGAATCAAGATGACTATCTTGGTAGCAGACGTCCCAACATCATATGGCATCCTTCTCAGGCAAAATTTCTATAGGGATGTTGGTGGTGAATTAAGCATGGATTTATCAGAGGCAAGGATTCTAGTCAAAGATGTGATGAAGAGGCTACTCCCTGAGAAGGAAGCAAAATATGTGGTTACTTGGACCTCAACACCTGAAGCTCAAATTTTATTTGAGTTTTCAGGCATGGGTAACTACTTTCTATACATAGATGGATTTCATGAGACATCTGATGAAGCTCTTGTAGATGATAGCTTGGAAATACATTTAGATGGAACAATAGAGGAATTAGCTAAGCATAAGGCAAGTGTGGAAGTATCTCCACCCCCAAATGAAGAAGAATCTAAAAGGGAATTAGTATCAAATGAGGTATGGATTCTTGAATTTCATGGCAGCTACTCTTCCACTGGTTCAAGAGCTGGAGTTATGTTAATATCTCCTCAAAGAGATATTTTTCTCTCATCTTATAAATTGCAATTTAGCAACACGAATAACATAGCTGAATATGAGTCTCTGCTACTTGGATTGAGAACTGCTCAAGACAAAGTCATCAAGCTCTTTCATGCTAAAGGAGATGCTGAACTAGTGGTTTGTCAGGTAAGGAACTTGTACCAAACCAAGAATGAAAGATTGTGTCATTACCACAATCTAGTCTGGGACCAGCTTGAAGACTTTGATACTTTCAACATCTCTATAGTTCCCAAATAATTCAATGATTGGGTGGATGCATTGGCTATTTTAGCTATACTCTTGGTCTCCCACCCATATTTCAAAAGAGACAAGTACATGATTGAGATGGTCTTTTAGCTAAGTGTACCTGACAATGCCAGTCATTGATAGGTATTTAATAATGATAGCCAAATCATTGCCTTCTTGGAGCAAAAAGATAGCTTTGAATGACTACATTTTGAAGGTAGCAAACCTAGAAAATGTGAAATAACTCCTAAATCAAATGCAGACATAGGTGAAGAGTTCTTGCAACTCAAAAGAAATAAGATTCCCAAAGGCCTAGTTTCCCTTGAGAATCTGTTTGATAAGCATGATAGATTCATTAGACAATAATCAATGGATTCAAGTTCATCTCAAGAGTTTGATCAAGTAAATCTAGAAACCAAAGAAGGCCTGAAGATGGTGAACATTGAGAAATGCTGTACTCCTAAAGAATATTTCAAGTTCACCTCTTTACTCAATGAATACATGGATGTCCTAACATACTCCTATGCTAACCTGAAATCACTCTAGCCTGACAAAATTTGACATAACATCTCTCTTAAGGCTGATTCAACACCTTACAGACAAAAGACCAGGCATTATAATCCAAAAATATCAGGTACTATTTTATTTGAGATACAAAAAATGCTAAATGTCAAGATAATATTTCTAATCTATCATTCCACATGGATTGCCAATATAGTGCCTGTAAGAAAGAAGAATGGTGAAATTTGCCTTTGTGTAGATTTTAGGAATTTAAATTAGGCATCCTTGAAGGATAATTATCCTTTGCCAATCATAGATTAAGTGCTGCAGATAATGATAGGCTTAGAGATGTTATCAATGCTAGATGGATTCTCAAAATATAATCAGGTCAAAGTTGGTGAAGCAGACCAGCATAAGACCACTTTCACCACACCTTGGGGCATGTTTGCATATAAAAGGATGCCTTTTGTCTTGATAAATGCTAGCTCCACCTTCCAAAGAGAAATGGACCTTGCCTTCAAGGATGAGATGGGTAAGTTCATCATTGTTTATCTTGATGACTTGACTGTCTTCTCTAAGCATCGCCCAGATCATGTGAGCCATTTACAACAAGTTTTAGAATGCTACTGCCAGAATGACATTTCCTTAAATCCTAAAAAGTCAATTTTTAGAGTAACAGAGGGGAAACTTTTTAGACACATTGTGTCCAAAGGAGGCATAAAGATTGACTCAGATAGAGTCAAGTCTATCCAAGAACTTTCCTTGCTCACAAGCAAGACTGCTGTTCACTCTTTCTTTGGAAAGGTGAATTTTTTACAAAAATTCATCTCCAAATTTGTTGAGAAGACCAGGCACATTGTAAACATGATGAAGGGAAAGGCCACCTTTAGCTAGATTAAAGAAGGCAAGTCAAATTTTGAAGATATCAAGACTGCCATTGCCCATGCTCCAATTCTGGCTTGTCCAGACTATAGCAAAGAGTTCACCATTTACAGCTATGCTTCAGAACATACGCTTTCAACAATTTTGGTTCAACATAATAAAGAAGGTATGGAATCTCCAATTTCCTTCATGAGCTATCCTCTCAAATCTCATGAGATGAAGTACTCAAATATGGGGAAGCACACTTACGCAATGGTGAAGGCTGTGAAACATTTTCATTTCTACATCCTCAATTTTTGAGTTACTACCTTAGTCTCTGACACCACAGTGAAATTTATACTAACTCAAAAAGATTTTGGGATGAAAAGAGGAAATTGGGTTGCAAAGATCTAAGATTTTGATCTGATCATCAAGCCAACAAAGTTGGTATGCAAAAAGGGGCTATGCCAACTAATTATTGATAATAAGCCAAGAAGAACAGAGCATAAAGAACCAGAAGTGGGTGACACACCAACAGTCCTCTTTGTCTCCACCACAGATGAGTGGTATTTAGGTATTACTCATTTTATTACTTATGGTGAATGTCTTGCTCACTTATCTTATAAAAAAGGAGAACCATCAAGCTGAAAGCTGCTAATTTTGTCCTTTGGGACAACGGCTTGTACAAGAGGAACCTTGATGAAATGTTCCTTCACTGTGTGGACAAGGAGCAACAAAGCTGAATTTTAAAGTCCTTCCACAATTCAACCTATGGAGGACATTTTTTTTTCCTGTGATTGCCCATAATATCCTATGAGCTAGGTATTATTGGCTAGCTATCTTCGAAATGCATATAAGTGGGTCAAGAGATGTGAACTGTGCTAGTAGTTTGTTGGAAGGCCCAAGCTAGCTATTCTACCTCTCAAACCAATGATCATAGAGGAGCCATTATAATAATGGAGAATTGATTTTATTGGAGCTATAAACCCATCATCAAGTGCTAGACATGACTATGTCCTCATGACAACAGACTACTTCACCAAATGGGTGGAAGTAGTTCTAACCAAACATGCTAATTCAGAAGTAGTATGCAATTACATCATGTCCAAGTTTGGGGTCCCAGTCAAAATTGTCACTAAAAATTTAGCCTATTTCACTTCTCAGGAGATTACTCAATTCTACTTCTACTATGGAATTACCCTCTCCCACTCCTCTGATTACTTTCCATAAGGGAACAGACAAGCTGAGTCAAGTAATAAAAATTTGGTGACTATCATCAAGAAGTTGGTGGATGACAACCAAAGGACTCAGCATAAGACATTGGTTGATGCTCTATGGGCAGACAAAATTACACCAAAGAGAGTAATTGGTATGTCTCCCTTCCAAAAACTGTATGGTGTCAATGCTGAGATACCAATCACCTTAGAATTTCTAGCATTGAAATTGGCTAAGGTGATTGAAGATCAAATGTATGAGAGCTCACTTGAGAAGAGGATCATGTGCCTTGCTGAGCTGAATGAGTAGAGAACTATAGTGGTGGATTGAATTGCCACCCATCAAAGCCTGGTGAAGAAGCTCTTTGACTAGAAAGCAAAGAATTGTGATTTCTAGGTTGGAGATCAAGTCCTACTATGGGACAAGAGAAGAGAACCAAAGGGGATGCACAAAAAGCTTGATTCCCTATGGAGGGGCCCTTTTACTATTCATCAACTCAATGGTAAAAATAGTTTCTTGTTGAAGTATCAAGATGGCACTCTCTTTTCTTTGCCTCACAATGGGCAACATCTGAAGCACTTCAACTCTTGAAGTATCAGATGAGTTCCCTTGTACATATGTATATTTGTATAGTCTTTTGTTCTATTTTTTTCATTTCATTTTCATTTTTTGGAGCTTTTCTTCTTAGGTAGTGTGACTCTATAGCCCAATGGCACACTTCAAGGCACTGAAGATTCTAGTTTCTACTCCCCTCAGCTGTATTCCAAGTTTTCAACTGAAAGAAGTTCCCCAATTGGAGCTAGCTATTGTCCCCAAAAATGAGTGACATTTTTGGGACAACCTATGAACTATTTTGGTTCATCAAACCAAAATCATCTCTCCCCTTTTCAAAAAAAATATTTTGAGCATTCGGGTTCTTCATTTTTAAAGGCTTTTCTAGAAATCTACGAACTCTATAGGCTTGAATCTATGAACTCTGTAGGCTTGAATCTATGAACTCTATAGGCTTGAATATATAGACTCTATAGGCTTGAATCTATGGACTCTGTAGGCTTGGAACTATGAACTTCACAAATGGTTTCTATAGACTCTGCAAATAAATGTCTACAGACTCTTTCAAGGTTAAAGAAAACTATGAACTTGGCTTCTACGAACTCTCAAGGTTGGTTTCTATGGACTTTGTAAGAAAGAAATGGGTTCAACACTTAGCTAAATAATGAAGAATGAATCGATTGAAAGATTAAACCAAAGTTGGTTCAATCGGTAGGTTCAAGGGGCTGCCCCAAAGCGAAAAAGGCAAGTGCCCGTTCAAAGGGCAGGCAACATTGGTTCGAAGGTCAAAGAAAAGACAAAATTCCTTTAGATTTGTTCAAAGGCCCAAAAAGAACAATACTTTCAGAATTTTTGTCCCATGGAAATGGCTAAGTCCAAGAGGCTGAAAGAATTCTCTCGAGAAGATTTTCTCAAAAAAATGTTAAGGCAAAATTCCTTCAGACTTTTTGTCTGAAGGAATTCTTTCAAGCTTTTTGTCTGACAAAAAAAGCCCACTGAAGAAGTAAGAGCCTGCTGAGGAAGTTGAAACCTGAAGGACAAGTACCCTTGTGGGGGGCACTTGGTGATAGAGAAAGGACCATTTTAAAAGCCCAAACAAAGATGCAAAAAGGAACTTTCATGGACTTAGATAAAAAAGGGGATTCATTGAATGAACCAAATAAACTGAATGAATTGAATAAACCATTGAATCATTGAACTAGGTTCAATAGATTCAAGGTTCAAAGGTTCAACCAGAGCTTAGAAAGATAAAAGAAGCAGTGTTTGAGTGAAATGCAGAATAAACCAATGAATCGATTGAAATTTGAACTGAAAGAGTTCAAAGTTCAATGGTTCAACATGGTTCAAAAGTTCAAAGGAGGCCTCAGTCAAAGAAAAAGATGCACACAAGTGGTTCAATGGGTTCAAGGTTCAACCTGAATCAAGCGATCAACTCAAAAGAGAGCCCAAAGACTCAAAAAGAGAAGATCAATGCAAAGGACCAGAAATGTCTTTAAAAGAGTTATTTACAGTAGGTGGAATAGTGGATTGAATAGAGTTTTGAGCACACCAAACCAAGGATGTGGCCTATTTTATTTTGTGAAGTAAAGACAAATATGCAAAGGACCAGATGGTCCATATTAAGGAGGAGACATATCAGATGAAGGGACATGCCATAGTTATGGCAGTGCACTATTCTCAGCATGGTCTCTCTAGACAAAACTAGAGATGCATTGAAGATGCTGACTATAGCATGGGCCATCCCATGGAAAAAGGTACCAATCCTTGGGTAGTTGCTATAAGTTTGTATTTTCTCTCATTTGTAAAAGGGGGGAATTTAATTTTACAAGAGCGAAACTCTACCCATTTTGAAAGAAGAAGACTGAGACTTTGAGCTCAGGTTGAAATTTTATTTTCATTTTTATCTGAATGAGAAAGTAGGTTTTTCATAGGCTTTATGTTGTTCTAACTTGTGTCATTTTAGAAGATCATTCTTACGTCTATCTTATGAAGGTGTCCTTATTCATTTAATTTGGTAAGTAGAATTAGTGAAGGTAATAGGGAAGTGTCCTGAAACCAACTGTGGGAAGACTTTGTGCTTTCATAATTGCTTTTAGTCTGTGTTTTTTATTTTCTTTTTGTGTTAAGGATTTTAGGTAAACTTTGTTCCCCCATTATCCTTTGTGATATACTCTTTGAGAAGTTGAGGTGGAAACTTTGTGTCCTCCTTCATCCTAATGTTACTACACCCTCTGGTTAATTGGTTTCTTATCTTACTACCTAAAAGAAAATCTTGCTATTTCTTGTAAAAACACTTCTAAAAGAAGAGAAGTGCCTTCAATGTTCACACCAAGATTTATCCTTTGTTTGTGAGCATCATTTATGAAAGAAGAGAGATGGATGGTTTATCCCACCGCTGTGTCTTACTTTCTACTTATTTATATTGTATATAGCTCTGCATATTTAATAGGGAACCTCCCCTTAATGAGCGGAGAGATTCGTCCCTTGTTGATGTAGTAAACTTGCACACCAAGATGACCCATCTCCCTATGTTGTGGTGATAAGAACTATTTTGGTCACTAGTTAGTTGGCTGACAAAATATTCACCCAACAACATTCAGGTTCTTCATTTTTCAAGGCTTTTCCAAAAATCTATGAACTTTTAAGCTTAAATCTATGAACTCTGCAGGCTTGAATCTATAAACTCTGCACACTTGAATCTATGAACTCTGTAGGCTTGAATCTATGGACTCTATAGGCTTGAATCTATGGAATCTATAGGCTTGGAACTATGAACTTCACAGATGGTTTTTATAGACTCTACAAATAGATGTCTACAGACTCTTTCAAGGTTAAAGAAAACTATGAACTTGGCTTCTACAGACTCTGCAGGTAAGTTCAAATCTTTGGAATCTCAAGGTTAGTTTCTATGGACTCTACAGAAAATAAATGGTTCAACACTTAGCCAAATAATAAAGAATGAATCGATTGAACCATTGAACCATTGAACCATTGAACCAAAGTTGGTTCAATTAGTTGGTCCAATCGGTAGGTTCAAAGGGCTGCCCCAAAGCAAAAAAGGCAAGTGCTCATGCAGAGGGCAAGAAAAATTGGTTTGAAGGTCAAAGAAAAGACAGAATTCCTTTGGATTTGTTCAAAGACCCAAAAGGAACAATACTTTCAGAATTTTTGTCCGATGGAAATGGCTAAGTCTAAGAGGCTGAAAGAATTCTCTCAAGAATATTTTCGTAGAAAAATGTTAAGGAAGAATTCCTTCAGACTTTTTGTTTGAAGGAATTCTTTCAAGATTTTTGCCTGAGGAAAAAAGCCCACTAAAGAAGTAAGAGCCCGCCGGGGAAGTTGAATCCTGAAGGACAAGTACCCTTGCGAGGGCACTTGGTAATAGGAAAGGACTATTTTAAAAGCCCGAATAAAGATGTAGAAAGGAACTTTCACAGACTTAGACAAAAAAGGAGCTTCACCAAATGAACCAAATAAACTAAATGAATCGAATAAACCATTGAATCATTAAACCAAAAGGTTTAACAAGTTCAAGGTTCAAAGGTTCAATTAGAGATTAGAAAGATAAAGGAAGCAGTGTTTGAGTGAAACACAGAATAAACAAATGAATCGATTGAACTTTGAACTGAAAGAGTTCAAAAGTTCAAAGACAGCCTCACTCAAAGAAAAAGTGACACACAAGTGGTTCAACAGGTTCAAGGTTCAACTTGAATCAAGCGATCGACTAAAAAGAGAGCTTGAAGACTCAAAGAGAAAAGATCGATGCAAAGGAACAAAAATGTCTTCAAAAGAGTTATTTCTAGTAGGTGGAACAATATATCAAGTAGACTTTTGAGCACACCAAACCAAGGACACGACCTATTTTATTTTGTGAAGTAAATAAAAATATGCAAAGGACCAGACAATCCATATTAAGCAAGAAACATATCAGATGAAGGGACACGCCATAGTTATGACAATGCATTATTCTCAGCATGGTCTCTCCAGACAAAATTGGAGATGCATTGAAGATACTGACTACAGCATGGGCTGTCCCATGGAAAAAGGTGCCAATCCTTGGGTAGTTGCTACAAGTTAGTATTTTATCTCATTTGTAAAAGGGGGGACTTTCATTTTATAAGAGTGAAACTCTGCCCATTTTGAAAGAAGACTGAGACTTTGAGCTCAGGTTGTAATTTCATTTTCTTTTTTATTTGAATGAAAAAGTAGGTTTTTTAGACTTTGTGCTATTTTGACTTGTGTCATTTTAGAAGATCATTCTTACATCTATCTTTTGAAGGTGTCCTTATTCATTTAATTTGGTAAGCAGAATTAGTGAAGGTAATAGGGAAGTGTCCTAAAACCAACTGTGGGAAGACTTTGTGCTTTCACAATTGCTTTCAGTTTATGTTTTTTCTTTTCTTTTTGTGTTAAGGATTTTGGGGCAACTTTATGCCCCCATTATCTTTTGTGATATACTCTTTGGGAAGTTGAGGTGGAAACTTTGCATTCTGCTTCATCCTGCTATTACTACGCCCTCTGGTTAACTGGTTTCTTATCTTACTACCTAAAAGAAAATCCTACTATTTCTTGCAAGAACAATTTTGAAAGAAGAGAAGTGCCTTCAGTGTTCACACCAAGATTTCTCCTTTGTCTGTGAGCATCATCTCTGAAAGAAGAGATGGATGGTTTATCCCACCCCTGTGTCTTATTTTTTGCTTATTTATATTGTATATAGCTCTACATATTTAATAGGGAACCTCCCCTTGATGAGAGGAGAGATTTGTCCCCTATTGATGTATTAAACCTACACAACAAGATAACCCATCTCCCTATGCTATGGTGATAAGAACTATTTTGGTCACCATTTAGCTGGCTGACAAAATATTCACCCAATAGTTTTTGGCAACTCCACTGGGGACACAATAATTTTGTGCAATTAGAAACCTCAAGTTTCAGATTGAAACATCACTTGTGTCTTACCCATAATCACTATAACCCTTATCTATTATAGACTCTGGCAAATTTGTTCCATGTTTTACCTATTATCATTATAGCCTTACCATCTTCCTCCACTTCTATTATTTTATCTAGTCTGTAAAACCAGAGTTACTGGGAAAGAGTGCACAATTTAAAGCCTTAAGCTGAAACAGGGCTAGTTATTTTCCATTTTTGTTTGACAATATGGCCACCCCACCCATATTTGTTATCCCTATTTTTCATAATTAAATCATGGCAGTTTGAGGCCCCTGGGTTAACTCTTTTGGCCCACTCAACTTGACTCCACCTCTGCATGAACTCTTACGTAGTTTAAGAAAGAATTTCCCCAAATTCTTTGGTGATGGGATAGTTCACCCTAATGAACACATTATAGCCTTCAGCATAGCCTATGGTGTGATAGGGGTGGAATTTGAAGACGTGGTAGTCAAGATTTTTGTGGAGACAATACAAGGTGCTACTACAAACTAGTTCTACTATTTGTAATCTAGATCAGTGACTAACTGGGATACTCTTAAAGCCAAGTTTCAAGCCTACAAAAGATGCACATGCTTTGCTAGCGTAGCTCACTCAGATGAAAAATAAACCTCATGAGCCTATGAGGGATTTTATTTCCAAGTTCAATAAGCTGAGGCACAGGATTCCCAAGATCGCCTAGTCGACACCTCAAAATCTCAAGTGTTTCTTCATCAACTCATAGCTACCTAAAGTGAGTTTTTTGCTGAGATGGGCTAGACGCATAGACCTTGAGGCTACTCAAGACTTGGCTACTGAGCTAGAAGATGACCTTATCTTGGCAAAAAAGATAAGGAGAGATCCTAACAGAGGTATATCCTCTTCATCTTTTGAGTATCCACCTTCAACCACCACTGATCAAATGGTGCAACAACTAGCAAATGAATTGCTAGCCTTGAAAAGGCAAATGGCCCAAAGTTGTCTTCTCCTCCTAATCAAGATATGCCAAAGAAGACATTCCCCAATCAGCCATATCAAGGCAACACTGTTAGAAGTCAAGGGTAACCAAATCATCTTCCTCCCCCATAGAGGAACCTTGCCCTTGAAACACCTTCAACCAACTCAATAGTTGGATATCTAGAAACAGAACATGTTTCCTATTTTCAACTTGAGTTCAAGCAAGAAAATGGCACTGATCTCTTTAGGTAGGATCTAAAAGAATCAGATTGTGACTCCCACATTGATTTCCTAAATTTTTAGGATGAACCTAGAAGTGAAGGTGAAGCAGTTAAAGGATCATATGTAGTATTCAATAGGTCTAAGAATTAGTCAGCCCAATAGGCTAACAAAGAGAAGATAGAGGAGTGACCCCAACCAACAATTTTAAATTTTGAGTAGAGAACCCCTCTTCCTTTCCAGTCAAAGGACCTGGTGATTGCCAAAGAAGTAAGTACATCGAACATCTCTACACCTTCTACTTCAAATTTGCAGATCAGTCCTCCCCCTCCCAAAAACTAAAAGGATGAACTCCCATCTTCTCTTCCAAGTCCATCTCAATCATTTGCCATGATTGATCATGTCAAGAAACCCAAAATTCAAATGACTAAGTTTGAATCTCTGCAAGCCAATCTTGAGCAATTAAACATTGGTGGAAAACTAGGTGTGGACCTGTCTGAGGCAAAGGTTGTGGTTACCCAAATGTTAGCCCCTGCTGCTCAAATTCTATTTAAGCCTTCAGGTAGGGGTAATTACTTTTTGACCATAGAGGATGCTCATATCCTAGCTAATGAAAGTCTTATAGCTAGGAATCTAGGATTTCATCCAAATAAGGCATCAAAAAAATTGGTAGGGCACAGTACAAATCAAGAAGGATCTTCCATCTCCCATGAAGAGAAATATGATAGAAGGTCAGCTTCTGATGATGCTTAGATCTTAGAATTTGATGGAAATAATTCTTTCACTAATGCTAGAGCTGAGACTGTGTTGATATATCCTCAAGGAGATATTTTTCCTTCATGTAAGTTGCAGTTCAAAAACACTAACAACATAGCTAGATGTGAATCTCTATTGTTCAGATTGAAGACTGCTCAGGATGAAGATATCAAACTCCTTCACACCAAAGGAGATGTTGAGCTGATGGTTTGTCAGGAGTTTGATGCTGACAATCAAAGCATGTGCTGGACTAGACCAATAGAACAACAAGCTATGGTGGTGGACCATACTGTAGTACTCTAAAGTCAGCAAAAAGAACTCTTCACCAAGAGAGCAAGGAGTTATGGATTTCAATTTGAAGACCACGTCCTACCATGGGGCAAGAAGAAGAAAGAGCCAAGAGGAAGACAAAAAAAATTGGTTTCCTGGTGGAGAGTTCCATTCATCCATCACCGTTTCTAGGGATAAAATGGTTTTTTGTTGGTTTATCAGGATGGCACACTATTTTCACTATCTCACAATGGGTGGCATCTAAAGTGCTTCAAATCTTGAGGCATTAGATAAGATCATCTGTACATATGTATATTTGTATAGTCTTTAGTTTTATTTTGTGCTTTTCATTTTCATTTTTTGGAGCCTTTCTTTTTGGGTAGCATGACTCTGTAGCCCAATGGCACACTTCAAGGCACCAGAGATTTTGGTTTCTACTCCCCTCAGTTGTTCCAAGTTTTCATCTAAAGGAAGCTCCCCAACTGGAGCTAGCTGTTGGTCCCCAAAAGTGTCAGTCATTTTTGGAATAACATATGAGCTATTCTTGGACCTGCAAGGCCAAAATTCCTCTCTTCCCCTTCTTAAAATTTATTTGGGGGCTTTCAAATTCCTCAGTTTTTCAAAGGTTTTTCAACAAAGGGATTAACAGGTTCAAAGGTTCAACATCTTCAATAGGAGCTAGGTGCATTTGACAAAGTTCAAAGTTTAACCATTCCAAAGGTTCCACAGCCCCGAGCATTTAACGAGTTTCAAAAGCTTGAACCATTGAACCATTGAACCTTGAACTATTTTGATTCATCAGTTTAATGGGTTCAATGTTTAATCAGTTTAATGCACTGGGTTCAAAGGTTCAAAGATGGCCTCAGTTATGAAGAGAAATGTGCACAATAGAAAGAGTCAAGTAGATACTACCAAGTGTCACCACCTGAGCCATTATGCCTTGTTCCTAAGAAGTAGCAAAAGCCACCACATGTCAACATCTACATTTTCTTCCTTCCATTCCACTATATTGAGTAAAGACCATGGTGGGCCTAGGGGTGATTGACTGAATGAAGCTGAGGCTACCATGTGTCTGCATCTATGTGACTATTATAGGGCCTCTTTCAATAAAGCTTCTACCAAAACTCTATGGAGGGTGATAAGTGGCAACTGTAGAAGGTTTTACTTTGTTTTCCTAAGTGTAGTGGACCATGCCATGTGTCCCATGTAGAGAGCGATAGAGGCTGATAAGTGTCATTATCTGCGAGAGCCCGACCGAGCCCCAAACATTTTTGTGATGTCGCAAAGGCCTGAGAAGGTGGATGATGCCATGTGTCCTTGGTAAGATTCAATAGAAGATGCCACATATCACTTGTTTGAAGCAATAAAAGGTGCCACATGTTAAAGGACAGAGCACCTCATAATGCAAAGGCATGCATGAAGCTAAGGAAATGATTTCCTTTAGACAAATTATCTAAAGGAATTCCTTTGAACATTTTTTTTGAAGGAAATAAAGGACTAACAAGCCCATGGGTGTCAAATTTAGAGTGACTAGTTAGCCATTAACCTTAAATAGATGAAAGACATGCGAATGCCAAATTAGATGCATTTAATTGTCTGTTGATTTTAGCAAACTCAAGGCATGGACCTAAATGCATTCAAAGATCCTAAGGCCAGACCCAAGAGGAGGAAGAGACAAAGAGGGAAACTCAGTAGGAGTTATTTCTAGTGGGTGAAATAGTTTGTTGGGTAGATATTTGGGGCCTACCAACTTTAAAAGCATAGCCTATTTGTCCCCTTTAAGATAAAGGCAAAATAGACAATTGCATAGCTAGGCAGGTGATAAAATGAGAGATTCAGATTCAAGAGGAGGTACTAGAAATGAATTGATGCATCACAATTAAGGTAGCTACTTTGCTCCAACATGGCCCTTCCTAACAAGACCAATAATGTGTCCAAGGCATTGAATGCACCGAATGGGTCACTCTATGAGACAAAGTGCCACGCCTCCCTCAAGCCTCTATATGATGTAATCTCTTATACCATTTGAAGGAGATCTTCCCCTTACCAGAAGCAAAACTCTACTCGAATTGAAAGGCATTATTGAGACTTTGAGCTCAGATTGTAATTCATATTTCTTTGATTGAATGAGAAAGAAAATTACTTGTAGACTTTGTGCTGTTATAGCTTGTGTTACTTTAGAAGATTATTATTATGTCTATCTTCTGAAAGCATTCTTATTTATTTGATTTAACAAGTAGGACTAGTGGAGGTGATAAGGAAGGTGTCCTGAAGCCAACTAATTTAAAATTTTGTGCTATCATATTTGTCTTTAGTTTGTGTTTATTTTCTATTTCTATGTAAAGGACCTTGGGATGGCTTTATGCCCCCATTATTTTTCATATTTCACTCTTGGGCAGTCAAAGTGGAGACTTTGCACTACATTTCAGGTTGTTGGTTACTCTACACCTTTGGTTACCAGTTACTTACAAAAAAGATTCCTGTTGTTTGTAAGAACAAACACTTCTGAAAGAAGAGAAGTGCCTTCTGTCATTTCATCAAGATTTCTACTATCCAGGAAGGGATCTAGCTCTTTGATGAATGTTACTTCTAAAAGAAGAGAAGTATCTTCACCAATCACCCAAGATTTCTCCTCTATTTGTTAGCATCATCTCTAAAAAAAGAGAGATGGATGGTTTATCCCACCTCTGTGTCTTACTTTCTGCTTATATATATAGTATATAGCCTCTATATATTTAATAGGAAACCTCCCCTTGATGAGAGGAGAGATTTTTCCCCTTTGGATGTGGTAAACCTGCAACATTAGATGACCAATCTCTCTATGTTGTGGTGATAGGAACTATTTTGGTGACCAGTTAGCTGGCTGACAAAATATTCACCCAACATGGTCTAAACATAGTTTTGATCTAGAAGCCTATCTTATAGAGATTTTATCCTAATATATATTTTAAAGCATAATGTTGTTTCCTTTAGGTTCACAAGTGATTCTTGGTGGTTATTTTTGATCAACCATGATTGGGTATTGATCAGTGACAGTCTTAAGGAATTAGCACCAATCAATAGTGACCGATGATGGTCTCTGTGTTTTAAAAAAACATAGACCCAAGAGCATTAAAACCAAAGTTACTTGTTTTAAAAAAAAAGTTGCTTTAAAGCTAAACAAAGCTCTCTAATTTTTTATGTAAGCCCAGTGAGGAAAGTGATCAATTTGAGCTTGATTAAGTCTTTTTGACCTCTTTTTGGTGCTTAAAAAGAATTAGGAACTTTCCTTTGTTGATTTAAAAGTAAAAATTGCATGTTTATGTTGAGTGTTTTATGATTATTTTTCAAAAGTTTTTGCAACTTAAGGCCAAGGGGCCAAAGAAAATCACTAAACACTTTAATTTGGTACTTAAAACAAAACTCACTTTAAAGTTTTGTTTTGTATAAGTCATCTATCATTTATTTTGTTAAAATTATCTATGAAAAAAGAATTTGCACATGTATGCTCTTCCCCCATCCCCTATAAGGAACTTATGGGATCAAAATTGTTATTTTCATTACAAATTGTGCCTTAGTCTAAAGGCATAAAAAAGAAGTTAAATAGGCTCTCCCCAAAATTTGCATGGTTTGGGTGATCTCAAAACAACCATAAATCCTTTTTAATTAGATTTTATTTCATACATTTTAGCTTGTGAGGGGGAATTCATTACCTCCCATGGGTTATATAGGGAAGCTTTGACCCAGGGCTTCATCTCTCAGCATCAACTTCAACCCTTCTCCATGGGGGGGGTATATAAGTTAGGATTTCCCCATAGAGATAATGGTTTGAGTTGTTAAACCATCTCCATTAGTGGTAAGCTAAGCCTGGAATGTATGATCATTTTAGACATCACACTACACTAAGTAAGCAATAGATGTAGTGGTTATGAAAGGATAAGAACTTTTTATAACAAGCCATTTAACATAGATCTAATTGACATGCTAATTATCTTATGTGCAAACATGAAAGTTGGTACTTATGGGATCAATCTAGATGGTTGTAACTTGTAAATTTTTAGACAAACCCCACTTACCATGGAAGTATTGTTGATGCAAGGTACACCCCAAGGTCCATGTCAATGTATTATCACTTGAGAGAAGGGGGGTGTAAAATACCCTACTATATAATACATTTTTATTTTGGATGAACACTTAATCTCGTCTCAAGTGCACATATAAATATGGACTTCAACAATATCATGCAACCTTGTTAGTTTAGGGCTCAAGATGATTACTTAGTTGTATTTATCTATTTTGATCTTAGATTACTTTGTCATTGATTTAAGTCAAAACTTACTTGTAAACAAACATTATAACCAAAACATATTGTCTACAATTTCTTGAACAAGTAGGTGTTATGCTGTCCACATGAAAATCAATCTTTTCCTTGTTCTAATTTGTCATCTTAAACATTGTGTCATATTAGCTAATTGGCACAATTATGTTTCCCATTTGAGTCTAGACCAATTTCCAAATTTTATTTAAGTCATTCATTGATAGTTCAAATTCAAAATTGCACTTTTCTAAGTTCATAAGGTTGATGCATTAAATTAGGTTCACCATTTGCACTTGACTTGAGGGAACTTGGGTTCAATTTCCAATTTGTATTAAAGGACACTTATAGACTAATCATCATTGGTGGACTTAAGTCATCTTACATATCACTCACACTTTGAGTCCTAAAAGATATTTTATACTACCATTCCTATTACCATGTGGCGATATTATGCCAACCATTTGGTTCTAGTTTTATACTTAGGAATTCTTGCATGTTTTCACATCTTGATTTTATTGGTTCATATTGTCTCCTACCTAATTCAAAGAGATTTCTTCTAGTTTTCTAGTAGAAACTTGTTGAAGTTGAACTAGCTTTTATGATATTGACGTATCATAAAAATCTAGGATTTCATGTACTAGTTTTCACCTTCGATTTTTGAGTTATCATACCCTCTTCCAATTCATATTATTTCAACTTTATCCAAGGTTGAGTAAATTCATGAAAATTATTCTTCTAATTGTGTGTGGTTCCACACCACCCTCCTTTTATAGTCTCTTTAGTGCCTTAATCATTTGTCTAGAAGGAATATCAAAATTCATCCCTTGTTTAATTATTTGCACAACATTGCTCCAAATCTAGTGAAACATATAGAGCAACCCTTTCTAGACATGACTCAAAGGTTCACTCGTAATGGGGTTTATTATAGCCCTAGCTATGAGGATGAGCATTTTTATGATGGTCAAGAAAATTCCATTAACTTTGAGGACATTCCTAAAATAGTAGGATCCAGGGAAGAATATATGGAATCCCAAGAGAACCAAGATGAAACATTCCTTAGGTTGATAGAATCTGGTGCTATACTACCCTTAGATTTTCTTATGGAATATGTTGACCAAATTTGACTTTTAGGTCAAATTTGGACCCTTATAGGTAAAAAACTTGGTTTTTAGATGTTTAGGGATCTAAATATTTTTAATAAGCTATATTATAGTTCATTTGATGTTATCTAATGCATTTTTAGCCTTAGGCATGGTCTAATAGATTTATTTGTCATTTTGAGTCATTTAGTGGGCTTTTAAGGGTCACAAATGTAAGTGGAATGGTTCCCAAGGTGACCAAGTGTCATTTTTTCCCTTAAAACTTCAAATAGGTCATATTACCTATTATGTATGTCAGTGACATCAGAATATTCTAGGTTATTTAACTAAAACTCAAGAAACCAACTAAAAAAGGGAGCAATTGGCACTTGTATGGCCTATAGGGGAAGGTGAAACATGGGATAAGGTAATGTAACATATATTAATCTTATTAAAAATCATATAAAAATTTGACATGCTGTATAAGTGCCATTTTAAATCTAAAACCATTCTACTTCTTCTTTACCTTTTTAGACATATAAAAATGATCAACATGTTTGTACTTAGTATGGACAGCTCAAGAGATTTTAGGGAAAATGATTTTGGGAGTTTATATTAAAATAATATAACTTAATTTACATATAAATATTTTGAGTATTGATTAAATTTGCTTTATGAATCATCCTTTACAAGATGACTATGTTTGTTTACTTGCTATTTTATGCACCCTATAGGTTTTGCTCCATTTTGGTCAGGTCCATATAAACCAATTGGTGATGTTGAATCCAAAGGATGTTTTATACCTTATAAAATGGTATAAATACTTATTTTCATGTTTCATGGTGTTTTTATTGGAAAATTAGTCCATGTTGAAAGGAAGGTGCCACCATGTATAATATCAGTCAAAGTTCTTATTTGTAGAATATTGGTTTCCTGTAGATGTCTCATGTAGTTGGAATATGGTGTCCCATAGGTCTCAAGGAAATGTTATAATATCTCTCCATGTTTAGTCCCATAACAACATGTCTTGATCAGATATGCAATCATGAATACCTCATAACCAGCTCCCATCTACTCTTTACCCTTAGTCATGACTTGTAAAGGTTCTTAGGATGTCTGTAGAAGTGTGATGAAAATTTTAGAGCTGTAGGATATCCTATTAGAACATGAAATAGTGAGGTGATATTTATAATAATGAAGATAATGCTATGGTAGTCATGCAACATACTTAGTGTTTGCCTCCATACATGAAAACATGCACCTACAGGTGCCCTCATAGGACCAATCATGTTGAAAATCAATTTTGGAGATGATCAAGGTATTTTTTTATGTAAAGGATATATTTATAACCCTTTAAATAGTAATAAAACTCAAAAAATGGCCAAAAAATGCACATTATCCATACTTGTACTCGGTCTGTCATGAAATTGCACCTACAGGTGCCATGAAGGAGTCCATGTTGAAAGGAAAGTGTTGAATTTTTTTTAAAGTGTTTAGAATGTGAATGATGTATTTTGAAGTATGGAGACAAGTTTATAACTCATAATATGTCTAAAGAAATGCATATTTACCATGTTCTGCCCACTGCTTGTATACACTATAAACCGACACCTACAAGTGGCTTAGCAGGGGGTTAAGGAGCCATTTTGAAATGATAGACAAGTGGTGAAATTCATTCTAACACCTAAAATGTGAATAATCCCAAGGAATAACTATTTTAAACATCAAATGGATAAATGAAAGGGTAATCATATTAGAACAACAAGAGATTGAATTCTGGGAAAGTTTCCCCAAAAAGTGAAAATAAAGGTCCAAGGGGTTTTTGTGGATCTTTAACAACATGTTTTCAAAGGGTTTTAAAACATATAAAGAGGTGAATATTGTATCATATAATATAGATAATAAACATGCCAAATATGGGAGTTAGAAAGTAAGTGGAGGATAAGATTTGAAGGCCTAAAAGTTGCCCTAAAAAACACTAAAACACTACACTAACATCTACATGTTTGGAGTTGTGAATGGCCTTTTGACATCCTTAGAAGAAAATAAAACACATTGTCATGGATGTAATGGTTAAATTTGTTGGATGATATAAAAAATGGCATAAATTTCATAAATAGATATTGATGTATAGTTTTCCAAGCTCATGGGAACTTACAGGTGTGCCTCTACAGGTTCTATGAGCACCTACAACTGGGAAGGTAGTTAGTGACTCAGTCAAGGTGTTTGATGGTGTTTTAGACTATCAAAGTGAATCCAAGGTGAATTAAGGTTCTAGGTGATCATAAATATTAAAAGGAAGTCTCCCTATATCATAACCAAATATCAAATAGCTAATATGCTCACCTATAGGGTTCAAAGAGGTAGGGGTTTATAGTGGAAAGACTTAGTTTTGATATTAAAGGTGCTTGCAAAGAAGTTAAATGAAGGTTAACATGTTGATACAAGAAATTATAACATATAATAAGATCATGATGGCCTCCATGAACTAAAAATAATGTAAAATAAGCCTACTCAGACCTTTTATAGCCTTGTATGCACCTACAAGAGTCATTGTGTAGTCTTGAACATGAGATGGAGGTAAGAGATGAACTTGATTATAAATATGGAGAGGGATAAAAAAAATTGGTTAATTATTGATAAATAATTTGTTTTAACAAGCTCTAGGACTCCTTTAAGATTAACATCTACTCTTCCTATTAGCCCAAAAGTTGTAGTCCGTATAGTGAGCTAGGAAACCCATGTTGCTCAATGGGTAAGAAAAAATATTTTAAAGATGGAGAATGTTTTTTGGTGAATTAAAAACTTAATTATAATGAATTATATATGAGTAACATGTTGTGAAATCCTAATATCATTGGAGTTAGCCTTGAGGAGTCATTCTTAGGAAGAAGGAAAAAATACAAGAAATAGTTCTTTTAGAGGCCATTTTTGGGCATTTTGAGTTGGTTAGGTGCCTAAATAAATGAGTATAAATAAACCAATTAGGAACTAATAAAAATTTTAAAACCTTAAATTTGACTTGGGGAAGAGGGATATACCTCACTATTTTGTCTCAGAGGTCAACCAATCAATAAAAATAAAGGTTTGGCAAAACAAGTTAATGAGGTTAATATGGGCAAACAAACTTGATGGAAAGTTTTGGAACCTCATGAAAAATATTATGAGGTGTATGTATGGTAAATATATTATATTAAACACTATTTTATGATCATACCTCTCAAAATGACCAAAACACCCTTACACACAGTCCAACTAGGCAAACTTCTATTAGGCCTAGCTGGTGAATGAGAGGAAGAAATGAAAAGGAGTGTTTGGAAAGTTGTGTGGTGAAATTTTGAGATTTAATGAGGTTTAAAAATTCATAAGACACCAACACAACCATGAAATATCAGTCCAAGTAGCCAAATCTAGCTAGGTACATGCTAAACCCATTAGGCCTTGAAGGGACCTAGAACCAATTGGGGGTCCAACATCATTTATAGCTCTTAATGAACTATCCAAATGATTGGAACATGTTAAGGAGATGAAATTAGACATGTATAAGATTTTGGTATGTAAAAAGACCTATGGAGAAGCTAATTTGAACTCAAAGACAGTCCAAACATACATGAAAGGTGGAAACAAGCTCGATAGGGTGATTTTAAGTGCTCATATCTCCTATAAAACTATGCATGGATACCAAAGGAGTTTATAGGGGTTGGTTATTAGGGTATCTTAAAATATTTTTTTTGGAATTCTTTGGTAGTTACAATGTCAGATATTTATGAATAAAGCTTAAGAAGGAAGACTGCCTAAAACCCTTGAAAACCCTCAATCAAGATGCAACAGAGAAAACAAGCTTGGAAAGATATAAAAATGACATAGTTTGACCATGAAAGTGATTATAAATTGGAAATTACTCACTCAGGCTCCCTCCCATACTTTTGAGCTATACATAATTATACAAACAATGTGTAAAATAGTGTACTTTTGACCATTTTATGTATTTTGTAGGTTTTAGAAGAGATCTAAAGATGAAATCAAGTTTATAAGGAATATATGGAATTAATATAACTACATATGATAATATTATGATTTTAAAAAACTTATATGTGTTCAAACAATTACTCTCATCTTAGCTAGTCAAAACTAGCATAGTGAACACAATGGTGAGAAGGGTGAAAACTTCAAGTGTGAGCCTTTTTAAGGTGTAAACGAGTAGTATAATGAAATGGAGAGTCTTTAAAAGTGTTATAAACTCCCTAATATGTATTTTCATGAAAAAATAAATCCAATTTTGAAGCCAAGTGTGAGGGGTGACTAAAAGAGGAGTTTTTTTACTATAGGCAGTGATGGATTACTTCTAGGAGATTCTAGATGAGTAAGACTACAACCAATGAATGGAGAGGCATGTTTGAAATCCTTAACTCTCATACCAATAATAAGACCTATCCATAGTCAGTTTTGGGATGTTTAAATAAGTCCAAATCATGACGGCATTTTTTTGAGCCAAGACAAGGAGTTTCATGCCACTTTTCATAAGTTTCATGACTTGTATGGACACTTGAGCCCCATAAAATTAAATTATTTGTTTCACACATATTTATCATGCATATGTAACCTATTTTATCATATTTAAAAGTTTCCAAGTGACCTTTGGACTTCCCTTATCTCTCCCCTCTTTTAAATGCTATAAATATTGACCTTTTTGGCTCTTTTGAGTAGCCTCCATTGGTTGATGGTGAAACCCTAGCCAATTTTGTAATTTAATGTCTATTAAAATAATAAAACAAGTTAATTTACCTACTTTCATTTTTTATAATTGAGTTTTGTTTCAATCTTGTTGGTCTTGTCTAGTAAAAGATGATCTTTTCTAGTATGTTATCCTTGATTATTCACCAAGTATTCAAAAGACTAATTTTTATAGGTATTTATTAGTGTTATATTTTAAGTTTATAAGTGATTTATAAGTGGTTCATGAATGTATTATCCCAAGGAATAATTCATTACCCTCATAAGTATCAAAATACCTTTTAAACCTAGCACATGAAACAGTGATGTAACAATCTGTCTTGTGTTGTGAGTTTTGTGTGAAAAAGGATTTATTTTTCTCTATGTAGCATAATTTTAGTAACTAAGAGGAAATTAAATATTGGTGCATCACCTTTTATTTTTCTTAATTTTTCTTATTAACCTTTTTCATACCAAGTTGATAAATAGGAAAGTGTTTCAAAGAGTGCATCAAGGGAACTAGACCTTCTAGAGATTCATCTCACCAAGATTAAGAAAATGAGTAAATGGTATGCCAATTATCTTAGAACATATTTACCTAAATATTTAGTTACTACTTAAATCCACAATGATGCTTCCAAGGAACAAGCAAACATGATTGAAACTATGAAATAAACATTGGTTGAGAACACAAAAATGATTGATTAAGGTGTCTCAAATGAAAAAAATAAGACATAAGAGGTTGTGAAAAATGTGTTGATAGACATGAAATACAAATTATTTAACCATAAATAACTTCTTGTCACTTTGCAAAATCAGAGACCAAAGCATTTAGTTTGAATTGAGGAGATCCCTCAAGATAATTTTGCTAGTTTGTTTAAACCAAAACATACAATGGTGAATAAACAAATAACTCCATAAAACCAATAGAACATGGTTGATTCAAGGCAATAGATTCCTAATAATTGATGAATTACCTACTTGACTCAAGGAGTGAACTAACACCAAGTCAAGGATCATAGGGTGTACATCCCTAATAAATCCATGCAACAATAGGGACACATACCACGCCAACAACAATAACAGGGTAACAAACACCCCAACAATAATAATGAGGGCACATACCACCCCAACAACATTATATTCCACCTATGAATACACCAAACATGCAAGAGTGGAACTCTATGAAAGAAATTATGACATGATTGGAGATGAATAATATAGTTAATAAATACAAGTTCGATGAGATATGTCCATATCCATTTGATCTATCTATTATCCAAATACCATTTCCATCTCATTTTGAGGCACCAAAGCTTGATAAATATAAAGGAAATGGGGACCCATGTGAACACATTCAGGCATTTTTCATATTATGCTAAGATATTGGCTATAGTAGCATGTACTTACTTTGATTATTCCCATGAAGTTTAATGGGGAAAGCTTTAGATAGGCTACTTAAGTTACCTAATGGATCAGTAACAGATTGGAATGACTTATCTAAAAATTTTATCAACCATTTCTCATACAACATCGATCATGAATTAACTATTGTTGACTTGTGCAAAGCTAAATAACATGATGGAGAAAGTTTTACTGTATAACTATAGAGATGGAGAGCATTAGTGGGTCAATTTCAACATAATTTAATAGATAAAAAATTGGCAAACATATTTTTATAGAACTTACATCATGAGATTTTGCACAATCTATTATTTGCTTGTGCAAACTCATTTGAGGAAATTATTGAGAAGGGTGTATAGATTGAGAAGTATCTTATTACCAAGGGTCATGTAAACATTTTTTATTAGGGTCAAAATTTAAATTTGACCTAATATTTTAGTCCAATAGTTATACAAGAGAAGCCTAAGGGTTTTAACAAGAACAAGAACATAGTATGGAATTAAGTAATTGAATCAAGGCACATAAAAATGGTGTAGGCTCTATCAACCCCAAATGTATAATTAGTTCCTCTTAATCCACCACCTAATTTTTACAGACACCCTCCATGAAGGACAAACCATGATAGTTTTAGGGTCTTTAGAAAATTAGGAGAACCAATCAAAATGGTATTACAAAAGCTTGTAGTAGCTAACCTGATTATATGGCCAAGACCAAGGCCATTTCCTCAAGATTAATTAAAACTAGATTAGTACAAAGAGAATGAATTATGTAATTGTCATCATGTTATTGGTCATTATGCTTATCATTGCATCTAATTATGACATATTATTGAAGATCCCATTGAGTGTTTTAAAGTTGAGATTAAGCTAGACCCTAATCAAGACACTAATTAGGATATGGGAATCTATAGGGACCCCTTTCCTTGAAATAATCATCTGCCACCAAGGAAAAACTAAAACCAAGGATAGAGGTAGAATCAAAACTAAAATTAGGGTCAAAATCATAATCATCATGAGCATAATCATGATCATAATACCTATACTAATAATTTGAGTTACAAAAAAATGCCTTATGACTATAAAAACACCATGGGATGCATTTTTGCAACCCACATTGACATTTTTACTATCAGACCATGTGAACCATCTCATTCTTCTCATAGTACAAGACCCATTATTATAGGGTTAGTACTCTATCCCTCTATTAATACTACATTGAGTTCTCACAATTTAATTGTGACTCCATTTGCATGGGTTACTATTTATGGACAACACCTTTCTTCTAATTATAATGTATCCTTACCAAATAACAATCACAACAATGTAACTAGACACCCATGAGTCACCCTCCAAGGCTCTTTTCCTTCATCTTATGATTACATTGGCTCCTTACGACCTCTAGGTTATGCAGTTAGAATTAGATGATCATGAGTTACTCTCCAAGGCCCTTTGCTTACTTATTCCATGGAACCCAATGTAAACATTACACCAATGGATCCAAAGCTGACTACTATGTCAGTTAAAGCCACGCCATCTTGTCCCAATGTTGAAAAGCCTTTTAGTCTATTAGACTAATTGAGAAAAATCCCTACATTGATATCCATTTTGGATCTCTTGAAGACATATGAAGTCCATAGAACTATTATGAACAATCTTTTACAACAATCCATTGTTCTTAATGATATAAACCCTGAATAGTTCCAAAACCTTATGGGACATTTATCTTCATTTTATCAAGCCACATTTGATAAAAAATACATGTCTAAACTTGGAATGAGCCATAATAACCCATCATATATTGAGGTAATTATTTAAAATCATAAGATCAAGTGGGTTCTTATAGATAATGGTTTAGGGCTGAACATCATCTCTTAAGCTGGTACAATGATTGGGATACACTAAAAAAGACATTTAGCCAAAGATAATAAACATCAAGGCTTATGATAATGTTGAGAGGGAGTCTGATGGTAATATTTGGTTGTTAATCATTATTGGGTCCATTTCACATCATACATTGCTTCATATTATGGACATTGAATTGACTTATAACATATTTATTGTTTGTCCTTGTGTCTATGGAGTACAGACTATTACATCCACCTTGTATCAATGCCTTAAGTTTCCCCATGATGGGTTTGAGGTCACTATCCCCACTTATCAACAACCTTTTCAATACTATAAACATCTTGAGGCTGAATTCCATAATTATAACTCTTATCCAGGTTCTGTTACGAATGTAGATTTCACCCTAGTTAAAAGTAGAAATGTTCAAGTCCTCTCAAACCTAGTCCAACATGGGAATGACCCTAGGCTGTGGGTTACCTAAAACATGGGTAAGACTTCAAGGATTTTTAATGAGGTTAGTTCTTCAGATGCATCACTTATCTATTTTACACTAAACCTATAGATTGATTGGGGTGAAAAAAGGGAGAGAAATACATGAATGGAAATCTATACTAAATGTGGTGATGCACTAAATATTTTATGATCCACTTTTAGTCTAGACACTTTTATGACTAATAGTGAATTTCAACAAGACAAGAATTGGTAAAATTCTATAACAAGGTTACAATCATGAGTATTTTTACATGAATGTTGAAAGGAGACCTATGACTTGAAGGATAGAAAGAGATAGGTCTATATAATACACTATAGACTTATGATACTTCAAGAGGAATGCCACTAGCTAACACTTCATATAAATTACAAAAAACTAGTACAATTAAAGCAAGGTACATGAAAAACATATAGATGATGAATAGAAACATACACTCTACACATCAAAATATAATAAAGCACACTTAGCATTCAACTAGAATTTGAAATTTGCCTTATATTACTTCAAAAAATTATTACAAAGTGAATTT
This sequence comes from Torreya grandis, assembly GCA_037957365.1. Taxonomy (NCBI): domain Eukaryota; kingdom Viridiplantae; phylum Streptophyta; class Pinopsida; order Cupressales; family Taxaceae; genus Torreya; species Torreya grandis. The sequence goes on from JARHVA010000463.1 coordinate 1,310,335, forward strand.
GGTAGAGATTTGCTATCTCTAGCCAAGGGATGAAAATCAAGAGCTCAAAGCCAATATTTATGGGAATAAAATGGGGAAGATAGAGAAAAAATAACACTAAAAAGATCAATAGTGAACCCAATCCCATTCAAAACAACCATCACCACACTCCTTTTTGAGCCCACTCCTATATTAATGTCACTCTATCCTTTTCTGGTATGATGAAGGATATGAAATCAAGACAAATTATTGGGATCCATCCCTGTTACTGTGTGAACCTTCTTTGAGTTCTTCTACATCAATGTCCATCTTTTCAAGGTAAGGTATTTGTATTTAAGACCATGCTCATGTCTGATTTTAGTGGTTCAGAGTATGGCTCGAGATGATCCTTCATTAATTACATATATCTACCTCTAATTTTAAATGTGAACCCAGTCCTACTATAAATTGAAAACCAATTTAAAATATTGGTTTTCTTATAGTTGATACATGCAATTAGACATATATATATATCATATGATTGGATAGTAGCCCACCTCAATCCATATCAGGTCAAAAAAGACCTATTCTATCTTTGTAGAGTCTTAATGACACTACTCGATCTGAAAATATCTACTCTTGGTCTAACCTGGATCATACTCAAGCTCAATTTCATCCATATTTACCTTGCCTGAGTTGAAAATGGCTTTATTGACTTATATCAAAAATATTGGGTTCACCCTTTTTGCTCATTGGCTATTGAAAATTGACTCAACTCATTGACCTATTGACTCTATCTTGCACTGTTTAATCTTTATGGTATGGGCAAACATGAACCTTAGGTCTTTGCCTAACTTGTTAGCTCTATTTGAGCTGGTGTAACTTGGCAGTCCCATGTTGATCCTCAGGATCCTAATATCAGCTTGTCCACTCCCCCATTTTCACCTTGTAGTGGCCTTTGAGCTCTTTAACTTCTCTAACCTCACTCATACCATTTATCTACCTTTATATGCTTAAATATACTTTGTTAGATCTACTTGGACATACTAACCTACCTTTACCTGCTAGTCATTGGGTTTGATTTAGGCAACTAAGATTTGGACACTTTCAAGCCTATATTCAGTTAGGGACCCCTTTGACTTGCTCATGTGATGTTAGATCTAAATCCATGTTTGAAAATGAGTTATTGATCTATTTAGGCCCATTAAATTGTCAATAACTACTTACCATTAGATCTCCTGTACAACTTAACATTGATTATTGATCTTCCTATTTGAATTTTAACAACTATTTCTTGGGGCTTAAATTTGATGTTTGCATTATCATATTTCACATCTACATGAATGTATTTGACATTTGCATGACCATCGCTACATATTTTAATTTTCAATGGTTACTTGATGTGGCTTAAATTTGATACTTGCATGAATGTCTCCACCTACTTCCCTTGCATTTTCCCTATAATAAATAATTATTCAAACTTTGTGTTAGGCATTTGTGTCAAAATAATTTCCCTAGGCTTTTACATTAAGACATTTATTATAGAAAAAATGTCTAATGAAATTATGTCCTCGAAGCTTTACGGTTGACAAAATTTTTGAGAGAATTTATACTCAACTTTTGCCTTAGATAAAATGTCCAAAATAAATTAGGTCTTTGGGAACTTTGTCATAGACATTTTGTTTAAAGGAAATATGCCTTTTGCCCAAACACTTTCCCTAAAGGAATTTATTCCTTTAGAACTTATTCTTGTGGATGATTTCTTTCAGGTTTTTGAAAAGAGACTTTTACCTTGAACCTTTTATATTGGATAATTTATCTAATAAAAATGACTTAGGGATTTTGTCTTCAGGATAATTTCCTTGAAAGAATCCTTCCTCATTCTTTTTGTTGTGGGATTTGTGAAAAATAACTTCCCTAAAATAATTAGTCTTTGAAACTTATGCTTATGGATAAAATGTCTGAGAGAATGAGCCTATAGGGTTTTCACTATGGACAAAATGTTTGAGAGAATGATGTCTTCAAGAAAATTATTTGGATAATTTGTCTGAAAGAATGGTTTGATATTGGATTCTTGAAGGCTTGAATGAACTTATGAAAACTTGAAGCTTATGTAGGCTTATTTCATGGCTTGGAACTACTCTGATCACCATGAGAACTTACTTGGACCCTTTACTTCACTCTATAGATCTGTCCCTCAGGAATCGACAAAATACACTTCAAACAAGCTTAAAGTGTTTCAAAATATTTGTACACTACATGATTTCTCTAGATCACTCATTCCATCTAGAACTTGGTTAACCTGCTCAAATAATTTCTAGACAAGATCTTTATGTGGGCCAAATGTGGCCAACATTTTTGGTGACTTAGTAGGATTGACTAGCCTATTGGTCATAGAACCTAGAATTAAATCAAGCTCATTCATGATTACTTAGACAAAAAAAAACATTATTTATAAAAAGCTATGCCTTTATACTTGAAACATCTTGAAGCAATGAGACACACACAACAACAAAAAAGAAATGAAAGGATGAACCACTACCTGAAACAATAAGAAAACAAAAAATAGAACAAATGTGTAAGAGCATTTGGAGGAAAACACATACCTATCTACCTATGTATAAATATCATGATATAATACTAGTAAAAAAATTCAAGATACCTCCCATTGACAGGGATGGGGAGGCTCTCTTCATTCAACCTAGCAAGCTCAAAATCATTGCTCTCTTTGCAAGCAATGATAATATAAGGTCCACTCTAAAGACTATCAAACTTGGAGTGCTTTCTAGGTTTTGCATAGTCCTCATCCCATTTAGGGACTATATCACCTTACTAAAATGTCTTTTAGGAAGTTCTCTTGCTAAATGACCTCTTGACCTAGTGCTGATTGGACCACATGATGTGCATAGTAGTGTCCCTTATCTCTTTTAGCTATCTTAGCTCATTAAACCTTACCTACATAACATCACTTTCTAGAAGCTCTAGTTGGTATGTCAACTCCAAAGCTAGAATATCTAATGAATTTGGAAGCCTTGATTCTCTTCCATAGACTAATAGATAGGGTGATTAACCAGTGGCCTTTTTGGGGGTGATCTTATCAACCCATAAGGTAGTCTTTAACTCTGTATGCCAAGATCTCTGATTATCTTCCATTATTATTTTGATGATCCAATTTAGATTCTTGTTAATGGACTTAGCAAGTCCATTCCCCTGGGGATAGTCATTTGATGAAGAGATCAGGTAGATACCTTGATAAGGATCCCATTAATACCTTTTTACTACTAAATTCCAAAGCATTATTTGATATTATAGTGGAAGGTACTCCAAAATGGGTGACTAGTCTCTCATAGAACTCAAGCACGAAGTTCTCATTTTCTTCCTTTAAGGGAAATACTTTCACCCACTTGGTGAAATAATCTATAGCTATTAGGACCCACTTATGACCAGCACAAAGGTTGTTCAACCTGAATAGGCTTTAGTGGCATTATAACTAGTCTCTTTTCCCTATAAACATTACACATTTTAGGAATTTCATTACGCAAGAGTGAGAATATCTAAACATTTTGGGCCAAAAGTACCCAATTCTAATTATTTTGGTAACAAAATGCCCACTAGCTGAACCATCATGAAACTGCTCAAGTAGCTTGTCAAATTGACTAGTTTCAACACATCTTAAAAGCATACCTCTAATGTCCTTTTTGAAAAGCACTCCACCAAGGAGAATGAATGGCACTAATTTCACCCTAAAGTGTCTTATTTGTGATACATTTAAATCCATTTGACACTCTCCTATTTGAATAAATCTAGCAATATCTTGTGTCCATCTTATAGGAGGAGTATTTTCAACTTGATGTTGAGTGTCCTAATTACCAAAATTGTCTCTTTTTCTTCTTTCACATATTTTACAATATGTTCACACAATCCTTTAACTTAGAATATATTTCTGACCTTGACTTCAATGTCATACTCCATGCACTTAGTGACCCATCCATCTCTCTTTTCACTTAAGTACATGTTGAGGATAAAATCTTTCACACTTGGATGAACTACCATTAGTATAATATTATTTTTTGAAACCAAATTTATAAATTTATTCAAACTTCTTAAAAAAAAAATTAAATGTTTTTTGACAAAGCTATATATTTATTCATACCCTTACAAATCTTGACTGAAGAAAGTAATAGGTTATTCCAAACCTTCACTATTTTGTTGCATAAGCATGGCTGAAATTGCATCTAATGTAGAGAAGGCATACAAATATAACTCCTTATTAAAATTAGGATTAAGGACTATGGGGGCATGAGATATGGCCTCCTTGATGATCTCAAATCTTCTCTTACCTTCTCTTGTCCATGTAAACTCTTTGAATTTTCTCAACATATGAGTGAGGGGCTTGACCAACTCTACAAAGCTTGGAATGAACCTCATAATGAAGTTGATATTGCCCAAGAAGATATGCAATATTTTCTTATGTTTAGGAAATTATAGAGCAAATATTGCTTCTATCATCTCTAAATCAATGGAAAGACTAGCTTTGGACACCACATTCCCAAGAAGTCTTTCTTCATGCACTAAAAAAATGCATTTCTCTGGATTCAATGAAACTCCAAATTGTCTACATCTATTAAAAATAACTCTCAAGTGTGTTAGGCAATCATTAGGATTCTTTGAGAATATTATTATATAATCAAGATAAACTAAAACCATATCATTCAAAATACCATGAAAATCAACATCCATTTCTCTTTGGAAGGTGGATCCAACATTGGAGAGTCCAAAGGGCATTTTACAATATGCATAAGTGCCCCATTTTGTAGTGAAGGCAATTTTATGCCTATATTTTTCTTTGACCATGATCTAATTATAACTAGAATAACCATCAAGCAATGAGAACCTTTGAGAACCTACCACCTTTTATAGATCTAATCTATGGAGGGCAATGGGTAATGGTCTTTTAGGGATACCTTATTGAGATCCCTAAAGTCAACACATAAACAAATCTCTCCATTCTTTTTCCTCATTGGCACAAGGTTTTCCACCCACGAGGAATGATTAATTGGAAATATTATCCTTGATTCAATCAATTTAAAGAGCTCTCTTCTCATTAAGTCCTCCACTCTTGGATTGATAGGCCTTTGTTTCTACCTAACTTGCTTGGCATTACTTTGTAATTCAATGGTATGTTTTGCATGTTTGGGTTCAAACCCCTTCAAGTCTTTGTACTCCCAATAAAATATATCAAAAAATTCTTTGAATAAGGAAACAAAGGTAGTTTTTCCCTCTACTGTATTGACCTTTCCTAGATTCAACAACTTGCCCTTAAAGATCTCTATCTTTTTATAGTGTTCTTCCTTAGATGAGATGCATGGTTTCCATTTCCTTGCATGGTCATATTCATTAAAGATGATTTCTAATGTCACAAGCCCTTTAGGTAGATTATTAGACCTCAATTGTACTATCTAGTCATCATACTAGTATTGGAACTTATTTTAATTATTATGGTAGAATTCTACCTTCTACATCAGAAAACATATAATTTGATTATCATTATCAAACACTTGCTAACTCACCTCATTGTTAGGTACAATTGGCCTACATATGAACTTGACCTTGCCTTGGCTCTAGTTGCCATTGGCTCCTTTTATGACCTCAAATTGAGCTCCAATGGCTACAAGCCTATTTATATGTTGATTTCCCTTTCTTGGTATGGAATGTATCTTAAATACCAAGAAGTCTTTTATGAGATACCATACATAATGCTTATAGTATTTCAAATTATGGTTCTTGACTGCAACTATGCCTCTCACTTGTTACACAAAAATATCATTTTTACCTTTGACTTGAAGAAATTTGACACCTCTTCTTCTTGCCTCTACAAACCATGTAAAAGAGTTTCATATTCAATTGTGTTTGAAGTGTAACTGAATTGGAATCTTCTAGCTGAATAGTACTTTTGTCCTGAGGGTGAAATCAACATGACCCCAACTCCACTACCATTTTTGACCTTGATCCATCAAATAATAAGGTCTATAGGCCATCTTCTTCTTGAGTGGTGTTAGTTAAGCAAGGTATAGTAGCACCCTCCTCATGTATATAATACACTCCTAATTCTAATTCTTCAAGATTGCTAAAGGGGTCAAATCCATGGTTGTTAGGTACCCATTCATCTAGATATAGGTTTGAAATGCCCTCAATATGATCATGATGATCTTGTTCACTAACATTTTCATCCTCCTCAAATATGGTGTAGTCGACATTTTCAAGGTTAGGCATATAAGGCTCTAGATGAAACCTAGAAATAGTTTCATACCTAATAGTGACCTTACTCCTATATCTAGTCCTAAAAACCATGTATGAGTAGTCAAAGGATAACTAGGCCCCAATCTTTATAGTAAAGTCCCTAGATAGGCATAGGTAAAAATATGGGAGTAGGTCTACAACCATTATATCTTGAATGATGACACAATTTGGGCAAGCTACAAATGTGATCTTAAGGTCTTCCAATATGCCTATCATTTTAGTGGGGGAACCATCTAACTAGAGAATACCTTTTTCATTAGGTACATATTTAAACCTAAGCTTATCTTTTATGGATTTAGTCATAACTGAGGTAGAAGCACCTAAATCTATCATATAATTATGTACTATTTAATCTCCTATGACGGCCGATAAATATAATGGAGGGCGATTGACAACCTTGAGGGGATGAATAATATTATGAACTTGACTTTGATTAAGAACCTGACTAGGACCAAGCTAACTACTATTGGTAAAAACAATGCTCACTTTTTCAGCTGTCTCATTTATATGAGAAGGCTTGGATAGTTCTTGATGAAGAATCTCTCTCTATACCATAATGGATAAAGTATCATAAATAGAAATAGTGACATTAGCCCTTTTCATATGATCCATAATATTGAAAGGAAAACTAGTACCTTTAGATTGTAACTTGAAGGTAGAAGCATCACTTGAAACTCGTGTGACATGAGGAATGAAAGAAGACCTTTTTTTTATCCATGATGTTAGGGTACTTATTGAGTTGCAAGATGTTTAAAAAACGTATTTGAAGTGGTATGATTATAAATAGTTTTTGGAGATGTTGAAGAAGCCCTTGGATACTCCAAATTATCATCTAACATCCTCTTTTTATACTTGGTATAGGTTGAAAATGATTCATCTAGCCTTTGTGTAGTCTACTCCAATTTTACTACTACATGTTCAAACATATTCTCCCATTCTTGAAAGTTTACACACATGGTGTCTATTGGTACATTACCCATGCTTCCTTGCTATTGAATTTGAGCTTTTGGTGATTTCATGGTAGGCATATTCCTTGATTCATTGGGGGCCATATGGAGGAATAGGCATGGTTTCATGACCTGGGAATGAAGGAGCATGCTACCAACCAGGGTCTTGATACATTTATCCACTCATAGCCAATACCATCTCATTATGCTATCCTCATGATTGTTATTGACCCTTTTGTGCAAGATATTATATGCATGGACCAAGGCTCTTGAGCTATTTGTAACTTTAGGTTTGTGGCTATTATAAGATCTACCTTGAGTAAGTTATCCTTGGGTTTGTTGGTTTGATGTATAAGGGGGTATATTATGGGATTGAGTAGGGTATTAGGTTTAGAAGGGAATTTGGTATGAGTATGGCCTATATGAGGTCTGCTGTTGTCTCTCTAAAGCCACTAACTTGTTGTTTTATGCCTTTAACAAGCTCTCAATCCTTGAAAATTTATCCACTTGGCCATCATCAAGTTGGTCTTGGTTTTTTGGAGTGGGTAGTAGAGCAATGGTAGGTGGGTTTGGCTGAAATTTAAGGAAAAGTGGCATGAGAGGACTTGGTATGAGTTTCCCTACTTATATCAAATAGTTTTCTACTCTTTTAGCTATCTCATAAGCCCCAAAAAGAGTGGTACCACCCATATATTAGATCATGACTGTAATGTATGAATTCAATTATCTTAAATAGTAAAGGAAATCATAATTGGGTGTGGGCTTAATGATGACAGGGATCTTAACCTAAGTCTTTTGGAACCTATATTTGAAATTATCCATAGATTCTTGGGGTGCTCTATTGATTGAGGTAAGTTGTTCCAAAAGTGATACGTGGTCACTTCTATTCTCAAAATGTTTACATAGGCACTCACCAAAGTCATTCCACGTATTGATTGAGGTAAGAGTTAAACCTCTATACCATTGTAGGGCTTTGTCTTTCAAGGATGTAGCTAGTAGTCTCATGGTTACATTTTCTTGTGTAATGTGATGGACTACACAAAGGTTTATAATGTCAGTAATGTGCTCTACATGAGTGGTGGAGTTTTCTCCCATGAAGTATGATATACTCTTTAAAGAGGTAGTAGGGATGTCAGTATATTGATGAAGGTTGAGAGGGATCCCACCATTAAAGGGTACAAAATCTAGATTCCTCAATAACATTATGAATGGAATGGGAAATAGGCCTCACCTAGAATAAAACCTTCCAAATGGTAGTGTATATTGTGCTCTATGGGGAGAGTGGCTTGAATTGTGCCTTCTAATAGGGTACAAGGATGCTCTTACTCTCTTTCTTCTTGAGGGTGATGGAAGCTCACTAAAATAGAAGTCAATACCCCTTATAGATGATCTTGTTTCTTTTGGCATGTACGTAAGGGGATGGATTTTGTGAATCAAAGACTTTTAGAGTCTCCAAGTGTTCTTGCTGAGTGTTTTCTATACTTGTTATCCAAATATATAATCAACTCTTTAAATTCTTCTTCAAATTAGTCCCACCAAGTGTGCTAGAACTGTTATGGACGTAGATTGCACCCTAGCTAAAAGTAAAAATGTTTAAGTCCTACTCTCAAACCCAATCCAACATGGGAATGACCCTAGGCTATGGGTTACCTAAACATTGGTCAGACCTATAGGATTTTTAATTAGGTTAGCTCTTTAGATGCATCACTTAGCTATTTTACACTAAACCTATAGATTTCTTAAGGTGAAAAAAGGGAGAGAAATACATGAATGGAAATATATACTAAATGTGGTGATGCATCAAATATTATATGATCCACTTTTATCCTAGAAACTTTTATGATTACTAATTAATTTCAACAAGACAAGAACTAGTCAAATTCTATAACAAGGTTGCAAGCATGAGTATTTTTGCATGAAGGTTGAAAGTAGACCTGTGACTTGAAGGATAGAAAGAGATAGGTCTATATAAGACACTATAGACTTATGAAACTTTAAGAGGACTATCCCTAGCTAACACTTCATACAACCTAAAAAAAACTAGTAGAATAGAAGCAAGGTACATGAAGAACATACATATGATGAATACAAACATACACTTTGCACATCAAGCTTCAATAAAGTACACTTAACATTCAACTAGAATCTAAAAGCTACCTTATATTTATTCAAGAGAGTATTACAAAGTGATTTTGGCAGAGCTTCTCTATCTCTAGCCAAGGGATGCAAATCAAGAGCTCAAAACCAATATTTATAAGAAGAAAAGGGGAAATAAAGAGAAAAATGGCACTAAAAAGATCATTAATGAGCCCAATTACATTTAGAATAACCATCACCATACTCGTCCTTGAGCTGGCTCCTATATTAATGTCACTCTATCCTTTTCTGTGATGACCAAGGATATAAAATAAATATACATTGCTAAAATCCATCCCTTCTAATGTGTGAACCTTCTCAAGTTATTTTGCATTAATGTACTTCTTTATAGGGCAAGGTCTTCATATTCAGGACCATGCTTGTGTCTATTTTTAGTAGCTCAGAGTATGGTTTGAGATGCTCCTTCATTAATTACATATATCTACGTCTACTTTGAAATGTGAACCTAAGCCTACTATAGATTGAAAACTAATTTAAAATATTAGTTTGACTATAGTTTGATACATTCACTTAGAGATATCTATATCATATGATCGGCTAGTAGCCCACCTTGATCCATATCAAGTCAAAAAGGACATATTTTATCTCTATAGAGTCTTAATAACACTACTTAATCTAAAAATATCTACTCTTGGTCCAACCTAGATTATGCTCAAGCTTGGTTCCATCCATAGTTACCTTGCCTAGGTCAAAAATGGATTTGTTGACTTCTATCAAAAATCTTGGGCTTAACCTCTTTGCTCATTTGCTATTAAAAACTAGCTCAGCTCATTGACCTATTGACTCTCTCGTGCATCATTTGATCTTTATGGCATGGGTAAATGTGATCCCTAGATCTTTATTTGACTTGTCAACTCTATTCAATCTAATGATACTTGGTAGACCCACATTAATCTTCAAGATCTCACTATCAACTTGTCCACTCCCACATTTACATCACATGGTGGCCTTTGAGCTCTTTGAATTTTCCAACCTCACTCATACTATTGATCTACCTTTTTACACTCAAACACATTCCATTAGATCTGCCTAGACCCACTGACCCATATTTACCCACTAGCCATTAGATTTGATCTGGGTACTCAAGATTTAGACACTTGTCAATCTTGCATTCAGTTGGGGATCCCTCTGACTTGCTTGCATGTTTTTAGATCTAAATCTATGTTTGAATGCAAGCCATTTATCTATTTATGCCCATTAAACTATCAACCACTACTTTCCATTGGATCTCTTATATGAATTAATGCTGATCATTGATCCTATTATTTGAATTCCAATAGTTATTTATTGAGGCTTAAATTTAACATCTACGTGCCCATATTTGATGTCTATGTGAATGCATTTGATGTCTGCAGGCCGTCACTACATATTTGAATTTTCAATGGTTACTTGACATGGACTAAATTTGATAATTATGTGAACATATCCACCTGCTTCCCTTGTATTTTCCATACAATAAACAATTCTTCAAACTTTGTGTTTGGCATTTGTCTAAGAACAATTTCCTTGGGATTTTGTATCGAGACATTTGTTGTGAATAAAATGTTTGGTGAAATTATGTCCTCATGGCTTTGTGATGGACAAAATGTATGAGATAATTGATACTTAGCTTTTATCTTAGACAAAATGTTTGAAATAAATTGGGTCTTTGGGAACTTTGTCATGGACATTTTGTTCAAAGGAAATCTTTCTTTTGACCAAACACTTTCCTCGAAAGAATTCATTCCTTTAGAACTTATGCTTACAGATGATTTCTTTTGAGATTTTGAAAAGAGACTTTTGTTATAAACCTTTTATATCAAACAATTTTTTTGACAAAAATGACTTTGGTTTTTTGCCTTTAGGATAGTTTCCTCGAAAGAATCCTTCCTCATTACTTTTATTGTGGGATTTATGCAAAATAACTTGCTTGAAAGAATTAGTCTTCAAAAACCTATGCTTTCAAAAAAAATGTTTGAGAGAATAAGCCTACAGGGTTTTTGCTATGGACAAAATGTCTGATATAATGAGGTCTTTGGGAAAATTATTCAAACAATTTGTCTCAAAGAATTCTAACACTTAGATTTTGCCTCAGATAAAATGTTTGAAAGAAATTATGTCCTTGAGGAATTTGTTTTAGACAAAATGTTCAAAATAATTCCCAACACAGTTAAAAAGCCTAAAACATTTATCCCAAAGGAAATATTAGTAATTATCCAAATAGAAGGTTTGAAATAATTGAACTTAGCCAAAATAAAATCCCAAAATAATTAACACTTAGATTTTTATCTCACAGGCTTTTTTGGACTTGTGTAACTTGCCTTGCTACTAGATCCTAGAAGGCTCGAATGAGATTATGAAAAACTGAAGCTTATGAAAATTTGTTCCATGACTTAGAACTATTCTGATCATCATGAAAACCTGATTAGACCCTTTACTTCACTCTATGGACCTATCCCTTAGGAATTGAAAAAATACACTTCAAACAAGATTAAAGTGTTTCAAAATCTTTGCATGCTACATGATTTCTTTGGACCACTCATTCCATCCAAAACTTGGTTCACTTGCTCAAACCATTTCTAGGTAAGATCTCTATGTGGGCCAAATATGGCCAATAGGTTTTGAATTCATTACAAATAAGAATAAGGATATAGTTTTGCATCCACCTCCATCCAATTATATCAATCCTAATAATCTCACTTCCACTTCAACTAATCCATTTCTCATAACTTTTATAAATCAAGTTGTTATTAAAGATGTGGGCATTTTCACGTATAGTCTTAAGGATGCCTTCCATATTGTAAAGTTACCTAAATCTCCATAAACATTTGGTAAGCCTAAACCTTCAAAAAATCCTAATGGACCCATAATTACTTGGAAATATAAGAAGAAATAATGAAAACCACCTGTGGTTTTTATACCTAGTATTACACCAAAGAAAGATTGAGAGGCTTTTATCGAGGGAGACTAGTTATATTCTAAAGGTCTTGCTTATTGATTTTAAAATCCAAAGTATCCTATTGCTAATTGGATCATGGATCATCTTGATTATATAAAAAAGCCCTTGGGCTATGAGTGTAAGGAATCCTACAACCCATATCAGTTAGAGTACCTAATTTGAATCATGGTCTCAAATTTATACCTCCTAGGGGTGACCTCATAACTTTTGATAGTGATTCTTACAAATTGACTAGAGATGAGACTTTTGGTAGTGACACAACATCCCATTATAGCCATTTTGATGAGATTTATGACATGGACCTATTTGATTATAATACCATTTTGACCTTAACTCTTGGAGCTTCCCATCTTGATGTAAGATCCACCATCAGATCTTTCCCTACTGAAGAAAAATACTGTACCTTAATTAGAGCTTCCCATCCTAAAGTAAACCATCATTGTTCCCTATGCCTTTTCTATCCTAAACTCATTTATTAGAACCAAAAAAATTTGGTCATATGGCTTGATGAGTTTTAAAATGAAAAATCAATTGCAGAATACATGGGCCTACGAGATGGATTGCCTATTGGTGATCAAAAACAAGATTTGATTTTTCATTGGATCCTTCTACCTAATTTGGAGAGCAAACAAACTTTCTTGGTCACAATAAAAATAAAACATCAATATCTTTGGGTGAAAACTTCTTTGAGGTGCTCATCGATCAGGGAAAAAGTAAAGAAAAAGATAAGCCTTTGAGTGAAAACTTATTTCAGGCACTTTTAGGCAAGAAAGTTTGTTCATAAAATTAGGATGCAGATGATCTATCTAGCCCAAGTTATATAGCCATTACAAGCATCTCTTTATATATAAAAAAATGTTTGAGCATCTCACTCTTGAATTTCCAAAGGTTTTTGTTACTTGGACTTTACTTGAGATGGTGGATTTTGATTCATCAGTCATCACACTATCTAGAGCTTTGGGAGGAACAAAAAGAAGATGTATAAGAAGAAGATGATTATGATCATACCTTTTTTAAAATTCAATAAGATGGATCACACTCATAGAGAACACAATGAAAGTGAATCTGGGAACCTATGAGGATCCCAAAATTGTTTATCTTGGAGCTTCCCTTATTGAAGCAACATGTGAACATACTATATCCATATTGAGGGATTATATTAACATCTTTGCATGGGAATACTTTGACACGATAGGATTAGACCCATATTTGGTTGTGCATCACCTTATTGTCCATCTTGATGTCAAACTAGTCAAGTAGAAATTGAGGAAGATGCATCCACACATTACCCTATTGGTTAAAGTATAGCTGGAAATTTTTCTAGGAACAAGTTTCATTCGACCACTGGATTATTCTGAATGGATTTCAAACGTAGTCCTAGTTCATAAAAAGACTGTGGGTATACATCTCTATGCTGATTTTAGAGATATCAACAAAACATGCCCCAAAGATGATTTTCCTCTGCCTAACATTGACATGATCATTGACTCAACTACTAGGTATGAGATTCTATCCTTAATGGACATATTTTATAGATACAACCAAATTAAGATAGCCCAAGAATATCAACACAAGATTATGTTCACCACTATGTGGGGAACTTTCTGTTACCAAGTCATGCCATTTGGCTTGAAAAACATTGGAGCCACATATCAATGTGCCTTGATTGTCATCTTCCATGACATGATGCACAATATTATTGAGGACTATGATGATGACATACTAGAAAAATAAAAAACAAGAGATGGACATCTTGACATTATATGAAGAAAATTTGATAGACTTCATGAATATAAAATCTTACTAAATCCTAACAAGTGTGTCTTTGGAGTTACTTTAGGGAAATTACTAGGTTTCATTATATCACAAAGAGGGATCAAATTTAATCCTACCAAGGCCAAATCCATTATGGAAATGCCTCCACCAAACAATCTTAAATAACTATGAATCCTACAAGGAAAGATCCAATCTATACAAAGGTTCATTTCTCAACTGACAGATAAGTGCCACCCATTTATCCATCTCTTAAAGAAAGGGATCATGTTTCAATGGGATGGAGATTTTCAGATAGCATTTGTAAAAATCAAGACATATTTTCTCAATCCACTAGTATTGAGACTACCAACACCTAGATGACCACTACTTTATATATCAACAAAAAATCATGCACTGGGGGCATTTTTGGCCCAACATGATGATCAAGGTAAAGAACATGTAGTATATTATTTAAGATATAATTTGGTTCCTTATAAACATAATTATACATCTATTAAGGTGTGTTTAGTTATGGTGTTTGCTACTAAAAAATTACAACATTATATGCTAAACAACAAAACTATTGTCATCACCAAGGCGGATCCTCTCAAATTACTACTGCCTAAATCAACTCTTTAAAGATGCATGGATAATTGGATAAAAATAAAAAATAAATCAAGGGGTAGGTTATTACTAATAAAATTGTAGATTCCCCTATCAAAGACACTTAACTTCTCAAATTTGAATTTCTAGATGAGTCTATTATGTTAATAAAACAAGCATTGCAAGAACCTGAATAATGGAAGCTATATTTTGATGGCTTCTTTACATCCCATGGATCTTAATCTAGAATATTATTGATTACACCCTAGGGGCCTGATTCCCAAGGCATTTTATATATAATTTCATTTTATGAACAATATGGCTGAGTATGAGGCATTGATTATAGGACTGCATCTTGCCATTCAATTTGATATTCAGAGTACAAAGGTTTATGGTGATTCATAGTTGATCATCAATCAAACCACTGATCAATATCAAACTAAAGAAAAAAAGTTTATTCCTTACAAGAAAATTATTGATAATCTCACAAGTCATTTTAAATCTCTGCAATTTGAACAAGTCCCAAGGGCCAATAATAGATCTACCAATGTAATGGTGATGATTAGATTAATGATACAAATTGATGGTGGAGCTAAAGAGTATCAATTTATGATTGAAAATATTCTTCAACCTACACATATTATACCATATTTAGAAAGGGTATGCACCATTGTTGGTCCCAATCCCCCACTTGCATCACCATAGTTCTAAGATTTTTATAACTAATTTCATGATCGTGTTTCCCTAGCTGACCCATCTCATAACCAACATATACTCTTCCTTCACCATTTATCATGTTATACCCTCCTTGGAAAATCATTTTATAGCAAAGGATATGATGTAATGCATTTTCATTCTTTATCTTTAAGAGAATCTAAGCTAGCGCTGAGGGAGGTTCATGAAGGAATGTGTGGGGCCCACACCAATGGTGTAGTCTTGGCTAAAAAATCCGAATAATATGTTATTATTGGACAAAAATGGAGAAAATGATTGAAATTATGTAAGGAAGTGCATTCTTTGGTAGCAACATGAAAACTTGATACACACACCTTATTTACCACTACAGTTGATCACAATACCATGACCATTCTCAACATGGGGAATTAATCTCAAGAAAATAAACCCAAAATCTTCATATGGACATAAGCATATCCTAAATGCCATCAAGTATTTTACTAAGTGTATTGAAGCCATTCCTATCACTTATGTCACCAAGAAGTAGATAGTAAAATTCATCCATTACCATATCATCTGTTAATATGGCATCCCAACTCACCTTATATCTGATAATGGTGTATCCTTTATAAACAAATATGTCAAAGACATTTGTGCAAAATTAAAAATCAAGCAAAAGAAAATAAATACATATAACACACAAGGAAATAGATAAGCAGAGGCATCAAACAAGACCATTGTATCCATTTTAAAGAATACTATCAATGATGCTAGCCATAATTAACACTTGCAAATATTTCCTACCCTCTGGGCCTATCAAACTAGTCATCAAAATCTAACAAGAGCCACTTCATATTCCATTTTTTATGGCACAAAAGATTTATCTTGATCAAGATCAAGATTCCATCATTATGAGTATCACTAGAGAATATTGAAGATGATGAGGACTACAAAGTCTCATGGTTACAAGAGCTAGAACTTATTGATGGTAAGCATTTGGCTACCCTAGAAAACTTGTAAGCCTATTAGAATATATTGTAAAGAATATACAAGTGAATTCTCCCTCAAGATTTTGAGATTGGTGATTTGGTCTTGAAAGAGAACAAAAAGGACACAAATGTTTAATGCAAGAAAAAAGGTAAGTTTTAACCTAATTGGTTGGGACCATATGTTATCATGGCAAACTATGGATTCGGGGCATATCTACTGGCTACTCCAAATGGTGAATAAATACTAGAGCCCATGAATATTGTGCACCTTAAGAGGTTATACACATGAAAAAATATGAACCATTATCTATAAGACCCCTTAATTGGGGGAAACTTGTGTTGAAGTAATTTTATCTTACCATTTTATACTACCCTAGATCGCTCTCACATGAGCCCTATTACTTTCATGACTCTGGACAATTAAAGATTTTGGATCATTGGTACTCTAAAAACATTCTTATCCTAACCTATACCATTATATTTAAGAACCATATTATTTGGACCATTCTCCTAGAGAACCTCATTCTTTATCCTACCCTGAACTGTCCATCTATTGGACCCTATTCTTTAGACCGTTCTCTTTGAGAACCATATTATTTGTTATATCTTGCGCTTGTTGTAACATAAAAACTTGTTTGCCTTGACCAATTATGATCTTGATTATGTCTCATTAGGATTATGAATACCTTAAATGCTAGTTCTTTAAAGCAGTTCAACCAGAATAGTATTTCAAGCTTCAAGTGAATAAGGACATCTTTTTAGCTCAGGATCTTTGCCTCTCACATGGTTCTTCAAATTGATTTTGCACTACACATTATTCTATAATTATTTTTTTCTCTTTTATGAACATTTTTATCTTTTCTTGACCCTCTATCTGATTGATTTGTGAGCATGGGCCATTCTAGCCGGCTTAGCTATTTATTGAAACTTCTACTCTCAAACAAGCATCTCTTTGACTAGTTGATCCCCTTTGTACATATTTTATCCCCAAAACACCAAAAACATTAGAAAATGATATACAAAATAACAAAAACATTGTCTTATGATTTTTTGCATTTTGTACATTGTTATCCCACCATGCCATGCTCTTGCCATTTTGTAAGTAATCTGTCCTATGCACTTGCCATTTTGTAACATCATTCTAATCTTGTCCCACAAACATGCCTTTTTTAAGACTAATCACATTTGTCAAGTCTTCCCTTTTCTTTTATAACATTACTCATATATTATTTTCATCACCTTTTTATTCTATCCCACTTCTTAGGAGAACTACATTTGGCCTGAAGTTCATGTTGGAACATGCATCCATGGAACTATATAGGTAGCATCCACTTGTTTTGAATATTTGGAGTCAACTCAACCAACCCCTTCCTTTTCTTCTCTTCCCTTATTTCTTCTTTTGTTGTTCCTCTATAATTAGGGAACAACTTTTGTGTCCTTATTTTTTGTTACGTTGTGGTGGAAAGTGATGCCTCTACTACTTGTACATGAAAAATTATTTTTAACCCATACTAACTTAGATTTTATTTGTGTGTTTATTTGATTTTTATTGGTGTTTTGTTGTGTTTTATTACCTCTTCATTTATTTCTTCTTATTTTCTCATTTTATTACTTCTTATCTCACCTTGGTCTTGTGTTTCCCTATTTGATTTTACTCTTCTCTTTTATTTTTAGGAACATCTTGATTGTCCACATGGATCTGGATTATTTATATCTTGATCTCATGTTATTAGGTTATTATTGTTTTGTTTTTAACATTCTTGTTCCTACTTTAATTCTAATTGTTCATATCTTGATTTTTAAGTTGGGTTCATTTATGTTTATGTTTATCTTTGTCTTTATTTTTTGTTTAAATGTAAATAGTTGTAACTTTGGTTTTGGTCATTATTTACCATTATCTTTAGTTATAGGTATTCACATTTGAACTGTCTCCATGCAATTCAAATGCATGTCCTCATGATTTCTTCATACTTATGATGCCTAATTTATTTTGCTATAGAAAATGCTTTATGATTTAGATTCAAGTTTTAATATCAACATAACTCTAATGAATAGATCTTAAGATCATTATGCATAAACTAGGCTCAATAGGTTTAGCACCTAACTCTATGCTTAGACATGCATATCTTTGCATATCTCATGAGTCTAATCAATCCTTGGTCAGTTTTCATCATCCCTCATTCCATTATCTCCCAAATTTTGGGTAAACTACATTAGATTGAGGTCCACTTGGACTATGTAGGTAATGCTTGGATACATGACATATCTTGGGTCACCTCAACCATATTCATTATTCTTTTCATCCCTTTCACCACTTTATACATTCTTATATGCCTGGTTTTTTATGTATTTTTCTAAGCCATTATACCATTACATCTATATTTGTGCCCGCTCACTTTAATCTATGTTTTAGGTTATATATTTGAGCTAATTTCTTTAAAATTTACCCATGATGGGACACAACATTTAAACCAAGTCATAAATCTAAACCATCCCTAAGGGGGCATGACCATTATTTATTCTTTATCAATGATCAAAATTAGCACTGTTGGAGCAAAACTATCTTATCATGATTAAATCTATCCTATTGGGGAACTTATTATTATCATCTCTTTAGAGACCACATTCTCTTTTTACTCTAATTCCAAGATCTCCACACTACTGCCCATGATGGCATTGTTTTAGTGTGTAACTTGTCTCAAGATTGATCAATACCATAAGTGCACAACTTGCACTCTCAAATTAGGTGCATTTAAAGTGTGTTGCTTATATGTTTGGATTAAATCCTTTCTAATCCCCCCATATTTAGGGCCCATTATACTTCTAATTATATTTTGATCATTGATGGTAACCATGCATGCAAGGATTAGCTTGTCTGGATGTGATCTATTTCATGGGTTAATCTCTCACTTTCCCTCTTTTTTTGAGAATCCATCCTTCTTTTTCATCCTAGTATGTCCTTTCAAGGGGGAATCATGGATCGTTTCCATTTTATTTTTGAAAACTTTTTTCTTTGAAAAGATGTTGCTTCACTTAAATGTCTCACTACACCTCCTAAAATAAGGGCAAAATGTAGACATCTAATTCCTAACACTATTTGTATTAAAATTGTCAATCTTACTTTAATTGCACTCAAATGCACAATTTAGGCTAAAATCACTAAAAATACAGTAAATGGTTTGAAATTGTTGTATACAAGTGCTAATTTAGGCTAATATATCCCTAAATGGGGAAATGCATTTTATGTGATTCCTAACTTTGATCATTTCATTTCGAGTCAAAATGATAATTTTACCTTTTTATGCTCTGGATCACTCTTTTCTTCTAATTCATTAGTACACATAATGTACCTTTGTTATTTTATGTTAGCAACATCCTAAATGGGCTAATGGTTGATACATATCTAACATCACCTTCTAAGTCCTCTTGAGTCAAATTATAACCCAATAATATGACTTTCTGACCATTTTGATTAATCATGCACTAATTTCCAAAAAAATGAACTAAAATTGATTAATCTTGCTTAATATAATTAATTCAAATCAAGAGCTTAAGTGAATTTTCCATAGAGGTTATTGATTATTTCATTATTGGAAATTGATTCTCAATATTTTCATCACCTAGTGACATGATCTATGGGGTGGCACCATCAATCCATAAGTGTAACAAATACTAGATTTATGGGCACCCATGCTTAATTAATTCCCCTTCCTCCCAAATCATTATGAGAATATTTAAGAATTTAATTATAAATATTAGATTAATTCATGGCCATACATATCAATCTTGAGATGGACAATCATGGTTGATCCTAGCCTTTTTAGAAAATCTATAAATAGAATGCCTCTCACCATCATTTTAAAGCTAAATTATTGTAAACTTATAATGCAAAATTATCTCCACAATCTTTGTTTGTGTTGATCGTTGTGTTTTAATTTCAAGATTCATTTGAAATGCATAGATTAGATTTCTTATCTTGATCCTAGGTTATGCATAGTGATCTTGAGACAATGGAAGATCTTGGCATCTATTGTTGGCAAAGATAAAAACACTAGATCAAGGGAAAAAACACACTTGGAGCCTCTCTTGGATGGTAGAATCATTTGGGAAGGTAAATGGTATTGATTTCTTTCAATTTATTATTCATTATCATTTGTAAACCCCATTGGAATAGGTTGGCTTAGTCTATTAAGTTCTTTATGCATTTTTCATGGATTTATTGACTAATGTTTGACTAATGAACTTTGTAATCCAATCTTAAATTTGTGATTCCAAATATTACCTTATAGTGTGAGGGAATAAAATACTTAGTGTGTCTTAGGGATAACACAATTGATCTAGTTCACTTTGATTCCCAAGTTTGCCTTGTGGTGTGAGAGAAGAACATACATGATGTAAATATCATACACATAATCAAGCAAAGCTAAATGAAATATAAGCAAAAAAGATAGATTAATTTAGCTGTAAACATTTAAAATATGTGTCTGGTTGATAAAATGTCTGTGGATACCTATAGAAAATCAGTTAGTAGTTTGATTGAAATGTATTGATCAATTGTAAACCTGTAAGTTAGTGAACTTAAAAATATTATTAATAAAATCAACCATTAGTGTAGTATTTATCCATGACTACATGCGTATTTATGATATCTTCATTTTAGCATGAATGAAATTTCAAATGGATATCCATTTCTCAATGCAAATTCACCATTCCTCAATATGAATTTGCCATTCATCAGTAAAAATTAGCCATTACTCAGTATCAATTAACCATTCCTTAGTATGAATTTTCCATTCCTCAGTATGAATTTTCCATTCCTCAAAATGAATTTGTTAGCTAAAAAATTAGAAAAATAACATAACAAAGAATGATACCTAACAACTTCACTGATACTCAACATGAATTCATTGTTCCTCAATAAAAATTCACTATTTAATAAAAAAGAAAAACACATAATATACCTGGGATGAATTTGTTGATGGATATAAAAATTAATAATGTTCAATACAAATTTTATGATACTTAGAATAGTTTTTTTGAAACTTAAGCCTCCATAAACAAAACCTAAAAAAAGTTAGAAACCACTAGACATGATGAAATCATCAATTGTTAGCATAAATTCATCATTTTACTATACAAATATACTATGAGTCTGAAAACACAAATTTTAAGCTAAATTGACCTCAAATTATATCTAATTAAACCTAAAAGAAATGCCAACCAAGATAATATGCCCTAATGAAAAAATTTGAATAAAATGATTATGGGACCATGACTTCCATTGGCATGTAAAAATGTATACATTTAAAACTAGAGTTTGTATTAGAAACTTGAAAAGAAACCAAATTACTACTATAATTAAACATCATACTCAAATTGAGAAAAAGGAGAAGAGATATACCAAAATTACCATGAAGATATATCATTTGATGTGTTTATTGTGCTCAGATTTATGGATGTGGGTGATCAATTGGATTTGTGAAAGAAATCCAGTAGCGTGTCCCCTTTTTAATGGCTTGATAGCTTGATGGATTGATGAAGGATGAGATGATTAATATGTTTGATCTTCACAAAGGCAAAAATTAGTTTGTTCAATGGAGCTTATTGGAAATCAGGGAGGATGGTTGGGTTTATAGAATTTTTGGATGAATATGGACCATTGATCTTGATCCAAGATCAAGGGTTGATGATATTCCAACTTCCTGATTGAATGAAGGAGGTTAGGATTAAATGTGGGGAGTTTAGTGTGTAAAGAGATGTATGGGATTAATTGGTTCTTATCTCATGACACTTAGAGTGATGTGATCACTTGACTTGTGATGGGTGATGATTTGATGATATTATGAATTTAATTATTTATTTTGGATACTTAGTGCATGTATTTTATTATTATATTAACTAACTAAATAATATGATTAATTTAGTTAATAATCTAAATTTTATAATATGGGAATTAGATGGGATTGATATGCTATTATCATGAAATTATTAATTGATTGAGGGGATGAATAGTGTTAATGTGGATTAGCTAGAGATGTAATGATGATATGGTGACAAGATTAGGGATCATGAGATATGATAACATGATGAGAAGATTGAGGTTCAATGATATTAGAGTAGATTGGGGATGAATAATGATAAATAGGGACAACTGGAGATGATTAGGGTTTTAGTGATGATAGTGAAAAATAGTGAAATGTTGAATAGTGTTGACATAAAAGTGGTGAATTTTAGGTGTCTACACAACATCTATTAGTTAAATTTCCTATGCATCTATGATAATCACAATATACATTATTGTCAAATCCTTTGGATTGAGGCTTACTCATATCAACCTCTTTTTTGAGAGGGAGAGATATAATATTGCACTCAAGTAAATTCTGTAATACCTTCTAAGGAGGTTATGATAAGTGTGAAAAATACATCATTAAAGGAGTTAAGAGAACAAGTTGATTATTTGTCTATGAAAATATGTTAACTATTACTTTTGCATCATTATTATTATCATTCACTTTTGATTTGATAGTTAATTTACTCAATTTTTTTTCACTAGAAGTGGTTTGAGGGTAAGACCCATATTTTAATTTATTCTTATTAATAAGTTTAACGTATTTAACCTTAATTGTTTGAGATATATCATCAAATGATTGGAATACATTAAACATGTTAGACTCATGTAGAAGGGAAAGAAATATTTTCTTGAATATATCTTGTAATTCATTATCTTCTATTGGATTTGTTAGTTTAGAAAACATAGTCTTATAAAGAAGCACATAATTAATAATAGGCTCTTGGTTAAGTTTTACAATCTAAGCATAAACATCTTATCATTGATGTTGATTAGAAAATGTGCTAGAAATTGATTAGCCAAGGATTGAAGGCATATAATGATTGGAAAGGAAGATCATAAAACCAATGCAAGTAATAGTCTTTAATACTTTATGGAAATAACTTAGTCAAGAAATTATCATTGGATGCATAATCCAAAAATGATATGTGAAAGGCTTCAAGAAGTTATTCTAGATCGCCCTTACCAAATATAACGTAAGTTTATGTGACATAAAACCTGTTGATAAGGGATAATCTAAGATATCAAGAGCTAATGGATTATGTAATTACACATGAAAATAAGTGGTGTGGCCCACTTTGAAGGAGATATGCTATAACTATAAAACCTTATTTTGTAAATCAATAATTATTTACATAAGGATTTGAGAATCATAAATATAAAATTGTGTATTAATCTATGGTGTGACATGAGTAGTAACTGTGGAATGTATGATAATATGTTTTGTAAGGATAGTCATAGTAATATGTGGAAAACCTTCTTGTTTCCCCCAAACCATGGGTGGGTATCACATGTGTAACTAAAGGTGTAGACATACTAGTAGTAGTAGTAGTAGTAGTAGTAGTAGTAGTAGTAGTATTAGTAGTAGTAGTAGTAGTAGTAGTAGTAGTAGTAGTAGTAGTAGTAGTAGTAGTAGTCTAAGAATCTATCGTAGAATCAATAACTCCAAAAGATGTATTAGTATATGGAAATAACTCATACTGTTATTCCTTAAATGTGACAACCTTCTCATTATTTGTGTTTTTAACTTATAGATTTTTTTATAGGACATTATGTAGATCACATGGTCTCAAACAAATTTATTCTCTAAATGTGAAAAGAGATACATCTTGTTTAAGTCTACACCATCAAGGTCAGCATGATGTATTATATCATTGTATCTGTTATTATGTTCATTATATTTTTGATAAATAGTTTCAAGATTTGGGATATAACTTATATGTGTTGATTATTAAAATCTCATCAAGAGAAGAAGGAAGAATTTGCATTTCATAAATTTTATCCATTTTATACACACGTGCTTAATCTAAAGAAATACAATTATGTTTAATTTTAGCACCACTTAACTGAACACTTCACATCAGAGGGATAAGAGAACTAGACCTATTTAATGGAATATAATATTAACATGAAAAATATAAAAAAGAGTTATGATCAATCATAATTTAACATGCTATATGAGGAAATAAAAAACTAGGTTTGAAAATCAGAAACAAATATGGAAATTTGAAACATAGGAAAATAAAATGAAAACCTAATGAACATAGGGTTTGAATTGTTCAAGAAAAGGATAATGCTCACCAATATGTTTGATATAATTTTTTATTAATTCAACCCTAATAGTATAAAATATGAGTAAAATTTATATTACATAAGATATAACATTCACGTACAAATTTGAGTATAACTAACAAAGTTTTTTTGATTTATTTATAACTACTATTTATGGAAATACTAAAGGAATCAGGTTCTTAGAATTTTATGTTATGTGAAAGTGTATGATAGGGTAAAATAATCAAAATATATTAGGAATGGGCCTATGAGTGATCAAATATGTAAATAAAGTGCCTAAATTTGATAGGATAGGTCCATACTTATTAGACACTTCTAATAGTGCAAAACTATCTACTAGAGTGTGGAGCCATTTGAAGTGACTACACTAATTATATGATTATTTCACTTATTATGTCTGTGTCTTATATTAATTAATATATATTCAAATAACAATGATCTATCATGATCAATTTTGTTTTACTTCTCATTACTTTAAAACCCTAACTATTTGTATTGTAAGATGAAATCACATTGAATGGAGAAAATAGTGAAAGGGAAGGGTTGAGCTGACCCCAACCACCCTTGTGGCTAACTTTTGCCTACATATCCAATGCTCTAAATATATAAGTAAAATTGAACATAGTTCTCCCACCTATCTAAGTGTGTGAAATTAGTATATTATTAACATGCAATGCAATCTTGTGTATAAATTTAAACACTTAAAAGCCTCTAATTTAACCTTGTACGGCTATTCAAAATTTTCTTAAGGATCTATATTTTGAGGGATTTCATATTTTAAAACTTTAGAATAGTTAATTTCAATGTAAAATATGATTTCTAATGATAGATAGAGAAGTGCTAGTTTTTTTGGAGTAGGCTTAGACTTGATATGTTTATATAGATGAATCTTTAGGTAATTTTTTATAAACCAACCTGCAAAATGTACAAGCTAATCTATATGGAGGACTTAAATTTGGGAAAATGATCTCTAAATGGCACATAGAGAGATCTATCCCATGTGGATGGGTTTGTAGTGCAACATTGTTTGAGGAATCACAAACTTGTCTAGAGAACATGAGTGATCTGAGATCAAAAGGTAGTCTAAAAATCATATTAAGTTGTTAGGAAAGAGACGAGGGAAATCCCACTAATAATATAGAAAATTTGGGAAGGTTAAACCTATAATGGATGAATAGATAAGGAAGAATGTGAACAAGAGAAATATGTGTGTGCATAATTCAATTATGTTAAACATTGGTTAAATCTAAAAATTTAAAGTGTTTAATATCAAATTTGAGTGTTTACACAAACATAGGAGTGTGGAGATTTGTGAGGCACTTATAAATGCATATGATATGTTATGGAGCATTAGATATTTCATTAGAGTCATTTTATAGTCTAGTTATTTTGTATTTATATTTTCACTACATAGGCACTACAATAACTTGTAGTAAGTTTAGAGCATGTAATCAAAATCAAGACCTTTTCTAGCATTAGTTTAATTATTTCAATGCTTTAAGAGTTTGTATAATATTATTTCACATTTCATATAAATTTAGGATTATTATGGTAATGCATAATAAGATTCATGATATATATGAGGTTGATGATAATAAAACATATTCATTTACAATTTGTTTCCTATTAGTTGAACTACATAGATTATGAAGACATTTAAGGGTATTGGTTATCTAAAATATGGAAAAAGGTTCAAATTATCATCTATATAACCATTGGTTTTTGGGTAAATTACATTGGAATAGAAAAAGGGGATAACATGTTATGTGTTGTAGTGCATCAAGTTGTGTTACTATGTAATATCCTCTATTGTAACATATTATCATTAGGACTATGTTATTAATTTAATGTTGTTACTAGGTGTTCTATCAAATTTTGGAAAATAAGTGAATTAATTTATTAGATAAATTAAACAAATGTGTAAAATTAGAATGCTCAAGAAATGAAATAAATGACACAAAATGATTTATAACTTACTAAGTTTGAAAGTATGCTAAAATAGAAAAGGTACCAAAGAAATACAACTTAGCTAGAAAATTAGAATGCAAGACTATATCAAGGATTGAAACTGACTCTGAGGTTGTGTTGATTGAGTATGAATATTAAACAAGGCTTTTAAGGATATCTAGATAAGAGAACTATAATTATACATTAAAGAAATGTGATCTTATCCCTATGGAGTACCAGTGTTGGTAGGTGGTATACCTATGATATGTTTGTGACATGTTTTTTTTCACTTGTGTGTTCCATGAACTGTGTAGGAACTTTCAATTCATCATGAAAACTAATGTATATCTTATCCTTCACTTGTAACCCTAGCTTAATAGATCAATAGGACAAATGCAATTATGGGGTAAAAAGGGGTATAATTTAAAGTTGTGCTTGACCTCAACACCTCTTGCGTTAAGTTCCTCTACCTACTAATACTTTGAAGAGGGATCAAAATCCATGTAGTTCTCCAACGCTATGGTGGTGTGTGTGTAATATTGATGTAAAAGGATAAATACTGGTGCAATATTAGTATGCTTACATGATTCAATCATGAATTATGACCTTATAAGTTTACTCAAACTTTAGCTTAGGGTTACTATGCATATATGTATTTAGAATTGGGAGAAATAAGGAACTCAATGTACAATTAGAATTATGGTGTTTTTCAATATGGAAGCCTCTTATGTGAAAAGTGACTTGAAATGTGTATTTATAGTGATCAATATGGAATTACTTTAGATGTGGTTTGATAAACTTGTAGGATGACACATTACATGAATTTTAATTTGAGCAATAAACCATTATTTAGTGTGAGGATAACATTGGTGGAAATGGAAAATCTTAAGGAACATTATTGTCCAAATAGGGCATTATTTTCTGAGGAACACAAACAACTAATATGAGAGTATGAAACAATCTATGGATATGTCTAAGCTATTTTTAATGAGGAATAAGTACATTCTGGGATCATTGGTTTGATTATAGGAATGGGTCATCCACATGGAAAATGAATGAAAGTGCTCAAAGGACCATGGAGTAAGGTATAAGCTAAGTATGTGAAAAGGATGGTCACAAGTACAATATTTTAGCTTAAATATTAATTTATATGTCTACATTTTCCACCCTTTTAATATAATAATACATTAAATCAAAATCACTAGAGTAAAAGGAAAAGTGTGTACCTAAACTTACCTATGAAGTGCAGTCCTAGATATAGGCCACAATGTTGAATTATGTTTCACATGACTGCAATGAAACATGTATTAATCAATCCTTATTTAAGATGGGAATATGAAAGTAAAATAAAGTAAACTTATATATCTAATAACATGGAATGAATAAATTTTATTGGGTACGCTAATCATTATGTTTTTAGTGTAAAACTGATGACTATATAGGGTAGGATAATTAGAGATTTTATATTCATTGAATAGATTGGGTTGTACTATGCATGTCTATTGAGGTCAACATACCCCTATTTATGAAAAATAGGGACCCTTGTGTAAATTTGAACCTTAACACTAAAAACTTGACATGTTTTTTAGATTATTTTTATTTGAAGATAATCTATGCCTAATAAGGGTGGCCTATTTATTCATGATCTTGCTTTAAACTTCACCTAAAATTGCTAACAGTGGATCTTCATGCTTCAGTTAGAGGTTTTATGGGACCCTCATCAAGTGGATTACAAAAAAAATTATATATTAATCCTCATTCTATATTTTACTATCCTTTGGTCTATAGAAACTCAAGATTAAATTTTTGAACACCTTGAAACCCTCCTTCAAAAACCCTTGCTTAAACCCTTCAGTTTAAATTCAAAATTGGCAAGTTCACTTTAAAATTTTTAATGAACTAAGTTTAATATTTATAATAAAACTTAATCATGTTTTTTTTTAAAAACACAACCAAGCCCTAGCCTAAAAATTAGGTTTGGTCACTTTATATTTCACCCTCATTTGTTCCCTTTTATTTTAATACTAGGTCTAACTTTCATGTTTGTAGGGTCCTTTACTTTCTTAACTCAGCCTCACTTTATGTTTCATGGTCCCTCTTGGTACTTAGCCTAACATCTTAATCCTAAGGCCATGTTCATGTTATTTTTTAAATAAATGAAACCTTATCCCTAAGACTTTACCCTAAGTCTTTACGTTGTCTCGACCCCTAACTTAAATATCTTTCTTTTTCATAGGATCGATGGTTAATGCTTTATTAGGAAATATTGATCAGATGGAGTGAAAAAAACCCAATAAAAAAGACTTTGATGCATCAAGATAATCTTATTTGATCACTTGGATCATAATAAATAGCTTGTGGGAGCCGATATGAAGATCAATGCTTTATGGACTCTTCATATGGTCAATAGAGTCAAAGCTCAGGAGCCCTGTGGAGTTTCCATGTGGTAGTCCCACATTCAAACTACATATCAAAAGGGCCTTTGGATAAGATATTATATTATGATTTTTAATTATTCAAGGGGTCATCATTTTATTATGATTCAAAGGCTTAGGCTTATTACTTAGTCTAATTTTTATATATAGCCCCGAGCTAACTTGATCCACTTTATGACTATAAGGACCAATATTATTCATCTATTTGGATCATGATCTATAGTTTTCACTTACTCACAAGAGATAATCTGATGGAGCATATTAAACCCAAGATTTTGTGGGACCATTTAGGTTTAGGAGTTAAATTTGATGCTCTCATGCTTGTCATTTGACATTTGTGAGGCTGTCATTGACATTCATGAGGCCGTCAAATTTTATCCTCATATGAAAAGTTTTTAGAGCTTAATTTTAACATTTTCACAAATGCTATTGACACCCATGATTCTGTCATTGACATACATAAGACTATCAAAATTTAGCTCAAGAATCATTTTCACTCAAGATAAATGCACTTAAGACTTGCATCTTAATGTTAAAATTAATCTTCCATATATTAATCCAGTTTAGTTAAAGCCATGTCTAGACTCAAGATCCTTATAACTAGGTTTAGATTTACATAGGCTAAGCTTGAATATCATGCTATAATCTAGTCATGTTTTTAAACATTGACCTAAACCTTAGTCTATATATGCCCCATGGTTTTTTGAGCCCAATGGACTTAATTTAATGAAAGGTCCCATTACCATAAAACTTAGCTTAAAAATTTTGATCTAAAGTTTTATCATGTTTATCAACACAAAATAGAATTATAGCCTAAAGTATTTATCCTAAGTTCTTTATATGTCATGTTATTGATTAAAGTTTGTGTACATTTTTCAAGTTATATGAATCATACATGATCGAACAAGAAAGATTATATGATGCAAAACCAAGATGGAATTTTCAACAAAGCTCTGAGAAAGTGTGAGACTGTCACATGGCTGAAGCATGTTAACATGTAGAATGATGATGTGTAAAGTTTTGAAGACCCATAAAATTACTAAGTGGTGTTTCTATGCAATTTCGCTTTCACATTCAAAGGAAAGAAAATGAGAAACTAAAAGGAATGGTCAAGGCTTGTATGTACCTGGATATAGTCTGCGCACCGTAATCCAGACGCTGTGAGGACTCCTCTTTGGCTGTGGAGGAATGACACCTGAAAGAGATAGACACTAAAAACATGAATAATGTTAGTTGATAAGAGGGTGGATTTCTAAGCAAAAGCTTGGTCCTAGAAGCGCTAAGGCTTCTTGGAGGATGACAATCCACTGTTTAAGACAGAATATGACAGATACAAAAAAGAGAAATAATGAAAGATGTGAAAAGAAAAGACTAAAAACAAATGCGTACCTGATAAGCTGCAATATGCTAAACACAGTCGCTGACATCGGTGATATTGTCGGCGTTGGTCAGGGTGGTCGCCGATGACAGTTAGACTGCTGACGTCGGTAGGGGAAGTGGACAAGGTCGGTCAGGGCAATTGGCTAGGGATGGGTTACAGGACTAGTTTCTGGTCTACAGAATGGATTTAGTCTCGTTTGAGGGTCTGAGGGTCTATGAGGGACTATTTAGGATCTAAGGGACTGAGAATCTTGTCAAGAAAAAGAGCGAGAAATAGGAAAAAGACCTTTCAACCTTTCCGTAAGGCAATTTAGTCAGGTTGATTAGATGGGTCTTAAGAAGGTCTGTAAGTCTCTGATGGCTTATGCTAGATTGATTGCACAGAGGATGTTGCCTAAAGAGAGACTAAGGGAGTGTCAGAGGCAAAGAAAAAGGAATAAGGGGTGAGAGAAGGCTTTTTAGCCTCTCCAAGAAGAACAGGGAAGGTTGGGTCAAGGATGCTTGGAATAGATAGAAGACAGAATACTAATATATTTGAAATGATATTAGAATGAAAAAAGTACCAATACTTAGCTGTGATATGAATTGGCAAAGGTGTAGAAGCTGTGTTTCAGTTGTCGCCGGTGATGGAGATATCGTGCAGTCCCTATGCAGAATGTCTGATGCAAGACCTTAGTGCCTAGAAAGTGCTGCCCAGAATGCTGATCCCTGTAAGAACACCAAGAAGCCCAGAACACTGAAAAGCAAAAGCATGAGAACTTTGTTTCGCTAGAAGAGGATTCGAGAGTCGTGATTAACTTGAGAGATTAGTCAATTTCTAATTGGGATCGTCAAAGGGTCAGAAAATTTGGTTAAGTATAACCGACGTCAGTGATTTCGCCAGCGTCGGCCGACATTTGACCGACGTCGACAGGTTTAAAATGGGCAAAAAGAGCCACCAAGCCCATTTTTCATCTGCCAAGTGCACTATCCATTGGAGAATGTCAAAGGCTGGGCTAAATACACACGAGAGTTGGTTAGGCGGTTAGAGAGAAGTAAGAATAGGTCCTGGGTGAGTCATAGGATGGGAATTAGTCCAAGGCGAGGTGTCTTAGGCGAGGTGTCCAAGGAGGGGGGTGGTTAATTCAAAATGAGTTTATTATTTTAAATTAGTAATTGCATGTTTTAGGAATGGGTTAGGAATGGACCAAGGGGGAAGGTGACCATGGGTTAGACACTATTTAGGTGTCTACATTTGCCCCTTTTTGTCTTGTTGGTTGCTCTAAATGAACTGCAAGATAAAAACAAGAGTTGGTTGCCCCAGGTATGGGATAAGGTTGATTTCATCTTGTTGGTTGTTTAAGTGAACTGCAAGATAAAAATAGGCGAGGGTTGGTTGCCCCGATTATAGATGAGGTATCCCCCCTCAAAGTAGTAGACGAGTCAAGGGAACCTAGAATCGGGTGCTGATTTGACAGAGAGTGGATGAAAAGGGGGAAGATAAAGTGAGAACACTGCAAAAGTTGTGATTACACGTACACCACTTCACGAGGATGGTTAGGTCAAATTATTGCAGGTCGAGGGTCAAAGAGTGCCAAAATTGAAATAATCAGGCCCCAGCATTTAGTCATCTGTTGATTGGGTTATTCAATCTAAGCTGAAGCTTCAATGGTCATCGTGTTCCAGGTATCCCAAGCTTAGGAAGTACTCCCAAAAACACGAAAATGTCACAAGTAGTGCGGATCAACTGACTTAGGATCTTATACTTGTGAAGGTCAAAAGTTTGCACACAATTTTGCTGACCAATCATGAGGTAGCATATATGCAAAAACAACCAAGGCAGAATTGCTTTTGGAAGTAGTCGCGGGTTAGAGGAGATGGTCATTATCTCCAAGGTCTGGTGGTCGATGGATGGATGCAAAAGTGATCTTAAGTGTGCCCCAAGGGGCCAAAATGACGTGGTCTGAAGGACTGACTGATTGGGGACATGATTTTGGGGCAACAAAGAAAAAAGGAGGTTGGAAGAATGCTGACATCAGTGACAAAAACCAACGTCGGTAGAGAAAAGTGGCTAACGTCTACAGATATCAGTCGACATCAGCAAATTAGGGCATGCATATGCCGACGTTGGTGGCCTACCAAATCTGACAAAATTGGATTAGTAGCCCACCAAATGTCATTTGCTACTTGTTGATTGAGAGAAAAAAGAGCTCTGGAGTTGATTGAGTGAAAGTGACCCAGAGCTAACTGAGGAGCAGTGCGAGGTGGTAGAGGAACATTGGTGAAGAGAAGGAGCAAGTTGGAGAGTGATTGGAGGTGGTAGAGGCATTTGTGGGCCAGGTGAAGTGTGAGGGCAGAGAGACATAGTAGAGATGGCAGAAGGGAGTAGAGGACCCACGAGAGGTCCACCACCAGTGGCACCCATTGTACCACCACGTCGATAATGCTGTGATGAGGTAGGAGGGCCTTGAACTCTATTTGGACTGTTTGTGTTTTGGAGTTAGTTTTTGAAATTTTAGTTGTTTTAGGTAGAAATTGAGGGGGGAGGGTAGTTAAGAAGGTGGGTGGGGAGTCTGGGATAGCTTAGGGATGATTTAGGAGTGGTTTGGGGGTGTTGGGGAGTCCACAGGGGGAAGCCCTAAATTTTAGGGTTTGCCCCGTTCGGCCCTAAGGCCAAACCAGTCACTGACATTGGTGGGTTCACCGTTGTCAGCCAACTAGAGACCAGCATCGGTCACTCAGTTACCGATGTCGATCATGAGGTGACCAACGTCAGTTATGTGAGTGCCATCGTCAGCACGCTAACTGATGTCAGTGGCTGCTTGGTTAGAAAAGGTGGTGAAAAATGGTCAAGTCGAAAGGTCAAAGCTACACCAAGGGCTTCCTGAGTGTCAAGTTAGGCATAAATGGTCAGAATGGTTGGTAAAATAAGAAGAGTAGGAACAATTTTAACATGAGATTGACTGTGGATGGATGTAGGTGAGGTAGACTCTTATGTTGCGAGATCGCCTCCCGACCTTGCTGATGCAAATGCGCGGAGGCTTGACAGTCGAGGAGTGGGCACAAATGAGCACAGTGGGGTTAGGCAGGCTAAGACGCTACTATAGAGTGGTGAGGGATGTGAGCCTCATGGTGGCATTGATCGAGCGGTGGGACCATGCCACCAACACCTTCCACCTACCCATGGGTGAGATGATGGTTATGGTCAAGGACGTGTACCAGATTTTGTGGTTGCCAGTACACAGAGCTGACATCTATGCGTGCTCGAGAGAGGTGCACAATATACACATGGTCATGATGTTTGGGGAGCACGTCATGGAGACGAGCTACCATTCAGCCAATTTTGCTTATGAGCCTTTATATGCAGCAGATGAGGGCGCACATCGGCTAGCTATTCTGATGATGATCGACATCACAGTCTATGCATTGCCAGATGCAGAAGGAGGCAGATTTCTAGTGGCCATGATCGGGGTTTTGATGGACATGCTGGAGCAGTGGACACTGTTCCCCTGGGTACCCATCTTTTTGGCCCAGGTATATAGAGAGTTATGGGGCATTAGTCGGTGGTGACGGTACAGTCTGTGTGTAGGCCACCTTCTGCACTACTGGGCATATGAGCATATTGTAGTTACCCGACCTCTTGGCCTCCCAGTGGTGATCCAGACTGGCTTCAGGGTCGGATTTAGGTGATGGCATGAGGTGATGGCATAAATGTAGGTGGACAGAGTGGTCAGAGATATTAACCACTACAGAGGGGTACTGGAGGCCCTGATTCTAGCAGATATCGTCTGGAGACCATACTTGGTGTATCCAGCATTTAGAGACCAGGGCAAGCAGATGGTCGGGACTCTAAGCATGCGATGGGTTAGAGGTAGGCAAGTTAGTGAGCTTGAGAAGATCCCAGCAGAGAGATTGTGGCACTAGTATGGGCTGCTACAAGATGTACCTCCCGCATTCCCACAGTACAGGCAGGATGATATAGAGGCGCCACTCCCACTACCAGAGAAGACAGAGGAGCCAAATTTTGAGGAGTTACCAACAGGACTTGGGATAGCCAACCCAGGGTGTATAGAGGCCTACACAGCATGGTGGATAGGATGGTACACAGGCATACAGGTGGGTCCCCAGCCTGATCTGCAGGCTATTATGAGGGAGCGGGATACAGCCTGTGAAGAGAGGGACACAACGCGATAGGAGAGGGATGCGACACAGGCTCAGGTGACCATTTTGCAAGGATAGGTCATAGCTTTATAGGGGCAGCTGGCGGGGGTGACAGGACAGGTGATAGAGATGACAGGTCGAGTGGCAGCGTTGATAAGGTAGGTCACTCTGTTACAGGGACAGCTAGCCGCAGCCAAGGCACAGGCAGTGGCAGGTCAGAGTTTTGGAGGGCAGGGCCCATTGCAGCAGCTATCTCAGTAGCTAGCATTTTCACAGGGGCCAGGATAGTCAACATCGGTGCAACTTGGTCAGCCATAGCCACAGGGGTCAGTACAGGGCACAGTAGTAGGGTAGATGGGTCCATCGCAGACTGTATCTCTAGTTAGATACAATGATGCGCTAGACGAGATCACTTATTATGAGAGGGCCATCAGGGGGTTCCCTCTGATACAATGATACTCAGAGATGAGGGCAGAGCAGAGCCAACAGAGGTCTATGTCTTGAACGATGGCTTTTGGGTCTCGCAGATGGCACAGATCAGAGGGGGGAGATGATACAACATTTTCTTGGCCACTGCCACCACCACCACAGCCACAGCCTTGAGGGCAGACCTTGGAGATTTATTTTTGATGTATAGACCGGCCTGCGAGCCATTGATGCGAGATGTATTATATTTTGTTGAGAGAGAGAGACAGAGGCACAGAGTTGTGCGATTGTAAAAACTATTTTGATATATATATGATGATGGTTTTGGATCATTGATGTGTTATGGATGTTGTTTAATGTTTAATGATTGGGCATTTTTGATTATGATGATGATGCATGTTTTGATATTATGTTTATGATGATTAAATGTGATGATGATAATGTTATGATCAATGATTATAATGATGATGATTAATATAATGATGTGTTATGATAATGCTAATGATGAGAATGGTCATGACTTTAGATTAGATGATGATGTGTAAGAATTATGTTTTAGTGATATTTATGTTATGATTTGTGGATTATATGATGTGAATGCTTACTTATGTGATGATGATAATGTTTTTGTAATTAATAATGATGATGATGATGAAAATTATTATGCTAAAGATTATGAAAATATGTGCTTGTTTGTGATGTGATTGGCAGGTGACGAGAGAAGGAGATGGAAGAAAGTGACAAAGAGAATGGCCGAGCTAACCCCAAAAGACCCCATGTCAACTGAGTGCTGCCTACATAGCCCCTGTCGTTAGGGCCTCATGCCAATGTAGTTCTCCCAAGAAGGGAGGAAAAAGATTGAAGTGGTTGATGTTGGTCATGATAAGGATATAACACTTCCCATATGTTTGAGGGTACATGCTTGAAATGATAATGAGAAGATGATGCTACAGCCTTTTCCAAATGGTGTAAGCTGTAACATTGGTCGGGGTTTTTCATCCCTAGCAACTATCCATATTCGTGATCGATGTTTGCTAAAAATGAATTGTAGGGTGATTTATGTTTCTGCAAGTAATGGTTTATGCTTGACATAAATTGTGTGGTTAATAGTTTCCATGTGTATGATGTCTTATGAAAACCAGAATAAGTAGGTTATGTGAGTGGTTTGAAAAGATTCGGATTGAGTCGGTTTGACAAATGATGTGGTTGAATGTGACCAAAGTGTAGGTAGAAAGTAAAAGGCATAAGTGCCCTTTTATTGACAAGGACCAAAATGACAGCATGGACAGGGGTTGTTAGAACCAAGAACCCCATTTATGCGTTGCATCATTGACCATGAGTTATGTTAGAGCAGTAATCGAATCACTTTGACATTAAAGTGAGCTCGAAGTCCCTTGAGTAGGTGATATGATAGGAGGAAAGGGTAACCCATTTTAGAGTATGAAGCACTTTGCCCCTTTTTATAGGAGACCCTGAGACAACTACAAGTCAAGTCCATGACCCATTTTTTTTTTTTTTTTTTTTTTTTTGAGAGTGGACTGATCAATGCGAGAAGTCCACATAAAGATGTCACTTGTTTGGTGGTCATTTGTGAAGCTAATCGATGAGGGAAGCTTCTAAGAAAATGTTGTTTGTAGCAAGATTTAGTCATAGCCATCCTTCGAGGGAGTGGTCTATACTTTGCTTTATAGATTTAAGGGCTTTTGAATAGCTGTCCTTCGAGGGAGCAGTCTATTAGCTACAACAATGATATTACAGCTGTCCTTCGAGGGATCAGTCTACTTTGTGATTTGGTTTTGTGACCTTGGATATTTTGACATCTTGATTTAGTTTTGATAGAATATTGAGTCATGGACAAGACTTATAGAAGGTCAAGGGCTCCCTTTTATTAGGATGAAGCATCCGTACATCATAAAAAGGTTGTAGAGGATTTTGTTAAGGGAAAAAGGGTGGAATGGAGTGAGGATTAAAAAGACAAGGATTGCTCAAGGGACGAGCTCAAGTTAAATGTCAAGTGGATGAGTACTGGACTAACAGTAGAATGGTCACAGATGCAAAGCATTAAGGGGCTCAGGTTCTGGTCGGCCTTCAAGAGAAGACAGCCGATAAGTCCCTGATCCATACTTGTGCGTGATGATATAAGGTCTGAGCCAATTAGGAGCAAATTTTCCTCGTTTACTCCATTCCATATTGGTCACATGTTGGTTCTCTTTGAGGACGAGGTCTCCGATATTGAAATCTCATTCTCTGAGTTTTATTATAGGCACGCTTGATGCGATTTTGATAGACATGGAAATGATTGAGGGCAACGAGATGATGCTCGTTGAGTAACTCAAGTTGAGCTAATCGATCTTGACGAAAATCATCATTAGAAAGAATGTCATGGAGTGAAATGTGAAGAGACGGGATCTATACTTCGAGAGGTAAGACAGCCTCTGATCCGTACACTAGAGAAAAGGGGTTGCACCCATAGAGGTTTGGATGCTAGTGCGGTAGGCCCACAAAGCGAAGGGTATTTGAACGTGCCAATCCCTTCTAGTGTCGTTGACCACCTTCATTATAATTTTAGTTAAGATTTTGTTAGAAGCCTCAGCTTGCCCATTTGCTTGTGGGTAGTAAGGTGAAGAAAAGCTGAGTTTGATGCCAAATGAGTCACAGAGTTTTTGGATGGTCTCATTTTTAAATGACTTGCCATTGTCGGTGATGATTTTGTGAGGTACTCCGAAATGATAGATGATGTGGGTGTTGATGAAGTCGATAATCTTGTCAGATTTTGTGGAGACGAGAGGAATAGTTTCCACCCATTTAGTGAAATATTCAGTGGCAGTGATAATGGACTGATGACGAAGAGATGAATGAGGGTTAATCTTGTCGATGAGATCTAAGCCCCATTGTGAAAAAGGCCAGAAATCTTAAGCGACTTATAAGGCGTGACTAGGGAGATGAAGTAAGTTAGCATGCTACTGACACTTGATGCAACGCCAAACATAATCGCTACAGTCTTGATGAAGAGTGGGCCAATAATAACCCAGGCAAAGGATGCGCTTAGCAACCGAGTTACCACTGAAGTGTTCGCCACAAATCTCATCATGGGCTTGTTTAACAGCATGAGAAGCTTCAGTGGAGTTTAAACAGCAAAGAAGAAGGCCGTCAAAACCTCTTTTATAGAGAAGGCCCCCTAACATGGTGTAGCGAGCGGTGCGCTTGATGAAAGCCCACCGCACATTGCTAGAGAGGTTGGGAGGAATGAGAGAATGAGCCAAGTAGTCCTCAAGTTGTTTATACCATACATCTTGTGAACTAGAGTCTATGGCGTAGATGAGATTAATGTCAGTGGAAATGTATGAAGGCAATGGCACATGATGTACCATGACATAAATTTTTGATGAGGATGATGATGAAGGAATATGCGAGGCGAGGGAAGCCATGGTGTCAGCAAACTTATTCATCGATCGAGGAACAGTCTGCAATAAGTGATGGTCAAAAGATGCTAAAAGAGTGTCAACACGATGCTTGTACCTTTGTAAAATTTCATTTTTACAAAGATATGAACCATTGATTTGATTGATGACAAGTTGTGAGTCACCGAAGATGTTGATGGTCTTGATGTTTAAAGAAAGGGCAGTTTGAAGTCCCAAAATTAAGGCTTCGTATTCGGCCATATTATTGGTACATTCAAAGTCAAGTTTAAAAGATAGGGGCATGGGTTCACCTTCATGTGGAATGAGGATGACCCCTGCACCCCCACCGAGTTGACATTTAGAGCCATCGAAAAACATCGTCATTTGGTAGAATGTGTCATCAGTCAAGAGAGTGGCAATAGATTCATCAGGAAACTCGCACTGAGAAGGTTGATTGTCAGGAAGAGGGGCATTTGCTAGTTGGTCAGCGATTGTTTGCCCTTTTATAGATTTTTGTTGGATAAATTCTAAGTCAAATTCAGCAAGAAGCATGAGCCAACGAGCCATACGCTGGTTTTGATATGGTTTAGAATGCATGTATTTAAGAGGATCAGTGTGGGTGATGACAAAGGTTTTGTGATTGAGAAGATAGTGACGAAGCTTGGTAGTGGTAAAGACTAATGCCAAATAGAGTTTCTCGATATGAGTATATTGAGTTTCATAGTCGATAAGTGTTCGGCTTATGTAATAGACTGCTTGCTCACGGTGTTGCTCATCTCAATGCGCGATCATGGCACCTAACGAATGATTGGTTGTTGAGATGTAGAGGTAGAAGGGTTGGTCATCTTTTGGTGGAATAAGGACTGGTGGAGAAACCAAATAGCATTTGAGGGCTTTAAAAGCCTCTTGGCAATCTTTATCCCATTTAAAGGAGACGTCCTTCTTGAGGAGGTGATGAAAGGGTTGGCAAGAAAGCTGCGAAATGAAGCGGCAGATGGATTGGAGCTTCCCTTGTAGATTGCGAAGTTGCTTGAGATTAGCTGGAGGTGGCATTTCGAGGATAGCATGGATTTTAGCAGGATCTATCTCGATGCCATGAAAAGAGATAATAAATCCCAGGAGCTTTCCTGAGAGGACCTCAAAGACACATTTCTTGGGGTTAAGACAGACCTGGTACTGAAGAAGGCGAGAGAAGATGATTTTGAGGATAGTCAAATGGTTGCGACGAAGTTTAGACTTGCCAAGCAGGTCATCTACATAGTCCTCCATGATTTTATGGAGGAGATCGTGAAATATGTAAGTCATGGCACGCTGATATGTGGCGCCTGCATTTTTTAGACCAAAAGGCATGACTCGATAGCAAAAAGTTCCCCATGGTGTAATGAAGGTGGTTTTGTGCTGATCTTCTAGTGTAATCAAGATTTGGTTATATCCTAAAAATCCATCCATGAGTGATAACATCTCATGGCCAGTCGTAAGATCAACAAGTTGGTCAATGTTTGGAAGAGGAAAGTCATCCTTAAAACAAGCTAGGTTAAGATCACGATAGTCTGTGGAGATCTGGATCCCCCCAGTTGCCTTGGTGACAGGAACGATGTTAGAGACCCACTGCAGATAATCGATGGGTTGGACGAAGGAGACAGATAGAAGGCGCTAAAGCTCTTCTTTGACAAGAAGTGTAACACGAGGATGCATTTTGCGAAGCTTTTGCCTAACAGGCTTAGCCTCTGGGTTTGTGACAATGTTATGAGTGGCAATGTTAGGGTCGAGGCCAAGCATGTCAGCGTAGGTCCAGGCAAAGGCTTTGCGATTGTCTGAGAGAAATGTGGTATAGTCGATCTGCTCCTGGGTGTCTAAAGACTGACCAATCTTTTAGACATGAGGAACATCAAAAGATGAAATGTTAATGTCAATGGTTGATTCATTTAACATAACCTGTGTTTCAGAGGGGAGGGAACGCTGAATGAAAGAATCATTGGCACCCATATAGGTAAGAATGGTGTCATCATCTATGCAGTGGACTGTGTTGATGGTTGTCGATTCATCGTCTATCATGCTAGGATAAACGAGAGGGAGAGACTTGGGAACCCCATTGAGCTGATAGGTTAGGGGTTCCAAGGGGATGGTGTTTATACAAAAAAAAAATAGGAGGGATGGAAACCATCGACTCCGTAGGTGAGGATGGAAGAATAGGCGAGTCTGGAAGAGATTGGTCGATGGTTGGTTCGAGGCAAAGGTTTGTGGAAGCCTTAGTGGGTTCTTGAAAACCTAGTCCATACCGTTTCTTGGCATTATCGTCATTGGGTGGTTCGATAGGCCGATGGGAGCCTTGTTCGTAATGCCCAAAGCCAAAACCTTTCCATGCACACCTATAAAGGTAGGTATGTGCAAAGGTGGGGTTGCTAAGAAAGGAGAAATCAGATGTGAATATTTGAGGTGAGGAGGAAGGATTTGATTCAGTAGGAGCTTGATCCAGCCCCCCATAGATGAGATTGGTTCAAAGGCTAGGAGGACCATAAGGAATGACCATTTTGATCTGACAGTCATAGCTTGGGTTTTGATGAAGCTGTCCATACTCTTGAGGAGTCTGGAACATGTCTAGAGTAAGTAGGCGATATTCCCCAAGTGAAAATCTTTGGAAGATATCGTCCATGGGGTCCTTGGTTGTTAATTGAGAAGATGATGTGGTAGCAACCGCTGTTTGTGTATTAGTTGACGCTTCTGCAGATGGAGATGATGTTTGGGTTGATGCCTTGAGCAGGATAAGAACATCGTTGGGTCGATAGGTTGTGTTACAAGTCTTAAAAGGGGATGGGTCGGTAGGAATGACATGGACTTGTTTGTCGTGTTTAAATTTGATAAAACAGTGAAGTGTTGAAGGGACGCAAGCCATGGCACGGATCCAAGGTCACCCTAACAGCATGTTATATTAGAATTCTACCTCAATGATGTAGAAGAGCTCTAGGATTGTGCGTGGACCAACACAGATATGGAGGACAATAGTGCCAATAGTGTTAGCGGTGGTGTCATTAAAGGATCTAAGGATTGCGTCGGTTTTCGATATGTAATTCTTGGGAAGAGCCAATTGATCAAAGGCATGGGTGGAAATGATATTAATGCTGGCACCCCCGTCGATCATAACTCATTTAATATGGGTTCGATCAACATAGGCTGTGATGAAAAGGGAAGCGTCCTGATCTTCCAAGGTAGAGGTAGGAATTTTAGAATCACTGAAAGTGATTGAGGTGATAGGAGATAAAGAATGGACTAGGGTAGCTAGTGGTTGAGGGTCTTTAGGTTGGACTTCCGTTGCCTGTAGGGCTTTGATTAGAGCCTGGCGATGCTGGGGGGAGCTTTAGATAAGGTCATATAGGGTCATCTTCACAGGCATTTGGTGAAGTTGTTTTATCATAGAGTCTTTGATTGCCTCTGAAGAAGTGGGTTGGAACGCACCTAAGATGGAAATCTTGGGTTTCGGTGGTTGAGGTGCCTGGATAAAAGGATAGGTCCAAGGAATAGCAGCTTTTTCTTTCGCCTTGTCCTTTTGTGACCTAGTGGTTATATGAATAGCATTGATTTCAAAGATAGTAGGTGAAGAAGGGGTTATGGCTTGTTGGTGAGATGTTGATATGGTTGAAGAGGTTGGATGGGAAGGTGTCGAGGGTCGGTCAAGAGTGTCCTCAAGGAGAAGTGTATCTTTCTTCATATAGTGGCGAACGATTGCCTTGAGGGCACAATAAGTCTCGGTATCGTGTCCTGGCATACGATGGTATAAACAAATCTTCGTATCATCGAACCAAGAAGGTTTTGACCCGAGGGGTTGGAATGGTTTGATAGAAGGAAGGGTAATGCTAGAAGTTTGCAAAAGTTGGCATAATATCAAAGCATATGAACCTACTAAGGGGTCCGTGCTTGTTGATGCATGACGCGCTGGTGACTTTTGCTTGGGGGATGTTGAAGAAGGTTTTTGTACCACCTTTTGGGTTGGTGGTGCGGTGACAGGGGAAGACGACACTTTCTTTGTGAGAGGTGCCAAATTTTTGAGAGGGGGTTGACTTGTGGTTGGCAAAGGAAGTAATAGAGGTAATTTATTTTGGTTAAGGGTCAGAGTAAGAAGCACGCCGATTAAGGTAGAAGGATGAGGACCTAAAATGGAGGTCAACATTGATGGTGGAGGAGGGGTTTGCTTTTGTGGTCTGGCAGTCTTCTTTGACTTGGTTGGAAGACTACTTTTGGTCGAGATCTGGTCTAAGTCCACCTTCACTTGCGGGTGAGTGAGGGTAGAGACAGGGCGAACGCTGAGTGACTTGATCGGTTTAGGTAGGGTAGATGTAGGTTTAGAAGCGGGAGTCTGGTTTTTGTTGAGAGTCTTGGGAGATTCTGCCTTAGGAGGATTGGCAGCATGAGACGAGAGGGCACGGGAATGTTGAAGAACTTTAAGACGCTCCCACAATCCCTGATGCTCCACTTTCCTTGAAGGGAGAAGTTCTAATTTCTCCACTAGTCAGGAAAATGATTAGGAGGATGTTGGATGAGGTTGGGATCCTTGAGAAGATGTGTGAGGTGTGGCAGTAGTCTCGAACCCAAGGTGCGTAGGAGTTATAAATGGATTGTTGTTGATTGAAGAGGATGGAGAGTCAGGTTCTTCTCTTGGTGGAGAAGGAACTAGAGAGTGTGACTCCTCAAGTGGGTAAAGGACAAGGATTATGGTGCCCTCCACTTGTGGTTGAGGAGTGGGTAAGGTCAGGTCCTCCATAGGCAGTAGGAAGGAGGATGGTGAGACTGGTGGTGCTGGTAAGGTTGAGGCGTCCTCCAAGATGATAGAAGTTGACGGAGAACTAACCAGAGAAAGAGGTTCGTCCACACATGATGGACTGGTAGATGGGCTAACCTCTTGAGGTTGGTTGGGGATGAAGGGCGAGACCGTATTGACCATTTGAATGTTGTGTTCATGAGTGTTGTTAATCAAGGTTTGGACATTATTTTGGGTTGGTGGATGATTGGGGAAAGGTTGCTTGAAGATGTCGATGCCCTGGTTAGGAGGTGTATTGGGATTATCTAAAATAAGCTCACCCTTTTCAAGCATGTCTTGGATTATGTTTTTAAAGGTTTTGGTATTTCCTGTGTCATGACCTTTGACACGGTGGTAATTGCAAAAGTCATTTTCCCTATACCATGCAGGGATGGTGCGTGAGGGATCAAATTGTGGCGGTGGACAAATCTGGGAGAGGTTGAGAATCCCCTGTTTAACAAGTTTTTCTAATATAGACGCATATGATTCTCCAAGAGGAGTATACTATCATTGTACATATCTCTGTTGGAATTAACGGGTGGTGCTTTGAGATGTGGATGGCTCAGGTTGATTATTTGAAGAGGATGAAGTTCTAAGGACCACAGCGTTAGCTGAAGCTTTAGACTTAGGATTGGATGATGAAGGTTTAGAAGAAGAAGGGTCATTAGTCTTAGAGTTGGGATTCTTGCTCCGCAACTTGAATTTATTCTCCTCGATGGCACGTAATTCAAGTTTACGGGCCATCGTGAAGGCTTCGTTGAAGGTGAGAAAGCTTTGAACCCGTAAGGTGGAAGAAATATGTTTGGCATAGGCTCGGGAGAATAGTTCAATAAGTTCAGGTTGAGGTAAGAAAAAGGAGAGTTGATTGATGAGGCCTTTTCAGTGAGCAATGAAGTCAGCTATTGATTCATCCTCGAATTGGTGGATAGTGTAAAGGTCTGTGATTGAGTCCTTCTTGGTGATGTTAATGGAGAAGTGATCAAGAAAGAGCTGGGCCAGCTGTGTAAATGTGAAGAGGGAATGGCTGGCAATAGAGCTGTACTAGTCAAGCGCAACACCAGAAAGAGACATAGGAAATGTGCGCAAGAGCAATGCATCATCATGGGCAATAAGGTAACATGCATGTCTGAATGCCCGTAAGTCTGCTGTGGGTCTTCTTTGCTTTGAAAGCGAGAAAATTTGGGAAGCTCCCACTGGTTGGGTTATGGTCTATTCAGAACGGAAGGATGAATGGGCTGATTGCAAATTTGCTCGTATG
The DNA here is from genome assembly GCA_037957365.1 of Torreya grandis. Lineage (NCBI taxonomy): Eukaryota > Viridiplantae > Streptophyta > Pinopsida > Cupressales > Taxaceae > Torreya > Torreya grandis. The sequence goes on from JARHVA010000463.1 coordinate 1,354,576, forward strand.
AGAGAGCATTGAGTGAGCCGAAAATGGAGGTCTCTAAGCTAGACATCTTATCCATCAGTATTTTGATGATATCTGCTGATGGATTGGCGGGTGGAGTGCCCCCTAGATTATAAGGCGCTTGAAAGATATTGGGAGGGGCGTATGACGTGGTTGGTTGCGTAGATGCAACATATGGGTAGCTGGTTATTGGAGCGAAAGTTGGAGCCAAGGGAACTTGTGTTATGGGGTTGGTAGGCACAAGTTGGATAGGGGCCGTCAAAGATGGTTGAGGAGTAGCCACGCTAGTTGACGGGTAAATGGTTACTCTTGTGTTGATAGGTTCAAGAGTAGGGGGAATAGAGACTAGTAGGTTTTGGAAGGGTGTGGGGTTTGGTTGAGTGATTTGAGGTTGAGGGAGTACCAGAACCCCCATGGAGGTAGATTTAGATGGAGAGGTTACATTTTGAAGGTAAGACACGGTTGGGTTATTGGTGGAGGTGTTGACTTGATTGTCTAGTGACTGAATTGTGGGTGCTGTTGATGTGATTCTTGTCTCGTCTAAGAAAGTCGGCATCCCATAAATTGGGTTTCCTAGGGAGTCTCACTTTTGGATATGTGCGAGATAGTGCTGTAAGGCTTTGATGTTAAGGTCTAAGAATCGTGCAAAATCTTGGTCTCCTTCTGGGACAATAGGAGTCTGAGGCGGGGTTGGGTGAGTAGGAGTTCTTTCAGTCTCTGAGTGGAACTCCATAATAGGACTGGTTATAGATAGTGAAGGTGGAAGCAGTTGTTGACTAGCGTGGTCAAGAAGGGCCTTGGTTTGACTGCGTGTTAAAACCATTCAAGGCAAGAAAGGATCAGGTTTTAAAAAATTGTGTTTTTTCAGTCTCAAAAAACCATAATGGATGTTTAGATAGCAAGAAAGTTGGATTTTAAGCTTGCTGTTTTTGGAAAAAAGAAAATGGACAGTGACCAACGTCAGTATAAAAACCGATGTCAGTGAAGAAGACTGTCGATGTCGGTCAGGTGACCGATGCTGGTACAGAAAAGTTGTCGATGTCGGTTACAGGACCGATGTCAGTTACTATGTTTTCCAGAAACTCAGAAAAAAAGTTTTTGGAAATGCAGAAGATGTCCTTACCAGCTCAAAAAAAATAGATAAAAATAGAAAATAAGATGAGAACAGGCAGATCTTAGCGTTAAATCCCTAGAAATAATTTTATTAAGATCGTGTGGCTTATGCCTTAATGTGATGTTTGAGGAGGTTGGCTGTTAGAAGGGTCCTAGAATAGGTAATCTAAGGATGGTTTTAGGTATGTTTAGGCACTCAAAAGTCTGTATTAGGTTTCGTACATGGCCTGGTGCTAAGGAGCAAGCTCCCCTCACTTCACGATTCCAGTGGTTAGCTAGTTTCGCTTAGCCAAAATATACTTTCCCTATAGTTTAGACTCTGCCAAAGAACAGAGTGGGCTTTCCCCTTGGTGGTGAAATCCAAGTAGGATTGCCAGGATGGGTAAGGTATCCACTAGGTGATGGAATCCCAGTCGGGCCTTGTCTCAAGTGGGTTTGATGTTTAATTTAGTGCACGTGGTCTGGTTGTGTAACATCAAGTGATCTACGATTTATTCAATATGTGGTTTACTAATTACTAAGTGTGGACTAAGAAATGCAAGAAAGCAGGAAATGGAATGTAGTATATTTTAAAGCCCCAAATCGAAATGTTAAGTTGGAATGAAAACAAGTTTGAGAAAGGGTTGAAGAAAATGATTTTTTGACTAGTCTAGAAATGCAAGAAAAGAAAGAAAAAGTTCTTTTAATTCCTGCTTATGATGTCTTTTAGAAAAGAAGAAAGAGGTGAAGAGGGAGAAACCTAATGCACCTAAATGAACAAAGAAGGAAAGGAACCCAAGGAAGGCCCTAAAGGTGTCCCACCGGGCGTGCCAGAATGTTTCTATGCAATTTCGCTTTCACATTCAAAGGAGAGAAAATGAGAAACTAAAAGGAATGGTCAAGGCTTGTATGTACCTGGATATAGTCTCCACACCATAATCTAGATGCTGTGAGGACTCCTCTTTGGCTGTGGAGGAATGACACCTGAAAGAGATAGACACTAAAAACACGAATAATGTTAGTTGATAAGAGGGTGGATTGCCAAGCAAAAGCTTGGTCCTAGAAGCGCTAAGGCTTCTTGGAGGATGATAATCCACTATTTAAGACAGAATATGACAGAGATAGAAAAGAGAAATAATGAAAGATGTGAAAAGAAAAGACTAAAAACAAATGCGTACATGATAAGCTGTAATTTGCTAAACACAGTCACTGACGTCGGTGATATTGTCAGCGTCGGTCAGGGTGGTTGCCGACGACGGTTAGACTGCCGACGTCGGTAGGGGAAGTGGACGAGGTCGGTCAGGGCAATTGGCCAGGGATGGGTTACAGGACTAGTTTCTGGTCTGTAGAATGGATTTGGTCTCGTCTGAGGGTCTGAGGGTCTATGAGGGACTATTTAGGATCTAAGGGACTGAGAATCTTGTCAAGAAAAAGAGTGAGAAACAGGAAAAAGACCTTTCAGCCTTTCTGTAAGGCAATTTAGTCAGGTTGATTAGATGGGTCTTAAGAAGGTCTGTAAGTCTCTGATGGCTTATGCTGGGTTGATTGGATAGAGGATGTTGCCTAAAGAGAGACTAAGGGAGTGTCAGAGGCAAAGAAAAAGGAATAAGGGGTGAGAGAAGGCTTTTCAACCTCTCCAGGAAGAATAGGGAAGGTTGGGTCAAGGATGCTTGGAATAGACAGAAGACATAATACTAATATATTTGAAATGATATTAGAATGAAAAAAGTACCAATACTTAGCTGTGATATGAATTGGCAAAGGTGTAGAAGCTGTGTTTCAGTTGTCGCCGGTGATGGAGATATCGTGCAGTCCCTATGCAGAATGTCTGATGCAAGACCTTAGTGCCTAGAAAGTGCTGCCCAGAATGCTGATCCCTGCAAGAACACCAAGAAGCCCAGAACACTGAAAAGCAAAAGCACGAGAACTTTGTTTCGCTAGAAGAGGATTCGAGAGTCGTGATTAACTTGAGAGATTAGTCAATTTCTAATTGGGATCGTCAAAGGGTCAGAAAAGTTGGTTAAGTATAACTGACATCAGTGATTCCGCTGGCGTTGGCCGACATTTGATCGATGTCGGTGGGTTTAGAATGGGCAAAAAGAGCCACCAAGCCCTTTTTTCATCCACCAAGTGCACTATCCATTGGAGAATGTCAAAGGTTGGGCTAAATATGTACGAGAGTTGGTTAGGCTGTTAGAGAGAAGTAAGAATAGGTCCTGGGTGAGTCATAGGATGGGAATTAGTCCAAGGCGAGGTGTCCTAGGCGAGGTGTCCAAGGAGGGGGGTGGTTAATTCAAAATGAGTTTATTATTTTAAATTAGTAATTGCATGTTTTAGGAATGGGTTAGGAATGGACCAAGGGGGAAGGTGACCACGGGTTAGACACTATTTAGGTGTCTACATTTGCCCCTTTTTGTCTTGTTGGTTGCTCTAAATGAACTGCAAGATAAAAATAGGAGTCGGTTGCCCCAGGTATGGGATAAGGTTGATTTCATCTTGTTGGTTATTTAAGTGAACTGCAAGACAAAAATAGGCGAGGGTTGGTTGCCCCGATTATAGATGAGGTATCCTCCCCTCAAAGTAGTAGACAAGTGAAGGGAACCGAGAATCGAGTGCTGATTTGACAGAGAGTGGATGAAAAGGGGGAAGATAAAGTGAGAACACTACAAAAGTTGTGATTGCACGTACACCACTTCACGAGGATGGTCAGGTCAAATTGTCGCAAGTCGAGGGTCAAGGAGTGCCAAAATTGAAATAACTGGGCCCCAGCATTAAGTCATCTGCTGATTGGGTTATTCAATCTAAGTTGAAGCTCTAATGGTCATCGTGTTCCAGGTATCTCAAGCTTAGGAAGTGCTCCCAAAAACATGAAAATGTCACAAGTAGTGCAGATCAACTGGCTTGCGATCCTATACTTGTGAAGGTCAAAAGTTTGCACACAATTTTGCTAACCAATCATGAGGTAGCATATATGCAAAAACAACCAAGGCAGAATTGCTTTTGGAAGTAGTCGCGGGTTAGAGGAGATGGTCATTATCTCCAAGGTCTGGTGGTCGATGGATGGATGCAAAAGTGATCTTAAGTGTGCCCCAGGGGGCCAAAATGACGTGGTCTAAAGGACTGACTGATTGGGGACATGATTTTGGGGAAACAGAGAAAAAAGGAGGTTGGAAGAATGCCGACGTTGGTGACAAAAACCGACGTCGATAGAGAAAAGCGACCAACATCGACAGATATTGGCTGATGTCAGTGAATTAGGGCACGTATATGCCGATGTCGACGGCCTGCCAAATCTAACAAAATTGGATTGGTGGCCCACCAAATGTCATTTGCTACTTGTTTACTGAGAGAAAAAAGAGCTCTAGAGTTGATTGAGTGAAAGTGACCCAGAGCTAACTTAGGAGCAGTGCGAGGTGGCAGAGGAACATTGGTGAAGAGAAGGAGCAAGTTGGAGAGTGATTGGAGGCGGCAGAGGTGTTTGTGGGCCAGGTGAAGTGTGAGGGCAGAGAGACATAGCGGAGATGGTAGAGGGGAGTAGAGGACCCATGGGAGGTCCACCACCAGTGGCACCCATTGTACCACACGCCGACGATGTTGTGATGAGGTAGGAGGGCCCTGAACCCTATTTGGACTGTTTGTGTTTTGGAGTTAGTTTTTGAAATTTTAGTTGTTTTAGGTAGAAATCGAGGGGGGAGGGTAGTTAAGAAGGTGGGTGGGGAGTCTAAGATAGCTTAGGGATGATTTAGGAGTGGTTTGGGGGTGTTGGGGAGTCCACAGGTTGAAGCCCTAAATTTTAGGGTTCACCCCATTCAGCCCTAGGGCCAAACCAGTCACCGACGTCGGCGGGTTTGCCGTCGTCGGCCGACCAGAGACCGGCATCGGTTATTGAGTTGCCGATGTTAGTCATGAGGTCATCGACATCAGTTATGTGAGTGCCGTCATCGGCATGCTAACTGATGTCGGTGGCTGCTTGGTCAAAAAAGGTGGTGAAAAATGGTCAAGTCGAAAGGTCGAAGCTACGCCAAGGGCTTCCCGAGTGTCGGGTTAGGCATAGATGGTCAGAATAGTTGGTAAAATAATAAGAGTAGGAACAATTTTAACATGAGATTGACTGTGGATGGATGCAAGCGAGGCAGACTCTTATGCTATGGGATTGCCTCCTGACCTTGCTGATGCGAATGCGCGAAGGCGTGATGGTCGAGGAGTGGGTGCAAATGAGTGCAGTGGGGCTAGGCAGGCTGAGATGCTACTACAGAGTGGTGAGGGATGTGAGCCTCATGGTGGCATTGATCGAGCGGTGGGACCATGCCACCAACACCTTCCACCTGCCCACGGGTGAGATGATGGTCACGGTCGAGGATGTGTACCAGATTTTTTGGCTACCGATACATAGAGCTGACATCTATGTGTGCTCGAGAGAGGCACATGATATACACATGGGCATGCTATTTGGGGAGCACATCACAGAGATGAGCTACCATTTAGCCAGTTTTGCTTATGAGCCTTTGTACGTGGTGGATGAGGGCGCACATCGACTGGTTGTTCTGATGATGATCGGCATCACAGTCTATGCATTGCCTGATGTAGAGGGAGGCAGGTTTTCGGTGGCCATGATTGGGGTTTTGATGGACATGCTGGAGCAACAAACAGTGTTCACTTGGGTGCCTATCTTTTTGGCCCAAGTATATAGAGAGTTATGGGGCATTAATCGGCGGTGACGGTACAGTCTGTGTGTAGGCCACCTTCTGCACTACTGGGCATACAAGCATATTGTAGTTAGCTGACCTCTCGGCCTCCCAGTGGTGATCCAGGCTGGCTTCAGGGTCAGATTTAGGCGATGGCGTGAGGTGATAGCGTAGATGTGGGTGGATGGAGTGGTCAGAGATATTGACCACTACAGAGGGGTACTGGAGGCCCTGATTCCAACAAATATCGTCTGGAGACCATACTTGGTGTATCCAGCATTTAGAGACCAGGGTAAGCAGATGGTCGAGACTCAGAGCATGCGATGGGTCAGAGGTAGGCGATCCGGTGAGCTTGAGAGGATCCCAGCAAAGAGAGTGCGGTGCCAGTACGAGCTGCTACAAGATGTACCTCCCGCATTCCCAGAGTACAGGTGGGATGATATAGAGGCATCGCTCCCACTACCAGAGGAGACAGAGGAGCCAAATTTTGAGGAGTTGCTGGCAGGGCCTGGGATAGCCGACCCAAGGTGTACAAAGGCCTACACAACATGGTGGATAGGATGGTACACAAGCATACAGGTGGGTCCCCAGCTGGATCTGCAGGCTGTCATGAGGGAGCGAGATACAACCCACGAGGAGAGGGACACAACACGACAGGAGAGGGATGCGGCACAAGCTCAGGTGACCATTTTGTAGGGATAGGTCACGACTTTGTAGGGGTAGCTGGTGGGGGTGATAGGACAGGTGACAGAGAAGAAGAAGCTTTAGTGGAGTTTAAACAGTGAAGAAGAAGGCCGTCAAAACCTCTTTTATAGAGAAGGCCCCCTAGCATGGTGTAGCGAGCGGTGCGCTTGATGAAAGCCTGTCGCGCATTGCTAGAGAGGTTGGGAGGAATGAAAGAATGAGCCAAGGAGTCCTCAAGTTGTTTATACCATACATCTTGTGAACTAGAGTCTATGGCATAGATGAGATTAATGTTAGTAGAAATATATGAAGGTAATGGCACACGATGTACCATGACATAAATTTTTGATGAGGATGATGATGAAGAAGGAATATGCGAGGCGAGGGAAGCCATGGTGTTAGCAAACTTATTCGTCGATCGAGGAACAGTCTGCAATAAGTGATGGTTGAAAGATGCTAGAAGAGTGTCAACACGATGCTTGTACCTTTGTAAAATTTCATTTTTACAAAGATATGAACCATTGATTTGATTGACGACAAGTTGTGAGTCACCGAAGATGTTGATGGTCTTGATGTTTAAAGAAAGGGTAGTTTGAAGTCCCAAAATTAAGGCTTCGTATTTGGCCATATTATTGGTACATTCAAAGTCAAGTTTAAAAGATAGGGGCATGGGTTCACCTTCATGTGGAATGAGGATGACCCCCGCACCCCCATCGAGTTGACATTTAGAGCCATCGAAAAACATCATCATTTGGTAGAATGTGTCATCAGTCGAGAGAGTGGCGATAGATTCATCAAGAAACTCACACTGAGAAGGTTGATTTTTTGAGAAGAGGGGCATCTGCTAGTTGGTTAGTGATTGTTTGCCCTTTTATAGATTTTTGCTGGACAAATTCTAAGTCAAATTTAGCAAGAAGCATGAGCCAACGAGCCATACGCTGGTTTTGATATGGTTTAGAATGCATGTATTTAAGAGGATCAGTGTGGGTGACGACAAAGGTTTTATGATTGAGAAGATAGTGACGAAGCTTGGTAGTGGCAAAGACTAATGCCAAACAGAGTTTCTCGATATGAGTATACCAAGTTTCATAGTCGATAAGTGTTCGGCTTATGTAATAGACTGCTTGCTCATGGTGTTGCTCGTCTCGATGCGCGATCATGGCACCTAACGAATGATTAGTTGCTGAGATGTAGAGGTAGAAGGGTTGGTCATCTTTTGGTGGAATAAGGACTGGTGGAAAAACCAAATAGCATTTGAGGGCTTTAAAAGCCTCTTGGCAATCTTTATCCCATTTAAAGGAGATGTCCTTCTTGAGGAGGTGATGAAAGGGTTGGCAACGGTCAGAAAGCTGCGAAATGAAGTGGTGGATGGATTGGAGCTTCCCTTGTAGACTGCGAAGTTGCTTGAGATTAGCTAGAGGTGGCATTTTGAGGATAGCGTGGATTTTAGCAGGATCTATCTCGATGCCACGAAAAGAGATAATGAATCCCAGGAGCTTTCCTGAGAGGACCCCAAAGACACATTTCTTGGGGTTAAGACGGACCTGGTACTGAAGAAGGCGAGAGAAGATGATTTTGAGGATAGTCAAATGGTCGTGACAAAGTTTAAACTTGCCAAGCAGGTCATCTACATAGTCCTCCATGATTTTATGGAGGAGATCGTGAAATATGTAAGTCATGGCACACTGATATGTGGCACCTGAATTTTTTAGACCAAAAGGCATGACTCGATAGCAGAAAGTTCCCCATGGTGTAATGAAGGTGGTTTTGTGCTGATCTTTCGGTGCAGTCAAGATTTGGTTATATCCTAAAAATCTGTCCATGAGTGATAACATCTCATGGCCAGCCGTAAGATCAACAAGTTGGTTAATGTTTGGAAGAGGAAAGTCATCCTTGGGACAAGCTAGGTTAAGATCACGATAGTCTATGTAGATCCGGATCCCCCCAGTCGCCTTGGTGACAGGAACGATGTTAGAGACCCACTGTGAATAATCAATGGGTTGGATGAAGGAGATAGACAGAAGGTGCTGAAGCTCTTCTTTGACAAGAAGTGCAACACGAGGATGCATTTTGCGAAGCTTTTGCCTAACAGGCTTAGCCTCTGGGTTTGTGACAATGTTATGAGTGGAAATGTTAGGGTCGATGCTAGGCATGTCAGCGTAGGTCCAGGCAAAGGCTTTGCGATTGTCTGAGAGAAATGTGGTATAGTCGATCTGCTCCTGGGTGTCTAAAGACTGATCAATCTTTAAGACATGAGAAACATCAGAAGATGAAATGTTAATGTCAATGGTTGATTCATTTAACATAACCTGTGTTTTAGAGGGGAGGGAGCACTGAATGAAAGAATCATCGGCACCCATATAGGTAAGAATGGTGTCATCATCTATGCAGTGGACTGTGTTAATGGTTGCTGATTCATCGTCTATCATGCTAGGATAAACGAGAGGGAGAGACTTGGGAACCCCGTTGAGCTGATAGGTTAGGGGTTCCAAGCGAATGGTGTTTATGCAAAAAAAACTAGGAGGGATGGAAACCATTGACTTTGTAGGTGAGGATGGAAGAATAGGCGAGTCTGGTAGAGATTGGTCAATGGTTGGTTTGGGGCAAAGGTTTGTGGAAGCCTTAGTGGGTTCTTGGAAACCCAGTCCATACCATTTCTTGGCATTATCGTCATTGAGTGGTTCGATAGGCCGATGGGAGCCTTGTTCGTAATGCCCAAAGCCAAAACCCTTCCATGCACACCTATAAAGGTAGGTATGTGCAAAGGTGGGGTTGCTAAGAAAGGAGAAATCGGATGTGAATATTTGAAGTGAGGAGGAAGGATTTGATTCAGTAGGAGCTTGATCCAGCCCCCCATAGATGAGATTGGTTCGAAGGCTAGGAGGACCATAAGGAATGACCATTCTGATCTGACAGTCATAGCTTGGGTTTTGATGAAGCTGTCCATACTCTTGAGGAGTCTGGAACATGTCTAGAGTAAGTAGGTGATATTACCCCAGTGAAAGTCTTTGGAAGATATCGTCCATGGGGTCCTTGGTTGTTAATTGAGAAGATGATGTGGTAGCAACTGCTGTTTGTGTATTAGTTGATGCTTCTGCAGATGGAGATGATGTTTGGGTTGATGCCTTGAGTGGGATAAAAACATCGTTGGGTCGATAGGTTGTGTTACAAGTCTTAAAAGGGGATGGGTCAGCAAGAATGACATGGAATTGTTTGTCGTGTTCAAATTTGACACAACGGTGAAGTGTTGAAGGGACGCAAGCCATGGCGTGGATCCAAGGTCGCCCTAACAGCATGTTATATTGGAATTCTCCCTCAATGATGTAGAAGAGCTCCAGGATTGTGCGTGGACCAACATGGATATGGAGGACAACAGTGCCAATAGTGTTAGCGGTGGTGTCATTAAAGGATCTAAGGATTGCATCGGTTTTTGATACGCAATTCTTGAGAAGAGCCAATTGATCAAAGGTGTGGGTGGAAATGATATTAATGCTGGCGCCCCCATTGATCATAACTCATTTAATATGGGTTTGATCAACGTAGGCTGTGATGAAAAGGGCAGCGTCCTGATCTTCCAAGGTAGAGGTAGGAATTTTAGAATCACTGAAAGTGATTGAGGCGACAAGAGATAAAGAATGGACTAGGGCAGCTAGTGGTTGAGGGTCTTCAGGTTGGACTTTTGCTGCCTGTAGGGCTTTGATTAGAGCCTGGCGATGCTGGGGGGAGCTTTGGATAAGGTCATATAGGGTCATCTTCACAGGCATTTGGTGAAGTTGTTTTATCATAGAGTCTTTGATTGCCTCTGAAGAAGTGGGTTGGGACGCACCTAAGATGGAAATCTTGGGTTTCGGTGGTTGAGGTGCCTGGACAAAAGGATAGGTCCAAGGAATAACAGCTTTTTCTTTCGCCTTGTCCTTTTGTGACCTAATGGTTATATGAATAGCATTGATTTCAAAGATAGTAGGTGAAGAAGGGGTTATGGCCTGTTGGTGAGATGTTGATATGGTTGAAGAGGTTGGATGGAAAGGTGTCGAGGGTCGGTCAAGAGTGTCCTCAAGGAGAAGAGTATCTTTCTCCATATAGCGGTGAATGACTGCCTTGAGGGCACAAAAAGTCTCGATATCGTGTCCTGGCATACGATGGTATAAACAAATCTTCGTATCATCGAACCAAGAAGGTTTTGACCTGAGGGGTTGGAATGGTTTGATAGAAGGAAGGGTAATGCTAGAAGTTTGCAAAAGTTGGCATAATATCGAAGCATATGAACCTACTAAGGGGTCCGTGCTTGTTGATGCATGACGCGCTGGTGACTTTTGCTTAGGGGATGTTGAAGAAGGTTTTTGTACCACCTTTTGGGTTGGTGGTGTGGTGACAGGGGAAGATGACACTTTCTTTGTGAGAGGTGCCGAATTTTTGAGATGGGGTTGACTTGTGGTTGGCAAAGGAAGTAATGGAGGTAATTTTTTTTGGTTAAGGGTCGGAGTAAGAAGCACGCTGATTAAGGTAGAAGGATGAGGACCTAAAATGGAGGGCAAAGTTGATGGTGGAGGAGGGGTTTGCTTCTGTGGTCTGGCAGTCTTCTTTGACTTGGTTGGAAGACTACTTTTGGTCAAAGTCTAGTCTAAGTCCACCTTCACTTGCAGGTGAGTGAGGGTAGAGACAGGGCGAACGCCGAGTGACTTGATCAGTTTAGGTAGGGTAGATGCAGGTTTAGAAGCGGGAGTCTGGTTTTTGTTGAGAGTCTTGGGAGATTCTGCCTTAGGAGGATTGGCAGCATGAGACGAGAGGGCACGGGAATGTTGAAGAACTTTAAGACGCTCCCACAATCCCTGATGCTCCACTTTCCTTGAAGGGAGAAGTTCTAATTTCTCCACTAGTCGGGAAAATGGTTGAGAGGATGTTGGATGAGGTTGGGATCCTTGAGAAGATGTGTTAGGTGTGGCAGTAGTCTCAGACCCAAGGTGCGTAGGAGTTATAACTGGATTGTTGTTGATTGAAGAAGATGGAGAGTCAGGTTCTTCTCTTGGTGGAGAAGGAACTAGAGAGTGTGACTCCTCAAGCAGGTAAAGGGCAAGGATTATGGTGCCCTCCACTTGCGGTTGAGGAGTGGGTAAGGTCAGGTCCTCCATAGGTAGTAGGAAGGAGGATGGTGAGACTGGTGGTGCCGGTAAGGTTGAGGCATCCTCCAAGATGATAGAAGTTGACAGAGAACTAACCAGAGAAAGAGGTTCGTCCACACATGATGGACTGGTAGATGGGCTAACCTCTTGAGGTTGGTTGGGGATGAAGGGCGAGACCGTATTGACTGTTTGAATGTCGTGTTCATGAGTGTTGTCAATCAAGGTCTGGACATTATTTTGGGTTGGTGGATGATTGGGGAATGGTTGCTTGAAGATGTTGATGCCCTGGTTAGGAGGTGCATTGGGATTATCTAAAACAAGCTCACCCTTTTCAAGCATGTCTTGGATTATGTTTTTAAAGGTTTTACAGTTTCTCGTGTCATGACCTTTGACATGGTGGTAATTGCAGAAGTCATTTTCCCTATACCACGCAGGGATGGCATGTGAGAGATCAAATTGTGGCGGTGGTCGAATCTGGGGGAGGTTGAGAATCCCCTGTTTAACAAGTTTTTCTAATATAGACGCGTATGATTCTCCAAGAGGAGTATACTGTCATTGTACGTATCTCTGCTAGAATTGATGAGTGGTGCTCTGAGATGTGGATGGCTCAGGTTGATTGTTTGAAGAGGACGAAGGTCTAACGACCACAGCGTTAGCTAAAGCTTTAGACTTAGGATTGGATGATGAAGGTTTAGAAGAAGAAGGGTCATTAGTCTTAGAGTTGGGATTCTTGCTCCACAAATTGACTTTATTCTCCTTGATGGCACGTAATTCAAGTTTACGGGCCATCGTGAAGGCTTCGTTGAAGGTGTAAAAGGTTTGAACCCGTAAGGTGGAAGAAATATGTTTGGCGCAGGCTCAGGAGAATAGTTCAATAAGTTTAGGTTGAGGTAAGGAAAAGGAGAGTTGATTGATGAGGCCTCTCCAGTGAGAAACAAAGTTAGCTATTGATTCATCCTCGAATTGGTGGATAGTGTAAAGATCCGTGATCGAGACCTTCTTGGTGATGTTAATGGAGAAGTGATCAAGAAAGAGCTGGGCCAGCTGTGTAAATGTGAAGAGGGAATGGCTGGCAATAGAGCTGTACCAGTCAAGCGCAGCACTAGAAAGAGACATAGGAAATGTGTGCAAGAGCAATGCATCGTCATGGGTAATAAGGTAACAGGCATGTCTGAATGCCCATAAGTGCTGCTGTGGGTCTTCCTTGCTTAGAAAGTGAGAAAATTTGGGAAGCTCCCACTAGTTGGGGTATGGTCTAATCAGAACAAAAGGATGAATGGGCTCATTTCAAATTTGCTCGTATGAGAGAGCATTGCGTGAGCCAGAAATGGAGGTCTCTAAGCTAGACATCTTATCCATCAACATTTTGATGATATCTGTTGACGGATTGGCGGGTGGAGCGCCCCCTAGATTATAAGGCGCTTGAAAGATATTGGGAGGGGCGTATGACGTGGTTGGTTGCGTAGATGCAACATATGGGTAGCTGGTTATTGGAGCGAAAGTTGGAGCCAAGGGCACTTGTGTTATGGGGTTGGTAGGTACAAGTTGGATAGGGGCTGTCAAGGATGGTTGAGGAGTAGCCACGCTTGTTGATGGGTAAACGGTTACTCTTGTGTTGATAGGTGCAATAGTAGGGGGAATAGAGACTAGTAGGTTTTGGAAGGGTGTGGGGTTTGGTTGAGTGATTTGAGGTTGAGGGAGTACTGGAACCCCCATGGAGGTAGGTTTAGATGGAGAGGTTACATTTTGAAGGTAAGACACGGTTGGGTTATTGGTGGAGGTGTTGACTTGATTGTCTAGTGGCTGAATTGTGGGTGCTGTTGATGTGATTCTTGTCTTGACTAAGGAAGTCAGCATCCCATAGATCGGGTTGCCTAGGGAGTCTCACATTTGGCTATGCACGAGATAGTGCTGTAAGGCTTTGATGTTAAGGTCCAATAATCATGCAAAATCTTGGTCTCCTTCTGGGACAATAGGAGTCTGAGGTGGGGTTGGGCAAGTAGGAGTTATTTCAGTCTCCGAGTGGAACTCCATTATAGGACTGGTTATAGATGGTGAAGGTGGAAGTGGTTATTGACTAGCGTGGTCAAGAAGGGCCTTGGTTTGACTGCGTGTCAAAACCATTTAAGGCAAGAAAGGATCAGATTTCAGAAAACTATGTTTTTTCAATCTCAAAAAACCAGAATTGATGTTCAGATAGCAAGAAAGTTGGATTTTAAGCTTGCTATTTTTGGAAAAATGAAAATGGACAGTGACCGACGTCGGTATAAAAATTGATGTCAGTGAAGAAGACTGTCAATGTCGGTCAGGTGACCGATGCCGGTACAAAAAAGTTGCCGACGTTGGTTACAGGACCGATGTCGGTTACTGTGTTTTCCAGAAACTCAGAAAAAAAAGTTTTGAAAATGCTGAAGACGTCCTTACCAGCTCAAAAAAAATAGATAAAAATAGAAAATAAGATGAGAACAGGCAGATCCTAGTGTTAAATCCCTAGAAACAATTTTATTAAGATCATGTGGCTTATGCCTTAATGTGATGTTTGAGGAGGTTGGCTGTTAGAAGGGTCCTAGAATAGGTAATCTAAAGATGGTTTCAGGTATGTTTAGGTGCTCAAAAGTCTGTATTAGGTTCCGTACATGGCCTGGTGCTAAGGAGCAAGCTCCCCTCACTTCACGATTCCAGTGGTTAGCTGGTTTCGCTTAGCCAAAATATACTTTCCCTATAGTTTAGACTCTGCCAGAGAACAGAGTGGGCTTTCCCCTTGGTGGTGAAATCCAAGTAGGATCGCCAGGATGGGTAAGGTATCCGCTGGGTGATGAAATCCCAGTCGAGCCTTGTCTCAAGTGGGTTTGATGTTTAATTTAGTGCACGTGGTCTGGTTGTGTAACATCAAGTGATCTACAATTTATTCAATATGCGGTTTACTAATTACTAAGTGTGGACTAAGAAATGCAAGAAAACAGGAAATGGAATGCAGTATATTTTAAAGCCCCAAATCGAAATGTTAAGTTGGAATGAAAACAAGTTTGAGAAAGGGTTGAAGAAAATGATTTTTTGACTAGTCTAGAAATGCAAGAAAAGAAAGAAAAAGTTCTTTTAATTCCTGCTTATGATGTCTTTTAGAAAAGAAGAAAGAGGTGAAGAGGGAGAAACCTAATGCACCTAAATGAACAAAGAAGGAAAGGAACCCAAGGAAGGCCCTAAAGGTGTCCCACCGGGCGTGCCAAAATGTTTCTATGCAATTTCGCTTTCACATTCAAAGGAGAGAAAATGAGAAACTAAAAGGAATGGTCAAGGCTTGTATGTACCTGGATATAGTCTCCACACCATAATCTAGATGCTGTGAGGACTCCTCTTTGGCTGTGGAGGAATGACACTTGAAAGAGATAGACACTAAAAACACGAATAATGTTAGTTGATAAGAGGGTGGATTGCCAAGCAAAAGCTTGGTCCTAGAAGTGCTAAGGCTTCTTGGAGGATGACAATCCACTATTTAAGACAAAATATGACAGAGATAGAAAAGAGAAATAATGAAAGATGTGAAAAGAAAAGACTAAAAACAAATGCGTACATGATAAGCTGTAATTTGCTAAACACAGTCACCGATGTCGGTGATATTGTCAGCGTTGGTCAGGGTGGTTGCCGACGACGGTTAGACTGCCGACGTTGGTAGGGGAAGTGGACGAGGTCGGTCAGGGCAATTGGCCAGGGATGGGTTACAGGACTAGTTTCTGGTCTGCAGAATGGATTTGGTCTCGTCTGAGGGTCTGAGGGTCTATGAGGGACTATTTAGGATCTAAGGGACTGAGAATCTTGTCAAGAAAAAGATTAAGAAATAGGAAAAAGACCTTTCAGCCTTTTTATAAGGTAATTTAGTCAGGTTGATTAGATGGGTCTTAAAAAGGTCTTTAAGTCTCTGATGGCTTATGCTGGGTTGATTGGATAGAGGATGTTGCCTAAAGAGAGACTAAGGGAGTGTCAAAGGCAAAGAAAAAGGAATAAGGGGTGAGAAAAGGCTTTTCAGCCTCTCTGAGAAGAACAGGGAAGGTTGGGTCAAGGATGCTTGGAATAGATAGAAGACATAATACTAATATATTTGAAATAATATTAGAATGAAAAAAGTACCAATACTTAGCTGTGATATGAATTGGCAAAGGTGCAGAAGCTATGTTTCAGTTGTCACCGGTGATGGAGATATCGTGCAGTCCCTGTGCAGAATGTCTGATGCAAGACCTTAGTGCATAGAAAGTGCTGCCCAAAATGCTAATCCCTGCAAGAACACCAAGAAGCCTAGAACACTGAAAAGCAAAAGCACGAGAACTTTGTTTCGTCAAAAGAGGATTTGAGAGTCGTGATTAGCTTGAGAGATTAGCCGATTTCTGATTGGGATCGTCAAAGGGTCAGAAAAGTTAGTTAAGTATAACCGACGTCGGTGATTCCGCCGGCATCGACTGACATTTGACCGACGTCAGTGGGTTTAGAACAGGCAAAAAGAGCCACCAAGCCCGTTTTTCATCTGCCAAGTGCACTATCCGTTGGAGAATGTCAAAGGTTGGGCTAAATATGCACGAGAGTTGGTTAGGTGGTTAGAGAGAAGTAAGAATAGGTCCTGGGTGAGTCATAGGATGGGAATTAGTCCAAGGCGAGGTGTCCTAGGCGAGGTGTCCAAGGAGGGGGGTGGTTAATTCAAAATGAGTTTATTATTTTAAATTAGTAATTGCATGTTTTAGGAATGGGTTAGGAATGGACCAAGGGGGAAGGTGACCACGGGTTAGACACTATTTAGGTGTCTATAAGTGGCACAACTATGAAGCCTGATATAAAAAAGGACCAACAATATACAAGTCCTAGGATCAAGATCAATGTTTCACATTGATCCATGCATTGAGATCAGATGGTGTGAAATAAAAGGCATATTTTAAAAAGAAACAACTAATTATTTAAAATTAGTATAAAAAAGTGCCATGAAAGCTACTATCAAGATGCCACATAGATGTTATATGGGCACAAGATGATAAAATTAGAGATTTTGTGGGCTTGATAAAGCAAATGTATAAATGTAAAGGTCTAAATCAAATCCAAGGCATTTATTAGACTAAGTTCAAGCAAACCATTATAATTAAAACTAAAGAAAAACCCTAGCCTATACTTAAAGCCTTAATTTGATCCCAAATTAATCATAGTCAAACTAAAAAGAACCCAATTATCAGCTGAGCAAGTGCAAACTCATCTAGATATAATTTGTAGACCACTAGTGATAAATTTGCAAAACTCATAGTCATTGTAGCCTAAAAGTAACATAGAGAGGACATCAAGCTATATTTGACCACAAATTTAGAAGGAAGGGTATTTAAAGACACAATACTTGACACCATGTCCTTGAACACTAGAAAAAATAATTGGTCCCAGATCTTTTGGATAATCAAGGAATTACAACCCATAACCAAAAAAGATGAGAAGATTGTATCATTCAAGACAAGGTATTATGACCTAGTTGTAGCACAAATGACAGGCCTTCACCATGCAATATCTAAACTAGAGGCACTTCACTATATAGATGTCCTCCTTGTTTTCAAAGAATGTAAAATTAAACAGGGCATGTTAATTAATGAGCATAATTTTAAATGTGTTTCTTGAGTGTCCCTCATTACATTTGAGAACTATTACAAGATTCCCAAGCCCTAGGTAGATGTGCCCAGACTCATTGAATGGGATAAGGAAAATGACCTCAAAACCATCTTAGAACCATGGCTATATTCTGAAAGCCATGTGTTTTTTAACCCTAATGGGAACTTTCCCATCAACTAATTCTAACTTGAAATTAGAGTAGTAAAGACCCTAATGAATAGACTCTATGGAAGTCCCACAACCACTTATGTTGACAACATATGGGTTCTCCTAGTTTATTATATGATTGAAAAGGAGATAACTCATCCTATTGGTGAAATTATCACCACATGCTTATATAGATAGATCTCTGCAGTCAAGAAAGGTACTGGAAGAGAATTTTATATGATGTCTTACCTCCTATATGCCCTACTTACCATACTTGATAACCCTAACTTTAGGGGATAGTCTCCTCAGAGGACATAAATAGTGTCCCAACTTTACTCCAAGCTACATATATTCAAATATAAAGACCATATTCATTTTATATCTAATTTCATCTATCCTCATTTGAATGAGGCCCTAACAGGGAACCTTATGCCAAGGATGAGCCCATTGGAAAATAAATCCATTGAATCTATTAGGGTTATATGGTTTTAATTGGATTGCACAATCATCTAGATTGAGGGAACACAATACACTCCATTGAGGTTACATGTCCATATTGTTAGGTTGTGGAGCTAAAAGCTTCAACCAATGCAAACATGGAGGAGGTTGTTGAGTTCCAGGGAGACCGGCGTCGGCAGAGTGTGGTGTAGAAGCCAACTGACCTCAGCACGTGTGAACAGAAGGCAACCGACATCGGCAGGAGGTCGATCGACATTGGTCACCTCCAGGTAGATAGGGACTGACGTCGGTCACCTGTGCGGTTCTAGAACTGCCAGTTCATGAACAATTCATTAACGAACCGAGTGTTTGCATGTTATGGGCTAATTATAGTCTCGAGTTGCGTTTCTAATTATTGTAATTAGGTGTCTAATTATTGTATGCATGGGATCTATATAATAGACTCATGGGCTGTATTGTAATTAAGGATCAAGGATTCAAAGAAGAGATTCTTCAGAGTGCAAAGCAAGGAAGGCAAGGAAGTTCCTTCCACAAGTGTAAGATCACAAAAGATCTACATGGTAAATAAGGTCTGTTGAGTTGTAGGTTATTGCAAGTTCAAGGGAGATCTACTTGAAGTACATAGAGTACTTGGTTACTGGCAGTAGTGGATACTGGCTAGTTGGAGGTGAACACCAATTTTGTGTGTGAGTTGTGTGTTGGGACCATTTTGGTAAGAGAGTGAACTCTTGATTGAGAATAGCTGTACACTTGAGGTGTGGAGAAGAAGTGGCATCTTCTTTATTGTGTTTTCTTTTTGTATGAGTATTAATACAAGTGTGTGTATTGTCTCTCATATTCTGTGCTATGTGTGAATTCTAGTTACTTATTCAATCTGGTATAATTCCATGTTTAGTTACTTATACAAGGTAATCATATTGTGCTCTTATTGGAGGAGCAAGATCCTAACAAGTGGAATCAAAGCTGTTTGTTGTTCTGGATTTCCCAACAAGTGGTATCAGAGCTTTTGGTTGGGTTTACTAATAGGTTGTATTAGATCTAGTTAGTATTTGTTGATTATAGGTTACTCACAGGGGTTTCTGTTTGAGTGGGAGTATAACAATGACAGATGAAAGTAAGCTACGAATGGAGAAGTTTAATGGCAAGAACTACCAATTATGGAGGATGCAGATAGAAGATTATCTGTATCAAAAAGATTTGTACTTATTATTGGGTGGGGTTGCTAGCAAGCCCACAGATATGAAAGATGAAGAATGGAACATTCTTGATCAAAAGGCTCTGGGATCTATAAGATTGAGTCTTGCATTGTCTGTGATTTCTAACTTATCACAGTGTAAGACAATGGTAGAGTTGATGGAATCTTTGGCAAATTTA
This sequence comes from Torreya grandis, assembly GCA_037957365.1. Classification (NCBI taxonomy): domain Eukaryota; kingdom Viridiplantae; phylum Streptophyta; class Pinopsida; order Cupressales; family Taxaceae; genus Torreya; species Torreya grandis. Next base: position 1,373,762 of record JARHVA010000463.1, read on the forward strand.
TATGAAAAACCCTTCGCTTCGAATAAGGTATTTCTTATGAAGAAATTATTTAATTTGCAAATGTTGGATGGTGGATCTGTACATAGTCATCTTAGTGATTTCCATGGTTTGGTAAACCAGTTAAGTTCAGTCAATATTGTTTTTGATGATGAAATTAAGGTTCTCTTAATCTTGTGCTCATTACCTAAAAGTTGGGAGAGTTTGGTAATGGTAGTTAGTAATACTGCGTCTACTTCAAAAATCTTAAAAGTGGATGATGTTGTGAGTGTGATCTTGAATGAAGAGATGCGTAAGAAAAGCACAGGTGAATTATCAGGGATTGCTTTGAGTGTTAAAGATAGAGGAAGGAAAAGAGAGAAGATTGAACATGGGAGATCAAGGTCCAAGACAGGCAGGAGATCCAAATCCAGGTATGACAAAATAACCTATTGGAAGTGTGGAAAGTAAGGGCACTTAAAGAGAGATTGCAGATCGGTTGTAGATCAACATGAAGGACATGAAGAAGAAGCAGATGTTGTAGAATATGTTGCACATGACGCTCTGGTATGTTCTTTGGATAAAGTAGAATCTTGGATTTTAGATTTTGGTGCCTCTTTTCATGCATCCCCAAATAGGGAATTTTTTCATGAGTATGTCTAGGGAGACTTTGGAGAAATTTATTTAGGGGATGGTAAGCCTTGTCAAATGGTTGGCAAAGGGAAAGTGAAGCTGAAATTGCAGACATACAACACATGGGTGTTGAAGGAGTCATGCATGTCCCATTCCTTGAGCAAAATTTGATTTTGATTGGAAAATTGGGTGATGAGGGTTGCACAGTAACTCTCACAGCAGACTCTTGGAAGGTTACCAAGGGTGCACTTGTTGTAGCTAGAGGTAAGAAAGTAGGTACGCTTTATCTATCTACTTCAGCTATAGATTAAAAGATGTGGCTTAATATGCTTGGTCATATGGATAAAAAGGAGATGCATGTTCTTGAGTCAAAGGGTATGCTTTTGGATTTGAAAAGCATGGATTGAGATTTCTGTATGCAAAAGAAGAAAGTTACATTTTTTGAGAAATCTGATGTTAGTGACAAGGACAAGAAAGCCTTGGTTTTCAAGGAGAAGATGACGGACAGTTATTAGTCACAGGGGCTGAGGAATTATGAGCAAAGCAAGGGTGATTTGGACAAGGTTTTGTTCCAAAAGGAGCTCACAAGAAAAAGTCATTTCTCACAAGCAAAACAAGAAACTGACAGCGGTTAGAAAACTGACATCAGCGTCCAGACAGGGACCGACATCGGCTATGTGCAGACTGACTTTGATGACTTAGGGTAGGTAAAAATTGGCATTGGCTAGGGAAACTGATGTCGGTAGTTTGGCAGTCACATGGAACTGACTTCTGTCGGGTGTAGACTGAGATGTGACCGGCATTGGTCACTGAGACAGATTTTGGGTGGACAACAAGCTATCAAGGAGTCTCAAGCGCCCATATGGAGGACTGAAATGGTAAGTCTTAAATTCATCATTTCCCTTCTTTACACTACTTGTTGCTCACTGATGGTCAAGAACCAGGAAGTTGTTAAAGAAGCAGAGCAGGTAGATCCAGGAAACAGTGGGAGCTTGGCATGGATGAGGAATGTGATTCCTTAGAGAAAAACCAAATAGGAGTTTTTTGGTGGAGTAGCTAGCTAGAAGAAAGCACTGAGAGACGAATGGATTTTAAGGATAAAGAAGAGCAGAAATGGACATGTGAGACAGTAGGCCAGAGTATATGGTCTTGAGTAAGCTACAAGATAATGGAGGTTTGACCATTGTGTTTCTCTTTACCAGGTTGGATAATATTAGCTACATTATCCTATTACTGTATTGTGTGCTTGTTGCAGAGTCACATATGCAGGGAGTTGCTGAACTAAAGGTAAAGCTAGTTCAGAAGTGTCTCATGAGGAATCTGGGAGCAGTAAGATTCTTTGGCATGAGTGTGTTCTAAGGACATGGAAGGTCACATGTTGACTTTGTTTTAGGATGATTGTGTGAAACTAGTTAGCACGCCGATGGTTGGACAGTTCTATGAACAGTGTCTTGATTCACATAATGAGGTTGAGTACATGTGTACTAAACCTGGGTTTTTCCCAAGCAGTGGGAGCTATCAGAAAGTTTGGAGCCAATCCGAGAAAGAAGCACTAGAGGGTAGTTCAGTGGATTCTCATGTATTTGAGAGGGACCAGCAGCAGGTGCACTTGCTATGCAGGGTCAAGTTCTTTTCTACATGTGTTTGTAGATGCGGATGCGGTAGGTTACTTGGATGACAGGAGGTTCACCACAGGTGTTGTGGTGGTTGGTCTTCAAGATTGAACTTGAAGAAGGATACAAGCCAAGATACAAATTAGACGGGGTATATGTACAGGTACAGTTGTAGTTGTTTATCTCCATGTGGGAGATTGTTAGGTTGTGGAGCTAAAAGCTTCAACCAATGCAAACATGGAGGAGGTTGCTGAGTTCCAGGGAGACTGACATCGACAGAGTGTGGTGCAGAAGCCAACTGACCTCGACACATGTGAACAGAAGGCAACTGACATTGGTAGGAGGTCGATCGATGTCGGTCACCTCCAGGTAGATAGGGATTGACATCGATCGCCTGTGTGGTTCTAAAACTTCCAGTTCACGAATAGTTTGTTAACGAACTGAGTGTTTGCATGTTAAGGGCTAATTATAGTCTCAAGCTGTGTTTCTAATTATTGTAATTAGGTGTCTAATTATTGTATGCATGGGATCTATATAATAGACTCATGGACTGTATTGTAATTAAGGATCAAGGATTCAAAGAAGAGTTTCTTTAGAGTGCAAAGCAAGGAAGGCAAGGAACTTCCTTCCACAAGTGTAAGATCACTGAAGATCTACATGGTAAGTAAGGTTTGTTGAGTTGCAGGTTATTTCAGGTTCATGGGAGATCTACTTGAAGTACATAGAGTACTTGGTTATTGGCAGTAGTGGATACTAGCTAGTTGGAGGTGAACACCAATTCTGTGTGTGAGTTGTGTGTTGGGACCATTTTGGTAAGAGAGTGAACTCTTGATTGAGAATAGCTGTACACTTGAGGTGTGGGAATCCTCTGAGAGGTGTGGAGAAGAAGTGGCATCTTCTTTATTGTATTTTCTTTCTGTATGAGTATTAATACAAGTGTGTGTATTGTCTCTCATATTCTGTGCTATGTGTGAATTCTAGTTACTTATTCAATCTGGTATAATTCTGTGTTTAGTTGCTTATACAAGGTAATCATATTGTGATCTTATTGGAGGAGCAAGATCCTTACAAGTGGAATCAGAGCTATTTGTTGTTCTGGATTTCCCAACACATATTCCAAATAAATTAGCTAAGCAAGAAGTTGCATTTCAAATATGCAATGGTATAGATGGTGTTTTTAAAGAGAAAAAGAAAGGATTGCTACATATTCCATCCTTGGTTATTGGTAGGACCATATTCTAGTATTAAAACAATATTGAAGATGCTACTAGACGTAAAGCCTCTTTCAAATTATAGTATGATGATTTGAGGTAATGGGACCCAAATGATAAGGTCATAAATTTTTTGAAGTCAAAATAAATAAATGTTCCTTATGAGCATCACCCAGGTGCTTATGATTTCATGTACACAAAATATTCATACTTATATGAAGTCTTGAAAAGGTTGAATAAAATCAACATCAACATAGAAGCAAGGTTGATGAGAGATCAGAAGGGAAATGATGACAATTGTCAACTTGGTTTGAGGCATTACCACCTATTGGGGGGTTAATATTCTAGACCTCCTATAGCATAACAACATAAAAAAACATAATAACTTGAGATACAAGCTACACACAAACCTAAAGTGTATATTGAATAGAGGCATGAAGAAAGTAGACTTGGTGAAGGAGCATCACTTTCAGCCCAACCTAAAATACTAGAGTCTCTTATTAAATATATAAACGTAATTGCATTAGATCTAGGTGAAACAATGGAAGATGTATTACAAACATTAGATATCTCTTATTGATTAGATGAGGAAGGGGAACACATAGAAGAACCTCAGCCCCAAATTGAGGATAAATTAGAGGTAAAAAAGGATAAATGAAAAGAGATAACATTATGCATAGTTCCCATTACTCCCTCATAGAAGAGAAAGGTTGATCTGGTGTTGGTCTTTGTAGAACCAAAGAGACCCAGACTGACCTTCACTCATCCATTGATTGAGGTCAATATCTTTAGTGATGAGAACCCAATTCATGGACCAACTATTCTTGAGTGGTTTTTATATAGAAAGTTATAAAATATACCAACCATGCACCACCATTAGACAATCACAAAGTAAAAATTCATGTTCATAAGGATCTCAAACCTTAGATTATAGAGCTAATTCAACAAGATAAAGAGAGAAAGATGACTACCTCTAGGGGGTCAAGTGACACTCAAATGGATATTATCAAAACTTCAAGTCAGGCATAAGTTGATATCCCTACTCTAAAAATGATGAAACATTAGTAGGGGTCAGGTTTAATATAGAATCTACTAGTATGGGATGAGTGATTGAGAAAAGGGAAGTGGTAGGAGGTGAAGAGTTCACCTTCCAAAAGTTTGAACCATTTATTGGTTTAACTCCAATAGCTAGACAAAAGCTAGGATAAGATAATATATTTGAAGAAAATATCCTCAAAGTAGCCCAGGCTCAAAGTGATCAGTTTTAAATAATGATCAAGGGTCTACTACAAGAAAACATGAATTTAAAAGAGGCTATTATGTTATATATTCATGAATATAGGTTTAATAAATTTGAGGACATCATGGTGTGACTATTCATCTCTTTAAAAATAGTTAGAGCAAGATAAAAAGAAATAGGGGTGCAAATCTCTAAAGCAACATGCCAAGTTGGCCAATGGCAAGTTACAAGCTTCCAAATGAGTGAACTGATTAAGGCCCTATCTAAGAATCTAGTCCCAAATTTTAGAACTATCAGAAAGGTACATTTTAATATGGCCATGGCCATATTGGTTGACAAAATTAAATCCCTAGACAACTGGTCCAAGGATATGGAAAACCTTGCTAAAGACTTCAAGCAGATGGAAGGTGAAATGTCTCATATCTTAGACAACTTGATCAAAGATCCCACATCCCTCATCCCACTGGGTCTCATAAGAGATTAAGAGTTCAAAAAAAGGACCTTGTTATTCATGCAAGAAGTAAGAAAATAAGGAAAAAACCAAAAAACTAAAGGCAATTAGAAAAGTCATGGGTTTACTTTTCTCCTCTGAAGAGAAAATAGGAGATGTTAGGGGAATCAAATAAACTATGGAAAAAGTTGAAAATGACGTTAAAGACTTAGAATACCATGTAAAAGTGATTTTATTAAAGCCAGTAATTGATCTTTAATTTATTAGTGACCAACACTATAGACTGAAGATCCTTCAATAAAAACAAGAAGCTATATCAACACAGGGCCCACCAACTAAATAGAAATATTCTATTCCATATGAGTTTTTTAATATTTAAAAAATGGAATATTCTATAGTAAAGGCATGTGAAAATTTGTTAACACATTTTCCCAAAGGTCAGGTCATTTGGAAAACTCTAGTGTATTCTAGAAACTTTTTAAAAAGAATAGCTGTCCTTATTTTGTATAGTTGTAAGTTGATGCAATTGACTGACATGCCTCCTTATATTCTATAAAAGGATCATTATCTATTGTAAAAGGGGAGAGATTTTTAAGAGCTACAACTAATTTGTAAATTTTGGAGTAATTTAATACAGGTAGGGAATACGATAATGTTTGTCTCAATTGTTTGTGTGAATTGTCATCATGGCTTCTCTCTTAATTATCTATTCTAGGTCTTAGATTTGAAGGGTTTTTAAGAATTTTGGACGTGTATATTCAATACGGGGTTGCTAATTTGGGCCAATGCTAGATAGTTAAATGTCTTTGAATTTACTTCATTTTATTTTATCTGCATAAAGATGTGCAAATGCTATTTAATTACAGTATTAGATTTTAAAATAGAATTGGTTCTTACTTGTATTTCTTCATATTATCCTTATATACTTGCCTGGTGTGTAGTGGAATTTAAGAATATGTTATTTAATATTATACATTGGTTAAGTGCACATTTAGTTGGAATTTAAGCCTTGTCATGATGTTTGAGACAAAGATTAACAATCACATACTTTTTTTTTTCCCTACCTTTTCTTTTTGCTTCTATTTTAACCATATCACCCTAGTTTAAGCCGCATTGTAAATATTCATTTAGATTAATCTTTAGTTTAGAGTTTGATCATAATTCACTAATAATAACATAGATGCTTCATACTTTACATATATTTTGTTGAACAAACCACAGTGGTTCCCAACCACCAATCAATATAAATGTTGTGTAATAATTTGCTCGCTCTACCTTTATTTCATCAAAGATAATCCAATTATCATGAACTAAAAATCATGATTTGAATTTATTGAATTATAAAATGAGAAGTGTTCTGTAAACACTAAGAGCATCTGTGATACATGTAGAGGCATCAATAGGGACCATTCTGCTAGTGTTAAAAGGAGAGCCACCAATAAATCTTTGCTAGTTTTGGTGTGTTTTGATCTAAGGTTGGTGTTATCTTTGCATATTTATGTAATCCTTTGCTCAAGTGTATAAATATAATTGATCTTTATGGTTTTTGACCCATCTTTATGCTTCCTTTGGACAAAGGTCAATGTTCTTCAAAGATAGATGTTTAATTTTGGTAAGGATAGTTTAAGATCTAAGATTCCAGAGTATTTGAGGTTAGAATAGCTTATTTTGATCAAATATTGGTAGGCCCTTTACAAATTTGAGGCCATTTGAGCTTAGAAGTGAAAAGATCAATCATATTTACATATTTAGACATATTTTTGAGCTAATTTAGTTGAAGATCTTTGTCCTTTGTTGTTTTTTACATGAATCCTTGTAAAATTTGCTTAATGTGAAAGTTTAACCTTGGTTCATTATAAATATTAACTTGACACATCGTATTTCAAATAGTATTCAAATTTCTCAAGCTAGAATTACCTAGAATTAGAACAAGGTCTAATTTAGAAATAAGGGAACCTCTGCTTGAACTAGAAATCCATAGGAAAACTCAATGAGACAAAGATAGGCATAGAGGTTTGAATTATTTTCTGAATTTACCACTTTTAGGTACTCCTACATTCAACCTTCATTGAGGTATGGCATGGTTAGGTGATTCTTACATCAACATACCAGGTGTAGTACATGATCTCCCCCACAATCTTGAGAAATATTTGCCAATGTTTAGTCCCAATGGTGTTGTAACTATAGAAGAACACATTAAATCATTCAAAGCTTCATTAATATTGTTAAATGTCACCCATGAAGATGTATCATGTGGGATATTTATTTTTACATTTAGGGATGCTACATATGAATGGTTTCTTAATTTGCCTGATAATTACATTACTAGTTGGGATGGTTTTAACAATGTCTTTATTGACCAATTTGGCAAGGTTATTAGTCATCTATCCTATACCAACAATTTACCACCATTAGAAGAGATGATAATGAGTCCATAACATTATTTAATGCCAAGTTTCAAAAGATGCATAGCTAGACCATAGATCCCTACAAACCTGATGATGTTTTGGATTTAGAAATCTATAAGGATGTAGTAGATCCTATGACTTCTGTGTTCTTAAAGATATATCTTCCAGTCATAATCACTTTAACCCATGCCCATTTTAAAGTAGTGATCATTAATGAATAAATTCAACCTCAAGGATAAATGGCTTATTCTATCCTAAATCTTAATCGCTATATGCCCACCTTGAATATATTTCCTAACAACAATTAGAATAGGCCAGCCCTGAATCAGATCCCAACATTGAACTAGTTACCCTTGAACCATGCTGACCCTAACCAAAACTTAGGATTCTTGAATCATCCTACAATTAAATTTAGTAAAAATGATCAAAAATGTTAGTACCAACCTCTGATGTTAACCAGGTTCACAGCCTTAAAACCCCTAAGAGTGAGAATGAATTTATATTAAATATGGTATAAAAGCTTAGTACTAATTTCCTTCAGTTGCAAAAGCAAATTGGCAATACTAGAGAAAGTTTTGGTGGAAAATTCTCTTTCTAAAGGTTTAATAAACCCAATAATAGGTTTTAGAATGATATATTTCATAATAATAAGAATAATGAATCATCTTCTGATAAAAAAATGGATATAAACCTTATAAATATTACTTTACCTGATTATTGTAGAGTTCATTGTACTACTAAGCATGGAGAAATTGATTGCATTGAGTTCTGTAAAGCTTTTGAGGGATTTCAGGAAGAGTTGGACACTTTTGAGGTAGTGCCTAACAAAGACAATGGTGTAGGTACACCAAGATCTTCTAAATCATTTGACTAGGTTTTCATGGTGGAAACATTCAACTTCCCCCTATAATAAGATAATGAACCTGATGATGTTCCTAAAGAAATCCAAAATTTCTAGAAATTAATAAAGAGGACATATCCTCTAAGGAATAGCGAGTAGAAGAAGACCTTGAATAATTCAACTCTTCCAAACAACTTTGGTACCCCCTGATACTGCTTCAAATAATAACCCAAAGCCTACAAAGGGAAGTACTTCTAAACATAGTACTAATTCTTCTAATTCTTCAATTAGGACTGGTTATAATATTTTGAAAGATAAGAATAAAATTAAATCTAACATTAATTTGCATGAATTAATGTAGATCACTAAACAAAGGGATTTATTACTAGAGTCCTTATTTAAAAAAAATGGAAAGCCACCCAAAGCTGATAATGCCAATGTTTCTATGTACAAAGCTAAGTCATAGTCTTCACCCTTCCTACTTATGATCAAAATGTTTGTTAAGAACTTGTATAATTATTTATTATATTCTAGTACCTCTATAAATATCATGTCTATAGGTATTTATAAATAGCTTGGTTTGACCCTCATTAAATCTAATAAGGTTGTCACCCAATTAGATAAGTTTAGGGTCAAAGTGATTGGGGAATTGTTAAATGTTCACATGCAACTGGCTTTTGAGCCAGGAGTCCAACAATTCATAGACATATAAGTGGTGGATATTCTTGATGCCTACAAACTAATTTTAAGTAAAGAATGGACAAACTATTTAAATGGACATATGTCCATAGACTATTCACATTTGTGGCTACCTTGGAAAGGAGTGTCAAACTAGATTAGAGTTGAAAGAAAGCTTAGAATGAAACATATGATCACTGAATACAACATATTGAGAAAAATAATCAACATAATTAATTATAATTTAGGGGTATTCACTCTTAAAAATTCTAAATTAGGTGATCCTAAACCTTCCCATATCATTATTGGCTTATAGAAGATGCATTTTTATGGTGCTAGGTGTAAATTTGGGTTTGGGATAGGCATTGTTTTAACTAACCCTATTGGTAAGAAATATCATGCTTCTTATAGACTCCAATTTCCATTTACAAAAATATCATAAAGTATGAGGCTCTCATCCTAGGACTATAATTTACCATAAAAAATAAATTTAAGTAACTACTGGTTTATGGTGATTTAGAACTAGTAGTCAATTAGGTAAGGAGTAATTTTAGTGAAAATTATCATACCTTAAGAGGTACAAATTTAGGGTTTGGGATTTAGTTGAGTCTTTTGATTCTTTAAATATTATTTCCATCCCAAGGAAGGAAAATAAATTTGTTGATGAACTAGCCTCTACTATAGCTAATCTCATGCTTGAGCAAGACTCACCAAACTTTAGCATTGAGTTGGTACCTTGTCTTTCTATCCCAAACAATGTAAAATATCTATAGGTATTTAATGATGACCAATAAATATTAAAATTAATGAATAATTTAGGATCATTTGAGGCCTAGGTCATAGATGAGGCTGATGAAACCACCCTTGAATATAAATTTGATGGCAAAATCATTCAGCTGAATCACAACAAGATCCCTAAGGGAATGATTACCTTAGAAAGGTTGTTTGATCAGGATAAGCTAACAAAGGCCTCTAATATTATCAAGGTAAATGGGAATGATTAAAATGTAGTTGATCTTGGAAATCAAGATCAACTTCAACTGGTCAACATTGGAAAGGCATGTACAAGTGTTGAAAATAAAAGAGCCAAGGAACTGTTAACAAAGTAGAAAGATGTAATAGCTTGGTCATATGATGACTTAAAGATTTTTGATCCAAGGGTCATCACCCATACCATACCTCTCAAAGAGAATTGAAAACTATTTAGGCAAAAGCAAAGCCTTGTAAATCTTGTTTTAAAACCCTTGATTTTTAAATAAATCAAAAAATTGTTGGATGTTAGAATTATATTTCTCATTAGACAAATTTAAATAAGGCATCTAAAAAGGATAATTATCCTCTTCCATCTTTTGACCAAGTAATACAAATTATTTTTGGTTCTACCATGATGTCATTCCTTGATGATTTTTCAGGATACAATCAAGTGCTAGTAAATAAAGAAGACATAATGAAGACAACATTTACAACCAAGTGGTGCACCTTTGCCTTCAAGATAATGCCTTTTGGACTGATCAATGCATGAGCTACATTTTAGAGAGACATGGATCATGCCTTCCAAGGTTTGATTAATAAATACATCATAATTTACATAAATGATCTAACTATTTTCTCTAAGAACAAGGAGGACCACTTCATGCATTTACAATAGGTAATTGAAAGGTGTAAGAGGTATGGAATTCCCCTCAACCCTAAGAAAAGCATTTTTTGTGTCACTAAGGGAAATTTATTAGGCCATGTTATTACTAAATATGGAATTTATATAGATCTTAAAATAATAGAATCTATATAAAAGATAAAACCTCCCAATAGTAGAAAAGAATTGAAATCATTTTTTGGCAAAATAAACTTTGTGAGAAAATTCATTTTTAGATTTGCAAAAATTGTCAAACCATTAAATGATATGCTAATAAGGATGCTAAAGTATCATGGAATGAGGGATCAAATAAGGACTTTGGGGAAATCAAAGAGGCAATCAATCAAGCCTTAGTCGATAAGTCTAGACTTTTTAAAAGACTTTTTCCTTTAGTCTTTTGCCTTTGATCACACCATTGATGTTGTTTTAACTTAGAAGATGGATGGGTATGACCATCTAATTTATTTCATGAGAAATAAATTGAAAAATTCTATAAAATTATCATTTAATTGATAAACAAAATTTTATATTAGTCAAAGCCATCAAGAAATTTAGGTACTACATTCTTAGGAATAAAGTACATGCCATTCTGCTAAACCTGGCCACTAAGTTAATGACAATCTAATGTGAACTTATAGAGTGAAGAGGTAAGTTGATGTATGTTATTCAATAATATGACATATAAATGAGGACTAAAAAATTGGTAAGATGTCAAGGTCTGGTTCAAATGATTGCCAATACTAGCTCTAAACTAAGTATTATGCAGGTTGATCAACAAAATTTTCAACCTAATGACTAGTATGATCCCATCATTCACTTACTAATTAATGGCACTTGTCATGCAAGACTAACTAGGGAGTAGAAAAGAGCCCTAAGGCTCAAAACATCTCACTATTTGATCAAGAATGGAATCCTATACCAAAATAAATTTGAAGGTGTGTACTTAAGATGTGTATCCAAAGAAGAAGCATCCAAGATCATAAGCACATTTCATGAAAATTTGGGAAGTGGGCATCCCTATAAAAGGAAAAAAACTCACACAATCCTTAGGGTTAATTACTATTATCCCACCATCTTTAAAGATTCTCATAAATATGTGAGGGAATGCCATTCATACCAAATATTTAGCACAAAATAGCCAACGACAGCCATGCCTTTACAACCAGTGATGATTGACAAAGATTTTGCCTAGTGGGGACTAGATTTCATTGGAGTCATCAATCCCAATTCATTATAAGGTCACAAATATTGTCTAACAACTACTAACTATTGCACCAGATGGAATGAAGTAGTAGCTACCAAATAGTGTAGAATTGAATAAGTAATCAAGTTTTTAGAAGAAAACATATGCACTGGATTTGGGACTCCACTCTCTTTGGTATGTGACAATGGGTATACATTAATCTCCATAGAAATTATAGAATGAGAATATTATAATGGTATTATCCTCAACTTCTCATCAAACCATTACCCTTAAGGTAATGGAGTGTTTGAATCAATGAACAAAAACTTGATGAAGGTAATTAAGAAGTCTATTGTAGACAAACCTAGAACATGGCATAAGCTCCTCAATATGCCCTTTAGGCAGATAGAAAAAGATTCAAATAGGCCCTTAAATCATCTCCATTCTTATTGGTATATGTCAAAGAGACCATATTACCCATCATACTTAAGTTTTCACTTACAAGTTTATGCAAAAGTATACGAAGGAAGACCAAGAATTTACAAACTCAAGGCTACTTGACATAGTTGAGATGGAGGATGCCCGAGAAGAAGCTTTTTCTAACTTTAGCAGGCACTAGACCATAATGAAGAGGTGGTTTGACAAGCATTCAAAGGTCAAGTTGTTTAGGTAGAGAGACTTAGTTTTTATTTGGGATAAGGCATCTAAACCCAAGGGAAAACACGGTAAATTCACACCTTTGTGGATTGGCCCCTATAGGATTGTAGAAACACATGGAGATAATACTGTAGACACTGAAATCGTGTCTACCCCCTAGGTCATCTTTCACCCTTGGCCCCCCTTGGCCCATGTCCTAACCCTTATCTTAGCCCCCTCCATTTATCAAATAAATATTTTAATTTATTTGGCCCTCTTCCACCTCACCCATGCCACCTTGGATCTCCTCCTTGGATCCCCCCACCTCTCTCCTAGCCTTTATTGCCAAAATCTCCTCTTTATCCTTCTTCCCACATCCATTTATGCCTTCCTCGACCGTTTTCCCATGGCCCCTTGACCCGGCAATGTGTAAGAATGGACAGAGGCTAATTTTAGCCTCTATCCCCATTCTTTGGCTGCCGACGTCAGTCATTATGCGGCCAACGTCAGCAATTTTGCCGGCATCGGCATCCTTCAAGACCATTCCCTACAACCATTCTCTACCACCAGTGAATAAAACTCTCTTGATGCTCTTGCAGTCATATTTTCTTCTCCTCCCCCTCGTACAACAACACCAGCAGCTGCAGGTAACTTGCAGAGTAGCTCCAAGCAACAACTCCATTTGTAGGTCCTTCAACAACTCTGACAATAGGTTTCTCCATTCTTCAAACAGCAGGGAAGAGGTAAGCATAGTGTTGTTTTCAATTTCATTTCTTATCTGCATTTATCTATTTAGCTAACTACTGCCTAGACCTTCCCTGTCTATCCCTGAGAGGCTGAAAAGCCTTCTCAGACCCCTGCCTCTCATTCATCCCCCTTTTGTGATTATGGTTCTAGCCAGTCACTTTCCCGACAGTCCCCTCTGCCCAACTAGCCCTACACAAACCCTCAGACTACTCCTTAGACCCCAAACAGTCCCTCTAAATCCCACACAGACCCTCAGACCCTTAGACGAAGCCTCAGTCCATTCTGCAGACCAAGACCAGACCTGTAACTCGTCCCTAACTATTGCCCCAACTGACCTCGTTTGTTTCCCCTACCAATGTTGGCAGCCTAATTGACGTCGGTGACATTCCCTGACCGACGCTAGCAATATCATTGACATCGGCTACTGTGCAAAAGCATATTGCTTCTAAACAGGTATGCATTTGCCTTAGGTTCTTTCTTTTTATTTTTCATCATTTATCACTTTCTATTTCTGACCAGCATTTTGTTTTTAACAGTGGACTGGCATCCTCCAAGAAGCCTTTGTGCTTCTAGGACCAAGCTCTTGCTTGGCAGTCCACCCTTTTGTCATCTAACATTTTTCGTGTTTTTCCCTTTCAGGTGTCATCCTCCACAACCAAAGAGGAGTTCTCACAACGTCTGAATTCTGGTGCACACATCTGCAATCCGGGTACGTACAAACCCTCATCCATTTTCTTAGTTTCTCATTTCTCTTTCTTGAATGTGAAAAGCGAATATAGCGTAGAAACAAATACCTTTGAAATAAAAGATCTACAATGAGCAAAGCTCACACTACCCACTAAAGGACAATATCTTAAGCATTAATTTTCTATTACTCTACCTGAGATCTTCATGGAGTAAATCTGTAAGGATGGTTAGAAGTAGTGTAGGTAGGCTAGTTTAGTTCCCTTTTATCCTTTTCCTTCTCATCCCTCATTTGTACATAAATTTGTGTAATTTACTTGCTTTTTATTGTGTCTTCACTTTCTATTATATGTTTACTTTATGTTGATTTATTCCTTGCTTATATTAAGTTCTTTTGGATAGCCCTCAGCTCAAAGTTCACTTGATTTCTCAAAGATCTCCACAAGTTTAGAAATGCAAGTATGGATCCTAAACATGTGATGACCATGGGCTTGAACTATGAGCTTGATGTTATAATTTAAATAAACTTGTAAGGACTGGTGAATAGGTTAACTTTTCCATAAGGACTTAGAAATTGTTTTGATCTAAAATTGGTTTTAAGAAGAATTATACATGTAGAATGAAAGATTAATTTATTAAGGCTCAATCATGTTTTCACTTAAAAAATATCCTTACTTAGGACAAAGGTTTCAACCCTAAGTGATTATATAAATATCAGACACTTGACCAAATCCTTAAACCTGGCTATCCTAGTTCCCAACCTTTGCTAGAAGGCCCAAAAGATCTAAAAATACAAAAATAAGAGATTATTGCAAAATCAAAAGATTTTCAAGTAAAGAAGATTTTGGTAATCTACACCAAGGCTATGGATGCTTGGTTGGCAATGGATTAAGGCCATGAGTGGATATAAATGCATCTCTATCAGGTCTATGGATGCCTAGCTGGTAGTAGAGCAATGCCCAAGCCTTCCTTGAACTAAGAGCATGATGCTTAATAAGTATCCAAACATGCTCCAAATCAAGTTTAATGATTATAGACTTGGAACTTGAAAGTTATCTCCTGAATATCATGGCAAAAAATAAGTGGAATCAAAGCACACACACAACATGGCTATGTTTTGATGTTTAATCTTAATTTTGCATATGCATAGTTTGTTTCAATCATGAACTGATCTTAATAATGGTATTGGCCAAGTGGAATAAGTGACCTAGTTATTTTTTTGAACTAGGGTCTCTAAGTTCTAACATATTGCTATGTTTTCCTTGAAAGTCACCATTTGTTGAGGTTAACATACCCCCATTTCTAAAAAATAGGGACCCTTGTGCAACTCTGAACCTTAACACTAAAAACTTGACATGTTTTGTAGACTATTTGTATTTGAAGATAATCCACACCTGATAAGGGTGGCCTATTTGTTCATGATCCTGCTTTAAACTTCACCTAAAATTGCTAAAAATATATCTTCATGATTTAGTTATAGGTTTTATGGGACCCTCATCAAGTGGATTACAATTGAATTTTATATATTAATCCTCATTCAAGATTTTACTATCCTTTGGTCTATAGGAACTCAAAATTAAATCCATGTTATGAACACATTGAAACCCTCCTTCAAAAACCCTTGCTTAGATCCTTTAGTTTAAATCCAAAATTGGTGAGAGTAAAATTGGCAGGAAAACTTTTAAAAATGCAATGAACTAAGTTTAATTTTTATGCTAAAACTTAATCATGTTTAAAAAAAAACATGACCAAGGCCTAGCCTAAAAATTAGGTTTGGTCCCTTTATATTTCACCCTCCTTTATTCCCTTTTGTATTAAAAATGGGTCTAACTTTCTTGTTTGTAGGGTCCTTTACTTTCCTAGGTCGACCTCACTTTATGTTTCATAGTCCCTCTTGGTACTTAGCCTAACATCTTAGTACTAAGGCCCCATTCATGTTTTTTTTAACATAAACAAGACCTTAGCCCTAATAATTTAACCTAAGTCTTTATGTTGTCTTAAACCCTAACTTAAATATCTTGCTTATTCACAGGATTAACGGTTCATGCTTCATTAGAAAACATTGATTAGACGAAGTGAAAGAGACCTAACACAAAAGGCTTTGATCCATCAAGCCAATCTCACTCAATCACTCAAATCATAATCAATGGCTCATAGGAGCCCATACAAAGATCAATGCTCTATGGATTCTTCATAGGGTCAATAGAGTCAAAGCTCAGGAACCCTATAGAATTGTCATGTGCCACTCCCATGTTCAAACTCAATATCAAAAAGACCTTGGGATAAGATATTGGATTATGATTTTTAATAATTCAAGGGGTCATCATTTTATTATGATTCAAAGACTTAGGCTTATGACTTAGTCTAATTTTTATATACGACCTTGATCTAACTCGATCCACTTTATGACTATAGGGACCAATAACATACATCTATTTAGATCATGATCTATGGTTTACACTTACTCATAGGAGATAATCCTATAGAGTTTTAGGACCTTAGAGTACAATTGATTACTTTTGTATAAGCAACTAAACACAAAATTAAACTAGAAGTAATAAGTAACTAGAAATAAAAAACAATAAAGAATAGGAGATACGAGAAACAACCAATCTTGTATTAAACTCTTCCAAAAGAAAATACAATGAAAAAATCTCTTTTTCCTCACACCTCAAAGAATTACAATAATTATCCCTCAAGAGTTCTTTCTCTCTCTCTCTCTATCAATTACAACTAATTCAATTACTTGAATTGATCCCCCTTACAAGCTTTGAGGATCTAACCCTATTATATAGTAAACTACAACATTAGGGTTTCATGAGTCATGCATTCTCCACCATTAGATGCACCTCTTAGTCAAAGGCTCAAATCTATCCTGCCAAAAATAGAAAAGCAAGCTCAAGACTAATTTTAGTCTTTACATGTGAACTAACTATTCTCCAAAAATAAAATTCTAGAAATGCATAGATGACCAATGCTGGTCGATGTCTATCTGGAGATGACTAATGTTGGCCGATGCCTAACCAATGTTGGCAAATGCCAGTCAACCCCTGACCGATGTCAGTAGGTTTTGACCAATGTCAGTTATGTGTAACCCATCAACCTCTGCATTTACTCATCAGTGAAGCTTTTAGCTCCATAACTCAACAATCTCCCACTTGGAGATAAATAGCTGCACCTGTACCTGTATAGCAACATCCTCTAGCTTGTTTCTTCCTCTTCAAGATCAATCTTGAAGACTAACAAAAGTTGAATGAAGATTCAACTTCTCCTTTGTTACTAGCTTTATTAACATATCAACATGGTTCTTATCCATATGGATCTTTTCCAGCTTCAATTAATCATCTTCCAATACCTATTTACTGAAGTGGTACCTAAGCTGTATATGTTTGGTTCTTAAATGAAAGGCTAAATTCTTTGTGAAATGAATTGCATATTGACTATCATTGTACAATCTACAACTCTCTTGCTTTTTTCCCAACTCTTCCATGAACTGAGTCATCCAAATCATTTCCTTGCTAGCCTCTATGACTACAATGTATTCTGCCTCTGTAGTAGACAAGGCAACAACCTTCTACAACTTTGAAATCTAGCTAACTACCATTCCACCAATAGTGAACACATATCTTGTGGTGCTTCTCTTGCCATCCAAGTCACCTACCATATCCGAATCTACATACCCATGTAGAGAAGTGTTTAACCTTGCATAACATAAATGCCTACTGTTGGTCCCTCTTAGATATCTAAGAATCCACTAAATTACTTTCTAGTGTTCTTTCCCTGTATTGGCCATAAACTTGCTAACAACTCCCACTGCTTGGGCAATATCAGATCTAGTACATACCATCACATACAACAAGCTCCCAACTGCTGAAGCATATGGAACTCTACTCATGTACTCAACCTCATCATGTGATTTAGGACACTGTTCTTTACTCAACTTGAAGTGTCTAGCCATAGGTGTGCTTACCAGTTTTGCATCTTGCATATTGAACCTCTCTAACACCTTATTCACATAATCCTCTTGAGACAAAATCAAACTATGATTTTTCCTATCTCTCTTAATACTCATGCCAAGAATTTTCTTTGCTGCTCCTAAATCCTTCATGGCAAATGTGTGAGCTAATTTTACCTTAAGCTCAGTAATTTCCTACATGTATAAACCTACAACAAGCATATCATCTACATACAATAATAGAATAATATAACTACCATTATCTAATTTTTTAAAATAAACACAATGGTCAGATTGACATTTACTAAAGCCATGCTCTGTCATAAACTTATCAAACCTCAAATACCATTGTCTTGGAGCCTTCTTAAGACCATATAAGCTTTTCTTCAACCTGCACACAAGTTTCTCCTTATCTTTGACCTCAAAACCTTCCAACTGATCCATATATATCTCTTCATCCAAATCTTCATGAAGAAATGCTATCTTAACATCAAGCTGCTCAAGGTGCAAATCCTCAATAGCAACTAAAGACAATACAGTTTGAATAGAAGTCATCTTTACTATAAAAGAAAAAATTTTACCAAAATCAATACCTGGTTTCTGTGCAAATCCCTTTACTACCAACTTGGCCTTATGTCTCACTTGTCCATTCTCTCCTTCCTTTACATTGTATATCCATTTGTTTTTTAGTGCTTTCTTTTCAACTAACAACTCAACCAAATCCCACGTATGGTTCTCTTCCAAGGAATCAATTTCCTCATTCATACCATGCTCCCACTATTTCCTAGATTCTACCTAAATTGCCTCATCAAAACTTTCTAGTTCTCCACCATCAGTGAGCAACAAGTAGTACAAAGAAGGGGAATAATGAATTGGAGGTTTACTTACCCTTTTAGACCTCCTTATGGGCGTTTGAGACTCATTGATAGCTTGCTATCCACCCAAATTTCTTGATAGTGATCGATCCCAGTCATCTCTAATTGATGTTGGTCTACAGTTGGCCAATGTCAGTTCCACCTGACCGATGCCACCGACATTAGTTTCCACTTGACCGATGCCAGTTTCTACTTGACTGACATTGGTTTCTACTTGATCGACATCAATCTCTGTGTTTTCATGTGAGTAATGATTTTTACCTGTGAGCTCATTTTGGATCATAACCTCATCCAAATCAAGATTGCCCTGCTCAGAATTATTTAGCCTCTTGAGCTGATCATTGTACATCACCTTCTCATTGAAAACCAAGGCTTTCCATTTCTTAAATGTGTCAAAAACATTAGATTTCCTCTTTATGCAATAAACCCATACCTTTCTTGTAGCATCATCAATGAAAGAAACATAATACTATGATCCTCTAATAAAAGCTACCTGAGCTGGTCCCCACACGTCTGTGTGAACAAGCTCTAACTTGTGCTTCTTCTTTGTTGACCCAGTTGTGAGAAACCTCACTTTCTTCTATTTCCCAAAAATAAAATGCTCACAAAAATCTAGATCTATGTTTTTCAAATCTAAAAGCTTACCTTTTGACTTAAGAACATTCATTCCTTTCTCACTCATGTGACTAAGCCTACAGTGCCACAACTTTACATCTACATCTAAAGTAGATAAAATAGAAGGAGAATAATCAGTAATACAAGTAGATAGATAAAGTGTACCTACTCTCTTACCTCTTGCTAATACAATGCACCCTTGGAAACTTTTCAAGATTCAGCTGCGAGAGTTATTGTGCAACTCTCATCACCCAACTTTTCTACAAAAATTAGATTCCTCTTCAGAATGGGTACATGCATGACATCCTTCAACACCCATGTGTTGCCATTCTGCAATTTCAGCTGCACTTTTTCTTTGCCAACAATTTGATAAGGCTCATCATCCCCTAAATAAACTTTTTCAATGTCTCCATAAACATAATCATTGAAAAATTCTCTATTTGGGGTTGCATGGAAAGAGGCACTAGAATATAAAACCCAAGATTCTATTTTATTATCCAAGGAAAATATAAGAGCATCCTATTCAACAATACCTACATCTTTTACTTCTTTATTACCTTCATGCTAATTTTCTTTGAACCAACAATCTTTCTTTGCATGCCCTTTCTTTCCACAATTTCAGCAAGTTATACTTCCATTTTTAGATTTGGATCTACTTCCCATCTTTGACCTTGATTTCCCTTGCTCACCTTTCTCTCTTTACTTTCCCTTGCTTTCAACTCTTAAAACATTACCTGATGTTTCCCCTGTGCTTTTCCTGCAAATTTCTTCATTCAAGATTACACTAACAACATCATCAACTTTTAAGATATTTGAAGCAGATGCAGTATTACTAACTACCATTACCAAACTATGCCAACTTTCAGGTAAAGAGCATAAGATTAAGAGAGCCTTAATTTCATCATCAAAAACTCTTTTGATTGAAATTAACTGATTTACAATTGCATGGAAATCATTAAGATGACTAGATACCGATCCACCTTCCTGCATTTGCAAATTAAATAATTGCTTCATAAGATATAACTTATTTGAAGCTGAGGGTTTTTCATATAAATTTGCCAAAGTATCCATTAACTCTACTGTTGTCTTTGCCTGTGATAAGTTAGAAATCACAAAAGATGCCAAGCTCAACCTTATACATCCAAGAGCCTTTCTATCAAGAACATTCCATTCTTCATCTTTCATATCTGTGGGCTTCATTGAAACCCCACCCAATGGTAAGTATAGATCTTTCTGATACAGATAATCTTCAATCTACATCCTCCATAATTGATAATTCTTTCCATTAAATTTTTCCATTCTTAGTTTAATTTATTCTACCATTGCTTTGCTCCCACTCAATCAAAAACCCCTGTGAGTGAATTCTGTAATCAACAAACACTAACACACTCTGATACCACTTGTTAGTGAATACACAGATAGCTCTAATACCAATTTTTAGGACCTTAGAGTACAATTGATTACTTTTGTATAAGCAACTAAACACAAAATTAAACCAAAAGTAATAAGTAACTAGAAATCAAAAACAACAAAGAATAGGAGATATGAGAAAAAACCAATCTTGTGTTAAACTCTTCCAGAAGGAAATACAATGAAAAAATCTCTTTCTCCTCACACCTCGAAGATGTACAATAATTCTCCCTCAAAAGTTCTCTCTCTCTCTCTATCAATTACAACCAATTCAATTACTTGAATTGATCCCCCTTAGAAGCTATGAGGATCTAACCCTATTATATAGTAAACTACAACATTAGGGTTTCATGAGTCATGCATTCTCCACCGCTAGATGCACCCCTTAATCAAAGGCTCAAATCTATCCTACTAAAAATAGAAAAGTAGACTCAAGACTAATTTTAGTCTTTACATGCAAACTAACTGTTCTTCAAAAATAGAATTCTGGAAATGCACAGATGACCGATGCCGATCGATGTCTGTCTGGATATGACCGATGTCGGCCGATGCCTAACCGATATTGGTAGATGGCGGTCGACCCCTGACCAATGTCGACAAGTTTTAATCGATGTTGGTTACTGTGTAACCCAACAACCTCTACATTTGCTCATTAGTGAAGCTTTTAGCTCCACAACTCAACATGGAGCATATTAAACCCAAGATTTAATGGGACCAACTCTATTTAAGACTTAAATTTAATGCTCTCATATCCATCATTTGACATTCGTGAGGCCATCATTAACATTTGTGAGGTCATATAATTTTAGCCCCATATGAAAAGTTATTAGAGAATAATTTTGACATTCACATGAACATCATTGATGCCTAAAAGGCCATCATTGATATCCATGAGACTGTCAAAATTTAGCTTAACTGCTAATTTCACTCAAAAGATAAATGTGCTTAAGACTTGCATCTCAATGTCAAAATTGATCTTCAATAGATTAATCTAGTTTATTTAAAGCCATGTCTAGACTCAAGATCCTTATAACTAGGTTTAGATTTCCATAGGATAAGCTTGAATATCATGCTAAAATCTAGTCATATTTTTAAACATTGACCCGAACCTTAGTCTATATATGCCCCATGGTCTTTTGAGCCTAATGGGATTAATTTAACAAAAGGTCCCATTACCATAAAAAATAGCTTAAAAATTTTAATCTAAAGTTTTATCATGTTATCAACATAAAATAGAATATAGCCTAAAGTATGTAGCCTAATTTATTTATATGTCCCATTACTGATTAAAGTTCATGTATATTTTGTAAGATCTAAGGTTCATGCATGATCAGGTAAGATAGATCAGATGATGCAAAACCATGATGGAATTTTTAATAAAGCTCTGGGTAAGTGTGATACCACCATGTGGTAGTAGCATGCTAATGCATAGACTGATGATGCACAGAGCTCCAAAGACCTATAGAACTGCCAAGTGGTACAATCATGAAGCCCAATATAGACAAGGACCAATAATGTGCAAGTCTTGAGATTGAGATCAATGGGTCACATTGATCTATGCACTAAGATCAAAAGGTGCAAAACAAAGGGTAGATTTTAAGAGGCAACAACTAATTCTTTAAAAGCATTATGAAAAAGTTCCATGATATCTACCACCAAGATGCCACATGGGCATAAGATGAATAAACTAGAGATTTTATGGGATTGATAAATCAAATGTATAAATGCAAAGGTATAAATCAAATCCAAGGCACAAATTTACCTAATTCTAAGTAAACCATCACTATAGACATTAGAAAACTACACACGATGGTTCTAGATGTTGAAACACCCATAGATCAAACCATTACCCAACCTCTGACCATGACCTTAAGTCAAGTTAGCTAATTAACTAAACCAAATCATTAACCTACCTTAACCCCACTTTAATTTTGACACTTGATCACTAACAGTCACCCTGACCACCAATGGTCAAGTCCTTACCACCTGAACACTCAAACTTCATCTATGTGCAAACCCAAACACATCATAATTTAATCATGCAGCGAGCTAATGCATCAAGAATTAAATTTATGTAATGAGTTTTACCACCTTTTAGAACCTACACCTCCATCTATTTTGCCTATAAAAGAGAGGAACAAGAGGTAAAAAAAGATCCATGACCTATTCATCTATAGAACTAGGATTTTAGTAATCAAGCTATCAACCAACAGTCATCAGGAACTTATAGCATCAAGAACTTCTTTGTAGTTCTTCCCTTTAGCAATTCAACAACCACGATAGAGACCCAAACCTCTACCAAAATTATTCTTCAGTCAAAGTATCATTAATCTGCCAAGATTACTTCTCAGTCTACCATTACCCATCAATCAAAAAAATAGGTACATCTCATATTTCAAGTTTTGTTTATTTGGTTTTTGACATCTCTACCAGAATTAGACCCTTCTACACAATATCTTATAACCCCCTAACCTTAACCCTTATTTACCCTTTCTACATCCCTTTTTTGAACACCCTCTTATTTCTATAATTAGTCTATTTCCTTTATCAAGCATTTATTTATTCTTATATTCTCTTTCAATATTTTCTATCATTTGATGCAAGTACTTCATCTTTATTTCTTTCAAATTAACTATTTTAAGAGAGTGGATTAATAGCCTCTTAGTAAGCTCATGCTTATTGGATCTAGATCATGCTAGGAAATGCACCTTTCTATCCATATAACAACCCATTTTCATAAGTTCTCTCTTATCTATAGGTCACTCTTCCTAATATAAAGAGGAGCTCTTCACAATCATCTAGATCATACACACACAAACAAGTAAGTTATTCTACCATACTCGTATTTAGTTTCTTACTTCTTTAAACTAGAAAATAAACTGAGATTGAGAGAAACATTCCGGCATGCTCGGTGGGACCTAATATAATCTAGGTGTCATTTTATTCCTTATTCTATGCTCATATAAAGAAAACAAAATTTATTTTGGGTATACAATAAACTTTACATACATTGATTGCTTGCATGTTTAACTCATGTAGTTAAAATTAAAGGCTAAGTAATTTGATCGTAGCTTCACTTCTTTATCACACACCATACCAAACCACTTAAATCAATCAAAACATTATAACAATTAACACAGGGCCCGACTAAGGTTTCATCTCTAAGAGGATCACCTTCACCCTTTGGCTATCTTATTATAGGTCATTACCAAAAAGAGAAACCAAAACTCAGGTCTTTGGTTGAGTCTAAATTCTAGAAATTGGTATATACTTGATAAGCACCTGACACCCTTATCACTGTGGTGTGTGAAGTGAGGGGGTAGGCCCCAACACCAAGCCATGTATTAATTTCCAATATAGATCCTTTTTAGAGCATTAAACACTTGAAACCAATCGTAGACTTCTTTTCTAGTACCTATTCTATAAACCAAGTTATTTTTCATACTTTCTAAATTAGGCATAAGCCAAAAGTGAGATAAAAGGTACCCTAAGATTTTAAATGAACTCTAGTGTATGTTTTTTTGATTTCTTTGAGATATTTTTTTCTTTTTTTTTCTTTGTGTTTGAGTGGTGAGCTTTCTTTTACTCCTTTTTATTCCTTATATGGTTTTTACTAGACAATAGTTAAGGAACCAAACCAACCAAGATCCACCTTCCTCTTCTTATTCCTCCATGGAATATACCTCAGATGTTGAAGGTTATCCCCATCCTTATACCATCCCTACCATGCCTTGGATTGTTTTTTAAGGTGATACATATTTTTCCACCTTCTTTGATAAACAACCCCATGGCCCTCCAACATTACCTCAACACTTTATCTCACTGCACCCCTACTTCAGTTCCTCCTAGTGATCTACCTTATGGGATGCCTCCCCATCTTATGTGAGACACATTTATTTCCACTACCTTTACCCAACTTATGATCACCCAAACATCTTCCTCCACCAATAACCCATTCACTACCTCCACCCAAACTCAATCAAACAACCCAACCAATAACCAAACACCCCTACACTAACCAATAACTCCTCCAATATAGGATCAAAATCACCTTTTGTTATCCATTATCCACCCACTATGAATATATATTCTACCCATATTTACACTATTCACTTTATCACTACTAGCCCACCAATTTCCACCCCACTTCAAAGTGTGGTGCTTTCTATACTATCTACCCTTCTACCTATCAGTACCAAAGTTACCACTCACCCCCAACCAATTAACCCATTTGTACCTCCAACCCAATCCATATCAATTCCCCAATCTCTCAATAAGATCATACCTCTAAACCAACCCACATCAACTCCTCAACAAATACCTATGACACCTTACCCATGCCATGTTCCTAATCCACAAGGATACATATCTCCATCTTCCACCTAACCTTTTTTGGCTATTAACCCATATGTGGCACCTTCTATCCAACCTCTTATGCCCATTAAACCTTATGTGACATTATCCTAACCTTTAATGACCACATACCAACATGTGACATATTCTCAACCTTCTACTAGTTATCCATATATTGCTAACACCCAACCTCAACAAAACTTACCATACAATTATGGAACTCCCCAACCCCAAATAGATTTGGTCAAAATATTAATGGAAAAAATGACCAATCTAGAGTCATATATCTTTGGAACTCATAACCGCTTATCTTATGACCAAATCTGTAATGAACCCATTCACCCATCCATCCCTATCCAACCTTACCCTCCTCAATGGGAACTCCCAAAATTTCTAAATTCCAAAGTAAGAAGGACCCCCAATAACACCTAAGAGTGTTTTGACATTTTGGATACTTAATTACCTATGCCAATGATCTTCTCCTTCACACCTTTCCTATGTCTTTATCTAGACCAACATTAGATTGGTATAGTACTATCACCAAGCACTCCATATTTTCCTTTTCCCAATTCACCCAAACCTTTTAGACCACTTTTTGATCAATACATCTAAGAAGGTCTCCATCATTGACCTCTACTCCATCAAGTAATTTGATGATGAAATAATTATTGATTTTGTAGCTTGATGGAGAGGTCTTGTGAACTATCTCTCTTTCTCTTTGCCCCAACCTGAGTTGAATGAAATTTTCTCTTAGGCTTGTGCCAAACACATCTCCCCCAATCTACATGTCCAAACCTTTAGAACCTTTGACAAGGCTTTCACCTTGTCACACAAAATAGAAATTAGATCCATCAATGAGGGGAAGTTGAAACTAAGAAATAAGAATTCTAGATTCAAATCCAATGACCCTTCCCCATCCAAAACCACCAACCAATCTAACTACCCTAAAACTAAACCAAAGGTAACCACAAACATAATTATCCTTAAAACATCTCCACCTCTAGTTTTCAGCCAACCAAATCAAACCAACTCCTCTAACTCCTCCAATTAATAAACCCAAAATCAAAACTAGGCTACCCCAAAACAATACACTTCATTAGGGGAGTCATATGCTTTGGTTTTGGACAAGTTGCTCAAATCCAACATCATATATCTTCCCCCATCAAACCTCATCAACAATTTAATGCTTCTCACCTTGTGTCCAGTTGGTACAATGAGAGTGATTTATGTGCTTTTCACCATGTCATTAGACATGACATTATTAGGTGTAACACCTTTAACACCATTATCCAAAACTTGATTGATAAAGGAGAACTTTCATTGGACAATCCCAATACACACTCGAATCAGTCACTTGACATCTTTAGAAATTTTTTTCTCAATCATACCCCTTCTACCAACCATAATGATAATAAACTAAACTCATCTCGCACTCATGAGGTCCATACGATCAATGTAATTATCAGTGAACCTATCATTGAGGAAACCACTGGCTCAACTACCTCTTTTTCCACTCTAATTATTAAAGTGGTGGAATCACCCTCCATTTCTTTGGGAAGCAACCACCTCCTTTCCTTCACTTGATAAAATAATGATCTTACCCACTTCTCCTTTGATATAAATACTAAAGAAGGCAACCATTACCATCACACCTTCCTCCCCCATCATTGAATCACCCACTCTCTCTTTGGAAACCATTCCACAAAGAGAGATCACCTTATATACTCCTTCCATGGAGGAAACATCTTCCCAAATCTTGGAAACTTTCATCAAGGACAAGGGTGAATAAACCATTGTCTTACCCAAACCTATGGGCCTAATATTTGAAATTGATGCCCAAAGAACCAAACTAATTTACAAACCCTTCTCTAGAATGGTCTGAAGCCTAGAATTCTCTTCTCAACCCAATATAGATCATGCCACTTTTTGGCACCATCTAGGGATCCCATATAAAAACAAGCATGAAACTTTGACCTCACCTTTATCAGCCCTATCTTGAATCACACCTACCCTTAAACATATAATCACCTCAACCCATTCATCTAAAAACTTTTTCCCCAAAATCATGGAAGAACCATCAAACCATCTCCATCTAAAATTATCAAATCACCTTACACCCCTTTAATCAAACCCATTAATAACCTAGGGTTACTTCCTAATCCTATCCTTATCCACCCATATTTGAAGTTACACTTAACCCCATCTATTCCACCAAAGAAAACATCAAACAAATCAACCAAGAAGTGTTAGGATCTTGCTCCACCAAAAGAGCACAATATGATTACCAAACCAAGCAACTTAATATGCGAAAATTAACCATAATCACAAGTAACTAGAATTCAGAATAACACATGATATGAGAGACAATACACAACTTGTATTAACACTTTTACAGAAAAGAATACAATAAATAAGATGCCACTTCTTCTCCACCACCTTACAGAGGTTTCCCACACCTCAAGTGAATAGTAATTCTCTCCTCAAAGCTCTCCCTCTCAGGCCCCAACACCTAACTCAAACATAGAGTTGGTGTTCACCTTACCCTTGTGTTCCATGCACTCCACAAGTGCTCCACGCACTCCACAAGTACTCAAAGTACTTCAAGTAGATCTCCCATGAACCTACAATAACTTGCACCTCAACAGACCATACTTATGGAAGGAACTCCCTTGCCTTCCTCTTAGCTCTCCATGTACTCCACGTACATACCAATGAGTACACACCATACTCTAAGTAGATCCTGCCTAATTCTGCTCTCTGTTGTGTTGTTGTCCTATCTGATCTCCAACCTACAGATCAATACTGGTTCTACACACCTGTGAACCTTGACCTTGCACACACACACACACCTGCAGATCAATGATCTTACTTACCATGTAGATCTCCTATCGTAGCCATGCTCACCAAGATCATACATACATGAAGAATCCAACTGACTCTCCAATCTAGCACCAACACACCTGGTACTGTGGCACTAGGAGGAACGCACCATTGCTCTACCTCACACACCAAAGGAGATTATAATTATGCTCTCTTACTCCCTAGCACTAATTTACAATACAACCATGAGTCTATTATATAGAACTCATCCAAACAATAATTAGACATCTAATTACAATAATTAGATCCACAGCTATGAGTCTAAAATTAGCACTCATCATGCAAACACTTGGTTCGTTAGCTAACTGCCCATAATAAAATCGCAGTCAAACCACACAAGCGACTGACGTCGATCCCTATCCGCCTGGAGGTGACCGACGTAGGCCGATCCCTGACCGACGTCAGTTGCTTCTCTTTCCCTGTCCTACCGACATCGGCTGATCAGACTGACGTCGATTGCTCTGACACTCAACAACCTTCAGTAACTCCTCCAATGGCCTTCTCCGTGTCTGCATCAGTGAAGCTTTTAGCTCCACAGCCCAACAATCTCCCACTTGGAGATAAATAGTTGCACTGTACCTGTACCTGTACTCTATCTAATCTATTTCCTGGTTTGTATCCCTCTTCAAGCTCCTACTTGAAGACTAACCACCACACATCCCGTGGTGCACCTCCTATCATCCAGTACCCTGCCACATCCGAACCTACAACAACCTGTAGTGAAGTCCTGACCCTGCATAACATGAATCCCTGTTGCTGGTCCCTCTCAAATACCTGAGAACCCACTTCCCCGAATTGGCTCTTAACTCTCTGACAGCTCCCACTGCATAGGAATACTCAGGTCTATACCAGACCTCATGTGATTTTGAACACTGTACCTGTCCAGCCCTTAGTGTGTTCCAGCTCTACATCCTGAACCTCACCAACACCTGATTCACATCAGCTCCCACTAGAGACAAAATCTACTTGTGATCTCCATGTCTCCCATGTCAAAGAATTCCGCTGCTCCCAACTCCTCATGACATGCCACTGAACTAATCTTACCCTTAGCTCAGCAAAACCCTATATGCACAAACCCTACTAGCAAATATACCATCCACATACAGCAATAGAATGATGTCATGACTCATCATCCACCTGGTAAGACAAACCATAGTAGTTACCCTGACATTGACTGAAGCCATGCTTTGTCCTCTACCTGTCAAAACTTGTACCACTGTCCTACAGCTTCCTCAATACCATATGCTTGGTATTCTATCTCACGTATCCGTTCACTCTATTCTTCAACTAAGGAATCCGTTTGTCTCTATGCTTTCGCACAGGCTGGCAACCCTACCAAAACACCTGTTTGGTTCTGCATCATATCCCTGCCATGCTCCCACCTGTTTCTTGGATCCTTCCTACTCTACAATTAGCAACAAGTATAAAGAAGAGGAATAATTAATTTGAGGGCCTACTTACGTCTTCAGTCCTCCATATGGGTGTTTGAGACTCCTTGACAGCATGCTGTCCACCCAAAATCTGTTACAGTGACTGACCTCAGTCACTCCATAGTCTGCATCTGACCGATGTCGGTTCCCATGCATCTATCCCTGACTACCAACCTACTAACGTCGGTGTCCCTGTTGCCGACGTTGGTCATCTTGACCGACGTCGGTCTTACCTACTGCTGACATCGGTCCTCCTGACCGACGTCGGTCTTACCCTGCCTGACATCACCAGCTCTGGTCTGCACATGACCGACATCGGCACCTGTCTGTTTGACGTCGGTTCTTCCTGATCGATGCCGGTATCTATGTTCGACTGTGAGTGATGACTTTTTACCCACGAGCTCCTTTGAATCAATATCCATGTCCAAACTACTCTGCTCAGAAGTATCCAGCACCATCCACTGGTTTCTGTCCACCATCTCCTCCAAGAACACTAAGGCTTTCCAGTTCTTAAGCCTATCAAATATATCTATCTTTCGCTTAAGAACATGCATCTCCTTCCTGCTCATGTGACCAAGCCTACAAAGCCACGTCTCCACAACAGAAGAAGAATCAGTAATATAAACAAGTAGATAAAGGGTACCTATTTTCTTACCACCAACTAATTCAAGTGCACCCACTGTGAGAGCTCTTGTGCATCTCTCATCACCCAATATTTCTGAAGAAATTAGCCATATCTCCAAACTTGAGACTTGCATGACCTTCATCAACATTTGTGTGTTGGCTGCCTGTAGTTTCAGCTTCACTTCCCCTTTGCCAATTCTTTGGCAAGGCTTACCAGCTCCTCTACCTGGGGCTGCATGGAAAGAGGCAACCGAATCTTTTATCCAAGATTTAACTTTATCCAAGAAACCTCCCAGAGCATCTTGTGCAACATAACCTGCAACATCTGCTCCTTTAGTTTCTTCATGCTGATCTTCCACAAACCAACAGTATTCTTTTACCTGCTCTTTCTTTCCATGGGACCTTAAGTGACCATCTATGCTTTTCAACTCCTCCATTCTTAGCTTACTTTCATCTGCCATTGCTCTACTCCCACTCAATCAGAAACCCCTGAGAGTGACCTGTAACCAAACACAAAACTTGCTCCCTGCAACCTAGCTCTGATACCACTTGTCAGGATCTTGCTCCACCAAAAGAGCATAATATGATTACCAAACCAAGCAACTTAATATGCAGAAATTAACCAGAATCACAAGTAACTAGAATTTAGAATAACACATGATATGAGAGACAATACACAACTTGTATTAACACTTTTACATAAAAGAATACAATAAAGAAGATGCCACTTCTTCTCCACCACCTTACAGAGGTTTCCCACACCTCAAGTGAACAGTAATTCTCTCCTCAAAGCTCTCCCTCTCAGGTCCCAACACCTAACTCAAACACAGAGTTGGTGTTCACCTTACCCCTGTGCTCCATGCACTCCACAAGTGCTCCACGCACTCCACAAGTACTCAAAGTACTTCAAGTAGATCTCCCATGAACCTGCAATAACCTACACCTCAACAGACCATACTTATGGAAGGAACTCCCTTGCCTTCCTCTTAGCTCTCCATGTACTCCACGTACATACCAATGAGTACACACCGTACTCCAAGTAGATCCTGCCTAATTCTGCTCTCTATTGTGTTGCTATCCTATCTGATCTCCAACCTACAGATCAATACTAGTTCTGCACACCTATGAACCTTGACCTTGCACACACACACACACCTGCAGATCAATGATCTTACTTACCATGTAGATCTCCTATCGTAGCCATGCTCACCAAGATCATACATACATGAAGAATCCAACTGACTCTCCAATCCAGCACCAACACACCTGGTACTGTGGCACTAGGAGGAACGCACCATTGCTCTACCTCACACACCGAAGGAGCTTATAATTATGCTCTCTTACTCCCTAACACTAATTTACAATACAACCATGAGTCTATTATATAGAACTCATCCAAACAATAATTAGACATCTAATTACAATAATTAGATCCGCAGCTATGAGTCTAAAATTAGCACTCATCATGCAAACACTTGGTTCATTAGCTAACTGCCTGTAATAAACTCGCAGTCGAACCACACAGGTGACCAACATTGGTCCCTGTCCGCCTGGAGGTGACCGACGTCGGCCAATCCCTGACCGACGTTGGTTGCTTCTCTTTCCCTGTCCTGCCGACGTCGGCTGATCAGACCGACGCCAGTTGCTCTGACACTCAGCAACCTTCAACAACTCCTCCAATGGCCTTCTCTGTGTCTGCATCAGTGAAGCTTTTAGCTCCACAACCCAACAAGAAGGTGGAGTCACCCAAACTCCCACCTAGAACAAGAACCATACCACCCCCTTCCCTCTTACCTTCTATCTTGGTACCCAATCGATCTTCCATACTAGGTGCTCATCCTTCAATCAATAAGGTGAATCCTCCTAGAACTACCCAAGATAAACTTCTTCCTTTTATTCTACCTTTACCTACCCCCTCCAAAACATCAAACTCCCCATCATTTTTAGCCAAATTATCTACCTCTACCTACCTACCTATATCTAAACCTTCATCATCTCAATCATCCACCTCAAAACCATCCACCACCAAGTGATCACAACCAAACCCACCTGTTGAAACCATTTTACCACCCACAACTCCTGTGGTGAAGCCTATTTCTAAGAAAGCTCCCACATTGAAAACCAAAAGCCCATCATCCTTTACACCTTTGCCCAAATATTATTCAACCATTTTACAAAGGTTTTTACAAAATTATTCCTTAAACATACCACCTATCAAACCCTTTGACCCTTCAAGTCCTAAACCATCTTGGTTCAATGATATTTTAATCTACTCATACCATAAAACACCTAGACACGACATAGAGAACTACAAAGCTCTCTAAGCACTTGTCCATAACTTATGGGATGAGAATGATCTATTATCAGATGAACCTCTCTCAAGCCCATTATCAACCCAACCACCAACTGAACCTATCCAACACTTACCCACTCTTGCACTCTCATCCAAGAGTGATGAAAAACTGAAGTAGCCTTCTATCCGAATGCTCCCCCTCATGTACACTATCTATATGGGCATTTGATCTCAGGCCTAAAAAAAGGGTAAGGGAAAGGCCAAAGTGTCCATTCTATGGACATATCCTTCCAACCCTAACCTTCCAAATAAACTCAAGTGCCTTCACCTTCACCTTTACCAAAACCCAAAATATCTATTCTAGGTGCCTCTCCCTCCAAGCCTTCTAAATCTATCTAGCAAGTAGTTCTGAAATAGCTTCACCAGACACTAATGAAGATGAGACTATAAGAACTAATCAACACCTTGCCCTATCACCACAAAACATTGATAGAGGCCATGTAATCTATAGAGGTCTAATTTAAATACCCCCAACCTCTTTAAACCTTTGTCAAAGCTCTTCATCTTTCCACCCTTATCACATTTAAGGATTCATAAATACCTTCTATTCATCTTGAAGATCCTAATCCTCCCATCTTCATCACTACATATATTAATCAATCCCACATCAAAAGGGTGATGATTGATGGGGAAGCTAGTATTAATATTATCTCCTCCCATGATTATGACCAACTCTAGCTACCAAAGAATATCATGTCAGAAATCACAATGGTCCTCTATTCCTTTAATGATACTATGGCCATAACCTTGGGAATAGTCATCCTCTACATCTACTTGGGACATCACATGATTCCAAAGCTCTTATACATTATAAAAGGCAAGTTATACTATAATTTTTTACTTAGACACCCTTGGATCTACTCCATGAGTTGTGTCCCATCCACCTTGCATCTATGTGTCAAGTTTAAACATGAGGGTCAGGTTGTCACCATACAATCTGACCCTAGTCCTTTTACATATTACAACATGACATATCAACCCAATGACATTATTCTTCCTCATTCATCCATGTCACCACCAACCAATAATAACTCCACCCCTACCATTGATGAAGATTCAACTAGCTTACCTATCCCTTCTTCTTAGATCCCTATAGAGGACCCCTTGGAACCTATGTTCCAACATCTCTCATTAGAAGAGTATAATATTTTGGCCTTGGATGCCTTCCCTACTCCTCAAGAGTATGGGAACCTTGACCATAATCTTGGTTATGATCCTAATATTAGAACCATCATTCCTTTTGGGCTTCGCAACCACCAAACCAGTTTCATCTATGGGGGATTTGATCATCCCCTTCTCACTTCTTCCACCACCTATTCTACCTGACCATTTACCTCTAATTTCTCTTATTTGGACAAACCATAATTTGACAAATTATTTTTTCATAGGTGTACCTAGAAGGGATTTGGCCATAACCATTATGAACATGGACCCCATGAAGTAACTTTGATAAAAACCTAAAAACATTGTGAGCTATTTGGCCTTGGGTTCATCTGAGTAGAAGAACCCACCAATTCACCCAAACCCATCACCACCATTGAGGAGGATGTTCCATCCTTAACAAACCCATCTCTTTCAAAGTCTAAGGATTTTAAAACCATTCTATCTAAATTTTTTTAGTCAATACCATTAGTTTGGGCCCCTTGACCTATAAAAAGGGTGACCAAACTAAAAACTTTCCTCTGATTCATCCTAAAATGATGGAAAATGATTCTTTACCATCCACACCATCCAAAGTTAGGATAATGATTCAATTCTCACCTATCTTGGTGTAAGGATGTTTAATGAATCCACTATCGATGTCAACTTGGGTACTTAGGATAACCCTCGCATTATAAATATTTATCAATCCTTAGATTCCTCAGAGCAACATGATTACCCTTCCTTCCTTCATGATAAATCATAGATTTTTTTGGTCTTATCAAGATATGCCTAGAATTGACCCTTCTATAGCTCTCCACAACATCATCATCTATCTTGATGCTAAGCCTATTAGGCAAAAGCTTCATAGGTTCACCCTCACATTGCCCTTCTAGTCAAAGAAGAACTTCAACACCTTTTATATATCAATTTCATTCAACCCAATGACTATCCCCAATGGGTTTTCAATATCATTCCCATTACCAATACCATAGGTATACTTCACCTCTTTGTTGACTATCATGACCTCAACCTTGCTTGTCCAAAGGATAACTTCCATTTGCCTAACATCGAACAACTTATGGATCTTACAATCAGACATGAGATGTTATCTCTCATGGATAGTTTCTCAGGGTATAATTAGATCTTGATTGCCCCAAAGGATCAAAATAATACTTATTTCATCACCCCATAGGGAACCTTATGCTATAGGGTCATGTCATTTGGTCTAAATAATGTTGAGGCAACCTACCAACGTGTGATGACCTATATCTTTCATGATCTCATCTAAAAAATTGTAGAGGACCATGTAGATGATCTCCTCAAGAAATCCAAATATCACAAGGATCATCTAGAAGTTCTAAAGATTATCTTTGAATGCCTAATCCACCTCCATGTCTAACTCAACCCTAAGAAATGTGTTTTTGGGGTCCTATCTGGAAAGCTTCTTGGCTTTCTTATCTCTCTTTGAGGTATCAAAGTA
Source organism: Torreya grandis (assembly GCA_037957365.1). NCBI lineage: Eukaryota > Viridiplantae > Streptophyta > Pinopsida > Cupressales > Taxaceae > Torreya > Torreya grandis. Next base: position 1,408,814 of record JARHVA010000463.1, read on the forward strand.
GACCCTACCAAATTCAGAGTGATCCTTGACATGCCACCTTTAACCCACCTTAAGCAACTCCATAGCCTATAGGGGAAGCTCCAATCCATTTGTCACTTCATCTCTTAGTTATCAGATAGATGTCAACCCTTTCACCATATTCTCAAGAAAAATACATATTTTTAGTGGATTTACGACTGCCAATAATCCTTTGATTCACTCAAAGAGTACTTTCTTTTTTCACTCATTCTTATCCCTCCTAACTAGTACCAACCCTTCTACCTTTACATCTCCACCACTGACCATTCCTTAGGGGTAATGTTTGCTCACCATGGTGAAAAAAATAAAGAGCAAGATGTCTATTATATAAGTTGAACACTTATAGAGTATAAGACTCAGTATACCCATACTGAGAAGCTTTGCCTCACCTTAGTATATATGGCTTCTAAACCTCATCATTACCTCCTCAATCATAAAACCTTTTTCATCACCAATACCAACCTACTCAAGTACATGTACTCTACAACATACCAAAACTCGTGTATGGCTAAGTGGCTCATTCTCCTAGCCAAGTTTAACCTTTGGTCCCTCCAGTAAAATTTGATTAAAGGGAAAGTCATCACTAATCAATTAGATGAGGCTCCTTTTCTAGACAACCAATAACTTCCTCTTGTGTTTCCAGATGAGTCCATCATGACTATTTCTCAAGAGGACGTCACCTACCAAATGACCATGTTTTTTGTTGACTCAAAGTGCCAGCATGGTGGGGGTTCTAGAGTTATTCTCATTCCCCTTGATGGCAAACCTCTTCCTATTTATTTCCAACTTGATTTTGAGTGTAATAATAATATAGATGAGTTTGAAGCCCTAGTAATAGGTCTCTAGATCACTCTATCCTTGGGAGTTAAGATGATCAATGTCTTTGGTGATTCCCAACTTGTGGTCAACCAAATCAATAGATCTAAATAATGTAAGAATGATGTACTACAATAGTAAAAACACCTATTAGATGTACTCTTAACATCATTTGATCATTACCTTATCTAATCTATTCCATGATCTTCTGATACGTTCACAGTTATAATGGCTTCCCTCACTTACCAAATCCCATCTATGCCTTCTAATTCTAAGCTCTTTATCACTATTCATCATTTTATCACACCCTCTTTTATCCAATCTAACCTTCCTACCATTTTTAGTGTGGAGGAATCCCCATAAAACATTTTGTATGAGAAAACCTTTGACTACCTCAACCTCAACATCATTCCTCCAAACCTCTCTAGGAATGCCCAAAGAGCCTTTGTTTAGAGTACCTCCCATTATACAATACTAGGGGGAATCCTTTACAAACTTGGTTTTGATGTCTTCCTTCTTCATTGCCTACATAACCATGAAGCTTCTCATGTTATTAAGGAAATACATGATGAGATCTATGGGGGACATTTTAATGGTCTAGTTTTCTCTAAAAGTATCCTTCACCTTGGACACTATTGGCCCACCCTTAACCAAGACTACTCTGATTATGTGAAGAAGTGTGTTAAATATCAACAAAATGCTGATTTACATTACTCACTAGTACATGGCCTTTAAGTATCTAAGGAATTTTGGCCCTTCTCATAATGGGGACTCGAGCTCATTAGGGAAATCAATCCTCATTCTTCATAGTGACAACACTCCATCATCACCACAATTGAGTATTTCACTAAGTAGGTGGAGGTTATTCCCTTCATCTCGACCAAAGCCAACATGATAGCCAGCTTCATCAATCATTATATCATCTATCATTCAGGTGTTCCCCTTAATATCATCATCAATAATGGCAAGTCTTTCAAAAACAAATAAGTCCAAGGTATTTATGATGCATTTGACATCACATTAATCTTTTCCTCACCTTATCATCCATAAACAAATAGATAGGTGGAATCCTCTAACAAAACCCTCAATAAGATGTTAACCAAAATCATTATGCTTTTGGTTAGGATTGTCATTTGCACATCCCCTTTATTTTGTGGGCCTATCGCATTAGAATTTAAACCTCTATGGGTGCTACCCATTTCTCTCTAGTCTTCAGAGTGGAGGTGGTCTTGCCTCTTGAAGTCCAAATTCCCTCTCTTTGCATATCCTTACAAGACATCAATTTTGAGAGTGACTATAATCAAGAGCATCTAGCATGACTTAAGCTATTTAACCATATTTGTGTCTATTAGTAACAAATCAAACATGCTTTTAAAAAGCACTTAAAAAAATGAAAATTTAACATTAAAGACCTCATCCTAAAGAAAAATCAACATGTGATCAATATGGAGAAAAGAAAGTGAGGTAAGTTTTCTTTCAATTAGCTTGGACCCTACATCATAACCCATAAGTATGGATCAAGAGCTTACCATTTATCCTCTCTTGAAGGCAAACCAAAACTTAAGCCCCTTAATCCTTCACACGTGCATCTTTTTTTTTGTTAAACAATGATAAAACTCACCTTTTGTTTAACTTAAGCCCATCCCTTGATTTACAAGATTTTCACCTTCCTTACACCTTCATTCCATCCCTTTGAGGACAACCTATTATCATATAGAACCATGTGATTAACCATCACAGTCATAGCCTAATCCTAAATATGGGTACCATATATCTACCCATGGAATGGTTCTCATGGATACTTTTTGTTGTTAATTAGATAGAATCCCATGGTCATTATCCCTCAAAAACACACCTTTTACCTATCATTAACCTTCTTGTGCTCTAGGTTTTTCCCTCATAAAGGTAAACCTCCAAGCTTATATAGACTTGTCCATGTCCAACCTAGCATCAAAATAATTTGGGATACCAAAATATCGCTTAGGTCAAATATCTCTAGCATGAAGACTACTCCCTTGAAGGACAACTACCTAAAATCTAAATTGCTTAAAAAATAGATTGTTCCTTTGAAGGATAGCTACCAAAATGAACAAACCCAAAATTAGACCACTCCCTAAAGGATGGTCAAGTCAATTTTTTCAAAATAAATCATTTGAGGCTTCCCACATCAATCAAATTCATAAATCTATCAAAACAAATTAATAAAAGGACCTTATATCAAAATTAGAACAAGCAATTTCAAGAAAGCTGCAATCAACTTTCATTTATAACATCATTAGACTTCCTACATCAATTATTCTACACGTTACATTAAAACATGGACTTGTCTACTATGGTTCTTAGGTCACCTATAGAAGGGGAAAATGAACCCACAAGAGGTTACACTACCCTTCACACCACCTATCATCTATCTCCCCTTTGTATCATAAATCAAGGGATTTCTGAGCTTACTTGACATGATGTGATCAAGACACTTTTTTACCAACCAACGCATGCTAATGTGAATCATTCAAAGGGATTATGTTCCTTAGCCAATCTAACTTCAGGTTTTATTTTGTCTTTTGCCAATAAAGAAGCATCATGCCCTTTTTTGTACCCTCTCATAATTGGTTCATGTATTCACAGAAACATATGTCTCATGTTTTTCATCTCTTTCCCTTTTTAAATTTTCCACTTTTTAAATTTTGGGCACCTACATACCCTAGTGCCCACCTTTGGAGATTACCTTATTTGCCTACCCAACCAACCACTTCCACCTCAATGTTGGCCATTTTGGCCCAAACTATAGCATATTTTGTGATGATCTTGCCTTTGTCCTTTTGACCACACTAATCAACATTGACATGTTGAATATTTGAACTTGTACCACCTAGTGCACACTAGACCATATGTGTTTTTCTTAGGAGTAATTCCTATCTTGGATACCTATGAAAACATCAACTTTCTCTAAGAGACTTGATAGGAATAACTTGATCAAGTCACCAATCCTTATAGAACTAACCTTATTTTTACCAACCATGTTAACTTAGTCTATTCATGATCTCGGCTATCACACTTAGTCCCATTTTATACACATTCTTATGATTCAAATTCCCAACCACCATTATCAACAACCTCATGACTCACCATAAATCACTCATCAAACCCACACTCGATTCCACTTTACCTCATCAACTCTCAATTTGAGGGGGAACACCTCTTCCCATGCTCATGGTAACCAAACCTTCCACCCACAATCTATTTTTGTTTTAAATCTTATTGACATAAACTACATAACAAAAAGGGGCAAAATTTAGACACTAAAAAACTACACATAATGGATGTCAAAACACTCCTAGATTGGACCATCACCCAACCTCTGACCATGACCCTGAGTCAAGTTAGATAATTAGCTAAACCAACTTATTAACCTACCTCAACCCCACTTGACCTTTGACACTCAACCAGTAGTGGTCACCATGACTATTGATGGTTACCTTGACCATCGATGGTTAGTTCCCTACCACCTGAACACTCAAACTTAGTTCATGTGCGAACCCAAACACATGATAATTTAATTCATGTAACGAGATAACACATCAAGAATTAAATTTGTACAATGAGTTTCACCCCTTCTAAAACTTACACCTCCATCTCTTTTGCCTATAAAAGAGAGGAATAGGAGGCTAAAAAAGGATTCATGACCCATTCATCTAGAGAACTAAGATTTTAGTAATCAAGTTATCAACTAGCAGTCATCAAGAACTTCTAGCATCAAGAACTTATTTGTAGGTCTTCCTATTTAACAAGTCAACAACCATGATAAAGACCCAAACCTCTACAAAAAATATTATTCAGGTAAAGTACCATTACTCTACCAAAATTACTTTTTAGCCTACCATCAACCATCAAGCAACAAATTAGGTACATCTCATATTTCAAGTTTTGTTTATTTGGTTTCTAACATCTCTATTAGAATTAAACCCTTATACATAATATTTTCCAACCCTTAGCCTTAACTATATCTCTAATCACTTATTGACCCATTCTATATCCCTTTTGTAAACACCCTTATAACCCACAACAACCACCAATTGTCACCCTAACCAGTGACAGTCAACTTCAACCATCGATGGTCACCCAACCACTGATAATCACCTTAATCATCAACAATTATCCTGACCACTGATAGTTAATATGGTAAGAAATAATAATAAGCTATTTACACTTACCCTCAACCAAATTCCACCTTCTATATTTTTACCTATCCATAAAGACCCCACCTATTTTTTGAACCCAACCTAATCTATTTAACATTAATATTGACCCAATAGTTACTATAATTAGTCTATTTCCTTTATCAAGCATTTATTTCTTCTTGTATTCCCTTTCAGTATTTTCTATCATTTGATGCAAGCACTTCATCCTTATTTATTTTAACTTAATTTTTCTAAGAAAGTGGATTAATAGCCTCCTAATAAGCTCATGCTTTTTGGATCTATCTCACACTAGGAAATCCACCTTGCTATCCATCTAACAACCCCTTTGCATTCGTGTTTTCTTATCTACAGTTCATTCTTACCAAGACAAAGAAAAAATCTTCATAATTGTTTGGATCATGCATGCAAAAACAAAAGGTTCTTCTAACATACTTGTATTTATTTTCTTACTTCTTTAAACTAGAAAATAAACTAAAATTGAGAGAAATCTCAAACTTAAACCACTCCCTAGAAGGATGGCTAAGTCAAATTTGTCAAAAACAATCATTTAAAGCTTCCCATATTGATCAGCTTCATAAAGCTATCAAAACAAAGCAATAAAATGACCCTATATCAAAAACACAACAAGCTATCTCAAGAAAACTACAATCAACTTTCATATATAACATCAATATACTTCTCACATAGATCAGTCTACACCTTGAATTCAAATATGGACTATTTATTATGGTTCTTAGATACCTATAAAAGGGACAAACCAACCCACAAGAGGTTACACTACCCTTCACACCACCTATCACTTATCCCCCCTTTTTACCATCTACAAATCAAGGGATTCATGAGCTTACTTGACATAATGTGATCAAGACACCTTTTTACCAACCAACACATGCTAATGTAAAGCATTCAAAAGGCTTATGTTCCTTAAGCTAATATAACTTCAATTTTGTTTAGTCCTTACCAATAAATAAATATCATGCCTTTTCCTTATCCTCTCATAATTATTTCATGTATTCACTTAGACGTATGTCTTATGATTTTCATCTCTTTTTTCACACTCTAGTTGGGTTATCAAACTTAATTTATGTACTATCATAAAAAAATAACTATAAATCATAACAACACCATAAGAATCACATCATCATGAAATCACATCCATAATCATAAACCACATCACATGTACTTGATCATAACCATAATCAAAATATCATAACCATATATAAAACAAAGCATCACATCATCATAAATAACATAACCATAACTCATCATAAACATCATCCATAATCATCACATGCCTAAACTAGTGAGTCTATATCTTATAAGCATAATCATAAACATCAAAACCATGAACCATGAACCTTAAAATCACACACACACACACACACACACACACACACACACACACACACACACACACACACACACACACACACACACACACACACACACACACACACACACACACACATGCACACACACATGCACACACACATCATCATCATCACATCATATACATCATGTCTCATCAAAACAAAATAATACATGTAATATTGTGCATCTATCTCTCAAAACATATACATCTCACTACATCATCTCGTAGGCCAATATCAAAATCATATATACCTATACATATCATACCATACCTTTTTCCCCTAGGGCACTGCTACCATCTAGTTCTTTCCCTCTTGAGGTGCTTACCTATCATGTTGTAGATGTGACCCACTGACCTGATGTAGCCACACTAGCACCACTTATCAAGCTAACTCTGTATTCACCCCATTAGGGATTTATTGGGTAGTGCATGAAGACTATCACCTCATAATACCTCAACTCTTGTATAGTGGCTATATACCTCTGCATATCAATGGTCCCCATTAGACCTATTGGTGTTGCTACTACTCCTTTGGTCTATTTTAGAGCATCTCACTCCTAGGTGACTTGGACAAGTGTATCCCTAGCTTGGTCCTTCTCACCCATCATCATGGCTATCTGACCTTGAAATGTAACATCCTAGCCCTATAATGTATCCACTTGCCCTTGCAAAGCTATGACCTATGCTTGTGTAACAACTAATGCCGCTCTTGCCTATCCTTTAGAGCCACCTCCCTATACTTATAACTATGGACCCCCACCAACTGGGTCCACATATATAGGCTACCTACTCGTAACATCTAATTAAAATTTTTCCACTACATAAAGGTCCTAACACCATGCTGCATAGACATTAACAAAACCTACATCATCAATCTCTGCTTTAGTGGGTAGCTCCTCATTAATCAAGAACCATCTCCACCTATTGTGACTATGAAAGTAATGGCTCTAAAAGCAAAAAATCAACATCCTCTTACCTATACCTTGGAAAAGGACTCAAAATATCCTATATAAAGCCAAACTAGCTATAAACCTTGTCAAAAGGGATGAGCTCAGTCTCACCCTCTCTCCTCTCAAAAATCCACTTATAGCTCTACATTGATAAAATGTGTCAAGTATAGTGGGCCCACCTTGAAAAGATAACATACAACCTCCAAACGACATTTCCAACCACTAAAGCCTCTAACACTCCTTTGAACCAATCAATATCTTATACACCTCTAGCTCTTATGAGCATTTAATCACTCCTCCAATACATGAAACCCACCCTAAAGTCCATATAGGTATATCCCTCCCATAGCAGCCCCATCAGCCTTAGAACTTAAATGTCCTCATAAGACCAATAATGTAACATGAACCCCACATTGATGTTATACCTCCTTTGAGATTTGAACCCCCATGAATCCCTATATATTTAAACCAATAGTGTAGGTGCCTAACTAAACACCATTTGACCTAGTACCATATCCACCAATACACCCAGTAGTAGATACATAAATCTCCCACTACTCAAATCTAAAACCATAAAATAGGATATCCCCATCATCATCATCATTAACCTCATATCATCCCTAGCTCTCTAATACAAAAGTTTATAACTAAAGCCTCCAGCGTGCCACCTAGTGAAGGCCTAGTCCTCACCATATAAGAGATCCATTTGATCATTTTCCCTCCCTCTTTATGTGATATAATGCCTCTCCCTAAATGGGTAGCCATGTGATCCTATTTATGTCCTTTAGAAAAATAGTCATCTCACTAGTCAATAGGAGAAATGTGTTCATGGTCAGATCCCATCTCTTTATGAGGGCCATAATCATCACCACATCTCATGGCATATATTGGTAATACATCATCACTCTAAGGCCAACCACCTCCATATGAGTGTAGTCCTCATCTATCATCCCTTGATGGATCTCCAAAAATATCTAAGGAACCTGATTCCACATCTAGATCTAATCTCATGTCTACAATTTTTTTAAGAAAACAACTTAGATTTTCTATAAACTACTGTACCTGTGAACATTCACCTTTTTTTCCCCAACTCACCTACCTAATAAATACCTATTTTCTCCTATATAAACTACATCAACCTCTTTTTTAAAACCTACCCTTTCACCCTAGCTACACTTGCCTTAACCTTTTTATCAAAAACATTAGCCTTAACCTTTCATCAAAACACTTAGCTAATTGATCGACCACTAATGATCACTCTGACCACCGATGATCAGACCCCCATTTAGCTAATGACCATCAATCATTGATGGTCAAATATGACCATTAACAGTTGGGTATGATCATTGATGATCACTATGTGTGATCATTGGTAGAAAACCCCAACCCTATCCTACCCATAAAACACCCAAAAACCCATCCCAACTTAAAATAAACCTACCTAATACTTACACTACCCTCCCTCAACCTACCACACCCTTTAAATTTCAGTTTTACCCCTAAATTCAATAAAAATAACCTACAACCTAAATACCTAGGGCAAACCCAAACCCCTCCCCCAGACCAATCAAAAATCAATAAAATTCAACCAAAATGACCAACTCAATCTAATCTATCAATTTAATGTAGCCCCTACCTCATTCCTCGACCATCATTCAGGAGGAATCCTAGGTTTTGTTAATAGACTATGCCCCTATTTGCCCTACATCCTCAATTTAACACTCTTGTCAAACTTAACACAAATATCACACTCAACCAATAAACAACTACCCCATTAACACTCTTACACAAAATGCCATGTATATAGGTATGCACAAGGTCAAGAAGTCATAAAATTCAAATGAGTGAAAATGACTTGCATTTTTCACTTTTAACCTCCATCTTTTTAGGGTTTTTTCCATGACCATCGATGGTCAGGGTGATTGATGATGGTCACATTTAGGACCCCTGACCATCGATAGTTAGGATGTCAACCTTTTTTTTAGAATTTTGGCACACTCACTTTAGTGCCCACCCTTTAGAGTATATGTTCTCCACCTATGCTACCAACCACATCCACCTTGACATTAGCTATTCTAACCCAAACTATAACATATTTTGTGCTGACCTTGTCTTGGCCTTTTTTGGATCACACTGATTGATATTGCCATGTTGACAATTTGAACTTGTACCACCTCATGCAACCAAACCATTTATGTTTTTCCCAAGAACACTTCCTACCTTGGATACCTATGAAAACACTAACCCTATCTAGGAGACTTGATAGGAATAACCCGATTAGCTATGCCTAATGTTATGGCCTGATTACCTCGTCACTAGTCCTTCTAAAGCCAAAATTTATTTTTTACCAACCATGAAAACTCAGACTATGTGTGATCTCATCTATTTCACTTTGTCACATTTTATATGTGTGTTTACACTTTAAATGCCCAACCACCATTATCATCAACCTTGTAACTCACCATAAACTGCTTATCAAACCCATGCTTGATTCAATTTCACCTCATCCACTCTTGATTTGAGGTAGAACACATCCCCCCATGCTTGGGGTAACCAAACATTTGACCCATAATCCTTTTTTATTTTACATCTTACTGACACAAACTACACAAAAAAGGGGCAAAATATAGACACTAAAAAACTACACATGATGGTTCTAGATATTAAAACACCCCTAGATCAGACCATTACCCAACCTATGACCATGACCTTGAGTTAGTTTAGCTAACTATAAAACCTAACTCACTAACCTACCTTTTGTGAACTAGAAATTTGACTAAGAAGATGAGATTAATATTGTGTTAGTGACAAAATGAACAAAGTAAATTCACAACCACCACACTAAACTAAAAATTTCATGCTTAGTTACTAGGGTGAGCTTAGTAACAAAAAAAATGACAAACACAACTAAAAAGTAAGGAAAAATAAGAATCCTCACCTTCCTTGGATGCTCTAAATGCTTTTGTAGTGGCTTGCCCAATTTATGCTCATGAAGTCTATTGCAATGGAGCTTGACTATCCTCCACCTAATTTTGAAACCTTTGGATTTAGTTTGGCTTGGATTGGAATCAATTTGGCATGGTAACACTAATTTTAATATATTTTTGAATCATTTTTTCATTATAACTTTGCATTATCAAGACTTAAAATTCATGTGGCAAGGCCTCCTATTTATAGATTTTTGTAAGTGGGTATAATCAACCTGAACCATCCATCTTAGGATTAAGATGTGTGGTAAAGGATTAATCCACTTGTGCAATTAAAATTGATATATAGGCTCATCAATATTTGGGATAGAGGAGTAATTAAGAGGCATGGAGGGCTTTAATGAGTCATGAGAGGTATGAATCTTGATATTTGTGGTATTTATGGCCTAGGGATGTCTTTCCAAAAAATGAGGTCACATAATGATGAAAATATTCAATATTAATTTATAAAAACAAACATTCAACAAGTTTCCATTGAATTATTAATTAATCTCTAACTTGGTTTAACCAACTCCTAAGCATGATTAAGCACTTTATGCACAAATTACTCAAATTGATTAGAATGCCTTGTTATTGGTCCAAATTTTGACTAGATTAGAATTGGAAGTCAATGTAAAATATGTTAGATCCATTATCCCATTTAGGATGTTACCAAAAATAAATAACAAAGGCACATGTATCGTGTAAGAGATTTGATAGAAAAGAGTAATCCAAAGCACCCAAGTGCAAAATTGGCATTTTGAATCAAAATGAATTGATCAAATTTAGTTGGCCCATAAATTTCATTGTCCCATTTAGTGATAATCTAGCCAAAATTAGCACTTAAATATGTCAATTTCACATCATTTAGTGTGTTTTAGTATTTTTAGGCTAAATTACACATTTTAGTAAGAATTAGTCAAAAGCCTGGTTGAAGGTCATTAATGGCCATATTTAGGTGTCTACATCTTTTTCACCCAACTTGACCTTCAACACTTGACTATTGATGATCATCATGACTATCGATGATCACCTTGACTACCAATGACTAGGTCCCTACCACTTGAACACTTAAACTCAGTTCATGTGCGAACGTAAACACATCATAATTTAATTCAAGTAGTGAGCTAATGCATCAAGAATTAAATTTATGTAATGAGTCTCACCCCTTCTAAAACCTAAACCTCCATCTCTTTTGCCTATAAAAGAGAGGAGTAAGAGGTGAAAAAGAATCCATCATCCATTCATCCAAAAAACCAAGATTTTAGTATCAAGCTATCAACTAGCAATCATCATGAAATTTTAGCATCAAGAACTTCTTTTTAGGTCTTCCCTTCAGCCAGTCAATAGCCATAACATAGTCCCAAACCTCTACCAAAATTATTCTTTAAGCAAAGTACCATTACTCTGCCAAAATTACTTCTCAGTCTATCATCAGCCATCAAGAAATAAACTAGGTACATCTCATATTTCAAGTTTTGTTTATTTGGTTTTTGACATCTATATCAGAATTAGACCCTTCTAAACAATATCTTCCAACCCCATAACCTTAACCAAATCTCTAATCACTTATTGACCCATTTTGTATCCCTTTTTAAAACATCCTTAGAATCCACAAGCACCACCAATGGTCACCTTCAATCATTGATGGTCACCCAACTGCTGACAATCACTTTAACTATTGATGGTCATCCCAACCACTGATGGTCACTATGGTAGGAAATAACAACAAGCTATTTCTACCTACTTACCCTCAACCAAATTCTACTTTTTATCTTTTTGCATGTCCATAGAAACCCCACATATTTTCTAAACCTAACCTGACCTATTTAGCATTAGTATTGACTTACTTATTTCTATAATTAGTCTATTTCCTTTATCAAGCATTTATTTTTTCTTGTATTCCCTTTCAACCTTTTCTATAATTTGATGAAAATACTTCATCTTTATTTATTTCAACTTAACTATTCTAAGAGAGTGGATTAATATCCTCCTAGTAAACTCACGCTTCTTGGATCTAACTCACACTAGGCAATCCACCTTGCTATCCATCTAACAAACCATATGTATTAGTGCTTTCTTATCTATAGGTAATTATTCCCAAGACAAATAAGAGCTCTTCAAAATCATCTAGATCACTCATGCACAAATAAATAGGTTCTTCTACCATACTTATATTTAGTTTCTTACTTCTTTAAACTAGAAAATAAACTAAAATTGAGAGAAATAGTCACCATTAAAGCTATAAAAAATACCTAGCCTCTAATTAAAGCCCTAATTTGATCTTGAATTAACCAAAATCAAAATAGAAGAACCCAATTATCATCTAAGTAAGTACAAACTGATCTAGAGATAATTTGTAGACCACTTGTGATCAATTTGCAAAACTCACAGTCATGGCAATCTAAAAGCAAAACAAAGAGCACATCGAGCTATATTTGACCATAGACTCAGAAGGAAGGGTATTTAAAGACACAATACTCGACACCTTATCCTTGAACATTGGATAAAATAATTGGTCTTAGATCTTTTGTATAAATGATGAATTATAATCCATAACCAAAGAAGATGAGAAGATTACATACTTTAAGACAAGGTATTATGACTTGGTTGTAGCACAAATGATAAGCCTTCACCACCCAATAGCTAAGCCATAGGTACTTCACTATATATATGTCCTTATAATTATTTTTAAATAATGTAAAATTGAAAATGGCATGCTAATTAATGAGCATACTCATAAATGCATTACCTATGTGTCCCCCATTACATTTGAGAACTAATACAGGATTCCCAATACATGGGTAGACATGCCCACACTCATTAAATGGGCTAAATAAAATGGCCTCAAAACTTTCCTAACACTGTGGCTATATTCTAGAAGCCTTGTGTTTTCTAACCCTAGTGGGAACATTCCCATTAGCTAATTTTGACCTAGAATTATAATAGTAATGACCCTAATGAATAGACTCTATGGAAGCACCACAACCACTTATGTTGACAACATATGGGTTCCCCTAGTCTATTAGATGATTGAAAAGGAGCTAACTCTTCCTATTGGTAAACTTATTAGCATATGCTTATGTAGACAAATCTTCACAGTCAAGAAAGGGACTAAGAGAGAATTATATATGATGTCTTACCTCCTAGATGCCTTACTTGCCACACTTGAGATCCCTAACTTTAGGGGATGGTCTCATGAAAGGACACAGATAGTGTCTTGGTTCTAAGCTACATATCTTCAAATATAGAGACCATATTCATTTTATATGTGATTTCATCTATCCCCATTTGAATAAGGCTTTAATAGGGAACCATATGCCAAGGATAAACCCATTGGCAAAGAAATCCATTAAATCTATTAGGGATATATGGTTTTACTTAGACTACACAATCATTCAGATTGAGGGAACATAGTGCACTCCATTGAGGTTATTAGTCCATGTTCCAAATAAATTGGCTGAGTAAGAAGTTGCATTTGAAATATGCAATGATATAGATGGTATTTTTAGAGAGAAAAGGAAAGGATTGCTACATATTCCACCCTTGGATATTGGTAGGACCATATTCTAGTATTGGAATAACATTGAAGATGATATTAAACATAAAGCCTCTTTAAAATTATATCATGATGACTTGAGGCAATGAGATCCAAATGATAAGGTTAAAAATAATTTGAAGGCCAAAAAAATAAATGTGCCTTATGAGCATCACCTAGGTACTTATGACCATATGTAGACAAAATATTCATCCTTCTATGAAGTCCTAACAAGGTTGAAGAAACTCAAAATCAATCTAGAAACAAGGTCGATGAGAGATTAGAAGGTAAATGATGACATTTAACAACTTGGTCCAAGGTAGTACCACTTGTTGGGGGGTCAATCTTCTAGACCTCCTCCAACATAATAACATTTAGAAACACAACCTGAGATATAAGTTACAAAAAAAACTTGAAGTGCAAATTGAATAAAGGCTTGAATAATGTAGACTTGGTAAAGGGGCACTATCTTCAGCCCAACCTAAAAGACCAAAGTCTCCTATTGAATATATAGATGTAATTACATTAGATCCAAGTGAAATAATGGAAGATACATTACAAACATTGTCTATTGCCTATGGGTCAAATGAGGAAGGGGAAAATTAGAAGAACCTCAGCCCTAAATAAAGGATAAATTAGAGGCAAAAAAGGATAAAGGAAAGGAGATAACAATAGACCTAGTTACCATTGCTCCCTCACAAAAGAGAAAGGATGAACTGACACTAGTCTCTATAGAAACAAAGAGACTTAGACTGAACTTCACTCATCTATTGAGTGAGGTCAATATATTTAGTGATGAGAACCCAATTCACCAACTATTCCTAAATGTTTTTTATATGGAAAGTTGTAAACTATACCAACCATGCAATACCATTGGTCAATCATAAAGTTAATAAACATTCATGTTCATGAGGAACTCAAACCTTGGATTATAGAGATGTAACAACAAGAGAAAGAGAGAGAGAGATGACTACCCTTGGGGGGTCAGGTGACACTCAAAAGATATTCCTAAAACTTTAAGTGAGGCACAAGTTGAGATCTCTACTCCAAAAATGACTGAACCATCAATAAGAGTTAGGTTTACTCTAGAATCTACCAGCATGGAATGTGTGATTGAGAAAAGGGCTATGGTAGGAGGTGAAGAGTTCACCTTCCAGAAGGTTAAACCATTTATCAGTTTAATTCCATTAGTTGGATAAAAGATAGGTCAAGAAAAGATATTTGAAGAAAATATCCTCAAGGTATCCTAGGCTCAAAGTGATCAGTTGTAAATAATGATTAAGGGTCTACTACAAGAAAACAATAATTTAAAAGAGGCTACTATGTGGTTTATTCATGAAGACAGGTTTACAAAATTTTAGGATGTGATGGTGGGAATATTTATCTCTTTTAAAATATCTAAAGTAAGGCAAAAGGAAATAGGGATGCAAATCTCTAAAGTAACAAGCCAATTTGGCCAATGATAGGTTATATGCTTCCAAGTGAGGGAATCGATTAAGGCCCTATCTAAGAATCTAGTCCCATATTTTAGAATTATTAGCAAGGCACATTTGAATATGGACATATCCATATTAGTTGACAAAATTGAGGCCCTAGAGAACTGGTCCAAGGACATGAAAAACCTTTCTAAAGACTTCAAGTAGCTATGAGGTGAAATGTCTCATATCTAGATAGTTTGATTAAAGAGCCAAAATCCCTCAACCCACTAGGTCTCATAGGAGATGAAGAGTTCAAGAAAATGACCTTGAAATTCATGCAAAAAGTAATTAAACAAGGAGAAAACCAAACAACTGAAGGCAATAAAAAAGTCATTAGTCTACTTCTCTCCTCTAAAGAGAAAATGGGAGATTCTAAGGGCATAAAAAAATTATGGAAAAGGTTGAAAAGGACCTTAAAGACTTAGAATACCATGGACAAGTGCTTTTATTAAAGCCAATAATTGATCTTCAGTTTATCAATGACCAACAATAAAGACTGAACATCCTTCAACAAAAGCAAGAAGTTGCATCAACACAGGGCCCACCAACCAATTAGAAATATTTTTTTCCATATGAATTTTGTAATATTTAAAAAATGGAATATTCTCTTATAAAGGCTTGTGCAACTTTTTTATCACATTTTCCTAAAGGTTAGTTCATTTGGAAAATTCTAGTGTATTCTATAAACTTTGTAAAATGGATAATTGCTGTTACTTTGTACACTTGTAAGTCAATGTAATTGATCGACATGCCTCCTTACATTCTATAAAAAAGAGTATTGTCTATTGTAAAAGGGGAGAGATTTTTAAGAGTGAAAACTACTTTGTAACTTTTGGAGCAATTTAATATAAGTAAGGAATATTGTAAAGTTTGTCTCAATTGTTTGTGTGAATTTTTATCATAATTATCTATTAGAGGTCTTAGATTTGAAAGGTTTTTAAGAATTTTGGACATATATCTTCAATACAGGGTTGATAATTTGGGCCAATGCTAGATTAGTTGAATGTCTTTGAATTTTCTTCATTTTATTTTCTTTGCATAAATATGTGCAAATTCTATTTGATTACAGTAGTAAATCTTTAAAGTAAAAGCAGTTCTTACTTGCATTTCTTCATATTATCCTTAGATACTTGGTGTGTAGTGGGATTTGAGCATACATTATTTTACATTATACATTGGTCAAATGCATGTTCAGTTGGAATTTAATCCTTGTCATGATGTTTGAGACAAAGATCAATAATCACATACTTTCTTTCTACCCTACCTTTCCTTTTTGCTCTTTTTAAACTAGATTACCTTAGTTTAAGCCCCAATGTAAATATTCATTTTGATTAATATTTAGTTTAGAGTTTGATCATAATTCACCAATAATAGCATAGATGCTTCATAATTTGCATAAATTTTGTTAAATGGACCATGGTGGTTCCCAACCACCAATCAATATAAATATTTTGGAACAGTCTACTCAATCTGCCTCTATTTCATTAAAGATAATCTGATTATCACAACTTGTTACTCATGCTTTGAATTTTCTAAATTCTAAAATGAGATGTGTTCTTTAAGCACTAAGAGCATATGTGATACACATAGAGATATCAACAATGTCTGAATCCTCATTGAAAGGTGAATGTGCTTAAGAAATCAAGGTGTGCTTAACTCCAACATTGCATAACCAAAGTGGTGAAGTCATTTTTATAATCCCTATATGAATTCTAATAGATTTTTTTATTGTAAAAACTGGTGTAAAAGTTGAACCAATTGTTGTAGATGGAATAAGGCTCATTTTTTGTGCAAAATATTGAAAAAAGATAATATGATTTGGATTTGGTGTATATAACATGGAGAATGATATGGATTTTCATTCCATCTATGAATTTGGTGAAAACATTAATCAAGGAGGTAGTCATATGTCATGCACATGCCCCCAATATGATATTTGGTGTATATGGATTTTGATACTAAGTAATAACAACTAAAATGATGAGAAACAACATCTATACTAACCTATAACAAATTCCATGCATGATTCCCTTAAATTGAGAAAATCTGAGACAAACCTAAGTATTTTTCTGGAAACTATGACTCAAAACCTATTGGTAACTATTTTGTACTACCTGTGATTCTTATAATTTATATAAATGAGTGTTTTCTTCCTAATGGGATAATAACACATTATCTAGGATAGAACTGGGGTGTGCCCTTATCCAAACTAAGTGATGTTGTCTAAAATTAGTTTATGGATATTTTTGAGTATGAAACTTGACCAGCTATGTAATACCTACAAAATTATGTTTGTGTAATACACTATAGGGGCTTAGTCTCCAAGATAAGCCACTACATATGTCCCATATTTTAAGGTGAATTATGAAACCTATGCAATAACCTAACTCAAAATAAAAAAATTATGCAAGTGATATTTGAAAATTTGTAAATATAAGTAATAATGAATACATGTATAAGCATGACATCATCATATGTAAACTGAGTAAATAATTGTAATGTAATACACATGTGAAAACATGCATACATAGTGACATTTTCTAGATAATTTTTAGTATTGAATAATGCAGATAAGTGATCTAGTATGTAATGATGAAATAAATAAACTTAGGGAGAGACGCATGATATCCATCATGGCATATAAAGTATGGAAATATACATGATGCCCTAAAAGGAATGATAATTAGATTGTTCCAAGCCATAAATATCTATGGTATTAATAGAATATCACACTCAGAAAAATAATATTCTAAAAATAATTTGATAGCATATACTTGCATATACATATGCAAATAAAAGATGAACAATACCATTTATTATATCTCTAAATCTTGTCCAATATAATGAATATACCTTGCATATATAAGGAAGGAAGATCAATCATAACTAAGAGATCAAGCGAAATGATCAATTATAACTAAGAGATAACCATCCTTACAGGATAGAAACAACTAGAAAATATCCCCATAGTATCTAAAGATAAATATGTAATATCTCATAATATCAAAAATAAGATAAATTAAATATCAACACATAAATTGTGGGAATAAATAAATAAAAGGAAATAATAAATCACCTAGGTGAACATGAGCTAAGGTAAATAACCTACTCTAACACCCCCCTCAAGTGAATCTAGGGGCAGAAATATAAGGTGGTATATCTATAGTATGAGTCCTGATAATAAGGCCTGATTAGGTACTCACGTATAATATATCCATGAAGAAATGAATAAAGAAGATGTCTTCATAAACACCCACTAAAGATATCTCCCAAAACCCCAAATAAGCCATGCAACTCAAGGTAACAAGGTGATGCAAAAAGATTCATAAATATGTCTATAACCTACTACTAAGTCAAAATGTACTTCAAGAAAAAAACTCCATCCTGATTGTGATGATGAATGAAGTGCATGTGAATCTCAATATACTTGGTGTGCTAGTGCTCAATAGGGTTGTGATAAATGTTAATTTTACTTTGGTTATCACACCAATGTATAGTAGGTAAATCCTATGGGAATCCAAACTCTATCAATAATTGATGAAGCTAAATAACTTACTAACTCATTATGACTGCTATCATGTAATATTCCTCTATAGATGAAAGTGTAATAGATTGATACTTATTGAAAGCCAAAGAAATTAGAGAAGAACCAAGAAAAAAAGGTACCAAATGTGGAATTCCTATCATCAATATAACCTACCCAATTTGAATTAGTATATCCAACCAACTGAGTAGAACCTCTGGTGTAGTGTAATCCAAAATGAGAAGTGCCCTATAGATATCATAAAATCCACTTAGTAGCCTACCAATGAATATCATGAGGAGCATGTGAAAATTGAAATGCAAACCTAACTTTAAATGAAATATTGGGGTGAGTATGGGTCAAAAGCATGAGAATTCCAACCAAATGCTTATAAAATGTAGGATCAGAAAGAGGAGTAGTACAGGTGGAAGTAAGAGCAACCCTAAACTAGAAAGGAGAGGGACTTAGATTTTAATCAACCATGCTAAAATGTTTAATAAGATTAAGGGTGTACTTATCCTAACTCAAATGTATCCATGAATCTAACTGGGAAATTTAAAAACCAAAGAAAAAGTGTAAAAGACCAAGATCTACCATATAAAACTATGGATCCTATTAAATATCCTAAATTGAAGAAGAGGAGCTCCCTACAAGAAGTAGATCATCAACATAAAAAACTAGTATAATAATATCCTCTCAAATGTTGGATATATATGATAGGATTTGAGTGGAAATGAACAAATCTAGTAGATAGAAGAAAAGAATCCATGTTCTCATACCAGGCTTAAGGAGCTTGTTTGAGATCATTGAGAGACCTTTGTAGTTGACCAATAAGAGAATAATCATAAATAAACCCAGCAGGTTATTCCATGTATATTTCTTCTTATAAATCTCCATATAAGAAGGCACTCTTTATGTCTATCTGGTAAAGTAGCCAATCATATGATGTGGTAATAGAAAGTAAAAGGCACATAAAATAAATATTGGAAATAGGGGAAAAGGTCTCAGAGTAATCAATAACTTTGAATTATGATAAACCCTTTGCTATAATATGGGCCTTATAATTATTAATGGACCTATCAACTACATATTTAGTTCGGTAAATCCCTTTACATCTAACAAAATTTCATCCCATAGGAAGAGATACCATATCCCAAGTATGATTCTTCATTAAGGAAGAATAATCATCTATCATCACATCTTCCCACTCTTGTATCCCATGAAAATGTTGAAAAAGACTATGGATCCCTAAAAAATGTCTGACATAAAAGTCTAGAACTTGTTGAATGTGCATGATGATGTCTAGTGGGTGGATGATCTTATATGAAAGTTGTTACCTAAAAAATGTAGTATAAGCCCACTTAGGCATAGTAAAATAATGATCCACATATAAGTATACATCCATAACCTCCTTAGTGTCCTCCTAAACTCTATGCTCAAAGAAGGGATCATCAAGATGAAGTGAAGAATCATCAATGGATGGAATTAAAGAAGAATAATAAGTCATGGAAGAATATTAAGACTAATGAGAAGATAAATTCTCATAAAAATAAACATGTATTTGAAAAAGAACATCATGAGAATCGAGATCTAAAATTTGATAAGATCTCATATCTTCACAATACCCTACAAAGATCAAAGGTTTGCTCTTCTTATCCAAGACTTTCCATTTATTCTTTTAGTACAAAATCTCAAGAATGTCTCCTAAAAACTCAAAAAAATGAGACATCAAGCTTAGTTTTAGACCAAGCCTCCTCTAGATTCAAATGCTCAAGAGATTTGTGTGATACGAGATTATTAATGTAGTTTGCACAATTAAGTGCTTTTACCCAATATATAGGAGGTAAATCCCAAGAATGCATAATGTAGTTAACCATATCCTTTAAATTTTAGTTCTTCATTTCTACTAAACCATTTTATTGTGGAGTATAAGGAACAAAATGTTGGTGAATAATGCCATGAGTTGCCAAAAACTCAAAAAACTCTTTACTGAAATAATCCCTTAATTATCAGTGTAAAGCTTCTTTATGCAACTAGAAGATTGACTCTCGACCAAAGCTTTGAAGAATTTGAAGTGTGAAAGAACTTCACTCTTGTAATTGAGGAGATAAAACCAATTATGCCTTGATAAATTATTAGTAAATGTAAGTGCATACTTAGTTCTATTAAAATGAGTAGAAAAAACCATCAAGTCACTATTCATAAGCTCAAGTGATGATGAACTCTCTTGGACATACCCTTAGGAAATGGATCTTGGTGTTGTCTCCCTAATGCACAACCATGGTAAACTCCATCAATACAAGAAACTATAGGAAGACCATTGACCATATCATGTGTGCTTGACTTCTTCAAATATTGAAAATTAAAATGTCCAAATCTCTCATGCCAAAGCTTACTCTCAAAATCAACATGAGAAACAAAACATGACCCCATAGAAGTAGTGTCATTAAAACCATCAAAATTATATAGTCTATAACTATGATCAACAACACCTTATGCAACAAGTGAATGAGGATATAACTTTTTTTGAATTTCAACCCCTTGTGGTGTCAAAGTCATTGTCTTGCCTTGACCAAAATGACAAATTTGATCAACAAAAAGAAAAATATGAAGTGATGTCAGAAACATATAGTGTATATTTGATGTAGCCATGAGTAAGTTGTATATCACCTTTTACCTTAACATAAATAAAGGAATAATATCCAATATTAATTTTAGAAGTAAAAATAAAACCAAGAGATATGAAATACTTCTTAGAAAAAGTCATGTGGTGAGAAGCACTAGAATATATAACCCAACTGTCTGTAATAGGTGACTGAGATCTCCCAATAACATTAAGTGCTTTTTCATACTCATTATAAGGAGGTGGATTGGAGATAGAGATCTTGTGTTTATTAATTGCATCCTCTAAGGCTTGCATTCTCTTCCAACACCTAGTTCTTACATGACCAGTCCCCCCATAAAATGAGCATGAAAGTCTAGAATTATTATTGGATTTAGAATACTCTTTGTGTTTAGAGTTATTGTCTTTGGGTTTAGTGGTACTTTGAGATGGAGAAGGAGTGGTTTTGGGTTAACTTTTTGATTTTTCATTTCCATTAGTATGAGATGATAACAAGGCCTTTTGAGAGGTGTAAGACTCAAGGTTAGACAATTTAGATTCTTCCCTAATACAACTTTCACAAAACAACTCTAAATCAAGAATTTTGAAAGTGACACCAAGGAATCCATGTTAGAGAAAAAATTAGAAGAAAATATTTGGAATGGACCTTTCAAATTGGAAATAATTAGGTAAACAAACTCTTCATCTTTCTTATCTCTTCCACTCCCATTTAATTGTGTCAAAAAATACTTGAACTTAGTAAGATAATCTACAATAAATGGAAAATCTTTAGGATTGAGAGAAATGATATCTACTTCAAGTTACATAGCTCTCATATGATCCACATTACTAAATAACCCCTTTAATTTTTCTCATATTTTAAAATGAGAGTCACAACCTTCTAAATGAAACAAAAGACTATCACTTATATAAGTTCCTATCAAACCCATACACTCATCAAATTTGCATTGGTGCTAAATTTTTTCATATTATCTAGTGAACATTAGTTATGTTGCAGTCATTAAGGAGCATAATCCTTTACGTTTAATGCTTATTTCCATTTTTGGTCTCTATGTGTAGTAATTATGTGTTGTTAATGGTTCACATTGATCTAATATAGAATAATCCATTCTAATAAATCACTAAAGAGAAAAATAATGCAAAGGGATGTATAAATAAGCATTGAGACAACCCCCCAAAATATTTTATATTAAAGCCCCCTAGAATTTAACACTTTATATCTAAGTGCATTTTACAAAATAAATGACACCAATAGATTGGGTGTAAAAAAACATACACTTTTGAAAAAAAAAGAACTCAATTTTGAGTTACCGATCAAAAGATATATTTTTTTATAAAATTTCCCATGATAAATGGGTCAAAAAAAATTTGCACCAAAAAAATTAAAATCCTTATAAAAAAAATTCTATGAGAGATTACAAAAATAAATTCAAAGGGATACAATTAGACTCCCTCCACATGACCATACCAGATGACCAAGGATTTAAGGATGAGGATGAGAGCTCTCCCTTGTGATTCATCAACAAAAAGAGGAAAATTTAAGATGAATAATGTTGTTACCTATTGATATGAAATTGACACTCTCTCACAGATCACACTTATTCTGTCTGTTGTCCTGAATTTGACAGCCATATGAACATCATTGTTGTTCTATGTGTGGATCTACAAAAAAAACACATCTATGATGAAAAAAAAACATAGAATTATGTTTGAAAATACACAAAAATATAATGTCGCCCAAAATATGCTCTTACTATAGACAACATAAAATCAAACACAGATCTTAAAAAAAAAGCTCTTCTTCCTTCCTTCTAAACCATCATTACAAACATTGTAAGCCAAACCCTATAAAAAAATGCAGAGATCTTCCTCCTACAGCTTGTAATAAATAAAAAAGAATTGGATATATGGAAAAATATTACTCTTGAAACAAATTTATAAATGAATGTCTACAATACCTTAATCTCTAGTACTATGAAAGGAATGATAATCAAATTATTCTAAGCCACAAAGATCTATGGTGTTAATAAAACATCACATTCATAAAAATAATATTTTGAAATTAATTTGATAACATATACTTACAAATAAATATGAAAAATAAAATAGAAACAATACAATATATTATATCTCAAAACCTTGTCCAATATAATGAATATGCCTTGCATTTATAGTCAAGGAAGATCGATCCTAACTAAGAGATCAAGTTAAGTGATCAATAATAACTAAGAGCTAAGTGACCAATCATAACTAAGAGATCAAGCTAAGTGATCAATCATAACTAAGAGATAACTATACCTAAAGGATATAAACAACTAACAAATATCCATATAATATCTAAAGATAAATATGTAATTTCTCATAATATATAAAATAAGATAAATGAAATATCCACATATAAATGAAATGAATAAATAAATAAAAGGAAATAATAAAACACCTAGGTGAACATGAGCTAAGGTAAATAACCTTCTCTAACATGTCCATCATGGCATCAAAAATTAAGCAAATTAAGCAAACAAATATCATGGCCATGACACACACATAATAAAAGAAAAAGGCCACATACAAGGGATATATTCAAATGTAACTCAAACCCATATAAACATACAATAAAGGTTTTGAGTCACACACAAGGACATGTTCAAATGTCTACAAGAAAAAATAGAGAATACATACAAGACATGAAGTGGGAAAGAAAACATAAAAAACATACATGAATACATGTAATTGATCAACATAAGCCATTTTTATCAATAATATACTCATTGACTTAGGTAAACAATAATATATCAATGTGTAGGTAAGCGATAAATATCAATAGATGCTATGTGATGTAAATAATTTCAGTATAAACACTAAGGGATAACCAAATAAGAATATAACTTATGTATAAGATGTACCTAGTGAGCTTGTTGATGTATAGACAAGCTATAAGAAGACTGTGTTTTTTAGATCTAAGAAATGATAGCCTATACTCACTAGGATAGGATTAGTGTAATAGGACAATAATGCATGGTGCTCTTGTTTAAATAGGGAATTTTTGTCTATTTGAAATTTATGATAGTGAAATAACCAATAATTAGTTCTATAAATGATAGCCTATATGATTTTCATTCACTCATGTACACTTGAGAAGCATATATGATATAAAACTAGGCAAAATTAAGTACTGAATAGTTGGTATACAAATTAATAGATGTAAATGAACTAAAAACAAGCATGCATAAGTCTTAATTTTTGATTTTTCTAAAATATTTTAGTTTTTTTTGGATGTATAAAATAAAAAGACAAAATAGAGAGAAGGATACTAATCGACGAATCATATAAGGGACTTATAATTAATGATTTCCTATTTTTTTGGTTCTCGATTTAATACTGTAATTTTTGCTATTTTGGTTTCTCAGCCTTATGTTGGCCTGTTTAAAATTCTGTATTGCACTTTGGCAGTTCTAGGATATTTGTAAAACATATTTTTTACCTTATCAAATAAAAATACAAAAGACAAAATAGAGAGAAAGATACTAACTGATGAATCATATATGGGACTTATAATTAATAGGCCCTATGTCTAGGATAAGAATGGTAACCTTCCTGAATGGAAAGGGCTATATTGCTATGACCAAACTGAGCTAGATAGAAAATCTCGATATTTATTTCCTTCTATACCATAACTTCCACTTTCATAAAAATTATCTATATCATATTGTGCATGTTGTTAAGCATGATGAACTCTATGGATTTTGGGAACCCATCATGGAGTATCTAAATCATGCGGTAGTGTCTTATGTGAAACACATTTAGTGACTTGTAATATCAATATGGGACATGTATGAATAGATATATGCTCTCTAGAATCTATGAAAAATCTATATTGAAGTGACATTTCAAGGATATGCCTCCATGGAATTGAACTCTTTGATTAGGTTACACTTTTTAGGTGACTCAACTAAAATATATTATATGGGAATCATGTCTATTTATGATAGGGGTATTCATATGAGATACCTTAAACTATGATGACCTTGTTAGAATAAATATAATTAAAAAATCTATGAAATGTATAAGGAACTACATGAATCTAATGAATCTAAGGGCATCCAAATAATATATCAAAGACCCCTGCATTGGGCACTACTATAAACTTGGTGCCCACATTTTTTGGACCAACCTATATTGGTAATATAATATCATTGATGGATATTTGAATGTGATCATTGAATCCTTTTATTACCATGGTCATGGTAAGAAAATCATGACTTATGTATCCAAGATGATTAAAAGTGTGATTATGCACATATTCACATTTGAATCATTATTGATCATGACACTCTAAATAGGCTGGTGATTAATGTGAGATCAAATAAATAAAGAGTGAAAATGCAAGTCATCATCTACTATCTCATGCTATGAAAATGTGATGAGTGGCATGGATGGAACTAAATTCTTATAGTACTAATGATGTCATTCAAAGGATGTGGTACCTCTGTGTGAGAATGGTAAGGAACTGGTTGAGGGTGTGCATTGTATGCATAATTCACCCTTGATGTATCTGCTATCTCAATAGCTATATGCTTAAGAAAATGATCACTAAAGATTTTCATTATTTTTTATTTCACTTGGTTGTGATTTCAAACAATTTTTTGGTGTGACCACATTAATGATGTTGGCATATATCAAATCTAGAATCTTGTGCCTCAAATTGATACATATTTTAGTAGTGTGGCTTGGTTCCATATGAAAATATTTAAAGGCATTCTAATAATTTTTTTTGTAAGAGGCTTATTCACATAAACATATTTAATGGGAGATAGAGATATGATATTGCATTCTAGTAATGTTTTGAGGAACTTATATGGAGCTTTTGGTAGATTGGTAAATTGTCTCCTAGGAGGAAATAATAATACAATACATGGTGTGAGTTCTAAATCTGCATATATTATTATCTTTTGATCATCATCATCATCATCATCATCATCATTTGGCCTCACCTTTTATGGTGACTTAATTTAAATATTTGCATTGTAATATTAATTGGTTGCATAATTAATCTTATTTATTACCAATAATTTGACTTCTCTTTCCTTTACTATGTGGAAAAAATCCATGAATTAGATAAATTTCTTAATCATAATGAACTCATGTAAGGGTGGAAGTAAATTTTGTTTGAATATATCTTGTAATTATATGTTTTCCATATGACTTGTAATTTTTTATATCATATTATTATACTTTAAGACATATTGTGCGATAGGTCCATTAGATTTCCATTTGAGTTGAGTAATTGCAACATATGTAATATTCTCACTAATATTGATTGAAAAACTTACTAGAAACATATAAGTAAATGGCTTGAATGCATGCACTCATTGATGAGGTAAATTATAAAACCATTTTAGAGCATATTATTTTATACTCCTTGGGAATAAATTAGTCAATAACTTATCATTAGAAATGTAGTCAAAACATGCTATAGGGAAGGATCTTAGATGTTGTTTAGGGTCACCCTTTCCATCATATAGTTTAATATTATGTGCCAAAAAATATATAGGTATAATATATACTAATATATGTTGTGCCAATGGAGTGTGCAATTAAATGTGAGAATCTAGTCCTTGATTAGGTTTTGAATCACCTTGCTCCAAATGTAACACCTCATTTTGTAGAGATTGTATCTCGTGCATTAAGGATTATACATTGGGAGAAGAATGTGTGCTAACCAAAGGTGGGGTTCCCAATGAATATATAAGAATTAGCATATGTATCTATTTAATACTTTGGTTTACCTCTATAATAAATGGTGGCACAAAAAATGTATCCATTAGAGTAGAAATCTGAAGTAGTGGTGTCATACTTTTATTTTTTAGGCCCAAAAATGTTTTCAAAATTTATGGTAGTCAAGAGGTTGTTCATGGATTATTTATCAAAAACTCATAATGACTTCCACTTTGTTA